>OZ004725.1:58189128-59454038 GCA_963924685.1 Dexiosoma caninum
AACCCTGATGAAATAGGAGTAAATTTAATGGAAGAATAAAACAACATATTGTACCGCAACGAGGAAGAAAAAATGTTCCTGCTTGATTGAACGATTTTATTTAATTTTTATACTACAGGGTGGCGCAGAATGAGCTATATAGTTTAAATGGGTTATCACTTTTTTATTTATGCGATTATTATAATTTTTTTTTTTAAATACAGTATATTATTGGGGAATTTTTCAATTAGCTTTGAAAAATGATATCTTGTAAGTGAAGACCATTTTCTGCCTCGCACATAGGTGCTCTTTTTAGCACCTTTTTAGCTCTTTTTAGAACGTGGAGGCCAGTTAAAATCGCTTGTGCGCGAAATATTGCGTTCGCCGAATATGTCCCTTAATAAAGCCATTGAGGCACCTGCAGTATGTGCTGTGGCTCCATCTTGTTGAAACCACAAGTTTGGATGGTTTTCCACAGCTGCCCAACAAAATTTTCCAACAGCGTCCGATATGCACCACCGCAAACAGTACACTTAAGTGGGTGTGGTTCTTACATACCCATGTTGACGAAAAGTTCCAATCAAATGGTTTATTGCTGAAGCTGTGGGTGCAATGCGCACATTAAAATGACGACGATATGCATGCTGTGTCAACACAATAGATTGTTGGTTTGAAAAATAAAATTAAAATTTTTTTGTACGTTGTTCGATCGTGTAATGATTCATAATTAATTCCATAAGTCTTCTTCACAAAATTCTAAAAAAAAAATAAAGAAAAAATAATAATTAAAAAAGTTATAAAGAATTTAAACCATATAGCTCATTCTGCGCCACCCTGTAATTAACATTATTCAATAATAAACTACGTTTTTATAATCCTAATTTTTTAAATTTTAAATTTTTGTATGGTCGCCACTCTAATAAGTAAATATGGATGCTAGGCATGTTCTTTTGAGCTAGATAGGGCGGCGGGGCTAATTTTATAAAAAAAAAATAGCACTTTGTTTGGGAACCCCTTAAGGACAGATAGGTGGTAGGTATTTTCACAAAAAAATTTTTGGGGGGGGGGGGGGGGGTATTAGTGGGAGTCGGGCTTACATTTTACCCCACTAAGAGCAACTCAAGGGTTGTTATAGAGTTTGTCGTGGATTTTGTCGCAGTTTTCCCTACCTTTGGCCCCGAAGAGGTGCCCTAACCCGCCACTAAAATTTTTTAGCTAATAAAATTTTTTTCCAAAATGCACAAAACTAAGGGTTGTAGTGTATCCAAATCTCGATATTAAGGATTTCCATGTAACACTTTTCCACCCCTTTTGTACACTCTAAACCTGAAAGTTCATATGCGGCTGTCAAAAAAGTAGAATCGGTGTATTTGTATGCTTCGAGTTGCACAACATAGAAAGCGTGAAATAGGTTTACTTCCTACTTTTGTATGCGTCACAAGATTCGTCCAAACTTTTTGACAGAATTACTCGTATGCATTGCGTTATTTCGAAACTCAGTTTCTGCCATTAGTTAAAATATTGTCAATTTTAAATAGCATAACATACAGACAGTCAAAATTACACGTGAAAGGTCAGGGGACGACCTCTACACATGCGATGCTTTCTGCTGGAACTACTGGAAAGGGATAGTAAGAGAGATGACAAGTGGCGAAACTTCAATATCTTACAACTCTGCTTTTGCACGATGACAAGGAGACGTATTAAATTGTTGTTTCAGTAGCCATTTTTAGTAATTATTTTTCTTCGCTGGTGCTACACAATACCGGGGAAAGAGGTCGGGCTGATGTCCCTGTGGTTTGGTAACTGCTGAAGCCGGTACTGTTTAGTACCAATTGACAATGCCTTCGCCACTAAAACTGTCGGACAACTACTGACACAAAGACACACTAATGCAGATCAGAAAAAATGCGATTTGTTTTTATGACTTATTGGGTCGAAGGCAGGAATTTTTAGTTTTGTAGTCAACGTGCACACAACTTCAGTCATCTCCTAATTAAATTAAAGAATATATACTTTTTTGATAAAATAATATCAAGTGCGGTGGAGGAAAAGTTAATTCTGTAATAAGTCAATAATATTCCATTTCATTCTCTATTTTTGTGAAATATATTTTAAGCGATAAATATTCTTACACTGACAGCTGGACAAAACGCATTGTATCTAATTTGAATATAAAAAAACATAGAACGCGTTGTGTAGACTGTCGCTTTAGAGTGAATCCATGTTCACTAGAAAAATAATTAAATGCCGGTAAAAACAACTAAACCACAAAACGAAGCTTGTATATGTATCTAATGAATTTAAAAGAGAACTTAGCACCATATAGCCACAATATATAAGAAATATACGAGTATAAAGATCTTGCAAGTAAAAAGAAACAATGTAAAATAATTAAAATATGTACATAACAAATGCTTTCATATTATAGATGTTAATTAAATATCTATATTAATGCAATTAACATAAAAAATAAATTTTTTTCAATATAACCGTCTTTTTAATACCAGTTTCTTGCTTCCTACACACGGTTTTTTTTTAATCTAACCTCATTTTGTGTACAACACAGTATAATACGGATCGCATATCACAACATATGGAACGTAACTACTAATTCGTTTGAGATTATATACAGGAAAGTCAAGGTACTAATACAAATGAAGCCTTTAGAAATAATAAGTTAGCTAAAGATATACTTTTCTAATTAAACTTTTTCCAATAAAGTACTTTTTCTTGTTTGTTATCTGCGACGTAAATGTTTTAATAAATTTTGTTAGATGCCTTTGGTGTCATTTTGTCGCAAATATTTTATGCAACAAAACACAAAAATGCACTGCAGTTCGTTTTTGAAATTGTAATACATAGTAAGAAATGAAATTTTTATTTAATGTGATAATTGAAAATTACAGAGCTTTTTGTACCAGTATTCGTGATGAGGAAAACGAAAATGTTCAATATCACTACCAGAAAACAAATATTTGTCCCAGACCAAAAATAGTCTTTAAAAGCCGCCAAGTTCGCCTGACTCTGCATGCCATATAAAGAAATACAACCGGCTTTAGCCGTTAACTGCCATACATAAGGACAGAAACACAGCCTCTCGTCCAACCACTTGTTGTTTATTATGTTTCAATAGCGCTTATTACTTGATAAGCTAGAAAGAGTATAACGCAAGTTTTTATAATCTACCAGAAAAGTAGGGCAAGAAATTTACTTTGTTAAACGACAACGAAAGTATTTTGGCCAGTTTAGACGAAGTCAGTAATACAGACATGAGTACATTTGTGCAAACTGGCATGTGATGTCGACGATGTTGATGATAATGAAGACACCACATGAGATAATAATACCAGCCTTAATAAAATTGTCTGTTTAATTTTTGCAACTATTTATCTATGCGAATATATTGGACACATACCTTCAGATATGAAAAGTTGATCTTTAAACAAGAGGCTGGGTTGTATATTTCAGTTTTTTGTTTTCTTAAATGATGTTTATCACAAGTATGTGATTTTTTTATGTAAATCTTTAGTTTTATTTATTTATTCTTAGTATTTTAAAACACTAATTTCATAAAAGAGCCATTTCTCTTTCTTTGAATGCGAATATATGGTTGATTCCATAAAAATATTATAATTTAATTCTTTCGAATTGAAATAAAATAATATTTTTAGTTGCAACAGTGTTTCGTAAAAAACGGCACAATTGAGTGTGATGAAATAAAAGTTCTAAAAATAAGAAAAAAAAATTATAGAAATAATATACATATATTGCGATTCTTAAGATCGATTCCTGCAGGCAATGGAAAACTGTATTATGGTTTCTGTATCTTTTGGTCCTCACCTAACCTTTAAAAAATGACGAGTAGAAAAACATTTTATGTTAAGAGTAACCGAAGAAAGAGAAAAACCACTTTTTTTGCTTTTTTTATGTAATCCGAATTTTTTTAATACGTGTTTTTTTAAACTAATTATCAGCTGTCACAGAAATTTGCGGCAGTGAAAATTTACACATTTTTCCAATCGTAACGTTTTTGCTTTAGTTCTTTAGCTTTCTTTAGCATGATGCAATTACTAAGGTGGCAGCATGAAAGCTTTTGCAGGCATTCGTGTGTTTCTGCTTTGCGACATAAAATTTCAGAAAAAATACTCACTCACAATATTTAAGAATAAATAATATATATATTTTTTTTAACAAAATACCGATTATAATAAAACGACGCAAATTAAATTGCTTATCACTTTTTGTTAATTATAAAAACTGTTAAACAAATCTGTTTCTATAAAATTTTCACATTTTATGTATCTTTTTTTACTTTTCTGGTAAAGTTCGGTAAAATGAGAGTAAACTATAACTTAAATCAATAAGAGAAAAAATGTACAAAAGTAAGAAAACGCAAAAAACCACAAAATTTACCACAAAATAGGTCTGTTACACGTACATAACAAAAGTGCCCAAATAAATTTTATTTTAGTGATTTTAGGCGCTTCAAATGCATAATATTTGAAAAGCAAAACATATGCATCGTTGGCAACAGCTTTTAAATGTGGACAGAAATAAATTGAAAAAAAGTAAAAGCCATTTTTTATTAAATAAAGTGATAAATATGCAAGTTATTTAAAAAATCTTCTTCTTTTTGAAATTTTTAAATAAAAACTTTTGATGTTTCTTTTCAAATATTCTGATTAAAATAATTAAATTAAATTAATTAAATAAAAAACAGCCCATAATTTAATTCTAGACCGAACTTACCCAAAGAGGCCAATGAGGGTGGCGATGGCACGATGGATGGTAGTCTGCACGTTGACTACACAACCAAAAAACAGACCTGAGTTCAACCCCAGTTTCAACCTAAAATATTAAAATAAAAATAAACATCTCGCATTTTTCTGATGTGCATTAGTGTGTCTTTGTGTGTCAGTTGTTGTCGGAAGGTTTCAGTGGCGAAGGCATAGTTCACTGGTCACTGAACAATACCGGCTTCAGCTGATAGCAATCCACAACCACATCAGAACGCCCTCCTTCGTCGGTATTGTATAATAATAAAAATGGCTACTAAACCGAGCTTCAGCACTGCTACGAGTAAAAAAAAAAAACAAAAGAACGTGCGAAAGCAGAGCTGTAAAATAATTAATTAAGCTTCACCTCCCGTCGTTTCTCCTACTATCCCTTTCCTATAGTTCCCAGCATAATGCTTCGCATGTGTAGGAGCCATCTCCTGAGTGCTAGTCCTAGATAAAAAAAAAAAAAAAAGTTCGTGCAACTTTGTACAGAAAATTAAAAATTTTACTCTCTAATTTTCTCTCAAAATTGCACAAAAATTGGTATCTGGAACGCTTTTGGATAAATTTAGAGCATTCCATCATTCATGCAATTGAACTGATCTAGTTTCTGAATATATATATTGTCAAATGCATGCGGAATATAACTTCTAATTTATATAGTAGCGCTCTAATAATATTATGACTATTATTTTTTTCATAAACATTATTTCTAGCGTTTTTGTTGCCTACATATTTAATTATTCTAAATAATTAAATAAATAAAAAAAAAAAAAATAAAAAAATATATTAAAAAAAGTATTAAGAAAAATTATCAAATAAGAGCACGCTGAAGAAAATAAAATTCAATAGAATGGGTTTTAACAGTTTAAAGAAAAAACCGTTTGCTAGATTTTGGATCAACAAATATCAACTATTGAGGAATAAAATTGTAAAAGGAAAGGCAACAATAACATTTTTAATTAGATGTAGAAATTCTGGAATCATCCCCAATTTTATACAGAATTCAATGAGGAATATATCAAATCTATTTGCCTCAAATAGGATGTCTTCAATCAATAATAGATTTTCTGGATATATTGAAAATTTTAAAATTAAGATTCTAAAATTTTCATTAAAAGAAACACATGAAAAATTGAAGCATTTTCAAAAAGAAATGGATTATGTATTGAAAAACTTAAATATGATTTTTACAAGAAATGAAATGCTGCAATTTCTGAAATTTGAGGAGAGAGTGGAATTTTCATTAATAAGGAAGGTAAATATGGTACATAGGAAAAAATTTGAACATTTAAGGGACTTACAAATAAAAGAATTGAATATAAAATTTAATGGAAAATGGTTTGTAAATAAAACTGACTTAGATATACCAACGGACGTAGAGTGGATACTTTCTTTACGACAAAAACACGCTTTGCCAGTAAAAAGGGAAGATTTTCCAATGTTGAAGATTATAGCTGATGGTGAGGATTTTATTCAAACTATAGAGGATAAACAAAAACAAGATATAGCTAGAAATAGATTTACACTAATTATATATAATCATTTGAATAAGATGAAAATTGACAATAGGGATAGGTACACTTTGGAAAAAGTTGGGAAAGCTGAATTATTTATGAGGAGGAATAAGGATGTATTAATTCTTAACGCAGATAAGGGAAATGTAACGGTTGCTATAAGGAGACAAGACTATAATGTGAGAATTGAGAATTATTTTGAGTGATATTTCTAGTTATGAGATATTGAAGAAGAATCAAACAAGTAGACTACAGAGGATTAATAATGGACTAGTGGAAGAACTTTTTGGAAAAAAGGTGATAACAATGATGGAAAGGAATAAACTAAGGACAACAGTTGCGGTGGCTCCTCGATTATATGGATTACCAAAGATTCACAAGGAAGGATTTCCATTAAGACCAATTTGTTCATTTACAAATTCTTCATCTTACGGACTTAGTAAATATATTGCTGGTGTTTTGGGGAAAATTAATGTAGGATCAAAATATAACATCAGGAACTCGTTAGATTTTAAGGAAAAATTGAATGGAATTAATTTGGATATTGATGATAGACTTATTTCTTTTGATGTGGTATCTCTGTTTCCGAGTATACCGATAGATTTAGCAATGGATATAATAGAGGGAAAATAGAATTTATTGAAGGAATTTACTATTATGAATAAGAATTTGTTCATAAGTATTTTGAGATTTCGCATTAGGGATAATAGGTATTTTAAGTATGATGGAAAATTCTATTATCATCATAGGGGTTTACCTATGGGTTCTCCGGCTTCCCCAATTGTGGCGGATATAGTTATGGAGGAGTTATTGGACAAGTGTATTGATAGCCTTGGTGTAAAACCAAAGATAATTGCAAAGTATGTTGATGATTTATTTTGTATAATATCTGAGGATGCTGTTGATGATATGTTAAGTGCATTGAATAGATTTAATGTTGATATTAGGTTTACGATGGAGAAGGAATATAATTATAGATTAGCTTATTTAGATACATTAGTTATAAGAAGAGGGAAGAATATAGTTATGGTTTGGTATCAGAAAACCACTGCATCTGGTAGGTTGATAAATTATTATTCTAAACATAGTAGGAGAATTATAATTAATACAGCCAGGAATTTAATGGAGAAGGTTTTAACAATTAGTGACAGGGAATTTCATATGAAAAACAGGGAGAGAATTAGGAATATACTAATTCAGAATGATTTTCCGGAAGGCTTAATTTTTAATTTGATGAATCATTATAGAAGGAGGTTAGCTAACAATATGGCGGCTAATATGGAACCAAAGATTTATAAATCTTTGACTTACATACCGGGAATGTCAGAGAGATTAAAGAAATCTAATATATTTGATAGTCAAAAATATGGTATAACTTTTAGAACATTTAACACAAATAATAGATTATTTAGTAGAGTAAAGGATAGAATGGTTAAGTGGGATATGTCTAATATAGTTTATAGTATACCATGTGGTGGTAATAAGAGTGACAATTGCAGTAAGGTATATATAGGTACGACAAAGAATACGTTAAAAACTAGGATATCAGGACATAAAAGCAATCAGAAATATAGACACATTAATTCAGAAAAAATAGCATTATCATCTCATTGTTTTCAGTTGAATCATTATCCAGACTTTGAGAATGCATCAGTTTTGAAAACTGAGAATAATTATAAACGTAGGTTTTTTGTTAGAAATGTTAGAGATTAATAATATACCAAAGTCAGATAGAATAAACTTTAAAATAGATACAGATAATTTAGCACATAACTATAGATATTTAGTTAGTAAAAATTTAATTATTAGAATTAATATTATGTTGGATATTACAAAATAATTAACTTAGAGGATATTTTTAGGCTTATATTCATTTAATGTTTAATTTGTTTTTTGTTAGTTGTTTAACATATAATTGTATATTAAAATTAATATTGTGTTAATGTAATAATAATGATTTGAAGTATTTTTTAAGTATTGCATATATATATTTGTATGTGTGTATATATGTGTATATGTAATTTTATATATATATGTGTATTTTGTGTATATATATATATATGGATATATGTGTATATTTATATGTATATGGATATATGGGATTATAAGTATATATAAAAAGATATTTTAAATGTATATTTAAATGTAAATATTGTAAATATTATATATTATAAATATTATATTATATTATTATTATTATTATAAATATTATATTAATATAAGTTAGTAAAACTTAAATTATTAAAATTAATATTATGTGTATATGTAATTTTATATATATATGTGTATTTTATATATATATATGGATATATGTGTATATTTATATATATATGTATATGTATATGGATATATGGGATTATAAGTATATATAAAAAGATATTTTAAATGTATATTTAAATGTAAATATATTAAAATATTTTTGAATTTTATACATTTTGTTAATATTGTAAAAAATTTTAAAAGATTTTGAATCATATTCTTTTCACAATTTTTATGAGACATGTTATGTTAGAAAAATTTTTATATATATAAACTTCAAAAAAGCGAAAAAAATTTTAAAAATAAAAACTTCCTGAAGATGTTAACCGAACGTTAACGAAATATCGAAAATAAATATGTATAAAAATAATAAATAAAAAGAGAAAAAAACCTTAAAGCTTAAAAAAATAGATTGTTAAAATTATAAAAAAGGTTAAAAAAAGTATTAAGAATAATTATTCTCATGCTACATTTGTAGTCCACCAAATATATATGCCGCTATGGGCTCGGTTGGTTATTGTTATAAATAAATAAAATAGAATATCTCTTTATATATAAAATATGTAATAATAGATTTCACATATTTTTTGCGGGAAAAAGCACAATTTTAAAATTAGAATCATATATGTATAAATAAAATAAATTTGTGCGAGTTTGGGCAATTTTGTTATGCACCTGGAAAAGACCTAAAGTATATGACGATTTACAATTACAAATCTACACACATGTATACATCCTTAAAAATATTTGTTCATTGCATGTTGGGGAGACTTTTAATTTTACTTCATTATTGTTTACTTATAAACCAGCAGATTCCTTGGTCTTCTTGCCCAAACTAGCCCGAAGAAAAAGTACGGGCTGTTTCGTACAAGAAGAACAAGAATATTACTCTCTCAAAACGTCTCTCATTTGCCCAATTTTTGTAAAAAAAACACACCTTTTATGTCGCAAACTTAAGCATAGAAAAAAAATAATCACCTCACGTAGTGATGACACCTGGTTTAATGACATTTCATTAGTTTTCATAAATACGGAAAAAAACTAAAACAATATGTTTTATTACTAAATATGATACAAGTTTAACAACTTTCATAAGACTTTGTGAGAGAAGTCTAATGAGATTTGGCGCCACTGCCACAAAATCTATAGTAACATTTAAATTTTACACTTGGCTTTAACGCTATCACACTTCAAAAAAAATTTAAAATATAAGAAACCGATTTAGATGTAAATGAATTTTTGTGTTGTTTTGTCATTTTCTTTATTTTTTTTATTTGCTTGCAAAATGCTGTATTTTTCATCTTTCTATTTTGTTAAAACTTTTGCACATAGTATATACATATCGAGCCTTTGGTGCAATACCACAGTAACTCAAAATTTGAATTTTTTGAGCTGGGTATACAGAAATGATCTTTGGGGAAATATATATCTAAAGGAAAACAGATTATGATTCTATCTCTAACTGTTCAGATTATACAGCTACAAATGTCTTTATTGCCTCCAGCTATTTCCAACAATATTTATTTGCAATAATGAAATATTTCCTTTATGGCAAGAAATTTACAAACAGAAAACATTACAAAACTTGCCTTGTAAAAAAATTACTTTAGTAAACGAAAATACTATCAAAAAGATGGCTCAAAACTTCAAATGCATTTTTCTCAGTTCACGATTTTTTCAATTACGACGGTATTGCACCAAAGGCTCGATATGTACATATTTGGTCAGCGAATTAGAAAGTAAAATTGTAAACAAAATAAACGCCAACTTCTGGGAAAATAATAAAATAAAAGTAAAAATTCACTGATATTGTTGCAATTGAGTACGTAATTTTATTTTATCTTTGAGATTAAAATTTAATATTAGCAACTAAAAGTTTTAATTTTATTTTACAAAATACTATTAATAACTAGTAACATTTTTGATTTATACAATATATTCATAGGGAAATAACTTAACAACAAAACAAAAATAGATCATTATTTTAGTTAATTATTGTAAAATAAACATAAATAAATGTATAAGACAATGCAAATAAATAATGATTGTATTAGAAATATTTGTATGGCCAAAGCCAGCAGTAACAGGGGTTTTATAATGCCCACCACCATGTCAACAAACATTATTATATGCAGTTGTATTATGGCACTTTAAAGTTATAATTTTTATATTTTTTATTATTTTCTCTCCATTAATTAATTTATTCCTGCACAGTAAAAGTCAATTGTTTGCTACGCGAACTTTCAAAACGATTAGGTGTCTTTATATCCATCAAAGCTAAAATGCCAATTGACAAGATGCCACAAAGAAATATACTCACTAAAATGCCAGCCCAAATGGGTGCTGTGGTGAAACCAACACAGTCATAGACATCACCGAATTTAGAAGCACCATTTAGCCATGGTTGTATCTGGAAAAGAAGAAAGAACTGATTACACCTTGAAGTATTTTTAATTTAAACATTTTGAAGAACAATGAAATACTTTCTTTTATATAAAAACGAATTTTTTCAGTGACGTGCAAAATTTTAATGGATTTAGAACTTTTAATGGATTTTTTACAGCGATTTCCTGCAGCATATTATTACATATTTCACTTCTAAAAGCATAGTTTTAATGAATAATGAATACTACTTTTAAACTACATACGTATGTATGTATATATTAATAGGTAAACGCTTTTTTTTTGTAATCCCTTTTACAGCCGTACTATTACGTCACTTTTGATAAGATATATGTACATACATACATATTTGGTTTTAAATATTTTCGACACAGTTACACAATCGTAATATAATAAAAAAGAGGTCGAATGAAAATAGAAAATTAATAGTAATTATATTCAGATCTCTTTAGTACTTTAGTAATAATAGGACTTTTCCGTTATTACTCACACCATTAAGTGAAAGCTACACGAACAATGTTCAGCTTCAATATTTGTAATTGTGTGCGTTATTTTATAAAAAAATAGTGACACTTATACGTAGATGTGTGACTATTTTTTATAAAATAACGCACACAACGACAAAAATTGAACGTTCAAACCGATTTTTCAAAAGTAAGACCAGGAGGCGATTGGGGGGAATTTTCTGCCCCTCTGAAACATTCAAACCGATTTTAATGAAGTTTACAACGTAGATAGATTTGCGTCTAAAAATTCACATAGGCAAGGAGGGCGATAGGGGGAAATTTCTACCTCTCCGAAACGTTTAAACCGATTTTTTTTTTTTTTTTTATCTTGGGCCTGTGCTCAGGGGCTATCCCCTACATATGCAATGCATTGCTCTGGAACTAGAGAGAAGGATAGGGAAGAAATAGACAGGTGGTGAAAGTGGTAGAAAGATAGAGCTTAATTCTTGCACAACTCTGCAGTTGCGTGTAAATTATAAAGCAAAGTTGCGGCGTCTTTGATGTTTTTTGACGCATTATTTTTAAGCTAATGGAGCCATTTTATTTATTATTTTACTTCGCCGACGTTTTATTGCTCAAATACCAACGAAGGAGGGTGCTGTAGCACAGAAAACTCAGAAAAAACTATTTTCTGATTTGACCCGGATGGGAATCGAACCTGGGTCTTTCTGGTTGCAGAGCCAACACGCTGACTACTCGCCATCAGCACCCCCATTAATGAAATTCAGAACATGGATGGATTTGCGTCTAAGAATTCACATAGGCTATCTACATTTTCAAAACCAGGACCAGAGGGCGATAGGGGGGAAATTTCAGCTTCCCCAAAACTATCTACTCGATTTTGATGAACTTTAAAACTTGGATGTATTTGAGCTTAAAAGACACATTGGCTATTATTTTTTCTCAAAACTAGTACCACGAGGGAAGGTAGGGGCAATTTGCGCGCCTCCGACACTATCTAACCGACTTCAAAGAAATTTAAATGTGTTTATGTTTTTACGTCTAGAAGGACACATATGCTACATATATATGTTTTAACATATAGAGGCGACATAGGGGTAAGATATGCCTTAACGAAACTGTATAACCCATGGAGATAATAACGGGAGCGAAGCCGCTGGTAAAAGCTAGTATAATTATATAAACATGTTTTCGTACCATATATTAATATTAGCATCTGTGTGATAAGATCAGTAAATAAAATACCATAATTGAATTCGTAAATCTTTTTTTGATTTAAAATAACTAGTTTATTTGAATAAAAAGTAACAAAAACTAAACTTCTTTGATAATTAATCCTAACAATAGTATGTTTTAAAAACTGAAACTAAAGCCCTTATGAAACTAAATTTTTTCTGCATTGTTCAAATTCTGAAAAAGAACGGAAATATATTGAAATGGGAAAATTATTCAGGTGCAGAGATTACAATCATTTTAAAAGTTTCAACTTAAAATTGACGTTTCGTACTTAAAATCTTTTATATGTTGACAATTTAGCGATTTATGCACAATGTCTGCGATTTTCTTAGTTCTTGACCGTATATTTTTCATTTGCGGTTTTTTAATAGAAATAAGAAGGCAACACTTAAAAATTTAAATATTATATGTATTTGTTTCTTTCTGGCTGTTGCTGTTTCTTCCTATCAATTTTATATTAATTGAAGAAAAATAAATTTATTGTCATACTGGCTGAACTAATGCTTTAATTCATACCCTGCATCCTTACCTTCAGCTACTGTAACTATGGAAATGCCATCAAACAATATCATTAAAAAATCAAGCTTAAAATCATCTGGGGTATGACAAACCCCACCTCATTCACGGTGGATTACGACCAATACTGGCAATCCCTTTTCAGCACCCTATACCATTCAGGCGAATTTCCGTCGTGCTGGAAAGTTGTAAATGTAACGCCGAACACCAAGAAGCGAGAGGCAAGCAGCCCTGAAAAATATCGCCCAATCGCAATATCCTCTGTCAATTCCAAAGTAATGGAGAGTATACTAAATTTCCATCTTATGAAGTATCTGGAATCCAATAGCTTACTTAACGACCGGCAATATGGCTTCCATGGAGGACGTTTCACGGGAGACTTATTAACCTTCCTTTCGGAAAAATGATGTGGATCCATCCACCATTTCGGAGAAAGTAAGGTAGTGGCTCTAGATATTTCAAAAGCATTTGACCATAATGGGATGTGTTCTAATGAAATCAGGGAACTTGTTCCCGAAACCCGGTCATTCGCGCGCACGACGTGATCATCATTAAGAGCGCATCCATTTGTCGTCGATTCGGCGGCGACTCGCCCTACACATTACAGAAAAAATTCGTTTTTTGGGCGAACAGCACGTATGTGGAATGCAGAGGTATTTCCTGTCACTTTTAACGTGGGAAGATTTAAATCAAATGTCAATAAACACTACTCCCTCTATCCGCCTTCCCATATCTTAATTTCCTACTTCCAGCACAATGCATCACATCATCCCCTGAGTGCCGGTCCAAAAAAAAAAAAACACACATTTCTATTTAATGCAATTCTTGAGATCAGTAATGAGTATCATGCAAAATATTGCATATTTCTCGCTCGAAGAGTATCAAAAAACTTCGTCATTTGTGGAATGCTTTTTGTATATGGAAGAGGTTAACTAAGATTTTTTTTCGAAATTTCGGAGGGTGGGGCTAGGTTAGTTAGGCAGGTTGCTGGATGTAAAGGTATAGAAAGGTCTCAGCCCAGTTGGGTCCAATTTATTATGATCCCATTGTATTACCTGTTGTGATAAAACTTTCACGTGGTGATAAAGACCAGAGTCTCTGCTAGGAATCGAACCTAGAATGCCTAACTGATAAACTAGCACACTATTCACTAAACTACCATTTAGTGATTTCACAACAATTTTACTATTTACGAATATTGATAATTTCACAACCCAATAGAAAAAATAGTTCAAACTTACTACAAATGTAATGGTTAAGACGAGTCCACTACTCGTGCATTACGGTATGATTATTGTCGTCATAGTCGACCCACTGTGCGAGGAATTTGTAAGATTATAAAGCAGTTTGAAGAAACTGAAAACGTTACTGATGTGGTCGGGGCTGTGCATCATCGCAATATGAGCACTGCCGAAAATATTGCTTGTGTTGCCGAAAGTGTGGGGCATAATACGAAGAACCCGTTGTCCAACAATTGAAGATCATGAACTGGACGAAATGTGGTTTCAACAACAGGATTTGAATACCAACCTTCATTTAGTTATCGCCGCGATACCACCCGAAATGTGAGAAAAAGTTATCGAAAATTAGCTCAAAAGGATCGACTGCTGAAGGTTTCATTAGAAAGGCAATAATGCGTTTTAGAAAACTAAAACAATACATTAAGCATATTCCTTTCATTTATGAAATCGTTTTTCGACTCTTTGGTACTTTAAACATAAATATGTTCGCATATAAAAAAACCCGACTATATATTTTTGTAACAGATAGGATCAGGGGTGGAATTGTATGCATACACTACATATATTTTGATAAAAAGGATAAGAAGTGGTTCGTACCCCACCCATGATTTAAACAGCTTGGTTCGCCATACAAACTTTTGAGAGCGAAGCATGTTGGTTCATTCTGAACCAAGTACGAAATACATACAAATTACTATCATCTCTAATTTTGATAACAAATTATCGGTAATTTATCTGAACTAACTCAAAAATACAAAATTAAAATGAAGGAAAAAAAAACAAAAAACTAAGAAAGTAAAATAAACTAATTGAAGACATTAGCAAAAATAATAAATTGTATATATATTTTATAAAAAATGCATAAAGAGGAAATTGAGAAAGCGAAGTTCTAAACTGAACCAAACACAGACGTGTGAACACCATGGTTAGCAATCGTGGTTCAGAGAGCGGACCAACTGGTTCATATTGTCGTGTGAACATAGTACAATACCGAGTTAAGACATGCACTTTAATTGATATTTTTGCAATAAATACCATTATTGAGCTCAATATCCCACACAAAATGCAAATTAAGTTATTGAACAATAAGTACAAAACTGTTATAAATATTAAGTAAGACTAGCAACACAACCCTTCCCACAATCTATTTAGTGAAAAAAAGAAAGTCTATAAAATGGCAAGCCAAATCTCAACATAGTAAATCACAAAAGGAAAAAGAAATTCCGTTATAACCGCGACAGTGCGATTTATGCCATACAACTCAAGGAAAGAAGACACTTAGTTCAATTCCTATCCAGGTTGGTACAGCAGAGTGTAGCAATACTGCACAGAAAGGGCCCAGCCCACTTGGCTCCAATTTATTATGGTCCCATTGTGATACCTGTTGTGAAAAAAATTTCAAGTATTGTAGTGACACAGACCACTGTCAATGCTAGGAATCGAACCCAACTGATAAACTAGCACACTACACACTAGACCACCGGGATCCATATAAGAGTCATCTTTTAATGGTTGGAGATTTCCCTGAGAAAATACCGGCAATCATGGACGAGGATCGACGTCGAAGTGACGCCCACGAGGGACCTGATGCATCCCGACTGTCAGAATAAATCTGAAGATTTTAAAATCCGGCTATCCTACAAGCATTGCACAGTCTTCTGTATGACCTCCGCCTGAGGACCACTTATGTGCTAAGGCAGCCTATACGAAAGCCTAATGTTAATACCCCTAATGTATACACCGCAGACCACTCTGTCCAGTATCCTGGAGTCGTCGGTGTAGATCTCATATAGCATATAGCCTTACTGCCGTCTGCCTGTCAATCAGCCTTCAGTAACACCGATATTTGCACACCGTCCACTTAACGTGAGCACCGTGAAGTAGAATTGATTCCACCACGACTCGTTTAACCTAGTAGGTTATGGCAGGCCCAATGCCCCAAGTCCTACCTAAAAACATAAACATAAATTACTTTTACATGTTTCTTTTCGTTTTTTACTTAAATGAGAATTTAATTAAATAAAATAGTGACTCGATGATTAGTAAAAATTACACTATGCAACAAATTAGAAAACAAATTTTTTTCTTTGATAATCACTATTTTTTTTAATCCGCTGTGTTCAGCTAACTACAATAATCGTCATTATTTCAAATTCTATGGTAAGGTTTATGTAAAAAAATTTTTTTTCTAAAATTGTGGTTTTTTGAAAAGGCTGCCGTCTATATCCGGTCTTAACTTTGGAAAAACTCATTCAATCTTGTTATGCAATACGTTAAAAGATTTTAAATTACGCCAGCTTTAAGTTTTTCTATTTAGCCATTAGTTTTGGAGTTATTGGAGAAAAAGTTGAAAAAAGTGAAGATCGGACATTTAGCGATTTATAACGAATTGCGCATTACAGTGGAAACTCATTTTTTGGCCGAACTATTCGTAGTTGGAATAAACTCTCTGCGGAGGTCTTGCCAGTCAATTTCTATGTTGGAAAGCTAAAGTTGAATTTCCACAAACACTACTACTTCTACCCTCCTGCCCATAATTTATTTTCTGGTGAAAAGTACCGCATACGTAGGGGAATCTTCCATCAAATTTTACCACATGGTCCTCTATAGACTGACAATTGCCTTTTAAATGTTCAGTGCATGTTCCCAAATTTTTACCGTTGACGGCGAATGGGATACATATGTCCCATGATTTTCCTCGTAGATTGAGGAAAAATGTTTATATTTTAACAAGACTTTACTCTTGATATGATGCATTTCCGAGTAAGAATCCATAATGAAATGTTAAAAATTTCTAGCGCAAAATTCTTCGTCGTCAAAAGGTTAAACATATTACGCTGCACCTTTGTTTCCACACTGATGATGATTTGATTGAAAGTCTACTGATGAGTTCCTATAATCATCAACGAAATGTTCTTATAGACTAGCTTAACCATAGAGCAAGTACAGGGTGGGCCAAAAGCAACCATGGCGTATAAAAATTTAATAACTTTTTTGTTTCAGATTATAAAATATACAAATTGGAAGGTTTTCCGGAAAAACGTTATCGATCAAAAGGACACATACAGTGAAATCTTCCATAAACGGACACTATTGGCAGGTGCCCGCAGCACTCCATAAGAACGGCATTGCCATCGCCCCCCTTCGAACGGTCACACGATTGACGAAAACAATTCTCTTCAACGGAATTTTAATATATTTTTATATATTATATACTATATTCGACTTTTCCGAGGTCATCATTTACAAATAAGTTTCTCACGAGTCTTTAATTTGCTCGCCTTAAAAACCTGGTTTGCCATATTTACTACATCACATAATATAGTTAAATGAAATATCTATTGACTCAACAGACGAAATTGAGAGTTTAGACCTTAAAGAATCAAGAAACAAAATCTAAAAATACAAAGAGACTTTGGCTAAAGCGCATGATCTTATAGCGGCTTTTTTTAAAGAAGTAACACTCACTCACTTTTCTTTTTTTTTTATCTTGGACCAGTGGTCAGGGGCTATTCCCTACATATGCAACGCATTGCACTGGAACTAGAGAGAGGAATAGGGTAGAGAATATAGATAGGTGGTGAAAGTGGTAGGAAGATAGAGCTTAAGTCTTGCAATACTCTGCAGTTGCGTGTTAATTATAAAGCAAAGTTGCCGCATCTCCGATGTTATTTTTGACGCATTATTTTTGTTAAGCTAATGGAGCCATTTTATTTATTATTTTACTTCGCCGACGTTTTATTGCTCAAATACTGACTAAGGAGGGTGCTGTAGCACAAAAAAAACATTTTTTATGCTTTGAACTGACTGGGAATCGAACCTGCGTCTTTCTGGTTGCAGAGCCAACACGCTGACTAGTCGCTATCAGCATGTTACTTGCGGATTAGTATCAGCGGAAGCCGGTACTGTTCCGCGACCAGTGACTATGACTTCGCCACGGAAACATTCCGACAACAATTGACACAAAGTCACATTAATGCACATCAGAAAAATGCGAAGTGGTTTTATGACTCAGTCTGTGAAACTAGGGTCGAACCCAGGAAATTTTTGGTTTTGTAGTCAACGTGCTCACTATCTAAGTACTTTCTGAAGTACAAAGGTGATAGAGAAGCTATGAATATAGTTGCATCGTTTGACTTTCATTTTCAAGTTATTATTCCAAGACCAAAACGCGCCAAACTAGAATGGAGGAATATTAATTGAAATAACTCATAAGTACTCATAAAACAATTAAAATTTTTATTATATATGCAATGCATATTAATGATCTTTTGTTATTAAACCCAATTGAATAGTTTATATTTTTATTTATTTAATAAAAGTATTTAAAGAAAAAGTAACCATGATAGAAAAATTTTACCGATTTAAATTTTTAGTTTTCTCTTGACTGGACAACAGCCTTGTTTTCAGTGCCCGTTCAACAGAGATTCCGCTATATTTGGTATAATAAAACTCGTTTAAAATATGTATAAGAAACAAGTGTTTCATTTTTAAACAAATGTTTAATTGTACTTTTTTGAACACGCAGTATTATT
This sequence comes from Dexiosoma caninum, assembly GCA_963924685.1. Taxonomy (NCBI): domain Eukaryota; kingdom Metazoa; phylum Arthropoda; class Insecta; order Diptera; family Tachinidae; genus Dexiosoma; species Dexiosoma caninum. The sequence goes on from OZ004725.1 coordinate 58,208,063, forward strand.
CTGCTAAACTCTAAAAAAAAATATTTACCATATCGTTAGTAGTTAACTGTTAAGATAGGGGCTCCACTTTTAAAAATTGTTTAACGACATTTGTTCCTGAATGGACTGGAATATTGTGAAAAGTGAAAGTAATACAAATAATAGACTGTGTAGCATTAATTTGTTTAAAATTTTTATAGAAATTCTAAAGCAAACACAAGCGTTACACTTGCGTCAAACAACTTTTATATGCATGATTAATAATGCATTGAACTTCGAAGGAATTGCTTCTTAAGGGTGCTTTACATTTTCCCACAAGTCGTACGACATGCCAAATTTTTGTCGGATCGTCTAAACGTAATATGTAATGCAACTATAAGATTTTGAGAGAAAATACGGATGAAAATTTGACAGTCGTATGGCTGTCTTGATTTTTTAAAATTTTTCAAAAACAAACGCACACCATTAGATCAGGGATGCATTTTTATGTAAACAAATGTGAGAAAGCCAGGGAGGGAAAACTGCTTTCATAAATTTATACCAATTTTAAAATCAAAATGTACATTTTAGACCACGACCGCACAATTTTATAAAAATATACGTATATTTTCAAAAATTAAACTAAAAATTTTGACCACGAAAATAACATATTCCAAAGTTATAAAAATATTTTTCAAGGTTATTAAAAAAAATTTTAATTGCACAAGAACTCCATACCTGGAGAAAACAAGCTAATAGCTGTAGTTAAATTAAATGAAAATGTTTTCATCTTACTTGATTTTATCCATACCAATGGTGTAAAGGCCAGAAAACAACCGTCCGATTTTTACTCTCTTTTTCCGACATACGGATGGAATTTCATTTTATGTTCTCTCACATTTTACGTACGACAAATCTTATCATTTAAAGCGACCTTTACGAATTACGTAATAAGGTAAGACTAAGATTTTACATCGAAATATATTTGATTAATTCGTCACATGTAGTTCGCGCATTCTTTAAAATAACATTAGCGTTTTATTGCATTTTTCAGTATTTTAAAAGCTATTATTAGTAGCGTAGTACTTTAAACAATTAGTTACGTGTTATAGATACATATCGTTGTTGCTTCGATAAAATCAGAGGTTTTTACTAGTTTTTGAAAAGGGCAAACAACCGTTCTTTGCCGTAACGTCCACGTATTTTTTTAAAGGCAATCGCTTTATTGAAACAATATTAGGATATAAGTATTTCGCAAAATACAACTCGAATAATTAAACACTGGGGAGCTTTGACAGAAGTGTTAGAATAAACACATAGCAGATTTTGTGGGAGCAACGACAATATACTATATATATTTTTTTGCATATTTATAAGGCTCTTTTTTAAATGGAATTTAACTCACCTGATAATCACTAATCTTTAAATAATCTGAACCGTTAACAAACCACAGATCTCTAGATGAGCACCGATACGAAAATCCTACTGGTGCGGAGGGTACATCATACATATTGCCAACAACGCCTAAAATATTCTTATAACTGCCATATTCAATTTCAACAGCCTTCATTAACCAAGTACCACGAATTAAAGTGAAATTGAATCGCATAAATAATTTTTCTTCTCCGACTTTGAAAATAATATTTAGGCGGCCATAACCTTTTGGACTTTGGTCATCAAATGTTATTTCTTTATTATGTTCTCTTAAAACAAAGCTGGTATTCAAAGAAGATATATTTAATTCAGGAGCATAGTTTACATAGAGTATGGCTTTTTTTCCTAAATAAACAAAAGCTCTTTGTAAATAAAGAAAAGAAGTTCAATTTGAAAATACATTTACCTCCTGCCACATAAATAAAACTCTCCTCGGTTTCTTCATTTATTGAGGGTAAAGCAGTCGTGCTCCTACCATCCTCAGTTTCACTCTCTTTAACTTCACGTTTTGAAATGTAATGAGCTTCTTCTTCCCGACTGGCTAGAATACCCAAAACTTCACCTTCGCCATAAATTGATATGACATCTGAGTAACCGGAAACAATTTCAGAATCACACTCCTCGGGCATTCCACTTAAATTAATAACCTGCAACACGAATTGCTGTTACACAACTCTTTTGCATTTTTTGTGTCACTACTTACCTCTATATTTGCATTATAGTTAAACGGCTCTGCTGCTAAATAATGCTGAGTCAAATAAGTATACGGATATTCTTTTATCAGCTTCTCAAATTTGGGATACTGAAGACTGTCCAAACGTTTTGTACTGTTGCGCACAAATATAATTATGGCTTTAGCATCACGAAATAAATTTGAAAAATAATTTTCTGTTGCTGGTACTAATGCACGAGGCTGTAGGTTTGTGACTTTTTTATGACCCCAAAATAAATATGGCCCACTTATATTAGCTGCAGTCAAAGATACTAAACATAGTACAGGAACGAAATAAATTAATTTCATTATTTTTGTAAATTTTTGCCAGTACTTGTTACAACTGAATAGTAAATAATTTTTAGCAAATCTGGAAAATATGATGTGCTTTCAGACAGGATAAATGTAAAATGTATAACAGTATCGAAAAGAAAATCAATACAATCAAAATGGTTGTACGGCGCAAGTCTCGCAGAGCCAGCTGAGTTAGAAAACATAGCAGTTGTATGAACAAAATAGAATGATAAACATTGAACGTGTGTGTGAATATGTACCAGTTCATTAAGGCCATAACTTATCCATGTTTGTTTTCTTTTAAATAAAAAAAAAGAAAATATATATATATAGTAGGATATACGTATGTATACATAGATGTACATGTATCTACATATAATATACATATGGTCATATAAAATCAAAAAAATTAAAAATCGACTGAGTGAATATCACGCAGAGAATCGAAAAATGCAATACTTTAGACTCCTAAAAATACAAACACAACTCTTATCAACAACATTTTGAAAACAATTTGAAAATTTAAATTTTTTCAATGTAAGTTAGGGCATGACGTCAAAAACTTCATGTGACGAAATACGTATGCATGCATGCATACGAGTACATCTATATATATGTACATATAAGTTAAGGTAAACAATAATTAAATACTAATATTGCAACTTTTGCCAAATAAAAAATTATGAATAAGAAAATGCTGACCTAATTAATATTGTTAAAATTATTTGAAAACAGGAAATAACCGAACAAATTGCAATTCAGCGCCTTTGCAGTTAAATTTATTTGGGAAAGAATAAATTGCAATTTGATCAATTAAATTTGTAAATTATGCGATTTTAAATTTGTAAATTATGCGATTGCAAAATTATGAGGAAATTTGATATCACACCACATTTAGAAATAAGCTAGAATAAGTATAAATAAAAGCAATTGTAAAATTAATTTTAAGTTAATTTTTAAGTTCAATTTTAAACTTCAATAAAGTGTGTCGTGCAGACCGCAGAAAAAAACAAAATTGTTTTTTTTTTTAGTTTCCTAATTAAGGAATAGATTAACTGGCGCCCGAGCGAATTAAGAATTAAAAAAGACGGGTATCCTTTTGTAACAAAAGCCCTGAAGTAGTGTAGTTACTAAGGATAAAAAAAATAGCTAGGACTACCGCGCAATTCGTCCTTAATTAGTACAACGCGTAGCCAAAGTTAAACCCGCAAACAATAAAGTGTATCCTTTTGTAACAAAAGCCCTGAAGTAGTGCAGCTAATAAAGATGAAAAAATAGCTAAGTCTACCGCGCAATTCGTCCTTAAGTAGTACGGCGCGTAGCCAAAGTTAAACCCGTTAACAATAATTTAAAAAAAAACTGTGAATACAAATTAAATAGAAGAAACAAAACAATAATTCTAAATAGAAGAAAAAAAAATAATTTTAAAAACTGTCAATACAAATTAAATAGAAGAAACAAAACTATAATTCTAAACAGAAGAAACAAAAAAATAATTTTAAAAAACTGTTAATACAAATTAAATAAAAGAAACAAAACAATAATTATAAAATGGAAGAAACAAAAAAATAATTATAAAACTGTGAATAGAAGATAGAAGAAACAAAACAATAATTTTAAAAAAACTGTGAATACAAACCTGAAGAAGCCTTTAAGAAACAGTGCGATAGACAACGGCCCCCAAGTAGCTGTAGCAAACGGGAAGCATCACGTGCTAGCCGACTATTCATTTGCCTTTTCTATCGTTTTGCCTTTTTCGAAATTGTGTTCGAACAAATAAAAAACATATGTTTTATAATAACAAAACATAACACAGAAAAAATTATTCAAAAAATTCGTCAATTAAAGAATTATCAAAAAATAAATTTTGTTTTTTTTAATTGACAAACACAAATCAAAATTTTAAATTGCATATTTAGTTTTTAACAATCTATTTTTTTATTAGTATCACTTCTATTTTTATTTGACCTTTATTAAAATTTTTTAATTATATTTATTTTTGAGCGATGGTCGTTTTTATGAAAAGTTTTTGAATTATTATTTATTTCTCAATATTTCGCTACCAAATAGGTAGCATCGTCAGGAAATAATAATTTGTATTAACAAAAATATTTTTTTAAAATAAGGAAAAGAAAATATTTTTGAAAGGAAATGAAAATTTTTTGTCATTAATATTAAAAATATTCTTTATACACATGTATAAATGTGTGTACATGTATACATAAATAAACAAGTTTTCAAAATTATTTTTTTTTTTTTTTTTTTGGCGTGTGAGGTAGGGTTGAAAATGCCTTCGTACTTACAGAGACCGTCGTCTTCTGCTTCGAGTGGTGTTGCCACTAAAAAATTCCCTCCTCCTCCTCTGGGTAGATTCCTCCCCGGAACCGCTTTCCGCATTACTTCGGGAAGGCCCAGAGCCACGTCCCAATCAGGACCACTCTCAATCACCCACGTCTGGGTCCGCCAAGTTTGCAGCCGGCGCCATGGCCCCGGCCCGTATCGCCTGGTCCCCGTCAGAGGGGGCCCCGCTATGCAGCAGCGCATCGAGGTCCCTCTTCTTCCTCCGCAGAACGTATCCCACGTACTGTGCCACAGCGTCCCAATTGTCTTCACAATCGAGCATCCTCCCTATCACGGTGGCAGGAGCGAACCCGCCAACCCGCTGCGCCATTGCACCTCTCTCAGCATGCCACCTGGTGCAGTCGAAGAAAGTGTGTTCTGCATCGTCATCCGTAATACTACAGTAAATGCAGTCGGGACCATCTGCCCTGCCCATCCGGTACAGGTACTTTCGAAAGTATCCGTGGCCCGAGAGGAATTGTGTCAGGAAGTAGTTAACTTCCCCAAATTTCCTCCGAATCCATACTTCCACGCAGGGAATGAGCCTTGCCGTCCACCTGCCGACCGTATCCGCGGTCCACCTGTCCTGCCATCGCCGGACAGTTTGGGGTCTCAGACCAATAGCACCAACACCAGAGTCCTCCCCCCTCGAGTTCCAAGCCTCCCACCGCTCGCGCGCCAAGAGGTCTATGGGTATTTCCCCACATATCACCAGGACCGCAGCGCCCGAGACCGTGCGGTAAGCCGAAGCAACCCTAAGGGCCGCCGTCCGCTGTACCGCCTCGATTACCCTGCGTTTGGTTCTCTCACCCAGTACATTTCCCCAAATCTCGCTCCCATGCAGCAAGATCGACTTCGTGACCGCCATAATCAGCCTCCTCTTGCCCTGTGTCGGGCCTCCGACATTCGCCATGAGTCTGCTCAGCATGCCAGTCATCTTCGCCGCCTTAGTCGCCACATGCCGTATTTGGGCCCAGTAAGTCAGCCTACAGTCGAGTCTGACGCCCAAATACCTTATGGCACTCTGGGTAACCAGAGACACATCCCCCATCCGCATGCCGACATTGAGTGGTATGTGTGCCCGCGTCATCAACATCACCTCGGTCTTCTCCCCGGCCAATTCCAAGCCGTGGTCCTCAAACCACATCCGGGTCCTAATCATGACCCGCTTCAGCTTCCCCCTGGCGTCATCCATATCCCGCGCCAAGATCACCGCCGCTATATCATCCGCGTATCCCACGAGCTGAGCATCCTCGGGCATTTCCACCCCAAAGATCCCATCGTAGGTCAGATTCCATAGGTCCGGGCCCATCACAGATCCCTGCGCCGCGCCGGACGTGATCGTCCTGCTCCTCCGCTCCGTCGGCGTATCGTACAACAGTACCCGATCGTCCAGATAACTACGGAGAATTCTATACAAGTATCCGGGAATACGAAACCTCCCCCGTAGCGCCTCTAGAACATCAGCCCATCGTAGGCTGTTGAAGGCATTCCGAACGTCAAGTGTTGCCAGGACAACTATGCGCTTCGGATAATAGCGCCTCTCGCTCTGAGCGCGCTCGAAGCACTCAACCACATCAGCAATCGCCCCGAGCGTTGACCTACCAGGTCTGAAGCCATGCTGTCTATCCGACAGCCCGCCCCCCAGCCATCCTCACGGCCTCCGCCAGCCTTCTTTGCAGTAGCTTCTCCAGCAGCTTGCCGGCACCATCCAACATACAAAGTGGCCGATAAGCCGATGGCTGGGTCGGATCGCCCCTGCCCTTGCTAACAAGCACGAGCCGCTGTGTTTTCCAGCGTCTTGGGAAGACGCCCTGGACCAAACAAGCATCATATACAGGAAGCAATGCTTCCGGCCTGCTCTCAGCCAGGATCTTGAGCGCCTCCGACGGTACCCCATCCGGGCCAGGGGCTTTCCCCGTCCTAAGAGCCCCGGCGGCGATCCTCAGCTCCTCCCCGGTAAAGGGCGGTGGAACCTCATCATCGTAGGGCCCACGTTCGCCACCCAGCGGAGGGTGTGTGGGGAACAGGCCCCCACAATCGTATCGATCCGCGCGCCGTCCAATTGCACCCCAGTGCGGTTCGCGCCCAATTTTCCCGCCACGATCCTATAGCCGAGTCCCCATGGATCACGGTTCAGGTCGTTCCGAAGTTCTTCCCATTTCGCCCTCTTGCTCGCCATAATCGCGCGACGCAACGCCCCGCGGGACCGCTTGTACTCTTGGGCCTCCAGTAGAGCCTCGCCGGCCCGCCTAGCCCTAGTATAGACCCTCCTATTGCGGAGGCAGTCACGCCAGAGTCCAGCAATCTCCGGGGTCCACCAGTACACAGGTCGCCTCCCCGCCCTTCGCGACGATCGGGGCATCGATGCGTCGCATCCACGGACAATGCGCCGCATCATAGCACCCGCCAGGGAGTCAGCGTCCCCCCCACCGTCCAAAACCGTAGTACCGTCGAAACCGGCCAAGAACGACCCGCGGTCTAACCTCGCGACGTTCCATCCACGCGCGCCTCTCCCACCGTGCGACCGCGCGACGCCCGCCTCCGATACTATCCCAAATTCAATATACTGGTGATCGCTCCCAGTATATTCCTCGAGTACCCTCCATCCTTCGATCATCCCAGACAGATTCTCGGATACCAAAGTGATGTCAGGAGTGGTGAACTCGCACCCCGGCCGCCTGAAGGTAGTCGCACCGCCAGCGTTCATGACCACCAGGCCCAGCCTGGCCGCCATATCCAGGACGCACCTCCCCCTCGTGCTCGTCACCGGATCACCCCACTCCACAGCCCTGGCATTGAAATTACCGGCCACCACAAAGGGTCCGGCCATACCAGCCAGAGCGTCCTAGATAGCGGCCATCTTCGCCCTAAATCGCGCCACGTTATCGCTAGGAGTGAGGTAACAGCTCACCAGCACAAAACCGCCGATCCGAGCCCACGCATAGCCGCAGCCGATCCCGCACCGCGCAACCGCGAGTTCACCGCCGCCAGGTAGCCAGAGCGCCGCCGTACCCGTTTCGTCCCCGAGCCAGAACCCCCGGTGCATCGGACCGTATTGTTCGCTGATAACAACCACGTCCGCGCCCCTCTCGGCAACCATCTGCCATAGCAACGACGTCCGCAAAAGAGTTGGGTCGCCCAACTAGTGGCGTCCCAACCGAAACTGTTGGCCCCCTTTGAGGGTCGGCCCTTGGGGTGGACCCAATAAGCCCCCCTTGTGGGTCGAGCTTTTTCTCCTTGGAGTCCGCTAAAGAGTCGGGTCGGCCCACTAGTGGCGTCCCAACCGAAGCTGTAGCTGTAGGCCCCCTTTGAGGGTTGGCCTTCGGAGTGGAGCCAATAAGCCCCCCTTGTGGGTCGAGCTTTTGGTCTCCGTCTTTCTTCTTCCTATCATCATCGTTTCTTTTTGTATTAATGTCCATGTAATTCCCACGAGTGTGGGGGAAAGTAGGTCGGCCGGGCCATAGCCCCCGATAACCCAGCAAGGCCAAAACATTATTCACCGAGGCGGCCAGGTATCGGTGAAGCTCCGTTTGCGACTAGACTATTTTCTGAAGGGGGCCTCTAGCCAAGCTGATCCCAGGCACGGGTCGCATCACACCATGATCCAGCCCCCAAATCGTTGCTTACTTTAGCCATGACCGAGTATTGGTCTCCAGAAAGGAAAAAACGCTTCCCACCACACAAGGACAATCCACAGTGTAAGGTGAGCGAGGTTTCCTAGAAAGACCCAGACCCGAGCATGTTAACGGTGGCCGCCGCGTGGAGGCAGTAAGTCTTCTTGTGTGTTTCTCCATAAGGATCGTACTCTGACTTTACCCTATGGGCTCACACCTGACCACCAAATTATTTTCTTTTGTACATATGTATATACATGTATGTAAAATAACATATTTCTACAATGTAATAATAACATATATCTATTAGAATATAACATAATTATTAAAAATAATTTAATAAATGACCTATCTAATATTTTATATATATATTTATATATTTAATAAATGATCTATTATTAACTATATTTTTTGCATAAAAATATATATATAATACATAATCTAAATCTAAATTGTATTAACTAAATATCTATAATTTTGTGCTAAATTATCTACATCTGATTTATAGTTTATTCTATTGTCCGCAGGTATTTTAATTATCTGTAACATTTCCAACAAAAAACGTCGTTTATAATTAGCACTTTTTGTAAAGTTTTACAGAACGTACTTGATATTCATGAGGAGAGGCTATGCCCTCTTTGGAACAGTTAAATATGTCCGAATCAGAAGCAAGACAATCCAAAATGCACTTTTTTGAAAAAATTTAAAATACCCGGCGTCATTGGATCGGTAGATGGCACTCATGTGAAACTTATAAAGCCTACGCATGACTCTGAACTCTATTACTGCAGAAAGGGATACTACAGCTTGAATGTATTGATTGTAAGTATGTGCATATGTAATTTAAAATCTAAAAATTTTATTTACACATCTATGATCATACTTTAAAATATAATGCATTAAATTTTTATTCTTAATATAATATAGATTTGTGATTACCAATTGAAAGTTCGCGCTGTTGATGCTACTAGACCTGGTTCATGCCATGATGCTTTCGTCTGGAACTTAAGTAATGCAAGCACATACTTAGAAGAAATGTATTCGCGTGGGAACCGCAATTCTTGGTTGCTAGCCGACTCTGCATATGCATTAAAACCCTACGTTTTAGTGCCATACAATACCTCGGAGTTTGGTTCAATGCAACACAAATTCAATTTATTGCATTCAGGAGCACGAAATATAGTAGAGAGGACTATAGGGAACTTAAAGAGCCGTTTTAGAAGCCTTCAGATGTGTCTTCCCTATAGTCCGTCGAATGTAGTACAACTTGTAAATGTTTGTTGTGCTCTACATAACATTTGCAAACATTATAATGTGCCAATAGAAGACCAAAACCAAATAGTTCTCACAACAAACGAAGAAGAAGAAGAACAGTCAGATGATTCACAAAACAATATTGCAGGAGCAGAAATAAGAGACAGTATTGCAAGGACTTTAATTTAATAAAAAATGTATCTACTTTTTTTCTAAATGCGTATATATATTTAACAAAAAACAAAACAAAAATAAACACTTAATTTCTTTGAAAACAATAAAACACAAAATAAGATATTTCAATTATTACATTAAGAGATCATAAAATAAAATACTTCAATTATTCCGCCCTACCATAAATACAATCCCTATTCCCTAATTTTGAAAATGTTAAAAGAGAATGGGAATTGTATCTATAATAAACTGACTACCTTAAAGAGATCATTAACATTACAAAACACTTTAAAATTGATCCTTTTCCAAGCCGATTTTCATTTTCTGTAATTTCAAAAATTCTAATTTCATTTCATTACGGCTCATGGTAATTTTTTCCATTTCCAGGTGATGTCTTTTTATTTCAGATAGTTTTTTTTCCTTTAACGAATAAATATCTTCTATGCTTTTATATATATGTTTCTTGTATCGAGTGTATTCTGATATATTGCTATTCATTTCCTCCATTTGTTTACCTATATATTTAAAATTCTTTGTTTCTTCATCCATTAATTGATGAATGTCGCCGATAAAATGGGGTTTCTTCATTTGAGGAGGTATTTCAGGTGTAAATGGAGGGGAAGCTGAAAATGTTAGCTTTGTATTTTCACTTTGTGCTTGCGGTTCAGCTGGTTCAGTTTCAAATTCAGTTTGATCAATTTGCATATCATCTTCGAATTCAATGTTTTTCTTTTTGATATCTGCACCAAAAGATTTTGCTTTTGAAATACCCTCGCCTGAGTGGAATATATTACATATTACAGCCAATTGCTCTTCAACTGGCGACAAGAAATGCTGCTGGTAATTTCCTCCTCCCGTCTTTTTCAATGCCATATTGTTTTCCGTAAGTCTTGCTTTTATGCTGCGTCTCCAGTCACACCAAATCTAAATAAAATCACACAATTAAAAAAAAATTAGAAAAAGTTTGAAAGTTTATACCTTTTTCCAGTTAGAAACACTTCTAGTTGGCGGTCCACTGGAATTAAGCTGTTTGGTCAAATCGCTCCAAAATTGTTCCAGTTTCACCTTATCACCTTTGTACATACCTCTAGCAATATATGGATGTGTCTCCATAAATTGCAGAATTATTTTACATTGCTCTACTGATTTTTGCGGTGCCCTTCATGGAAAACAAGACTTATTATTAAGCTTAAAAAACATTTCTTTATGTACTTACATGTAAGAATGTATTTAAAATTTTAATATTTATTGTCAAATGGTAACACGCAGCTTTTTTATTTAATTTAATTTATTTTATTTGTAAAATATCAGTGCAATAACCACAGATGCTTCTTTTTATTTAGAGATGTTACATATAAACACTTGCGAATAATTGGTAAGTTTCATCAAGGGTAGCCGGTTTCAAATAGGATCTTGTATAATTTTATTTTTGTATTTAGAAGTATATTAAATTAAAACGACTGCTATGTTGAAGGAGTATTATGCCTACAATAGGTAATTTTAAAGTTAACATCGCTAGCACTAAATTTTTTCGAAGATCAATTTGACCAGCTGTTTGCATAAATCGCCAGTTGAAAAGTAAACAAATGATACCGACAATTGACAAACACAAAGTAAAATTTTAAATTGCATATTTTCAATTAAAATAGTAAAAAAATGTTAAAAGTTTTTCTTCAAATAAAAACAAAACATATTAAATTTAAATTTTACATCATTTTATTTTCTCTTTCGAGTGTAGTTTAAATAAAAATGACCAGATCGTGTCAGCATACACTAGCGGTTTGAAAACGCCAGCTTTCTAGCGTTTTTGTTTCCCAGAACACCTGTTTGCCGTTTTGAAATCGAAAACGCGAACGTCCAGCGATAAGCGTTCTTGAGAAGATTTAGATTTTTAAAAAATTTTCAGTAAGTGCAATACTGTATTGCCAGGAGCGGAGAATTTTGTTAATGATTGTTTTGAATATCAAACCGATTTGCATAAGAAGACGTGGGGAGAAATATATTACTCACCGAAACTGTACAACTACCTATATAATTAAAACTTAAAAGATTGGAAATATTTTAAGGATAGGAAAGAAAAGTTGGGCGTGAGCGAAGCCGCGGGTAATTGTCAGTTATTTATAATAAAAAACAGTAATCAAGATAAAACGATATATATTTAAGCATTAGACATTATGACAAGTGATTATAAAACAAGTAGATTGTAGATTCAAATTGGATAACAATGCTTATAAGTTGGATTTGAGGGGATATTTGGCCCCAAAGACGTACAGAATTTATACTGAAATGTATCTGCAATATTAGGTGTGTTCGTTTACCCCAAATTGGGCACCCAATTTGCAGCGGTCCTTCTATTTTTTTTTTATTTTTATTGCAGTAATCAATATAATAATTTTTAAAACAGTAATCAAGATAAAACGATATATATTTAAGCATTAGACATTAATACAAGTGATTATAAAACAAGTAGATTGTAGATTCAAATTGGATAACAATGCTTATAAGTTGGATTTGAGGGGATATTTGGCCCCAAAGACGTACAGAATTTATACTGAAATGTATCTGCAATATTAGGTGTGTTCGTTTACCCCAAATTGGGCGCCCAATTTGCAGCGGTTCCTTCTATTTTTTTTTTTTTATTGCAGCGGTTCCTTCTATTAAATCGTATATCACGACGTGCAATTAACAATTTTGTCTGTGTAAAACAACGGTTTGTCTGGAACCACAAAATCCTTGTTTTAAGAGGACCGTGTTTGTTGAAAATGGGAAGAATGAGACTCAAGAAACTCAACTTGATCATCGCTAACAAATGGTATTCTATGTATGTATATATTTTCCTTAAATTTGTATTACTAAGACTTTCTCCCATTGATGTCATATTTATGTTGTTATAATTCCCAAGATTAAATTTAAAGTTATGACAGAATAATAAGATCATGTTTTGAGAAGACTGGAGCTTTCAACGTTGTTTGCACTAACGATTCTGTTATTCAGTAACTTTATGTTAACGATAGTACATAAACTTAGAAATCAAGTAGCATATCTGGGAAAATATACGAAAAGCACAAAGAGCATCATATTAAAAACAAACAAATGATTCGCATTTGAAACGGCAGCAAAAATAGTTTTATTAATTTTATTTATTTCTTAATGAAGAAAATGTAATTTAAATTGATTTAATTGATTTCGTATCATATCAATAGGCAAACACGTTTTTTCTAATCCCTTTTACAGCCGTACTAGTGGGCCGATTTTGGAAAGATATACATATGTATATGGTTTTAAAGACTTTTCGGCACAGATGTGCACAATCTTAATTTAATCGGATCATTTCAGTACTTTAGTAGTAATATGACTCACACCATTAAAAAAAAACAAAAGCAAATATACCTTTTCTTTACGTGTACATGTTTTTGCAGAAAAAGAAACAAAAACAAAGTAGAAATTAAGTGAATAAAATATAGAAAGTTTTTTCTCTCTTTTTAAGTAAATAAAAACGGATTTAATCTTAAGTCATACATACATAAACGCTTTAATATGTATATATATTTTTTTTTTTTTATCTGGGACCAGCACTCAGGAGATGACTCATACACATGCGAAGCATTGTGCTGGAACTATAGGAAAGGGATAGTATGAGAAACGACAGGAGGTGAAGCTTAATTAATTATTTTTGCAGCTCTGCTTTCGCACGTTCTTTGTTTATACTCGTAGCAGTGCTGAAGCTTCGGTTCAGTAGCCGTATTTATTATTATTTTACTTTGTCGGTGCTACACAATACCGACGAAGAAGGCCGTTCTGATGCGATTGTGGTTTGCTATCAGCTGAAGCCGGTATTGTTCAGTGACCAGCGACTATGCCTTCGCCACTGAAACCTTCCGACAACAACTGACACACAAAGTCACACAAAGACACACTAATGCTTATCAGAAAAATGCGAGATGTTTATTTTTATTTTAAAATTTTTAGTCTGAGACTGGGGTTGATTCGTAGTCAACGTGCAGACTACCATCCATCGTGCCATCGCCACCCTCATTACGCATTATATTAAATTTTATGCGAGAGTGCAGCGCTTCACTTCGCACTAATTTAGTCTAGTATTTATAAGGAAAACGGCAAAATTTTTTGAAAATACGTAGCAAACAAACAGGCATATGATTGAATGGTAAGTATGTACATATATCCAGCAGGGGGCAATCACCGCATTTGATATCGAGTACTTTGTCATCGAAATGTAATTAACGTGGATCAAAGCAATAGTTATGGAAACGCAACAACTCGAAGTTGTACCCGATTGGTATTCTGTTATCGAAAACAAAGAAGCACCGTTGCGAAAAAAAGAAAACAAAAAAAAAGGATTCGGTAAAAATTTAAGTATTTTCCCGATATTTCCGCAAAAAAAATATAATTTGTAACTGTTTTTAGAGAAATTGGGACAACAGAAATCACAGTAACAAACAAATCATGAAGCGTTTTGGTTTCTTTATAGCCATATGCTTACAGCAATGTAAAAAATAGTGGTAGGTAATACAGGGTGGCGCAGAATGAGCTATATAGTTTAAATGGCTTATAACTTTTTTATTATTATTATTATAATTTTTTATTTTTAAAAACAGTATATTATTGGGAAATTTTTTGCAATTAGCTTTGAAAAATGATATCCTGTAAGTAATGTACATTTTCTGCTTTGCACATACGTGCTCTTTTTAGCATATTTACCATAACTTTTAGCAAAATTTCGGGTGTAATCGCAAAATTTCGGGTGTAATGGCCATGGTTTCATTTCGAATGTTGGTTTTTAGTTGGAGTATGGGTCTTGGTTTGTTAACGTACACTCTTTCTTTCAAATATCCCCAAAAAAAAACTGTCAGGAGCTGTTAAATCTGGTGAACGTGGAGGCCAGTTAAAATAGTTTGTGCGCGAAATAATGTGTTCGTCGAATATGTTCCTTAACGAAGTCATTGAGGCATTTGCAGTATGTGCTGTGTTCGATCGTGTAATGATTCATAATTAATTCCCCAAGTCTGCTTCACAAAATTCTGAAAAAAAAACAAAAAAAAATATAATAATTAATAAAGTTATAAAGAATTCTAACAATATAACAAAAAAATTAATTGAATGAAATTTGGTAAAAATAAATTGCAATTAATTTCCAATTCAAATGAATTGCAATTCGTTTCCAATTTAAATGAATTTGCAGAATGAGTTGCAATTCGTTTTCAATTCAAATGAATTTGAATTCATTCAAATGAATTAGAAAAAAAATTAGCAATTCATTACCAACTCATTTGAATTGAATTGATTGAAATTTTAATTGATTTTGTTTTGTTATTCAATAATATAATATAATATAATAATAATATCTTGCAGACTCCCCGAGTAAGAAGAGAATATGTGATATAAGATTCCTTCTTTTCAGTGTGAATTGGTTGTCAGTTGAAAACCTTAAATGCGTTTGGGCAAAATCGTGTTTTGTTAGTTATGACAGTAAATGAGCGATATGTATATATGTTTAGCATATTTATGAACCACAAATGTGTTTAGAACTACATACATTGTCATTTTTCCTGATTTTTGCTTAGTTGTGAAAGATAGTTTTATTTTTTTTTAATAAATAGATTCGGTTACAAAATTTCAAATTTTATTAATTGCTTCTTAAATATTAAATGTGTTTTGTCGTTCAGTGTATTTCAAAATAAAAATCAGTTCTTCTTGAAGAAACAAGCTCCAAACAAACAACATGTTTTCTTTGATCAGGCGCGGATCCAGGACAAGGCATTTAAATTTTTGTTCTGAATGTTTTCATTTTGGTAGGAGAAATTTCCATTTTTCACTCCCCCTAGATCTACTCGTGAATTCGATTGATTGCAACTCATTTTCATTCATTTGAATTGCAATTCATTTGAATGAATTCAAAATCAATTCAATTCAAACAAATTGGAAATGAATTGAAATTGGCTTTAACAAATTCATTTGAATTGGAAACGAATTGCAATTCATTTTACAGATTCATTTGAATTGAAAACGAATTGCAACTCATTCTATAAATTCATTTGAATTGGAAACGCATTTCTGCCTAATTCGTTTGAATTGATTAAAATTTCATTCAATTCTTTTTTGTTGTGAAAAGAACTAATTACAAATTTAGCTAATTGCTAACGAATTAAAATCAAAACAGAATGATTCATTTACACTTCTGGTTGTTGTATTGCATTTATTTAAACTTAATTCCTTATTAATTCTTCCTTAAATGTACAATCGAACTTCTCTATAACGTAGCAGTTGGGGACCGTCAAATTTCTACGTTATAGAGAAAATTCGTTATAGAGAAACTGCAGAAAATTTTGACTACATTTTTTTTTATGTAGAAAATTAAGTCAAAAAAAATTGTTCTTACATGAACACATTAATTTTTTTTTATTAATACATACATATATATGTGACTAAATTGATGGAAAAAATCGATTGCTAAAAACTTCGCAATAGAGAGATTATTTAGTGTGAAAAATTATATTTAGGTCTTAAAGAATTGTACGTTATAGAGAGAACTTCGCTATAGGGAAGTTCGTTATAGGGAGATCAAAATGTATGAAAATACTCATTTGTACATTTAGAGTTAAAAAAAGTCAGCCTATATACTATACCTATGCATAGCAAAGTAAGAAAAATGAGAAAACAGGTCGATTATGGAATTCTTTGTTCAGCTCTGATATTCCTTATACTTCTCTTTTATTTAAATGAAGGTTTAATGCAATAACTCTAGTTGTTCTAAGTAAAATTTGGAAAATGGTTCCCTGAAGTCCTGTATTAGCAACAGTGCGATGCTCATGGAAACTAGCTTACCCCTCCTAAATCAATTTAATGTATTTTCTTTTACTAAATATTTTTCTAAATAAGTTAAATATTTTGGAAAAGTAGTGCGTAAAATTATTATATTTTAGTCAAATTCTCAAAAAGGCTAAAAATAAACATATTTTACATCATAATAATCAGTATACGTATTTTTTAAGTATAAATAGAAGTCAATTCATTTACTGTTCTTGCAAAGTAATAACTACATCATAAATCTATATTTAACCCTTGAACGACGAATGTGACACATATGTCCTATTTGGTTTTTTCGTCGTTACAGCCATCTTTTTCAATGGTTTTTTGACGAAATCAGTGTTGTTCGATAAAAAAAACTAATGCATTCTTTGGTATTCGTGTTAAAAGTGAGGTTTCATTCTTTCAATTGGGCATACGAGCATCTCAAACTCAAAACAATACAAAAGATAGACATTTTATTTGAATTTTCTCGCGTTAATCATGACAGGCCGATTCAGAATTGACTTCTGCAACATACGTGGTCTAAGGGCAAATTTCTTCTCTGTCTATGCTCACGTTTGTCTCTATCGGCCGGATGTTCTCGCCTTAAGTGAAACCCAGGTGTCTGAGGATGCTGACCCACAGGATTTTTACATACCTGGGTATCACCTCCTATCTCTTTTCTATCTACACAGGGGCCTTGCAATTTATATACGCAATGAAGTTGTGTACCAGTGCCAGCAATCTTTAGACACGAATGATCCCGAATTTAGCTGTCTCTGGGTTAAATTCAAAATCAGGGCACATCTTCTGCATTTCGGGTTTCTTTACAGAAGCTCAAACACGGAAAGGGAGAAAACTATACATAACTTCGATGCCCTTTCCGACAATATATCGGCGATCCTCGAAAATTACCCGAACAGTGAAATCGTTATTGCTGGGGATTTCAATGTCCATAATTTATCGTGGCTCCGCCATTCGAGCAATACAACTCCAGAAGGCCAATATGCTGAGCTATTCGCAACGCACAATCACCTTGCGCAATTAGTGAATGAACCAACACATATTTCATGTGTTGACGGGCACCAACACAACATCCTCGACCTTTTTCTCACTTCACACCCTGAAAAGTATGAAATGAACATTAGCGCACCTCTTGGTAATTGGGATCATTGCACCATTTCTGCCTCCTTTTCGTTTGCGGAACTTCGAAGCGTTTCACCGCCAGCTACGAAACATTTGAAATATATTTATTTATATATTTACTTATATTATAATATTGCTTGGTATGAAAACGTTCATACCATCGAAACAAATTTCGATTAGGCCTAGATCAAAGTCTAGGAATCATTTAGTGTCTGGCGGAATGAGAAAAACGCAGATACTGATATGATGCGCAAAAGGGCGAGATCTTCGTGTGCCAAAGTGCTAAGACGTGCAAAAGCTTTGTACGAGCAGAGTCTTCGCGCTAAAGTTCTTACTGCCCCACGGGGAAGTAAAAGCTTTTGGTCATTCGTTAAAAGAGTTAAGGGAAATGCTAGTTCTTCTATTCCGTCTCTTTTAAAGGCTGATCAAATATTCACTGACCCGGTTGAAAAGGCTAACCTCCTTGCTGAAATGTTTGCAGGCAATTCTCACCTGCCGGAAAGCAATCAACCACTGCCCACATCCGAGCGTGTATCCGTAACTATGCCAAAGATATACTTTCGGGCTCGTGCAGTTAAAAGGGTTTTATCGGACCTCAACATAAATAACTCTCCTGGCCCGGATGGAATTCCGGCACTGGTCTTGAAGCCGTGCTCTTCGACGTTATCGCGTCCTCTGGCAATCCTTTTCAGCACCCTATATCATGCAGGCGAATGTCCGTCGTGCTGGAAAGTTGCAAATGTTACGCCGATCCCCAAGAAGGGAGAGGCAAGCAACCCTGAAAATTATCGACCAATCGCAATATGCTCTACCATTTCTAAAGTAATGGAGAGTATGCTAAATTTCCATCTTATGAAATATCTGGAGTCCAATAGCTTACTTAACGACCGGCAATATGGCTTCCGTCTAGGACGTTCCACGGGAGATTTATTAGCCTTCCTCTCGGAAAAATGGTGTCGATCCATCCACCATTTTGGCGAAAGTAAGGAAGTGGCTCTAGATATTTCAAAAGCATTTGACAGAGTGTGGCATGGAGCACTCTTGTCCAAACTTATTGCTTTTGGTGTCGGCGATATCTTTTCTCGATTTATATCGAGCTTTCTCAGGGATCGCGCTATAAGAGTTGTTATAGACGGGATCTCATCTAACGAGTTCAAGATCAATTCAGGGGTACCACAAGGCTTCATTCTTTCTCCTACCCTATTTCTTATTTTTCTTAATGACCTCCTATGGCATACCTCCAACCCTATCCACTCTTTCGCAGATGACAGCAGTATCTGCCATTCATATTCATTTGATCGTAGGCCGACATCAACTATGATCGCGGCGACGCGGCAGAATATGAATGATTCGTTAACAGGTGACCTCACGGGAATATTTGAATGGGGTCACGCGAACAGGGTCGATTTCAATTCCCAAAAGACCCAATGCTGCATGCTAACCCATGGCCGTATGCACGATCACGCTGCCTCATCTGTAATAATGAGTGGCATAAACATTGAGAAATCAGAAGTTCTTGATGTTCTTGGCATGAAAATTCAGTGTGATGTCCGATTGACTGAACACATATTTCAGGTCTCAAAGGAAGCATTCAAGTGCCTAGGATTTTTAAGGCGGTGTAAGACATACTTCACCCCATCTGATCTCCTTACTATTAATGCCGCCTACATCCGACCGAAAATGGAATACAACTCTCATGTATGGGCCGGTGCTTCAAAGACTATTTTGAAGTTACTCGACCGTGTACAAGAAAGGGCGGAGAAACTCATAGGAGACAGTAGGGTAGCCAACTCTATTGACTCTCTTGAGCATCGTCGCAACGTGGGGTGCGTTTCGTTGTTCTATCGATACTATAATGGGAGGTGTTCTAATGAAATCAGGGAACTTATTCCCGAAACCCGGTCATTCGCGCGCACGACGCGATCATCATTAAGAGCGCATCCATTTGTGGTCGATTTGACGGCGACTCGCACTACGCATTACAGAGAAAATTCGTTTTTTGGCCGAACGGCACGTATGTGGAATAGACTACCCGCAGAAGTGTTTCCTGTCACTTTTAGCTTGGGAAGATTTAAATCAAATGTCAATAAACACTACTCCCTCTATCCTCCTTCCCATAACCTAATTTGCTAGTTCCAGCACAATGCATCGCATGTGTAGGGGTCATCCCCTGAGTGCCGGTCCAAGACAATAAAAAAAAAAACTATTATTTTTTTAACAATTTCAGTTTCCTAATATCTTGGTATCTAATTGTTACTACAATATAAACTTTTAGTATTAGATGCATCAATGACTTATGTAAATTGGTCAACCAAGGCATTTTGATTCGGTTCTATACTTTTCTCGGCGGAATTAAAAATACGATGGGACATACATGTACCATTCGACGTCAAAGGTAAAAATATAGAATAATTTTTATTTTATTTTCTTTAATTTTTTATAGTTGAAAAGCAAAGAAGAACATAAACAATTAAGTAAAATAACAAAACAAAAAACATAAATTTGTGAAATTATTTATATACTCGTATGTACACTAAATAAAAATCGATCTTAATTGTGGTAAATTCCAAACTGTCCTGCTTTATATTGGGAAATAGAATTTGGATATGTTAAGTAATTTTATCTGCAAATCAAGACTGCCATCTTTGTACATTTACGCTGTCTTGTGGATGTAACAAGTTTTCTTAATGACTTTCTATGTTGAACTTCAAACCCTATCTACTCTTTCGCAGATGACAGTAGTAGTTGTCATTCATATTATTTATGTACTAGCGCCAACATGACGGTTATTAGTGTCGTGAGACAGATTATGAATGATAGTTTGAGTCCGAAGCCTTACTTTCTATATCACCTATGTCCGACCGAAAATGGAATAAAAATCTCATGTTTGGGGCGGTTCTTCAAAGTAGATAATTATCGGTGACGGTAGAGTAGTCAACTCAATTGATTTGCTAGAGCATCGTCGCTACAATGGAATGTGCCATAATGATATCAGAGAACTCAGTCCCGAAACTCGGACATTTATCTATGTGGTCGTTTTAAAAGCGAATTGCGCATTACGGAGGAAATAAATTTTTTAGCCGAACTATTCACAGTTGGAATAAACTCTCTGCGGACGTCTTGCCAGTCAATTTCTATGTTGGAAAGCTAAAGTTGAATGTCCACAAACACTACTATTTCTATCCAGTTACCCATAATTTATTTTACCAGTTCTGGAGCAAAGTACCGCATACATAGGGGAAGCTCCCATCAAATTTTACCATATGGTCCTCTATAGACTGAAAATTGCCTTTTAAAAGTTCAGTGCATTTTCTCAAATTTTTATCGTTAACATGATTTTTCTCGTAGATTCAGGAAAATTTTTATATTTTGACAAGACTTTACTCTTGAAATGATGCATTTCCGAGTAAGAATCCGTAATGAAATGTTAAAAATTTCCAGCGCAATACTTTTCGTCGCAAAAGGGTTAATAGAGCTATGCCGTTCGCGAACGAACAGGCTCAATTGACCGAATCACACAATTGAACGGGATGATCCGCTCTTTTTACTGAGCACTTTTGGCTCCTTGCCGTTCAATTTGCATTGAAGTTTACAAATCTATGGACGCAAACAATATTAAACTAATTACTTAATGAGAAAATAAGTCATTAAATTTTATTCATTAGCCAACGATCAGTTTAAAACTTTCTATTTCAAATATTCCACATGCTCATTAGTATATCAAGACAAATGCTGATATAGCTCTAATTAATACATCAATATGACCATGAATAGGACAATTTAAAATTTATTACTTAAAAAATATTAAAATCATTAAAAAAAATTGGTTAACAGATTTTTTTTAGAAACACATTGAAGAAACAGAAAACGAAAATTATTAAAAATTTTGGGTGCCGCAAATTTCTGGCTCCTGAGAAACTATTTCCTTTAAACGATTTTTGGCCTTTAATTTAAAGAAATTAAAGTTAATAAAATATTTAAAAAAAAAAACTCAGGAACCCTTACGATTTTCGTTTATATCTCTTACGCCGCATGTTCGATAGGATATAGTTGCCTTACGTTTCGTATTAACATAACCCGGTATAAAAAGGCTGGGAGCATCTAGGCGGCCTGCGGCAATCAAACGTGACATATCCAATTCCAAGCGATGAGCCAAGGGACCTTTGAAATGTATAATCATTTGTATGCAAGTTCCACCATGTAATTCTTTCGTTCTACGTGCATCAACATCTAGCATCCACTCCGGTATGCCCATTACAGAGCGAAGCTCTTCCAAAAATTGAGCTCTTTAATTCATTACATTAATATTGTATACTATTATTTCACATTGTTTAATTTTACTTACACCACAAATCTGGGTGGTTTCTGCAAATTAATATATTTTATAACATTATGATCGGGTTCAATGTTAGCACAGGCAAATCTTTCTCCCGAAAATTCCGGACCGAATATAACTATGGAACGTCCTATGGCTCCCACAGGCCCTTCGAGTGGTAAATTGCAGTCTGTATAAACGCGTCGCTCTTCACCAAGATCTATTGAAAGGCATAAGAAAATAAAAAATTATAACATGTTTCAGTAACACTTAAAAGTTTTCTAATGTTTTAACCTATTGTTCCTATACGTGCTCCTACATCCCCCACATAGCAGCGCAATGGATTATCGGGACCACATTCTCGTTCATACAAATCACGCTATAAAATAAAAAAAATACTGGTAAATGTATTCAAATATTAGATTAACATTGAACGATTATCAATTTATATTTGTTGTTTGGTTGAGTTAGTCTATACGCTGCTTTTCGATGGTTCTAATAACAACTAATAAGTAGACCTGAGTTTGAGGACTGCTTTGCAAAAACAGGTTACCTTAAATTTACCTGTCTAATAAGGAAACTACTGCCTGGCTTAAGATCAATTACATTGTGAGGAACTGTGACTTTGAGGTAAACACAGCCGAAAAGTCGGAGTTCCGCAGTTCACAGTATATACCGCAATAGCTAGTAATTGAAAAGTGATAAGGTACTAATTTATAATTAACAGTAAAATAATTTCAGCGCGAACATTTGGAAGGTAACGAAGGTCCATACCTGCAACTCATAATGACCGTATTGCGTTCCACTTCCGTTACCAATCTTATGGTGTTTGGGCTTAGTATTGCAAGTACCTAGCAGGTCCATACTGACTCACTCCATGATATGTTTAACCATGCCAGACGGTCTACTAGAGAGCAACCTATAAATCTACTGTATCAAGCGACCCGTGCCCATTGAATGTATTGCAGCTGGCGGTAATTAGGCTGTATTATAATACCGTCTACCTCGGGAAGTATTGTTGACTAGACATATGGCAAGATGGACCTTAAGCCCCTGATACTCATGGGAATCACATGAAGAACAAAGGAAAAAAATATAAGAAACATTAGTAGGAACATCACCGCTATGGAACTCGCCAGTCTAGTGGAGCAGAAATCTCTAGGTGGACCGAGCAAAAGTACGTATTGCAGGGGCTCACCTCCACGACCGAAGAAAAAATTGGGAATGAAACGAGTAGCAACCCCCTAACAATAGCAAGCAGCTATGTCGGAACGTCGGGGGTAACCTGGAGCGCTGGATGATCTATTGAGAAAAGGCCTAAATAGTGTGTGGCTCAAATATGATCTGCGCTTCCTGACACAGGAATTATCACCGAAGGAAGCAAGAAAAAAGGCGTAGAAGAGAAAGAACACTCCAGAGGAAGTGGCGGACCAGGCGCAGGCCTGTAAAACGTACAGAAAGCGATACGTAAACGTACGAGGACGGCTTAAAATAAGCCGTCAACATCCGTGATGGATAGCGTGGGTGCTCTGACACCCAGATATGCCGATGTCGTACGCTTGAGATCCTTCCGGAGAACTTCCTATAGTCTCCTTTATCGATAAGTAAGATCAAAACCCAATACCAAGACATACAGCTCTGTCCAGGCATCATTTTGACAAGCTGCCAATTAAATAAGAATACTTTTTTTTTATATTTATTTTTATCTTGAAGTTACGTTAATTCTGACGATTTTTTTTACCATAAGGAGAGGCAGCATTTTATTTATTATTTTACTTCACCGATTTTTTATTGTTCAAATACTGACGCAGGAATGTACTATAGCATAAAAAACTAAGAAAAAACAGTTTTAGATTTGACCGAGCTGGGAGTCGAACCAGTGTCCTTCTGGTTGCAGAGCCAACACGCTAATTACTTAGCCATCAGCACCTCAGAAAAAAGCTTAAGAGAACAAGTAAGAATATGTGGTTTTGGAGAATCTTATTATATAGAATATAATTATTACGAAATCTAACACCTTTTACGTTATGAACGATGGCTAACGACTTTTGGCTTTTCTAATTTTATGAATCTTCACGTTTTTCTTGAATATTTATATTGAAATATGTAAAATATGTGACATAGATGTAGATGATGGGTAGTAAAACAAATTTTGAATGAAGTCAGCATTACACAACGACGAAACACAATTTTGGGGTATTTCTTTACCAATTTAGTGGCTGTGATTGTATTTTACTTTCTTCATTAGCAATCAAAACATTTAGTGGCATTACAAATGTTTTCACTACCAATTTTCTTTCGGTATTTTATCTCCACATTTATGGGAAAAAATGCCGCGAATATATTATAGAAATAATATTATAGCATGAATGTTGTTATTAACATTATGAATGTGCTAAAAGCGCATTTTATGATTGTTTATTAAGAACATTTGCAGTCTGCAAATACAATTTCTGAAAGAGATTATGACAAAAGTAAAAAGATTAACATATTTTTGGTTTATTAAATCCAAATCAAGCTAAAGTTGGTGAAGGTTTTAGTGAGAAAGTATTATTCAAGAGCCAAAAGAAGAAAAAGGACATCAATCAATACCAACTTATACAGCCTATAAAGAACGCGTTTTCGGAAGTCGCCAAATTGCCATCATCATTTTGACGATATTGAATACGAGAGTTTTTAATTCCAACATAAAGTTGTTAAGGTTAAAATTTACCATTTGTAATTCCCGTTAAATTAACCCATATCCGCATTGGTTTTATCTCATGTGCATTTTGCCTACTAAAACAAAGCTTCAAAAATTGAATACGTGTCCTTGACATCAGAAGCGCTGCAAATTACAATAAACAAAAAAAGTGCAAAAGCAGGATTGTAAGATAGTGAAAGTTTCTTCTGTCTATCACTTGACCACCAGTCATCTATTTCACAATCACTTTCCTCTAATTTCAGTACAATGCATCGCATGTGTAGGGCTCATCCCCATCCTCCCGGCTGGTCCAAGATATGACATCCCTAAGCATGTTACCAAGCACTCTTAATTGATCATATTTTATGTTACATTTTTCTAAAGCATCTGTAGCTTCGAAGTAAACATATAATGGCTTTCGACAAATTATCTTTTTTCACAGATTTCTGGTTTGCGTTATCATTTTAGCATATCAAAACGTGTGGCAATTAGGGTCGTTCGTCGCGCAAATCATCGATTGATCAATAAATATGTAAGTAGCTGTGTCGTCTTAGTGTTGTCGGATGCCTCTTTATTGTCGCTTTTTGTCGAATCTCCAAATATTCTTTTCGTACAGGACACTTAGGATCATCCGCACGGTGGTTTACATTCTTCATATTTCTTTTTGTTAAAAATAGAGCCTTTTTCGGGAGTTTTATTAAGATGGCATGTCAAACAGTCGGGTGAGCTACCACATCCTAAACATACTGCCGATTTATGGACATTAGGCGATCAGTGACATAGTACATTTGGAGCATTGCGTTGGTCCCTTTGAGTGCCGAAGAAAATTTTTCTAATGTACAGCAATACCGTATATATACTTCATTTTAAGTACCTCTCTCTCTGTTAATCTGCTCACAATTAAAGTACGACATGTATAACGCATCATCTGGACTTGATCGTGAGTTGTTTATTTCTTTTATGTTAACTGGTTCATTATTAAAAGTGCTTTTGAATTCATCCTTGATGGTTGCGATGCTTAGTTGAGGTAAACGAAATTAAAATACTATGAACTTTTTGGTCTTTTATTGGGTGGGTGAAAAATTTCATGTCTGTCTTCTCTAATTTTTCAAGAGCACTTCCATAATCACACATGCGTTAGCAGTAATATTTGTTCCAATTGACATTCTTTTATATTTATAACTTGCTTCCAATAGTTTGAAAATTGTCCTAAAGTAATGGCTGTTGTCCACTATTATTTGTGAGACCCTGTTCCTTGTCTACGCTTGACGCATCCTCGTTTTCCATGTCAGATAACACTTGATATCTATTAATCGTGGTAGTTTTCTTAACTTAAAATTTTGGGTTTCTGCCCAAAAATTTTCGTCATTTTCAAGTCATTCTGATTTAACTTTTTTATTTTTTTTTCCAAAATCAAAATATAAACTTTTTTAATTTGAAGCAAAATACAGCTGATATTGTAAATTCGTGTTTCGATGTCAACTGATCAACTGTGACTGAATTCTACAATTACAAATAATCACATACTCCCAAAAAATTGTTTTTTTTTAAATTTAAGTCCAAATATCCCTACACACCTATAAAATGATAAACTAAATAATAGAAAACTAATACACTCACATTTAAGGGATCTGCCAGCTGCGTAAAATACGGATTCCACACATAACCACCAGCAACGCATCGCGTGATTGTGGGTTTAACCGCAGCATCAACACCCACAGGATTTACAAATATCTGCCAGTTGTGGTTATGAGTCTAAATAACAATAAAATATATACATATTAAATATATTTGTTTTCCAATTTATATTCTATCACAAGCTTACCATATTTCGATCATTTTTGCCAGGATGTCTTAATTTAACCTCAAGCACTGTATCCGATTGACTGCCATCATTGTGTATTAATTGCGTCATTTTAATGTAGCCATATGCATAACCTGTAGGATGGTGGAACGAGGCGATAGCTCTTATCTCTCTCGCCTCGGTGGGAGCGTAACCCCGTTCCAAGGTACAGCAGACCCAACGCGCATTACGCTTTTTCTTATGTATCACTACCGAACGTCCGATGATACTATTTATACCAAACAAAGGTAAATTGGTATCGTTGAATGATCCCTCATATTGCGTTAGGGAATCTAAGGTACCAAATTTCCCACTTAAATCACCCATTTCGTATTGTTCTGTACTACCCTGGCGTGGTAGAGGTGAAAGTTTGGGGTTTACGCCATAAGGATTAAAGTGGCCATAGAGAGTAGAAGCTTCACAAGGGAATGCTAAATTAGCTTCCACAGGGGTCTAAATTAGTGTAGAATAAATAGTTATTTGCAAAATATATGTAGGTAAACATCCTACCTTGTGTATATGGTAACCGCTGGTTTGTTGCAATCCCTTAAATTGTACTTCAATGTTACTGATGTCATATTCCGATTGTTGTGTTATTTCCACTTTTCCGGAAACAGTTATATCTTCGCCATTGGCATACCAATCCTTGGCCACAGCCTTGCGGCGATATTGGCCAATTATACTAAAAAAAGAATATTTAAAAGAATTTTATATATACCATGTACTTACATTGAACAGGCTAATCTTTCTCCTCTTGCTTTAGGGCCAAAATCATCATAAATTACCAATGATTTACCTAAAATATTATGTCTACCCGACAACGGTAAATTTGTATCGGTAAATATCAAACGACTTATTTCCTGGGCATTATGCCTACTTCCCGCTATACTTAGAGGTCCAATGCGGGTATCTAAAGCACCTATACGACACATGGCCGGCAAGCGCGAACTACAATAATCATCCACTGAACGATTACCCCAATCTACTTTATACGCATTGTATACATTGCCAGCTGATAAACAACGATTCTGCCAATCAAAGAAATCTTTACCCGGTGCACTCGTGTGAATGGCCCATCGATGGGAAAATGTATTGTTTTGTGTAGACCCATCGGCATGTATCATGTATTCAAATATGACGGCGGTATCTTGCCATGGCTCCTGGGCCGGTTGACGAATAAGTACTCGGCCCACTATTGGATAACGGAATAAAACTTGGGCGGTAAACATTTGCTTTTGAGAACCATTCTTTTGGTATTGATTTATGGTGCCACAGTTCCATATTTGCTCTGTTATATTTTCTAAATTTGTGCGATTATAATGAAAGAGTACCATACTGCGATAAGCTATACTATCTAGTCCTTGCAGAGGTAAAAATACATCCCAATATAAACCATTCAGCTCTGAGCTGGTGCCCGGCAAAAAGGAATGATGATAATATTTCTTGTTACGGCTTTGCAATTTTCCACTAACTTCACCTACGGGATATTGATCCTGTGTGCCAAATCCAGCTGGAGGTACAGTAGATTTATCTATATCGCTGGGATTGTAAAGGGTTCCAGTAGAATCACAATAATTAGGTTGACCAATTTTGAGGGGTACTGGAGGAAGAGTATGAATACGAAAGGCAGCTATGTCTTCAGCAAATTTACGAGCTAAGTGCTGAGAGTCTTCTCCGGCAGTATTAATAGAGAAATTGAGAAAAGTAGGATCAAATTTGGAACGCTGGGTCATGGTTATTTCTCCTTTAGTGCCTTCATGATTTATAAAGGATCTATAAAATAAATAAAATTTTTTTTTTTAAGTATATTTTTTTTCAATTATTTTTTACTGACTTATAATTCAATTGCTTAAGATCTCTAATCTTTGTGCAAGCCAAATAATTTTCCGGTTGCTGATCATCGAAAAGTACCAAATACAAGGTACGATGAGGTATAGTCAAATCAGAGGGCAATAAGGCTAACTTTTCATCGCGGAAAACTACTCTCTGAGACACACGTAGAGTATTTTTAGCCACACGTATTTTACCTAAACGATTATCTAAATCACCGATACCCTTTCCATCTCCCTCTCCTGCTGGATCGAAAACCAATTGCAGAAAATTACAATTATCTTCGGTTCGATGGTGATCATTTTTGAAAATATCGGTAACAAAAATTTTCCAACGATGTTTCGTCATTGGTTTTCGTTCATCTTCATTAGCTGGCTGTGATTGTATGTGATATAGATCAGAGTAAATTAAAGTATCACCTGACAAACCATCTAGAGGTGCTAACCAACGAAAATACACAGATCCAGCTATGGGTGTATTAAAACGGGCTTCTGCCATATGTTCTATATTCATTTGTATAGTAGTGATTGTTGCGCAGACTCGTACATGCCGGGTGACCTCGGTAAGTACCAGCGATTTGCCCCAGATACCGTAGTCACCTGAAATTTTTAGAAAAGAAGTAAATCGTATTTTAATATTATTTAACATTTAAATAAATAAACAGTGAATTTTCAATAACAGTTTCTCTTAATTGGCGGTAAAAATATATGAACTACCAATGGAAGCAAGTATTAGCTAAAATTGGCCGAATATTGCTTCGAATATTGCATCATACTCAATTCATTCTCTCGAGTACTTGAGTATGGAGTAATGACTTACATGTAGGTGGTGTTAATTCTAGAACAAGTACAACATTACAGTATATAAATATGTATACAGCTCAGCTGATAAGTCATTACACCAAGGACTTTAGTCTAATAAATACATTTTAATGTCAAGGGTCTTCCACCAGGCACTTCCGTACTTTGGCAGTTCATAACGGTACATCTTTTTTTTGATTTCTTTAGTCTGTGTAAATAATTAAAATAAATGCGAATAGAGCTGTCTACATTTCTGGTTACCATATAAACACTTTAAAAATGAAATAAAAAATATAAAAAAAATATATGAATTTTGAAATAGTATAATAAGTGCCAACAACATATTAAGTTTAGAGTTTCCCAAATTTGATGTAACACTTTATTCAAAAGTAAGGTAACCGTAGTTCTAGTTCCTAGTTATTCAAAAGTACCCCATTTTGTGTGACTAGTCCACACATGCATATACAAGGTGGGCCAAAAGAAATCACCCTATTGGAAGATCCTCTTATGTTTGCAAATGGCGTCCAATGTCAAATCTGTTTTGATATTTGTGAAATAGACAGATGTAGAATACAAGTGAACAAGCGATACACTTCCCAAGAACGCGGAATAATCGTGTCTATTTTTTTGCGTAACAATTCGTCTGTGGTGTTGGCGCAGCGCGAATTCCGCCGCCAATTCCCCGGTTGTCCGACACCGACAGCGCAAACACTGCGCCGTTTGGCCGTTTGAAGAGTATGGGACCACGCGAGACGCTGCCAAGAGGGGCCGGCCCCGGAGCGCACGTTTTCGAAGTTGCCGCTGGTCAAACGCCAACAGTGGACGGTGCGCGCTATAGGGCCATGTTAACCGAGTTTATTCTGCCGCAATTGAACGAATTAGGACCGGAGGACATGTGGTTCCAACAGGACGGAGCAACGGCACACACTGCGCGAGCCACAATCGATATTCTGAAGGCGGCGTTCCCAAGTCGCCTCATTTATCGTTTTGGCGATTTGCACTGACCCGCAAGATCGCCCGATTTAACCGTTCCAAACTTTTTTTGTGGGGTTTTTTGAAGTCCCGTGTTTACGTGAACAAGACCGAGACCATGGAAGCCCTCAAGGACAACATTCGACACGAGTGCGAGAATCTGTCACCCGAAGTTCTCGCCGAAGTGATGAAAAATGCCATAAAACGAGCCCGTATAGCAATCAATTGTGACGGCGCCCATTTGGCCGATATCATCTTCTCGACTTGACTCATAAAATTCTAAAGGTTCAGATAAACATAATCAAAGTTTTTCATTTAGAAAAAAAATGAGAGCCAAACAACATCGGATGACTTCTTTTGGGCCACCATGTATAATGTAGTCCACAGAGGACTAAGGCTAGTCCAAGACTAACCCTAATCTATGGAGAAAACATGGTCTATTTAACATTACGACGTCCTAAGGGCGGACCATATAACCCATCGGACTAACCCAAAAACTACTCTATGTAACCACTCCATGGAGCATATTAGATAGCAATTTTAATGCGACGGAATAATCGTAAAGACGACGAAACACACGAACACTTTTCGCATAACAACCCTGAAAATAATATTGGATTACGTGGTCGCTTTTATCTGAAGTGGAATAGTTAAAAATATGGTCCTATATCATGGAGCCGTGGACCATTTCATTGAAAACAACAGCTTATTGTTATGCGAAATAGCACATTCCCCATTAAAAAATTTTCCTCCAGAAGAAGCTATTAAAATGGAACCACACGGTAAGCATGATCTTTCAAATGAAAAAAGAGTCAGGAAAAAAGAATCAGGAAAATCGGTCCACTCAGCAAAAAGTTCTTTCTAGGAGGAACTGTATTCTCCCATTGCACCCGCCATTAAAATAGGATAACACTATAAGAACGAGATTTTTAATATGGAAAAAGAATTATCAAAATCACTCCACCAAGTAAAAAATCTGAGTTAACACATATGCAGAAAGCATACATTCAAATGAAGAACCTACTCTTTTTTTGAAGTCGATTAAAAGTTCAAGTAGAGAAGTTTTGCCAAAAATTTTAAAATTACCAAAAAATTTAATTTATACAATTTCTACAACATTTGTCAAAATGAAAACTCAGCACAATGAAACTTTATCAAATAATCAAAATTTCGCAAAGCAATCAAAAATTTAAAACAACCGGTGAAATTTCACTCAAAAAAAAAAATTCTTAAAATTGTGCAGCTATCTATGTATATATTTATACATAAAAGATTAACCAGACTGACTGACCCATCATCGCGCATTCCAAATAGCTAAAGCTATAGGGTTGAAATTCGTTATGTAGACTCCTATTTCGATTGTTAGATCCACTATTAAGGGATTTTTGTATATTCTAAGGCTATGGGGTAAAATTATCCAAACTTGGTGCAGATGGTTTAGTTACCGTAACAATATCTATACAAAAGTGGCCGATGTGAGTAGTATGGGAGTGAAGCGCACTGGGTTAATCTAGTATATATGTATGTACAGTCGGGCTTTGATTATCCGTGATGGTCGGGACCAGAAGCATTACGGATAATCGATTTTCACGGTTCATCGAATAACAATTTTGATTATACAGTTTTTTTAATATTTTTATTATTTAACAAGTGAACAATTTCTTTAAAAAAAGTCGTATAATGTTGTTTGTCTAATATTTTTCAACTTATAATTTTCTTTTATAAGTTTTTCTTGAATTTTATCCTGCTCTGTAATTCCGGAACAACCAGGGCTATTCTTAAAATTTTGCAACCATCCGTTGGAGATTGAATGTTTAGTTTTGTGTGGTATATTTTAGCCTTTTCTCGTATCATCAGTCCTGTAATTGGAGTGCCTTTAAAACGCTCTTGTCTGAACCATTCCAAATCTTCTTTTGGCTCTTCAGCTGTCTTTAAAGATTTTCGGTTACGAAATCCAACCAACAAATCACACTCTGCACAAAATTTTAAAAACTTGTCTTTATTTTGTATAATGTCACAAACGGTCTGTATTCCAACTTCGTATTTTTGAGCTAGCATTTTAACACTCACATTATTTTTTGAATGCTTGTTAATTAATTTTAAATTTATGTTCAATATTTAAAACGTTTCTTTGTCTTTTTACTACTGGTAACGATGCCATACTAAATATATTTAGATCTAACCACCCGCACCTCTCAAATTTCAAAATTAAACTAATCACTTGTAAATGCTTCTGACTCATCGTATGCAAACAAAGGAATTCCCCGTTTTCATGTTTATTATATTGTATGTATGAATTTGAAGTTAATAGAAAAAAATTCTCCCATCACGGATAATAGAGGTAATCACGGTTTATCGAAGCAAACAAATTGAAAACATTGCAAACAAAAAACAATAGACTGATCTTTGACCATCACGGTTAATCGGGGTTACCGGTTAACCGGATAACGGGTAATCGAGGCCCGACTGTATATAAAATTTTAAAAAATTTTATTACTTCTTACTTCATTTTTTATATTTAATATAGGGTTTATTGTCTTCTTTTTCTTTTTATAAAATATTTTTTAACTAATACTTAAAATAATTATTTATTTATGTATGTTGGCGCTAATGCCAACTCGACAACGTCAATGAAATTTTTAAAAACCTATTTTAAATTATTTAACTTAATTAGAATTTAAATCGAATAAGAAATGTTTGTTGTAAAAACATTTTTTTTTGCAAAGGCTACTTAGATTTTTATATGTGTATACTTGGTAATTCGTAAATATTTTTTGTAGTTATTTCTAGACTTTTTGAATAATGTAATAGTAATTAATTTTTACTGGCGTTCATGAAATAAAATAGAATCAATACTTAAATATATTCATAAAACCTTTATAAAATTTATTTTGTACCATACAAAATTTTTTGTGTTCATTTCTAGAGTTTTTTTTACAATGAAGAGAGAAATAAACAAAAAAGAAAATGCAGTACTATAAAGCAAAACCACTCGATAATAAAACTTGGTAATGTGGTAAATTGAAAATAATAATAATAATAATGAAGAGTATTTTTGTTTTTGTGTTTGGCTGTGCATAAAACCCAATATGTTTACGTGCATTATTAAGAAGCGCTAAAAATTTTATAATAAAAAAATTGTATTTCTTTCTCTACATCAAAAGAAATAAATTTTTTAAAGAAATTTTTGTTTTTCAAAATCCCGGAAATCAGTCTACGCACCAGGAAGAAATTTAAATTTTTAGAATGATGCGTGGATGGCGATGGCTGAAGTAGCCTGCACGTTGAAACAAAAAAAGTCCTGGGTTTGACCGCAGTTTCAGGCTAAATTATAAAAACATTTAGCATTTTTTCTGATGTGCTAATGCGTTTTAGTGCGTTTTTGTGACAGTTGTTGTCGGAAGGTTTCAGTGGCGAAGGCATAGTCAGTGGTCACTAAACAGTCAGCATCAGCTGTAACCAATCCACAGGCACATCAGAGCACATCTTCTTCGTCGGTATTGTGTAGCACCGGCAAAGTAAAATAATTACTAAAAATGGCTACTAAAACGAAACTTCAAAAATGTAATACGTCTCCTTGACATCAGAAGCGCATCAACACTGTGCTATAAAACCAAGAACGTGCAAAAGCAGAGTTGTAAGATATTGAAGCTTCACCTCCTGTCATTTCCTCCAGTTCCAACACAATGCATCGCATATGTAGGGCTTATCTACTGAGTGCTGGTCCAAGACAAAAAAAAAATACTGCTGTAAACAAAGAACAAAGCAGAGTTGTAAGATAGTGAAGCTTCACCTCAGCACAATGAACCACTTGTGTAGAGGTCATTTCCTAAGCCCTATATAGGTATATATTTACGTTTTCTCATTGTGAATGCAGATATTCTCTACAAGTCAATTCTTCAATTAAAAATAAATGCATAAAGTTAATCTAATAAAGTTAATAATAACTGTAAAATTTAAATTCATATAAAGATTCCATTCCACCCACAGTGCTTACCTATCAATTGCATTTCTCTCCACCACGTCGAACTCTCATTTCCAGGTAATAATAAATACTCCAAGTTCTCATCGAAACTCGCAACCACGACTCCTAAACGTTCAATCTCACAACGTTCATTTGTATCAGTATTAGTATAGTCGACTGGAAATTTGCGCACTAACCAACTCCAAGTCTGCTCTGGATATTGAAGTGTGGTCTCAAGATCTGAGATTATTTTGACATGACTAGAATTGAATTGGCGAAATGTTATTTCGCCATGTAGACCATGTTGTGAGATATAGGCGATCAGTTGTTGGCCTAAACTCAAAAAATTACCAAAAACAATTATTCATATTCCTATATCTTATATGTACATATTTATGTACATACAAACATATATGTACATATTTGTTAATTTGAATATTTCTTGATATAAATATGTATGGATATGTATGTATGTATGTAGGTAGTTTGGCTTACCCGTTGCTTGTAATGCACTGCTAAATAATAATAACAACAATACTTCGAAGTTTAAATAATTTTTTTTATTTAACATTTTATGTTTCATTATTTTAATTACGAAATAAATTAGACTTTTTTATTGATATTTACAATACTTTATCACAATATAAGTATTACGACAATTTTCATGTTATAGATTTCCTTTGTTTAAAAAAATTCATTTTACCTTCACATTTTTTGAATTTTTTTTCTTTTGCTGTTAGTTATAGTATAGAGTTTTTTTTATTTACCGTCAGCAACGACTAGTTTCGGACGGTAAAAGCTAAATCCCAGTTTAAGATCTTAAACTCAACTAAAGGTTTCATTAAGAAAGAGGTAAAACTTATTCTCTTATGCAGTTGGTCGTTAGTATCGTCAGGGTTGCCGAGAGTTTTTATTTAAAGAATGTTGGTGGAATATAAGTATTGTTTACATTAATTTCATCAGTGGAATCTTTAGCAATTAATAAACTTGATAAATTTTCAATTATTTCATTAAAGAGCCCTAAAATGCCATAAAATGCCTTTTTTGCAACCTGCAAAGAAATTTTTTAATTTTATAATATTTTTGTTTTTGTAGACACTTAATGCTGGGAACACAATTGGAACGATGGAATAAAAAAAAATGAACACAACACCGCCGAGGACGCAATTCGTCGTGCGTGATGAACGACCGTTTTCAATTTTAGTTCTTAAATATATTAGTAAATTAAATTAATTTTTCTTTTAATAATTGTTTAATTTTTAACAGACATCATTTAAATTAAATATACACAATTATGTACCATAAAATTGCTTTTAAATTGTGTTTGGTTAAAGTTTCTTTTTTTCAAGAAATTTTTTTTTATACGGTAACACAGATAGTAAACAACTTTGCTGATTATGACAGCTTTTTTCTTCGTAATTGCGATTTACACAACGAACTTTTAATTCAAATTCGTTGTACTAGACGAAATTAGCTGTTCGACCTAATTGTGTGCTTAGAATAAGGCCGTGATTCATTAAGCATGAAATACATTCGCCACAGCAGTCTACAGAGACTACAAATGTAGTCGGCTACTAAGTTATTTTGAAGGCGGGAATTGCACCATTCTTTTTTCCAAATTCTTTTAGTCTGGGTCTGCAGATCATACAAAATATTGTTGTTGGGCACTTCTCAAATTAGAACTTCATCCATTTTGCCTGAAAAATATATATTTATACTACTTAAACGTAAAAATAAAAATAAAGTACTTACAATAAATAAGCAATTGGAAAATATGAACAGTTATTTATTGCAGAAAAAGTGATCCCACTTTGATATACATATGTATACTTATTAAAAAAAAGCTCCAAAAAACTCATTTCGACAAGAAAAACTATTTTATGTAAAATAGTGAACTGTCAATTCTTAATTAAATCTATTAATGATATCAAAGAAACTTAACCTGATTTGTTTGATTGAATTTGAGAGGCATATAACTCGGAAATTATGGGTCGACCCAAAGTCTATTATTTAATTATTTTTTAAATTTTTTATCACGTAGGGAAACTTTGTTCCATTTGTAGCAGTTGCACTAAAATAGAATTCTTCCTATATTTCAGCTTTAGTCACTTTTCTTTTTATATTTTCAACACTGTTTTTGGATTGTAGCCAACAAAAATAAAAATTTGGATACAACCAGCGTTACCATATATTTTTTAAGGAAAACTTTTTATTAAAAAAAAACTTAATTTTTCAACAAAAAACTTTTTCCCACTAAAGTGACCAAATAATGAAAAGAGCACTAAAATATATAAAGCAAATAAGATAAACAAAACAAACAACAACAAACTTATTCTTCCCACGATTTTGAGCAGATCCCCATTTCTTTTTAGCTCTTGTTGGAGATTCCGATGTGTTTGCAGCGAATTCTAATCTATTTTCTCAACATGTATTGCTGCTTAAAACTATTAACGCCAGAAACTAAAAATATTCCATTATCCTTACCGTTTCTATTTAAATATTTATCCATGCCTTTTTCATATAGAAAACCTTTTAGAAGAAAAAAACTCAGGCATAAATAACTATAATATAATAAATACGGCACAGTTGTATTAAAAAAAGAAGTAAAACAATAATAAATATGGCTACTGAACCGAAGCTTCAGCACTGCTACGAGTATAAACAAAGAACGTGCGAAAGCAGAGCTGCAAAAATAATTAATGCAGCTTCACCTCCTGTCGTTGCTCCTACTATCCCTTTCCCTGGTCCCAGAAAAAAAAAAAAATACTGTTGCAGTAATACAAGTGAAGATCGTTCACATTACATGGCAACATCAAATAATATTTTCGTCATATATACTGTAAATTAAAAATTAATAAAGAAAACTTGAAAATTTAAATCAATTTGAAAAAAACTTATTCTTGATGCTAAAAACTGAAACACTTTTCGGATTTCAAAAACCTTGAAAATAAGAGAAAACTGGAAAATGAAACGGTGGCTACAACGACAAAATCAGCATGGACAACAACCTGCAACCGTGTTGTCTTGTTGTCATCAAAATATTCGTTCTCTTATAAACGTGTTAATTTTATTTTTGACATCTTGAATTGGGTAGATCAGTGTTGGCGATCATATTATCCAAAATTTTATAAATTATATAAAAAAGTAACTCTATAATTCATTATGTACGTACATATGTATGTGCATATGCTTATATGTTGGTTATTTATATTTATGAAAACGCTTAAAATAATTCACATTTGTACTTTTCGGTTATCTAAAAAATATTGTAAATAGTATATAAATAATATATAGTAAATAGGCCTAGGAGAGACTCTGGTCTGTATAAGTGCAACTCGTGAAAGTTTTTAATATAGCAGGGATCACAATGGGATCATAATAATTTGGACCTAAGTGGGTTGGGACCTTTCTTTATCTTTACATACAGTAATTTTCTTGTTATTTTTTTAGTTTTCTTTCCACTGCACAGTTATAAAATGACAGAATAAGATGAAATGTCATTTCAGTTTTTAAATTAACAA
Source organism: Dexiosoma caninum (assembly GCA_963924685.1). Taxonomy (NCBI): domain Eukaryota; kingdom Metazoa; phylum Arthropoda; class Insecta; order Diptera; family Tachinidae; genus Dexiosoma; species Dexiosoma caninum. The sequence goes on from OZ004725.1 coordinate 58,245,727, forward strand.
AATAAGGTTCACCAGCACAATTTTTACATCAAAACCTTTCAACAAAAACTTTTAACATATAAATTATTATACAATTGTGCATCAATTTCTACAAACCGAAATCTTTTCTTGAAATGCAACAATGATTTAATTTGAAAAGTACTTCGATTTTAACATTACTAAAATTATGTACAACGTATGTAGATTCAAAATTGATTATACGAAATTATTTTGAGGTGCATTTACAAAAATTAAAGAAAAATTTTTGTTCCAACAACAGAAATCGGCAACATCGATTTAAACTCTTGTATATGGTTCAGTTGTTGTTCTTTTCATAGTTGAAAAGGAAAATTGGGTTTTGTTGGACATGCTTACTTTATTCCACATGTCTATTACTTTTTTTTCTGTTTTTGCTTTGATTGTTTCGTACATTAAAACCTAAAAACTGGTTTTGTCTTTAAATGAGTACTAACAACTGCTATTCGGATGTTGCTTCATCGGTTAAATTATGATTTTTAGCAAAAGTGTTTATTTCTTCAATCAAACCTCTTTATTTGATAAAGAAAAATTGTAAAGCGAAACATTTGCAAAGGTTTACAATTTATGTCATGAAAATTTTAATTATTACTCCCGTATTTATAAAAATTATTTGGATTTGTAGAAGGTACATTGATTGAATTTTGTATGGAAATTTGTCTAATAAACCTTTAAGAAATAAAAAAAAAATTATGAATACGGCGTCATACTTTCAATATCTTTCTTAAGAGAGATTTCAAATGTTTGCCAGCTTTTTTTTTTAAAAATTATTTTTTGTCATTATTAAATTTCAATAATAGGTACATATATTTTTTTTACGTTAACAAAATTTTAAGCTTAAAAATTAAATTATTTAAAATTAAAAATTCGGATTGTTAAAAATGAATTGGACTAAAAAGTTTATTATGAAAGTAGGTCGACAGGTTGCTGAATGTGAAAGTAAAGAAGAGTCCCAATCCACTGGGTTCAATTTATATCTAATGTTCTTATTGTTATATCTGTTGCGAAAAAACGTTCATGTTTTGTAGGGTGAAGTAGTTAACGACAGAGTCTGCTCAATTTTTAAGTTGCAATCGCGGAAAAGAGGAATAATTCCTTACATATTCAGAATTGCCGCTTTCAAAACTATTTTTGATTTGGTAAGGAAAAATATGAAATAAATAAATTACCATATAAAAGTAGCATGTCATCACCGAGAATGGTTCTCTCCAGAAACTTCAGGGTTGATATCAACGGCCGTGAGTACTGGAGGACCAACTATATGAACTTTGAGTCGGTATCTCAGGTATGGTATACCGAAGGGTCGAAGCTGGCGGATGGTAGAACAGGGGCGGTAATCAACGGGCGCCGATTCAGAAAATCGATTCCAATGAGTGTATACCCAACAGTGTTCCAGACGGAGATTCATGCCATCGGAACGTGTGTGGCCGAGTGCATCCGTAGGAACATGAGGGGGCCCAAATCTATATACTATTTGATAGGCAGGCGGCCTTCAGTCGACCACGATGACCTCAAAAATGGTATGGGATTGCTAAACCTTCTCAATGAGCTGGGTAACTTTAACGCCGTTGCATTGGGATGTGTTCCTGGTCATGAGGGGTATGAGGGTATTGAAATGGCGACTATCTGGTAAAATCAGGGGCATCTTTGCTTTGGCCGAGAGCCATTCTATGTACTGCTGCTTTCGATAAAGAGAGCGGACTAGAGCCTATTAACGGGGTACTTCACGGGCCATTCTGGTCTGAGGTATCACCTTAACAAAATGGGTCTTTCCGAGACCAATGTCTGTCGATTTTGTGAAAGTGACACTGAGAGATCTAAGCACGATCTCTGCGACTATCCTTCGCTCGGCAGACAGAGGTTTCAACATCTGGACGAAATTGTGGTGTCTCCAGACAAGCTGTGGAAAACCAGGCCCCAAAAAATGCTTGGATTCATTAAAAGCCTTAGGAGGGGGTGTGATGGGGCTTTGCACAATAGATATATTTGGTCGCAGTGCTTCGGCCCCAATAATAATAATAATAATAATACCACATAAAAGAAACAAAAAATTCCCTTTAATTTTATACCCATATCACGTGGTGGTCCGCCATTTTAGGGCATTCGCCTTATTCTGTTTGCAGAGCTACAACTTTACCCTTTATGTGCTCGAAATTCGAAAAAGTAACTGGATGTTCGTAACACGCGTAAAAATTTATACGTCAATAAAGTTTGCTATAACATTTAATTTTTGTAAAACACGTAACAACTGACAGGTTGTTAGAGTTCGTGTAGTGCGTTTTTCTTTTAAAAAATAAAAAATACAACATAACCAAAAATGTTCATTCGTCGGTGAGCAAATTTATAAATTTTTATTCAAAGTTTTTAATTATTTATTTATTTTATTAATTCATCCGTACTACTTGTGGCCTATTGACGAATAAAAAAAATATTACACTTATATAAAGTTACTATGAGCCAAATAATAAGAAAATATAAATAAACTAGCTACAACCGGTATGCTTCGCTACCCCACACAAACTTATCTAATCTCGCCCACTTTTGTATAGATATTGTTAAAATAAGCTATCTGCAGTAAATATGAATACTTTTATTGTTATATCAACCAAAAAATAAAACAAAAACACAAAACAGATTTTTGCTGAAAATAACCCATTGCACTTTATTTCAGCTTTTCTTCTCAACCGTTTTTTTCGTTTGGTATACACATGATTTAAGTGGGTAAAAACTAGTCGTCCGCCATATTGTGTTTTCAGAGATATCATTATTTTTTATGCTCCCTCTAAAATCCCTTTAATTTGATACCCATATCATGGCAGTGTTTAAAGGTAGTAAAAAATGTGCAAAATGTAAATGGGATTCAAAGGTACAACTTTACTCCATATATTTTCAAATTTTGAAAATGTTTCTCGAAGAAATGAAGACGGAAAAAACCTTTGTTCTATGCCCAATACGTTGGGAGATATATGGTTGCAACGAGAAATACCAAAATATTTTTTTTTTTGGTTTTACTGACATGAATGGAAATGTAACGAAACACATATCCGCTTATTTTACAGCAGCATTAATATACTTTTATAATTTGTATTCTATTTATTTTAGTTTCTGAGGTATTGTATTCTAGATTTTACCCGTTTTTACACATTTTTACGCTCTTAACATTAGAATATCCAAAAATCTTCTCTTAGTGAATCTAAGCATGAAAAGAGGAGTCTACATATTGAATTATAACCGATGATGATACAGTTTGTCTTTCACCCAATTTAAAAAAAATTTTGCCATTTAAAAAAAGAATTTTGGAATTTGTTTCAGAAACGGCGAAATTATTTGATATTCACTTTTTAAGGTAGGTCACTCCAACCCTCTCTAATTTCGACAATAATGGACCTTTTCCATATGCAAAATAATTTTGAAAAGTGATCCACAAATGGTGAAGTTATTTGATTATTAATTTTTGGGCGCGGACAATTTGCCTACCCTCCCCTCAAATTTTCCAAAATAAAATTTTGCTGGACCATTTGCATATGCAAAATAAATTTTGAAAATTGGTTGACAAATGTCCAAGTTATTTGATTATTAATTTTGGGGGCGGGTAATATGCCTTGCCACCTTCAACAAAAACCAAGAAAAAATTTTTATAAACCTTTTCCATATGAAAAATAAATTTGAAAATTTGTCCACAAATGGGGAAGTTATTAAATAATCAATTTTTCGTTCGGGCACTTTGCCCCCCTATTTGCAAAAAAAAATTTTGTTGATCTTTTCCATATACGAAACGAATTTTGAAGCCCCAAGCAATTATTGGGGCGGGCACTTTGCCTTCCCTCCCATTTCTCCACAAAAAAATTTTGTGGACCTTTTCCATTTGCAAAAATCATTTAGAAAATTGGTCCACAAATAGCGAAGTTATTTTATAATCAATTTATATATATATCTTTGCTTTACTCGGTATGTAATTTTTAATCCTTGTTATATTTTAATTCTGTTTTTCTTTCACTGTATTTCAGTTCTGTTATTGAGCAGATATTCAATTTATTTTATTTAATTCACATTAGTTGATAGCCTCTAGAAACACGCTAACTCGCTCATAACGTTGATGTGTGTGTTATAAAAAAGTAAACTCATGGATTGTTATGTTTTTGTTTATAGATTTTTGGTTTTCTGTTTGGTATTCAACATCAATTATCGATTGATTAGTTGAATTTTAAACATATAGATCTTGGGTTTGTATTCAAAAATTAGGAAAAATCCACTGATGAGAGCGAAATAGTACTATATGGATATGCTTTCCTCCTCAGTTATTGAGTTTACTTTTGTAAAAAATACTTTATGAGAATATCATAAAGTATGTAATAATAAATTTGATATATATTTTTAAGGGAAAAAGCACAATTTTAAAATTAGAATCATATTTTTTTAATATCAATATGTATATAATTTTCTTCTCGTCAAGCGAGTGTCTTCGTAATCACAATCAATGGAATCACTAGAAAATCCAAGTAGCACTGATTCAAACATTTTAATAATTTATTTTGCAATAATTTTTCACTTTTATATTAGCAATTAAAAATTTAAAATAATTTTCCCTCGTCATTGTTTTTTATATTTGTTATATTTCATCAAAATCGGTTGAATAGTTTTGATTAAGTACATATATATTACCAGGCTTTACGTCTCCTCGTGATCATATTTTTAAAAAAATATGGAACCTTTTTAGACGCATTCCATTATATTGCACTCGTGGACCTAGTTTTAAAAAAAGTCATACCCTGTAACCTTCCCGATATCTAAAGCAGTGATGTAAACGGCTACAGCGTGTTCTTTTTTTTAAGTGGGTGTAATTGTTGCTGTTGAACATTCAATGGGAAATGGGCTTTGTCGCTCATAACTAAATTATGAATAAAGTCATGATTTTCTTCAGAAATAAAGTTCAAAGATTTTGGCACGTTGTTCAATTGTGTGCTGTTCCATTTTAAATTCCCCAAGTCTTCTTTACAAAACACTGAAAACAAAAAAAAACCAGAATAAAAAAGTTATAGGGAATTCAAACACCTACGCTTCTTTTGCGTCACCCTGTACTTCCATGTATGTAAAGGGTGGTTAAATTTCAAGGGCCGATGTTGATTTTGAATAAAACACAAACTATTTAGGAAATTATTGTAATTTTATTTTATTATGATATATTGGTATTACTCAATTATGTATGGAACAAAATATCGGCCAAATGGGAGCCGCGACCACGGCAACAGTGGATGATCAATTTTCGAAGAAAATCATCTTCAGTGATGAGGCACATTTTCACCTCAGTGGATTCGTCAATAAACAGAATTGCCGCATTTGGGCGAATGAGAATCCAAGAGTGATTGTCGAAAAACCAATGCACCCACAAAGAGTGACTCTTTGGTGCGGTTTATGGGCTGGCGGCATCATCGGGCCGTATTTTTTCCAAAATGAGGCCGGTCAGGCAGTTACTGTGAATGGTGTTCGCTATCGTGAGATGATAACGAACTTTTTATGGCCCGAATTGGAAGATATGGATGTGGACGATATGTGGTTTCAGCAGGACGGTGCCACTTGCCACACAGCTAACGAAACAATGGCTCTTTTGCGCAACAAATTCAATGGCCGTGTTATCTCACGTAATGGCGATGTCAATTGGCCGCCAAGATCATGTGATTTGACACCGTTGGACTTTTTTCTTTGGGGTTATTTGAAAGAAAAGGTGTACGTCGATAAGCCAGCAACAATTCAAGAGCTAAAGGATGAGATAATTCGGCACATTAACGGCATAGAACCTCCATTATTCCTCAGGGTCATCGAAAATTTGGACCATCGGATGGAGGTGTGCCGCCGTGGTCGCGGCGCCCATTTGGCCGATATTTTGTTCCATACATAATTGAGTAATACCAATATATCATAATAAAATAAAATTACAATAATTTCCTAAATAGTTTGTGTTTTATTCAAAATCAACATCGGCCCTTGAAATTTAACCACCCTATAGATGCATTTGCATATGCATGCATGTATTTGCAGTAATATGACTGACGCTGGGAACAGAATTAGGACGAACGCAGAATTTTTCTTTGCGAACTTTCGTCCCCCGAAATAAAACACATTTGTGCATATTAAAATTAACACAACACCACCGTCGACGAGCCGATCTATGCTCCCAAATTACGGCATTTGGTAAGGAACGAAATTCTTATATATTTTAATAAAATTTTCTTTGAAGTTTGGTTTCAATTGAATGCCCCAATTTGGCCCCTGTTATAGATTTATTTCTATTTCATACGCCTACGAACAAATTCGTACAGAGTTACCGTTTTTCATTTTAGTTTTCAAATATATTAGTAAATAAAGTTAATTTTTATTTTCATAACAGTTTAATTTTTAAAATAAATGATTTAAGTTAAATATACGCAATTATTTACCATAAAAATGCTTTCTAATTGTTTTTGTTAATGTTTAAAATATTCAAGTAATTTTTTTATACGGTAGTGAAATTTGTGGAGGGCTGCGTTGGATGACAATGAAAAACTTGAAAACTTGATAGTTATTTTCCGCGTGCTGAATGATTGAATAAGTGATATTTTATTTCAACTATAATTATTACAAATGAATGAATGAAATTTTGAATAAGGAGACAGTTACAAAGTTGTAAAAAGCTAATTTAGTTCTCTTCCTTTTTAAAAACAGAGCTTTGAGCTTTTGGAAATATATGACGTATACTGAAACTAAAAATAACAAAAGCCTTTGTTAATATATGGATATTATAAGTATATGGATAATAATAGATTTTCTCGTATACATTTTCTTCAACTCTGTCGGGTTAATAGATGACATTGATTCACAATTAAATAATTAATTGCGAAAAGATCCCAATGAGGGTGGCAATGGTCGATGTTGTCTGCACGTTGACTACAAAACGAAAAAGTTTTAGACTTATGAAAACGTGTCGCAATTTTTCTGATATGCATTTATGTGTTTTTGTGGCAGTTGTTGTCGCAAGGTTTCTGTGGCGAAGGCATAGTCACTGGTCACTGAACAGTAACGGCTTCAGCTGTATCCAATCCACAGGTATTGTATAACACCGGCGAAGTAAAATAATTACTAAGAAATGCCTACTAAAACCGAAGCTTTAAAATTTAATACATCTCCTTGACATCAGAGACGCTACAACACTGCTATGAAAACAAATAACGTGCAAAAAGCAGTGTTGTAAGATAGTGGAGCTTCACCTCCTATCATTTCTCCTACTACCCCTTTCTTTTAGTTCCAGCACAATGCACCGCATGTGTAGGGGTCATCTCCTGAGTGCTGATCCAAGATAAATAAAAGAATTTGGAAAGACTACCCGCAGAGATCTTTCTTTCACTTTTGACGTGGGAAAATTCAAATTCTGTTAACAGCACGCTCTCTCAAATTAAACAAATGAGTAAAAATGATATTGATGTGCATAATGTAAAATGTGAGAAAAATACTCGCAATGTTAAATGATCAATGACACATGCTGAATTTTCTTTGGCGTCATACATGAATTTTTTAAGCAATTGTACAAAACATCACAGATGACCCGAATTGATTTTGTTCGATAGGCGTCCGCGTATTAGTGAGTTTTGAAAGACAATATCATCAATATTCATATATTAGTTTTTATGTAATTCGTGGCCTTCCCAGAGTTTCGTACATCTCCTCATAACAGACAATGTAGCTAATTTTAAATATTCTTCAATTCTTAATAATCCGTTACTTTTTTTCCTTCAACAACTGACGAACAGACATTGACGATTACTTTCAACTTTCTGTTATGCGTTGAATCTACAGTGAAAATGTCGGCAAACTGTCGGCATTTTGATATTTTAATGGAAAATGCGCCATGTAACGAGGCGTAAGAAAATATCAATATGACAAAGTCGATCAAAAACCGCCACTGGGAAATTTCTTATGCGATATGCTCACTTATGCATAAAGACAAAAATCGTAAATTCTCATATATGAATAGTCATGAATGAACAACAATTTTTTTTCATTTTCTCACATGTGAATAGCAACGAATAAAATGAATTTACGCATTCATAAACGACAATATCAAAATATTCTCTAGTCTCTCACACATGTATGTGAGAAGCGGTAAAATCTAAAACGTTCCTATTTGTACTCATATGCGAACGGTGCGGGAACATTTCGGTACTCTGGTTATAAATATATGTGAACTTTTAGTAAAATATCATGAAAAAGTAATCAGTTTATCTGGACTTTTTAATTTAATTTTTAAGCTTGTAAAGAAAATATAATTATAGAAAAGTTAACTTAATTATAGTCAATTTATAAATTTTTTAAAAAAAGGCGAAACAAAAATGATTAATTAAGTAGTTTTTAAGCTCTCCTGAAAAACTTTTAAATTTCACTTATGATGTTGATTACTCTCCAATTAGTTCGATATAAAGAACTCTTGCCGTTCGAAAACATTTCTATCAATTAGAATTATGAAAGTTTCAAGTGAACTGTGGAATGCAGAATGGTCTGATTCTACCAATCTTAATTAAGTGTTACTTTTTAATGCAGAATTTTATAAATCTGCAATACACTGGCTTGTAAAAATGTAAGGCGAATTTGTAGCACGTTAACGAATATTTTAACTACTTTCTGAACGTAGCATTAAGCAAACGTAGTATAAAAGCCAGAAAAGTTCAATTGCTTAAAATTATACATTTTTTTTGCATAACGTACTTGTGAAATGAAACAAAATATCATGTTGTTTTTGCTTCTTTTTCTTCTTTTTTTTAACGCAGACGACTAATGTTTGTGATTTTATTGAAAGCCTTCTTTTGTTAAAATTTTTTTACAAGATAAAGTCATCCTACCAATATTTTTTTTTTAAACAATCGTATAAATAGTAAGATAAATAAGTTTATATGGTATATGGTATAAATATGTGGTTTTTCAGATAAGTGTTTTCGATTGTTTTTTGTTTGTTTTCTTTAACAAAAATAGAACTTAAATATTTGAAAGTCTGGCATGACGCCATTCTAGCTGTTATTAACTTTTGCGTTCTTTTAATTAAATAATTAATTAATTGTAAAAATAGTCACGATTAAAGGGAAATGATAATTTTTTAAACTCTCTAATTTGGAGAACTTACAAACTAAAATAGAATATTATGATGTAAATTTTGGGATTTTCTTTAGTTTGTGTGTGTGTGTGGATTTAAAAATTATGTTTTGTAAAATATGATTGATTAAGTGTTTAAACGTAATTTTTAGTAGATAATTAATTGCATACTTTTAATATATGAGTTAATGCTCTTATAATATTAGTCACATTTCTGCAAATGTAAGTGTTCTTTTTTAATTGTTTGTTTTGCCCTTTTTTAATAATTTATCTTAAAATAAATAATGTTATTTTTCGTTAGGTCTTTTCGAAACAAATGAAAAAATATTTGCTAAAAAAATTGCTCATATTTTTAACAAAGAAAAATATATATTTTTTTGTGTTGTTTGCTCGCTTTTGAATAACTTCTCTTAATTAGTAACTTTCAATAAAGTTTTATGTTTGATTTTTTATAGAAACAAAGTAAATAATTTTTCTTAAAAAATTTTTGCTCATATTTTTTTGAAACGATTTCTTTTTTGTTTTGCCCTTTTAAAATAATTTCTCTTAAAATTAATAACGTTTTGGTATTTTAGTTTGCAGAAATAAAATTTCTGTTAAAAATATTGAAATAACTAGAACATTTAACATTTTATTAATGTGTTAAATAAAGAATAAATTAATTAATATGTGTAGATAATGAAATAATGATTGACATATTTCAACATTTTCTTTCAAGTGTTTAAAAGTGCCTGTCTCTCTTTAAATATATAAATTTTATTTTATATAATAAAAAAAAGCATATGTCTCTCTTAGATTTTTCCGTTTTCAACTCTAAAAGTTTTTGTAATAAAATTTAATAAAAGAAATTTAGGCTGTATAATATATCAACTACATTGCTAGTAATATATAGTTTTAGAGGGATATGAATAAATATTGAAATAAATACGTTTAGTTTTGTTAAAGATTAGTAAAATTAATTGTTGGTTTAACATAAATTGTGCCTTTAAAATCGGTAATTGTCGACATTATATCTATCAAATAAACAACTTGATTAAATACGCTTAACGAAGTGAATTAACGAAAGAAACATTTAAAACTTTGCATGATTATAAGTTCGTTGTAAAATAAGCATGATTAAATATTATTTTAAAGAACTATTAACTAAACAAAAACAACGAAGCTTTTTCGTAAATAACTTTCTTTAATTTAAAATAACCTTTAACCTTAACAAACGGTTTGCCAGAATATGACTATGTAGTATAAGAAGCCAGTTCAGTTTAAGATTCCGAGAGATGTTTTTTCTTTATCTATTTGAAGGAAGTATAGATGAATTTCCTTTTTGTTGTTAAGATTTAAAAAATATAACTTGGACTTTTTATGTTTTTGGATTTCAAATTATTAAAACAAAAAAATATTTTTTATTATAAATTTTTTTAATATTTTTTTGGTATTTTTAAATTTTTTTTCTTATTTTTGATTTTCTTATGGAGATAAAAGTTAAAAAGTAAGAAGTGCTTAATAGATGTAATAAAAAAAGTGGTGATAATGGGTGTACAAAAATTAATATTCCATACATTAAATTAAGACATCTTATGCGGCTTCCTCTTCTTCTTCTTCCTCCTTGCCGGTGAGCATAGCAATCAAAGCGGCGGTATCGATTTGGTTCTTGTCGTCGATAATCATTTGGTCATAAGCATCATCGACTTCCTTCATTGTGAATTTATCGCCGAAGTTCATAAGCATTTCACGGAATTTGTCACCATCGATGAGACCATCATTGTCGAATGTTTTGAAAGCAGCAATGACAACTTCATCTTCGTCGTTAGCACCAGAGGTAGCCATTCGGTTGGCGAACAAGGTCAACAATTGAGTGAAGTTAATGGGGCCAGAAGCTTCTCCTAACATGGTATCCAATTCCTTGTCGCTGGCAATCTTGCCTACGGAATCGAAAGCGGCACGCAAATCGTTCTTTCCAATAATGCCGTCTTTGTCAGCATCCATAAGTTGGAAAGCCTGATTTTTTATGATTCCGATTTTTGTTATTTTATGGAGTATTTTTTTTTTATAAAAAGAGAGCAAAAAGGAAAAACAGCAAAGAGTGAAGATTATATTTTTTCCCTTTTTAGTGCTATTTTGTAATTTTTGCACAATATGTTGCGATACTTACTTCCTTGAATTCGGCAATTTGTTTTTGGGAGAAAACAGAGAAGACGGAGGAACCAGCGCGCTTAGATTTCTTTGAGCCACGGCTACCACCGGATGCTCTTTTAGAGCCAGTAGCGGAAGCAGGTGCCGGTGTAGCAGCTGGGGCGGGTGTTGCTGCCTCAGACACAGTTTCGGAGGCAGTTTCCGAAGCGCCACCTTCTTCCTTGGTCTTCTTCTTCTTAACCTTCTTCTTCTCATCGGCCTGCATATTAAAAATTATTGTAAATATATAAGTATATTGTCACATAACTACATTTAAGATTTATTTTTCAAGGATTTTAAATTTTTGCAATTAAATTTTTTTTGTATTAAATTCAAATTTGATTTCTAATAGCAAATTAAAAATCAGTGTTTAGGAAAAACACAAGTTAACATACTATACATGATTGGCAATTGTTACTTTTTAACGTGCCATAAATAGTCATATGATTTTCATTGTAAATTTATAAACCTTAAAATAATCGCTTTAATTGTTAATGTTTAAGCTATTTCTTAGTGGAAGACCTAAAAAAATAGCATTATTCAGTATTTTGCTTAATAATATTTCAGGTTATGTTGAATTTTTCCGAAATTTTGGGGTGACAGTAGCTTTTTTTTAAATCTAACTATTTCCGCTTTTGACCTTGTTTGTTAGAAAAGTGTATAAAAATTAACAACTATTTATATAAATGTACTATTAAAGTATACATTTAAGAAAACTTATACAGTTTGCTAAACTCTGCTGGTTTCTGTAACGTGTGTGACAAAATTTCGAATCGAAAAAATAGCTCTGTGAAGCAAAGTTTGAACAAAAGCTTAAGTTTTCATGTTTTTGGTAAGTTAACTTGAGTTTTTATATATATTACCGTGTTAAACAAACGATAACTATTATAATTGTTTTATTTTTCTCGATGCGAAAATTTTTCACAAGATATAGAAAGAAGGCGCTGGTAAAAATTTAGCATTCGTTTTGAGGTTAAATTGAAAATATTTTATTATTTTACTTGAAAATATTGCAAAACTTATTTAACGTTCAAATATATATGTGTTTAAAAAAACACAGAAAGGAAAAACTGTTAAACCTGAACATATAATTTTTATATAACTAGAATTTCACATTAAAATACATTTAATGGAAATTATATGGTTTTATTGAGTTTCTTCTGGAACTTGTTGGAACACCAATTGTTTAAAATTGTATATACTTTTATTTTTTTCTTTATATAATTTATGAACATTTTCATTTTCTGTTTTTTTTATAAATGAGGATATAAATTAAACTAAAGAAATCTTATATTCAGGTATATAAAACTTCGTAAATGCAAAAAACTAATCTTTATTTTATACTCTTTTATATATATATTTTTATTATAAAAAAAATTATTGACCTCAAATTTAAAGAATTAATTTCTTTAAACAATATAATGATAAAAAAAATATATTAAATAAAAGCCTCATTTCATTAAATTTAATTTAATTTATTCTCTTTCTTCACTCCTTATTATGTTTTTATAATTTTTGGTTGAATTTAAAGTTTTCCAATATTTATGTATTACGCTAGTTTGTTTAAAATTATATAGCACAAGAAAACTTTCCAAATTTTTTTTAATTATATTTGGGTTTTTCACACACACACACGCACTCATGGCATCAAATTACACAATCTATATATAGAGATGTACATATATTTATATTTATAGATATGGATATCCATAAAATACCATTTATTTTAAAATTCTTTTAAATCTTAAAAAATTGTGTATTTGAATTTAAATTATGTATTTTTATGTACATTTTTGTTTTTAAAATGTATTTCAATTTTTATTCTGCATTTCTCAAGTTTTCGATTTCTTTTTAATCTTTATATTATTTCACATTAATTTAATATTTTCGAAACATCACTGCGTTTCTTGCTTTAAATTGAAAATCCTTTGAAAATAATCCTTTTTTTGTTGTTTGTATATTGTGTTCATTTAATTAAAAACTCATAGCACTGCGTCTCTTACCATAGTGCTTGATTGTGTTCTGTTGTCTTAACGGATCGAGCGGTCAGAGCACACTAAGTGTTCTGGCTGATTTTATCGGATCGTCAATGATATTTTAAGAAAATTTTTCGTCAAAGAATTTCCAAATTTCCTACCACCACATACAAACAAACTGTATTAACTTAATCAACAACATCTGGGCTATAGCACTACTATTCTAACAAAAATATACACACTTTCATGCAAAATATGAATGGCTCACACACACACGGAAATGACAAAGCATACTGAATTCGATTTCTCGAGATGCCTTTTTTAGTCTGTGGATAGAGTGTGGTGTAGTGTGCTGTATGATGCAGTACTCATCTTGAGCTATGTATATACATTAAATATCTGCTTCCCCTTTTACAGATAGTATATAACAACAGTATTCTAACCAAAAAACAAATCTAATTATAAATATTTTGTTGTTTTCCTATGAGCACAACTGTGGCAAAACATCTCTTACGCCCTAGGTAGTGAGCCATACGCACTTTCGCAAAATGTACAACAAAAGAATGTGTTTCTCTCCTATGAAAACTCAGCATCACCTACAATTTTATTTGCTCCACCTCTTTCCTCTCACTCGTGCTAACTTAATTGCACCCACTTTTTTAACTTGAAGAAATTTTTCTCAATTAAATTTTGGGTTTTTTAAAAAAAGCTATTTATGTGTACTATGTGTATAATTGTATGCGTTTCTTAGTCGATATTTAAGATTTTAAGTCCATATTTAAAATTACTATCGGTTTTGCTCCTCACCTTGTATAATTCCGATAATAGGATTTCATTGTATCTGTAATATTTGTGTGGGCCAAAATTTCGTTTTGTCTTTCGTTAAATTTCTTCGTTTCCGAAAAGTATTATAAATATCTCGTCTTGTGCAATAAGAAAATTCATATGTTCTTATTCTATTACGCGTGAAACCATAGATTTTCATAGAATTTTTAAAATTTAAGCAAAGCAATGTGGAGTATTTAATTTGTAAATAATTATTGTTAGTTCATTAAAGACTTTATGAAGTTAATAAATAATATTCAAAAAAAAAATATATAGATAATAAATATATTGCAATATATTTGATTTTTTTAAGGTTAAATATTCGCACTTTATAATAAATTAATTATGTAACATTGAAATTGTTTAATTTTTGGCAGTCCACAAGATTTTTTCGTAAATAAAACAAGGAAGATTGCTATATTCGGCTGTGCCGTATATTAGATACTCTATACTGGCTCACTTTATTTCTCATATTCGTCTGAATTTCCGGAGAGTCGTTTAGTAGTGCCGAATTTTTACCTAATTATACGATCTGCTTCTTCGGACCAGCTCTTTCCAACCACTATATAACTTCAAATAGCCAACTCAACGTGCAAACCAAATTTCACCGTAAGCTACCAAAAACGAATATTTTTATGCATTTGTGGCTTACGCCTTTCTTTTAAACAAAGGCTTACACCATTTTTTGCTGTAAGTATTTCATATATTTAATGAAGGACTCAAATATTACTTAGATTTTATGGAAGTAGAAGATTCCGCAAATAGTTTGTTTTTACTAATAAAGGAAATTCGTCTGAAGATTAAAAGAAACATTAAGTTGCCATTGAGAATTTCTTATTGGTCTGTGTGAACCGCAGAAACATTGGTCATTATAGACCAATGTTTATTTATTCATTATTTATAGGTAATATACATATAACGCGAGAAAACATATATAAGTTTTTAAAAACATATTCTTACGATGGACAGGTTTTGAGTAATGAATTTTTTTTAATTTCAGACAAGTTTTTACTTTACTTTTGCCTACATCGAGATATGTATGTACATATACGCATTTATTATACTTAATTATAAATTTGAATTTTTTGAGGCGAATACTTTTAGAATATGAAAACTATAAGTGTTTCATCTAACGCTTACTACATATATGCCTATGTATATGTATATATATAGGCAAATTATTTCAAAAAAATTATGTGGAAATCTTTACATATTGTCACATGAAACATAAGACCGTATGTGGCAAAAATTTCAAAATTAGGGTTACAATTAATTATTGTATGTTATATACTTGCCGACGTTATTGTCAACTAGAAAACGACATTGCAACTGTCACTGTTTTGTAAATCTTTTTCGTCCTGTAAAATGTAAAAATTTGTGGGTGCATGTTTCTACGCGTCATATGATTATAGACTCACATACATATATAGCATATTAATAATATGTACATAAATCGTAGCCCTTTTCATTTCAAATGGAAATACGAAGCAACGAAAAAGTATATTTTCTTTACACATTCCTCCTTACGTTTAATTATATCAGGACACAACTGTTGCTCTTTTAGATGAGCTATAAATGTTTGTTTTGTAAATTAAAAAAAAAAAAATTTGGACTTTTTTTTACCAAATTATCAATTTCTATAACCGGTAAAAAAAAAGAAACGCAAGTTCTGAGGGACACCAATGATTCGAACTCATTAAAAAAAAAATTTGCTACCCGATACTATGCTCTTTGCTACCTTATCCATCGACCGAAGTCCATATGTAAATATACATGTATGTACACAATTTAATAAAACAACAAAATTATGAACTTAAAGAATGCCATTTGCTCCATATAGGAGGGAGCGGAACATATATTATATGTGTATAGATAAGAATCTAAGCACTCATAAATTAAGAATATTTCGTCATATAAAACATAAAAACATGTAAGCGACAAAATTTAAAAAATCGGTTTCTCTATAGAATATTATATACCATGTAATGTAAACTATTTTATCAAAATATGAGTGATCTTATAATTTTATACGAGTTTTGAAGAAACTTTTTTCAGGTAGGTTACTTAACCCTGTTATCAAGGGAAAACTCCTTTAAAATCTAAAAAATGTAGTTACATTGTTTTACGTTTTATATGACGATATGTCCGTTCCACCAACCAATAGTTCAGAAGGCACACAACATTTTTTTGTTTTTTAATGGCGTATCATGAAAGAGGGCTGAACAACAGTGTAGGAAATAATATTTCTACTGATGAAACTGCCATAAAAAGCATAAATGTAGAAGAACTTGAGTTTTCGTTGATAAAATTTTTATTTAATTCATATTTGCAAATATTGGCATATGCTATTGAATGAATGCTAATTCTTTTATTATTATTATATAAATTATGTAAATTCGGCAATTTTGCAAAATAAACAAACAAAATACAATATTATTATAAATTTTTTTAAAACCAAAACTATGTTGTGATTTAATTTTAATGAAAACCTGTCGATTTCTTTACACGTCACGGTTAAATTCTTCCATCAATTACGTTGCAAAATATTTTTCAGCATTTTAGTACTAAAATCGTTAATTTTGTTTTTTTCTTAATGATGAGATAAATTAATATCAAATTAGAATTCTTTTTTACAATTTCCGAAAGGCAATGTCGAATCTAGTAGCGAAAATGCTACAATGGGAACAACGTTGACGAATGAATGTGAGTTTTTACTATTTTAGGAATTAAAAAAATATTCCTTCATACATACGTATTGAAATGCAAAATGGCAAATCTTTAAATTTGATAACTTTACAGGAGAGAGAAGAAATTAATAAAATAAGTATTGTGATTTATAAACATGATTTGTTTACAATAAAAAATTTTCTATGG
Organism: Dexiosoma caninum; assembly: GCA_963924685.1. NCBI lineage: Eukaryota > Metazoa > Arthropoda > Insecta > Diptera > Tachinidae > Dexiosoma > Dexiosoma caninum. The sequence goes on from OZ004725.1 coordinate 58,262,700, forward strand.
CAACTAAATGTTTTTCTTATTCTTCAGACGGATGTAAGCGACAATTGCATCAAAATATTCGTTTTTGGTAGCTTTACAGCAAAGAAGCTACTATTATTGTTCAAAAAACGTACGGCGTATTTGTTTCTGGTAAAAAATATGATTCTAATTGTGCTTTTTCCCTTATAAACTATATGTGAAATTTATTATTACATACCCTATGATATTCTCATACAGTATGAAAAATATCATAAAGCATTTTATTACAAAAGTAACTCAAAAATTGAGTAACTCAAAAATTGAGTTACTTTTGTAATAAAATGCTTTATGATATTTTTCATACTGTATGAGAATATCATAGGGTATGTAATAATAAATTTCACATATAGTTTATAAGGGAAAAAGCACAATTAGAATCATATGTATAAATAAATATTCCCAAAATAAATTCAGTTAATATAAAATTTATTTATATTTTTATTCATTTCATTTACTAAAGGAAATATCTGTTATTATACATTTAATAAATCAAAAAATAAATGTCTGAATTTAAATTGAATAATAATTAATAAAGCAACAGAAAATTCTGTAATTTTAAAGTTTACCACTGTTTAGATATTTTAGGTTTCTCAGTTGGCGTATTTTGATTTTGAATAGTTAGCATCTCTCACAGCACATATGTTTAAAATAAAAACTCACATTCAAGGTCACTGACTGATTTACATAACCCGTCATTGTAGCCATTTCAGCATTTTCACTGTTAAATTTAATATTTTCTTTCGTAAAGCTGATGCTACACGCATCAATATTCGCGGCAATATATGTATTTCTGTGCGTTATAGTTAATAGTCACACATACACGTACAAGTTAGAAAGCATTCTAATTTTTTTAAAATTTTGTAAAATGTTTTTTAACAGAAATTGAAAAAAAAAAATTATTTGTTATAAATTTTCTTGGTATAGCGAATGATTCTTTTTATAAGAACAATTAAGTCTTTCATACTATGTATTTTAACATTCAATTCAATTAAACTTGTCTCAGTTTTTTGTTTTTTCTTTAAATGTAAAATTTTAAATAAATATAAAGAAAAATCGGATAATCATCTATATGTCGACTCTATCCCAACATTATGTCGTGGCAACACTGTTCGTCTAAGTAAGATTTTGTTTTTCATATAGAAATGCTCCAAAAGCAATACTACTCTTTCGCATGAATGTACTACATACTTATAAAAACAGCAAAGGAGAATGAGGAGGCTTGATTTCGAAAAAATTGTTAGTAAAAACTAGCATCATGCATGAGTGCTAAGGATGTATTTGAATTATCAGACCGTATACATACAAATATGGTAAACTTTCTTTAGATGTATTGCTAAAAAGGGTCATTACACGACTTGGTTAGTGTATTTCCTAGTATTAGTGGGAAAATTGTGGTAAGATGTAGTCTTGATAAGTTATAACAAACTCAGCTGTGTCGATTGTTGTTCAAATCATGTTATAGATATAAGTATGTTTTAATTTAAATGTTGTTCTATTAGTCTAATTCATAATATACATATAATGCATATTTCATACGGAAATCAGGTGTTTTTTTTTTGTATATTTTGAACATATCTCGAGCTACCTGGCGGGTCCAAATGGTATTTAAAGTAAGCAGTCCTCATAGTTCCAAACACGGAATAAATTTCATTAGAATCGTTCCAGCCGTTTCGAAGTTATGGAAATTTTTGTACTAAAAATTCAAGGAAAAAAACGAGGTGGTCGTGGTTCTTCGGCTATATCTCGGAAACTATTCACCCGATTTGCCTGAAATTAAATACCCACAGATTGAGCTCTACTACTGACCGATTGCACCAAAACGAATTTTATGTGATGAATTTTGCCAATTTGCCAAAAAGGACATTTCAACGGACACACAGACAGACGGACATGGCTCTATAAACTTCTCTATTTATAATATTTCTGAAAATTTATAAATTTTTCTTCAGAGAGGAATATTAAAGAAATTTCACACGGAAAGACAAACTTACACTTTAAGTGAAGGGTATAATTACACAAAATATTTATCATAACCTACACGAATTATCAAATTAAAGTTTATTGGAATTACATAACAATTACCATAACAATTTTTAGTTTCACTTAACTTCAAATTTCTGTTTTTATACTGCAGATTATATTTCTTATTTGAATTTTAATTATATAAGTAAATACAGGGTGTCTGGTGAGAAATTTATATTTTTAAAAAGGATTATTTCAAAAAGTAATAAACGGTGCGGAGGGAGAATGCCGCCGTTTGAATTATTGATTGTGCAGATTTGTCAGTCACGATGTTGCAGTGGTCGAGTGAGCATCGCGCGTTCGCTGTGGAGACATTTATTAAGAGTAATGATTCTTACCTAATTGTTCGTTGACAATTTTGTTCAAAGTTCGGTATTCGGTGAATAAGTGATGGACCGAGTGTAAATTTAATTCGTTCGTAGGTGCAGATATTCCGCGCAACTGCCTCGGCTATGAATGCCCCACGCCAGGGCCCAGTCGATCTGAAAACATTGAACTGGTTGAAAGCAGTTTACGTGAAAATCCGCGACTTTCAATACGGAAAAGAGCAGGCTCATTGGGACTTCCAAGAGCTATTATTCATGAAATTTTAAAGAAGGATCTGGATGACATACGCATTTCCATTCTATCGTTCAATGCTCTTAATAAAACTTTGTGTCAATTAGTACGTTTTTTATTTAAGTTTGAAAATATAAATCTGCTACCAGACACCCTTTATAACAAATATTGGAATAAACTTAATCTTTAAGATTCAAGGAGACATGTCGTAACTATAACCGCTTTTCCCACAGTTGTATGTCTAGATATTGCATGGATTTCATCAAAATCTATATTTCGGTCCGGTGGAAATGTATTATTAACTTCATCCATCGTTAAGTTCAAAAATGCTACATATAACGTAAGACGGAATCTAGTGTCCAAGCTTAAAGGAGATAGGACGGATGTTGAATATTTGTTGAAGGACAGTTATCTAAAGGGTTTCCAATTTATTATTTAATATTAAATCTGCGTAAAATAAAATTTAATAATTTTACACATTTTCATTGAATATTTTTACGACGAATATATATTTTTACAATCTCAAATTACGCAATACAATTGTTATAAAAAAAACAATGCCTTTATGGTGTAAGAACTACATTTTTGAAAATAAATAACGTGAAATGGAACTAACTTAGAATGTGAAACCAACCAAAATTGCACTTATTTTTGAATCGGATTTTGTAATTAGCAATACCTCGTTAGACCATGATGTCTTAAAATACATACAGCCTATTGTCGATCTTGGCTATATTCAATTAATAATGATATCCTAAACGGTATTAAAACTAAAAACAGCTCCTTTTGTTCGGTAGTACCTCTTCAGCACATAGCATTCCTTTCATACCGCAATAATGCAAACGAAACCATCCGCCCTGCGCATGCGGTACAGGTACATTCGAAAGTGCCCATGGCCCGAGAGGAAGTATATCAGGAAGTAGTTAACCTCTCCAAATTTTTTCCGAATCCATATTTCCACGCAGGGAATGAACCTCGCCGTCCACCTGTCCTGCCACAGTTTCATAGTTTGCGGCCTCAGCACCATAGCACCAACACGAGGGTCCTCCTACCTCGAGTTCCATGCCTCCCTCAGCTCGTGCGCCAAGAGGTCTAGTGAAAGAGATGACAGGTGCTGAAGGGATAGACAGAGGAAAGATTCATTATATTTTACAAATCTGGGTTTGTATGTTGTTTATAGCATTGTTGGAGCTGATGTCAGGGAGACACATTCAATTTAAAAAAAATGCGAGATGTTTTTATGAGTCTGAAACTGGGGTTGAACCCAGGAAAGTTTTTCGTTTTGTAGTCTGTGGGGGCGATTAAATTGGTTAAATTGGATTTTATGGAAATACATGTTTGTTTGTGTAAAAATATACTTTGAAAATATATACTTTGTTTTAGAAAAAAAAAAAAAAAAACAGAATTGGCTATGATTTTCCTGCATATAGAAAAAAGAAGAAGAAAAAATAAGATAGAAAAAAGGGATAGATTTTTGATTTTCGAAGAAAGAAGATTATTTAAAAGGAGAAACTAAATTAAAAATAATATATAAATATTATTAATGAAACAAAATATATATATATATAACGCTTTTGTGATCCTGTTTCCTGACGAAGATTTGGGGATTTTCAAAATATTTCTCGTTTTCCTAATTCAATTGGAAACAGAATATTTATGAAAAATTTGTTTTGGGAGAAATTTTCATTGAATCCAAACGGCAATTAGAGGGATGAGAAGAGAAAATACATTAATACTATAAATTTTGTGTGGAATAATCGGAATCGATTGGATTGGAAAATACGGATTGATAAACTTTATTTCAACTACATATTCTGTGATTTGCTGTTAGCTCAAAAGAAAAGAAGCCAAATACCTGAATTAAAGAATTTAAAGGAATAAAAATAATTTGTTTTATCAAACATATTGAAATTTAAATTCAACATTTGATTTGCTATATTGAAAAATTAGTTAAATTCGCTGTATCTAAAATTATTAAAGTTTAAATTTTTTAAATTTAAATTATATGTTTAGTTTATAATAATAATAACACAAGAAATACATACATACATATACCACCAATTTCTAGTTTTGTAAAGTGGATTCTGTTATGACGAGAGAATAAAACTCCAAATTAATAATATAATCCACTCATATGTAATGTAATATTGTATTTTGCTAAAGTTATATATAAGGAATTATTTCAATTCGCAACTATTCTGCTGTCAACGTTGGATAGATAATAAACTGTAAGTTGATTAACTCTTTATATATATATTTTTTTTTTTGTTTTCAAAATTTGCATTTAATTGATTAAGAAATAGTAATATTAGATATTTGAAATTTTACTTCAATTTCTTGCAATTTTTTTATGTAATCATTTCCTTTCTTGACATTTAAAATTTTTTTCCATAATTAAATTATTAAAATTACCCTAACGATATTTACATTACATTATCCTAATTATTTTTCACACTTTCTATTCTTCATACATAATATGAAAGAACTTTTGTTGTTATTATTATAAGTTTTTTTTACACTTTAATTCAATAACTTTTATTAACTTGTTTAATTTTAATTCTTTTTGTAATTTTTTTATTTGTTTAATTGAACGGATATTCATACATAAATTTAATTATTAAATAATGCAATTTCTGACATATAATTGTTTACAAATATGGAATTTTGAATTTAGAGTTACGGTGGTACGAAAGGTGAAGACAAATGGGGTAAACTATTTTTTTTCTTAATTTTTTTATCGGGCTGATAAATGGATTTTTTTTATAAGCATGGAGGGAGGGATTAGTATAATGTGGCGAATTTCACCATGGCCCATATAATTTTTTTCGTCAACTGAAGTTTTATTTTTAATTATATATATACATGGAATCACTAGAATTTCGGAGTAATGCTACCTAAAATTTAAAATCTTTTGTAACGAATAACATATGCGTATACATTAAGGGAAACTAATGCACCACACCCAACGACGAGCACGGCCGGAATAATAGGTAGCCCCTTTTATTTTTTTTATATCTTCTTAAATGTATAAATCGTTACAAGTCAACGTGCAGACTACTTCGACCATCGCCACTATTTACACTATTCAGATCCTTTCTATGAATTTCAGTTTTTGAGATATCAAACAAAAAGTAATCAACTTTTTTGTACTTGTGGTTGATTTAATTTGCAAGCTTGATTTTAATAGGGATTTTAGGAGAGATTACAGAAAAGTTAGCTTAGTTTACTAAATTTATAAATTTTTTAAATGGCAACAATAACGTAAAAAAGACGAAACAAAACAAATACTTAGCTAGTTTTTTCACTCTCCTTAAAATTTTTAAAATTTCACTTCTGATGTTTAGAAAGATATTTTTTTAAACAATCTGTAATAATGTGGCGTTATTTTTTGTTTTCTTCATACTTATGTATGTATGTAAAATTTCTATGTATTTGACATCCAATTTGTTGTTACTTTTTTTTTATTATTATTAAAAACTGTGTAAATTTTTATGTACATAAGTAAGTATATATTAAAAATGCCAGACAGAAATTATTTTTATATGCCATGTAAAAATGCAGTGAAAATTTATTTTAGCTCGTCTTCAACTTATGGATGGGACATAATAAAGATTTAGTATACAACAACTCAAAAATATTTGAATTCAATTTGCATTTCTTTTTTTTCGCTTTGTTTATAACAAAAGTGCCAAAATTATCTATTAAATTTGGCTTTGAGCCAAATCTGAAATAATTGTATCATCGGTTTATAGTTTCGTCCGAAACCATTTAATTTGAAACTAAATTAAACATTCAAAATTTTTAATGTTATTTTTTTTAATTCTATTTTATTATTATTTGTAAAAGTACATACATATGTACATATTCTTCTCGAATTTATGCTGAAGGTGTTACAATATAAATTTATTAATTTAGAATTTCTCCTTGTGAAAAGAAATATTATTTCAAATATGGAATTTGAAAAACCAAAATTTTTAAATTTTCTTAAATATAGTATGTATACATATGTACTCGTATGTATACTTTTAGTGATTTATTAGGCATATAGATAATGTGATGCTGTGAGTCAGACTAAGAAATATTTTTAAAATTTTATTTTATATGTTTATGTATATGTAATTTAAAAAACGTAAACGATAATAGGCGAAATTTTTATAATCCAAACTTGTATGGAAATTACTCCCCTTCTCTATCTTAAGAGCTTTTTAAAAATAAAATTACTCCTTGATTTATAAATACTAGACCATAATGAAAGAAAAGCATTAGAAAGTACAATCAATGAACGCTTATATGATACTCTTTCAGATAATATGACAAGAACTCAAGAAAACACTTCCACTCTATTTCTTATCTTTCTTGATGTCGTCTTATGTCAAATTTCAGATACTACCAACTCTTTTGCAGATGACAGCATTCATATTCATTTAATTACAGGCACACATTGACTGAAATCGGATCAATGTCAGAATATGAATGATACATTGAATAATGACCTCACAAAAATAGCGGAATGGGGCTGGGTTCATAAGGCCGATTTTAACGCTCATAAGGCCCTATGCTACATGCTAATATGGCCGACGCATGGCTGACCTAGCTAGGGTGCCTGATGTACCATCCTCCAAAGACGATATCCTTAGGCTCATGAGGGTAGGAAACCCGGAGGTACCTACCAGCGATTGGTAGGTGATTCGGCTTACGTATTCCTCGTAGGGCTTACGGAGATCTCAGTTCTGCTGAATCAGGAATCCCTTTCGCTTATCCGGGAGAGCAAGGGGGAGATTTACTACGGTTTCGGAGCGAGAATCTACCGCAGAGACGATAAGGGGGAACTGACGCAGGTGGAAGGAGATTCCAAAACGGAGGCCGACAGTACGTCGGCGGAGAAGAGGGTTCAGGCACAACCACTAGATACCAAAACGATGTCGGTTGACGACACTGAAAGCACGGCCTCCTTGGGGAGCGCCCTCTCTAACTCTGCGTTAGTGGGGGAATTCTTCAAGGCGGCTGATAACGCAGTGGACGATTACGCCCTCTTGGAATCAGACCAGGAGGACGCCAACGTAACATTCGTAAAGCAGCAGACATGGAGATGATGAATGTCATTCATATTTACCTTCATCACTAAAGTAGCCTCCTGAAGATGGCGGGGAGGCAAGAGGAGCTAATTCTGGTTCTGGAACTCCGGGTCAGAGAGAACAAGGTCTGCGGGCTGCGGAAAAGGGGCTACAGGCTGCTGCACACGCCTGGATTGGGTATGATCAGGTCGTGCATTCTTGCTAAGAGTAGACTGAATATTTTCATTCTTTCGGATTTCAGCGATGAGGACACGGTGCCGGTAGTGTGGAAGACAGGTGGGTGTTTGTCTCCAGCTACATGACCCACGAATGTGAGTCACCACCGGAAAAGACTCGGGAAACTGTTGGACATGGCGGGCCGAAGAACCTGGTCGATCATAATCGGGGCGGAAGCAAACGCCCACCATGTGGTCTGGGGAAGCTCAGACGTGAATACAACAGGTGAGTCTTTATTTGATTTTATAATCGGTAGTGACTTGGATATAGCCAACACAGGTTCAGAGCCGACTTTTGTTACGGTGAATAGGAAGGAGGTTCTGGACATTACGTTAATGAGTGCGAGGCATACGAACCTGATGGGAAGATGGAGGGTCTCGGGGACTGCTCCCTCTCCGAATTGAATTCAACATTGGAATTTAGGAGCGGGTGATGAAACCCGGATTGAATATGAGGGGGACGGACTGGGATCGCCAGGGGAATATCCTTGGCAATCTTCTGTCTGACCCTCTGACTATTGATGATAGGCGGGGTATCGCAGAGGCGGTAGCTGCTTTTACGAGCGCCAATCATGTAGACCTATTCGATTCGATTTGGTTCAAGTGTGTTACAGACTTGATATACATACATACATATATAAAAAACCGCTGGCATTAACCGCGGTTTCGCTCACGCCTAACTTGTCTTTCCAAACCACAAAATATTTCACACAATATCCAGAAAAAATTATGCAAATAGATCCAGCAGTTCTAGCGTGATGCGCTTAGCAACGAACATTATTTAAGTTTTAAGTATATAGATAGTTGTATAGTGGTCCTATTTTTTTATTTATATCCTATTAGTTATTTTCGACTCAGATATATGTATGTTTTACATTTTATTAAGATAGTTCAGATAGCTTGGGAGAGGCAGATATTACCCACACGTCCACTCGTGGTACTATATCTTAAAAAATGTATTACCTACGTGTTCTTTGAGACTCTGACCTACCTACGTTTTAAATTTTATGAAAATCGGTTTGATATTCAAAACAATCATTTAAAAAAATTTCCCGCAGCTGGCAATACTGTTGTGCACTTCAGGAAAAAAGTTTTGTATATCTAAATACGGGATCCAATTTGTATGCAAAATTTCAAAAAAATCCGTTAAAAATAAAAAATTTGTTCCTCATCAACACTGTTCACTTCTTGAGGGCTCAAAACATAATGTGAATTGACCCGAACCAGTGTAGAAAATTTTCTCTCGATTGCTCTTACAGTTACGGGGAACATGCGTTACTAAGTCCCCGTCCATATTGTGAAACATTTGCTGCAAAACTTTTGAGTTTGTGAACGAGAAGGCGAAGAGGAGTGGAGGTATGTACGCTGTTTCATGTACATGCAGCTTTTGTTGAATTTCTTATTTGCATCTTTTGAGATGAGGTGTATTTGACGTTTCATTTTATTTCTTTTCGTTTGGTATACTGTTAAGATCATCAAAAAAATAGCTACCCTGTTTTATTGTTAATTTTTTGTGAAATATAATCAAAAATTTAAAAAAAAAATATAAAATTATATAAAAATTATTATATAATTTTTCTTCTTAGCGTCCATTTTGCTTCAAATTATACTTTGTGCTTCAAATGTGTATCCAAAAAAAAATATTCGCACCTTCTATCACAGGGTAGTTCTTTTATATTTACATTCGGTATTGAGAAATGTCAAAAAAAATTAAAGAAAGAAGATAGAAGGGAGGAATAAAAAATACTAAACATGAAGCAAAAGTTTCATGTATGGACACTGCTGAAGCTTCAAAAGAGAATTCAAAAAAGTTTTGCAGCAAATGTTTCACAATAAGACGGGGACTAACAAAAACACAAACGAGTTTATATACTACAATGAAGGTGTATAGCTAGTGAAAAATCGAATGGTCAGCGCAGAAATAAAATGACGATCGAAGCAACGACTGAAAAGATTCAGCTCAACATTCCAATTAGAAAGACGGAATATCATTGCACACATTAGACATTACGATAAATGGTTTTTTAACTTTTAAAGTGACAATAAAAAATCATATGAAATAATATGAAAAATGGAGGGCATTTAGTTGATATTTGTAGGGGTATATATAGGAAAATCTAAATACCACTGGGCCGATTTCGTGCAAACTTCACATAAACCATTTCGCAGTTAGTGGTGACATCAAAGTGTACACTTCTTTATATATATGTAGGCATATAGAAGATGAGCACAAAAGTACCCTGCTTTTGTTATTTGAAGTGTATGAACTTTTGCAACAATTTCGTTGAAGTCTACTGATGAGTTAAGGTAGAAGAAGTATGTAACACGCGTTACTGGGCGACCGAGCTGTAAATGTATGTCAAAGAAAAAGGAAAATAGTGATTTTCCATAGAGCAAATTACACAGAAAGCATTTTGGTTAACTTATTAATGCTTTGTGTATTTTTGACAAATAATCATCATCAAGAGATGCTTCACAGTTTCCTGTGAAAAATTCAGAGACCCATAACTGTGTTGCCGCAAATTTTTTTTTTTTACTTATGCTATTTTTTGTTTTTATTTTGCTTGAAAGCTTCACAATAATTGTATATAAACACAATGTCTGTTGATTTTGCTTTTGCTTGTTGTTTTCATAAATTTGCATAGATAAATATAAATATATTTATTATTATATATTGTAAATAAATGAATCTAAAAATGCAAAAAAGACAATTTGAGACTACTATTAAACATTTATCTCCAATAGTTAAGAGGTTGAGATTTTGAAACGCAAATGTGGAGAAGGCACTAAGAAGTCTGTTCACAGAAGGACAAATAAAAAAATTTAAAACGGTGACAAAAGGCAAAACTTTATATAATAAGATATCATCCACTCAATCACTTTGTACTCTACAAGTGCTAAAGTGTACAGATTTTTAAAAAGAAAAAATTTCCTACTTCCTTGTGTAAGGTAGGTATTTTAAAGAGTGTTGTAAAATTATTGTCTGCAGGTAATAATATGTCAGAAACGGAAAAGCTGTGTTTTAAGTTTTGATGAAATGAAGGTAAAAAAAATACTGCTACGACAAGTCAACAGACTCTTTGTTAGAAACAGTTAATTGTGTCCATGTGGCTTTGTTGAGAGGGGATTTAGCTATATCTACAAATTAAAGCACTTCTACAAAAGTTTTTCTATTCTATTAACAGGTTTAGTATCAAAATGGTATCAATAGAAATGGCTTCATAAGATCGCTTAATGCGGAAATTAAGCAAAATAAAAATAAAAAAAAAAATTTTGAAAATAACACACTAATATTATATTTTAAATGTTATTTAATTTTATATATTCTTTAAATATTTGACTATTTACGTAACGTAATTAATAAATAAATACAAAAATTCTTAAAACAAAACGTAAAAAATTTAAATTGAAAGTTAACCAAATTTTAAAATAAGAGAAATACACATGCAATGAAGAAAGTGATATGAGAAAAGAATAATTTAATTTATTTATCTATGCTTGTTATATCGTTTAGCTGGTCTATATGTTAATATCAAAATCTTTAGAAGACCTTTAACCAAATTTTTCAAAAAAGGTAAGAAATTTCACATGTTTATACAAGAACCCCCAAAAGTTATTTGAGAATTACGAAGTATACAAACAAAACAAACCAAACAGCTTCTCTAAAAATTTTCTTTATACAACAAATATTTTATTATTTGATTTTAATCCATTTAATGTTTCTAAACCTTTCTTACAATTGGTTAACACCTTCGTTGACAATGATTGTATTTAAGAGGCAAAATTAATAATTAAATCTTTCAATACAATAACTACAATAACTATTCTTTGAATTATTCAACATTAGTCAGAATCCGTTATGATTATTTATCTATGTTTGTTAAATGATTATATTATACTATTTTACCTTTAATTTGATTTAAACTTAGTCGCAAAAGTCTACATACGATTTAATTTCTTCAATAAATTTTAATTTTTAAGAGAAATACAAAACAGTTGTTGAACTTTTTTATTTCATATGATTAACAATCTTTACAGAAAATAAAAACATAAAAATTCACGCTGTTTAATTTTATTGAATGAATAAAATAATAAATTTCATAAAAGCAAAAGTCTACATACGATACATTGTAAAAACTTTGGGGTGATTTAGAAAATATTTAATGGATTGTATGGCCTTTTTTTCACCTTAAACTTCGTTAAGCCTTTTAAGCATCGAAAAATATAGTTTTTTTTGTTATTTCGGGGGAAATATTTCCATTTCATCTTTTAAAATCATTTTCAAGTGAAAAGTGGAGGAAGCCCTTAGATATAGTTTATGTTTTAAAAGAGTTCGTAAATGTGCCCTGTTAAATATTCGTACTACAAGCAAGAATTTTCACAAATTTTACTTTACATATAAAATAATGAGAGTTTTGTGGCTAAGTGTATATGTTATTCTTAAAAACTAATTTTTTTTTTGTAACTGATGATGAAATATATAGATGGAGTAAAAATTTAAATGTGTGTTTTTATTTAAAATGTATCAAAAGAAACAAAACAAAAATGAAAATTTTAAATAAAAAATATTTTTCTTATGAAATTATTTATGGAAAAAGATAAGAAATTGCCCCACTGTTATGTTTACACAACTACACACAGAAGGTTTCATTTTCAGAAAATTTATTTTTGTGATCGGGATGGCGTAATCTCTTTTTCTGAAGTCCTGAAGTTCAACTCATTAGTGCGTCTATGTGTTAGTTGTTGACGAAAGGTTTCAGTGGCGAAGGCATAGTAACTGGTCATTGAACAGTATCGACTTCAGCTGATAGCACATCACAGACACATCAGAGTGCCTTTCTTCTTCTAAAAATGGCTACTAAAAATAAAGGTGGAAAATAACATACGTCTCCTTAACATCAGAGGTGCTGCAGCACAAAAAACGTGCAAAAAAGCGGAGTTGTAAGATAGTGAAGTTTCTTCGCCTCGTGTCATTTCTCTAACTATCCCTTGAGTGCTGGTCCAAGATAAAAAACTTGTCGCATACCTACATAGTACACTATAGATTTATATTCAAATGAGATAAACTAACATTTTTAAAACAAACTTCATAACTCTTTTTATAAGTTGAAGTTTCTTTCTGGATAATGGCGGTGCTATATAAATTCAATTGTAATGCACTATGTTTTTATCTTTATTGACAACATCCATTTGTTAAGTAAAAATGTATCAAAATTATTTCATGTTAAATTTTCAAGTTTTTCATTAAAATTTCTACATACATTGAAAAATTCCCAGTACAGTATTTCAAGAAAAAAATTTTTTTTTGGACGAAGGAAGGGGTCGCCTTTTCAAACTTTCTTTATATCTTTGACATTTGCAGCCGGATCTTAAAGAACGATATATCAATGTTTTTGTCTCTAGAAGCCAAATATTCTGCAATATCGGAAAATTAAAGTTCGCAAAAAAACAATAGATGTTTGCTAAGGAAGTAATTCGATTATTCCAACAGAAGCATTTTAAAATTTAATTATACTAAATTAAAAAATTAAGCTAAAATAATATTGTTACGGACATATGTACATACATTTATTAACAGCAATTTGAAAATTACCCTCGTATAAAAGTATTTCATTAGAACGTTCCAGATTTTCTTCGACTGACAACACAATAAACAAACACACAACTCACATACCAAACTTACGCAATGCAAAACTATAATTCAATAGAAAGACAAACATACATTCACACTAAAGGCCTGCATAACATGTTCTAAAATATATTACACTACTATGCAGTAGTGTCAAGCACTGTATTTTACTTTAGTCTTTACAAAAAAAACAAGTACTGCACTTCAACATTTTCAAACAAAAGAAATTCTACATAACTTGAAAACCTTTTACTACAGTGCTTGACTGTATTTGGGTTCTATTTTGTAGTAAAAATCAAAACAAAACATAAGAATGAAGCAAATAAGCCGTTAACCATAGTAAGCATAGCGAGTGCAGTAGAAGATTGACAAAAAAATGAGAATTCAGGAATAGTGTTTTTATTTTTAATGCTTTCTAAATACGGCGTTTGTAGCGTTTTTACACTACTCACATGTAACATATTGAAATGCTAAATTAGAGTTTATTACACTAAATGCCACATAATGGAGATACATACAATGTACAGATAATGAAAAAGTAGTAATAAATTTGTAATTATTGCTACAATTTTTGCACTTCGCTTATTATAACTCCGTACGAACGGAAAGATGTGTACACACTGAATATGATAATTTTGTGTCCATTAAAGCAGGCTTCATACGAGTGATTTATGTGTGGTCAACCTCTTTTTACTTGTTAATGGGGCTGTACGCGCACAAATGATAAGAAATTGGGATTGTACGAGACGACTTGATAATTTTTCCAGTTGAGTTTAGAAAGAAACATCAAAGTGTATGTATTGTGGAGTAAACGTCTATTGGTTCTTAAAAGCCGATCGCCCGTTTAGTGGGGGCACCGGGGCCCTAGGCCGTCTAGGCACGGGCCACGTTGTCGCCTTCGACACCGTCGGTCGGTGGGCAGACAACATCCCGCAGAGTGTCCCCATCCACAGGCGAGGCACAAGCCGCCCCAACCGTGGTCACCACCGGGGGCGGGAAACATCTCACAGTAGGCGACCTCAGCACCAGGCTGCTCCTCCTGAAGGCAACACCGCTCCCCTTACAACCAACGGGCGGATTGGCCCCGAAAATCACCGCGCGCGGGGAGCGGGGAGTCTTGGGTCGGCCCACTAGTGGCGTCGCATCCGAAACTGTTGGCCCCTTTGAGGGTCGTCCCTTGGAGTGGAGCCAAAAAGCCGCCCTTGTGGGTCGAGTTTTTTTCCTGTGGCGTCCGCAAAAGAGTCGAGACGGCCCACTTGTGGCGCCCCAGCCGAAGCTGTAGGCCCCCTTTGAGGGTCGGTCCTTGGCCAAAACATTATTTACCGAGGTGACCTGGTATCGGTGGAGCTCCGTTTGCGACTAGACTATTTTCGGAAGGGGGCCTCTAGCCAAGCTGATCCGAGGCACGGGTCGCATTATACCATGATCCAGCCGCCTATATCGTTGCTTACTTTATCCACGACCAAGTATTGGTCTCGAGGAAGAAAAACGCATACTAGGAGATTCCACAGTGTGGGGGTGGGCGAGATTTTCTAGAAAGACCCAGACTCGAGCACGTTAACGGTGGCCGCCGCGTGGAGGCAGTAAGTTTTCTTGTGTGTTTGTCCATAAGGATCGTCCTCTGACTTTACCCTATGGGTCCATACCTGACCACCAGTATTTATAAATGTTAAATTTTTATTATATAACTAAATATTCGAAGGGACTCGAATCTTATAAGGAGGGGCGAGTTATATGCATATGCATATAATATTTTATACTTTACATATAATACTTTGTTTTATAAATTATAAGCAGGCAATTTTTATATTAATTTTAATTTTTGATTATTGAAAATTTATTGAAATATTATATGTCTTTGAAACATAAACTACAACTATACTCGCCACAAAAATTTTAGTGCTGCCAGGTCACATACTTCGTGCGAGAGGGACAACAAATAGTATTAAAAATGTTGCTTTCTTTGTCGTACGAACCTTGTGCAATTTTCCTTTGGTTGACAGAAAATAAATTTTGTGTAAGATATTGGAGCAAATTGGAAATAATTTTCCATTTTCCTCCAATATCATGACCAAAGTTGGTAATATGTAGACATATATATTATAGATTATTTTGTCTACATATTACCAAAAGTGAAAAAAGCAATACAACGCAAAAGCGGATGTAGAAGCTGGAGAACAAAAACCAAAAGGTAAGTACATACATATGTATGTATGTATTTAATTAAAAAGTAATTATCTAAATGCTTTTACTATATTATATTTCAATTTTTTAGGAGCCAACATTGCATTTTATGGTGCACAGAAGCATATAAGCTCCACATGTTCCGGAAAAGTCTAGACAGGTAGGTGATATATGTATCTACATGTTATCAAATAGCAATTTTAGCCCCTAATAAAAAATTTGTGTTTCAGTCAATACATGACATCGACGCCAAAGAATGGATTTATGCAATAAAAGCAGCTATAAGAAGTATTATAACTGGCTCAGTAGGAGTAGCAAGGTAAGTCATACATTTTCTATTGAGTGCTAGTGTCCCAAGTTCTAAAACACACCTTAAAAGTGTTACTGTGTTTTAAAATACAAACATCCAGTTATTTTATTAAGCACAAAACCAATTGGAACAAAATGTTTAGTGCTAAACAATTTGTTATTATAAGTAAAAGAAGTTCCAGTTGATTTTGTGATTAACAAAAACAACAAAGTGTGTTTGGGTTTTATAAAATAGCGGCCCGTTGGTTTGTGATTGACAAAACAGACTGGACCAAAAGTTTTTAAATATTTATGATTACCTACCCCAAAAGTGCTAGTATGTTATTTTATTAAGCACAGGTGGCGATGGCACGATGGATGGTAGTCTGCACGTTGACTACGAATCCAAAAACAGACCTGGGTTCAACCCCAGTTTCAGACTAAAAATGTTAAAATAAAAATAAACATCTCGCATTTTTCTGATGTGCATTAGTGTGTCTTTGTGTGTCAGTTATTGTCGGAAGGTTTCAGTGGCGAAGGCATAGTCACTGGTTACTGAACAATACCGGCTTCAGCTGATAGCAATCCACAATCACATCAGAACGCCCTCCTTCGTCGGTATTGTGTACCACCGGCGAAGTAAAATAATAATAAAAATGGCTAAACAAAAAACGTGCGAAAGCAGAGCTGCAAAAATAATTAATGCAGCTTTACCTCCTGTCGTTTCTCCTACTATCCCTTTCCTATAGTTCCAGCACAATGCTTCGCATGTGTAGGAGTCATCTCCTAGATAAAAAAAAAAAAAAAAAAAAAAAAAAACCAATTGGAACAAAAGTGTTTAGTGCTAAACAATTTGTTAACATAAGTAAAAGAAATTCCAATTGATTTTATGATTAACAAAAGCAACAAAGTGTGTTTGTGTTTTATAAAATAGCAATGATTGACAAAACCAAATAGAACAAACAAATTTGGAACAGATTGTTAAAATTTAATTTTTAATTATTTCGTTTTCCGTTTTTATAATTAAAAAAAATTATTTGTTTTTATTTTCTTTTATATACATATATGTTCAACGAGTGCGTGAATATGTGGAACTGGGTTTTGGAAGAGATGAGAAATGGAAACAAATGCAGCCAGAAGAAATGGAAAATAATTATTATTAATTAAAAATACTTTCTGTAGTAGAATTTATTTTTTCTTTTTAAATAAAAACAATTAATTTACATTAAATTGTATCAGTGTAACATTTATTTATTCAGTTTCGGTTTCTATTTTTGAAATTAAATGATTTTTAAAAGAGGAAATAATCGTGAAAATTAAGTTATACTAAAACAAATGCTTTGCCTTCAGTCGTA
The DNA here is from genome assembly GCA_963924685.1 of Dexiosoma caninum. Classification (NCBI taxonomy): domain Eukaryota; kingdom Metazoa; phylum Arthropoda; class Insecta; order Diptera; family Tachinidae; genus Dexiosoma; species Dexiosoma caninum. Next base: position 58,280,044 of record OZ004725.1, read on the forward strand.
AAAGAGGACTAATGAAATTTTAAAACGGAAAAATCTATTAAGAAAGAAATAAATAAATGTAATATTTCAAATGGCTCTTAGCACAATTTTAACACTATTGGACACTTTTTCTTTGTCATTATTGAACTTATCAATTTGCATATCATTTTATTCATTCAAAAATATTTAAATTTCATTAGAATATGGTTGGGCGGATAGTATTTTGAGAGAACCACTAGATTTTGTACATCGTCAAAGGCAGGCTCTTGAGAAGCAAAGTGAAAACTGGTGGCCTCTATGCTAGACAATTCTTCATAAGCTTTTAAGAAATCATAATGACCACAAGCTGTATGTAGGCAAAAATTGTTGACAACATATCGTTCAAATGTTGAAAACAACTGCCAGTTAGGTAAATACGCAAATTGAAAAAGGCTTAAATGGAATTTGTATCGAAACCAGATTCATCTACTCCAGCTATTAGTTGTAAGCCCCAGAGTCTTAAAAAGGGGAAAACAACATTTGCAAATGTTAGCAGCCATTAGATAATCAGTAAAAACAAAATAAACTAACCTTTTTCTTAAATAAGCAGACAAACTGCGTTAACCATAATAACCAATTAGCTGAGAAAGCGATCAGGGTTACATATATACAATTTTGCCACCGGTGGCAAAACCCAAGTTAATTCCAATGCACATACATTTTCTGTGGTTTTAACAAAGGGCACTTCATTGTAAAATTCCTTGTTAAAATACTGGGTGGATTATTGCTGGGTATATCCGTAAAATGTTTCATGAAACTCCACCACCACCACCCCGAAACTCTTAATTGGTTTGTTAGTTAAAGTTGCTTTGCTGCATCATCGGTTTGGTGCAATTCCGATGGAACAACTTTATGTTGCTTTTAAAACTAACCAACCCGCCAATAATATAAAATCTAATGCATTACTTGCATTTCCACTCTTCCCGGAAAATATTTTTTAAACCGCGGATTTAAGATTTCATTCATAAAAATTTAAATATTAACAAAAAAACAAATTTTTCCCAAAAAATTCACATATTTTGCTACTAAAAATTTATTTTACATAGCAAAACATCTGTTTTTAAAAGTATAGGTATAACCATTGCTTTTAATACATTGCTTATGCTATCATTTTATTCACTCACACGAACCTTGTAACAAAAACTGATTTGGTGCCTTTTCAACTGTCACTTGTGGGTTTTCTGTATGCATATTCTGTGCTTTGAAATATATTTGAAGAATAAACAAATAAAATTGAAAAAAACCTTATAATAAAAAGACTGTAATCCTTTTATTATAAAGAATTAACTCGTATATGTGCAGGTGTGTATGTATATATATATCTATATGTATGTATGTATATATATGCATATATGTGATCCCTTTGTTTTGGAAGTGGTATAAGTCACTTATCTGAAATATCTTGGTAATTGTAACATTGATTAAAATTACAATTTATTTTTTTAAAAATATCTTTTGATTTTCAAAAAACGTCAAATTAGTGATAACATTGATTACAACTTAATGTTATTTCTTCCTTTCTTTTCTCGATATAAATATATATAGTATTATGTTTTAATTTTTATCAGGATCAAATGCCACTTAGATTATAATGCTGCATTTGGCGGCAGCAGTTTTAATTCACCTAAGCACTGGTTAAAGTGCTCAGTCAGAATATTGAGAATAAATATATGTCTTGCTTTGCAATTCAAAATTGATTCTGTTTTATTTAAAATTTCCCCATGGTATTTATACAAATTTCTTTTGGTTACAATTCAATATGTTTATACATATAATGGCTTAGTGTTACAAAAATTATTAAGCAAAATATTTACAGATTTCTTCATACATGTTTCGTGTTAAGTGTTCTAAATTAATTTAGTGTGTCAAGTGTTTTGTTACATTTGTGGGGTCTATTTCTTGTTGCTATATTTTTAATTGTTTGGGGTTTTAAATTACATTAGAAATTGTTTAAATTTATTATTAATGCGTATAGTGTATTTCATTATTATAAGTACACTACAATAGGTTTATATAAGTATATCTTTATATACATACATATATCGTTATATTATTTTGTAAATAAATTATACTACTGTTTATTTAAATTAATATTAAATTAGACTATATAAATATTATATTTATATTTTTCTTTTCTATAGCTTAAAATTTTAACTTGGGCGCAATAATTGATGACTATTCCATTAAACGAGTTTTTGATAATGATTCCAAAAATCTAAAAGTGGCTCATTCCAACGCTCAAAGTCTTGTCATACAAATAGAACGCACAAACTTGATGAGTTGACCTCGCTGTTTAGAGACTCAAATCTGGACATTATTTGTGTTACCAAAACCTGGTTGGATCCCTCCATTTTTGATCAGGCTGTTAGGATTCCTGGGTACAACCTTTGTAGAAGTGATCGTCCAACAGATGGTATTAATATAAGTACATTTTTAAATGTGATGAGTACTTTTCTTGCTTGTTTATTGAGGTTGTTACCGACAATTAAATATGTGACTCTTTTGATCAGCAATGTAATTATCACCCTTTTTTACTTTCTATTTAAATTCTTATAAAATTGTATGTATATCACAATTCATTATTCTATAAATCGCCATTATCAAAAGTTTCCCGCAGGGGGGTTCTGGAAACTTGTGAATCAAGTATTCCGGAACCTACGGGTGTCTGAGCGACCCCGCGGTGCCTAGATCAAGGTGCAGCATTACCTTGTTCCTCCCTGAGGTTCGAAAATGACAGAAGAGGCGACTCTTCGAAATCTCACTAGAGATTTATGAAGGACTGGTTAATAGCAGTTTGATTCGAATCTAGCACTACGGGACCAGCTTGGCCCCACACTTCCAACAATAAGTACGGGTTTAAGGACTGATATACTCCTTGCGAGTATTTCGTGTCTACCCCGAAAGTTGGATAGTGTGTGCTGGTATGGGTAAGGACTCGTAGTGGCTGTGGTTGTAACCCAAAGTTACGCGGGGAGTGGCGTTTTTGGTCTAATCGGAAATATGTGTGAGTCGTAACACACTTATTAATGATATGACTTTTACTCTACTAGGTGCTGTTGCCATTCGACAGTAGTCACCGGAATGTGTTTCGAACCAACAGTATTACTGTTAAATGGGTCTTGACGTAAAAACATTCTGATGTGACAAGAGTCATGACAGCTCGAACACCCTAACAAGGTGCATTATAGAATCAGGGATAACTATACATGATTTGCTACCCAACTCTGGAAGTAGGTGGCCTACGGGCTCATTTGCTTATCAGTGCTCTGGGGGCGCTAGTAAATCGTTACAAAAATTTACTCGGTGTTAAGACCACCGTCAGATTAAGCCCTATAGGCAGGTGCTGACGTAAATCTAGAACACCAATTATCAAAAGTTGAACTACATAGGAAGAAACTAAGGTAATTGGTTTAATTAAAAAATGTAATTAACTAATGAAATATATAATATTAAAAATAAATTTCGCTTAAAAAATTTTAAATCGCCCTTGCTACGGAAACTTGGTTGTATTTCAACAGATGTCAGATGTCAATTTGGCTGTATTTTTGGCGGCTTCTAGCTTATAAAAAATATAGCAGTCATCGGTGACCCCCTTGGAAGATTCATGTACTACATGAACAAAACGATCGGTGTTTTGTGAATGGCATGGGTAAGCTGTGCTAAATAATTACGTTTAACAAAATAAAGAATCAAATGAAGTTATTTTCCTACTATCCTGGTAATTCGATTATTTTGCTTGAACACTGTATAGAACTGCAAGCATGGAGGCTCCGTCAAGAACCTGTTGAAGAACGTGACGACTTCGTTGAATTGCCAGTGTTTGACAATTGATTTTAGAGTGATCATTATAATAATGGATAAATACTAGAAGGGGATAATGGAAGTCAATGGCCATTGATGCAGAACATAAGGTTTCTCGAGACAAAAACATTGATATATCATTCTTTAATTTCCGACTGCAAATGCCAAAGATATAAAGAAAAGTTTAAAAAGGCGACCCCTACCTTCGTCCACAAAAAAATATTTTTTTTATTTACTGTCCAAAAATACGTTATATTAAGCGGTGTACCGAGCACTTTTTTTTGCCTGTAAAATGGTACGGTCTAATGTGCATACATACATACTCCTGTGTATGTAACTTTGTATATATACATATGCTTGCGCTTATATTTTATTTAAATACAACTAGTATCCATCAGCCTCGTTCGAATACAATATAAGATAAAGCAAACATAATGAATTGTCCTGAATTCTAAAAACAGAAAAGAAACCAACATTTTTTAATTAATAGAAAGAAAGTAATTCCCCTTAGACACAATGCAATTGTGCCAACGCTATTTCCAATACTCAAAGCACTTTTTGGTATAGCCTTGAGCTCCAGCGAAGCAGTTTTTTTCATCAATCGTTGTAAATTTCCATCCTTTCTAAGTCTTTTAAGTTTTGGTTGAATATGGTGGCGGAGGCACGATTATCATGTTGCTTTTGGCTAAAAAGAAATCTCTCAGAATCTGATCAAAATTCACAAGTCTCGGAACAAACTTCGCTGACACACGTATCATGTCCAAAACATCCGAATATATTGCATGACACCAGCCGACTGATATGCCAACATCCTCAGCACCTTCTCTCATGGTAATTCGTCGATTTTCAAAAATAATTTTCTTCACAGCTAACACGTTATCTTCTATATTTGATGCGTTTGTGCGTCCAGGACGAGGTTCGTCGTCGGAATCTCCTCTGCCATCTTGGAAGAGTTTGTACCACTTGTAAACATATTTTTTACTTAGAGCAGAATTACTGTATGTCACTGCTCCCGCAGGGGGCTTCGAGGCAAAGTTTCAAACCTACGGGACTTCAGCAACACCGCGGTACCTAGCTAAAGGTCTAGCATTACCTTAAACTCCCCTGGAGTTTGAAAATTACAGAAGAGGCAACTCTTCGAAATCTAACTAGAGATTGAGGAAGTTATGCTTGCATTTACGCGCGACTGTAAAACGCACTTCAATTCTAATCTAGTACTACGGGACCAGCGAAGCACCACACCTCTAATGCTCAGTAAGGGAGTTGTGTGCTGGTTTGGGAACGGATTCGTAGTGGCTGTGGTTACTACCAAAAGTCTGTTCGGGATATATGTGAGTTTGACACATATATTCTGATATGACTTTTACTTAACTAAGTGCTGTTGCAATTCAACAGTAGTCACCGGAGTGTGTCTCGAACAAACAGTATTACTGGATTAAGAGTTCTTGACTCAAAAACATTCTGATGTGACACAGAGTTTGGACAGCTCGAAATACCTCAGCAAGATGCAATTTATAGACCAGGGATAACTATAATTGATTTGCCACCCGTGCGCACTGGTAGTGATACCGGATTTTGTATCTCCGAGTGCCATGGGGGCGGTAGTGGTCGTCTTAATTTCACTCAGTGTTAAGAGCACCGTGGAATAAGACGCTATGCATAGGTGTCCACGCAAATCTTAAACACATCTGTACGTCACTGTCAACATTTCAAGTATTTTAGATCACTTAATTGCATTTTTCGCAAACCCTTTGCTCCAATTTTTTTATAATTTTTTACAATATTGTACGATAGGGCAGTATAGCGGCAATGCACTTACAATTAAAAATTGTCAGCGAAATGTAAATTGTCTGTTCAAACTATTGTAAGAAAACTGTACAATTTCATTGTCACACAATAAATTCATCTGTCAACAAAAATTGTCTGTTCACACGGTTGTCAGATTATTGTATGGCAAAAGTTTCCAGATCAGATGTTTAACATTGTAATAGAAATATTTTTCTGTCAATGGTGTTATTGTACGGTGCACTAAATTAAGCACAAGCGCAATAGCAAATGACTGTAAAATGTGTGGCAATTACGTGTCAATGGAAATGAAGACTGTTTTCACGATTGTCAGACTTGTGACAATATTATTGTCATACAATGCACGTACAATACAATTTGTAACAATGTTGCCACATAAAAATTGTGAGTTAACACGGTTGTTGAACTTTTTATTACAATCTGTCAATATTGTACTATATGACAATCGTGTGTATATATACTTTAAGTTATAGATGGTAAATTTAGAGCATCTTTATGGGAAACAAAATTAACGGGGGATTATTCAATTAACTGAAAATAATAAATATATAAAGCTAAGCATTTACATCTTCTAATAACCACACACAGTGGACAAAACACGATGAACGCTGAAGAATATGTAGCAGCTTTCGAAAACAGTTCCATTCTGCTAGTATTTGTCAGTGTAATTTACAATTTTGTCTTTGATTTAGTTTGCTTCTGAGTAACACATGTAATTTTGACTGCCTGTATGTTATCGAAAATTAGCACATTTAAAATTGAAAAATATTAACTAATTGAGGACCGTACATTTGATGAATGCATCCTGTTGCTTCGTGTTCGGATCTTAGCATAGCCATCTGAACGTACTAGCAGATCTTGGTCTGTTATCATTGATAACAAAATATTTTCTGGATGAGAAAAGTGCGGGTTATTTTCAATGTTTGAATGTTTGCCGTGATTGTAAACGTCATTTGTATTTTTTTTGGAAGCGAACGCGATAGATAATTGAGAAGCGTATACAATCGTTACATCACACTTATACATATGTACGTCAGACTGCAAATGCCGACTGTTCTGCAGGAATTATCAAATTACTTTCTTAGCAAAAGTGTATTGGTTTTTTGCAAGCTTTAATTCTCTGACGTTAGGGTGATAGAAACAGAGATCTGGTGGATAAATACTTGAAATCAATGGCCAGTTCAGAATATTGGCATAAACAATTTTATTTTTATTTTTTCGAAATTGTCGTCCAAAAATACTCATATTAGGAGGTGTACGGTGAATTATTTTTGAGGTACGGTCTAATGTACATACATATGTATGTACTTCATTCTTCATATATAAAATAATGTATTATTTGCAGTACCCAGCAAGAATTTTTTTTAAATTATTAATCAAATTCTATGCTATGCACTCAATTTCCGATTATGAAGATAATTTTGTCGGGAGAAAATGGCACCCTACCCGCGACTCCTCTGGATGAGTCATTTATGATTCATCTTTTGTTATTTTAGGCTTTTTCGAATTTTAATTATAATCTTTGCTATACAATTTGTTCTTGCATTTAAAATCAAACACTTTTAAATCATAAGCGCAAGTCATTTTCCAGTCCATTTTTAAAAGCGTAAGTGATTACCATGAGTACTTGAAGAAGACTGATTAAGGTGATTTTTAAAAATGCTGACTGGGTAGATATTGTTTATTCATTTCACTTACTTATATTTACATACATACATATATACATATAAGCAGTCCCAACATACCATATATTAATCAAACTGCAATACAACTTGACAGTAAGCTTGTATTAATCGTGGATTTTAAGCTTTTCTTAAGTTTATTTAAAATAATATGTATAAAATATGAATTCACAAGCATTTTTTATCAATGCTTGAGAAACTCTTATTATACACAACCGTTTCTAAGGTATGCGAAATGTATGTATGCATATTGAATATGAGGATTGAAAAATGCTTATTTTTCTCAATACATTCTAAAGTCTTGCTGTCTTTGTTCTACGCTTATAATGCTTAAGCGACACAAAAAAACTGGCGTCAAGTATTGTTATGCTAGTTGAGTAAATTTACTAAACGGTATATTAAGTGTTATAATTATTGATCTGACAATGCCTAATAAATATAGAAAAAGTATTAGAAGACAAACAAAGGAAGTAATTGAACTTCTTTGAAATAATAAAAAACAAAAAACAAATGAATCGGAAGATTTACTTAAGTGCTGGTGTTCCCAATAATAGCCCAATTATCGAAACTAGTATTGAGTGTTCAAGTTCCAGTGAAAGTGATGCAACGTCGATAAATAATAAAATAAATAAACAAATAATAATCATTAAATTTCTACATTTTATAGATGCAGCTATATCAGTGGGTTGTACAGAGGACACATTTATTAAGGACACCCGAACGTTTTTCCAGTTCGCGAAAAATCACATTAAGCTGCGAACTAATTACAAAAATAATAAAAATACATACTCGTAAATGTGTAATTATTAAATCAAAAATAAATTAAATGAAACTAAAGGAAATAGCTGAGATTTTATTAAATAATATATGCAGGCATTATATGTATGTGAAGCTTATTCTACAATTATATAAAAAAGCTTATGAAAATATTGAGACTAATAAGATTTTCTAAACAACAATTAATAAAACATTATTTTCGCAAGCTTATTCTACAATTACAAGGATAAGCTTAAAATAATATTGCAGAAACAATATTTTCACGAGGGTTCCGTTTTGATTTTTCTACAATTGTTACGATAGCCTTTTTCAATATTATCTTAATTCTTTTTCAAGCTTAAGGCTTGTGTTGGTAAGCTTATTATAATATTTTTCTCAAGTATTTTGGTATGTTGGGGTACGAGTACGTGTGCATGTATTACAGGCCCAAAACTAAAACAATTTAAAAATTGTATTTTGTGTACGATTTGTTTGTACAATAACATATAACCACATTCCTTATTCAGTAGTGGTGATTTTTTTAGTCCGATAACCAAAAATAGAACTACCCACTCGCACGATAGTACTACCCATTTTAATCTGGAAAGAGTAAAATTAAAATATAAGAGAGAATTATTGAAATAAAATAAAATAATTTAAACAAAAAAAAAAGTTAATTTTGTTAATATTAGCAGACCGTTTCACCTGCGCACGGAAGGTATTATACATTGAATGTTAAAAAAAAAGAAAATGTCAGTACACAGAAAAACTATACAAATGTTTTCAATATATAATTGCGTAAAATATTTAGTAAAATCCGCTAACAAAGTAGCGAGTAATATGCTAGTAATATATAAACACTTTGATTCAAAGAAATGAAAAAGATTAAGATAAGATGAAAAATAATGCTATTAAATGAAAATTTAAAGTTAAACTGTACATCCACCGAGTACAAAAAAGAACAATATTCTCATAGAGCCCATCGGAGCGAAGAAGAATCACAAATACATATATACTTATGTATATTGTTATTAGTCAAATATTAATATCAAAAAAAAAAAATTATTTTTTCGTGTGGTACAGCTGAACGGTGTTATTAATATTGTTACACAAATACATTTATTAAACGCAATTTGAGCACTCCCTCGTATAAATTTATTTCATTATTAACTAATCAAACAACGACCCTCATAGAAACGTTCTGGACAAGGTCTATTTATTAGGTCAATGCATCTCTACAACAGCAGCATTTTGCTTGTATATCACTATCTTTCAGCTGTGAAAAGCATCTGGCTACAACTTTAAAACAATGTTGTGCGCTATGTTAATTAACTTTTGTAAATATTTAACATTTAATAAATTGCAATTTAGTTTTTAGTTTAATATACATACATACATATTTAAAAACCACAAAAAATACAACAAAAAATTTTGACAAGGAAAAGATGAAAAATAATAATTATCATCTGGAGAGTTGATTTGGTCTAACGCCTTGGTTCTGGATTTTCTTCGACAGACAACACCATAAACAAACATACAACCCATATTTAAAACATACGCAAACAAAACAATAACCAACTACATAGACTTGCAAAACACATCCACACTAATCCACACACAATAGTAAGCTCCCATAAGAAAAAATAAAGATAACACAGGTAAACAAAATCATATTTTTATGTGTGGTCTAAGGTTTCGAAATCAATTTGAATACATATGGTACTCCGATTCAATGCCTATAAATTATTTTTTTTAGATTGACTCTGGTTCTCGCGATTTACTGTTATATAGAAAAAAGCGGAGGTTGCACCGAGTAATTACACGGCTTAAGCTGTATCAAATCCACAGGCACAACAGAACGCCGTCCTTCGTCGGAATTGTGTAGCACCGGCGAAGTAAAATAACTACTAAAAATGGCTACTAAAAACAGCTTCGAAATTTAATACGTCTCCTTGACATCAGAGCCACTACAACAATGCTGTAAAAATAAAAAGCAGTGTTGTAAGAGAGTGACGCTTCACCTCCTATCATTTCTCGTACTATCCCTTTCCTCTAGTTCCAGCAGAATGCATCGCAGTGTAGGGGTCATCTCCTGAGTGATGGTCCAAGATAAAAAAAAAATTTGCAATAACTCGGGAACTCGGAAGGATCGAAAATTAAATTATGTTATTATGAAAAAATTTTTGCAAATCCTTATACTTTAGGAGATATTCAGAATTGTTGAGAAAAAAACCCTTTTTTTCAAGAAAATTTAAAAAAAATATTATTTTAAAAAGTTTCTTAAAAATGTAAAATAAACAAAATATGAAATGTTGTTATTAAAATTTGGTACTCGCATATGTTAGAAAATCCATTCATAAATTCTGATTTTATTCACAATTAACTGGTAGCATCTATTTTACAGAAAATTTTTATGGTTTCATTTGTTTATTTTAAATTGATAAACGGAAAACAGAAGTAGTTGAATTTTAATTAATTTGCTTTCAGTTGATAAAAAGTAGGTAATACTAGAATGTTCTAACACGTTCTAGTGGCAAATGAGATTGGAGTATAAATAGATGTGAGTGCCAGTAATGGTTCTGCAGTTGTAAAAACACTCTTGAAGATATCGTTTAAAGTAAGTTCTTGAAAGTAAACATTGTGAATACTATTCAATTAAAGTAAAATTTAAATAAAAAATACACGTTTTGAAAGGTAAAACGTAACAATATTATTAATATTGAATATTTAATATTGTTAAAATTTTTCGTACCTAATTTAAAAAAGTTTTTCTCGGTAAATTTGATTTTTTTTTATTAATTTATTTTTTATTAATTTTTAATATGAAGATATGAAATTGTAAGAGTATCACACCAAAATAAGTACATATAAAAAAAAAATTGAGATGAAGCTACTACACCGTTCATCAAGCTAAACATAAATCTTCGAAAAAATTATCATTCGCATTTATATGAAGAGGTAAAGGACATTATATTTTTGAAAAGATTTAAATTCTTAAATAATAAATATATTTTATTTACTTACAGCATTTTCAAAATCGTCTGACATGCCCATTGACACTTGAAATTCTGTCTCATTCAATTGATTTTCTTCACATATTTGTTGTTCCACTTCCATCAATTTTATGAAATCAGGATTTGGTGCCTGGCTATAGTTATGACCAAATGCCCCAATAGTCATGACACCCTTAACGTCTAATTGTTTTAGATTTTCTTTAATATATTTATATAATGAGGAAGCTTCACTAGGATGTACACCGTTTTTAGCTAAAATTAAGTGAAAAAAACTTTTATCTAAATAAAAATACTCGTATATTTACTCAACCTTCTTCTCCGCTGGTATTTATTTGAATTAACACTTGTAAAGGTTTCTTATTTTTAGTATAAAATTTTTCCCACGCTGTGTTTAAATTATTTGCCAGTTTTTGGTTATCCACTGTTTCTATCATATATAAATTGGGAAGTTTGATGATCTGAAAAGGAAAAGACACATTCAAAAATTATAAAATAATACATATAAGTTGTATTCGTACCAGTGTGTAAAAAGCAAGAATCGCGTAGTGCTTTTTATTTTCGCTCTTGCTACTGCTATTGAAATTTTTGTTAAATGAAAGATAATAGTTAGTGTTTGGCTTTTGCTTTACGCAAAAAGCAAATGTCTAATTTGGTGTGCTTTTCTTTTCTTACATCTGCCATTTTCGCCAGCTACTTAGAAAAATAATAGCCAGCTAAAAGATACTTGCACAAAATCTTTATTTATAGGTCTTTCTAATCTACTTGATTTTAATAAAGGAATAGTTTACAATAAACGCTAATGGTTAATCATAAAAGTATTAATAACGTCCTTTTTACATTGTAATAATGAGTAATACAACATGTCAAAAACTTAAATCAAATGGTAAAGTATAATAGTGTAAAAACAATACGTTATGTATCTGACCAAAATACGGATGGGAATTTGACAGTCTCACCATTTTTCAAAAATTTTCGAAAACTTTTACTTTTTATTTTATCAGGGATGTGTTTTTGTGTAAGGAAACAAAAAAAATAACAAAACAATAAAAAATCATTTGCTTCTAAACTGGGTTTCTTCTTACTACTTACACTTTTCATTTCAACTGTGATAGTGTTAAAGCTAAATGATATATTACTTTAGATTTTCTGGCAGATTTTCGTAAGACTTGTTTTATAGTTAGAAACGGCATTGGTTTGCAAAAATCTTCAAAACATCAAAAAAAAAATTTTTTTGGATATATATTATACACTCAGGTCTTTTTTTATGCGGTAGATGCGTTCCGTAGAAAATCGCATAAAAAAAGACTCTAGCTCCATACAAAAACTAGGGTTACGTTCCGGAATTTAAAAAAATCGCATAAATTGAAATCAAAGTATTAAAAATGAACCAAATTCGCATAAAAAAAGTTTTTTTTTTCAATTTAATTTAAAAAACATTATATTCATAAATGCAATTACATATATGTGTAAAAATATTTTATTTAAGTAAAAGTAAACAAAAAACTAAAAAATAAATAATTCATATTAAGGTATATAAAGTAAATAAAAATAAAATATTAGTTCATATACATCCTGGTATAAAAAAGGATAAAAATATAATTACATATGTATGTAATACAGTTCTCATGAAAAATAAGATTATTCAGAATCACTTAGCAATTGTCTGCATCTTTTATTTACCGGTTCGATGTTGCTTTCATCACTAGAGGAGACAATATGCGTTATTGGTATGTTCTTTGAAAAAATTTTGTCATTTTGTCATTAAACTTTGCGATGCCGAATATGTTGAGTGTTTCTGCAGTTCGCTATATCCCGATAAAAGACTTTTTAATCCAGATTTAAGTTTTAATGCTTGTTCCGTAAATGGGTCCAACTTAAGAATTTGGTTCTGTAATTTATTAACTGTGTTTAAAACTTCTCCAATTTGTTTCGAAGTAAATGGCGTTGCGGTAATTTCTAAATAAGAATCGCTGTCATCATCTTCTGGTTTGTCTGCAGTTAAACAAAAAATTGTATGTACATACATACCAGTGTTATCAATTATCTAAATATTACATAGTACATACTACATACATACTTTTATATAAAAAAACATAAAAAAAAATTTTAATATTTAAAAAATTCGCAAAACGCAAAAAAAATTTGAATATTAAAAAAACGCATAAATTCAAATTCGCATAAAAAAAACCGCATAAAAAAAGACCTGAGTGTATATACATATATATTTTTGATATATATTAAATTCAGTCAATATTTATTGTTTTTAAAAGAGAATAATAAAATGTTTTTTAATAAAACACTAAACACAGTCAAACCGCGATAATTCATACCAGTTAATTCGAAAACCTCAACAATTGGGATTGTTTAAAGGTAACATTCTATCTGACAAATACTAATAATAGGTCCGTTTTTTTTACTTTTCTGGTAAAGTTCGGTAAAATGAGAGTAAACTATAATTTATCTCAATAAGAGACAAAAATGTACAAAAGTAAGAAAACGCAAAAAACCATAAAATTTACCACAACCATTTATGCACTGTTCCACGTGCATAACAAAAACATTTGCATCGTTGGCAACGGCTTTAAAATGTGGACAAAAATAAATTGAAAAAAAGTAAAAGCAATTTTTTATTAAACAAAGTGATAAATATGCACAAATATATGTAGTTACATTTTGAAATTTATTAAAAAATTCTTCTTTTTGATAAGTTATTTCAAAGAAAAAAGTAATTACTATATTTGCAACAAGTGGTTGGTTGCAAATAAAAAACACGTCTGGGTGAAATAAAAAATTTTGGAGAACTTCAACCCTCATTGGATAGATGCCGTCGTTGCCGCTGCATTTTCTGCTGTCCCAAATAATTACAGGGGAGTAATAGTGATTCTGACATATCAGAAACAGAGGTAAAAAGCGTAAAGAATATTGTGCTTATTTCTTATAATCTGTAAATTGTTCAGATTAAAAAATTCTTTTAGTTAAGAATTTTAATAAATTACCGCTCGTTGCGAGATAAACACAAAATATTATTCACGCTTTCTTTTGAAAATACATATTTACATACAGTTTGTAAAAAATATGTTTACAAAGCTTAGAAAAATTAAAAAGTTTAAGGGAAACTCTTATTTGCAAGTAAATTATATAACTTTTATTAAATTTTTTTCTTCATGTATTCAATTGAAGATGTTTATAAACACTTTGCACAAAAAAAAACCAAATTAAATTAAATAACAAAATAATAATCGTAACTTAAAAAATACTTCCAGTTTCTACGCTGTAAAATAAATGTTTACAAAATTGTGTTAAATTGAATTAAATATGTATATTCTAAATGGTAAAAAAAAAGATTTGAGAGTGCTAATACTTGGTGTGCCCTCCTTTAGCTTTAATTACAGCTTCTAAGCGTCTAGACATTGAATGGATAAGCTTTGGTATATCGTAATTTTCAGGTATTTTTTCCCACTCTTCTTTAATAAATGTTATTAACTGTTGTTTGTTTTTTGGTGACCTTTTTCCAACTTTTTTCTTTAGGTGGACCCACAAATTTTCTATAGGGTTTAAGTCTGGGCTTTGTGCTGGGGTATCTATCACTTTTGTACAATTATATAACAACCAGGATCTACAAATATATGCCTTATGCTTCGGGTCATTATCCTGGTAAAATTTATACTTCAGCTTTTCTGGGTTTTCTGGGTCAACAAAACCGAATTTGCGAACACTTGTACTCAATTCCTTTTTTAAAATGTTTAGATAGACTTCCTTGGTCATTATATCCTCTAATATTCTTATTTCGCCAACACCCTTGCTCGAAATACAACCCCACACCATAACGGATAGTTTACCGAACTTTACAGTGGGTATTATATTTTTATTTTTTAAAGCCGTCAGGGGTTTTCGCCAAACTTTTTGAGGTCCATCATGGTAGTAAAGCATCACTTTCGTTTCGTCACAAAAAATAACATCATCCCAGTGCTCCGGAGGAAAACAAATGTGTTCAATGGCAAACTTATACCTTTTTTCTATGTTTGCCGCTGATAGCAAAGGTTTTTTCCTCGCAACTCTTGAAGAGTATTTATGGTTTTGTAGCACATTTCTAACAGTCTAATGAGAGATACTTACTCCGCATTCATTACTGATGTTAAGTGCAATTCCTCTAGTACTAAAATGTGGATTCTCATCAATCATTTTCAAAATTTTCTTTTCAATTCGCCGAGTTACTATTTTCGTCTGCCTGGTGATACATTTGGTTCCAGTCTTCCTTCTTTTTCAGCACGGTTAATAACATTATATACCGTCTTTAGGTTAAGAGACAACATTTCAGCAATTTCTCTGTGAGATTTTCCTTTATAGTAATTAAAATACACCAGTTGGGTAATGTCTTTGTTCAGTCGCTTTCCTGGCATAGTTTATATATAATTGGATAATCGCTTGTTTGTTCTATGAGCTCAATTTAAGAATAAAAGACAACAGCTACTCTTAGCGTCCGTATAAAACTCTTACACGCAATACATGTGCAAAAAACCAACGGTTCTTTCTTGACTTTGCATTTTTGTAAACATTTTTTTTACACTGTTGAAAGTATACAAAATTATTTTGTAGCGTTGTTGTTGTAATATATTCATAAATTTGCCAAAGTTTCGACGCCTGCTTGTCGTCAACATACAAAACAACAGTTATAAAAAAAAAAATTTACAAATATAATGATATTGTTGTTGTAAATATTTATTTAAACTTAAATTCTTAAAAAATTTTTGTTTTGTAAACATATTTTTTACAAACTGTACATATTTATTTACTGTGTGGACAAACACCCTTGAGTAAAACAAATTAATAGTTATTTACATATTTACATATATATACAGTTCTGATAAACAGAGCAAACAAATATTTTTCGAGGCTATCGATTATTTTTGCAAGTCTCATTGCGATATTTTGAAATTTTTTATTAAAATATGGCTGGTGATAAAAAACCTCAAAGCGCTCTTGCATCAGAAAATATAGATACACTGATGCAGAGAAGGTCCAAAGTGGTTGAAAATATTGAGCGAATAAAGAATTCAATTGTTGAAAGAACTATTTCATTCAACACTTTTGAAATCGAGTGTGGATTGGAAATATTGACAGAGTATATATCTCAAGCAATGGAATTTCAATCAGAATTGGATATTTTGAATCCAGACAATAACGACCGTTCAGCGCTTGAAGATTTATGTGTAACCACGAAGTCTCTATTATTGAGTCTTCAGGCCAAAAATAGAAGAACGAGTTTGCCAGAAGCTTCATTTATGCAACCTCATCATTCTAGGCTTCCCAATATGCGGCTTCCTAGATTCAGTGGAAAATATTCCGAATATAAAAATTTTATGAGCCTCTTTGAAAATCTGGTTCACAATGATTCAACATTAACAGACATTGAAAAATTCAACTATTTGATATCTTGTTTAACTGATGAAGCTTTGGGTACGGTAAAATCATTTCAAGTTACTGAAGAAAATTATCCCAAGGCATTAGCGAGTCTGAAAAGGGTTTACGATAATGATTGTTTAATTTTCTTAAAAACAATATCAAAACTATTCGATCTATCTGAGATAAGTAAACCTTCAGCTCCAGCATTGAGAAATTTATTCGATACAGTTTCCGCCATATACGATTCGTTGTTGTCAATTGGCGATGATGAAAAGATTTCAAATGCTATTTTGATTCATCTTGTGATGTCGAAAGTTGACCCAGTCACTAAATCCAAGTGGGAAGAACAACTTGACTTTAAAAGGCTCCCATTATGGTCTGACTGCGAGGTTATGTTGAATAAAAGATACCAGCATATTTCGGCTGACGAGTCTTTAACTTCAAAACCAAAACATTTCTTTAAATCTAAACAAGATTTAGTGTCTAGAAAGAATGAAAAAACATCACTCACTTTGACAAAATCGAAACTGTGTATTGAAAAATGCTTATTCTGCAGGTCTGGCAATCATAATATTTATAATTGTTCTTCAATTGCCGCAATGCCAGTAATAAAAAGGTTCGAGTTTATCAAGGCTGCACCTGCTTGCATCAATTGTTTGAAAAAAGGTCACTCTGTAGCGAAGTGTACTGCTCAAAGATGCGGAGTTTGTAATGGTGCGCACAACAAACTTTTGCATCGCTACAGCTCTGAAATTCAGAACTATAGTAATGCTCAAAATTCTTCTGCAAATTTTACCTCTGAACAACTTTCAACTTCTAGTGCTTCCGCAAACCTCTCAGCTTCGGATGAAAGCGTTATTCTTGCCACAGCAGTGGTAAAGGTGAAAAGAAGCTCTAGAGATTACATATTAGCAAGAGCATTATTAGATTCCGGCTCTCAAACTAATTTGATTACCGAGGAACTGCCGCAAAATTTGAGAATAAAGCGCGACCAAGGTAGATTATATTTGTCAGGCATTGGTGAAACTAATTCCGTTTCGAAATCCAATGTAGAAATTTCCGTTCTGTCGAGGGTTAATTCTGTCAAATTTTCTGCAAAGTTTTGGGTTTTGAGCTCAATCACGAATTTCCAACCTGATCGCAGAATTTCTATTAATAATTGGACCATTCCAAAAAATATTGAATTGGCAGATCCTGAATTCTACAAGCCACAAAAAAGTTGATTTGTTAATCCGGTTCTTCAAAAGACATCGCTGGGCTGGGTTGTTACTGGGAAGCATAATCAGTCAAAGAGCTTAAGTTCGAATGTTTTTCATGTTAGCCACAGAATAGAAAACGAGGAAGCTATTGATTCAATTGTTCGAAAATTTTGGGAATTGGAAAATGTTTCTAATGAATCAGGGGTAGCATATACTAGGGAGCAACAAACATGTGAGGAAAATTTTATAAAGACCATACGACATTTACCGTCAGGGCGGCTTGAAGTCTCACTGCCATTTAAATCAGATCCTCATGTGTTAGGATCATCTTTTGAAACTGCCAAAAGGCGATTTCTTGCGCTTGAACGCAGACTTGCAAATGATGAAGCAATGAGAGTTATGTATCATGGCTTCATGAAAGAATATGCTGATTTAGGTCACAGTCGATCACAGAAAACAACATTCCAGATTTTCCTCACTATTTCATACCACATCAATGCGTGTTAAAACCACAACGCACAACTACTAAGCTTAGGGTGGTTTTTGATGCTTCGAGTAGGACTTCATCACGAATTTCGCTCAACGAAATACTAATGGTTGGGCCTACTATTCAAGAAGAATTATATTCGACTCTGCTCCGTTTTCGTTTTCACAAATTTGTAATCACTGCAGACATTGAGAAAATGTATCGCCAGGTTTTAGTTGGAGATTCTGACAGATATTTTCAAATGATCCATTGAAGACAAAATGCTTCTGATCCACTGCAAGTATTCCGGTTAAATACTGTAACTTATGGTACGTCTTCTGCACCATTTTTAGCGATCAGATGCCTCACATATTTAAGTGATTTGCACAAAGGGAATTTGCCAATCGGGGCAAAAGTTATTCGAAGTGATTTTTATGTTGACGATTTGCTAACTGGTGCCAATAGTTTTGAAGACCTCTTAGTTATTCAGGATCAAGTGTCTCAAATACTGAGTTCAGCTGGATTCAATTTAACAAAATGGTTGTCAAATCACCCCGAATTTAACTTCTCTAATTGCGGAGAAAAATTACTATAAAATGATTCCAACTCAACTAAGGCTTTAGGGATACACTGGATTCCGAAGAATGATTCGTTTAAGTTTCAGTTGGAAGATAAATTTAATGATTTAAAAGCAACGAAAAGAAACATTTTATCAGTTTCTTCTAAGTTGTTCGATCAGCTCGGACTTTTGTGTCCAATAATAACAAAGACAAATATTCTACTTCAGGAACTTTGGGTTCAGAAACTCGACTGGGATGAAACTATACCCATGCGATTAAATACTGCGTGGGAAGGATTTATTGGAAATTTGGAAAAAATTAATTCTATTAAAATTCCAAGATTCGTACAAACCACTTCATCAGCAAAAATTCAAATTCATGGGTTTGATGATGCTTCAATTCGGGCTTATGGGTGCTGCATTTATATTCGAAGTTGTGACTCAATGGGAGTTTCTTGCAACTTATTGACAGCAAAGTCAAAAGTAGCTCCGCTCAAGACAAAATCTCTTCCGAGACTTGAGCTCTGCGCAGCACATCTTTTGGCCAAATTGTGGAATCGAATTGAAAAACTGATTAGCTTTGAAATCGATAGTATACATTTCTGGACAGACTCGGAAATTACTTTACATTGGATAAAAACTCATCCATCTAGTCTCGCAACATTTGTTTCGAATAGAATTGCTGAAGTACAGGAATGGTTAGATCGTGGTATATGGCGCCATGTGCCTACGCGAGATAATCCAGCTGACATTGTATCAAGACGGTGTGATGTGGATGATCTAAAAACATCTATTTGGTTTAATGGTCCATCCTTCTTATTGAAAGAAAGTTCGATTTGGCCTGTTAATCATCATTAACATTAACAATTAAGGTATTAATAGCCCTTTCAAGGGAAAATATTTGGCTCATAAATGCCAAAGAGGAGTGCAGTAAAATCATATATAATTTTGTCCATTGTTACCGCTACAAACCAAAGCTTATGGCCCAAATAATGGGAAACCTGCCTGGCGATAGGTTAAAAGCTTTGCGGCTTTTTCTAATAGTTGGCGTGGATTTCTGTGGTCCCGTACACATTTCGTTACGTATACGTGGGAGACAACCAGTGAAAATGTATGTTTCACGTCTAAGGCTGTCCACTTAGAATTAGTGTCTGATTTGTCATCTGATGCCTTTATTCTTTCTTTTAAAAGGTTCGCTGCCAGGAGAGGTTGGCCCCGCAAGGTGTACTGCGACAACGCAACCAATTTTGTCGGGGCAACCGAATTTTACAAGACCTAGTAAAGGCATTCGAGTGCCAGAAAGAAGAGGTGGTATCATTCGTAGCGTCGTACAATGTCGACTTCACTTTCATACCTCCCAGAGCGCCGCACTTCGGAGGTTTGTGGGAAGCGGCGGTCAAGCAGGCGAAATACCTACTTTTGCGAGCTGTGGGCAATGCATTGCTAACCCAAGAGGAAATGGTGACAATGCTCGTAGAAGTAGAGGCGGTGCTCAACAGCAGACCAATGCGCCGCTGTCTCCAGATCCCAACGACGGGGATGCCTTAACTCCAGTGCATCTTCTAATCGGAGAGGGTCTGCGTTCGCTACCGCCAGAATCCGTAGGAGACGTCAACGAGAACAAACTGCGGTATTTGAAGCGATGGCGAATGTTATGCGCTCTCAAACAAAGGTTTTGGCGAACCTGGGCCAAAGACTACGTCCTGGGGTTGCAGAACAAAGGCAAGTGCCACAAGCAAGAGCCCAATCTGCAATGTGGCCAGGTAGTGGTGGTCCACGAGGACAATCTCCCACCCCAAGAGTGGCTGACAGGGAAAGTCGTCCACGTTCACGAAGGCCCAGACGGCAAGGTCAGAGTAGCGGAGATAAAGACAAAAAACGGCGTCTTTAAACGGCCAATTGCAAAACTAGCCCCAATGCCAACATCTTGAAGACCTACGGTCCTTCAATGGGGCCGGAGCGTCGAGTTTTTAGGCCAATTGAGGTTTTCTCTACAACAATGGTTTTGGTTGATATTTAAGCGATTTTTATAATTTTTATTGAATTGATGAATTGATTGATTTAGTGAACTGCCTACGAGGCAGAATTGGAATAACAATGTAAAGTTTGCGGTAAACGAAACTTATTGATTATGAACTGATTTGAACTTTATTATTTACTTTAATTATAACGGGAAGATATTTTTTTGTATATAACTGGGTGCTATAGAGAAAGAATTAAAAGTAAAAAGAACTGCACTTTTGTGAATTATTTTAACCATACAAGACGTGTTTTTATTTGGCTATTTAAATCCACCCCGATTAAACTTATTAATTTACTAAAGTTAATAATAAGTTAAATTAAAGACAAAAGTATTGAATTAATTTTTTTTGTCGTTGCCTTAACCTTTAACTACTGAGCTGAAATATTTTGGCGTATATGCTGTGGTGGTGGTAAATTTTACCCCTTTTTAATTTTTAGAAAATTTTGCCAAAAAAAAATTTTTTTTTAAATTTTTTGAACAAATACATAGATACCAAAAAATCACAAGATCACTAAAATGTTATTTTATTGGCTTATGCACAACAAATTTCTTTTTGGTAATTTTTTAGCTTCGCTATGTTTTTTTTGCTATATTAACACAAAACACGATTAGAACCACAAAACACCATTAAAACAAGCTGCACTATGTTTTTTTTACTATAATATTAACACAAAACACAATTAAAACAAAGAAAACCTCAAGAAATTATAAATTTGTTCTTATGCACAAATTGTGGCTTATGTTAACAAAATTTTTCATCACAAAACACCAAAATACTGACAAATTTCTTTTTGGTAATTTTTTAGCTTCGCTATGTTTTTTTTGCTATATTAACACAAAACACTATTAAAACAAGCTTCACTATGTTTTTACCTATAATATTAACACAAAACACAATTAAAACCAATAAAACCACAAGATTTTATAAATTTGTTCTTATGCACAAAATGTGGCTTATGTTTACATTTTTCTTTTGTCTACTTTTCATCTTTCGTAAAATTGTATATTTGTCTCTTTCTCCCCCTATTTGAAGAAAAGCTGATTTAAAATTTTTTCAGACCCTAGCTGACACTTCTAGGTATTCTATGATCAAAACACAACTGAATAATAGTAATGGGATTATGAGAAGATACAAAGAGAATAAAATTGATAGCGCTCAACTGAAGAGAGTAAATTAAAAAATAAATAAGAGAGGGTAAAATTTACCACCACCACAGTAGTTAAAGGTTAGAAAATATTAAGGAAACCCAAAAACCATATATTAATCAAACTGCAATACAACTTAACAGTAAGCTTATATTAATCGTGGATTTTAAGCTTTTCTTAAGTTTATTTAAAATAATATGTATAAAATATGAATTCACAAGCATTTTTTAGCAATGCTTGAGAAACTCTTATTATACACAACCGTTTCTAAGGTATGCGAAATGTATGTATGCATATTGAATATGAGGATTGAAAAATGCTTATTTTTCTCAATACATTCTAAAGTCTTGCTGTCTTTGTTCTACGCTTATAATGCTTAAGCGACACAAAAAAACTGGCGTCAAGTATCGTTATGCTAGTTGAGTAAATTTACTAAACGGTATATTAAGTGTTATAATTATTGATCTGACAATGCCTAATAAATATAGAAAAAGTATTAGAAGACAAACAAAGGAAGTAATTGAACTTCTTTGAAATAATAAAAAACAAATGAATCGGAAGATTTACTTAAGTGCTGGTGTTCCCAATAATAGCCCAATTATCGAAAATAGTATTGAATGTTCAAGTTCCAGTGAAAGTGATGCAACGTCGATAAATAATAAAATAAATAAACAAATAATAATCATTAAATTTCTACATTTTATAGATGCAGCTATATCAGTGTGTTGTACAGAGGACACATTTATTAAGGACACCCGAACGTTTTTCCAGTTCGCGAAAAATCACATTAAGCTGCGAACTAATTACAAAAATAATAAAAATACATACTCGTAAATGTGTAATTATTAAATCAAAAATAAATTAAATGAAACTAAAGGAAATAGCTGAGATTTTATTAAATAATATATGCAGGCATTATATGTATGTGAAGCTTATTCTACAATTATATAAAAAAGCTTATGAAAATATTGAGACTAATAAGATTTTCTAAACAACAATTAATAAAACATTATTTTCGCAAGCTTATTCTACAATTACAAGGATAAGCTTAAAATAATATTGCAGAAACAATATTTTCACGAGGGTTCCGTTTTGATTTTTCTACAATTGTTACGATAGCCTTTTTCAATATTATTATAATTCTTTTTCAAGCTTAAGGCTTGTGTTGGTAAGCTTATTATAATATTTTTCTCAAGTATTTTGGTATGTTGGGTAAACAGCATGTTTAAGTGAATGACACATTGTTTATGTGCATGATTCAATTGCGTTATTGTGTGTAGTATGTTGTGAATACCATCGCAGTATTAACATAGAATACCTAGAACTGTCAGCTGGGGGTCTGAAAAAATTTTAAATCAGCTTTTCTCCAAATAGGGGGAGAAAGAGACAACTATACAACTTCTCGAAAGATGAAAAGTAAACAAAAGAAAAATGTAAACATAAGCCACATTTTGTTCATAATAACAAATTTATAATTTCTTGTGGTTTTATTGGTTTTAATTGTGTTTTGTGTTAATATTATAGGTAAAAACATAGTGAAGCTTGTTTTAATAGTGTTTTGTGTTAATATAGTAAAAAAAAAAACATAGCGAAGCTAAAAAATTATAAAAAAGAAATTTGTCAGTATTTTGGTGTTTTGTGGTGAAAAATTTTGTTAACATAAGCCACAATTTGTGCATAAGAACAAATTTATAATTTCTTGAGGTTTTCTTTGTTTTAATTGTGTTTTGTGTTAATATTGTAGTAAAAAAAACATAGTGCAGCTTGTTTTAATGGTGTTTTGTGGTTCTAATCGTGTTTTGTGTTAATATAGCAAAAAAACATAGCGAAGCTAAAAAATTACCAAAAAGAAATTTGTTGTGCATAAGCCAATAAAATAACATTTTAGTGATCTTGTGATTTATTGGTATCTATTTGTTTTAATAAATGAAATTAATTTTCATAGTACATAATTTTCATAACACAAAACACCACATTGTTGTGTTTTGTAACCACAGATTCCTATAACCTATGTTTGTAACATTGTCGTGCTAAAAATTGCGAAATTGTGAGCATAAAGTAGATGAAAAATACGGCTAATTTTCACACCTAGAAACTAAAAATCAAAACAAAACAACAATATTGAGGAATTTAGAAGAAAAAGGAATCACCGAGCAGAGCTAAAAATCAAAACAAAACAACAATATTGAGGAATTTAGAAGAAAAAGGAATCACCGAGCAGAGTTAGGGGGTAAAAGAGACAGCAAATCTCTTGATGATGTCTCTTTCTCTGCTCGTTCGCTGCTTTGAACTGACGGTTCTGTCTATTTTGTGGTATTAAGCTGAATTCGTTGTTGTTAATAGCACAAAATAGACAGAACCGTCAGTTCAAAGCAGCGAACGAGCAGAGAAAGAGACATCATCAAGAGATTTGCTGTCTCTTTTACCCCCTAACTCTGCTCGGTGATTCCTTTTTCTTCTAAATTCCTCAATATTGTTGTTTTGTTTTGATTTTTAGCTCTGCTCGGTGATTCCTTTTTCTTCTAAATTCCTCAATATTGTTGTTTTGTTTTGATTTTTAGTTTCTAGGTGTGAAAAATTAACGTATTTTTTCATCTTTTTTATACACACAATTTAACAATTTTTAGCACGGCATACATAGAATATATTTTGTGGTTTTGTATTTTGTGCTTATAAAGCTAATTAAATTGATTTAACAAATAAATATTAAATAGTATGAATAATTTTCATTATAGAAAATAGTTAGTTCTTTTTTTCAGGTAATAAAATTTCTGCTGCAAACATGTAAGTACATACATACATACATAACACTTAAAGTTAAACATTTTTGTGTTCAATTTATTTTGTATTATAGGAGGTACCAGAAATGCATTTTAGGATGTCCCCGTGGAGAACAGCTGCACGCATTCCCGAAGGATCCAGTGAGGTAAGTAAAATGAACCTTAAGATTTTATGTATACATAATTATATAAAATTATAATGAATGTGTTATGGTTCAGAAAACACAATATTACATTACAACAGGGCAATTGGGCTTAAATCTAGTTTATGGAAGCCACCCCGAATTTAAAAAAGGTTACCTCATCTGATAGAAAATTTAATTTTAAGAAAAAAAAGTTTAGTGCAAAAATCTTCGGCAACGCATATTTTCCGAGTTATGGGCCTCGGAAGTTTTACAATAAAAATGTCATTGTGTTTAATATTTCTTAGCTTATTGGGTCAATATGGGTATCATTGGAAAGCTTGTGAAAATGCCGATCACATGATGTTAAAATTTCATATTTTGGGATGATAAAATGTGTAGAGCTGAAAATTCTTAGGCGCCGTCAAAGGCTGGTTATGCAGAAAATCTTTAGTTAGCGAAGCCGGTGTGTGTTATACCATAGAGGAGAAAATCTTTTATGTTTAATATATTTATTTTAAAAAATTTTAATAATATTCTATTTTACTTTTCAGAATTTTTATAGTTGACCAGAAAATACCCGATTTGCCAAGAACTAACAATATACAGTACAATATATATTAAATAAAATAAAATCAATAAATGAAATGTATTAAATCATAAAACACAAATTTTATTAAGTAAATAAAAACATAAGTTCGACAGTATAAAAATAAACATGTAATTATTAATTAAAATTCATATGGATGGAAAAGCGCATTGCTACGTAAAAGAAAAATTTTTTTGATCTACTGTATACTTTTATAGGCTATGTGTCCTTATGGGCTCAGATCTACCTATGTTTTAAATTTCATAAAAATCGATTCTCCCATTTAGCAGTTAAAGCCGAACAAACAAAATTATACAAAATATTACAGCATGGATAGCACAGGCATATGTGGGAAACGCAAGTTGATAAAAAAAAGAAAACTACGGTGTATGATTGTTGCTGTAATATTGAGCCTACGCCGGTGTCAACATAATTGACTCATAGTAAAGAAAATTAAAAAAACAATCTCTGGATAAAGAAATTAAAAATAAATTGTTTTTCGCACTTCCTGCTGGTCCAATTTATTTAAAAAAATTTACTTCCTCTTTTCTTTTGAACTCAGATCTAATTATGTTTTAAATTTTATTAAAATCACATGGCTAGTTTCGGAGAACCCTATATTGCTGCGTACGGTCCGTTCCGGTCCTATTTTTCTCCCCGTTTAAATCTTATCTAAACTTCCACGAATATTTCAAGACCAAAATTTGCGAAAACGGTCCAGCCGTTCTCCAGTTATGACCATATTAACGAACAGCAATTTATTTTTATATTGCTAATTTTGTAAGACTAAAGCATTATTTGACTATAAAAGCAAAAAAATACTTGTCACGTAGTGGTCACACTGTGTTCACATTAGGCCCATTTTGCAAACAGTTTTGTTTTCTCGAAAAGAAACGTTTTGTTTTTTGTTTCTATGAAATATTTTGTGGTCACACAATTAAATTTTCCCCATTTCAAATCTTAAATTTTTAAAATTAAACAGTGTGAAATTCAAATTCTTGCTTTATTTATTTCTTTCTTTTATCAATAATTGTGTAATTTTCAATTTAGTTTATTTATTTTCTAATTGGCTTTATGGTTTTACCGATATATTTTAAGCTTTAAATGATTTTAAATTATAAAATAAACAATTAAAAAAAAAATTTTTTTGTGATATACATTGAATTCATTAAATTATTTAGAAAAAACAATTGTTATTAAGTTTAGAAATTAATTTAAAAAGGTGCTACCATATTGCCAATTAAAAAAAATTTGTTGGAAAATATTCCTTTATCATTCAATTCAGTTCGTAACTCTTGTTGGGCAAATTCTTCTGGTAACGCAAACGCTCCAAAGAAATTTTTATTATAACACAGGGATTAAAATGGGCCATACAAGTAAAACTACTCATACTAAGCATGGTAAGCATTTTGGGCAATTGCACTCTGGCATAGACGGTGCTTAGATGTGGTATGCTTCACTATCTGCTTCAGTCTTTAAAGCTTTTTAATCCTTTGAAATGATAAAAGAAAAACTGTAAAAACTGTAAACTTTAAGAACTTTAAAAATGTTCTACCTTTTCGTTGTCTATAAAATCCAAAACATTTGTCCTTGATTCGACCAGTTGGATACTTTTAATAATTTCATGACAGCATCTGGTGCTATCGCTGGAATATTATGCCATGAGCCAAAGACCACTGGTTAGCCTTAAACAAATAGTTCACTTGCAAATGGTAGTGTGTATAGACATTCTGTACATTCTGATTTTTATCGTTGAGTTGCAGCAAAACAAATAAAGACCTTTCCCACCGTTCATTGTTTTGCAATTCAGAGGCGAAAGCTACGAAAGGCGAAAGGAAGTTGCATCCCAATTTCTCCTTTGTTTGAGCCGAGTTTCCCCTGCAGACATTCAATTAAATGGCCAATTGTCATACGAGATGGAATAGCGTGAGATTAATAATAATATCAGGAGCTAAACCTTCACATGTATATGCCATATCCTCCTGGCGATATTGAATACCGCAAGTACCCTTCTGACCGTGACGGGAGGCGAATTTATCACCAATTTGTGGTATACGGACTGACCTCACACGAATCTTACAAAACTTATACCCTGCACTGTTAAGTGTCAGCATGACTTGGTCAACAATATCAGTTTCTGAATTACGCAAAAATGTTGAGGTATTTGCCATCACGGCCAATTGGCGAGTTGACACGTCGTAAATGTGATAGGGTTGATGCAAAAGTCAATCGATTCACTACCTGAAATATTCAATGTTCTCATATGCCACGCATCATTATGTTCATATAAAATAGATTACCTGAGATACCCCAGCTCTCGCTTGATGAGCCTTCTTCTGGTCACCCCAATTGCCAGTTGCCAAAGAGTAACGTAAACCATCAGTGATAATATTCGTTTTAATAGCCAATTCCAAATTGAAATCTTCTCCACGATCAATGAACTTTTGGGTATACATACGCACCTCTTTCATTAAGTTTTTGAAAAGACCACGAAATAAGAAGGCCAGTAACGGACCAGCCAAATCCAAACGTTTGTTACCTAAAAATAAGCCAACAACACATAGTTTTGGAAAAAAAAGTGAAACAATTAAATATTCTCACCATAGTGATCTCGATCGTCTAATTCACGGCGACCTAATGAAGCCAATAGCAATCTGTGCACCATATAGCCTAAAAAGTAAGCTTTTTTTCGTTTCACAAAAATCAGATACTCCCACATGAGGCAGCATTTCTTTTTGCAATATTTCTTTCGCATATTTGTCTTTTGTAACACCAGGTCTTGCACCACGAGTGCCTATAAAATTTAATGCAACATTTTGGTCTTGCACTACGAAAGCTTCATCTAGTGACGGTTTAACCATTTCCATCATTTCGGGATCATCAAAATCGTAAATAATATGTTCCAATATGTCACGATCAGCTACAAAACCCAGAGCACGAAATACAATCATTATAGGAATTTCTTGTTTTATATATGGTAAAATAGCAATAATGCGTTGACCAATAGCCGACTTCTTAATATTTTGTGAACCTCTGATTGATAATAAAATAACCACCTGGATCCAAAGGACACTCATTCAATTCAGTCAAATCACGATCCGTTAATTGTGATAGCAGGCAATAAGTAGAACGTAACATAATGGGAATTTTTCCAATAAATGTCTTTTGATGCTGAGTCTCAACCGGTGCTTGTCCTTCAACAATTTTGGTTTTCGTTATATCAACATAAATTTCTATTATAGATTATAAGAACTTATTCATTAAAGAAATTTAACACCATAGCATGTGCTTCACTCCACAAAATATTATTATATTATATTAACACAAAACACAATTAAAACAAAGAAAACCTCAAGAAATTATAAATTTGTTCTTATGCACAAATTGTGGCTTATGTTAACAAAATTTTTCACCACAAAACACCAAAATACTGACAAATTTCTTTTTTATAATTTTTTAGCTTTGCTATGTTTTTTTTACTATATTAACACAAAACACTATTAAAACAAGCTTCACTATGTTTTTACCTATAATATTAACACAAAACACAATTAAAACCAATAAAACCACAAGAAATTATAAATTAGTTCTTATGAACAAAATGTGGCTTATGTTTACATTTTTCTTTTGTTTACTTTTCATCTTTCGTGAAGTTGTATAGTTGTCTCTTTCTCCCCCTATTTGGAGAAAAGCTGATTTAAAATTTTTTCAGACCCCCAGCTGAGAGTTCTAGGTATTCTATGGTTAATAGAAGAGACTGATCTGTTGTAGGTGCCTACTTCGCTACCCCACACAAACTTATCTAATCTCGCCCACTTTTGTATAGATATTGTGACGGTAAGATCATCTGCATCAAATGTGAATACTTTATGTTATATCAACTAAAAATTGAAAAAGGTATAAAACGCAGTTCTGCTGAAAGGTACCCATTTCACTTTATTTCATGGTTTCTTCTCAACCATTTTTTTTTTGGTACCTTTTCTGAGTTTGCAATGTTTTTACAAACTATTTTTCCAAAAAGAATAGTAATACGACTTATTTCTTCGCTTTATTTTTTCACAAGACACAAGAAGAATACAAAGAATTTATTACTGTTCCTTAATAAATTATGTATGTATATAAATTGCATGTAGTATATATGTACATGCATGTATATACCGCAATTTAAACATTATGTACTGAACAAAAAGAGTAATGTAAAAAGAAATAATACACATGCTTCTTTACATATGTAAATATTATTCTACAAATACTGCAGGGAAGGACTGCAGTTAACAGTAACCATATCATTGAAGTGGGTAAAAAATAGTCGTCCGCCATATTGTGCTTTTAGAGATATAATATTTTATGCTCCCTTCAAAAAACCCTTTAATTTTTTTTTTTTTCTTGGACCGGCACCCAGGGGTTGACCCCTACACATGCGTTGCATTGTGCTGGAACTAGGAAATTAGGTTGTGGGAAGGAGGATAGAGGGAGTAGTATTTATTGACATTTGATTTAAATTTTCCCACGTTAAAAGTGACAGGAAACACCTCTGCGGGAAGTCCATTCCACATACGTGCTGTTCGGCCAAAAAACCAACTTTCTCTGTAATGCGTAGTGCGAGTCGCCCATAATTACAGATGAGGCAGAGTGATCGTGCATACGGCGATGGGTAAGCATGCAGCATTGGGTCTTTTGGGCATTGAAATCTGATATCCATATCATGGCGGTGTTTAAAGATGATAAAAAATGTGTTTGTTTCTTATTATATAACTATCGCATGTAATTCTCATTGCCTGTAAAGGTATCAATTCTTAGTTTCACCCTATTGAAGAAATGAATAATGAGTTTATTTTTTACACCAAGTAATTTTTTTATTTGCTTTTTGATTTTCTGCCGGATATGCCATTTTGGAATTCTACTTGTTAGAAACCAAAACGACATAAAAACAAGGAAATATTTTAGAAAAGAATTCTATCCCTAAAATTTTCTAACGGATTTTGGAAATCAATTCCACGTGCTATTAATTAGTTACAATAATTTCAGTTAAATACTCGTATCTTTTTATTTGTTAGTAACTAAATCCGTACAAATCAGTATTTTTTTTTTATATTTCCGACGATAATGTTACTCCAAATTTTGGAATATCCTCTAACCATTTCTTTAGAAAGTTTAAACGTTGTTAATGTTGCCTTTTTGACTTGTAAATAAATAAAAGACATTTGTTGTTATGCTCTTTTAAGTTTCTTGAATAAAGTTGTTATTTTTAAAAATAAAAACCAAAAATCACTGGATGTGAATTCTATTGTGTAAAATTTTCTTTTTTCATTTCACATAAGATCAGCCCTGCGGCCTTTATTTTTTTCCATTAAAAATCCTATAAAATTTTAAGTTTAAAATATTTATACACCATGTTGCAAATGTTGTGCCGTTGGCTGAGTGGTTAGAGCGTTGGCGCAATGTCTAGTTTGACATTATTGAATTATTTATTTGTTTTTTGCTTTTTAATATATCTGTTCATAAGACAGAATTTCTTGAAATTTTATCAATATTTTTTTTTCCTTTTGTATTGAAATCATTTAATATTGCTTCTTTTACTAACCAAATAAATAATCTGAGTGTGACGGACTCAATTTCCACAAAATAATGGTGAAAGAAAGGTTTCCATTATCGAAACTAGGATCTTCTGATATTAAATTTTTTAACTGCTTGTTTTTAGAAAACGAAAGCAAAAAAATTAGTTCTTTTGATTGATGGCAACAAAATTAAAAAAAAAATTATTTTTATGAATGTTTAGAATAGGCGCTTGGAAAGTTATGGGAGACAAACAAAATTGGTCTCTGTTACCAAATTCGAAAAATAGGTTAAACCAAAGAACCAGATCCAAAAATTGGTCATAAATTCGGCACTACGAAATGAATAACCGGAAATTCAGACAATATGGGAAATAGAGTGAAAGGTATCTAATATTCGGCACAGCCGAATATAGCACTCTTACTTGTTAATAATAAACGGGAACTTTGAAACTAATTTGGTTTGAGTGAAGCAAGGGAATTTGTTAATGAAATGGAACGAATGAACAAATTGGTCGGATGGAACTTGATCATTTTCTTACATAAACAAAAAATTGAATGTTCCCACTGAATGAGATGTCCCACACTACCCTCTACTATATATCATTGCTCACGAGTACAAATGCCCTAAAGCAATAAGGCTTTTCTGTTTTAGGTTCGTTGTTTTTTTAGTTATATTTCTATAAATATTGTATTTGTATGTTTAAAAATTAACAACTTTTGTTTTATATTTTTTAGTATGCAAATAAAATCGATTTTTAGGTTCGATTAAGATTTCAGAAATCGCAATGAAAAAACTTGATCAAAAAACGGGAAATCCATTTTGAGTCTATTTATTATTTCCTAATATATATGCAAAAACGTATACCTATCATCTTCTCAATTTCAAAGTAAGTCTATAATTCATTATTAAGAAAAACATTGCATTTTCTTAGCCCATGACAGCAAAGTGATTTTCTATAAATTTTTTGTTTATAACAAACAGAAACTGCGATGTCTTTGTCTGTATTGATTGCAGTCATAGAACTCCGGTTGCTTACTAATCTGTTCCTATTCAATGACTGTCATTACAAGTATGTATGTACATGTACCTTGTGAATGCAGGTGATAACAATACCTTATTTATTTTATTATTTTGTAAATGTCCAATGAAATGCCACCTTATTTCGGGACATTCAGTCAAAATCTTGGGGTGATTGGCTTTTTCAACTAACTCTTGAATATAGTTCTCTCCAAAATGACGTTGACCCACCGAATAGGCATCAACAATCATTTCTACGGGTTTTGTTTTACCTACAGCCACTAGTAATGGTTTGCATCGTTTTAGATTCTGTAATTAAAAATTATATCGAACTTTGTACAAATATTTTTGGATATGTTTCCTTTTATCACCTTTGGCCGCTGTTCATAGGCGATATCAATTCTTTTAAAAATTTGTTGAATACCAGCTTTAACATCAATATCCGACATGATTTGCTTTATCATTTAATACCAGCACAAATTTTTCAGATGTAAATAGCAATGAAGTTAAACATCAGCAGGGAAAAGACGAATTCATACCAGGTGGCTGCATTAGCTAAATTTCTCATCAGCTGATTTCTGTTCAGTTGTCAAAGTTGTGTTCACTCAAATCATCTTAATACATAAACTCTTTTGACAACTTGGATAAAATTGTTGTATTTGTAAACAAAAAATGCTGTTGTTGTAGGACGAGATCACCTGGTATTAATAATCTTGAGCACTGATAAGAATTTTATTTCATTCCGCAGCAACAAAACACACAGAACACACCAAAATCACATATTAACCTATTTGTGTAATACTTCAAAAAGCAACTCTGCGAATATTAAAAATTGCCACTTTCATCAACGAATGGTTGTTGACTTGGCTAGGAAAAGTACATATTTTGCAAAATTTTATATGGCACCCTATTGCCAGCCATGATATAAATACTTGACGTTTATAAGTTAAGCCATTTTTTTTTAGTTTTTCTTTAAATTAAATAAGTTGTATTTAAAATTTTTTTGATAAAAAATATTTATTATTATCATGCTTATGAGAGAAGATATTACTGAAATTTTGGAAACATTTTTAAGAAACTTATTTGCTTTGATAAATGACAGTATTCTTAGTGTGTGCAAAGAGGTTATTAAATTTGTTTTAATCCTCTTGATTTTGTTTTATTTTACCTTGCGGTCATTTGAACTTGTAAGTAGGTTTAAATAAGAACTTTATTACCATTCAAAATAATAGCAATGTTATCCCACTAAATGCGATCGCAATTACTTGCTTGAAACATAAACAACTTATGCCATTAAGAAAATTTCGTTCGCATTCAGAAATATATTGAATGTACAAAATAAAAAAAACATCATGTGTAGATTTAATACTTGTTTTAAAAAATTTTGATAACCCTACAGTCGTAAAGCAGCTCTGAGCTGAAGAACAGCTCTCGTGTCATCGTAATTATTTCTTAAGGGCGGTCAGGTTTGTTGTTTAGCCTTCGAGAGTTATGCGTCTCACTCAGGCTGGGTGATTTGAATTGACATAACTAACTTTATAGCTTACCTTACGGTTCCTTCTCAATTTCACTATCAACCAGGCTGCAATATAAAAATTTAAAGTAACAAATTTAAATTACATATGTATTATCTATATTGAAAATTAGTAATCAAAATTAGTCATACCAATTGGAATTTGTGACGGCGCTATGTACTTATCTTACTTTAATAACTAAGTACGTATTAACCAAACCATTTTGATACTTGTTTTATACAAAAGTCTGATCGATAAAACAAGTTACTGAAAGGATTCTTTTTTTTTTTATAAAAAATTTCAAAATAACAAATCATATAAATAAATATATGTACATATATTGCATTTTCTAGTGAAGTACAATTGCTTGTGTTTGTTAGAGTTTTGTCGTTCAGCTCAATTGAACGATTCAGTAAACTGAGCGAAGTGAGCGTTCACTTTGATGCGGAGTCAGTGCACCATAGCTGGATTCCGTAGCACCATATGGGTCTCAGGATCGATTTATATAAAAGTAGTTTGCAGTATAAACTAAATTTAGAGTTCCTGCCAATCAGCCAATTAATTTGAACTTCATCTGAGTCAATTTTGACTCTATGTGTGTCTTCCATGTTAGGCGACGGTCTAGATGTATTCCGAGATATTTTACGACGCATTTCTGCGGTATAATTTGATTGTTGATTTGAATAGGAGGGCATGTCTCCCTACGCAATGTAAATGTAATGTGTACACATTTTTGCTCGTTTACTTTTATTCGCCATTGCTCAAGCTATTTTTCTAACTGCGTTATGTAGTCCTGCAAAATTACTGGATCCTACTTGCGAGTTCTCGTGGACGCTTAAAAATGCTGTGTCTTCATTGAGTGTTGATGTGTGTATACTATTATGTATTGGCATATCAGATGTATACATTAAGAACAAAAGGGGCCCAGTATGCTGCCCTGTGGCACTTCAGCCTCAATCCGCTGTGGAGTTCTTTGATAAATGCCTTCTTTGACGATAAATTTGCGTTTAAATAACTTACTAGCAACTTACGGGTAAATTTTGTTTCATTTTATGGATTAACCCCTTGGTATGACATGCTATTCTGTTTCTTGAAGCACTGAAAAACGATAATAATAATATTAATATTTTCTACATTTAAGTCTTTGGCTATCTTTCCACCGACGCAATTTCAAATGAATTTGGGCTGCGGCCGCGCTTTAGTACGGTTAGGTATGGCCCCCGTAGACGCGTTCATTGTTTTGCTATTGGTACCAGTTGCAATTAAATTTGTTCTTGTATCATTTGTTATTGACTTATTTAAGTTTGCACTTTCCTTGCTTTTAGTTGATGATGTTGTGTTTGTTGTTGTTTTGCTTATTAAAAACACTTTATTGTTGTTAGCTTGTATATTTATAATTTCGTTCGATTTTGTTAAACGGGTTTTAATTATACCATTATTAGGGGCTTCACAAATTAATTTTGAGGCTGGAGAACATGATCTCTGTCGGGCTATTTTTTTAGCTGTTAAAAATTGGCTATCATTGGTTTTCTTACTAATGTTGCATGTATTGCCAGCATCAGAAATAACTGTTACATAAGCATTTCTGCTATTTACTTTGTTTATGTTTGAGAAACTCATTAAGAGTATACTCTGTTAAAAAAAATTTTGTTTTGCACTCCCTAAGGAATTTGTATTGTAACCCTACACTAGCGGAGAAAAAAACTAAAATTTTTTTTTTAAGTTTTTTTTGTATTGTTTTTGTTTCACTAATTGTGTTTGTTTGTATTAGATAGATTTGCATCTAAAAATTCACATAGGCTATATAATTTTTCAAAAGTAGGACTAGGGCCCTGTTCCACAAAAGAACTTATCAACTTTTCACTTTGCACTTATCAAATTTTTCGTCAATTTGCAAAACTTTATGTTCCTCAGAACTGTAAAATTTGATAAGTGATAAGTTAAAATCGATAAGTGTAATTTGCAGTCTTCTCAATTTTTATATTCTCTTTGCAATTTCTGTTCCACGTACGTTCTCTTGTGAAAAGCGCAAAGTTAATATTGAAAAGTGTAATTTGCAAAGACTTTGCAAATAATTATGCTGTTTCGTTCCACAAAAACTGTAAATTTTTTTTTGGCAAAGCAAATTTTGATAAATTTGTCAAAAATTTGCAAGGTAAACGTTCGCTTTACAAATTCATATTGTTATAAATAGTGAAGTTTTCAAAATGTTAAAACGTGAGTTTTTGTTCGACGATAGTGAAGACAAACAGTCCCTCGCATAGGTCCATGTTTTTTGAGCCGATGCCAGTTGGAGGGATTGGACTTTTTTCAAAACTTCTTCCCAAGCAGTCTGTTTATCTATTTTATTTACGTTCAAAATGAAATGTTAACTTTAATATATATTTACAATAATTTTATAAAAAAAAACTTTTTTTTTATTGTTTTGAAAACTGGCAAATAAAATATGTTTTTTTCTTGAATTACTTGTAACACCGCAAATTTTTTTTCCATTTGAATTTTGCGGCTCATTTTAAAATGTTTTTTTTGCAATGCAAAGTAAAAAGTGATAAGACAGAAACGCAAAGATGATTAAATGCTTTGTGGAACACTTTGCACACTCACTTTGCAGAAGAGCGCAAAGACTTTACAAAAAGAGCAAAGACTTTGCAAAGAGAGCAAAGAGAGCAAAGTATTTACAAAAATTTGCTTAATTCAAAGTGAGATTTGCAAAGAATATTGTGGAACAGAAACACTTTTCACTTTGCAAAAAAATGCAATTTGATAAGTGCAGAGTGAAAAGTTGATAAGTTCTTTTGTGGAATAGGGCCCAGGAGGGGAGAAATTTCTGCCCCTCCGAAACTACATAGCCGATTTAAATGAACTTTAAAACTTGGATGTATTTAAGTTTAAAAGACACATTGGCAATTGTGCAACTCCGGGAAGGTTATATGGTATTACTTTGTTTAAAACTAGGACCACAAGGGAAGTTAGAGGCAATTCCACGCCACCGAGACCATCTAACCGATTTTAATGAAATTTAAATGTGTTTATGTTTCTGCGTCTAGAAGAACATAGATGCTACATATATATTTTTTAAATAGAACCAGTAGGCGACGTAAGGTAAGATATGCATTTCCGATACTATATAACCAATGGAGATAATAACGGGAGCGAAGCCGCGGGCAAAAGTTAGTTATTATATATATTTAAAATTTATTGAAAAAAATCGTAATACTTTAAGTGGTAATTTTTTTCCACAATTTTACATCGAAATGTTGCCAAAGTGCACTACGTAAGTATGCATGTATCTAATTCAAAGTTCAATTAAAAATGAAATTATATATGACCACCGGCTTCGTTAACTAAAGTACTTCTGCATGACTGGCCTTCGGACTTTGTCCGCCATTATTTCTTCTAAATTTGAGTAAATTTCTTTTGAATAGGTTAAAAATGTAAGAACTTCTCAACAGCTTTAAAATAATACCCTTATTGACCACATTTAATGAAAAGTAAACCCTTTACGCACAAACTTGTACTAGAGGCCCATAACTCGGAAATTAGGGGTTGCCGCCAACTTTTTTATCCTATATTTTCTTTTTATTTTTCAATTTTCTATCACATAAGAAATTTTTTATTTTTTTTTGGAGCTGCTTCACTAAACTGGGCATAAGCCAAATTTTTTGACTGTCTGTTTTTTAATCTCCGCAATGTAAAAGGGCTTTAACGTTGCCCTTTTATATAAAAGAATCTAGAGATTTTAAATAAATTTTAAATCTGACCGCAAGTTTAATGATAATTAAAAAAAGTTGTCCAGTTAAAATCGGCCTGTATAATTCCATTCTTTAAATAACAGCGTATATCATGTACAAATTCGTTTTGCGCTTTAAATATATAATGACGTTAGCTACACTTACACAAATGAAAACAAAACGAACAGCTGATTTCATTTTCACTTTATATTTAAATTTTATATGTATATATTTTATACATATTATAAGGAACCAAAGCAATTTGGAAAATTCCACGTTTGCAAAAATTCCTTATACACCGCTTTCCATTCCTCTTCTGTTGATGGTACCTAGAATAAAGCAATTAAAAACGATTAAGTGTTATGCATATGTACAATCATGCTTACTTTTAAGTAGTCAGGCTGTATAACACTATAAATAGCAACACACACAGCAGGAACTATTGTTGAAATTGTATTGTGCGGAATACGAAAAATGTACTGCAAAGACCTAAAACTCTCTCTAGTAGCCAAATAATGAAGCGTAACTGCTAAGCGTTCGGTGGGACCAATGGTCTCTCGAAGTTTAGTTGTTTGCTCTGCTATGATTGGTGTCACTAATTTAAGCTACAAAATGAGAATATTTACTGTTAGTCTGAAACTCGTACATTTCTACTTACTAAGTGGTCAAAATCGGAAGAGCTCATTTGTAAAAAGTTTTTATATAGCTCTGGAGTTTCCAACCGCAGCTCCTTTAGCTGCTTTGTCGTATTTCAACATTTATTGTTTTCTCTTCTTCCAATATAACTGCTGCCTCTACTCCAGAGCATAAAATTACAAAACTTTGGTAGTCTTCCATTATAATGTGTAAAACTTTAAGAGCAATAAAGTGTTAGTTTTTTTCATGACTGTTAAAACAATTTTTTATTTTCTTGACAGTTTGAACGAAAATTTATATAAGGCAAATATTTTTTTAGTGTGACCACGTGGCAAACATGTTTTCTCTTCTGTCTGTTTGACGCTATTTTCCTGTTGTTTGAACAAATAAAAATGATCAAAATAAAAATCCACATAATAGGTGTGTTCGTTTACTCTAAATTGAGCGACCGGGGGCAACAAATAAGATAGAAATAATGTTTATGAAAAAATAATAGTTATAATATTATTGGAGCGTTACTATATAAATTGGAAGTTATATTGCGCATGAATTTGACTATATACAGACATAGTCAAATGTTATTACACATTACTAAAATTTTTTGTGTTTCTGTAAGACTGCTTCGATTGTTGTTGTTGTTGTTTTCAATATAAAGCAAATTTATTGTTGTTGGATGAAATGGAAAGTGTAGAAGAAACGGACAAAAATTCAAAGAAAATAACGGAATATTTCGCACAAAAACAACACTTTTTTTTTTTATTATTTACGTCAAAAGTTATTACACACATTTTATTCCTGTCAAAGATAATTACACAATGTGATATTATATGGTTTATATTAAGAATTATAAATTTTTATTTTCTTTTTTTTTTTTAATGAGTCAATATTTTGTTACTCCTCCTTTAGCTTCAATTACTGCTTGCAACCTGGCCGGGATAGACTCAATCAAGGTGTGGATAAAAGAAAGAGGTAGTTTAGCCCAAATATTTTTAATTTCTTCAATAGTGTCATTCAGTTTTCGATTTTTATCAATTGTTCGTTGTTGTTTCATGAAACCCCCAACATTTTCAATGATGTTAAGGTCCGGGCTTTGAGGGGGCCATGCAAGAACAGCTTGATCTACCTCATTTAAAAACTTCGTTACCAACCATCCTTTATGGCAAGGAGCATTATCCTGTTGCAGAATCCAGTCGGTACTTGGAAATAGGCTATTTGCTGAAGGAAATGCATGATCATTCAATACATCGATATACCCAGATTGATTCAAAGTTCCTTTAATTGGTACGAGCTCTCCCAATCCATAGAATGATATGCATCCCCAAAACATTACAGCTCCTCCACCGAATCTGTTTAGAGGCTGCCGTGCTTTGTTTTTGAGAGTTGACGGTAGATGCATATACTTTCTTCCAATAGACCCCTGGAACTGAAAAGAAGACTCGTCAGTCCACAGAACGTTGTGCCAGAACTCTATGGGCTTTTTAATATGCTCTCGAGCAAAGGCAAGGCGTTTGGCTTCATTGTTCGGAGTTATGTCGATCACTTTGCGGACTACATAGGTCTTGATTTCCATGCTCTTCATCTTGCGACGTAAAGTAGCTTCACTAACTTTCTTCCCAATTACTTCCTCCGAATTTTCTGCAATGCGAACAGGGCTTATTGTTGGATTTTCCATAAGGACTTTCTTTAATCTTGTTTTTTCCCTTTGGCCTATAACGGGTTTTCGTCCAGTTTTCTTTTTATCTTCTAAATTCCCACAAGTGTCCTTCTTTTTTACTAAATTGTACACAGTTTTCCGCGAAATTCCATACATTTTCACAAGGTCCGAAGCCGATGTTCCCATTTTGAATTTGGTCACAATCTCGGATCGTGTTTCAATATTTAAATGCTTCCTTTTGATCATTTTCGTGGATTAAATTAACAATATTAATATTTTGCGCAATCCTCTCCTACAATCATGTAAAATTCGCCTACTTAACACACAAGATAGCTAAAAAATTATGATATTTAGACGAATAAAATGTGTGTAATAACTTTTGACGTAAATAATAAAAAAAAAAAGTGTTGTTTTTGTGCGAAATATTCCGTTATTTTCTTAAAATTTTTGTCCGTTTCTTCTACACATTCCATTTCATCCAACAACAATAAATTTGCTTTATATTGAAAACAACAACAACAACAATCGAAGCAATCTTACCAAAACACAAAAAATTTTAGTAATGTGTAATAACATTTGACTATGGCTGTATATTCAGAATCTAGATCAGTTCAATTGCGAGAAATGCTTATTGTAATAACTCGATAATTACTCATAAGTTATTGTACCAAGAGCCGCAACAAATCAACCAAATATCTTACTTTTATAATATCTTTTATTTCTCAATTTCTTTGTTTGTCACTCGCTGATCTTATCTCGACACCCCCAGGTTGCCACATGTCCAGTCTCCATCTTCCCACATAGTTAGCGTTGCCACATCCCTCCCACGTTTTTCAATTTCAACTTCAAGGGTTCCTTAGGAGAATGGTGGTCGGCCTTGTCAGGTTGTCGCAAAGATTGAGGATGGCCAGGAATATGGTCTACAGGTGATATCGGTGTTTCAGGTTCTGGAGGTATTATTGGTCCAGCTGCAGGAATCCACGCTGAAGACTGTGAGAATGTCTGAGATATTGTGTTTTCGCTCTCATTTTGAACTTTAGGGATCTTCTTGAGATGTGCTACATTTCTGTTAAATCTTTTCCCGTTTGCCTCCACCAGTACTTCATTTCCATGTCTTTCAACCACTTCATACTCAGCAGGGTCAAAGTTGGGAGTAAGCTTGTGTGGTAAAATAAAATTTTTAAGTAACACTTTATCGCCAACTTCAATGTCATTGTCTTTTGCCCGGCGCTTCTCATCTGCCCTCTTCTTCCCTTTCTGTTTATTTATTAAGTCCATGTCTCTAGCAGATGAATCAATCATATCCTCAGTTATATCTTGTATTCCTGGTGTTTTATCTCGAATAATTCGATTAAACATTAACTGGGAAGGTGGGGAACCTGTAGTTCCATGTGGTGTCACATTATACATTAAGATGAATTTCAGGATTTCTTCTTCGTAATTGCTATTATTTGCATGTGCAATTTTTAATCTTTTTCCAAGTGATCGATTCATATTTTCGACTTCTCCATTGGCCTGTGGCCAATATGGTGGTGTTTTTATTTGTATAATATTGTGAATCTTGCAGAAATCATTAAACTCTGAGCTGACATACTGACGGCCGTTATCAGTTCTTATCAACTTCGGGAATCCTAATTTCGAGAAAATTTTCATCATGGCCTTAATAATTACTTCGGACGATATTCGTTTTAGAAATGCTACTTCAGTATATGTTGAGTAGTAATCAATTAAAACTAAGATAAAATCCTTATTGGGTAATGGTCCCATCAAATCGGAGGCTATACACTGCCACAACTGTCAGCTCAATTCGGAATGGATAATAACAATTTCCAGTTTCATTTTCCCAATAACCATTTTTCATATGATTTATGGCAGCTGCAATATTTTTATCTGTGGCACTTTTCAAACTGATTAATGATATAGTCAACGCACTGGGAGTTGCGCTACTGACGATTCGAAATAAATTTTCTTCACTCATTGGGTCCCAGGGGTCAGTTTGACTCAGCTTGCATAATCTTGATTCAGGGTCTGCAATGTTTTCTTTGCCATAACGGTATATTACTTTATATTTGTACCCTTGCAATCGCAACATCCAACGCTCAATCCTAGCTGGTGGTTTTGAAGTTGGCTTGAAAATAGCCTCTAGTGGTTTATGATCGGTCACGAGATCAAATTCCAAACCCGCCAAATAATAGTGAAATTTCTCCACTGACCACACCAGAGCCAAACTTTCTTTCTCAGTTTGAGAGTAGCGTTTCTCCACATCAGATAAGGCTTTGCTAGCATATGAAATAACCCTAGGTTGACCCAAAAAATCAAACTGTAATAACCCCGCTCCCAGAGCTACAGGACTCGCGTCCGCAACTACGCGTGTCTTTAGTTTGGAGTCAAAATAAGCCAAGCTTGCTATGTCTGACAACTTTGCTTTCAGAATCTGAAAGGATTTCTCCTGATCTAATCCCCATACAAATTTAGTTCCCTGCTTTAAGAGAATTCTCAAAAGATCTGTATTTGTAGCCAAATCGGGAATAAATTTTCCCACGTAGGTCACCAAACCAAGAAAACTTCTTGTCTCTTCCTTTGTGTTTGGTTGTCTGAAATCTTGAATAACTTTGACCTTTTCAGGGTCAGCAAAGAAACCATCCTTTGATAAGATGTGTCCTAAAAATTTTAATTTCGTAGCTCTCCACACACACTTGCTCTCATTCAAGGTAACATCATATAGTCTTAAAACTTCCAAGACTTGGTTTAAGGACTTATCGTGATCGTCCGCTGTTTTACCAAATATAATTATATCGACAATATAATTTACGGTATTCCTACAAGAGGATAACATCTCTTCAATTATCCGTTGAAATATCTCTGGTGCTGTGTTTATTCCAAACATCAGCCGTTTATATCTAAAAAGACCTTTGTGCGTGATAAAGGTGGTGATTTCACGGATTGATTCATGTAATTCAACCTGATGGTATGCGGATTCAAGATCTAAACGTGAGAAAATCTTCGCCTCTCTTATTTTTGTCATACATGATTCAAACGTCGGCAATGGATAATTTTCGCGAGAAATGGCTCTGTTGGCTTGCCGCATGTCAACACATAGTCTTAGATCACCATTTTCCTTAAACGCTATTACTAACGGAGATATCCACTTACTTGGCCCATATATTGGTTCAATTATATCTCTATGTAGAGCTTCATTCAATTTATCAGTGACCTTTTCTTCCAAAGCAATTGGGACTTTCATCCATGGCTGCTGTACAGGCTTCATCTCATGATTAATGCCAAGGCTGACCTCAACCCCTTTTATTTTTGGAAATGGTGGCAAGATTTTAACATTGCGAACTTCCAAACCTAATCGCAAAACATTCAGTTTTATTGCAGAATCACATCCCAGCAAAGACTGGCTTCCATTTTTAATCACGTAAAATGTATCAATCACTTCTGGGTCTTTTCCTACTGATATTGGAGCATCAAATACACGTAGGACTTTCAAAATATTATCTGCAGCGTATGCCCTGAATTGAATTGAAGAATCAGACCGAATGTTCCAAATAACAGCGTTATTATTTAGCAAGCTGTTGCAATCGCGTTCACTTAGGAGATTGAATCTCGAACCAGAATCTATAGTCATCGTTACAGCTTTGCCACCAATTGTGCAATTAATAGTATCATTATATTCTGAACCGGTTTCTATTTTAAAACAATCTGATTTTACAGTTTCGTGGTGCGAAACTTCTTCAACACATTTGACATTTGAATTCGAAAATCGTTGTTTCTTAAAGTTCCTTTCGTTTTGCCCCATCATTTTCCGCTTGAATGTTTTAGTTTTACACTTTGCAGCAAAATGTCCTATCAACTGGCATTTATTGCATCTAGCATTCCGTGCCGGACAATTGGGAGAGTTACTTGAATGACTTTTACGTCCACATCGGCCACAGTCCGAGTCTAAACTTGTAGGAAATCGAGGCTGTCGTATCACTTTATTGACTGGTTGTGAGGTTGTATCAGTAATAAAGCTGTGCGATTGTTTATCAATTTGGTCATGTATTTGGCACGTTTCAACAACCTCAGACAGATTCATTTCCTTTTCCAAAAGTTTTTTCCTCAACTCTATTGGAGCCCATGAGTCTATTA
Organism: Dexiosoma caninum; assembly: GCA_963924685.1. Lineage (NCBI taxonomy): Eukaryota > Metazoa > Arthropoda > Insecta > Diptera > Tachinidae > Dexiosoma > Dexiosoma caninum. The sequence continues at coordinate 58,323,653 of OZ004725.1, forward strand.
TTTTGTCTTTGATACAAATTTCTTCAATTTACGCTTTAGTTTCTCCCCAAAAGAGCATTTAGTCACTTGCTGTATTAATCGAATGAGAAACTTGCTGAAATTTTCGCCTTCTAAAGGTGCCAAAGTTCTGAACAAGTGTCGTTCAAATGTTGAATTCCGCTTTGGAGAAAAATATACGCTTAATTTCTCAACCAATACCTTAAAAACATCATTTTCTTTTTCCTTGTTCAATTCAGTCAAAGCCCCTGGAAGGTTATATATTACTTCCTGCAGTTGGGATCCACCCAAATGCAACATTTGTTTTTCTTTTTAACATTATCGCTAATTCCTAAGCTAATCCTCAGCTGCCAGATACAAGTTAAACGATCGCAGCCATTTCTCCCATTCATGACGCAACATTGATTTGTCAATGACGTCACATAGGAATGGCTTTATTTCAGTCATCGCTATTTAACCGTGATGTCTTCGTTTCAAAATGTTATCACAATTAAATGTGTTTCACAATTGAATGTGATTTCCGAATATTTCAATATTATGTTGTCTTTGCTTTAAATTTTTCATTTTTTTTGTCCACAATTTAATGTCTCTCCACTCATTCACAATTAAATGTGTTTTCGAAGAACTTTAGTGGTTCTTGATAATTTGATATATCTGTACAATTCAATGTACCAACACTTTACACAATTTAATGTGTTTCCCAAAATAATTCACAATTTAATGTGTTTCCAAAATATCACAATTTAATGTGATGCCAATGCTATCTGTCGTCTCGAGCTCCACGCTATCATCGGCAATGTAATAACTCGATAATTACTCCTAAGTTATGGTACCAAGAGCCGCAACAAATCAAACAAATATCTTAATTTTATAATAACTTTTATTTCTCAATTTCTTTGTTTGTCACTCGCTGATCTTATCTCGACACCCCCAGGTTGCCACATGTCCAGTCTCAATCTTCCCACATAGTTAGCGTTGCCACACTTATCAACAAGTGAACTACGTGTAAGATGTAATCCTCTAAATTTACCCAAAAGCGTGCCAGCAATTATTAAAAATTTTTGTACAATTTTGAAATAAAATTAGAGAGTAACATTTTTAATTTTCTGTACAAAGTTGTACGAACTTTTTCTTTGGGTAAGTTCGGTCTAGAAAGAAATTATTGGCTGTTTTTTATTTATATATGAATTTGCAAACTAACGACAAAAGTTTTTAATTTAAAAAAGATTTTTTAAATAAATTTCAAAATGTAAGTACATGTATTTGTGCATATTTATCACTTTATTTAATAAAAAATGGCTTTTAATTTTTGTTCAATTTATTTTTGTCCACATTTTACAGCCGTTGCCAACGATGCATATGATTTTGTTATGCACGTGGAACAGACCTATTTTGTGGTATTTTGCGTTTTCTTACTTTTGTACATTTTGGTCTCTTATTGAGATAAATTATAGCTTACTCTCATTTTACCGAACTTTACCAGAAAAGTAAACGAACACACCTAATGTGACCACAAAATAAAGTTTGCATCAGTTTTAAAATTGTTTCAGCAAATATAGAAAATCATGTTTGTGACAAATATTAGCGTAATGTATGTAAATTGTAAGATGAAATTCGCGCTTTATTTTTGTTGTTGAAAAAGGCCTTGTAATGAAAATTAAATCATCATTATAAAAACAACAAAGTAGGTTTTTGAAAATGTAATACATAAGCCTAGTTTTTTCAGGCATAAATAGATTCTAGATAAATAACATAAAATTACATTAAATATTAATATTTTTATACTTTATTTAACTCAAATAATAGTAAATGCAAATTATAATTATTATTAATTTGGCTGGAATATTGCTCGTAATTATTACTTCTGTATTACTTCTGTCCTGTAGCAGTCCCTTAGCTTCGGCATGCAAGCCCGAATGATCGAATTTCCATTGATTTGGAATGGTAGAGATGAAGACGTTGCCAATAATATATTAAATATATCGCCGTTTGTAAAACTTCGTGACATTTTTCTGGTATTATGGTCTCTGTAAAATCTGTAATCCTGTTGTTTTTCCTGGGCTTCCTCTGCTAAATAATCTCCAGTTGGTCATAAATATTGCTTAATGACATCTTCTCCATGATAAAGAATTTTGTGCACTGTTGCAGACATATTTCTCCATGGGTATTTGGATGTATATATACGTTTTCTTGGTATAGTTATCAAATTTCCCAGCATTTATTTGCTCGTTGCACACAAGTACTTCAATAATTGTTTTAAATCTTGAAATAAGGTCTACATCAACACCTGTTATATTAGATGTAGTTTCGGGATTTAAAAAGAATCGGCATTGCCATAATTTGTATTGCATGATCCTTGTTTTAGTTGATCTATAATCAACCCATGTTTGAGAAGTTCATTTTGAATATGTTCCTTTTTTAATTTCTTTAGCTCTTTGTTGGTGTCATTATTTCTTACTGATCCTGAAGATCCAAAGTCAAAATCGAAGCTGATTTTTAGTATGTGTTCCATAAACCTGTCCAGGTTCGTTACTAGAGAAAAATATGAACACAATTTGTTTTATATTTTGCTATTAGTTTATTTAATATTTTAATTTACTCTAGTAAATTTACACTTCAGGTTGTTGTATTCTAGGGATCAAAATAAGAAACTTTGCCGAAGGAACCATACCTCTACAATGTATTTTGATGTCCCGACTTTTGACTTAGCAAAATTCGCTATAAATTATTATAGAAGGGGATCTGAACCATATTATGTTGCTATGGGGTTTTTAAGAAACAAGATAAATGGTGAGGCAAATTCTACTTTAAGTTCGTTTAACACAATTTTTAATTTTGATGCCATAATATCGCGATTAAATCAATCTTATTCTGATAAAAGACTACTGTACTATATAAGGATTTTATATTTTCACACTAGGCACTTGCCCTATCCTACCCGAATTCTCAGCCGGCGCTAATGAACGCGACTGGCTGGTGTATATTGAAGGCAAGTGGATGCCTGTATTTTTTCTTAGTGGAAGCTTCCTTTTGATCTAATGAAATGTGCCAGTAGTTAAGGCAAGTTTATTCTTAAATTTTATTCGCAATATTCTCACGGGATATAACAAATAAATGGTTTTGATATTCATGACAATATTGAAGCAGTTTGACGTAGTGTGGCATCGTTATCGTCAATATTCATATAACTTTTAGTGCACAGCGTAATTGTGACGCATTACAAATAGAGTAAAAAAATTTTGTAATCGAATTAATTGCAGTACATCGCTCATTAATGGCTTTTTGGGACGTCAAAATTAAAAAATATAGTAACAAAAACAGAAAAAAATTCAGCAGTGCTTTTTTTAGTACATAAAGAAATAAATAGATATGTACATATGTATGTATTTTGCTGACGGTAACGGTAATATTGAAGCTGAATACTGATGCGTGTAGCATACGCAAAATGTTCTTTTTATTTTCTTTATATTTTACAAGATCGAGTAAATATAAATTCTTGTAAAAAAAGTAAAATTTTGCATTTGCGTTTTTTTTGCTTTGCATTTGCTTGCTGTGTCCATCATCTGAACTTGAATTACTCTGAGAATGTTTAACCCTAGTCGGACTGAACAGGTACAATTGTACCTTTTTCGTTTTCAAATTTTAATAACTTTTTTTTCATAAACAACAGAAACCTGAGATTTTGTGACATCTTAAAATATTAAATTAAATTTAAAGTTTTAAATTTTCAGAGAAAAATCTTGAATTTTTGCCCATGATTTTGGCATTTTACTATCTTATACCCTTAAGAGACTGAATAGGTACAATTGTACCTTCATATATAATTTGTGAAGAGAGACTAAGATGGAAATAGAAAATCCTTTTTTATTATAATTATTTTATTATAAAACTTCACTCAATTATGTTACATGAAATGCATGTTGTATTCTGTAGCGAGTGTTCATCACAAACGGGTTTAACGCAAATCATGCATGATTTTCTGGTCTTACGTTGTTTTCATTTTTCCGGGGTGCATACATAGCACAGTTTTCTCACCAATATTTGGTTATCTTTGGCCATCTTTTGGCTTTCCAGTATAAATTTGACCATGCAATCGGTAGGAATTGACTGAATCACAAGCCCAGAAAATTTGTATCCCATACTTAGCTGGCTTAGTAGGTATGTACTGTGAAAACCTGGTATGGCCTCTAAATGGAAATAATTGCTCGTCGATAGTGATACATTCATATGGCTTGTATGCTTTTTATAAATTGCTGTTCATCATAGTCCAGATGTCATGAATTGGTGCAGCCTTATCTGATTCCAAACGCTGTGCACGTGTATTTTCGTTGTCAAAGCGAATAAATCTGAGCTTCATCTTGAAGCGATCTCGGGACATTACAGCCCGTATAAGAGGCAGTGCATCAGCCTACCATAAATCAGTCAAATTATTTCTGTTATCTCTATGAACGCCAGCTGAGATAAGAATACCCAAAAATGCATCGAGTTCAGTTGCAGTGAAGGGCTGAAACTTTTTCTGAGATGGCTGTTCAGAGGAATTATGAAATACTTGTCCCAACTTATTATTGAAATTATCAAAAATTCTTTTAACTTTCCGATTGCTCTCTCTCAGTATAATATCACACATTTCCGGAGTTATAATAGACTTGAAAAGATCCTTTTCAGTCAGTAAGGAATTACTCGATATAGGCCCACCTCTTTGCCGCAAAACGTGTGATGTGAATTTACTTTGCTAACTCTATATACTTAAATTTAACGTATATTCGGTTTGAAGTTGAATTTGAAATTTGCAGTTAAATATTGTTACAATGTAAAAACCACTCATTTTAGTAATGAGTATTTTTATTTGTGATTCTAGGCGTACTTTTAATATAAATTACACGGTGCGACAGTCCAAAAAAACTGGGACCGGATATTATTTTTCTTGTAGGTCTTGTCGAGTTAAATAAGAATCCAATAGTGAAATATGCCGGACACCTCCAAAATCCGGATTTACGGTTAAAAAACCGGTTTTTGTACCTTTGCGCACTTATAAGCCTGTAATTTTGTTGATAATAATCCAATTTTCAATTTCTTACTAGATTTGGAAAGAAGTAACTGAGATCTTTCGAATGATATATAATTTATCTAAGAAAACTTGAGAAATTTGGGTGTTATTGTCGAGCAAACACAAATTTTGTAGATTTTTCAAAAATTTTTCAACTTTGGTGACGTTTTTATACATTATAATGTAATAAACTATAATACTATTGAATTTATTTAAAAAGTACGTTTATTAACGATTACAACGCATATTTGGGGTTAAAAATAGATAAATAATTGACTGAGTTATTAAAACTTTTCATGAAACTTTTAAACATTTTATACAAATTTTATTTTTGGTCATTTAACTCAAAAGTGTTTGCTTGACCGTGTTTTTTTTTAATCAGCATCATCAGTTTCTCGTTTAAGTGACCAGCAATATTCTGAAATCATTTTTATTATATTTTTTCCTTCAAAGCGTTTTTCAATAGTTGCCATTTCCTGGTGAAAATGTTCGCCTTGTTCATCACTGAACTGGCCCAGGTTATCTGGGAAAAAGTCCAAATGCAAATGCAGAAAATGAATTTTTATGGACATGTTGCAGCCCATTTCACCATACGCACTTAAAAACTCATTGACAACTGTGACATAGTCGTCGCTTCTGTGATTTCCAAGGAAATTATCGCATAGCGCAACAAAACTCTTCCATGCACGTCTTTCAACGGAACTTAGCTTTTTAATGAAATCTGCATCTCTCATAATTTTTCGAATTTGAAGTCCAATAAAAATACCTAAAAGTTATCAAAACAGATAAAAACGTAATACGAGATATGTAAACAAATTAATTAATACCTCCTTTTATTTTGGCTTCACTTAGTTTTGGGAAGACCACTTTGAGATGACAAAAAGCGTCGCCGTTTACATCTAATTTTTTTACAAATTGTTTCATGTATCCCAGTTTAAGATGCAGTGGTGGCAGAATAACGTCCTCAACTGTAACTAATTGGTCATTTAAAATGTTTTTCCAGCCTATTCTATGTGACTCGCGAGATGGCCATACTTTGCTATCATAACGATTCGGTGCACGGCTATCTCATTCACAAAGATAGCACGGATACTTTGTGTAACCACCTTGCATACCAAATAAAATTGTCAAAACCTTTAAGTCAGCGACGACTTTCCATTTATGGGTGGTATAGCTAACAAACATTAGTATATTTTTCTTCACTTCGTAAGTTTCTTTTGTATTAGTCGCATATGCGATTGGAACTGAAGGTAATTGATTTTGGTTATGCAATAAAACAGCTTTTAAGCCTAGATATTACATTACAAATCTTAAATTAATAAAAATAAAGTCATACATTTTTATAAGAAAACTTACTTTTACATGAACCATCAATGAAAAGTCGCCATTCTTCTGCATTATAATTGTGATTTAATGCCGAAAATAGTTTTGGTACATCAACGCAATACACGAGATCACTGTCATTGGAACTAGTCTTAAAACTTTCTTCAAGTAACCAAGTCCGGTCACTCTTTCTACCAGATGTTATAACGAAATCTTTTTCCACCAAATTCCACTGCTTTAATCGCGACCCGAGGACTTCAGATTGCCGCTTTGACAAGTGTAAATCGCGAACAAGATCGTCGAAATCAGCTTTTGACAAAAAATGCAGCTCCGTTGTTGTAGATCTGGATGGAAGGAACTCTTCTTGTTCAAAATCTTTTTCTGTTACATCGTCAGATTTGCTCGTTGTCGGTAGATCATTACTTAGAGGTATTGGTTTTGTAACAGTTACAACATTTGCGTACTTAATGTTTTTGCGCGTTTTAAAACAGTGACCTAAAACATCGGTTTGACAAAAGTAGCAATCATTTGGTTTATGATATGGCTGATGATGCCAAATCATAAGCGTAGAAAAGGGCAAAACAAACGAAGGTTGAATTTTCTTTTTTTTTAATGTATTACAGCAATATTGACAAACAAACATGAGTAAAGCTCTCATTACAAATATTTGTTGTAATTCTAAGTTGTGTTTAGGCTAACAGTGATTTGTAATTTTAGAGAAAGTGCATAAAAACAACACCAAAAACATTGTGCAGGCATTTTGTTAAAAATTTTGTTTTCATGAAAAGTTTAATAACTCAGTCAATTATTTATCTATTTTTAACCCCAAATATGCGTTGTAATCGTTAATAAACGTACTTTTTAAATAAATTCAATAGTATTATAGTTTATTACATTATAATGTATAAAAACGTCACCAAAGTTGAAAAATTTTTGAAAAATCTACAAAATTTGTGTTTGCTCGACAATAACAACCAAATTTCTCAAGTTTTCTTAGATAAATTATATATCATTCGAAAGATCTCAGTTACTTCTTTCCAAATCTAGTAATAAATTGAAAATCGGATTATTATCAACAAAATTACAGGCTTATAAGTGCGCAAAGGTACAAAAACCGGTTTTTTAACCGTAAATCCGGATTTTGGAGGTGTCCGGTATATTTCACTATTGGATTCTTCTTTAACTCGACAACACCTACAAGAAAAATAATATCCGGTCGCAGGTTTTTCTACTTCATTCAATTTTGTACCACTGTGTTATATAATACCTTCACTAACAAATGTCGTATTTCTGTTGATAATTATATGAAGGTACGTACAATTGTACCTGTTCCGGCTTTTAACGGTGTAATATTTTTCCGTTCGACCAGGGTTAAAAAAGCAAATTTACATATTTGATTTCAAATACACTTGATGCTATTCTCTAGTATCCACCAACAACACAATTTTTTAATCCAACTCATCCCTTAATCTTGTACACTTTGTTATTGGATGTTTACCAGATTCAAAAAATGATCAACTTGTTTGTGATCATGTATTTTGTTGTTGGTTGTTGTTTTAATATTAAAAGGTTGACCGTTAATAAGTATAGTGTGGCACATCAGTTCTCGGTAACAGTGTGTGGCGTTGTTATGCGACTGTAACTACCACTATTCATTAATTCTAAATTTTAATTCTAGTAGTTTTGTGACTTTTAGTACAGGGAGGACATCACAGGGTGTGACCAACAATTGATCTAATAAGATTTAACGTCACAATGTATATTCAAAAAGTTTGTTTTTCTTTTCTTTTCAAATTATTGTTAAAATAGTAAATTAATAGTAAAAACTACATATGCTCACACTTACAGTTTTAGGAAGAAAATGCGATTCCCAGAACTAACAGAATATTAACATTTTAACTTTCTTCCGCATTGATTTTTATTGTTTAAGTTAGAGAATTTATTATTGCAGTGACCTGGTGACGGCCAATATGAAACTGCTGCGCTGTCTAAAAAGGGAAGTTTCAGTTGTTTGGTGAATATGACCAGGAATCGGTGAGTCAGTGGAACTTCTACTGACCAGTAACAAAACTGTTACAGAATGTTAGTGACAATTAAAAAAAAGAAGAAAGGAAAAAAGGCAAACTCCTAAAAGAAATTTAAACTTTTTTCTTTATTTGAAAGAAAAATAAAACACTGAAAATAAAATTGTAGTGGAGGATCGAGATTCGAGTCCTATACGAATTAACTGAATTAGACTTCTGAAAAGAGCAAAAGCCAGTGAATACGAATTGCCAAGAAGAAGAAAAGTGGAAAGGCGCTAGAACAGAAGGGCGACAACTGAACCCAAAGTGCCAGAACAAAAGGAGGAACTGCAATTAGAGGCAACACCAATAAGCCACTCCAACGTCACCAGAGGAAAAGCACTAGAGGGTGCCGATGGCTCATGCAGTCTGCACGTTGACTACAAAACCAAAACAGACCTGGATTCAGACTGAAATTATTTAAAAAAAACATCTCGCATTTTTTTGATCTGCATTAGTGTGTTTCTGTGTCAGTTGTTCTCAGAAGGTTTCAGTGGCTAAGGCATAGTCACTGGTCACTGAACAATACCGGCTTGAGCTGATAGCAATACACAATCACATCAGAACACTCTCCTTCGTCGGTATTTTGTAGCACCGGCGAAGTAAAATAATAATAAAAATGGGTACTAAACCGAAGCTTCAACACTGCTATAAACAGAGAACGTGCAAAAGCAGAGCTGCAAAATAATTAATTAAGCTTCACCTCCTGTCGTTTCTCCTACTATCCCTTTCCTATAGTTCCAGCACAATGCTTCGCGTGTGTAGGAGTCATCTCCTGAGTGCTGGTCCCAGGTAAAAAAAAAACATTGTGCTAAACTATAGTGAAATTTTTCTTTCTTTCGCTAGGCGCTAGAACAGAAGGGCGACAACTGAACCCAAAGTGCCAGAACAAAAGGAGGAACTGCAATTAGAGGCAACACCAATAAGCCACTCCAACGTCACCAGAGGAAAAGCACTAGAGGGTGCCGATGGCTGATGCAGTCTGCACGTTGACTACAAAACCAAAACAGACCTGGATTCAGACTGAAATTATTTAAAAAAAACATCTCGCATTTTTTTGATCTGCATTAGTGTGTCTTTCTGTGTCAGTTGTTCTCAGAAGGTTTCAGTGGCTAAGGCATAGTCACTGGTCACTGAACAATACCGGCTTGAGCTGATAGCAATACACAATCACATCAGAACACTCTCCTTCGTCGGTATTTTGTAGCACCGGCGAAGTAAAATAATAATAAAAATGGGTACTAAACCGAAGCTTCAACACTGCTATAAACAGAGAACGTGCAAAAGCAGAGCTGCAAAATAATTAATTAAGCTTCACCTCCTGTCGTTCTCCTACTATCCCTTTCCTATAGTTCCAGCACAATGCTTCGCGTGTGTAGGAGTCATCTCCTGAGTGCTGGTCCCAGGTAAAAAAAAACATTGTGCTAAACTATAGTGAAAGAAAGAAAAAGCTTTGTTTTGTTAATCCTTGAGGGATTTAGGGAGCAGGCAATATTTATAATTTTATGTTTCTTTTTCTGTGAGAAATTGTTAATAAATATTTATGGCTAACTAAAATTTTTTTAATGGGACTGTGATTCTATTGTACGGGTGAGTATGTAGAAGGGGTCGCATTATATTGAGGAGATGAGCTATAACCAAGGACGGTAAAGTGCGAATGGAAGGGAGATCTAGCTTCCCTAGTGATGTGACTAGTACATATGTGACTAGAGTAGAGTAGATGCATTTTTTTGAGTTTTTGAAACTATAATTAGAACTTTTACCGGGGTTGGGAATACATCCTATGATGTCTCCGCGTTTAGAGCTGGCCGGAGGACGTCACTCAAGTGCCGTAGGGGCATGTAACCATATGGCACCCAAATGAAAAGAAGAGAGAGAATTACAATTCTACGGTCATGCGTAGAGAATGAATATTTCTGGAGAAGACCGAAACACAGAACAATAGCCAAGAATAGATTACAATAGTCAAGAAAGTATCGGTCCGCGAACCGTCTAGGGTCGGTGCATGCCATTTGTAGCTGTTCAGTCGATTGTCTGAAGCCCGTTGTATGAGTGGATGTCTAGATTTGTGAAATGCAGAGATGATATAAATGGTTGCTACAGGGGAAGGGGATAGTTTTTAGGGAGGAATGATGCGATGCATAATCGTACGCCCCGAACCTATGCTATTTTGTTTGTTAGGTAGTTTAGTATAGGGAAAGTGGCTTGTGGAGCAATGATGCTAAGAAAGGGTACCGACTGCCACTGTGGCTAAGACCAGAGTGAGATACACATAGGCCTTTAGTATGGTAATTGGAGAGTGGTAATGCTGTATTAGAGCACAGGAAGCGTTCTCAATTTTCATAGTTTTTGTATATGGTTGATTGAAGCATATCATCACTAGCTCTATGGAGAGTCAATATAACACATATAATCACACGACGACATTGTGAGCCATGGTATCATGAATACCTTATTACGAATTCAGGAAAATATCTACATTTATAAATCTTTTGGGATATGTATAATTGGTTATAGAAGTAGATGGAAATAATTTTTTTGTTTAGTTTTGTTTTATTTGGCAGTCACCACGTGATTGCTGAAGGTTTTTTTTTGTTTGCTAGATTAATAAATCTTACGTTGATTAGGTGAAGTAAAGCTTGTTTAGAGTGGTCTGGCGAATAAAATTTGTAAAAAGTTTTTTTTTATATTCTTCATACTTTTTATATTCCTTTTATTGATTGTTTTCTTTAGTTTAAATCTCACGAGTAGCACTTATATTAGGGGATCGTACTGGATAATATAGTACCGTCTATCTGCGTTTAACGGCTTTGTTCTCGCCCACCTTTTGAATAGAAGCCTACAATTAGAGAATTTTTATTAGTACTTTGGATTGACTGCTGTGTATGAGGGAAGTGAAGTTTTTTTTTGTCTGGTAGTTCGGAGATAATAAGATGAGATAATGTGGAGTAGGAAGAGGCCCGTAGATTCCGAACTTAATAGCTCCTATCAAATAGAGCGCAAGCAGAGAAAAACTGGAGAGGTGGAAGTTAACACCAACACAGATGCGAATATCGTAGACATGTCTGCGATGATTAGAACGCGACCACCACATGCGGTCACCTTGCAAGGCACGTCAAGCAATGCTGGCACTTCTCGAGTACCCGATAAAGGTGCACGGCTGCGGCCGCAAGATATGCAACGGAGGTAATACAGACAGCACTGAGGAAAACAGGAATGCGCAAGGTGCATTGGAAGATAGATGGCGGTTGACGGACGCACACACACAATCATTCGACCCTGGGAGAGCGGTGAAAATATTAGGGATAGTACTCACATGAGTGCTGATGATTTCATTTTGCGAATAGAACATTACGATATCCTCTAGGAAGAAATTCTGCGGGATTTTCATCTGCTAGTAGCTGGACCGCCGAAACAGAAAACAGGGAAATAATGAGTGTCTGGACAATTTATTTTATGAAATAAATAAACTACGTTCTCGATTACTACATCCGATGATTAAAATCGCGAAGAGAAACATTAGAGAGACCATTGCCAGAATCATTTACCCTATTTTCAGTAACGTAAGTAGAGCAACTTCGCCTAAGTGCTTGAAAGTTGAACGTAATTTTTGGAGGAAGGATAACAGAGTTCCCACAAACGAGCAGCGATCCTCAAGACTGGTGAATGAAATATGCTTCGAAACCGGTGTAAGTAGAGAAGCCGACACTTATACGTATGTGTGCGACAATTTTTTGTAAAATAACGCACACATATACAAATATTGAAGCTGAACATTGATCGTGTAGCATGCGCTTAAACAAAGGGTCTTGTGAAGTTTCATTACGATTAACCTTTAATTAGGCGCATTAAGAAAATCACACAATTAATCGCATGGGGTCTCACGTGACCCCAAAGTTTATTGCATGTGTTCGATTACAAAAAAATAAAAATCAGTAAGTTTTTTTAAATTTTCAGAGTTATTTATATTAATAATGCAGCAAAAAACCAAAAAACGTAACATTTTTTCACTTAAAAACATAAATAACATTCAGCACTGATATCTTACAACTATTTGAACAGTTATTTATAAAAAAAAAATTAGTCAGACTCATCAACAGGTTGTGATGTTCTGTATCCAATCGCAACTAATTTATGTTCTCTTTTCAAATGTATGAAGCCATCGAAAAAACAAGTTCGCTCCGAATATTTTAACGTATAAATTTTTCGATTTTAATTTCTCCTGACCCCATGCGCCTAATTAAAGGTTAAAATACTAACAAAATTTCTTATCTTTTCCCAAATTCCATAGATATGTACACATAATGTAATTAAACCAGGTGACAACGTTACGTCAGGTGATTATTTTTTTCTCTCTTTAATTTTGCGACATAAAATGTGAAAATTCTATACAAACACATTTGTTTAACAGTTTTTATTATTAACAAAAAGTGAGAAGCAGTTTAATTTGCGTAATTTTATTGCAATCGCCTTTTTTTTAAAAAAATATATTATTTGAGCTTAAATATTGTCAGTGAAAATTTTTTCTTCAATTTTATGTCGCAAAGCACAAACACACGAACGCCTATAAAACCTTAAATGCTGCCACTATAGTAATTGCATCATGTATGTGTGTACATATGTTTGTATATTATTGATTTACGAGTACCAACAATTTTTTTAGTAACTTGCTGAAAAATTTTATCGCTACGAAGAAAAACGGTCGATAGTCCACTGGAAAGAAAACTATCGATACTATCTATTTTTTGCCTGCCCTACTCACGGGCGAAGAACATCTCTCGCGTCATTGTAATTATTTTTCAAGTATGGTCAGGCTTATGTATATTTTTTAGCCTTCATGACTTTTGTGTCTCACTCGCACTGCTTAATTGATTTGCCACAACTAACTGTATATTTTACAGTTCTTTGTGAATTCTCGTTATTAACCACGTTGCTACTTTAAGTCAGTCACAAAACAATTTTAAATTTCTCTTAATAACATCTTAGGCACATGGTCTTAGTCACCCAGGCCATTTTTTTGCAGTTATATTTTGCAAATTAAAGTAAATTTGGAAAGTATAAAATTAATAATAATAATAAAATATACATACATACATACATATATATTTAATTTTAAAATCTTCAGTTGGACGATATTTCACCAACAAATGAAACAGCTATTGAAATATCAATGGGCTCTGAAAAAGATAATGCTATCAAAAACGCAGACCGTGATTTAGAGAGTCGTCATATGCTTAGCGAAACAGGTTTAAGAATCGGTCCACCTGATGAAAATCTTATTAAGCATAGAGCAAATCTACTAGAACTATTGGAAATTGAAGCTGAATTCGAAGAGAGTCAAAGTAAACTGATTAAACCTGATAGTGGGCATGTTCAAAGGACCAGTAACAGTGAAGAAATTCCATCACTCAACAATTCGTTTGTCACACGAATAAGATGTGAAACAAATGAAATAATCCGACCTTCGCAAACAAATAAAAATAGTTTTGTAAAAAAATCTGAATTAATGGAAACTATTGACAATGGACCAACTACAATAATGATAGCAGCTTATAATGATCAGGAGGAAGTGGTGGAATTTAGTACAGAAATAGTTTCTGAATGTACAGCATTTCTAACTGCATCTAGTATTTCCATGGGGAGCGCATCTGACAATGAAGAAAATGGTGCTGAATATCTTGATTGAGTTTGAAGTTGTAAAAATCATTTCGTAGAAATAAACAAATTTAATTTTTAATTTTTTAATTTCAGACAATTTTTCTTAGCTTCAAACCAATACGAAACCGTCGGTGTTCATCCATGCAATCTGTCATTTGGTTTGACAATTTGACGTTCTCTTAGCATAACATTCTTTCATTTTGTTCACATATAAAATTATCGACTTCTTTTGTTCATACATATGTTTTTCATTTTTTACTTCGATGATTCTGCTGAAAATTTTGAGGGAAAGTTCACGATGTAAGGAAATTTACTAAAACTTCCATTTTCGATTAAACTAGCACTAAGCCGTTCCGATTTTATATCACGAATTGCAGTGTGCTTATCTTCATTGCATGCATTCCCCTGTAGATTTACAATCACATGAAGATATTAAAATATTTCAAAATTATTTTATTAAAGCATTGCATTCTTACTAGAGAGAATATTAAATAACCAATTGCAAATATTAACAATAAGATCACACAGAACTTCATAACTTCAGTTAACAACAGAATTGAGATGTCCATGAAGTATCCCTGTATTGGTGCTGAAAGTTCTGATAAAATGATAAGCGATGACATTTTAAAATTTAAATCAACAAAAACTTTAATTTACGATTGACTACTTACAGGTAGCCCTCGTAAACACGTTAGTTCCCTAGCCCACGATGTCGAAAGAATTTTTTCATATTTAAAAAAAAATTTGTAAAATATTGTTATTGTTTCACATGTAGTTGAACGAACCAGTAGATACGTTCCAGAAAAATGTCGTGCTCAGGATTCCAAGAAGACATAAGAAAAATGCGAAATCGGCAAAGAGAAAAGTGCTAAAATGTTCTACAGTTTAAAAAAAAAAGTGGTTTTAGTTTTTGTAGCACTGGTTTTTATTAATATACAGAAACAGTTTACAATTCATATATCTGACATATTAGAAAAATGTTCTTCATTCTGTGAATTTAAACCAATTTTATCATATTTTATACACAGATGTAAAAATTTTTGTATACAAAATCCAGTTTGTTTAACACTAATTTTACTCCAATTTTAGTGATATGTGAGTACATATCGAGCCTTTGGTGCAATACCAAAATTTGAATTTTTTGAGTTGTGTATGCAGAAATGATCTTTGGGGAAATATATATCTAAAGGAAAAAAGATTATGGTTCTATATCTAAAAGATGGCTCAAATGCATTTTTCTCAGTTCACGATGTTTTGAATTACTACGGTATTGTACCAAAGTCTCGATATGAATACATATTTGTACAAGCAAAAAGGCTAAATATATTTTTAATAAAATTATTGAGAGTATTCCAAATTTCAACCACGTTATTTTTATTTCATTTATTAATTCTTTTCAAAAAGACCTAGCATAATAGGGTATAATCGGGTCCACTATTCTACTCATTATTATTTTCATCTTCTTCATGTACCAATTCATTTTGGTACTTTTCAGATCAACCGATTTTTCTAACAATATCGACGAATATGTTTATAGAGTGGCGAGAAGCGTTGTCTAGTTTTACATTTTCTCTTATACGTATAACTGAACAGAACAGTTCTGTTCTCACTATAGTTCTGAGTTTGGTTTTAATTAGGTCCAATTAACTGAATAAAGGCACCACTTCTACGTTTGAAAAAGGTAAAACTAAAAGAGACATTACAAAGCTTGACAACTATTTCAAGGGGTTTTCATTAATGGAATTTATGAAATTCTCCAAAATTCGGTAATATTCTTTTTCGTCTCCTATAGTTGTTCAGTTATATGGCTCCACTGGCTTTGAATTTATCATTTCACTAACGCAAATATTAATTATGCAATTTTTGATTTGTGTCAACGTATTATCTATTGAAAAGTTAGAATTTTTTGTGAAAAAAGTAATATTTTTGGGGAAAACGAGATTTTAATTCACAGATGACCAAAAAAATTTAGCCTATCGCCCTTGATCAACAAGAGGGTTAATAACTCGCAATTTTTTAAAATTTCGCTTTTAGCAAGAAATCAAATAACAACATCAATATATACTGTAAAAATTTCAACGTATTCCGATTACTTATTCATATCGAAAACCACATTTTAAATAATTTTCGTGATAGTGTAGTGACCAGCTTTATATAAACACAAAGGTATTATTTTGCGTTAATATAAAAGTTGAAATAAAAATGCATCGTACCATAAAAAAGGTATTATTTTGAATTGTTCCTTTATTCAAGATAAAGACAATCAAATTGTTGTATTTTGAGTTGATACTGTTTTGTTAATAAAATTTGTTTTATTTTATGATATTAATTTTTTTTTGTTGAATAACACAAACTCTACTAAGCTCTTATTTATAGCTTATCTGTAGAAACATCCAGGGTATAGCCGGGAATCGAACACGCACCTCCAGATTAATAGGACTAATGCTCATGCACTAGGCTACGGAGGCACACCGGCGTTGACTTTTTTTATGTTAAAATTGTTAAAAAAAATTTTTTAGTTGTGACCCTTTTCATGAAATAATACAACGATATTAACGATATCGTATTTAAAATAAATGTACTTTAACATAAGTTCTTGCGTCCTGGATATGGCGGCCAGGTTGGGCCTGGTGGTCATGAACGCTGGTGGTGCGACCACCTTCAGGCGGCCGGGTGCGAGTTCACCACTCCTGACATCACTTTGGTATCCGAGAATCTGTCTTGGATGATAGAAGGATGGAGGGTGCTCGAGGAATATACTGGGAGTGATCACCAGTATGTTGAGTTTGGGATAGTATCGGAGGCGGGCGTCGCGCGGGCGCACGGGGGGAGTGGCGCGCGTTGTTGGAACGTCGTGAGGTTAGACCGCGGGGCGTTCTTGGCCGGTTTCGACGGTACTACGGTTTTGGACGGTGGGGGAGACGCTGACTCCCTGGCGGGTGCTGTGATGCGGCGCATTGTCCGTGGATGCGACGCATCGATGCACCGTTTGTCGCGACGGGCGAGGGGGAAACCTGTGTACTGGTGGACGCCGGAGATAGCTGAACTCAGGCGTGACTGCCTCCGCAATAGGAGGGTCTATACTAGGGCTAGGCGGGCCCGCGAGGCTCAACTGGAGGCCCAAGAGTACGTGACGGGAAAATTGGGCGCGAGCCGCGCTGGGGTGCAATTGGACGGCGCGCGGATCGATGCGATTGTGGGGGGCCTGTTCCCCACACACCCTCCGCTGGGCGGCGAACGTGGGTCCTACGATGATGAGGTGCCACCGCCCTTAACCGGGGGGCGCTGAGGATCGCCGCCGGGGCTCTTAGGACGGGGAAAGCCCCTGGCCACGATGGGGTACCATCGGAGGTGCTGAAGATCCTTGCTGAGAGCAGGCCGGAAGCATTGCTTCCGGTCTATGATGCTTGTTTAGTCCAGGGCGTCTTCCCAAGACGATGGAAGACACAGCGGCTCGTGCTTGTTAGCAAGGGCAGGGGCGATGCGACCCAGCCATCGGCTTATCGGCCACTTTGCATGTTGGATGGTGCCGGCAAGCTGCTGGAGAAGCTACTGCAAAGAAGGCTGGCGGAGGCCGTGAGGATGGCTGGGGGGCTGTCGGATAGACAGCATGGATTCAGACCTGGCAGGTCAACGCTCGGGGCGATTGCTGATGTGGTTGAGTGCTTCGAGCGCGCTCAGAGCGAGAGGCGCTATTATCCGAAGCGCATAGTTGTCCTGCAACACTCTACGTTCGGAATGCCTTCAACAGCCTACGATGGGCTGATGTTCTAGAGGCGCTACGGGGGAGGTTCCGTATTCCCGGATACTTGTATAGAATTCTCCGTAGTTATCTGGACGATCGGGTACTGTTGTACGATACGCCGACGGGGCGGAGGAGGAGGACGATCACGTCCGGCGCGGCCCAGGGATCTGTGCTGGGCCCGGACCTATGGAATCTGACCTACGATGAGATCTTTGGGGTGGAAATGCCCGAGGATGCTCAGCTCGTGGGATACGCGGATGATATAGCGGCGGTGATCTTGGCGCGGGATATGGATGACGCCAGGGAGAAGCTGAACCGGGTCATGATTAGCCCGGATGTGGCTTGAGAACCACGGCTTGGAATTGGCCGGGAAGAAGACCGAGGTGATGTTGATGACGCGGGCACACATACCACTCGGCGTCGGCATGCGGATAGGGGATGTGTCTCTGGTTACCCAGAGTGCCATAAGGTATTTGGGCGTCAGACTCGACTGTAGGCTGACTTACTGGGCCCAAATACGGCATGTGGCGACTAGGGCGGCGAAGATGACTGGCATGTTGAGCAGACTCATGGCGAATGTCGGAGGGCCGACACAGAGCAAGTGGAGGCTGATTATGGTGGTCACAAAGTCGATCTTGCTGCATGGGAGCGAGATTTGGGGAAATGTACTGGGTGAGAGAACCAAACGCAGGGTGCTCGAGGCGGTACAGCGGACGGCGGCCCTTAGGGTTGCTTCGGCTTACCGCACGGTCTCGGGCGCTGCGGTCCTGGTGATATATGGGGAAATACCCATAGACCTCTTGGAACTCGAGGGGGGAGGGCCCTGGTGTTGGTGCTATTGGTCTGAGACCCCAAACTGTCCGGCGATGGCAGGACAGGTGGACCGCGGACACGGTCGGCAGGTGGCCGGCGAGGCTTATTCCCTGCGTGGAAGTATGGATTCGGAAGAAATTTGGGGAAGTTAACTACTTCCTGACACAATTCCTCTCAGCCCACGGATACTTCCGAAAGTACCTGTACCGGATGGGCAGGGCAGATGGTCCCGACTGCATTTACTGTGGTATTACGGATGATGATGCAGAACACACTTTCTTCGACTGCACCAGGTGGCATGCTGAGAGAGGTGGAATGTCGCAGCGGGTTGGCGAGTTCGCTCCTGCCACCGTGATTGTGAGGACAATTGGGACGCTGTGGCGCAGTACGTGGGATACGTTCTGCGGAGGAAGAAGAGGGACCTCGAATCTTTACGATTTGAAATATTTCCTCTTATATCCTAGCAAGTACGCTTTTCACAGGAATCATAATACCAATACGTTATTAATCGCCTTAACTGATTCGAATAGGAAAATTCTTAATGATCATTAGATTTGAGTAAGGCGTTCGATTGTATTGATCATTACCTTTTGCTTTGGAAACTGAAGAACAGCTTTAATTTTTCTTCGTCCCCTTTTTGCTAATCTTTTTTATTTGTGCCATAGTATCCAATTTACTTCTCTAAATGGTGCCACCTCTAGTATTGGTGTGGCTACCTCTGGTGTTCCATAGAGTTCGGTTTTAGGGACCTTGCTTTTCATTATGTTTTTCTATTATAATTATAATATAATTCTATTGCATCAATAGAATGAGTAATAATTTCTGGCATTCATACGTCTGTGCTGACGATGTCCAATTACTTTTTCATAATGCAAAATTTTTCAATTCATTTGAAGAATGCATTAATAGCCAGTTACAAACTATTTCGAATTGGATGTCGGAAAATACCCTGTTTATAAATCTATCAAAAACTAAAGCTATTCAGTTTTTGTTGTGTCGTCAAAGAATTCAAAGGCTTATTCTGTACATATATATTGGCTGAGCAGATTCAGTTTGTTGACCACCTGAAGTGCTCCGGAATTTTTTTACATCAATATCTCTGCTTTGATAATTATATCAGCCATACGTCCAGTAAAGTTTTTTTTTTAATTTTGAGGAGGTTATACTCTCTTTTAATTATAAAAAAGTGTTAAACTAGCATTTAGTATTTTTTTGGAAATTCTTAATTCTAAATTAGAAAAAAAGTGCTAAACTGGCTACCCTGGGTGTGCCATGGGAATTCGTGTTGTACGAATCAAAGAACTGGTACAAGAAACAAGGTTTGGTTCTAAAAGTGGCCCCACCGGTTTACACGAAACATTGGACTGGTACAAAAAATGGGGCTAGTTTCTAAAAATACGTTACCGTTGCCAAGAAAATTCCAAATTTTGATGGCAATTATCTCAATTGGCGACAATTTCATGATTTATTTTTGGAGATGGTAGAAAAACAACCAATTTCTGCTATCCAAAAAATGTGGTATTTAAAGACAAATATTTCAGGAGACGCAGAGCAACTTATTAGTCAGTTCACCTTAACAGAAGAAATTCTGCTTTTTCCCGAAAAAAATATATGTCAAATGTATTATTACATACTTTATGATATTCTCATAAAGTATTTTTTACAATAGTAAACTCAATAACTGAGGAGGAAAGCATATATGGATATGTAAAAAATACTTTATGAGAATATCATAAAGTATGTAATAATACATTTGACATTTTAAAATTAGAATCATATATAAAGAGATAGTCCCAAAATAAATTCAGTTAATTAACAGAAGAAAATTATGCCACATAATGGAAAACGCTTAATGATAGATACAACAACACGTCATCCGCAGCGGCCATAAAGAATCTTCAAATGTCAATGAGATGATATAATTGATTAATATTATTCAGTCCAAGCACTTGAGCTTGAACTTTACTAATCGTTTGTCGTAGACCTTTAAGCACTTGTAACTTAAAGGGATGATGGGCACAATAAATAAAACAAATGTCTTTTAATTACTGCACGTTAATTTTATTTTTCATTCTTATATACTAAACAAATTACTTAAATATAATAACAAGGTTATGCTAAAAAAAGTTATTGCAAGCTGTTATTTTTGCATGACCTAATTAGTAATTTTAATTACGTATTTTATATTTTTAACTAAATGTTCTATGTGTAAGCAATTTTAAAAATGGGTTATTGATTTGAAAATAAAATAAAGTAAAAATAAATAAAATAATATTAATGGTATTAACTGCATGAAGATGTTTCTAAACACGACCGCTTTGATTAAGTGCCTGAAAGTTTATCAAACTAAATTGTAAATTATAGTAAATAAAATAATACACGTTTTAAAAGGGTAAAACGTAACAAATGGCGTCAGAAGTGGAATTGCAAATATAAAAATAAAATAAAAATAAAATGAAAATTGACGGGCTTAAAATAGACCAGTTGTAAAAGGAACTGGGTAAATTTGAACTACCAACTACGGGCAATAAAGTGGAGCTACTAAAGCGACTGATAAAAGAGTACAGCCAGCGGAGTATCGGAATTTTTACCATGAAATTTGAAGGCAAAGAGGAAGTAGAAGTATTTAGTCGCCCAACATTAAGTAATACGGACCTCAACTCCCTATTGTCTGCTATGATGGAGAAACTAGCAGAAGTTTAGGAAAGCTCTTGAGCCAATAATTATAAACTTTCGGCAGAATTTCAAGAAGCATGCAGAGTCAACGATGAGAAGCTTACGACCATAAACACAAAAGTTGACAGCATTGAAATTCCTTCCGGGATGAAATTGTAGGGCCACCGTGCTACAAAAGATGATATTTCAACAGATGAAGATAAAATAAGAGCAGTAAAGAACTGGCCTCAACCACAAAATCTTCAAGAATTACGAATTTTTCTGGGCCTGTGCACATATTACAGGCGGTTTGTGACCAATTTTGCCTGTATAGCGGCAGGTCTCCTTGATTTGACCAAAACATCGCGGCCATATAACTGGGGTGAATCACAAGAAAAAGTATTCCAAACTCTTAAGAAACTACTATATGAATCACAAGTTTTTATCCAATTCCGGTAGAAAAATTTGTGCTGGACAGTGGTGCGACCGGGTATGGCATAGGAGGCGTACTTTCGCAAGTGATCAATGGTACTGAACGAGTGATTGGATACTACAGCCGAATACTTTCTAAGCCAGAAAGAAATTACTGTGTAACGCGAAGAGATATTCTGCCAGTACTAGAGTGCATTAAACAATACTATAAATATTTGTTTGGCTAATTTAGATGGTTGTTGCAGTTTAAAAGCTTAGAAGGACAACTTGCACGTTGGATGGAGCGTCTTCAGAACTATGACTACGGCATTGAACACAGAAAAGGCGCCAAACACAGCAATGCTAATGCTCTCACGACGACCGTGTAATTTGGAGTGCAAACACTGTATTCGGGCTGAAAACAAGGAATCTATTGTAGATGTTCACCTAAAGCATCTTGAATCCGATGATGAGTGGTTAGTAGCCCAAAGATATGACCCTACCCATGCCAAAATTATATCGGCTAAGGAAAAGGACGCCAGATCCATTCGCAATGAAATATCAGCAGGAAGTCCGCTGGTAAAATCTTACTGGCCTCTATGGCTGCTTATTTTGAACATGGCAAAGTGGAGACGGTAAGACTACATCAAACTTAATGGTAATGTCATTTACAAAGGTGAATGAAATACTGATTGAGTTTCACAATGGACAAATTTGTGGTTATCTGGGAGTGACAAAAACGCTCGAAAAGTTGAAACAACGATGAACGAGGCAGGGACCCTCCCTGTCAACAATGCTGTTAATCGCTATGTACTGGGAGTGATGGACCAGTTCAGTAAATGGCCAGAACAGAAGTCGTTGTAGAGCAGTCCCTTGCGTCTTGCATGAATCTCAATAGGCCAGTATCCAGTCATTGTGGCGGTAAGACTCCGCAGCCGTCCAAACCTCCTGACATCAAACTGAGCCTCCTCCAGGAATTTTTTTTTAGAGTGCCTTGCTAACTCATTCAGCGAAGACCGGTATGAGCGGACAAGGTCGGATGCGGCATAGACCTCCGCACAGTGGGATTAATGGATAATCTGGCGTGCAAGATCTTTTAAAACTACTTTGCAAGTGGAGTCTATTTCATTAGGTATTTCTTGACATAAATTTGTGTGACAAAAAATATAAGAACACAAGTGGATTTCAAAAATTTTTAATTATATTTTATTCAAAATCTCAAACATTTTATTTAGTTTAAAATAACAAAAATATTTAGTTTTCAGAAAGTCAAGAAAAAATTTATTTACGCTTATTAATAATACTTTAAATGTATATTAAGCAAAAACGTTTTTAATCGCTGTACTCATCACTTACATAATCTTCTGTGAGGATTTCTCGCAATACAGGTTCACAAAGTAAAGAAGCACCTTCTGCTCAAATGGGCTCCCACTTTCGATATATATGCGATTTCTTTGAAACTGATAATATGATAGGATCAGATGATACCATTAGAGATTGGAATAAATCTTGCATGGTTTTTTCACGCGAATCCTTTCTTGTATGAAATTCACGAACATTTCTCAAATCTTTCTTCCTTGACTATAAAGCCTTATCCGAAATCATGCCAATTGGTAAGGAAGTTGTTGAATTATATCCGCACCATTCATTAAAATTTTGTGAACACTAGCTGGCATATTATACCAGCGATATAATTCTACATACTGCTGTCTCTGATAAGTAACAGCGAAACATTTTAATATTTACAGTGTATCCACAGGATATGGTTCTTAGAATAATTTGGAATCTTTTTATTAAGGCCTCACTAACTCCAGATGTCATTTGATGTACCCATCCAGGTTTTGGAACATCACGTGGCAAGTTCATTAGAGACTTAATTTTTTCTTTCACTTTTTTCTTTTGACTTTCCACTTTATTTTTTTCTTCGTCATTTGGCGCCTTCCATCTTTCTATTTCTAGCTTGTGGGAAATGTGTACAATACATTCGAAACATCGAATCGAGGCATGCAAAATAGAAATGCCGTAATTATACATATTCTCATCATGTGGGAGTTTTTGAATAGTTTCTAAGTTGGTCTTCATACTTGAGGTTGCTCCACATATTCCGCATATTTGGGAAGATGAATCTGAAATAACGCTAAAAACCTTCCCATCTATCATAGTTAACAAGAAGTTATGATGTACCGTGATATCTTCATTTCCTATTTTTATTTTTGTTGGCAATATTGCGGATATCTGATTTTCAACATTTGAAATTTCTTGCTATATCAAAGCTTTAGTTTATTTTTCGAACTGAATTTTAATAGGCCTACAGAATCTAGTGGATGAAGTTGGGGGATTTTGCCACAAAATTCCATTTTTAGATTTTAGCTGCAACAGTGCAAGGCATACTGAAAAAAGATGTTGGTCTGCGCTATCTTTGTTAACATCTTTAAACTTTTGCTTTGAATGACAACTACTTCCATCACATCCCCACTTGTATGTCATGAACAGTTCAACAGATTTTGTTTGGTGCAAAACATCACTTTGGAGATCTGCTATTCTTTCTTATCGACTAAACTTTGCAGTGGAACCTCTGCTTAAACATCCGAAAAAATCATATTACTAGGATAGCACTTATCTTTTGCAGCTTTGATAACATTGTAAGAAGGGCTTGAGGACCACGGCTTGGAATTGGCCGGGGAGAAGACCGAGGTGATGTTGATGACGCGGGGTCACATACCACTCGGCGTCAGCATGCGGATAGGGGATGTGTCTCTGGTTACCCATAGTGCGGTGAGGGATTTGGGCGTCAGACTCGACTGCAGGATAGGGAGGATGAACAATTGGGACGCTGTGGCGCAATACGTAGGGTACGTCCTACGGAGAAAGAAGAGGGACCTCGATGCGTTGCTGCATAGCGGGGCCCCTCTGACGGCGACCAGGAGATACGGGCCGGGGCCATGGTGCCGGCTGCAAACGTGGTGGACCCAGACGTGCGTGAGTAAGGGCGGTCCTGATTGGGACGTCGCTCTGGGCCTTCCCGAAGTTATGCGGAAAGCGGTCCCGGGAAAGAATCTACCCAGAGGAGGGGGAGGGAATTTTTTAGTGGTAACACCACTCGACGCAGATGACGACGAAGGCAAAGGCATCTTCAAACCTACCTCACACGCTAAAAGAGAAAAAAATAGTCAACGTCTATAAATAAAGCCAGCGCCTCTTCGGGAGTGTATGGAATAGGCACCTCATCCGTGTTGAAAACTTTTTTTTTATTTTAGTCGCTCTTTGTGGAGATGCATTTAATTCAACCAACATTTTAGCAGCATCCCTTTTTCCCGACTTGTACAAACTAGCTTGTAGAAACGGTGTCAACGATCGCAAAATTTAATCCCCTTTTAAAAACTTTTCCCACTTAGCTTCAAAAAATGATTTGTTTCTCGTTACATTTTTCCATTTTACACCAAGATTGTTCTTGTTTCATCGCGTGATGTGCAATTATTTTTGTAACAAACATTAAAAATTTAATACCGTTATGTACGGGAAAACATCTAATGCGAAAACAATACAAAAATTAAGTTTTGTAAATATACCATTTTCCACTTATTGCACACCAGATTGGGTATTTGACCTACAGTGCCCCTTGAGGGAGCTAATAGCAGGCTTGCAATCCATCAAGATGACGGATGTTTCCCTGTACGCCAGTTCGCAGTCCTCCTCACAGCCCGCCACTTAAGAACGCTTCATTCGGCCAGAAGTATATGCCGTACCAAATCAAGAGGCGAACACAACAGTTGATGTGTTCGTGAGTAATTGGGTGTGTCGCTATTGTGTTCCAATTGAGTTGCATTATGATCAGAAAATTTCGAGTCAGCTATATTTTCAAAGATGTGCGACTTGTATGGCACACGGAAAACAAGAACAACACCACTTCACCCACAGTAAGACGACATGGTAGAGAGGTTTAATCGCAGAAGAAGAAGTTATTTATATATTCCAAAATTTGCGTATGACCTGTCTCCGGTCTTCGGGGCCGAATTTAAATTATATGGTGATTTGCAGTTTGGAGTAAAACCAAGTTGCAGCAATGATAAAGTAAATTGTTCCCAGGAAAAGAGAAATTTTAATAATCTTCATGACTTTGTGCGCAGTCGCATTAAAACCGTCAGCGATAAATTATGAAATAATAAATGAAGTCGTTTACCGAATACAAAAACATAATAGCCCAAGAACCAATATGAAAGTGATATATTTGGAACGACTCGCTAGATATGGAAAATGAGAATGTTTGCCTATTCGGGACGAACATGCTAAAGTGGGTGGGAGTATTACGGAAATACATTATTGACGGCAGATTTGTAAATCACCCTCCCATAAACGTATTTCATTAGAACGTTCTGGATTTTCCTCAATCTACAGCACAATAAACAAACACACAACTCACACACCACACTTTAAAGCAAAACAATAAACAAATCCATAGGCTGACAAACACACATTCACACTAATCCAACAAGAGAAAGATCACATAAGCAAAAGTAAATTAACAGATTTCTGGAGTATTCTACACAAATGCCAAAGTTGCTAAACAGTAATAGAACATTCTACTAGGATCGAGTGTCAAATATCTAGAGTAGAAATAAGGCTGATTGTGAACAAACACTCTTGAAGTGAACCCTTAAATTAAGTGCTTGAAAGTAAATTACAGTTTTTTTTTAGCATTATTCAAGTAAAGTAACATTGTGAAGAAATGAATTAAGTTGGTGCTTTATTTTGCAATTGCGAATTCAAGTAGAATACTTGTTTTAAAAATGTAAAACGTAAAAATATCTTATATTAGATTAAACCGGTGCGCTTCGCTAGATATTGTGTCTTACTAATGACAAACCAAATACTTAGTTCCTCAACCTCTAGTAGAATTTACGCGGGACGGCAGACATTCATAATGTAATTTTTGAGACATTATCAAGATCTTTGCTCAATTTTTACCCCATGAAAAAAGTACCCTATATTTTAAGTTGGATCATAAACTATCCGTCTACCAAATTTCATATAGTGGAACAAATATCAAAACATCTAAACATACAAACATTCATATTTATAATATTAATCTTATATGTAAAAATGACATGTTTGTATGTGCCTTATGGACAGCTAAAGGGCTGAAACTATTTTTTTTAAATTTTCACAGTATCTCTCTGTATATCTGGAAGGAACTATAGGCTATAAATTTCAAAGATTCCAAATGAGCGTTACGACGCCCATACAAAGCAAATATTTATTTTTGTCTATCTTGAGAACGGTTGAACGATTGAAGGATTGAAGAAGTGGTCGTGGTACCTCCCACACAAACTAAATATTGATTTCTGTATATCTTGAAAACTGTCAAAGCAAAATCTTCTAAATTTAGCAGAAATTACTTTGTAATTAAAAAAAATCTTCAGTCAAAAATTGGGAAGGGATTAGACAAGTGGGCGTGGTACCTCCCATACAACGTAAATAATGATTTTTGTATATCTTGAGAACCGTTAAAGCTTATTTTGGTCGGGCACTTCCATTATAGCTACAGAGCTCTATATGAAAACGTGAAATATGTATAAATATGAAAACTGGCAGTTTTTATCACGGGGACAAGCTGATCCTTTTTTGCATGTTGCACTCCCATTTGATATACGTGTGCGTACTCTGCAAATAGCCAGAGAGCTGAAATGGGGTATATGGGTAGGCACTCGGTCGGTATGGAGGGGAGGTAAAACATAGATAGGTGTGCATCTTGATGGACTCATAGACTATATATTTTTTCAAAGGTAAGACAACGACGGCTGGTAGGGGCCAACTTTCGCGTCTCCGAATCTAACTTACCAATTTAAATTTTAATAGGACACATACGGCATTTATTTTCTAAATATAACTATTATAACAGCTACAGCAACGCGTGACCGCGTCAGCTAGTACATTCATATTCAAATAGTAAGCCTTTGTTGTAAATGTAGCAAAGTTGAACTTTAAATTTTTGAGTTAGGCGTGTTGAAATGTGCTTTAAAGATTTAATTTATTGGTTTTAGGTTAAATTTTATTAAAAGCAAATGAGGGTGGCGGGGAAGTTGGCCCGTTTAGTACAAATGCAAAGGTTCTCTGCTCGAGCCCAGTTTTAGAGTATGTCATAAAAATATTTCGCATTTTTCTTATGTGCATTAGTTGTTGTCGGAAGGTTTCAGTGGCTAAGGCATAGTCACTGGTCACAGAACAGCACCGACTTCAGCCTGACCGATACTTCCCTTTAAAAAAAAAACAAAGTTATGAAAAGGAGAAATATTTATCCATTCTTAACATAAAATAAAATTTTTTGTCGAGATAAACAAATCGGAAAAAAATCGACTGGCCGGACTATTCGTCATTCGAGAAATTATCATTATAAAAATCCGATAGCCATAGGCACTGAAAAAAGAGCTGATTCCCCTAGTATTACGATGATAAATTGCATCGGAAGATGTGCATACTAACTACAAAGTAATAATATTTGTGGCCTTTTTAAATTAGTTATCAAACTATTTATACCCCGCAATTTTTAATAAAAAGAATTGTGTTCTCAATTTTTATTTGAACTTTTTTATACCCTTCACCTTAGGTGATAAGGATATACATACATATGTATATAAGTTTGTCACTCCGTTTGTAATTTCAACAATATTAATTTCTGACCCCAAAAGTATATATATTCGTAATCCTTATAGATAGATAAGTCGATTTAAAGATAACCGTCAGTACCATTAAAACGCAGTCATATCATATCAATGATTCCACAAGACATACAGACGTATGAGTAACTGTTGTTAAAATACATAGTAGGAAACAAACAATAGTAAAAACATCCACATTTGTAAAAGGAATCATTCTATACACCAAGCAAAATTCATAACAAATTTAATTTTTTTATCTGCTAAACAACCATTTCACACAATTTAAAACAAATTCTTTACTTTTTAAAGAAAAAAAATATTAAATCTAAGAGTAAAAATGCTAAATTTAAGAATTAAAAAAATTAACTTTCATACATACCTAACGTCATCCAAAATGTAAAAGAGCCAATTATCATCACCTTATATAATTTTACAGGAGAGATAAAAAATTAATAAAATTTGAAATATTATGTTTGTAAACATGATTTTTTCACAATAGCATCCACAAATAATGATGAGTTTATTTTTGTTTATTATTTATTTTATTTATTCTGTTGTGAAGGATACGCCCTCTGGAATTCTACCTATTACAAACCAAAACGACCTAACAGGGAAATATTTAAAAAAATATTATATACAGTTTGTAAAAAAAATGTTTTCAAAACAAAAATTTTTTAAGAATTTAAATTTAAATAAATATTTACAACAACAATATCAGTATATTTGTGAATTTTTTTTTTTACAACTGTTGCTTTGTATGTTGTCGACAAGCAGGCGTCGAAACTTTGACAAATTTATGAACATATTATAACAACAACGCTACAAAATAATTTTGCATACTTTAAACAGTGTAAAAAATGTGTTTTCAAAAATGCAAAGACAAGAAGGAACCGTTAGTTTTTTGCATATGTATTGCGTATAATAGTTTTATATGGACGCTAAGAGTAGCAGTTGTCTTTTATTCATTAAATTAAGCTCATAGAATAAACAAATGATTACCCAATTATATATAAACTATGCCAGGAAAGCGACTGAACAAAGACATTACCCAACTGGTGTATTTTAATTACTATAAAGGAAAATCTCACAGAGAAATTGCTAAAATGTTCTCTCTTAACCTAAGGACGGTATATAATGTTATTAACCGTGCTGAAAAAGAAGGTAGACTGGAACCAAAAGAAACACCAGGCAGACCAAAAAAAGTAACTCGGCGAATTGAAAAGAAAATTTTTAAAATGATTGATTAGAATCCACTAGAGGAATTGCACTTGACATTAGTAATGAATGTGGAGTAAGTATCGCTCTCAGACTGTTAGAAATGTGCTACAAAACCATAAATACTCTTCAAGAGTTGCGAGGAAAAAACCTTTGCTATCCGCGGTAAACATTGAAAAAAGGTTAAGTTTGCCATTGAACACATTTCTTTTCCTCCGGAGAACTGGGATGATGTTATTTTTTGTGACGAAACGAAAGTGATGCTTTCAAACCTCAAAAAGTTTCGCGAAAACCCCTGACGGCTTTAGAAAATAAAAATATAATACCCACTGTAATGTTCGGTAAACTATCCGTTATTGTGTGGGGTTGTATTTCGAGCAAGGGTGTTGGCGAAATAAGAATATTAGTGGATATAATGACCAAGGAAGTCTATCTAAACATTTTAAAAAAGCAATTGAGTGCAAGTGCTCGGAAATTCGGTTTTGTTGACCCAGAAAAGCTCAAATATAAATTTTAGCAGGATAATGACCCGAAGCATAAGGCATATATTTGTAGATCCTGGTGTTATATAATTGTACAAAAGTGATCGATAGCCCGCACAAAGCCCAGACTTAAACCCTATAGAAAATTCATGGGTCCACCCAAAGAAAAAAGTCGGAAAAAGGTCACCAAAAAACAAATAACATTTATTAAAGAAGAATGGGAAGAAATACCTGAAAATTATGATATACAAAAGCTTATCCATTCAATGTCTAGACGCTTAGAAGTTGTAATTAAAGCTAAAGGAGGGCACACCAAGTATTAGCACCCTCAAATCTTTTTTTTTACCATTTAGAATAAATTTAATTAAATTTAACACAATTTTGAAAACATTTATTTTACAGCGTAGAAACTGGAAGTATTTTTTAGGTTACGATTATTATTTTGTTATTTAAATTAATTTTGTTTTTTTTTGTGCAAAGTGTTTATAAACATCTTCAATTGAATACATGAGGAAAAAAATTTAATAAAAGTTATATAATTTACTTGCAAATAAGAGTTTCTCTTAAACTTTTTAATTTTTCTAAGTTTTGAAAACATTTTTTTTACAAACTGTATATATTATACTGGTAACGCTATGCTTAGATAATCGTCTGTTTTTTGGCTCCTACTTGGTATACATACAAATATAATAAATTAATTTAATACAGTGCAAATTATTGTTTCTCTGAAAATAGAAATCAAAATTTTTCTAAAAGAGAATTATTAAATAATAAATTAATCGACATTTTTAATCTTATAACTTGTTAAGCAGTTACAATTGTTCACAAGGTTATTTTATATACTTTAATTTTACCGGTATTCATTCTCTTGGTGCTGTTATTTGGTTATACATAGTTACATACATTGTCGACATACATACATATTTCTGAATTATAATTGAAATTAAACGAAATGTCCTACCCGTGTGGCTCGTGCAATTTAACTACCACTGGAACTAAATGCTTGCTGTGCAGATTATGTGGTTTTTGGTTTCACGCCGATTGTGAAGAGATCTCTAAATCATTATTCGCTGCATTAGACAAAAATCGCAATCTGGCTTACACCTGTAAGCTGTGTATGCAAAACACACCAGAAAACTCGGAGGCTGCATTTAAAACTGAAGTACGTAATTCTCTCATGGTACTTAATAATTCTATGAATGCCTTAAATCTTGAAATCAAGGCAACTTGCTAATGAAGTTCGCGCAGAATTATCAAATAGTCTCAAAGAAATCAAAAATGAAATTTTTGACTGTAAAACCCTATGGGATTCTAATGACACCGCCTACAAGAGTAAATTCTATGAAATAGATCTACTGAATCATATAGTTGGGCATCGCTTATACAGAACCGAATCGTTATTACTGGTGTTCCTACCGACTTAAGTGACCTTAAATCTGTTATCTGCAAACTCTGCGTGTGCCTTAATGTGGAAATTGATAGCAACGATATTACTGAGGTGATGTATATTAAAAATAAAAATGCTGTTCTTTTGAAGCTTTCACAAATATCGAAATGTGATATGATTATGTCCAAATACTTCAAACATAAACATGTCAAAATCTCTGATCTTATTACCGGTGCAGCTGATACTCGGCTTTTTCTAAATGATAATTTCTCATCTCTTGCGTCAAAATTGCTGAAGAGTTGTTTGAAGCTTAAAAAAGACAAAAGAATAAAAAGTTTTACTATCTTAAACCGGACTATGTTGTTGGTCAAGTTTACTATTGCTGATGGAACTACTAAGACATTGGACTTTCGTGAATGTGTCAACTTTTTTAAGTTAAATACTTAATACCTCTTTTTTTTTTTTTCTTCTTTTTTTTATACTCAAATTTTTCTTCTCTAGGCTTTTAAAATTCTAAATAATGCATTCATCTCATAGTACTTTTTCTTGTTTTTAATCCTTATATGTACATAACTATTTTATAGTTAATTATGAAGCATTATTTTAATATTAATATTAATTTGTCAGTTATTGTTAAATATTTTGATTTTGCCTTATTCTATTTTCATTAAATTGCAATATTCTCATGCTTTTTTTTATTTTTACTTAAATATCCTTTATTTATTATTATTACTTTATCCATATTGCGAAGTCAAAGATTATAGCCATGTTGATTATTCTAGTATAAATCAATATTTCAACCATCTTGATACGTCCCAAGTTTTCAGTGCTAGTGATATCGACTCGCAGCTATCATCTCTTGATCATTTAGTTCTTGAATTACATAATCTAGTGCCCAGCCGTCGTATACGGTGTCAGTCGTACGATGATGTGTGGATGAACTCCAGTGAGATATTTTTGGCTCGATCTAATAGAGACCTAGCCTATGCTACTTACTTGAGGGATCGTACTGACTTAAACCGTATGACTTACTGTAGATTACGAAATAGAGCAAAGTCGGTGATCAGATGTGCACGCCGCAAAAAAGGGAGAGGCTTTTTGCTGAATCGAATAGAAGCCAGCTATGGCGTAAAGTCCGAAAGCTCGGTATTATTGGTCCTCCGAACTCTGATGGCAATGAGTCAGATGTTGAAGAAATTGCTAGAACTTTTTTGAATAATTTTGGTTCCAATGATTCTGATCTGCCAGTACCTGCTGATGATTCTGAATATTACTCCAATTCCTTTTCTTTTCACTCTATTACTGAATATGATCTATATTTGGTTTTGAACTCTATTAAATCTAACTCTACCGAACATGATAACATTCCCATTAAATTTATTAAGTTAATTTATCCCTTGATATCTACTTCTCTTCTTAATCTTATAAATAACATACTCAGTTGCTCCAAATTTCCGCTTGCCTAGAAGCATGCTCATGTTGTACCTATTCCTAAAAATGGTAAATTTGACTACGATTAGGCCGATTAGCATCCTTCCAGCTATGTCAAAGGTTCTCGAAAATATTTTGAAAACTCAGATTCTAAACTATTGTGAACAGCACATTTTTATCCATAGCAGCCAATATCTCTTTCAACGTAATTTAAATACCACATCTCTACTCCTTTCCTTAACTGAATCCATTCGTAAAAAATTAGATACTCGCCAACTCTGTACCTTAGTTTCTCTCGATCTTACTAAGGCTTTTGATCGCATTAACCATTCTACCCTTATTGCTAAATTAAAAATGCACTTCAACTTCTCCAACTCGGCCTGCAAATTAATTTTTTCTTACTTATCTGATCGTACACTGTATGTATCCTATAATGGCTTTTTTTCCACTATCGGTCGTGTTACCTCCGGTGTGCCTCAGGGATCAATCCTAGGTCCGAATCTATTTCTTATCTATGTTAATGACTGTCTTTCGTTCTTGAACAACAGTTTTTGCCAAGCTTTTGCTTTTGCTGATGACATTATGCTGTTGTTTTGTGGTACTCGTGAAAATGTTAACGAACTCGGAAATCACTTCAATGATCATCTTCTTCAAATCTACAATTGTATGCAATTTAACTTCCTCGAAATAAATTCCTCAAAGACTAAAGCTATTAATTTCAACTCATCTAACCGAAATGTTAATTGTCCCAACCTGCTTATAAATGGTGTCCCTGTCTTATATGTGGAATCGATTAAATGTCTTGGAGTGATTTTCGACAGTAAACTAGACTTTAGTCATCACATTAATTATATTACTAGGATTAGTTGCCTTAGCCTCAGAAGGCTTTACTCGCTTAAATCATACACTCCGAAATTTGTTAGACTTCGCCTTGCGAATGCTCTTATAATGTCTCGCATTAATTATTGTTTGGAAGTATATTCTGCTACTTGGTCTTATAACGTCAACCTCATTGAGGCTATCATCCGCAGGATAACTCG
Organism: Dexiosoma caninum; assembly: GCA_963924685.1. Lineage (NCBI taxonomy): Eukaryota > Metazoa > Arthropoda > Insecta > Diptera > Tachinidae > Dexiosoma > Dexiosoma caninum. Next base: position 58,357,576 of record OZ004725.1, read on the forward strand.
ATATGTTTTCAATATTAAGAACCGGGAACATCTTCGTACGACTGAGCTGGTTCCATCTTTGTTGAAATGTTCTTTTAACGACTATCTTAACCTACGTATTTTACTTCATTTCTACAAAATTATTAAAGCCGGTAAGCCCCTTCAGCTAGTTAACATTTTTTCTTTCTCTAATTCCACACGTAATGTTCAAATAAATGTTCCTTTGGGTCATACCTCTCTCTTTGATCGCTCGTTTGTAAAGAGGGTCCACCATTCTTGGAGTGCCCTCCCTAACGAGCTTAAACTGTTTTCCTATTCTTACTCTACTTATAGGCATAAACTTTTAATTCATTTCAACGAATTATCCCACTTAAATTAAATTAAATTAATCTAATTCTTTTTTAATTGTATTCTTTTGCCCGTCACTGGCTATAGTTAGTTGGCCAGTATATCCTTCTGTTTTATAATATTCCTAAAATTTTCTAATCGATTTTGGAAATGAACGGCTTATTACACGTACAATTAATTAAGTATAATCATTACAGTTAAAAACTGGTTTCTTTTTTACTTAGTAGCAACTAAATCGGTACAAACCAGAACACATAAAGTATTTTTTTTTAATATTTCGATGATAGTGTTATTCCAACTTTTGGACTATACTCTAATCATTTATTTGAATAGTTTAAACATTGTTTATATTGCCTTTTGATTTGTAAATAAATTAAAAACATTTGTTGTTGTGCCCTTTTAAGTTTCTTGTGTAAATGCTATGTAAAGTCCGCCGAAAATATTTTATAGAACCAAAAATATAACTGTTTTGATCGGGATTGCAGTAAATATACACTTCTACTTACCGTAATGTACAAAAACAGAAAAAAGAATATTGAAAGCTAAAGGATTTATATCTCTAATAGATAAACATAGAGCAACTATGCAACATGTTACACATATTGACAGAATTTTTCGGAAACGATTTCAAAATCATTATAAACATCCAAAACTTAAAGATTCTTTTAATTAGAGCGGGCAAAAATCGTTATCCAATCGTTATTCATAAGGTAAGAAGTTTTAGTTTTTTTAAAAGTTATTTTCAGTACAATAAAGGTTTTGAATACATATACATATTTGGGGTATTCACAAAGTCTCGTATTTGGTCGTAATATTGTAATATTTTACAATAGTTTAAAAACATTGTTCTTGGTCCTCACACAAAAAAAATCGTAAAATAATAACATTTTTAAAGTATGTAAGTAGTGGTAGAAACCGGCACCGAAATTTTGAGCCGCCTTAGTCAAGCGGCTGATAATAATTGTAAGACACCGCTATTAACGTCAGTAAAAAGGATCTTAAATAGGAATGAAACTAAAAAGTGCATATTTAAATTGAATATATATTTAAGTATTAAACATATATTCTAATGCATACATATGGTCAAATGCAACTCAAAAAGGCTTTAGTTACAGAAAATTAAAAATTTTTGCTTCTCCTTGTAAATTTGTTGAATGTAACTTAAGGGCTACAGATAATAATACAAGTTTTACGATCTTTATAATACTTTGTGAGAAAGAAATCTACTGAGATTTGGTACGACCGTCAAAAAATATTTTACCTCCCATCCCTATATTCCGAGTCCCCACCCGTATAACAAATTTCAGCTCTATGGCTATGTGATGAGTGCGCACGCTGTAGCTATAAGGAAACTGCCCGAAGAAAAAAATTTACTATCAAGTCGTTCAGAACAAAAAGTGAAACTTTAGCTTTAAGCGTTTTCAAGTTATACAAAAATCATTATTTACTTTGTATGCGCATTTCCCCAATCCCTTCCAGTATTTGATTCGTGATTTTTTTTAATTACAAAGTCATTTGTACCAAAGTTGCAAGATTTTTCTGTAACAGTTTTCAAGATATATAGAAATTAAAATTCAGTTTCTATGCGAGGTACCACGCCCAGTTGTCCAATTCCGCAAACTGATGATTTGTACTGATCATTTAGTTAGTCAGACCAAATACAGAAACTTCACTACAACCGTTCTCAAGATATACAAAAATAAATATTTACTTTGTATGGTCGTGGCAACGCCTAGTTGGTTCCTGTAGAAAACAGAAGCCGTGAAACATTATTACCGCTAATTAAAAAATATATTTCTCGGGGATCAATTATTGTTTCGGATTTTTGAAAGGTAAGAATGCTAAAATATTAATATGCTTTAATTAATTAATGCATTTTGTCAATTTTTAGTCGTACGATAATTATAATGAAGCGGGTTTTCACATTTTAAAGTAAATCACTCGATTTCCTTTATAAACAGTGAAAATGGTCAGCACACCAACACAATAGAAGGCCTCTGGAGGCATTTCAAAAGATCAGTACCTGAGTACAACCGAAGGAAACAGTTTTTCAACGGCTATATCCAAAAATTTATATTCCTGCGGTGGTGCAAAGCAAACCACAAAAATAAATTTACAGAATTTTTAAGACTTGCGGGCTTAATGTACAACCCCTTTCCCCAAATACTGATTTGGAACACATTATTTCAGCAGCCGCTGAAAGCCCTATAGAAAAGGAGTCAGGAAGTGACTCTGAATAGTTATATTTTTATTTTAATCTGTTTATTTATATTTTTAGTTTTAGTTAATAATTAACATTGAAATACGCTTAATAATTTGTTTTTTTTTATATTTTTAGTTTTAGTTAATACTTAACATTGAAAATACCCTTAATAATTTGTTTTTATGCCAAGCTCAAAAATTATATCTTCTATAATATAACACACACCGGCTTCGCTAACTAAAGGTGTTCCGCATAGCCGGCCTTCGGCCGGGCTTAAGAATTTTCTCCTCTATGATATAACACACACCGGCTTCGCTAACTAATGGTTTTTCGCATAGCCGGCCTTTGGCCGGGCTTAAGGATTTTCTCCTCTATGGTATAACACACACCGACTTCGCTAACTAATGGTTTCGCGCATAGCCGGCCTTCGGCCGGGCTTAAGAATTTTCTCCTCTATGGTATAACACACAGCGGCTTTGCTAACTAAAGATTTTCTGCATAACCGGCCTTTGACGGCGCCTAAAAATTTTCACCTCTACACATTTTATCATCCCAAAATGTGAAATTTTACCATCATGTGATCGGCATTTTCACAAGCTTTCCAATGATACCCATATTGACCCAATAAGCTAAGAAATATTAAACACAATGACATTTTGATTGTAAAACTTCCGAGGCTCATAACTCGGAAAATATGCGTTGCAGAAGATTTTTACACTAAACTTTTTTTTCTTAAAATTAAATTTTCTATCAGATGAGGTAACTTTTTTTAAATTCGAAGTGGCTTCCATAAACTAGATTTAAGCCATTTTTTCTTCTGCTTAAGTTTTGCGCCATAAAATGTCAGAATTCTATACAAACACATTTGTTTATCAGTTTTTATTATTCACAAAAAGTGATAAGTAATTTAATTTGCGTAATTTTATTCCAATTAGTATTTTGTTAAAAAAAAATATATTATTCGTGCTTAAAATCGTTATCCACAGTTCATTATGCAAAACGTTTTAAGTTTCGTTCCAATTAAATTAACGTTTTGAATACATGTATGTATACTACGAGTATATATCCTGGTGAAGGGTATATAATATACCGAATATACAATTCTTAATAGAATTTTGAGTTACTGCGGTATTGCACCAAGGGCTCGAAATGATGATTTTCTACCCAAAGCTTCTGGCAACGATGATAATGAAAGAAAAATACTAGGTACTGTTTTAGTTTTTTCATTTTGCTATTTTATATTCTTATAGTTGTAATATAAACATTATATTCAAAGAGATGAAAATGACAAACGTATGTGTTCATATGTATGTAGGTGTGCTTAAAGTACATAAAACAATATTTACCCGATGACTTCTTATTTTTTAATGAAATTTAAAACTTTTATTGTCGTTTTTGTTATTTGTTTCGATAAATAAAAAGTAAATATGTACTTGTAAAAATTAAATTGAAAATATAAATTAAATAAAAACAAGTTTAAAAACGTCCATTTGTTTTATTTTTAGTAAGTAATTTTTTTCAACTTGACCTTAAGAACTAAATTAAATTATTTATAATAAAATATAAACCCCCTGATTTCTTTAAAATAGTTAAAAAAGAATATGACTTTTTATTTCAAATTAACTGATCAACATCCCGTGAAATTTTCTCTTTTCCGTTTTCGTTTCTGCTTTTCTCACATTCATTCACTTATCTAATGTGGATTTATCTGAAGCAAATCGCAAAATAATTTCATTAATTTAAACACCTTTTCCTTACTGAAATCTCATTTCCGGTGGTTGTTTAGATAAATTTTGATTTTCATCTAGTTTTGTGCTTTCGGTGGAAGATAATTCGGCTTCATCTTCGATGTGCGCGGAGAGAAATTCCGGATCAGGTACTTCGGGAATATGACAGTTCATATGACAATCGGAAGGCTGTATATTTTTCATGGAGGGATGAGTTCCATCACCAAATTTCGCCAATGTTCGTATAACTAAATCCTTGGAAGGTTGCTTCATGTCCCAACACCAGCCTAACTTGGCGAAGCCATCAAGAACCATGGTGGTAAAGTTGAAAACATATTTGCCCAATTCAGCTGCTTTGTAATCCCAGGGGAAAACATGATGATAATTATGCCAACCTTCACCCATGGCAATGACCGACACATAAACATTTTCACTGGGGTTGATGCGTCTGCAAGAGAGAGAAAAATAAAATATAAAAAAATTACAGAAAATGTGTGTAAATATGATCCAATAACCAGGATATAATATTTACTTATCAAAGGGACGAGTACCCCACATATGAGCAGCACTGTTAACTGACCAGGTGAAGTTCAATGACGATATATAACGGAATATACACTGTGTCATAAAAGCACATTTGAACTGCTCACCCCAGAAATATATTGGTACAGCCGTTGGCAAAAGGAAACAAAATATAATTTTCAATGGTATAAAGTATTTCTCATGGAAACGTATAACTGGATCAGCTAAAATATCACCCATGTCGATTTGTCGTCCACGCCGTAAAACTTCCGGATGTTTATACATCATTAACCAGCCGACATGAGCGAAGAAGAAGCCACGATTCGAGTTGTGGGGATCAGCATCAGTTTCTGAATACTTATGATGAACACGGTGATCACGTACCCAGTCATATAAAGAATTCTTAAAGGAATAAATTAAAGCAGTTGATTATTTTATAATTGTGGAAAAACAATCGTTATGTTTGTTCTCAGTGTTTGTGTAGGTTATTAATTAAATATTTAATGTTAATGTGTTGTTTTTTTGTTATATATGACTATATGGAGGTTAATATAAGAGGTATTGTCGAGTGGAGCAAAAATCTGTAAAAAAAACATTTCAAAAATCTTTAAAATAGTCGCTTTTGGTATATATTTTCACTGTAATAGCGTATAATTAAGCAAAATATTAAAAACCGTGAAAAGGCAAATACATTTTATTAAATATTTATTAATCAGTCAATAGCAATAAACCGCATGTAACGCAATTAAAAAAAAATTAAATAACACATTATGTATCGGGTGGTTAAATTGTAAGGGCCGATGTTGAATGTGAACCACACCTAAACGCCAAGCTTTTTTCCGAATTTTATTTGACATTTCTCTATTTCAGACTTACTCAATTTGAACCATGGAGAGATACACAATCCAACAACGTGTTAAAGTTATCCAGACTTATTATGAAAATGGGCGTTCAAATCAAAATGCATATCGTGCACTTCGTGATTTTTTTGGTCAATTTGATCGTCCAAATGTGCGTACAATCGCAAAAATCGTGGAAAAATTCGAGCAAACCGGCTCTGTAGAAGATGTGAGAACACCAGTGCATGCTCGTACAGCTCGTACTGCAGAAAATATTGCTGCTGTTCGCGATAGTGTGGCTGAAGAGCCGTCCACCTCAACTCGTCGTCGTGCCCAACAATTGCACCTCTCACGCTCGTCGTTGATGAACATTATGCATAAAGACTTGCATTTACACGCTTACAAGGTGCAATTGGCTCAAGAACTAAAGCCTCTTGACCATTCCAAACGTCGTGAATGGGCAGAATGGTGGCAAGAAATGGCAACAGTGGATGATCAATTTTCGAAGAAAATCATCTTCAGTGATGAGGCACATTTTCACCTCAGTGGATTCGTCAATAAACAGAATTGCCGCATTTGGGCGAATGAGAATCCAAGAGTGATTGTCGAAAAACCAATGCACCCACAAAGAGTGACTGTTTGGTGCGGTTTATGGGCTAGCGGCATCATCGGGCCGTATTTTTTCAAAAATGAGGCCGGTCAGGCAGTTACTGTGAATGGTGTTCGCTATCGTGAGATGATAACAAACTTTTTAAGGCCCGAATTGGAAGATATGGATGTGAACGATATGTGGTTTCAGCAGGACGGTGCCACTTGCCACACAGATAACGAAACAATGGCTCTTTTGCGCAACAAATTCAATGGCCGCGTTATCTCACGTAATGGCGATGTCAATTGGCCGCCAAGATCATGTGATTTGACACCGTTGGACTTTTTTTTTTGGACGCAGTTAACTCGCAACGAATTTTTGCTAACTTTTTTACAACTGATTCTGATTAACACTTATAGTGTTTTCTTTTCTGAGTAATATTCTCCATTTATTCTGCCTTTTATACTTTTTATATTGTTTTCTGGGAAATATGTGTCACTTTGAAAGTGTAACACGTTCTTTTCTTAAGATTCTTCCCTTAAAATAGAAGCAAATGCTACATGTACAACCCTCATTTCAGTTAAAGGGACATGAGTGGAGCGCTATATTAAAAGCTAGTTTTGGTATTCTTTTTGGAAAAAAATTATTTCTGAGTTCGTCTTTCATGATAATTATATACTTTTTGTATTTTAAATTTATTGTTACGGAATAGCTGTACTTTATTGTTTATGCCGAAATATTTCTTCTTTTGTAAACATAAAATATGCAACACTTCCTAAAAATCAGGTGAATATTTAACAATGTCATCAAATCACATGTAACACTTATGATATGTTTTTTTTAGAAAAGAAAACACCTTTAGATTTTTTTAATGGAAATAACTGACTATTTTAACATTGTGATGTCCTAGGAAGTAGTCAATTGTCCGACTCTGCTTACTTTTCAACTATGAATGGGTGGCGATGGCACGATGGATGGTAGTCTGCACGTTGACTACAAATCCAGCAACAGACCTGGGATCAACCCCAGTTTCAGACTAGTTCCAGCACAATGCATCGCATGTGTAGGGGTCATCCCCTGAGTGCTGGTCCAAGATAAAAAAAAAAAAAAAAAAAAAAAAATTTTTAAATAAAAATAAACATCTCGCATTTTTCTGATGTGCATTAGTGTGTCTTTGTGTGTCAGTTGTTGTCGGAAGGTTTCAGTGGCGAAGGCAAAGTCACTGGTCACTGTACAATACCGGGTTCAGCTGATAGCAATCCACAATCTCATCAGAACGCCCTCCTTCGTCGGTATTGTGTAGCACCGGCAAAGTAAAATAATAATAAAAATGGCTACTGAACCGAAGCTTCAGCACTGCTACGAGTATAAACAAAGAACGTGCAAAAGCAGAGCTACAAAATAATTAATTAAGCTTCACCTCTTGTCGTTTCTATACCTTTCCTATAGTTCCAGCACAATGCTTTGCATGTTTAGGAGTTGTCTCCTGAGTGCTGTCCCAGATAAAAAAAAAGGAAAACAACGCATAAAAGTGAACCAAAAGCAAATAAAATAAATTCACAAAATATACACACTTTGATTTAGGAAAATTCTGCATTACATTGTACCTAGTTTGTAGTTAGATCATAAAAGTAACTTTGTGGGCAGGGTAACAAGCAGCGTATCTGTAGCTGTGTGTTTTCTTTCATGAATGTCAAAATTTGTTTATATTTTCTCTGTGTGTTGGTTTTAAAAAAAAGTTTGTTGTATACAGTTTTACCAACTGTGCAGTTTTACCGGTTTTAGCAGTTGATTGAAGTACAAACAAGTTTTCAAGTTTTTTAAAAAAAAAAATCGTTTTTTACAATTATTTCAAGTTAGTAAAATTTTTTTTTTTGATATTAGCTAATAATATATTTTTTCGAGCATCGAGTGGGGAATGTTAAATTGGTCTTATAAATTGGCCATTTCGTGGAAATTTTCGTTGTGCATCGCATATTTTATCAAACTTCACCGAAATCTACCAAGTTTAAGTTATTGAGTTATGCGCAATGAAAATTCTTTCGATAAACTCATTCGACCACAGTCGAACTTCGAACAGAGTTTATAATATGGGCCTTTATAGCAGTGCATATGAAAATGCATACGAGAATAATCGTTACTGTCTACATACTATTAAGAATTTTCCTAAGCTCTGACTTTACAACTACCTCCCTGTTGAAACAAAGAGTACTGATGACATGCGTATTGGCATAGAAAGTACGTATTATACTCAACTGGTTTTGGAGATTAACTGTTCTTTTTCCCTTATTCTAATCAGAAATGTAATTTCTTCACAATATTGTGATAAATGATAAATTAACTGTGAACTTGAACACGACAAAAATTTGATTAATATGTAATAACTACAGTTCGATTCAAATTCTAAATATTACTAAGTTACTTAAAAACAAACATTAAATTTCTTCTTGTTTTTAATTTAGAAATGGACTGTATGTATTAATTACTATGTTTCATAAAATAAAAACAATTATTTGGAAAAAAAATTTTTTCTCTTACAAAAAATTATTTTTCTAAAATAGCAAGTTTTTCTCAAAAAAAAAAAAGATGGCAACGAGGGTTGTTTAACAAAACTAAATAAAATTATGTTCTTGTGCGGTGTATAAAAAAATATTAATTTGTAGAAGTAATGTTTTTGGATATGTTTGTAATAGCTTTTCGTGCATAACATGAAATTTTTTTACATTAAAAATTCGCCTGTTGTTGTATTGTTGTATATCATTGTATGTATGTATATAAAAATCACATGTCACGAACTTTGTCCGAACTAAGTTCCGAAACTACTTGATTGATTTCAATGAAATTTCGCACAGATATATAACTTTGTAGAACTTATATTTACATATATGAAAATGAAACGAAACCAAGTAACTGATTTTAATAAAATTTAAAACATAAATAGGACCACGAGGTGTAATATATGCCTCACTAAAACTATTCAAGCGATTTCGCTGAATTTAAAACAAAAAAAAACCAGGTGTATTTGTGTAGAATCAATAAAAATCCGATTTCGAAAAATTTGTGTTGGGCCTTTGTATACAATACCAACGATATGTTTTTTATATGTTTAAGTAGTCTACATACGAGTATGTATGCAATACCGTCGTAATTCAAAAACTCGTGAACTGAGAAAAATGCATTTGAAGTTTTGAGCCATATTTTTGATAGTATTTTCGTTTACTAAAGTTATTTTTTTACAAGTTTTTAAATAAAGAAGCATGTTTTGTAATGTTTTCTGTTTGCAAATTTCTTGTCATAAAGGAAATATTTCATTATTGCAAATAAATATTGTTGGAAATAGCTGGAGGCAATAAATACATTTGTAGCTGTAGAATCTGAACAGTTAGAGATAGAACCATAATCTATTTTCCTTTAGATATATATTTCCCCAAAGATCATTTCTGCATACCCAGCTCAAAAAATTCAAATTTTGAGTTACTACGGTATTGCACCAAAGGCTAGATATGTAAATGTGGTAAAAGTGTACCTTTGCACTTTTATTCCATTTAAATAGTGCTAATGATGTAAAGTTTTTAATATTTTCATGCACCTCATGATATGGGTATCAATTAAAAAGGTTTTTGGAACGGAGCATAAAATATAGTGAAATCTATGCAAACACAATATACATACATACATATATACCCCTTTATATGGGCATAATATAATGAGTACTTTTCGGATAAACCGCGTTATGAAAAAGGTAAATTTTTTATTTTTTAGAAATGGAACTTTTTGTTATTAGGTGGATTACTCTGCAATTTGAAACGTAAAGAAAATTTTTCGAATTTGTTTTTGGCATTTAATTAAAATAAGTTATTAAAAAAATATTTACTGAATGAAAATTTAGTTTTGTTTAACTTCTTACTTAATTTATCACGATAATATGAAAAATTACTTTTCATTTTAGAATAAAGGAAAAAGAATAATTAATGTCCAATACACGTTGAGTAGAACACGTACATACTTATTTTCTATGGAGGTCGTTGTAAAGTCATTATATCATCATCATATCATCTATTTAAACCCACAGAGTTAAAGAAAATCCATATATAATCCAAATATATTATCAAAGGCTGAAAAGGTTTTTGTTATTTTCAGTATTAGTATACATAGGTTATATATTCCTAAAAGCTCAAAGTTCTAGTGAGAACGAAACTAGCTTTCTACAACTTTTTAACTGTCTTTTCCTTATTCAGCGACGTTCATGACAGCCATTTATAATTTTAGATCTCTTAAAATTTTTTCAACATTGTCCGATATCTAACACCAGTGATGGAAACGGTGACGTTGTGCTCATTTTCCAAAAAAATATTGCTCAATAATCTATTGCGACGAAACACCGCACCAAACGGAACGCTTAAGTGGGTGTAATTCTCGATGTTGAACTACTCTTCGATTTTCTGTAAAATTTATTGCCTATTAACGAGGCCATTCAATTAGTAATGGGATTCGTCGCTCATAATTAAATTGAGAATACAATCATGATTTTCTTCTAAAATAAAAATTATAGAGAAATACATATATTTAAATTGCTTACAACATCAGAAGTGGGATAGAAATTAAACTATGGCTGCTAAGGAAAAATTGTAAATGTATACCGTTAGACAACTAAAACAAATGCTTAATAAGAGTATGTTAAGCGAAAACTCTGCTGGTAATAAATGTGCAATAACATTGTGACTAATGAAAATTTCTGTAGATAATTAATCTTTGGTTTAAGAAGTGATGCGGAAATTTCTTGAATCGGAGAAGATGAAGTGCAGATGAAGTTATGAAAAGCGAAATAGAACGTACAAATGGGTGAAACTGATCATTACATGATGTGCAGATGTTGTTAGGAAAAGAGAAGTACAACTGTGGAAGAAAGAAAAATAAATATTAGAAAGTAAAAATTATTTATATAAAATAAGAAGAATTTGAAAGCGAACAACGGGGAAAGAATTTTGATAGTAGTAGTGGTACAGGAAATTGAAATATATACCATAGGAGTCTGGTGTTTGCGCAAAATATGATTCAAAAATTCAAGGGTTAATATGAAATTGTTAAGGTTCTCACTAACACGTATATGGTTTTCCTATGATGGTATGTGAGAAGTAGCTAATATTAAACCAAAGACTATAGATTTTAAATATGTTGCACTGCGAACAATTTTCATAAACAGAAATTCTAAGCTATGGACGAAGGAGGAAAGTTTAAAGGGTAAATAGAAAATACTGTCTTTGCATTGAGCAAAACCAACAACAGAAAAGAGAGTAGTATTTTTTATGCACAGAAACACACATTCATTCATGTATATGCTTACCATGAATACTTGCCTGTGGATGTTTGTATTGTTTTTGGTATTTTTTTTCCTTTAATTTCACACATTTGTAATTCTGTTTCAAAATTAAAATTGAATTTAACTTCGCTCCTAACTTAATTAATGTACGCAACATACAGATTGTATGGATGTTCAACCTAAAAAGGGAACGAATATGATTCTTTTCGTTATTGTAGGGCAAATATACTTACTTAATTGGTACATAAATGAAAATATTTACGTTCACATCGAAGTCATGATGCTGTTGTTTACTTATTTCTTAAAGTTAATTCAACTACGCATAACATTTGTTATGAGATCTAATAAGAGGAAACAAAATAAAAAACATATTTTGTATAATGTTTTATTTTAATTTTTATTCAAATTAGTGTTTTAAAATTTTTACTTTTTCAATTTGCCGGTTTATACTTTTTTTTTTTTTTATCTAGGACCAGCACTCAGGAGATGACTCCTACATATGCGAAGCATTGTGTTGGAACTATAGGAAAGGGATAGTAGGAGAAACGACAGGAGGTGAAGCTTAATTAATTATTTTTGCAGCTCTGCTTTCGCACGTTCTTTGTTTATACTCGTAGCAGTGCTATGGCTTCGGTTTAGTAGCCATTTTTATTATTATTTTACTTCGCCGGTGGTACACAATACCGACGAAGGAGGGCGTTCTGATGTGATTGTGGATTGCTATCAGCTGAAGCCGATATTGTTCAGTGACCAGTAACTATGCCTTCGCCACTGAAACCTCCGACAACAACTGACACACAAAGACACACAAATGCACATCAGAAAAATGCGAGATATTTATTTTTATTTTAAAATTTTTAGTCTGAAACTGGGGTTGAACCCAGGTTTGTTTTTGGATTCGTAGTCAACGTGGAGATTACCATCCATCGTGCCATCGCCACCCTCACTGGTAAGTTTCTCAGGCAGAATTATTTCTTAGTAATTTTAGTATAAGCAAATTTAAAATTTCCAGCCTATGATTGTAACAAGCACTCTTCTCGTCAAACCAAAAGAAATAAATTGTATTATTAGTGCATTCTATGCATTGCTTACTGATGACTTTTTTAATATTTTTCATTGCTTTATAGCTAGAAAAAAGCGTTTCGAAAACTTTAATGTGAATGTTACAAACTTCGAAAAACAAGTTGGAGGGTGCACATAAACTTCCAAAATCTGAGTCACTTTCATAGTTTTTTGTGTGGCAATACATTTCTGATGGATATGTTAGAATTTGTAAAGGTTTTATTGTATCCATTCTACATTTGCTGCAAGATATTCGTTGCGCTAAGTATCCAATGAAGTATCGGCTTGAAGTAAGTTCTATTGACACATTCGTAGAGTTAAAACAGTTGGCACTTTCATCAAAATATTCTTCATTATTCTGGTATATGACTGCGATGTCTATCACGGTAGATTGATTATCAGCTGATACAGTTTCACTACATTCGACGAAGCTTTGAAAATCAAGCGGTAAAAATGTTGCATCGTCGTTTTCACAATTTTTTTACGAACTAAACTGACTTATTTTTAAAGATATCAGCTTTGCCATTGCGATTTTAAATTCGCAACAAATGTAGCAAGCACATATTTAAAATACCGCTACTGAAATTCAATATACGGAAAGTTTGAAAAAGATCACAATATCAACCGCCTTAATGAAATTATTGGTTTATAAGGTATCTAAGCTTCTACGACAGTCCATACTATTTCATTTATACAATAAAAAAAAACTGAATGCTTTTGCTACGGCAACACAAAGATCTAATTTGTTTTGCATACAATACGTGATAATAAATATTATTTCAATTTGTAAAGCCCAACAAACAATATAAAAACGTTGATGTACGTTGTTCATTAATAATCGTATTTATAGTACATATATAATTTTATTGTACAATCTAAGAGTAAGTTTAGTATAATTTGTTTTTTTTTTTGTTAAGAAACACTCAAGAAATTAATTGTTTTTTAAATGCTAGTGGACTAAGAAAAGGATTGACCACATAATATTTTTAATAAGTACATATACACTTCTTTGAAAACAAACCTCTTTGCTTGGTTGGAAAAATATTGGCATTGTAAACACACATCCGTAAACAATGTTCATAAGTATGAATCAGTGATGCATTTTGAGTTTTTTGGTTTAGGGTCAAATTAGCGATTTAAAAAGCCAAAATACTTTTCATTGGGCCAAAAAAAATTAATATATTTCATTAAAATATTTTTATTTCACTAAAAACAAAAAAAGTATGTAATATTAATACAATACGTGCGTGTTTTATTTCATTTAGAACAGAAACAGACATTAGCGACAAAAATTTAAATTTTTCAAAATAATTTTGTAAATTAAATACATTTTTATACATATCGAGCCTTTGGTGCAATACCGTCGTAATGTAAAAAATCGTGAACTGAGAAAAATGCATTTGAAGTTTTGAGCCATCTTTTTGATAGTATTTTCGTTTACTAAACTTAGTTTTTTACAAGTTTTTAAATAGAGAGGAATGTTTTGTAAATTTTTCTGTTTGTAAATTTCTTGTCATAAAGGAAATATTTCATCATTTTAAATAAATATTGATGGAAATAGCTGGAGGCAATAAAGACATTTGTAGCTGTAGAATCTAAACAATTAGAGATAGAACCATAATCTTTTTTCCTTTAGATATATATTTCCCCAAAGATCATTTCTGCACACCCAGCTCAAAAAATTCAAATTTTAAGTTACTACGGTATTGCACCAAAGGCTCGATATGTACTATGTACGTTGCTGAAGGAACTAAATTTTAGTTACAAAATATCTTTTATATATAATTCTAATTATATTGATTATAATCCCCAAGTTCTTAGTCCAACAGTTCTTCAGTTGTGATATTATTGTATGTTACATTTTTTTGTGTTATAAGTTTTAAAATATGTTTATCATAACAATTACTAGAATTAGATTTCATTAAATCTTTCGATTGCATTAAAGATGGCACAGTATTTACATGAAGGCGATTTCTTATATTATTTTTAATCATATTTTGGGGAGAAAAAATTCTTTCTACACATGCTGAGGAGTGCGGAATAGAAAGAATTCCTTGAACAATTCTATATAAATTCGTATACAAAGGTTCATATAAACAATTTTTAATTGTAGAAATCTTTTTCCAAAATTGACTTATACCTAAATCTTTAAACATTTTAAATTCTGGATTTTCCGATAGTGCCCTATATTCATTATTTATTTGTTCAATTTTATCTGTTTCGTCTGGGAAAAGTTTAATAACAAGCGGTACAATAATATTGGTTTCCCCACTTAAAACATGATCTGGCGCAAATTTCGGAAACCAGTTTAAATAAAAATCTTCAAAATCATATTTTTTTCTTATATATTCCAAAAATGTTTTATAAAATAGCATAACGTTATATTTGAAACTTTACAGTTTATGATCTGGTATACACTTTGAACTGATGAATATTTCTACTGCTGCTCCACAATAAATTTCCATGGTGGGTAGATGATTGATGTTTAAATCAACATTTTTTAAGCAAACGTCATCAATAGCTTTTTTGGTCAAAAAATTTCTTGCCAATTGGCAGAACAAAACAGATAGTCTCTTCATTATAACATGTACTCGTGTCTCCTGGCTTAGCATTTCGATGTTTATATCATTTATTATCTTTAATACATATGACAGAAATAAAAAGTACAACTTCATTGTGTTGTCTTGTAAAGTTTCTAATATAAACGTCGTTTGTTCTTTATCTTTTGACTCGAAGTTAGTCAATGTAAAAAAATGTGTCAAAGAATCCCATTGTTCTAGTATTCTATCAACTGCAGCTTGCCGTGACAACCATCTAGTTGGAGCATATTTTAATATTGCATGTTCATCTGATTTAAAATATTTTTGAAATTCGGTAAGATAATCTTTACGTGTAGAGCTGTTACAAAAATAACTAATAATACTTCGTATGAAATAATCAATTCTGTTGGGAATATGCTGCGCAGCGTGCGATGAAGCCAAATTCAAATTATGGCAAATACAGCCACTAACATACAATGTTGGCTTAACTTCCTTCAACAACGCTTGAACACCATTGTATCTTCCCATCATTGTTGCACAATTGTCGGCTCCAAATCCTACCAAGTTGCTGATTGGTATATAATTTTCCTTTAAAACGATCGTTATTGCATTGAAAATTGATTGTGCTGTCCCATCGGAAACATGAATTAAAGTTAAAAAACGATCAACACAAGCACCATCAAAATAACTAAATTTTTAGGCACCGACCGATCAGTACTTTCAATTGTTATAGAGTAATATTGATGTTAGCATAAATTGATAACTTGTTTATAATTGGAAGGCCCAATACAGTCCTTCACTTTTATTTCGATTTATGACCAACTTTTTTACAATATTAGAATCATTCTATTTTTCAGTAGTGTTTATCTCCTCGTTCGGTGTTCACGTGTTTTTATTTTGGTCCGCTGTTCTTGCAACAAATATAATCAAATAAATAAATATAATTAAATGAAAGTTCAAGTGCACAACATAATTTACTTACGCGAACAATTAACAAAAACAATAAACTAAATTAAACACCAAAAAACACTAAAAATTTAACAACGAATTAACTGAAAAAAAATTGTTAAAATAATAATTACATCAATAATGAGAAGAAAAAAAGAGAAAACCGCTATAGACAACCAAAAAAAATAAATTAAATCTGAAGAACTTAAATAATTTACTTACTCAAACTTACAATAAAAATTACAACAATAAAAAAAAAAAAAAAAGAAGAAAACAAAAAGAAAGAGAAACCGCTATACTAGTGACGGGCGAGGAAAATAAAAATTAGTGCTGTCACTTCGGGTCACGGTGACCGGAGGTCTTTCAAGGCCTTTTTTCGTGGCATTGTGCTAATACCCTTCACCATACCCGACTAAATCTTTTGCATTGTTGGTGCCATTGTGTTGGTTACTGCTAGACTGTTTGGTGATGAAGGAGTAACACTGATCACCGGCAGTCGTTCAAGCAGCGATTAGCTCAGTGGCAACTACAATGCAAAAGATAGACATTTTATTTAGGTGTTCTCGCGTTAATCATGACAGGCCGATTTAGAATTGACTTCTGCAACATACGTGGTCTAAGGGCAAATTTCTTCTCTGTCTATGCTCACGTTTGTCTCCATCGGCCGGATGTTTTCGCCTTAAGTGAAACCCAGGTGTCTGAGGATGCTGACCCACAGGATTTTCACATACCTGGGTATCACCTCCTATCTATTTTCTATCTACACAGGGGCCTTGCAATTTATATACGCAATGAAGTTGTGTACCAGTGCCAGCAATCTTTAGACACGCATGATCCCGAATTTAGCTGTCTTTGGGTTAAATTCAAAATCAGGGCACATCTTCTGCACTTCGGGTTTCTTTACAGAAGCCCAAACACGGAAAGGGAGAAAACTATACAGAACTTCGATGCCCTTTCCGACAATATATCGGGGATTCTCGAAAATTACCCGAACAGTGAAATCGTTATTGCTGGCGATTTCAATGTCCATAATATATCGTGGCTCCGCCATTCGAGCAATACAACTCCAGAAGGCCAATATGCTGAGCTATTCGCAGCGCACAATCACCTTGCGCAATTAGTGAATGAACCAACACATATTTCATGTGTTGACGGGCACCAACACAACACCCTCGACCCTTTTCTCACTTCACACCCTGAAAAGTATGAAATGAACATTAGCGCACCTCTCGGTAATTCGGATCATTGCACCATTTCTGCCTCCTTTTCGTTTGCGGAACTTCGAGGCGTTTCACCGCCAGCTATGAAACGGTTGAAATATATTTACGAAAAGGCACGTTGGGCTGAGCTCAACGATTTCTTTCGGCATTTCAATTGGAGGCTCTGCTTCCTCAACAATGATGTCAATGCCATGGCTAAAATGGTCCAAAATATAATAATGCTTGGTATGAAAACGTTCATACCATCGAAGCAAATTTCGATTAGGCCTAGACCAAGGTCTTGGTTTAATCAGACGTGCAGACTTGTAGTCAGATCCAGAGAGGAAGCGTTTTGTGTCTGGCGGAATAATAAAAACGCAGATACTGATATGATGCGCAAAAGGGCGAGAACTTCGTGTGCCAAAGTGCTAAGACGTGCAAAAGCTTTGTACGAGCAGAGTCTTCGCGCTAAAGTTCTTACTGCCCCACGGGGAAGTAAAAGCTTTTGGTCATTCGTTAAAAGAGTTAAGGGAAATGCTAGTTCTTCTATTCCGTCTCTTTTAAAGGCTGATCAAATATTCACTGACCCGGTTGAAAAGGCTAACCTCCTTGCTGAAATGTTTGCAGGCAATTCTCACCTGCCGGAAAGCAATCAACCAATGCCCGCATCCGAGCGTGTATCCGTAACTATGCCAAAGATATACTTTCGGGCTCGTGCAGTTAAAAGGGTTTTATCGGACCTCAACATAAATAAGACTCCTGGCCCGGATGGAATTCCGGCACTGGTCTTGAAGCAGTGCTCTTCGACGTTATCGCGTCCTCTGGCAATCCTTTTCAGCACCCTATATCATGCAGGCGAATTTCCGTCATGCTGGGAAGTTGCAAATGTTACGCCGATCCCCAAGAAGGGAGAGGCAAGCAACCCTGAAAATTATCGCCCAATCGCAATATGCTCTACCATTTCTAAAGTAATGGAGAGTATGCTAAATTTCCATCTTATGAAATATCTGGAGTCCAATAGCTTACTTAACGACCGGCAATATGGCTTCCGTCTAGGACGTTCCACGGGTGATTTATTAGCCTTCCTCTCGGAAAAATGGTGTCGATCCATCCACCATTTTGGCGAAAGTAAGGTAGTGGCTCTAGATATTTCAAAAGCATTTGACAGAGTGTGGCATGGAGCACTCTTGTCTAAACTTATTGCTTTTGGTGTCGGCGATATCTTCTCTCGATTTATATCGAGCTTTCTCAGCGATCGCGCTATAAGAGTTGTTATAGACGGGATCTCATCCAACGAGTTCAAGATCAATTCAGGGGTACCACAAGGCTCTATTCTTTCTCCTACCCTATTTCTTATTTTTCTTAATGACCTCCTATGTCATACCTCAAACCCTATCCACTCTTTCGCAGATGAGAGCAGTATCTACCATTCATATTCATTTGATCGTAGGCCGACATCAACTATGATCGCGGCGACGCGGCAGAATATGAATGATTCGCTAACAGGTGACCTCACGAGAATATTGGAATGGGGTCACGCGAACAGGGTCGATTTCAATTCCCTAAAGACCCAATGCTGCATGCTAACACACCGCCGTATGCACGATCACGCTACCTCATCTGTGAAAATGGGTGGCATAAACATTGAGGAATCAGAAGCTCTTGATGTTCTTGGCATGAAAATTCAGTGGAATTCAAAGGAAGCATTCAAGTGCCTAGGCTTTTTAAGGCGGTGTAAGACATACTTCACCCCATCTGATCTCCTCACTATTTATACCGCCTACATCCGACCGAAAATGGAATACAACTCTCATGTGTGGGCCGGTGCTTCAAAGACTATTTTGAAGTTACTCGACCGTGTACAAGAAAGGGCGAAGAAACTCATAGGAGACAGTAGGGTAGCCAACTCTATTGACTCTCTTGAGCATCGTCGCAACGTGGGGTGCGTTTCGTTGTTCTATCGTTACTATAATGGGATGTGTTCTAATGAAATCAGGGAACTTGTTCCCGAAACCCGGTTATTCGCGCGCACGACGCGATCATCATTAAGAGCGCATCCATTTGTGGTCGATTTGACGGCGACTAGCACTACGCATTACAGGGAAAATTCGTTTTTTGGCCGAACGGCACGTATGTGGAATAGACTACCCGCAGAGGTGTTTCCTGTCACTTTTAGCATGGGAAGATTTAAATCAAATGTCAATAAACACTACGCCCTCTATCCTCCTTCCCATAACCTAATTTCCTAGTTCCAGCACAATGCATCGCATGTGTAGGGGTCATCCCCTGAGTGCCGGTCCAAGTCGAAAAAAAAAAAAAATACGTAGGGTAGATGGTCTAATATTGCAAATGGCAAATTATGTTCGGCCACAAAAAGTGTAAGTATTATTTCTAAGTCTTTGTTACTTACAGAATATACAGATGTTGTCTTTGAAATTAAGTTATCAATTTTTGGATGGTTCTTAGCAGCGTTTTCTTCTTTTTTGGTGCCCCTCAGACTCTGCATGTCTTTGTATGGGATACTGACTTCTAGAAATGCTTACATCACAAAATATACATTTTTACCATTTTCTAATTCTTTAAGCCATGGGTAAGATTTGATCCAATCTGTTTTAAATTTTCTAATATATTTTCTTTTTAAAGATAGCGTTGGATCACATTGATCGGATCATGTATTGTCTCTGTATATACATACAGTTTGTAAAAAAAATGTTTTCAAAACAAAAATTTTTTAAGAATTTAAATTTAAATAAATATTTACAACAACAATATAAGTATATTTGTGAATTTTTTTTTTTACAACTGTTGTTTTGTATGTTGTCGACAAGCAGGCGTCGAAACTTTGACAAATTTATGAACATATTACAACAACAACGCTACAAAATAATTTTGCATACTTTAAACAGTGTAAAAAAAATGTTTTCAAAAATGCAAAGACAAGAAAGAACCGTTCGTTTTTTGCATATGTATTGCGTATAATAGTTTTATACGGACGCTAAGAGTAGCAGTTGTCTTTTATTCATTAAATTAAGCTCATAGAATAAACAAATGATTACCCAATTATATATAAACTATGCCAGGAAAGCGACTGAACAAAGACATTACCCAACTGGTGTATTTTAATTACTATAAAGGAAAATCTCACAGAGAAATTGCTAAAATGTTCTCTCTTAACCTAAGGACGGTGTATAATGTTATTAACCGTGCTGAAAAAGAAGGTAGACTGGAACGAAAAGAAACACCAGGCAGACCAAAAAAAGTAACTCGGCGAATTGAAAAGAAAATTTTGAAAATGATTGATTAGAATCCACTAGAGGAATTGCACTTGACATCAGTAATGAATGTGGAGTAAGTATCGCTCTCAGACTGTTAGAAATGTGCTACAAAACCATAAATATTCCTCAAGAGTTGCGAAGAAAAAACCTTTGCTATCCGCGGTAAACATTGAAAAAAGGTATAAGTTTGCCATTGAACACATTTCTTTTCCTCCGGAGCACTGGGATGATGTTATTTTTTGTGACGAAACGAAAGTGATGCTTTACTACAATGATGGACCTCAAAAAGTTTCGCGAAAACCCCTGACGGCTTTAGAAAATAAAAATATAATACCCACTGTAAAGTTCGGTAAACTATCCGTTATTGTGTGGGGTTGTATTTCGAGCAAGGGTGTTGGCGAAATAAGAATATTAGTGGATATAATGACCAAGGAAACATTTTAAAAAAGCAATTGAGTGCAAGTGCTCGGAAATTCGGTTCTGTTGACACAGAAAAGCTCAAATATAAATTTTAGCAGGATAATGACCCGAAGCATAAGGCATATATTTGTAGATCCTGGTTGTTATATAATTGTACAAAAGTGATCGATAGCCCAGACTTAAACCCTATAGAAAATTCATGGGTCCACCCAAAGAAAAAAGTCGGAAAAAGGGCACCAAAAAACAAATAACATTTATTAAAGAAGAGTGGAAAAAAATACCTGAAAATTACGATATACCAAAGCCTATCCATTCTAGACGCTTAGAAGTTGTAATTAAAGCTAAAGGAGGGCACACCAAGTATTAGCACCCTCAAATCTTTTTTTTTACCATTTAGAATAAATTTAATTAAATTTAACACAATTTTGAAAACATTTATTTTACAGCGTAGAAACTGAAGTATTTTTTAAATTACGATTATTATTTTGTTATTTAAATTAATTTTGGTTTTTTTTTGTGCAAAGTGTTTATAAACATCTTCAATTGAATACATGAAGAAAAAAATTTAATAAAAGTTATATAATTTACTTGCAAATAAGAGTTTCTCTTAAACTTTTTAATTTTTCTAAGTTTTGAAAACATTTTTTTTACAAACTATATAAAAGTAAGTATATACATACATATGTACATATGTATATGTATTTAAAGTTTAAATTTTAAACTCACCTGTTTAAAAACTTGTCCATTTTTGTTTTATTTAAATAGTACACACTTTATGTTTCACATTAAACATTACTCAAAAGCAACAGAATGCTTTATTCTTCAATACCAAATTTTATTTATTAAGAATTTTTGCCGTTAGACGGTCTACCTTGGTTGTGTTTGTGTTTACTTGATATACATACTGTATATCTATACTGTACCTTGAGAAAGAGATTTTATTTCAAAAAAGGCTTGCTTTTGCTGAGAGTTAATTTCTATTTTGGTACTTTGCTCTCCGTTGATGAGAATTCTCTCATTAGTCATACACAAGGGGATTTTCGCAAAATCCCATCAAGAATTTAGCATTGGCAGAACAATGTATGGCAGTGCAACATGTTTATAAATCTATAGTCTTTGATTAAACCTACCATGAATGATTAAATATAGCCGAAAATAAAATCGGGACGATTTTATGTTAGGATGGTAGAACTGTACCAACTTTGTTTAAAAAAATAAATAGAAACTAAGGCTACCCGTGTAAATGGAAATGAAAATGAAGTGTTTTTTTTTTATCTGGGACCAGCACTCAGGAGATGACACCTTCATATGCTATGCATGTGCTGGAACTATAGGAAAGATATAGTTAGAGAAAATAACAGGAGGTGAAGCTTAATTAATTATTTTACAGCTCTGCTTTTGTTTGTACTTTGTTTGTTTATAGCAGTGTTGAAGCTTCGGTTTAGTAGCCATTTTTATTATTATTTTACTTCACCGGTGCTACACAATCCCGACGAAGGAGGGCGTTTTGATGTGATTGTGGATTGCTATCAGCTGAAGCTGGTATTGTTCAGTGACCAGTGACTATGCCTTCGCCACTGAAATCTTCCGACATGAACATACACACAAAGACACAGTAATGCACATCAGAAAAATGGGAGATGTTTTTTTATAATTTTATTCTGAAACTGGCGTTGAACCCAGGTCTGTTTTGGTTTTGTACTCAATGTGCAAACTATATAACTATATAATAATTTAAAATAAAAATTAAGGATGAATATATTTAAATTGTTTTTATTGTTCACAACTGTTCCATTTTAAATTCCCTTCTGGTTTACAAAATACTGAAAACAAAATTATACTAAAAAGTTATATGGAATTCAAAAACTTTCGCTCCTTTTGAGCCACCCTGTATAAACATACGGAATTTCTCAGCTTTTTTCAAGAATTTGGTTAAAGGTCTACTGACCATTTTGGTATTAGCACCAAAAGAAATGTACGTATAAACCATATAACAAACGTAGATAAATAATGTTTTTTTTAAGAGAAGTAAGACTCAGGCAATGATTGCCTACTCACTAGGTGTTAACTTATAGGAAAGGAAAAGTGATAGAGATTAAAGGTGATGAAGGGATAGATAAAAGAAGGCTTCAATATTTTTACAATACTGCTTTTGCATGTTTCTTGTTTTTTAGCTGTGTTGCAGCGCCTCTGATATCAATGAAACACATTAAATTTAAGACGTTTTATGAATTCTTTTAATTCGCCGATGATGCTGCACAATACCGACGAAGGAGGGCGCTCTGATGTTACTTGTGGATTAGTATCAGCTGAAACCTGACTGCTGAGAATGACTTTGCCACGGAAACAGTCCGACACCAACTGACACAAAGCCACACTAATGCATATCAGAAATATGCCATATTCGCTAGTAGCATATTGACTCGAAATATCACAAACTAATAATAATAATATTATATACTTTGACATTTTAAGAAACTACTTTACTTCTCTGTACTTCTTAAAGAAACCTGATTATTGCATACTTTATCGAAAGCATTTGCCGCGTTTCTGTTATATTGAGGCATTCAACATTTTTCTACAATAAATGTCACATCCAATGCAGGACCAAGGTAACGAATCTGAAAAAAGCATTTTTTTTTATTGGATAGTTTGACATGGTAAGGACGATATATGTGTGTAACAAAAGGCACATTGTAATCTAATCTAATATAATCTAACATCTTTAAATGATCACAATTACATGTGATTGTTACAAAGAAACAACCTAACTCAAAAACAATAATTGTAAATCACATTGACAAATACTAACCATTTATTAAATTTGGTTTTTGTTAAAAGGTTCTTTATGAAATGGATTAAAAAAAGTAACACAAATACAGTGTGTAGTCTGATGTCAGATGAAAATAGAACCCGCTCTAATTTTGCAGAAGGAAAGTCAGACGACAATGTTTTAAGGTACCACACAAGATGTACGTGTTTTGTGGTGGAGAATTTAGAAATTTGATTTAGAACTCACCTGGCCAGCTGCTGAAAAGCATATCATTAAAATAATGCGTAAAGGCAAGTTGGCTTTGAAAGATCGATGAGTCCAGAAACGATGAGCGCCACCAGTAACACCAAAACCAGCTACACCTCCCATGAAGAAAGCTGAAAAAAAAAACAAAATACTCAAAGATTTTTATGTGTGTGAATATTCTATGTAAAAAGTTATAGTATAATATTAAA
Organism: Dexiosoma caninum; assembly: GCA_963924685.1. NCBI lineage: Eukaryota > Metazoa > Arthropoda > Insecta > Diptera > Tachinidae > Dexiosoma > Dexiosoma caninum. The sequence goes on from OZ004725.1 coordinate 58,381,775, forward strand.
ACCTAGACGAACACATTTAAATACCTCAATGAGGTAATTATTTATTTATTTTCCAAAACATAGATAAATAATCGTAATGAATTTTTAACGCTGAATATTAAAAGAATAGTTACATAATTGGATTAGAAAATTTAATTTTTCATTTTGCGTTTTAAATACAATCATAGTCAACCAAAGTGTTGACTAATTGTAAGAAAGATTTAGAAAAATTAAATAGATTCAAAATCAAATAATAAAATGTTTGTTGTATAAAGAAAATTTTTAAAGAAGCTATTTGGTTGTTTTGTTTGTATACTTCGTAAATCTGAAATATCTTTTGAGAGTTCTTGTATAAACATGTGAAATTTCTTAGGTTTTTTCAAGAATTTGGTTAAAGGTCTAGTGAAGATTTTAATATTAGCACCGAATTAAATGCCGCATATGGACCAGCTAAACCATATGTTTGCTATCATAGATAAATAAAAATTTATATTAAAATACTAACTGCCTGTTCATAGAAGCTTAATGAAAATACTCGTTCGGGCATTTATATTGAAAATAAAAGCAATTTGCGCGTTTTTATTGTTGTTTTCAATGTAAATGGTCGAACGAGTATTTTCACTCATCTTCTATGAAGAGGCAGTAAATGAAATTGATAGTAAAAAAATACAAATGACAAAGAAAATGTGATTCCCCGAAGTAAGAAAACCACAATATTAACATTTTATCTTTCTTGTAACTATGCGCATTGGTTTTTATTGTTCAAGCTACAGATCTTTATTTCTGAGTTTGATCATCTTTTAGAATAGTCAATTATAAAAAAAAATATATCTACATATATATGTATGTACATATGTACATATTTATAAAAATGGGATTCCCGTTACTAACGAACCCAGAATTTTAACTTAGGCGCATTGATTTTTATTGTTAAAATTATAAACCTTTCAAACTTTGTTCATCTTTTAGAAGTTAATTAAAAAATGTGACGCGCAAAATAGAAAGGGACCTAAGGGTAAAAACCGGGTTTGTTCAGGAGAGCCATTTTAAAGATTTAAATACGTGTATCTTTGGTGTACTTCACTTTCATAAAACGCGCATATTTCTGGGAGGGAACACTTTTGGGGCATGGGATCGGTCTCATTCGATGCTCAGATGTTGTCCACATCAAAAAAAAAAAGTGAAAATTGCTTTTATTACCCTTAGGTCCCTTTCTCTATGCGCTGTCACAAATGGTGTTCACGTTATTGCGAGTGCACTGTATACATTGTCGCTTCAATCTTGTGGTAAATATTGAAATATTAAAATATTGTTTTTGTATTAACTGAATTTATTCTGGGAATATTTATTTATACATATGATTCTAATTGTGCTTTTTCCCTTATAAACTATATGTGAAATTTATTATTACATACTTTATGATATTCTCATACAGTATGAAAAATATCATAAAGCATTTTATTACAAAAGTAACTCAAAAATTATATATATAAAAAAAAAAAAATAAAAATTATATATATAAATTATAAAAATTATAGATGAGAATAAAAAACTAAAAATAGAAATGTGAGTATGTTATAAAAGTAAACTCATGGATTGTTATGTTTTTGTTTATAGATTTTTTGGTTTGTATGTTTAATATTCAAACAATTCTCGTTTGATTAATTGAATTTTAAACATATAGATCTTGGGTTTATATTCAGACGTTGGGAAAATCCACTGATGAGCTAAGTAAGCGTTAGCGAAGTAGTACTATATGGATATGCTTTCCTCCTCAATTTTTGAGTTACTTTTGTAATAAAATGCTTTATGATATTTTTCATACTGTATGAGAATATCATAAAGTATGTAATAATAAATTTCACATATAGTTTATAAGGGAAAAAGCACAATTAGAATCATATGTATAAATATTGTTTTTGTTTTGAATGCAGTGTAACGAATGAAAAGTTCGTTCCATATCGTGGGCCTGGTAGTATTAAGAGTTCAGTTTGAATATATTCAGTTTTTCGGACTTCACAACGGTGGGTAATATGTAGACTTGGTTGCATTTCTTGCAGGGTTGTTCTCAAATATAGTCCTGAGCCACTTAAACGAATACAATTTAATGTGTACAATACAAATAATGTGGGAATTTAATTATTAAGGCAATTAAAATAATTTAGTACTTATGCATTTGGCAATTTAATTAGAATTTTTGTTTCGAGCGAAATAAACGTGAAAGATAATTAAATATGTTATACTGTGTATACTATTTTGGAATTAATTTTAAATTTTAAGTAAAAAAAATAAAATTAATTTTGGTATTTTAACTGGAATAGAAGTAACACCAAAATTTTAATTTCACTCATTCCATCTCTGTACTATATATACATACTATACCAGAGTTAATTAAATTCTTTTTTGGATTTCCTATACACATGTCTGTATGGCATAGTCACTGGTGACTGAATGTTACGGCTTCAGCTGACAGCAGTCCACAAGCACATTAGACCGCCCTACTTCGTCAATATAGTGTAGCACCAGCGAAGTAAAATAATTACTAAAAAATGGCTACTGAAAAAGAATTTCAAAATTGAACACGTGTTTTGACATCAGAGGCGCTGCAGAACAGCTATAAACAAAAAACGTACAGAAGCAGAGTTGTAAAATAGTGCGGCTTCACATCCTGTCATCTCTCTCACTAGTCCTTTCCTCTAGTTCCAAGATAAAAGAGAACACAAATCTGTATTAAGGGTTGACTCAAGTCTATTCAAGTCATCAGTTTTGCCGACTAATTTGGTGACGTTTTTATGTCATTGTCAAGGAATCGTCTACACTTAATATTTTGATACCAGTATACACATTTTAATACAATTTCATGAAAACCAATAAAAGATTAGTATGACGATTAGCATAACCAGAATAACTTTTTAAATTCTTTTCCAATTTGCAATCTTATAGTCTTTTTAATAAAAAGCAGTCACACAACCGATTTTGGTGGCCCAAATATACTTATATGTACATAAAAAAAATTATGATGATGTCTTCAAACTCAGTTCTTTTTCGTTTGTGAATAGGAAACGAGCATTTTAGAACGACACCTTCTTGGTACTCGATATCAAAAGTGCTTGGTAAGAGAGGAACGTATGTAAACAACTACACTAATAATATACATTACAAATTTTTTATAAAACGTTCTTTATTAAAATAAAAAGAAAAAATTCTTTTCTAAGATCAGTGCTCAGATGATGTCCCCTACCTATCAATGCATGCATCAGAACTAGTTGGAAAGGTGTAGTGTAGAGAAGTGACAGATGGTGAAGTAAAAGAAAGATATATAGTTTAATTCTTTCACAACTCTACAGCAATGATGGGATTTTGAAGTTTTGATTTTTTACCGAGTTTCAATCGAGAACTTGCCAAAATGGATTAAATAATGCAAAAACTTAATTTACACAAAAAAGTTATGAGTTTCATATTTACTGAATTTAACTTTTAAATTATACAGCATTCCAAGAGAACAAGTGTAAAAACGTCAATCACTACCAACTTACACTGTCTAAATAGTTCTTTTGTGTATTTGGGACATTTCACCACATTTCAAGTAACTCAAGCTATGTTCACACGATTGTCAGATTGTACAATATTGTAGGATACGGCCATATGTAGGCAATGCACTCACAATGAAAAATTGTTACCATCTGGTAAATTCTCTGTTCACACTATTGAAAGAAAACCATACAATTTCATTGGCATACAGTTCTGCGACAATAAATTTTTCTGCCAATAATAATTGTGTGTTCACGCAGTTGTCAGATTATTGTATGGTAAACTTTGCCAGATCCGACTTTTAACATTGTATCTAAATATTTATGGGCAGCATTGCCAACAGAAATATTTATCTGCCAACGGTTTATTGTACGGTGCACTAAATGAAGCACATGCGACAATAACAAATGACTGTAAATTGTGTGTCAATGGAAATGAAGGGTGTTCTCACGATTGTCAGAATTGTGACAATATTATTGGCATACAATACACCAACAATACATTTTGTGACGATGTTGCCACACAAAAATTGTGTGTTCACACGGTTGTTGCACATTTTGTAACAATTTTTCTGTCAATATTGTAGTAAATGACAATCGTGTGTACATACGTTTAGGTTGTAAGTAAATACATATAAACTATTGGGGTATTCACAAGGAAGTCATAAAGTTGTATGTTGTAAAATAATAACACAAAAAAATATGACTGTTGTGAGCAACCCTTCATAACTTAATATGTTATTTCAAAAACATAAACAGCTGCTGTTATAGATCTCTGCCACCTTCTTTTGTGAGCGGGGGCTAGTTACAAAAATTTCGCGGCGGCGTAAGTTCGGCAATTCGGGGAAGAGTACCAAAAATAATCTTATTTTTTTTTAATTACTTATAACTGAAATAAGCAATACAACTTTCAGGATTTGATATTCCTAAGAATATAAATATCGTCATATGAAATAAAAAACTCATAAAATGAAAAAAATCTTATAAGACTTTGTATTAAGGCATGTCAAAAATTAACTTATTGCGTGCAAGTGACGAATAATCTTATATATACATATGTATGTATGTATATTTGTACCTTATAGACAGGAAGAACCTATAGGCTGTATAAATTTAAAAAATTCCAACTAGGTGTTGCCACGCCCATTCAAAGTAAATATTTATTTTTGTATATCTTGAGAACAGTTGAAGTGAAAGTTTGTGTATTTGGTCTGACTAACATAATGATCAGTCAAAAAGTGGGCGGAATTGGACAAGTGGGCTTGATACCTCCCATAGAAAGTAAATTTTAATTTCTGTATATCTTGAAAAATCTTCTAACTTTGGCACAAATGACTTTGTAATTAAAAAAATATCCAATCAAAAACTGGAAGGGATTGGGGAAGTGCGAGTGGTACCTCCAATGGAAAGTAAATAATGATTTTTGTATATCTTGAGAACGGTTAAAGCTAACGTTTCACTTTTTGGTCTGAACGACGTGATAGTAAATTTTTTTCTTCGGGCAGTTTCGTTATATCTACAGAGCTGAAATTCGGTATACGGGAGAGTAAATAATGGGAAAGATATGAAAACTGGCAATTTTTATCAGGGAGATAGGCTGATCCTTTTTTGCATGTGGCACTCCCATTTGATGTACGGGTGCGCACTCATCACATAGCCATAGACCTGAAACTTGGTAAACGTGTAGAGACTCGGTAGGTAGGGAGGGGAGGTAAAACATTTTTTGTCAGTGGTACACAAATCTCAGTAGATTTCTTTCTCACAAAGTATTATAAAGATCGTAAAGCTTATATTATTGTCTGTAGCCTTTAAATTACATTCAACAAATTTACAAGAAGTAAAAATTTTGAATTTTCTGTAACTAAAGCCTTTTTGGATTGCATTTAACGGTATGTATCCATTATAATATATGTTTAATACTTAAATATATATTCAATTTAAATATGCGCTTTTTAGTTTCATTCCTATTTATGATCCTTTTTACTGACGTTAATAGCGGCGTCTTACAATTATTATCAGCCGCTTGACTAAGGCGACTCAACATTTCGGCTCCGGTTTCTACTACTACTTACATACTTTAAAAAGTGTTATTATTTTACGATTTTATTGTGTGAGAACGAAGAACAATGTTTTTAAACTATTGCAATATATTACAATATTACGACAATATGACTAAATACGAGACTTTGTGTATACCCCATATGTATATATAAAAATTCTGAACATGAATACGGGAGTAATAAAGTACAACAAACACAACTGTTGCTAACTTAATTTGTAAAGTTAAAATTCCCCATCTCATCTTGCGCACCGACGTTTTATAATTTGAAGTTTGTCTCTAATGTACTTTAGAAATTGAACTGGAAATGTCATTGCCTACGTGCCGAACAGTTAAATCATTTGGTTTAGCTTCGCAATGATTTTACCATGCTTTTGCAGGTGCTTGAAATTGTAATCTGTACATGTGTATGCTTAAATGAAAGCACCCTTATCGTGAATACTTTTTCCCTCGAAATATTTCCCCTTTCAATAAATTTGCGATTGTGAATAAGTTCACGTCAAAATAAAATTTGACAATCGTGAATGATTGTTTCCACATAATTTTTTTCACTTTAATTTATTGACTTGATTTTTGCTGTCGAATTGCATACAAAATGTAAGTAAATTCTTCCTTTATTTATATAACCAACGGACCAAATGTGTGTGTTCGGTTAGAGTATACGAGTACCAATACGGATATATGGATTTACTTAAACTTCTAGTACATAATAGTTCCAAGTCTAAATATTTCATTTAAATTTTTGGAGTTCTCTTATTTTAATTTTTTTATTTTTTGAATTCTTTAATTTTCACACTTTTATTAATTCTTAAATTCAGTTACTTTTATTGTTCAAATGCAATACCTTTTATGGGGCTTACGAATTAACTGACCATGAATATTTTAAAACCAATTTGTTCATGTAAACCCGCGAAATTTTATTTCTATATTAAAAGTTAAATTTGTTTGCTTTTTATTTAACTTGTATGTTCTTGAAATCTTCTTCCCTTGTCTATATTCATTGAGAATGATAGCGCGGGCAAAATTGCACGTGAAATACTGAAACCAATTTTCACCTCGAGGGGATTGAAAATTTTACGTGAACAAAACTTTTCACTTCTTATTCGCGATAGCGGTGAATAGATAAGGTTATGTTTGGAAGGGTATTATCACTGTAGCACTGACATACCTCCACGAGGGTATCAATTGTGAATGCCCTCGAAAATAAAATAATAAAAACAAAAGAACGAATCAACTCACAAAACTGCAGTAGTACATAATATTAAATTATAAAATTTCAATTCAATCTCGATATAAAAATATTCGCTAAGTATCGAAAATTTTTAATAATACGTACATTCAAAAAAACGAACTATTAGCGATGATTTCTTGGAAACAAACATTCGATAAATTGACGAAAATTTTGAAAATGCGAATTGTACACAAATGACAAATATTATTGGTTAGCTAATAGCAATAGTTTAACCAATAATATTTTATTCACAGCTTTTTGTTTACTATTAGTTAAACCGCCAAATGTCATTGGTTAACACATTGTTAGACAACAGATGATTAGTAAATTATTATTAGTATTTTTCTTTTGATATCATCTATAATAATATAATATCTATATTATTGTAGCTGTTGGGTGGTTTGAAAACACGCAACTTTAAATATATATATTAATTCATTTATTTAATTACTTTAATTAATAATAAAAATAACAATTAATGTAAGTAACGAGTGGTATCTTCCGTCTTTTCAATTGCACAAGAATGGCGATGATTACCTGAATGTACACGTAAGGTTGACAATAACCTGCGTGAAGTTAACAAAAACCTATTACAGAGTTGTAAGTTATATTCAACATGAAAGGTACAGCAATCCTCCCACACTAGAAAATAAACCCTAAGGTTCGATTGGATTTAGTCCAAGACATACTCTTCTAAATACCGGGGAGTCATGCGCTGTATTAGTTAAACAATATTTATCATTTTCGTTTACTAATAATTAACTAATGACTGTGAATTTGGGCCTTAGAGTCTCTCCGTAGTCTAGTACGTGATAATTTTAAAGTGGACGCAATATGCCAGGAAAAGGTAATGAAACATTAGGAATTCCAGCAGGAATTTCAAGTGTTTGCAATTTAGAAGCACCACTACTCATACAGAAAGAGTCAGACAAAATTCAGATCTAGTTGGTTTAAGCCAAGAATGTTTTTCGCAAATATTGACTTTTGTAAAAATAGACACACAACAGTCTGATACATTCAAGAGAAAATGTATTCCCGTTGAGGAGCAATTGGCTGTAACTTTACGATTCTTAGGTATGGGAGAAATACGTAAGGAAATTGCAGAAAATAGCAAATGCTTGCATCATATTTAAACTCTGTTGTAATAGAGATGTGTAGTGCAATTTACAGAAATATGACGAATGATTTTTGTAGGTCTATCCCCTGCTATCCAAAATTAAAATTCTACAAGTTTTTTATGCCCCTATTGCGGTTTATAACTCAATTTAATAATAAAAACTCTTAAACAATTGTGTTTTTATAGAATTTTGACATTTTATGTCGCAAACTTAAGCAGAGAAAAAAAAATCACTTGATGTTGTTTTTCTTTTTTTTTGGCGTGTGATATAGGGTTGAAAATGCTTTCGCACTTACAGAGACCGTCGTCCTCCACGTCTGGGTCCGCCAAGTTTGCACCCGGCCCGTATCCCCTGGTCGCCGTCAGAGGGGGCCCCGCTATGCAGCAACGCTACGAGTTCCCTCTTCTTTCTCCGTAGAACGTACCCTACGTATTGCGGCTCAGCGTCCCAATTGTCCTTGCAATCGACCATCCTCCCTATCACGCTGGCAGGTGTGAACCCGCCAACCAGCTGCGCCATTGCATTTCTTTCAGTATGCCATTTGATGCAGTCGAAGAAAGGGTGTTCTGCATCATCATCCGTTATACCACAGTAAATGAAGTCGGGACCATCACTTGATGGAGTGATGCAACATGGTTTAATTATATTATGTACCTGCACAAAAAATCAGGAAAAGTTAATAGTGCTGCTAAGTCAAAATTACTGTAGCGAAAGAATACTGAAAATATGTATTTTATTAAAACGAATATTGACGCTGGATCATAAAATATTCCAGCAACAAGTAATTGTAATAATAAAAATTTTTAAAAAATAGAACAGTATTTGCAAAATATTTTTGTAAAGAAGAGAAATTTTAAACTTAACGATAAATAGCGTTATTATTATTAATATGTAAGAAATAAATAAATAAAAATAAAAGATATTTTAAATTTGTTTTTTATTCATCAAATATACACTGTAGTTCTTTTGCAAAATATCATTTTTCTAATATTTCCACAGATTGGGGTTCAATGATTTCAGCAGCATCAATACTACGTTTTCATTCCATGTTTCCGCACAATTGTCTGGAGACTCCACCAACCTTATATTGCCTACTGATTCAATAAGGGTATAATAAATATTTTCTCATGAAGATAATGAAGATGCAAACACGACAATTGCAGCCGATTCGATCAGCTGTAGTCACGATATCATAGGACTCTGCCAGCATAATATTTTACAAAATATTTCATCTTTGCTTTCTACTGATGAAAAGCGATTTTACAGTCAAACTGTGACCGAGTTCCATTTATAGGCAGATTTCCGCAATGCAGATACCTCATGCAATCTTGGACGCTTATACTGAGAAAGTTTTGAAATCTATATATATAAAAATTAATGTGTGTTTGTTTGTTTGTTTGTACCTTATAGGAGCCCAAACTGCTGGACCGATCTTCATGAAATTTTCACACAATATAATTGGGACTCTTGAATGAATTCTAGGCTACTTTTTTATTAATCACGCCCACCTTTACGCCTACTTTTTTAATTATGATACTTCACACGGTTTTTAATAGATTTTATAATATAAACGAGCTTAACTTCGCCATTTGTGGACCAATCGCAATGAAATTTGGTGCACTTAGTCTGCGCAATTCCGGGAAGGCTATAGAGTATTACTTTTTTTAAAACTTGACCACTAGGGGGTAGGGGGAATTTCGGCCCCTCCGAAACGTTAAAACCGATTTTAATGAAATTTAGAATATGGATAGATCTGCATCTAAAAATTCACATAGGCTATGTGCATTTTCTAAACTAGGACCAGAAGGGCGAAAGGGGGAAATTTCTGCCTCTCCGAAATGTTCAACCCAATCTTAATGAGATTTAGAATATAGATAGATTTCCGTCCAAAAATTCATATATGCTATATAAATTTTCAAAAGTAGGATCAGGAGGGCGATAGGGGGAGAATTCTGCCCCTCCGAAACGTTCAAACCGATTTTATTGAAATTTAGAACATGGATAAATTTGCATCTAAAATTGCTCATAGGTAATGTACATTTTCAAAAGTAGGACAAGGACGGCGATAGGGGGAAAATTTCGGCCTTTCTGCAACTACATAGCCGATTTTGATGACTTTAAAACTTGGATGTGTTTGAGTTTAAAAGATACATTGACAATTGTGCAACTCCGGGAAGGTTATATGCTTTTACTTTCTTTAAAACTAGGACCACGAGGGGCAATTTCCACGCCAGCGAGACCATTTAACCGATTTTAATGAAATTTAAATGTATTTATGTTTTTGCATCTAGAAGGAAACATATGCTACATACATATATGTTTTTTAAATAGAGCCAGGAGGCGACGTAGGTGTAAGATATGCCTTTCCGAAACTGTATAACCGATGGAGATAATAACGGGAGCGAAACCGCGGGTAAAAGCTAGTTTAGTTATAAAATATAATTATTTATCTATGTTTGTTATATGTTTTAGCTGGTTTATATGCGCATTTCATTTGCTGCTAACCCCAAAATCTTCAGTAGACCTTTAACCAATTCTTTGAAAAAAGCTAAGGAATTTCAGATGTTTATACAATGTTATGCATGTTTATACAAGATTCTTCATATAGACCAGCTAAACCATATCGACACCTGTGCGCGAACTTATCGTATGTTACAAAAACTAAATTTCACAGGAGAGCGTTTTTATTCGTCTTTTTTTATTTGTCATATACGATAAAATGTACATAGTGTTATCTCCATAACTATAACAATTATCGCTATAATACTTTATCTGCAGATGAATTAATGGATTTAGAACCATTTTGCATAAAAAAGTCGATTTCGAAAAAAGTGTAACATACGATAATTTCGCGCACAGGGGTCGATATAACAAACATAGATAAATACTCGGAATGACTTTTGACTAACGTTGAATAATTGAAAGAATATAAAATAGAATTTTAAAATATATGTATATATGTATAAAATTAACCTTTTTGAACTGTTGCTGCAAATGCTTTCACGAAATGAATTGTTCATCTGAACAAAAGAAGAAAATAACAATGTGAACTGCAATTTATTGAAGAATAAAATTCTTTTTTATTAAGTTTTGCTAACCTTATTAATTTTCAAGTTTGACTATTTAGCTGTTTATACATTATAATCATAGGATAGATGCATATATTATTTGTTATAATTAAAATCATATAGTGAAAAATCCATCTTAAAAACTTGTTTAGAAAAGTTTTCAAAATTGGTATTTTAAACAAAGTACTATTGTCTACTTCTTTCTGTAGGTGTCACAAAGATCAGACTAAACGCCAAAAAAGTTAACATCTGTTCGGCAAATTTAAAAGTATGCGTAGTAAAAAACCTGACACTCCTTAGCACATGTTTTGTATTTAATTTTAAAAAGCCTTGGCATAAAATTATTGGACTACTGTTCTACTAAATATCATTAGTAAAACCGAAATTGGAATAATGAAGGCTAAATAGAAAAATATCAATGCAGTTTCGGCTGTGTTTTTGAAAGGCTTCATAGATTTATTTCCATACTTGCATCTGTTCATCGCTTCGTCGGCTTGCAAAGAGATCAAATGGCCTATTAAAAAAAGCTATAAAAAAACAATAGTTTGCTTATGCACACATAAATAAAGTTATGCCATTTGCATAAATAAGGCCGACTCATATGCATAAATAGTTTATCAATATAGAAGGCCGCCGCATTATAAAGGGTGATGCCCTTTTCAGCAGTTATTTTCAGATCGAGTTTAGGTACATGTGGTATTTTTATCTTAATTAGTGTCAACCTCATACATATGTATGTCATTCGAAGGTCTTTTTATCAGTGAATCCAAACAAATTTCGAGCACTTTGAACAACTAGTGTCGACATTGTGGGCAACTCCCCGACCTTTTGGACAATTGAAATTCCAGAATAATTAGAATTACCGGAAACCTAAACGGGTCATAGTTGCGACATCTATAAACACGCTAATGCAACAAATAAGCGTGTACATTTTTATTTTTGTTCTACAGAACAAAGATAGTTTCAAGGTCTTGAAAAAAGAAAAATAAATTAAATACATACACAAACATATGCATATGCGCCAATATTCGCCGAATACGAATATTCAATTTGAAATATAGCTGCACTCGATATTTAAAATTTAATTGGAAAGAATTTGCCTTTTGCATCACCAAAATAGATGAATTTAAGATTATCAATTTGGCACCTGAATGCCACTGCTGAACATTTCTCAGATTAGTTTCTCTCCTTCAATTGGAAAAAATATCCTTTAATATCCTTTTTAGCGATAAACGGCTGGCAAAGGACGTTCACCCACTGACCAGACTGACAAAGTAATTACGGAAAAATGCGAGCAAGGCAATATTTAGTGACACAAATAACTAGTATTCCGTGCGGGCGAATGTTTAGTGGTGTGAGCAGACTTACTTACCGTATTGCAATAGCCTTGGAGGAGAAAAGATTTCAAAACTACTACTGTTACCATTTTTAGTCTTGCTGTAAAATATATTTTTACTAAAAGAAAATTTTTTTAACTGAATGCGAAAATTCGACTGTATTTGTTATTTATATGTGTTACCTCCGAACTTCTTACTGCGTGAACCGTTTTTGATGTTTCTTTCTAGAAAGCTCGTGCTTACAGTGTGGTAATATTTCCATGGCGGACGAATTTCGGAAATACAGTTCCCTTCCTTAGAACTCTTTACTAGAAAAGCTCATGTTTACCGTACGGTCTCATTTTTAAGGCACGAATCGAGGGAATACAGCTCCCCCAAGACAAAATGTTTTTTTAATATGTTTTATTTATTAAAGGCGAGTCAAGAATAAATTAAATTTTAAGAAGATTAACGTAATGAGATACTGAAAAGTACAAAATAACAATTAAAAAACAATTGAATTGACTTAAAAATGAACTGAAAAGTGTACAATAAAAAAATTTAATTTTTGTATACGTTGCTATTGAATAGCTTGAAGTCGGTACCAAGTACGAAATACAATAAATCAAGAAAAAATAAAAATAAATTTATGTATGTAACATACATATTATAAAACAAACCTTTTATAAAAATAAATGACATGAAAAAAATTCAAGATTAAAAATAAATTCAATACAAACTAATATTTCATTATCTCTGACTTTTTAGTTCCTTTTTAAATATGGTCCAAAATCTTTAATTTTGATAAAATTTAATATCCTTTTTTCATTTTATATTTTATATTGTTTGTATTGAACACTAATTTTTCATTCATTATATAAAACAACTGACGGCAAACGACGGCACTAAAAAGATTAAGAAAAATTTGCAGATGAAAATCGAATAAAAAAATATTGCATAAAATAATTTTTGCAAAGACTGCATATGTAGTTTATTTTGTTTGTATTTCCGAGAGTTTTTGTATAAATAAGTGAAATTTTTTGATTATTTTATTTTTTGACACCTATTCCCAAAATATTTGCTAGAATTTGGCAAATACGAATTTCATGAAATCAGCGAATATTCGACGATACGGATATTCGTGACATCACTAGTATGTATATTAAGGTAGGTCAATTTGTTCGGGTGAGAAAAAACGTGACAGGCGTATAGCAAAATCAAAAATTACACAAAATTCTAAGAAAATTACCCAAAGAAAGTATGGGTCTAAAATTAAAATCTAGATCCCGCCGAGAGACATGAATATTTTAGTTTAAAACTACATAGATTTAATAAAAAACAACATGTTATTACTAAATCCAAACATAATATACCATTAATTTGGGCTAATTTTAAAGCAAATTTTATAAGATTTAAGAATCTGTTTTCATTTTGTTAAAATTTCGATTACTAACCCGTGTTTTATTAAACGTTTAATTATGAAAAATAAAAAACCAGCAACTTCTGTTATATCACTACAAAACACAAAAAAAAATTTGTAATCTGCTATGAAAGTTATCAACAAAGAGTAATTACAATTCAATATTATTAACAGTTCTAGTCATTGAAGAAAATTATTATTGATAAATCCAAAGTAGGTCGTGAAAAAATGAAAAGCAGGGAGTCCGTTCGTCGTACGCAGAACAATGATTCAGCCTTACTAGCTTTTTCTTTTGATGGCAGAAAAAATGATGCACTGACACGGGAAGAAAAAAGTGGAAAATACCATCCGAGAGTGGAAAAGGACACTCATATAGTAATAGTTAAAGAGCCGGGAAGCAAATTGTTAGGTCACACAAAAGTTGACGCTGAGGACTCCAGTACTAAACAGCTGCAATTATGTGAGTTCTTCAAGGGAAAAAAATATCGCTTACCAGCTTGATAGGAGTTTGCTGCGATGGGGAACCCACCAATACTGGAACTGAAAATGGAATTATACGAAAATTTTAAGTTTTGTTGAATAAACCATTACATTTGTTGCATTTTAACGAACTCCCGCTTCGCCATTTGTTCAATGCTTTAGAAAAATGTACTACAAGTGGACCACGTACTGCTAGTGGGGCTTTGACAAAATTAATTCAGACCTGTGAACAACTTCCGGTAAGCATGCATTTATTTTATCAACGCTTTATGTAGGTCCCTTAAAAATAAAACAAACATTTCGTTGTAGGCTTTAGCTGATTTTCAACTGATTTCTTTGGGAAATATGCCTCCACCTTTGGATGTTAAGGATGAAAAAAATCTTTCTGCTGACGTTCTCTACCTCTATCGAATAGCCAAAGCTGTATCGGAAGGTTCGTGTCCAGAAGATGTAGCCAGTATGAAACCGGGACAAATTGTTCATTCTCGCTGGTTAACAAAAGCCAGCAGACTCCTGCGATTATATGTTGCAACTAGTTTGCCTTCAACAAATTTAAAAATATTGGATAACTTTATTATGAAAGTTTATGTACCGATGTATTTTAATGTAAAATTTTACAATTCAGTAGTACATGGTAGGGCGCTTTTATATAAATTTATTAAGTCCACGCAATTATTACCACAAAATCTTCCAGAAATTGTAAACAAAACTATACAAAACAATGCATTTTTCGCCCATCCCGAAAATATATTGTTAACAATGCTTTTCGACGAAAGAAAACCTGTTCGTGAAAGAGCCATTAACAAAATTTTGTATTGTCGTGAACAATTGTATGAGTCAACTAAACTCAGGGCTTATAAAAAGCATCCCATTAATTTCAATTGCACAGATTATATGGATATAGTCGACATAGATAATGATAATATATTATCTGAGCCTCCATTTACTGCAAGTATCTCACACGAGCACCTGTTGAACTATATGAAATCTGATGATGCACCGCTGCCAGATCCAGGAATTTCGTCTCATGACGAGTGATTGCAAAAAATCGTGATGGTGTTAAGGCAGTGACTTTAGAAAGTCGAACCCAAACACCCCGAAAGACTTGAGTTCTGTTGTTTAAATTTCGAAATTCATTAAAAAAAAATTGTGTTCTTACTGTCTCTCGGCGGGATCTAGGTTTTGATTTTAGAGCCATAGTTTCTTAGTCTAGTTTTCTTAGAATTTATTGTAGATTGCGTTTTTGCTATACGCCTACTAACAAAAAAATTTTACCCACCCTAATGTATATACATATGAACGTATTAAAGGGCTGCACGACATTTTCTAAAATACACATTGCACTACTATGCAGTAGTGTCAAGCACTTTATTTTACTTCAGTCTTGACAAAAAAATTAAGTACTTCACTTCAACAGTTTTTCAAACAAAACATATTCTACATAATACTTTTTTTTTTTTTTTTTTTTTAACCTTTTTTATTATTTTAACAATCTATTTTTTCAAGCTTCAAGGTTTTTCCTTTTTTCTTCTTATTTATTCTCGATATTTCGTTAACCTTCGGTTAACATCTTCAGGAAGTTTTTTATTTTAAATTTTTTTCTTTTTTGAAAAAAAAAAGTTTATATATATATAAACTTCAAAAAAGAAAAAAATTTAAAATAAAAAACTTCCTGAAGATGTTTACCGAAGGTTAACAAAATATCGAGAATAAATAAGACGAAAAAAGGAAAAACCTTAAAGCTTGAAAAAATAGATTGTTAACATATTCTACATAACTTGAAAAGCTTTGGATACAGTGCTTGACAGTATTTGAGTTATATTTTATAGTAAATTTGAAAACGAAACATCAGAATGAAGCAAATAAACCGTTAACCATAGTAAGCAAAGCGAGTGCAGTAGAACATTGACAAAAAAAATTATAATTCAGGAACAGTGTTGTTAACGTAGTGTTCATATCAATATTTCTTTCTAAATACGCCGTTTGTACACTACTCACATGTGACATATTGAAATGCTAAACTAGAGTTTATTACGCTAAATGTCACAAAATAGAGATACATACATACATACTTATATACATATAATGAAAAAATAGTAATACATTTATAATTATTGCTACAATTTTTGCACTTCGATAATTATAACTCCATACGAACGCACACTGTTTGTTCGATAAAAAAAAGATGTTTATACTCTGAATATGATAATTTTGTAGCCGTTAAAGCAGGCTTCATACGAGTGATTTGTGCGTGGTCAACCTAATTTTACTTGTTACTGCGGCTGTGCCCGCACAAATGATAAGAAATTGGAATTGTACGAGAACACTTGATAATTTTTTCAGTTGAGTTTAGAAAGAAACATCAAAGTGTATGTATTGCGGAGATAAGTACCAAGCAAATATTTTTGTTTTCTTTTTAAGTTTTTTGTTTTTGTGCGAAACGAATGTGGGTGCAAGTAGTTTTTAATTGAAAAAGGAAGTAAAAAACTTTTATCAAAATTTAAAAAATTATATAAAAATGCTATTATTGAAAACGCAATTGTACTGGCGTTCATGAGAAAAAAATATTTATGGTGTTCTAGAGTTGTATTATCCATATTTATCAGTAATATTACAAGTAAACGTCTATTTGTTCTTAAAAGGCGATCGCCCATTTGCTTCTTTTCTAATTTTATTTTTTGTTGTGTAAAAATAAATTAACCGAAGAACAATTGTATCATCCGCTTCTGAATTCATGTTTTCTCACATTATGCTGGGAACACAATTGCGACGAACGACGAATTACGTCTTGCACAATGAATTCATCGCTAACAGTTCGATGCGTACATTCGTAGTGTGATGCACAATTACGCCGAAAAAATTAGTGGTGTCATAATCACATATTTCGTCGATACTTGCAATATTTTTGTAATCTTTCGATGACTGATTGTATAGGCATTCAAATTTTTACTTCTTCAATTAATAATTCACTTGTATCCATATTATTTAATTTCTTATTAAACCTTAATTTTCACATGACATGTGATAGTGTTACCGAAAAAACCAAAAAATTTTAAAGAATGAAACATTAAAACAAAACTGGAGGTCTCGCGTGGAAGTAAAATCTTACATAAATATCCAGACAATATTTCACATTCATTACATTTGAGAATTAAGTACTGGTTTTTAGAAGACCATGAAAAAATTCGTTCGTGATGATAACAGCAATAAAATTAAAACGAATTGTTTTCGTTTTCAATGTAAATACACCAAATATACCGAATTTTTTATATCATTTTCTAAATACAAACAGTAAATTTTAGTTGATATAAAATAACTGTATATGTCCTCTGTGTACTTTTTTAACATAAAACGCCAAAATATTACATATGTGCACACTGCGTATGCAGCACTGATAATCAAAACCCAAAAAAATAATTGGTTTTACTTCAGCGATGTTATACTTAAATTTCATTCTATTTCAGTTGGTTCTACTTTTATTTTGTTTTGTGGTTCTGTAATATTATAATACAGTATTTGTTTATATGTATAAAAGATTTCGGCATTGAAGTGTGAAAGAAGGAGATGGATAGTGCTTGCAATTATTACGATGTTTTGTAAGACATTTTTATTGTGCTTGCGCAGCCTTCTAGTACGTACATATGAATGTAATTAACGTCTAGATGCTCAAATATTTGCTTGTAATATTGAACTTGATATTTTTTTACGTTTCAAATATTTCATAATAACTTGAAGTAATATTTATCTCCATCAAAATATTACAGACATACCACATACATATATTAATTAAAAATGGCCGTAACACAATAATAATAGCATCTTGTTGTTTTTTTTTTAATTAAGTACAGCTCCTCCCTTATGATGCCGTAAGCAATAAACGCAAGCGCTTACAGCCACTCCCTCTATTAGTAGTGGACAATTTTTAGTTAAACAAATTTTAGCTTTAAATTTATTTACAATTGATAGTAGCATTAATTTCCGCATTTTCTCAAATCACAACAACACACCTTGATGGCAAAATAAATAGTTAAACATTCATAATATAAAATACACTAAAAATAATTTTCTTCTTCAATGTCTATCACCACATACCGTACCATAATTGTTGTTTTGCACGTTTTGAAGTCATTTACACTTTTTTCATACATTTTTTTATCGCTCCTATTGCGTTTGATTAAGCCAAAACGTTATTAAATAAATATTTATTAGCACTTCGTTCAGAAATTATAAAAAGCAACATATATTTTTTAAAAAAACCAAATAAAGGGTGGTCCAAACAGAATGCACGATGTTCATTGTGAGTCACACCATAACGTCAAGTTTCTTGCCAAACTTAATTTGACATTTCTTTGTTTCAGTGTCTGACAAATTCTACTAAGCCTTTTACGAAAATGGGCAATCAAATCAAAGCGCTTTTTGTATAATTTGCAATTTTTTTGGTCAGCATAATCGATCAAATATGTCCACAATCGGGATATTAGGTTAAGTTAGATTGCACTCGAACAAGACGGGTTGACCCTAGTAGCACCGTAGATGCGTTTTGTTACCCTATCCCCGTAGAAATCAGAGGACGTCACAACCACCCTGTGCCGTTCATGTACCTCACTAAGTCCGTCAGAGCACAGCCCCAAGTTGTGAATGAAAGGCGCCCTAAGGAATCTCAGCAGCGACATAACCAGACCGGGGCACTCACAGAGAAAGCGCACAACAGTCTCCCTCTCCGAATCACCCTCACAGCTCCTACATCGGGCATTGAAGAGAATACATTTCCTCTCAGCATGCGTACCGATGAACCAGTGGCCCGTGCAGACGGCCGTGAGTCTACTAATGGACAATCGGGAAAAACTCAGGAGTTTCCGAGTTCTACGCTAATCAACGAATTATCGTTTCGATTCGATATTGTATAGACTTTGAAAGAAAGATGTGACATATCCTGACAATTTTTTTCTGAAATTCAAGCAATTCAAACGGCGTCTTCAGGAACTTTTTGTATTTAAGGTACAAATACATAACACGGGTTACTGTGCCCTTCGAAACCCATTACGCGGAAAAGATGAATGCCGTCAACTTTTTTATTAAATTTTTTATTTCTATTTTTCACATTTCTATCACTTTATTGTTTTTTTGGACCTGCTTCATTAAACTGCATTTGGTCTAAAAATGTTTCTATAATGCGCGCTGTGCAACTTGCCGTTCTTTACGCGGTGAAGTTTTTAAACGCATGACAATCTTCGACGAATGAACACACATTCTTCTACCTTTAGAGCATAATTAGTTTTTCATTATTATTTTAATAATTGATTCGTTAATTTTATTTGGTTGCTCTTTCAGATGTTCTTACATATTCTTATGTTTTATATTAAAAAAGCACTTGGATGTGGAAGATGAATGAAAATAAAATAATAGTAAGGACATGTACGAGTATAAAGACTAATAAAAAAAAGATATCAAAACCAAGAAACGTTGTCTTTTTCTCTACTGCGTTCGCCAACAAGCAAAAAAAAACACATGATTTAAAGACACATAAAAAACCATTTGGAAATCTAGAAACACAATAGAAATCTTGACGAAATTTCGGAAAAACTACAAAAAATGCTACGCTGTAAAAATATAAAATAGCAATAACGAATGTTTCAATCGCCAATTGAAAGACTTTTAGAGCTTTGTCTAATAGTTTATTTGGACAATCCAATAACAATTACGCTACATTTATTATTCACACTTTTCTTCTTTGAATGATGAACCCAGTACTTTATGTGTATTTTAATCGCATGCGTACAGCTTTGAAAACGAAATATTTTAAAATGACAATGTAGTTTCGTCAAAACTACATATGTACATAATATATTCATAATATGTACTATGTGCAACATTGGGGTTAAAATTCGGTCATTTACATTATAATTGCTCCTCAAATTAAAAATTTTTCTCCAACAATGCAATCTACCCATTCCGAAAGTATTCCATGTATTTGAAAACTAATCATACCCAACTACATATTTATAAATCATTACTTCATCCTTTAAATATAAATACTTACATACTAATGATGTTACGAATATTGGTAACACTGTATTCGTCAAATTCAAGTCCAAAAACAAAGTGCATTTGTGTGTCCTTTGTGTGTCAGTTGTTGTCGGAAGGTTTCAGTGGCGAAGAGTCACTGGTCACTGAACAATACCGGTTTCAGCTGATAGCAATCCACAATCGCATCAGAACGCCCTCCTTCGTCGGTATTGTGTAGCACCGGCGAAGTAAATTAATAATAAAAAAAATGGCTACTGAACCGAAGCTTCAGCACTGCTACGAGTATAAACAAAGAACGTGCGAAAGCAGAGCTGCAAAAATAATTAATTAAGCTTCACCTCCTGTCGTTTCTCCTACTGTCCCTTTCCTATAGTTCCAGCACAATGCTTCGCATGTGTAGGAGTCATCCAGATAAAAAAAAAAAAAAATACAGGAAGTGGAAAAAAGTGTGTACATCAAATAAAAGAAAAATATAAATTTTTAATAAAAACGTTTCTTTGAGTAAAGTAAAAAAAAGAAATGAAATATTTTTTTGTAACTGAAATTAAAAAAGTCAAGTCTTTTTTTGTTCATATCGTGTTGTAGTAGGAACTAAATCTCAGTAGAGGAATGTTGAACTTCAAAAATAGATATTTCGAAGCCTTTTCTATTGCGATGAGATGCGTAAAAGAGCGGGAAACTACATTCGCTCGATGGAAACACTAGTTTTGTGATGTCACTAAATATTGTATTGTATTATAGTGTTTTTATAAATTTTTTTTCCTATATTTTAAGGAAATATTAAAAAAAATACTATAGATATTTTAAGTTTTGAATACAGATGTGACTACGGAGCTGTCAACACCGTGTGAATTTTGGAACGTTCACCACCGCCCCTATGGGCACATGGAAAGACAACTTGTGACTAACTAGGTACACATAGGTTGCAGTCCATAATCATAGTTATTTCCAGCCTATGATATACAGCTTGCTGAGGTGTTTCGGGCTATCTAAACTCTGTGTCACATCAGAGAGTAATCTCGCCGGTGATTACTGTTTACTGGCAATAGCACGTAGATTAGAAAAGTCGTATCAGGGCACATGTCATAAAAATTACGATAAGTCCCCAATAGACCAATAACTACTCTCACCGCGTAACTTGAGGTATTAACCACAGCCTCCACGAGGCCAACCGCAATAAAACCGGAACGCAACTAAGACTTGGTCCACAAAGTTCAGGCGAGCTAAGTGGTCGTACATCAGTCATTAGAGCCGTACTTTGCAGTATCTATGTGGGCGACCGGTTTCCCGTCGAACCAGACCAGGCAAGGACTAAGGTTAAGCAGTCAAATAACGTAAAACAATTCAAGTCATATCTCTGGTAGGATTTCGAAGAGTCGCGTCCTCTGTCATCTTCAAGTTCTGGAAAAATTCAAGGTGATGCATCGCCTTTCCTATTATAATATTTCACCACACCAAAGGCCTTGTATATACGGGTACGAAACTATCATATGGCCGTAACGTACATCTTCATTATAAGAGTTAAAGAACAATAAATAAAAATAAAATTTTTTCTACTAGTTACCTAGAGACCGAGGGAATGCTAAATTTTCCGTAGGTAGTGAACAAATCCACAACCTCCTTGCGGGTAGTTTTGAACTGTACTGGATATTATGAACAATTTACTTTAACGAATAGGTCCTACAAAAATTATGTTCTCTAAATCGGAAAACTACTGTACCAAATTTTACGAACATCTGCGTCAATGTTCGCCGTATACGAATAACCAATTTGGCATTTAGTGCTCTCAATATTTCAAATTTAATTACGTTAATTATAATGATATTCCGAAACTGAATTTGACATTATTACCTTCTCACATAAATGCCACTGCAGAAAAATTGTCAGATTAGTGTCTTTTAATTGGAATAACTATAGCGGAATATTTGAAAAAACCGGTGGCAAATGACTTCGATCCACTGACATGGAGGAGAGTAAATAAAGAAAATTACGAATTTCTTTTATCTTCTGCACTCATGGAAAACGCATTCATGTCTGCCAATTAATTCATAGGAAACAACAACGCAGTTGTTGTTTAATTTTTCTACTTTGCATTGTATTCATAAGGCGTTTTGTTGAATGTGAACACATGCTACAACGTAACAAAATAATGGAACATTCATGCTTTCTAACCAGTCATTTAATTGACAAGCTGTGAACACTCAGTTAAACCAGTTCATTTCCTATATAACCCATTCATTAACTATTTCTTTTGCATGGCTTTACACCGTTACAACTGTGTTGTACATCACGCACCAAAATGAAAAATTTTTGATATGCGACAAGCATACAGCTTAGTTGGCATATATGTAGCTAAGTTGGTAAAACCGAGACACTACTTAATACAACAAGACGAAAAACGTTGCAACCTTTTCAAGTTGTGCAAACCGCTGTATCGTCTGTGATTTGCTTAAGAAGTTTTTAACAATTAAGGATGATTTAAGATGATTTAAGATGATTAAAGAAAACGGAGTTAAAAGGGAGCAAAATGTATGGAATTTTTACGAATTAAAGAGTTTATTTATGCACTCATAACGCAGTATAACTGCAACAATAATCCAAAAAGATTAAAACAATTTTATATTTTCAATAACTGTCATAAATAAGTTTCACATCATTTTGCGGAGTATTCAACCTTCGTTTCAATCAATACATTGTTGAAGCAAATACAACAAAATGCATTTGTTCGGACATACATATGTACATATGCAAGTACACATGTATGTACATATGTATACATACATAAATTATATGGTCAATACTGACAGCCTTCAAATAAAGTCTTCAAAAGCTTTGAATTATTACTGTTGAGATAAAGCCTTTTGTTAATTTCTTTTACATCTTATGAATACAAAAACGAATGTTTGAAACCAGTTTCTAATTTGTTAGTTTTTTTAATCAATCAAATCAGGGATGGAAAATGGTGGTTTAGAGTTGTCTACCTTGTAAATTTTTTTCATCTTCCTTAATTATAGATATGCCACAAGTGCTAATTTCTGCCAACTAAATAAAAATTTCATTGACGTACATCCATAAGTGTGGTATTTTAGATTTAGGTCTTGAGGTGCCAGTGTTGAAGTATGTTATTTCGATTGCAGCCACGATTCATAGGGTGAATGTTATGTGGAATATGTTATCCTTTATTATCCTTGATTTTATAAAATCAGTTTGTATTGTTATATAGGTGTAATTCATATTGTTATTAGCACTGAACAAACATACCTGGAAAGTATTTTAAGTTAATCGTATGCATGTTCTTTCGTATGTATGTGCGTACGTATGTATGCATGTACAGTATGTAAAAAATAAATGAAATAATACCTTTCAATCAAATGCAGTTTAAGCTCTATACACGGGATTCCAAACGAATTCAAACAAAAATTTGATAAATGGTAATTATTTCGGTAAATGATGGTAACAAGGTCATATCCAATATATGCACACATACAAGTCTGTTCAAAAGAAAAGTTGAATTTTGAATTTTTTTAAAAGTATTTATTTATTCATCAATATCCATTTTGTCCCCTTCAAAGTAATCCCCCTCAGACATAATGCACTTATGCCAGCGCTTCTTTCAATCTTCGAAGCACTTCTGAAATACGATTTTGGGTATGGCCATCAGCTCGTTCTTCGATTTTGACTTTATTTCATAAATTTTATTAGTCTCTTCAGTTCTGGGAATAGGAAAAAGTCTCAGAAAGCCAAATCTGGAGATTAAGGTGGTTGAGGTATGATTAGGGGGTTGTTTTTGACCAAAAAATTACGAACAAGCATTGATGTGTGAGCTGGTGCATTATAGTGATGCAGAACAAATGATTTTTTCCACAATTGCGATCGCTTGAGCCGTATTGCTTCACGGAAACGTTGCATAAATTTTATTATTCCTTATTTACCGTACAACCTGTTGGCAAGAAATCATGATGCACCACGCCATTGTAATCGAAGAACAAACCTCGTATACCTATGCATCAAACAAAAATAATTTTTGAAGAAGAATTCCATCAACTGAATATTTTCCACAACAATTTAAATTTTAA
The DNA here is from genome assembly GCA_963924685.1 of Dexiosoma caninum. Taxonomy (NCBI): domain Eukaryota; kingdom Metazoa; phylum Arthropoda; class Insecta; order Diptera; family Tachinidae; genus Dexiosoma; species Dexiosoma caninum. The sequence goes on from OZ004725.1 coordinate 58,406,079, forward strand.
ATATTATTACGAAAGAACCGGATATGGATATCACTCTTCGTGGCAGATTTGCAGAGTGTGAATGGCTTAGTTTAAATTAATTTTTTCTTCCACTGGTGGGCAGGCGATTTCCCTTACAAATGTAACGAATTGCGCCGGAAATAGCTCGAGCGGGATAGTATGGAGAAGGGATAGGTAGCGAAAGTGGTAGAAATTTAAATAGCTTAATTTTTGCACTATTCTACAGTTCCGCATATTTTTTTTTAATTTGTAATTGTTGTTGTTTCGCTGGTGCTATGATGACGCATTAATTTTTAAGCCAGAAGAGATTAAATTTTTTTTATTTTACCTTACCGACATTTTACTGCTAAAATAACGACGATATTTGAGCTTACCCGATTCCGCCGTAGATCTTCACTTGTTTTGATTTTATAAAAAAAACACTGCTGATTTGCGTTTCAAACGTTTGCACTTACCGTGGTTGTTTTCTGTTGCAAATCTGCATAAGTGTAGGAAATCTCAAGTTCATATATTTTGTTGTTATCGTACTGCAGTATGTAACACATTTGCTGTTTGCAACGGAAGAGTGAGTTCCGCTGTAGTTTTATGCAATTTTTCTGATTTTGCTGTAAATTTATACAGAAGCTCTTGGCTTTGTGCACCGAGCGCGTTTTATTACACAGAAAAAACTGAAATCTGATTTCAATAATAAAAATTGCTTATTTAGATATTTTATTATTTAAAAAATCAACATGTAACAACTATTGTTGATTCAGTGTATTTTGAATAAATCACATTAATGATAATAAAAAGTATGTTTTCTCTTAGCCCCAATTAAATTTGATTAATTGCAATTTAAGTAATTTTAATTCGATGGTTTCTGAAGAGCAATAATAGAAAATATTTTAAACTAAAATTTATGTAGCAATAAAAAATTATAAATTTGTTTAAAATCATAAAAAAGGTGTGTGAGTTTTTTAATGAATACTTCAAAAACTAACATCGTTTTTCGTTTGCACAGGAACCTTAAGTTTTTTAGGTCACTTCGAAAAGTGATTTTATAATGGTAAATGTAGTGAAAATGTGTTTTTTAGAGTTTAAAATTGATAGAGTCATAATTTCTTTGTTTCCAAACCGATTTATATCATTCTCTTCTTCTGTTCGAAGGATATGGTATCATCTTTCTAACGATGCATAATTTTTGTAAATCGGTTAATAAATACCTGGTTGAAGTGTAAAAAAAAACACATTTAAAAAAAAATTTTTTTTTCCTTAGGCTCTAAGTTGCTTATGAGATCTCAAATAACGTATATTTCTTATTTTGCAAAAGGAACACTAAATTAGCTTTCCAAAATGGGTAATTACAATTAAATGGGTTAAAAAATAAATGATTTATACAATTTTTTCCAATTTTTTTTTGTTTTTGGAAAAACCACCAAATTTCCTTAAAACCCATCAACTTTTTACAACTAATTTAATACAAAATTAGCTAGATTTTTTAAACTGATTAATTTTATAAATTTAATATGTAGGAATATAATCCCAAAATTAGATTTCGCATACTAAAGAAATGTATCCCAATTTAGCAGGTAGAGCGCAACATAGATGTGCAGTTATTATTGTAGCCTAAACAAACAAATGAAAATGTTATCTATCATAAGTACACTGTTATAAACAGATTACTGATAATACTGAGTGTGCAGGGGTTTTTGTGTTCTGCGACACGTTTTGTTCTCATTTTCGTTGCTTACAAAAATAACAATAACATTGGAACAATATTAACAATAATAATGAAATGTCGCCGGCAACATTTTGGTCTGTGTGACCGCGAATGAAAAAAATAGAATTTCAGATGTTTTTCTTTCAAATGTTTTCTCGTCTAAACTCAGTCTAATTCAAAAGAAACTGTGTTGCTTGCAACAGGTAGAAGGATAATAAGCATTTGTGAGTTTCGTGATAAGATTTATTATTATTATTGGTTAGTGATAAGAACTCTAGTATATAAGGAGATGATTTTATAAAATAAAGACATTCATTAATAAGGAGAAAATATCGTTTATTTTTTTTTAAATCCCTGCGAATTTGACAGTGTAATTAATAAGTGAACTAATACAAAATGTTATTAATAAAGTTTAGCAAAGGGCAAAAATGTTACTATATTATAAAAATTTATGTTAAAAGCAACAATTTTTGTTTTATATGTGGATTTTTTGTGGATAAACGACATAAAACAGATATGTCGATAAATAATCATATTATTCCCCTTTACGAAGAGTATTTTAGTCGGTGCTTAGTACAAGGTTCGTTGTTCATCTTGATACTCAACACTAAGTTCCTGAAAAAACGATCTACATGGTTCTTTTGCATTCCCATTTCTCGAACCGGTTAACTGGCTTCCACTACGTGTACATAGAAAAAATTGCTATTTCTGTTTAACAGAAGCCAGAGGATTTCATTTTAAAATAAGACAACATATTAAATACGCAAATGTTGATAGTGTTATTAAGAGTGTCAAAAAAAACGCTGTTGCAAAATTAGTTAAAGAAATATCACCAGATTTAACAAAGTTTAAACCACCTGCAAGCCCCGCATCAGAATATACTCCAACTGAAGGAGAATTAAATAAACAACATTTTGTTTCCCAAGGGGAATTTCATGATTTAGAATTATCCAAAAGACAAACTGAGCTTTTAGGTTCCAGATTGAAACCGTGGAACATTTTACTAGAAAATGTAAACATCACATTTCGTAGGACCGAGAAAACCAAATCCTCCAATTGATGGAGGATTAAGAAAATATTTAAACAAATTTATATTTTTTATTCCTATTTTTGAAACTATATAGTGCACTTGATCAAAAAGAAGGTGTTACAAATGTCTGTCGTTACATTAGGTGATTAGAAAATCCAAATTCATTATGGTTTTCTGAGATTGTAATCTCTGAATAAGGAGAATTTGTTGCAGTTGAATTCATGTTGTTGTTAGTTGATTTCTTAAAAAAAGGGAACATTTTCCAATTTAAAGTTCTTGATCAAGTGCGATATATTCTATTAAATAAAAAAAATTAGAATCAATTTGTTGTAAAATTTTAAAATCTGTTCAATTTTAAAAATGTATAAATTATATTCTTTTTCATGAAAATTAAGATAACAAATGTTAAAAACTTTGAAATTTTAGTTTCTGAAATGGAAAAAATCCCGCATATGTTTTAAAAAGTGCATAAAATCCTCTAAATTTCGATGGTTTTTGGAATGCAATAAAACTAATTATAGACTTTCGCAAATGGCATTTAAGTTTTGCACGGATTTGTTCCAGGACCTATTGAAATGCAGGTTTATTGAGTCTGAATGTGTTCACAATTCTTAAGAAAAATAGAAAAATTAATATCAATATCATAATTATTTTATAAAAAAAACATTTCTTACATTGTATCGTGAATGGCAATTATATTAACGTTTTGTCGCTACCTCATCCGATGAATAATTTATGTTAATTATTTCATCATCTTCACTTGAACTTGAATTTTTATTTCTGTTTTCTATACCATCTTGTCTTCGTTTCAATGTATTTCAAGAATACCAATTTAAGAACGAAGTGGCAATAAAAAAGAAAATGAACGATAACACCAACGGGAATAGGATGGACCAAGCATGCGAAATACAATGGATATTTTAGTATTTACAGGAGAACATCGGACCCAGCTTCGATAATATTTCCAATATTATTCTTTAAGTTAAAATGCCAAATTTATTTACACTATTATTTCAACATAAATCATTAAGCATTAATCAGTTTCTGTTCTTTTGTGAAACACAACCTAAATAACTGTTGTAAAACGGAAAAATTCCACATTCTTCAATCAATCACTTTATTCTTAAGAACACAAATTTGTAAAAACCCATTTCATCTACAACAACAATTAATACTTTTAAGACAATCGTTAAATTCCTGGATTTTATAATATTGTAATGAATTCACCTAAAAATGCCTTAAAGTAGTAATTTGCCTGAAATTCACAATGTGTAATAAATATTTATGAACAATTTTCGGAGAATGAAATTTTTTGTTTAAAATAATAAGATGTTTACAATGCAATTGTTGAGATTTACCGCCATGGAGAAACTCAATATAAACACATACCTACAAGTACATATTCAGTGATGATCATCAGTGAACCCACTGACAGGAATGTTGGTAACTAAACGCAGAAATACGTATGTACATAAGTATATCTGTATGTTGTGTACTTGCTTGTTACCGACTTCGAACAGGTCCGAAGGTAACTCATAAAATGTTTTTTTTATTTATAATTATAGTTATATAAATAAAAGGGTCGGCGCTCGAAGTGTTGCCAACTTTATACTATTTTAGCAAATTAACCAGCTAATGGCAGCAATCACATCTTTTCTCAAATATCAGTGTATTGTATTATTTAAGAAGCATTTAATCTTACAACGCAACATGGTTACTTAAATATGACGTTTGAACTGGATTCACACATTCATTCCGACCACCCAAGGGTGAAACGCAAAAATTGCAACGTACTCCATGCCAAAATCCAGTTTAACTGGCGAAGTTCAAGACTGCACAAAAGCCAATGTTGCAGAAGCAAGAACATATGTATGTATGTGCTAAAACGTTTTATTTGTCTTTCTGTTGTACATTATGTTTATCAGAAAACGGTTTGATTGCTCTATTTTATGCTTTTGAATACAATCATATAAAAAGATGCTAGAGTTGACAATATAAGTATATCAATTCCGTAATGTAACTGATATTATTAAAAAAACGGAGTGTACCGAAAAAGAATGCATGCACTGCTTGTCTTCTGAAACCAACGAATGCATTAGGATTAGTATGACTAGTTTTAATGTTAGGTTCGCAGGCCGCGAAGTGCGAAAGGATTCAGCCAACCGATGTCTTTCTGGATCCCATTTAGTTACGTGAGCGGGATCAGTCCTGAAACCATACCGAGTCCAGAATAAACAAACGTATACCCGTCACATCGGGTGCCGATACCTCCGCAGTGTCCTGAAGAAAGGAGAACATGTCATGGCGAACTCTAAGCTCTTGTACATCGCGGTGTCCAACTCCTCCAGAAAAAAGTTCATGGTCCGATTTCACAGCTAAAGAGATAGAACTCCCTCCTGAGGCGTTCCCCTATTCGCAACTCTCACCTCTCACACTCTCGTAGTTCGCCCCAGGCTGGACATTATGACACTGTTGGTCCGCAGTCCCTTCACCAGGCAAATCTACGCCTGATGCACACGCAGTCCCTTCAGACCCCGCGTAATCGCACACGGGGTCACGTTGTTAAACGCACCCTCTATGTACAGAAAAACCACCAGCGCATACTTCCCATACGCCCAAGATTTTTCCAGAAAACCTATCAGAGAGTGCAGTGCGGTCTCAACCGACCTACCCTTCGTGTAAGCATGCGGAGACTCCGATATATCATCACCTCTGATCGACCATCTCCGACGAAGATCGATCAGACTGTCCAGAGTTTTAAAGTAGATTTAATAAATTTTTGTAAAAGTGTAACTTACCATATTTTTTGTGTTTCACTGGTAAACATCTTAAGTAAAATTATGATACACTCTCTTAGTTCGGTTATAAGGAACACCGGTTATAACGAATTTTCCTATACAACGAACAAATTATCCGGTCTCTAGAGTTTTGCGTTCATATTTCGAACAAATTAGTACGGTTATAACGAACTCCGGTTATAACGAACTGTTTCATAAGTCATTAAACAAAAATGCACGAAAAGTTATATATAACGAACAAAAAAATAAATAATAAATTTAAACTCCCAGCAAGTAAATGTGAAAGACACAAAAATATTAATATGATTTCCAAATTATTTATCTATATTTGTCATATAGTTCTGCTGGTTTAAATGCACATTTCATTTGGTGCTAATACCAAAATCTTCAGTACGTCTTTAACCAAATTCTTGAGAAAAGCTAAAAAATTTCATAAGTTTCAAGAACACTAAAAAAATCTTTGAGAATAACAAAGTGTACAAACAAAATAATTAAAAATTTTTTTTTTATACTGAAGATTTTGATGAAATGAAATGCCGCATATAGACCAGCTAAACCATATAACAAACATAGATATAGATGGTCGAAGTAGTCTACACGTTGGCTACAAAACGAAAAATTTTTCATGGGTTCAACCCCAGTTTCGGACTAATAAAAACATTTCGCATTTCTTCTGATGTGCATTTGTGTGTTTTTGTGGCAGTTGTTGTCGCAAGGTTTCAGTGGCGAAGGCATGGTCACTGGTCACTGGTCACTGAACAAGTAACGGCTTCAGCTGTACCCAATCCACAGGCACATCAGAACGCCCTCCTCCGTCGGTATTGTATAGCACCGGCGAAGTAAAATAATTATTAAAAATCGTTACTAAAAGACAACGCTTCAAAACTTAAAACGTCTCCTTGACATCAGAGACGTTACAACACTGCTGTAAGAACAAATAACGTGCAAAAAGCAGTGTTGGAAGATAGTAAAGCTTCTCCTTCTCTCATTTCTCCTACTATCCCTTTCCTCTAGTTCCAGCACAATGCACCCGAATATGTAGTGGTCATCTACTGAGTGCTGGTCCCAGATAAAAAAATATCTTCATGAATTTTGAGTAATCTTGAATAATTGAAAGAATAGTTACATTATTTTTTTTACTAATTTTATATGCATTTTTATAAGAGCATGTAAATTCTTCCATTTGTTATTATTCTTAAGTAATTTTACATTTACATATGTATGTAAGTATGTGGATGTTTAATATAGATATGTATATTGAATTCAAATAATTTTTTACTACTTTTGTTAGTGTTGTCTTTTCTCTTTTCCAAAATCTGGACGCCTTAATTTACACAAATATGTACAATTTGCTATTAAGATAAATATATGTACATACCAATAAATTTATGTACATATGTAAATTCACTCAGTAACTTTAACATCAAAAACCTATTTCTATTTCCTACTTTTAAGTTTTCTTTTTCTTATTAAACTATGCAATTCTTCGTATGAAATCTGACATCAAAGTTAACATATGAAAATGTTTAATCGCTGTTACCATAAGCTCATTGATATCTTAAGAAAAAACGCTTTCAGAGATGGGGTATTCTTATATTAATTAATGATTCAAGTACTTTTTGACAATTATTTATTTTGTGCATGTGGAAAAATTTACAAAAATTTTAAAAGTTATACAAAAATATACATGTTACGTAAAAGGTTCAAAAGCTACGAAAAATCTAAGAAATGCAACTAAAGGGTGCTTTAAACGATAAGATTTGTCGCACGTAAAATGTGAGAGAAAATAAAATGAAATTCCATCCGTATTTCAAAAAAAGAGAGTAAAAATCGGATGGTTGTTTTCTGGCGTTTACACCATTGGTTTGGATAAAATCAAGTAAGATGAAAACATTTTCATTTAATTTAACTACAGCTGTTTGCTTGTTTTCCCAGGGATGGAGTTCTTGTGCAATTGAATTTTTTTTTTAATAACCTTGAAAAATATTTTTATAACTTTCGAATATGTTATTTTCGTGGTCAAAATTTTTAGTGTACTTTTGTAAAATATACGTATATTTTTATAAAATTGTGCGCTCGTGGTCTAAAATGTACATTTTGATTTTATAATTGGTATAAATTTATGAAACCAGTTTTCCCTCCCTGGCGTTCGCAAGAAGAAAGTTGCATTTTGCCACTTTTATAGATGACTATTCAAATATACGTATATTTTTATAAAATTGTGCGCTCGTGGTCTAAAATGTACATTTTGATTTTATAATTGGTATAAATTTATGAAACCAGTTTTCCCTCCCTGGCGTTCGCAAGAAGAAAGTTGCATTTTGCCACTTTTATAGATGACTATTCAAGGAAAGTATGGGTATAATTTATAAGAAATAAAAGCGAGTATTTAGAGATGTGAAGTTCTTAGAAAAAGAAGCATGTACTGAAGAATAATGTAATGATCACACTAAAACATATTTTTATGAGTACAATGATGACTTAGAACAACGAATATGTAATTTCAAACATTGTAAAAAGGATCAATTAAACACAGAAGAGCCAGAAAGAAATGCATTTTTTGATAGTACAGATCAGATAGAAGAGACGAAAATGAAGAACCAAAACCTGAAAATTCGATAAAACAACGTTTAAGATCCTGAAATAAAGACAAAAATATTGTAAAATTAGTAAAAGGAAACAATGCTGATGATCCAAAATCATTTAAGGATGCTATTAATTGCAATGACTCTGAAGAGTGGAGAGCTGTTATGAAAGAAGAATACGAATCACTAATCAGAAATAAAGCGTGGGCTTTAGTAGAATTGCCAGAAAATAAAAAACTTATAAATTGTAAATGGATTTATAAAACTAAATTAAAAACAAATGGAACAATTGAAAGAAGAAATGCAAGACTAGTTGCAAAAGGCTATTCGCAAGAATACGGTGTGGGTTATATGGATACATTTGCACCAGTTGTTTGCCAAAATTCTTTACGTCTTATATATACACTAGCAGTTCAAAACAATTTAACATTAAAGCAACTAGATGTTTCAGCAGAAGAAGATATATACATATATGTTTCAGCTAGAAGGATTCGTGCAATCTGAAAACAAAGTTTGTTTATCACTCTATATTCATGATTCTAATTTTAAAATTGTGTTTTTTCCAAATGCATATTTCTATTTATAGATTTTTCTTCTCTTCTAAAAATAGAAATATGTACATATGTATAATAAAAAAAGTAAACTCATGCATGGTTATGTTTTTGTTTATAGATTTTTGGTTTTGTGTTCGCTATTCAACTTCAATTCTCGATTGATTAGTTGAGCTAAGGAAGCATTAGGGAAATAGTACTACGAGTATATGAATATGCTTTCCTCCTTAATTTTTGAGTTTGCTTTTAAAAAAAATACTTTATGAGAATATCATAAAGTATATAATAATACATTTCATATATATCTTTTTTTTCGGGAAAAAGCAGAATTTTGAAATTATAATCATAAATTTAATATTATAATAATAAGAATGCAAAATATATTACTCATATTTAACTAATTTAACACGTTCTTTTTAGGTTATGTTATATTTAACAAAACACATGTATATAAAAAATTTTACGTTCGGTTGCAAAGCGAATTGCAACAACCTTGTATTAATAAACCTTCTTTACTATACTTTAAAATACGCGTAGTATTTTGATGAAGATTACGCAAATGAGCCAATTCACACGAGAACAATTATGCTGACATAACATGGCACCTTGTCGGCAAATTCTGTGAAGGGAAGGTTTTTTGGTTGGCATAATTTTTCAACCAGCTACAACCCCTCATTAAAATTAATGCATATTCACATACGAAATAGTAAATGAATAAATGAAATACTGCCACACGCAAAGCTATGTATATGTTACATTTTATGCCAGATGATTTAGTCTCGTGTGTTTTGGAAAGAACAAAAATTGTGCGACTTAAAAAGTGTTCTCGTCTAAATTGGCTCAATAAAGTGAGAATTTTTGTATGCGTCTTCTAGATTCGATGAAGAAGGCACTTGTACAGTTAATTGCCTGAAATTTCAATAGTTTTTTATTACATTAATATTATTTCCTATTAATTAACTAATAATAAAATCTTTTTTCAATATTCAAAGTCAAAAACCCTTACTAATACCAAAAAATTTTTATGGTTTCTCTGTAGTAAGTACATACATATGTATGTACATATGTATGTGTTTCAAAACACAAACTGGTTAAAGTTTATTCCTTTCTTTTACCTAAAAATGAATAAGTTTGAATTTAAAATTATTGGTCCTACGTATCCGCAAAAATATGGTTAAAAAGTAATGAATGAAAAAAAGTAAAATAAATTAAACCAAGAAATGATATTGCATAATAAGATTTTGTAAATAAAGCAAAAGCGAAAAAATTTAAATCTGCTATGTAAATTCAACAAAACGCTGAAATAGAGAAATAAGCAAAATACCAAAAATTTTATATTTTAGCAGATTTTATTTCAACTGTCATGCAAATATTAATGACTAGCGAAACAAAAAATGATTTTCACGAATAACCTGATAATGACGGTGTAGTTTTTTAATACCAAATATTTTACAGAGTAAAACTTTTGCAATAACTTCACACCTTTACCATTGATGTATCACTTTTTACTCAGCACTTGAATATTTTTATTTCATTCTTTGTTTCTGATAATATCAATAGAAACTTAAAACGTTTAATTAAGTAAAAAAAAAACAAAGTAATAAATTGACATACTTTTACGATATGTATGTACAACGCGATTATTTCTTTTATTAAGTGCAAATAAATCACATTAAAAAAATTTATAGTTTTGCATATGAGTACGGCTTTAAACAAATAAAAAAATATTCTTATTAACTTACCGTTTACACGTGCAAGCGCAAGTGCAAAAAAATCAATACATTGACATTTTTTACAAATCCAATCATACTTTTCCAAGTTGTGGGATCAATTGAAAGTTGGCAAATTGTTAGCCTTTACTCACCTCTAACTAATAGCTTCTTTTATCTTTTTTTTTCTATAATTATTATAAAAAAAAAGAAAACCCCTGTCATTGTGTGATTAAAAAAACATTTAAACATGGGGTCCTCCTCTGAAGGTAACTCTTACTCTATTTTAGATCCCGACAAATATCCACCACCAAAACAAAAAAAAACGGCCATATAAACCTAACCAGTATATACAATTTTCCACAAATTGGAACAAAAGAAGAACCACACGCTACTCAAATTTCCAGTGCCCCAAATTAATTGTGTTGTAAAGTAAAAATAGTGAAAAACCCATTCAAAGTGTAAATATACAGTCGAACTTCCTTATAGTGAACTTCTATATAATGAAGATCTCCCTATTATGAACTGAAATCAAGAACACAGCTATTTCGTTCCACTTTTAATGTATTTTGATCTCCGTATAATGAATTTCCATACAGTGAATTTTTCTTTACATTGAACAAAATTTTGGAAACGAAAATACATTTTAAGTGTGTTTTTGTCTCCATATAGTGAACTATTTTTAGCAGCTTTATTTTACTTTTGTTAGCAACACTATTTATAAAGAAAATAATTAATATTTTTGGGAATCCCAAAATATGAAAATGAAAACAAAAAAGTTAATGATTTGACTTTTATCGTCAGATGATCGAGTTCAGTGAATGAAAATTATACACCGGAGTAGTAGAAGGGACATCAAAGAAAAAAGATATAGCTAAAAGGTTTGGTATTCATTTTAAAAAACAAGTCAGTCAAAAGTATATAGAAGACGAGCATTTAAGCATTAACCGTAAGAGACTTCGAACTTGTCTTTTTGAAGACATTGACGAAGCAATGCTCAAATGTATTACGGCCACTCGGGCTAAGAATCTTCCCGTATCTGGAGTATTATTGAAGCAAAAAGCCAAAGAACTGGGCGGTGAAGTCGTTTCACAAAATTATGAAGTACCAACAGAAGATTCAAAAACGACAATTAAAGAGAGAAAGAATAAACAAAAAACACCAACAAACTACCGTTATAACTGAACCCAGTAACACTTCAAGAACAAATATATACACAAAAGAAATAAATAAATCACCAAAAACATCGGAAAAAATAACACAAGAACAAACCGAGAATATCTCCCTCACACCAACCACCAACAAACAAAACAAATCTACTCCGCAATCAATCTCACATATTAACAAAATAAATTCAACAGCAACACAACAAAACAATAGAAAATCTACCAAATTACCCCTAAAATCAAATACACTCTGAAATAATAATCCTTGCAAAATCACCGGTAGGAGATCTGAAGTAGACTCCTCCCTCTCCGATATGGAGATCTAAGCAAACACCCTCTTCAACATGGAAATCAGCGGTGGAATATAGACGGTTTCTATAACAATCTTCATGAATTATAACTACTAATAAAAGAATTTTCACCCGACATAATTGCATTACAGGAAACTCATCACGATACACACCTCATTAACATTAACGGATATACCGCAACTCTTTCAAAGAGTACTAGTACCAGATGTGGAGGAGTTGCCTTTTTCGTTAATGTCCCCAGTTTTATTTCGGCATACGACATGGAACATCCATTGTCAACTGCATGGCAGCGATCATTTCCCCATATTTATATCTATAGAAAATAATAGACTTGCCCATCAATTCAATAATAAGACCGTTACTCGCTTCATCATAAAGAATGCAAATTAGCAAAAATTTCAAATTCACCTAAACAACTTACCCCCAAAAATATTAACAAACACCACCAACAAAAGAAGCCGGCTGGATTTAAAAGAGTATAAAGTTAGTAGCCAGCTCTTCCATCCCACTCTTCAATAATAATAGAATACAAAATTATACACATTGGTGTATAATAAAGAATCACAAAACCTTCGAAATGTAAACCAACAACTCATCCACAAATTCAGGAAACATGCCACTTTGAGGAATCTATTAGTTTTTAAAAAAGCCACTGCACTATTCAAATTCAGAAGTAAATTTTCTAAAATCACATCCTTTCCTGAATTTACCAAACAAATAAACCCCCCACCCTACTAAACAGAATATGGTCAAACGTGAACAAACTCAAGGGCAAGTACTCTACAAAAAAAATACGCTTAAAATCGATGCTCCATCTCTGATCCTACTGAAATTGCAAACACTTCGGTGAAACCTGGTCGAAACTGTCGGGTAACGAAAACTTCAGTCACGAATTTAGACAATGTAAAGAAAACATCAATATTATCTCCGACTATCAACTAACAGAATCATCAAAAATTTTGGAGGAACCCATTTCAATGCTCGAAATAAAATCCACACTCTCTACATTAAAAGATAACACTCCCGGGCTAGATAAAATATCTTATCAAATTCTTAAACAACTTCTTAACAGTACTTTATTACTTCTACATGATTTATATAACAAAATTTTTATCACCGGCATCATTCCTCGAAGTTGGAAGACCTCTACAATAATTCTAATTCCCAAACAAAACAAGGGCATCACCGCCATCGAGGGTTATGGACCCATCTCTCTAATTTCATGCTTTTCAAAAATCTTGGAAAAAATTATCGCTTCAAGAATAAATTGGTATCTATGTAAAAACAAACTTTTAAGCCCTCATCAGGTAGCCTACAAACCCAACAAAGGTACTACTGATAACACATGGCTAATACAGCTCTTACAGCAAAATGAATTCAACGCCTTATTTACACGATTAAGCATCTATTGCAACAATTCTGGTGCTAAAATATTCTTTAGTAAAACTAAGTTCCTGCACATATGCAAAAAATTCTTGCAATGTTACCAATATTTACATCGACAAAGATCAAATAAACCGCGTTGAATCCCTAAAAATATTAGTATTAGTTTTCAACAATTCCAACACATGGTCCACATCGATTACCTTAAACAAAGCATCTTCAAAAGATTACAACTTATTAAACACATCACATCTAGACGGAGCGGATCGCATCCTAACACGACCTTAAACATTGTTCGATGTACAGTTTTAGCAAAAATAGAATACGGCATTAGCATCTACGGGAAAACATCTAATTCACAGTTAAAGAAATTAACTCCATTGTACAGCCAGGCTATTAGACTTGCGATAGGAGCATTTAAAACGACGCCAATCAGAAATCTTAAGCCTGAAACTGGCCATCCTTCAATCAAACAACGTTTTAAAACCCTCACGACAAATCTAATAATCAATTTTCTATTTCCATCCGAAACAGACCTCATAAGGAGAATTTGCTCGATAATATCGCAGAAGCCACCACGCCATCCATCCACCATATATCAAGCTCTACAACTTGCTATTTTTATCTTAGACCAGCACTCAGGGGATGTCCCCTACACATGCTATGCATTGTGCTGGAACTATACGAAAGGGATAGTAGGAGAAATGATGGGAGGTGAAGCTTCACTATCTTACAACACTGCTTTTTGCACGTTATTTGTTTTTACAGCAGTGTTGTTGCGTCTCTGATGTGAAGGAGACATATTAAATTTTAAAGCTTCGCTTTTAGTAGCCATTTTTATTAATTATTTTACTTCGCCGGTGCTACACAATGCCGACGAAGGAGGCTGTTCTGAGGTACCTGTGGATTGTATACAGCTGAAGCCGTCACTGTTCAATGACCAGTGACAATGCCTTCGCCACTGAAACCTTCCGACAACAACTGACACAGAGACACAGAAATGCACATCAGAAAAATGCGAGATGTTTTTATGAGTCTGAAACTGGGGTTGAACCCAGGAAAATTTTTCATTTTGTAGTCAACGTGCAGACTACTTCGACCATCGCCACCCCTAATGCTTCCGAAATTAGAATTGAATTAAAACCGCAGATAAAATATTCCAACCTCCCAACCGCAATGGAATCTAAGTGATAATTGTTTCATCCACAATCTATCCGAAAAATTTAACACATTCCATACAGAAATAAGAAATGCCGCTAATTAGAGAAGTGATCTTCAACTGTGTTCTGATCATATACAAAAGGTTGAAACAACTAATGTGGAGAGGATTCGACGCTTAGAGATCGCCAACAATAACCTGCAACGCGTTAACAACAGGGCTGATATTGTCATTACCGGTTTGCCAAAAGGTATTAATTGTTTGCAGGACCCTATACTATCTATTTGCACCCACTACAACATTAAAGCTGATGCACGAGACATCAACCACTGTCTGTATATCAAGGACGGGAAATCTATCTTAGCCAAATTTAGTAATGTGGACTTGAGAGATAAACTCATGAAGGAATACTTCAAAGCTCCTGACTTAAAGTTATGTGAAATGGTAAAGGTGGATATTGCCAAGTTGGTTTTTCTCAGCGATAATCTTACTCCTGCAGCGCACAGGCTACAGTTATTAGTCAACCTTTATATAAAACGCAAATAATCAGTTGGTTTAAACTCCTCAACAGGGATGAACCTTCATCCAGAATTAAATTCAAAGATGGTCCTGAAAGAAGAATCAATTTTCTACAAGGATCTGAGCTGCAACATAATTTAACCCTTTCCTGTATTTAATGAGTATGTATATATTTATATGAGTATGTCTGCTCATGTATATTTGTATATTTACACCACGCATAAGTTATTTACTTTTGTATATCGGCATATATGATTGTTTATGCAAGCATATGTATGCTTATGCATATTTACATTACGCATAGGGATTAATTTTTTATAGCAACATAAATGATTGTTTATGCACATATATGTACTTTTATGTGCATGTGTGTGCGGTTTCATTTGATTAAGTGAGTGAATTCGATTGGATTAATGTTTTGTGCATGTGTGTACATGCTTGCATGATGTTTTTATTTATATATATATATATGTATGTATATGCATACATATTTTTTTATATTTATGTGCATGTATGTTTGAGTGCACATGTATGAATAACACTGTGATTTGAGGCAGCGACACGAGTCGTGCGACACATTGACATTCTCTTTTGTTTCTTTCTTTACCTCTCATTATTCTCTTGTTATTCATAAACGGTGTTGCCGAGTTTGCATATTTTTATCCTTTTCAAATTGATCAGTATTTATATTTACGGCACTTCTCAATAAGAAATAACACAACAATAAAAAATGTTTAATAATAATGTAAACGAATTTCCAGCACAAAGAATATTTAAAAAAAATTGCAAATAACAGAGTAATCAAATATATACATATATGGCAACACCGATTAAACATCAAAAAGTCCCCTGATTGTTCCAGCAAAAAGCGCAAGATGTAAACGCATGAGAGGTTATGAAGGGACACCAAAAGAAAATACAAAGATTGCAGGGACAAAGCGCAACGTCTGAATTGTCTCTAAGTAATGTTTCTTATATGCGTTGTGATTTTTATGCAGTTGCGTTTGGATTAAAGCTTACTTAGAAAATATAAATATATGTATAGAAATTAGTTACTAGTTACAATGTTAAGGGAATGTTAAGCTTTGCAGTATGTTTTCTTTTGCGACATACTAACTCATAAAACCAAGTCGTGAGTAATTACCTCAACTATTGCTATTTGTGAATAGCTTGCACGTGTGGGCGTAATAATAGTAATTAAACTCTGTTAAGTGCAACTTGATTTATATTCATAATTTTTTATAAAATTGTCTTTATATTTGGATGATATAATTTTCTTTATTTTTTATTCGAAACTGGATTTCGTATCATTTTTTCTCATTGTACATTGTACATGTTTTTCCTTCTTACAATGTAAATATTTAAGTAGTCTTAGACACAGTATTATAATTCTTATTATTATTATAATTGTTATAATTATTATTATTATTAGTATTATGTTATGGGATTGTTATCACACTAACTACACATCCCTACGAATCATTTATACCATCTATCTAATTTCCTATGAATACTAGTATAAATTTGGGGCCTGTTATTGGCGAATCGGGAACCACTAACTTATTCTTGGAAGATACGAATAAATTTAATGTAGTTCATATCAACGCACAAAGTGTTTGGCCTTCGAGTAGATCGTATAAACTCTTGCATCAGAAATGCTAAGGTAGGTGTTATATGCATCATGGAAACATGGCTGAATGAGACTATTTTTGATCAGGCTGTTGGTCTTTCAGGTTATTTATTACGTAAAAGTCGTCGTCCTCTGGGTCACAAAGGGGGTGATGTCGCTATATAACGGGTGTCCCAACAAGAACGCAAGATTTAAATTTTAAATAAAACACAGATATTTAAAAAAAATGGTGAAACTTTATTATATCGTAAACTAGACAGAATGAGGTTATGTATGGAACAACATATCGGGCAGATGGCCGCCGCGGCTTTGCTGGCACACGCGCGATCTCTTAATTAAATTTTCAATGACCGTTTTGCATAAATGCTGCGGTATTTCATTAATGCAGCGTCCAATTTCCTCTTTTAAGGCTTGAGTCGTCGTCGGCTTATTCGCGTAAACCATCGACTTCAAAAAATCCCAAAGAAAAAAGTCTAATGGTGTTAAATCGCACGATCTAGGCGGCTAATTCTGGTCTCCAAAACGCGAAATAACACGACCGGGAAATGACTGATGCAGCAATTGCATTGTTTCTCTAGCTGTATGACATGTGGCGCCGTCTTGTTGAAACCACATGCCCTCCACATTCATTTCTTCAATTCTAGGCACGAAAAAACTGGTTATCATTTCACGATACCGAACACCATTGACTGTTTGCGCTTGACCTGCCTCATTTTCATAAAAAAAAGGTCCAATGATTCCTCCAGCCCAAAATCCACACCACACAGTGACACGTTGAGGATGCATTTGCTTCTCGTGAATCACTCGAAGATTTTCCTCACCCCAAATGCGACAATTCTGCCTATTGACGAAGCCATCAAGATGGAAATGGGCCTCGTCATTGAAGATGATTTTATCGGCAAAATCAGCATTTTCATGTTGTCTCTCCAATACCCAATTAACGAACTCCCTTCGCTGTACATGGTCAGCTGGATTCAGTTCCTGAGTCAATTGAACTTTGTATGCATGAAGATGCATATCTTTCGTCAAAATTCGCTGCATAGTGGATTTGGAGACACGAATTTGCTGAGCTCGGTGTCGAATTGAGGTGAATGGAGTTTGAGCGACATCATCACGTACAGCTGCGACATTTTCGGTCGATCAACCTGGTCGAAGGCGCGTTGTTGTCTTTACATCACTAACAGACCCAGTTTCGGCAAATTTATCCATTAATCTCTTTACAGTTGACTCTTTTGGAGCATTATTGTGACCCCAAATTGATCGCAGTTTGCGAACTGTAGCTGCAAAACTTTCACCATTTTGGTAAAACAATTTCACAATAAGAATGCGTTGTTCATTCGTGTAGCGCTTCATTTTTACTAACCTCGTACCTTCTACTAGCAAACAATAACAATTGTTCACATGTCAAACAATGACACTTCGAATGGAGCCAAATTTAAATCTTGCGTTCTTGTTGGGACACCCTTTATATTGCGAATGGCATTAGATATAGGAGCGTCTTTAAGTGCGATAAGTATCTTGTTTGCGAAGTTTTGTTTGTTGAAATTTACGTCGAATCATCACATCTGCTACTCGGTGTTACTATCTTCCGAGAGGAGATATGGATCTTAGCGACCTTTTTGTAAGATACCGTAATATAATTATTGCAGGTGATTTTAATAACAATTTTTTTAACCCACTTAAATATAACCTTGTTCGTTCATTCTGCATTAGAATGGGTATTGCTTCCGTTCATAATTCAATTCCCTCTCACTATGACGCCTATCATCATTCCACTTCACTCATTGACTACTTTTTAGTCAGCCAAGATATGACCCCTCTTGTTACATCTCAATTCCAGTCACCTCTCATTTCTAAGCATTCCCTTATCTGTGCTTCTTTCGATATTGGGATGGAAGGTTCAACTCGCCCTTCCTATCATAGGGATTACAAAAATGCTGACATTGTTACCTATTTTAGATCATTGACTGCGTTGGCTTTGTGGAGCTACTTGAATGAGAGGAATGATACGAATTGGGATACATATCGGACACTTCGTAATTTGACTAAATCTAAGATTAGACGGTTTAGGAGGATTGATGGTAGGCATTTTTTTCGAATAGAGCATTTCAAACAAATGTGGAGAAGATTACTTATTTCGGGGTATGTGTGAATCTAATTCAGGGATTGATGTTGATGCCAACATGCTTAACGAATACTTCATTAATAGCCCGTTAAGTGCTGATGAGGACATGCAACATTTCGATTTTTCTCTTTTTGAAAATTCCGCTAATAACTTTTCTTTTTCTAATATTAGTGTGGGTGATCTAGTAGAGGCTTTGTTTAAGATCAAATCCACCGCTGTTGGAGTTGATGATATATCACCAACTTTACTTAAGATTGTTTTTCCCTATATTTCTCGGCACGTCCTCCACTTGGTGAACACAATCCTTACAACTTCTAAATTTCTGTATGATATTATTCCGATTCTTAAGTCACGAGGCAATTTTACTATTGATAATATGCGGCCTATCAGTATTTTATCCGTGATGTCCAGGGTTGTGGAGAACATTATGAAGGTGCAAATGAGCAATTGAGTAAATGTTAACGGTATTCTTGATGCTGGTCAATATGGTTTTCGTGATGGTCATTGTACCAGTTTTCTCCTAACAGGTTTAATAGAAATTATTAGGAATAACTTCAACAACGGTTCTGTAAGTGCTTTGGTCTCTGTCGACCTAACAAAAGCATTCGATCGCGTAAAGAATTCTATCCTGCTTAGTAAATTGATGAACAATTTCCAGTTCTCGACCTCATCATGTCGCCTGATTGGCTCGTTTTTAACTGGGCGTAATCAATTTGTTTTTGTTAATGGCATATTTTTGGATTTGAGACAGGTTATATCGGGTGTTCCACAGGGGTCAGTAATTGGTCCAATCTTGTTTACTCTATTTATTAATGAGTTATTTCATTGTCTTGGTCAGGGTAGTTGCAAATTATTTGCTTTCGTGGATGATGTGCAACTGTTGTCGTCCTGTGATTCTCCCCTACCTAATGATTGGTCTATGGTTATTAACCGTGATCTCGCTTCTTTATACGAATGGATGACCTTGAACTGTCTTCAGGTTAAACCAAGTAAAACTAAGGCAGTGATTTTTAAGAGTAACAGGCATGAGTTAGCCCATTTTGACCTCGTCTTGAGAATTTCTGATTCTGCCATTGAAATTGTTAACCAGTTGAAGTCTCTTGGCATCATAATTGATGACAAATTGTCATTTGGACCGCACATTGATAATATATGCTCTACAGTACGCTTGACACTGCGAATGTCATACGACTTAAATGTGTCTTTACCCTTATTCGTTAAGAGAGCTGTTGCTCTTTCACTTCTTATGTCTCTAGTAAACTATTGCTTGGAAGTTTATTCTGATTGTAATATCAGTAACAGAACTAAAATCAAATCCATTGTGCATAAATTCACCAGATTTGTTTATGGAGTTAGACTAAGAGATCATGTTTCTTCTTATGTCAAAAGTTTCCTTAGCATTATATTCAATGACTACCTCAAATTCCGTCTTCTAATCTATTTATATAGAATCATAAAACTTCAAGAACCAGTATTTCTTGTACGCTTGGTGTCATTCTCAAGAACATTTAGAAATCCGCAAATAATAATATCACATATTAGCAATGCTACTTATGAAAATTCCTTTCTTGTAGGAGCTGCTAGAATTTGGAATTTTTTGCCAAGAAAAATGCGCTCTTTCTCTATGTCTCTGTGTACATTCAAACGCAAATATTCAATTTCTTGATAACTCGAACTTTAATCGCTAGTAAAATATCCTTATTATCCTTTGCTTCTTTTTTTTAGATAGTTTGGGAGTTGTTGGGATGTTCAGTGTGTCTTTTTTTACTTATTTATAAGAAAATTTTTACAGGTAATACTTTGTTAGTTGGCCAATAGGCTACGTTCATTACAAATTAACTGAATAAATAAATAAAATTCAGTCAGAACTTTACCGATTCCTTATAAATAGATTGCAATAGATTTATTTTGTCTTCAACAAAGAATTCTGTAATTAATACGTATAATACCGAAAAGTTTTGTACAACTTCAAATTTACTTACAGCCTGTCACGTCCCAATAAAAATATGACCAAACTTTACATGGACGCATAAGTCTAACTGACTGTTCATAGAAACCGAGAAACAAAAACAATTTGAGTTTTTTACTATTGTTTTCAATATAAATTGGGTATTTTCTATTGTCTTCTATTAACAGGCAGTACAAAATAAATTTTATATGAAAGGCACTCAAAAATTTGAGTAATTTTTATATAAACTTTTTTAGAGAAGTACTACTTGTGTTATAGAAACACCACCTAATTTGCGTGTGTAAAGGGTGATTCTTTATTTTTCCTCCGTCTTACGTCGTGTGGCGCAGAAATCGGTATGGTATCAACATACAATATTCCCATTATAGAAATGCGAGCTTTTATTTGTTTGCCTTTCCTCATATAAAATTATTATTTTTAGTACAGAAAATTGTAACCCTTTTTTTGGCTGCAGAAAGCAAAACAACGGAGTTTCGTAAAGATATGAAATTTTTTTAAATCAAATTGTGAAATTGTGTTGCTAAAAGTAGTTAAACTTATTTGGAAATAAAATAACAATATATTTGAAACTGTCGAAATTAGATTTTCTTACGATTCAAGTAATTTAATATAAACATTTGCTATTTACCTTTTTTGCATTACATTTGAAATAATTTTGAATTTTTAATACGGATTTATAAATTTATTTCCACCGACTAATCAATTTTTTTTTATTTTTGGGAAAAAAACCGCACTACACAAACGTAAACAAGATGTCAGCTTCTTACACAAATAAATGACATTCGCGATGTACGATGCACGATGTAGTTTAATTCAAATGAAATATGTAATAATTTTGGAAAAAAATTCAAGCGAATAGCTAAAATTGATCATCAACACATTTAGTTGGCAATTTGCTAACTGGTTTTTATTAAAATTCGATATCGAAAAAGTGAAAATAATTTTCTATTGCTTTGTATCGTCGCAAAATAAATAAATAAATTTAATACTGATTATAAAATGCAAAAAAACCTATAAAATGCTTTTTGAACATAAAAACGCGGGAGAAAAATATGCTTTAAAAACAACATTTTCAAAGTCGAACATAAAAAATTCTATCTGAAATAAACATATTGGACAATTCATTAAATATAAGAACAAGTTTCCAGTTTTGTGGACACGTGTCTACGATTCGGCAAAGTCTAAAGTAATTAATTTATGACGCTCTAAAGGAAAAAAAAGTTATATAATAATTTTTCTTAAAAAATCGGAGCAACTCTTTACAATAACAAAATTAATGAAGTTTCGCTCATTACTTTATAACCTTTTATACTAATATACTTAGCCACTACATATCAGTGTTGCGTTTTTTATTTTGATAAAATGTTACATACATACATATGTATGTATGCATGTGTATTGCAATTCTTTTCTAAATAAATATGTTAAGCTGAAAGTTCGTACCTTTTGTTCAACGCGTCAAAAAAGCACAATCATTTTATTTTATCTTTCTGGTTAAACAGCGTAGGAAGCATGGACCAAGCGTAGGACGTGTGAAGTATGTTTACAATCAACTTTAGTAAGCTTCACAAGCGTCATGCAAACTGATCATCTCTTTTTGATATGTAATTTTTTGTCTTAAAAATAATTCTATAAAAAGTGAATACTATTAAAAGCTCCATTTTCAATTTTCTTTTATTATTTTTATGCTAGAAAAATTTCTACACTGACAGCTGATCCAAACACATAAAAAGCGTTGCATGTAACTTGAATATAGAAAAGCATAGAACGCGTACAAAATAGGAAAGGCGTGGTGTGGACTATCAACTTCAGCACCCCGAAAGACAGCAAAAAAGTTACATCTTTCGCAGTCAACATTTTATTAAAAATTTTGTTTACAGAAAAGAAATTTGATTCATTTCGTGACTTTTTATTTTTTTTTTTGCGAAAAACGAGTACTAATCATGAGTATTAGGGTGGCGATAGCTGAGAAAGTTAGCACGTTTTCTACAAAACCAAAATTCCTGCATTCGAGACCAGTATCCGACTAAGTCATTTTTCTGATTTAGTGTGTCTTTGTGTCAGTTGTTGTCGGTCAGTGGTCACTGAACAGTATCGGATCCAGCTGATACCCATCCACAGCCATATCAGAAAGCCCTGCTTCGTCAGTATTTTTTGGCATTATTAGCGAAGTAACATAATTAATAAAATGGCTACCAAATACGGCTTCAAAAATCAAATTCGTCTCCTTGACATCGAAGGCACTGCAACATTGTTATAAAAACAAAAAACGTGCAAAAGCAAAGTTGTCAAAATAATGAAACTTTCTTCTATCTATCCCTTCATCATCTGTCATTTATATCACTACCCCTTTCCTGTAGAAGTTAACACAATCATTGCACGAATGTTACTTCTGAAACATTTATAGCAGGAGATTCTCGGATCAAGACCTCGTCAGACTCATTTCCTGTTTGTAGAACATGTCACAATTGAAGCACGCACGAATGACACAGACGAAAAACGAAAATTTTTTTAATGGCAAGTTGTATTGTTAAAAAATTGATCAATTATTGCAAAATTAATTGTTAGAATGTTTGGATCAGTGCAACGTGGATTTTCTAGTGTTGTCCTTTTGATGCTGTAATTCAACGTTATTTATATTAAAAATGGAAAAAATTTTTTATAAGTTTGTTTTATTTTACCTTTTCTTCAGAAATATATATTATAATTGCAATAATTAAAAACTTTGACTAAAAATTTATAAACTGATTTCTCAGATGGACGTTAAGTCTATCTACCTGTTATGCAGACACAAATTGAGCAATAAGAGTCAAAATAACTTATATATTATAATTAAATCCCGATGATCTTATAAATTTTAAAAATTTGATGTGTGTTAAAAAAATTATTTTTTGACTTACCCCACAGTGCAGTTGCTATTTTCAGTTGGTCCATGGGATAAATTGCTAAACACACCAAAAATGCGATATGTGTTGCAAAGATCAGTATGACATTGTGCCATTTCAGTGGTGCCTTGAACTGTACACCAAGCACTGTGTCACCCTCAAATGTGCGCGTGTATTGCTCCAAATTGACATGATATTTATTTTGTATGACTTTAACTTCGCCATCGGTGGCTGACACCAAAGGCTGGCCATTGGCAGCTGGAAAACCATTTGCAGCAGTCACTTTGATATTTGTTAAACGTTGTTTCAGCACTGTAGAAGGCTGTGGTGATTCTGTAGGTGCGCCGTAACTCATAGTTGTAACGCGTTCGGTTGTTGTCAAATGTCCCATGTTGGCATAAAAATCACTAGTGCTTTTAAAAGATTTTCGAATACTCAGTAATTATGGAGGGAGGAGCAGATAAGTGCCAGAAAAAATTTACACAAATATCTAATATTAAAATTTTAATATTTTAGTAAAATTAGATTAATTTTTAATATGAAATAGTTACAAAATTTAAAAGAAGCAGAACAAATTAATTTAATTTCAGTATTTTTTAGCTATATTTTATATTTTAAATTATATTTGTATAAAAGAAGCAGAACAAATTAATTTAATTTCAGTATTTTTTAGCTATATTTTATATTTTAAATTATTTTTGTATATAAGTTTTAAAATAGATGTACATTTATTTGCTTTTAGTGCATCATTTACTTACATACATACATACATATGTATTTTTTTTGGCACTCTTAATAAATTTTTAACTTTATTTATTTGTTTTTTATTCTAAAAGTAAGATGCACTCTTTAGTGTTTTATTCCTGCTTTAATTATGAATAATTTTTAAAATGATGTTTTATTCTTTTGTACTTTTACTGCTAATTTGTTTGTATTGTTAAAATTTACTATTATGAAATTAATTTCTTTTCTTTTTTTGATATTTAAACTTCTTCACATCCGTTTGTTTGTATTTAATGACCGTTACTGTTTGACGTTTCGTTAAGAAATGATCGCAGTTTAAAACTTTAATTCCATTTCTATCATTTGCTACACAATTTTAGTGTTTAAAGATGACTCTGACTGATGACTGGGACTATGTTTCTGCATAGTTTGCTTTAGGGTCTGTCCGTCTATCTTTTTGAGAGTGTACGTTTGTATTCTTTTGTTTGGGCTGTGTGTGGCTTTTGACTGATTTTGTGTTGTTTATTATTTATTTATTTTTATTTTCTTTAGCTGTTTTGGGTTGAAAATAAAAAAAGGTAAAAAGTATAAGTATAAGGCCAAGATTGAGCCAACATTTGGTGTTGCTTTAAATTCATATATACAGCCACACACTATTACGCGCTACAAAATATACACTCTTGGGCTCACACTTGTTAGTATCCACTTGACTTAAACAGAAAAATTTCCAAAGAATAACTTCATTATAAATTAAATTCATCTCGTAAGTCGTAAAATAATATAATGATAAAAATTAAAAAATCGGGATTTCGATCTTCATTAGGAATTCGTTGTGTGATTGTTTTATAACCTATTTCAATTTATGTATGAATATCGCATAAATTTTAGCTTAAAAAATTTAGACAATAAAAATTTAAAGATAGTTAGGCTTTAGATATTCATAAACCGAGAGATAATTATGCAGCCGTACATCAGCATATTTAGTTTTATATATATGTAGAAATAATGTGCAAAAATTGTAAATTAAATGTCACATTATTATACATATGTATGTACATAAGTATGTATCTCTTATATATAGTCGGTGCCAAGAAGGATAGTACCCAGTCGACAAAATTTTCCTAGACGACATAGGGTACGTTCGTAAATAAAGTTAGCGTGCATCACTGAGCCTGTCATTTTTTTTTATCTTAGACCAGCACTCAGGGGATGACCCATATACATGAAATGCATTGTGCTGGAATTAGAAAGGGATATTCAGATAGATATCAATGGTAAATCTTCACTATCTTACAACTGTGGGTTTGCACGTTTTTTGAAGGTGTGTTGCAGCGCCTCTGATGTCAAAGAGACGTATTCAATTTCGAAGTTTTGTTTTTAGTTAGTAGCCATTAACAATTATTTTGGTTTGCTAGTGCTACACCAAACCGACGAAGGGCGCTCTGATGAACCTGGGGATTGGTATCAGCTGAAGCCAGTACTTTTCAGTGACAATGCATTCGCCACTGAAACCTTCCGACAACAATTTACAAAGAGATACAATAATGCACATTAGAAAAAATGAGAAATGTTTTCTGACTTAGTCTAAAACTGGGCTCGAATCCACGACATTTTCGTTTTGTAGTCATCGTGCAGACTACTTCAGCCATCGCCCCCTTATAATCAGAACGCGTTAAATCACTCCGTTGATAAATATTTATAAATAAAAAAATAAATATTATAATATAAAAGAGTGAACAATTTAAACTAATTTTTTTAATCTTATGTCATTTTTAACTATTGCAAAATATTAGGACATTATGACAATATAACGTAATATTGTCATATTGTGTGAATCCCCCACTAGTCTTCGAGACAAACTTTTCGAAGACAGGGTCTTATACAATATATTATTATCTTATTAAGAGAAATGTTAAAGACAAAGTTTACAAAATACTCATACGAGTATACATTTATCGAACTTGTCAACTAGTCGTGATAAAACTGCCATCAGCCAAACTCTGTTCATGACAAGATGGACAACAATATCTTTAATATAGTCCCCCAGATCGTTTATATAATCGTCAGCAATTAGCGGCAGGGAATTAACGCATGTATAAAATTCGTGACGATTTATTTGGAAATTTGGTCAACGATTTCCTTGAGCTGCATTCACTAAGCCTTCAACGATTTTCTATTGTCTTTTACCCGTCGTTAAATAAGTCTTAAATACTTGGCTAACTGGGTAATTAAAGACAGAAATATGTAAATGTTCATATATGTTGCAATACTACTTGGCAACTTATTTAATTTAAACTTTTGGGACAATAATTATGTAAATACATCTTCATATGCATATTTAAAACAGCAGATTTTTTATTCGCATAGGATTAATTATATTAAACTTTTGAGGGAATGTATTTTTTTTTAAACGTTAAAAATTAAAAAAAACATTTTTATTTTAATTGTACGTACATATTTGTAGTCACCGGGTATCTGCTCTCGTTTTGTTAGTGAGTGTAGAGAGCAGGCTTTCCTCCGGGATTTCTGTGCCATTGGATTCCGGGGCATAGGAACATCAGGGGTAATGAGATGTCTGATGAGGTGGCGGGCCTGGGTTCGACCGGTTCGCCATCTGCACATTTTCTGTTGCGAAGAGACGGATACAACAGTTTTTCATGGTGAAGGCACAGGAGAGGTGGGATTCTATCTCGGGCTGCGCCATAGCAAGAGCTCTGTGGTCGCGGTATGATTTACGTAGAACTCGGCAACTCCTGAGGTTTTCCCGATTGTCCATTAGCAGACTCACGGACATCTGCACGGGCCCCTGGTCCATCGGCACGCATGCTGAGAAGATGAGCATTCCGTTCAATACCCGGTGTAGGGGTTGTGAAGAGGATTCAGAGAGGGAGACTGTTCTGCACTTCCTCCTTGAGTGCGCCGGTCTGGCTAGGTCGAGGCTGAGATTCTTTTGGGCGCCTTTGTTTAACAACTTGGGGATTTGCTCTCGGTTGGATATGACGGACTAGGGTAGCAAAACGGCACCTACGGTGCTACTTGTGTCGACCCCTCTTGGTCGACTGCCCTAACATATGTATATGTATCTCTGTAATCCATATACATATTTACATACAATTTAAAACAACAACAAAAATAGTTTCTTATGTCCGTTATTGACTTTCAAACCATCATATCGATGTGCCCCAAACCGGTTTCTTTACAAAGGCAGCAATGCCTTGATTGGTTTTATACCACTAATGCAATGCATTAGACATATGTATTTGCTCCTGGCATTAAGGCGATTTGAGACTTTTACCATACTTAAACTTTCCCGCATTTTGAAATTTAAAATTTTTATATATACACTAGATGACCAATCCGGCTTCGCACGGAATCTGTTTACTAATGAGAAAAAAAACAAGTTTTGTAGAATGCACTCTTTTCCATCAGTAACTGGATATTTGGTGAAGTATATGTGTGTTTATTATTAGCATTTTAACATTGTATTGTACTCGTACACTACGCTAAGGAAAACACTCGATTGTAGCAAATAGTAGGTGTGTTCGTTTACTCTAAATTGGGCACCCTTACCAAAAATCGTTTTCTTACGCAAAAATTGGCTAAATCACAGAGGTGTTGAGAGAGTAATAATCTTGTTCTTCACGCACGAGAACGCCCGTACTTTTTCTTCGGGCTAGTTTGAGCGTGAAGAAGAAGCAATCAGCTGGTTTACAATAAACATTCAAAATATCAAAGCAAAATTACAGAAGTAAAATTAAAAGTTTCCCAAATATGCAATGAACAAATAAAAGTTAATTTTATTTCATGATTTAGTTAAAAATTATTTGGGGATTCTTTAAATAACATGTATAAGCCAAATTATTGTGTTTTTTTATGGATGTATGCATGTGTGTAGATTTGTAATTGTACATGGTCATATATATTAGGTCTGTTCCAGGTGCATAACAAAATTGCCTGAACTCGCACAAATTTACTTTATTCATATATGATTCTAATTTTAAAATTGTGTTTTTCCCCGAAAAAATATGTGAATGTATTATTACATACTTTATGGTATTCTCATAAAAGCATATCCATATAGTACTATTTCGCTAATGCTTACTTAGCTCAGCAGTGGACTTTTGCCAATTTTTGACTACAAATTCAAGATTCTTATGTTCAAAATTAAACTAATCAATCGAGAATTAAAGTTGAATACCGAACGGAAAACAAAAAATTTATAAACTAAAACATAACAACCCATGAGTTTACTTTTTTTATTACACATACAAATTTCTATTTTTAGATTTTTCTTCTATGAGTATATCATAAAATATGTAATAATACATTTCACATATTTTTCTCGGGAAAAGCACAATTTAAAAATTAAAATCATATAAAAAGAGATATTCTATTTTATTTATTTATAACAATAACCAACCGACCCCATAGGGCCATATATAGTTGGTCGACTACAAGTGTAACATAAGAATTATTAAATATGTAGGCAGCAAATAAGCTAGAAATAATGTTTATGAAAAAATAATATATATAAAAATATGAATTTGACTATATATCTAGATCAGGTCAATTGCGAGAAATGCTTATCAACAAGTGAACTACGTGTAAGATGAAGTCCTCTAAATTTACCCAAAAGCGTGCCAGCAATTATTAACAATTTTTGTACAGTTTTGAAATAAAATTAGAGAGTAAAATTTTTAATTTTCTGTACAAAGTTGCACGAACTTTTTCTTTGAGTAAGTTCGGTCTAGAATTAAATTATAGGCTGTTTTTTTATTTATATATTAAATTAATCAGAAAATTTGCGAAGAAACGACAAAAGTTTTTAATTTAAAAATTTAAAAAAGAGGATTTTCTAAATAAATTTCAAAATGTAAGTACATATATTTGTGCATATTTATCACTTTATTTAATAAAAAATGGCTTTTACTTTTTTTTTAAATTTATTTTTGTACACATTTTACAGCCATTGCCAACGATGCAAATGTTTTGTCATGCACGTGGAACAGATCTATTTTGTGTTAAATTTTATGGTTTTTTGCGTTTTCTTACTTTTGTACATTTTGGTCTCTTATTGAGATAAATTATAGCTTACTCTCATTTTACCGAACTTTACCAGAAAAATAAATGAACACACCTAGTATTGTTTACAAACTTCATACGAATACACAGTGCTCCAACAACAAATATATCGCGACTAAGTACTTTTTTCCGATGAACCAAAAGTGAAAAATTTACTTGGTTTTTGGACGAAGCTACTGTGGATGCATGCACAACGAACAGAAAGTGTTTTCGGTTCTACTTTAGAAAGTTGGTTTATTTTCTTTTCTAGTAAAGTCTTGTCGAGGTATGTGGAGAAGACTCGATGAACGTCAACGCCGAATCACAGACGAGCTTTTAAACAATTTTTAGAGAGATCGAAAATGAAGTCTCTTGTGAGCAATTACAATCCAGAAGAGTTTAGATTCGTAAATAACTGGCGAGACGAAAATTTATTTGGAAGGCTTCATATATTAATGTAGAATTATGTCGAGCGTATTCTTTCTGAAAAGTAGGAAGCCGACAAATCGAAGTACAGGAACTTTGTGTCACAAGTCAAATGCTTTTTTTTTTGGCGTGTGAGGTAGGGTTGAAAATGCCTTCGCTCGTCGCGACAATCGGTGCATCGATGCGTCGCATCCACGGACAAATGCTTTGCTTTGTGACAGTTCTATTTTAAATGTACAAACACAATTCAGATAGCGAATCGCAATAAATCGAAATAAAGTATATTTTATTTCTATTACATTCACCTTTAGGATTAAGTAGTAAAACTGGTAAATTTTTTTTTACCAAAACCTTACCATAGAATTTGAAATAATGATGATTTTGTAGTTAGGTGACCACAGCGAATTAAAAAAAAATAGTAGTTATTGGAGCCCATTTTTGCTGTTGACGTGTGTATATGTGAATCATGCATAATAAATATAACACTCTCACTCTCTTTGCTCATACACACAATATTTATTTATTTCACTATATAATCAGCGTTGCCACTGTAAAAATGTTTTTCCTACGAGTATTCATTAAACATAAAATATGCTTTTTTTAAATTTTACACGTAGCAAAAAATATAACATGTAAAATATACATATCTAAAGGAAACAGAAGATACATATTAAAAAATTCTACTAAACGTTTATTTAATAAAAATTTATTACACGAAATCATGTTGGATCGACGTAACGTCAAAACACAGCCTTTGAAATTTTCTAGTTCTTAGGGAATACTAATAGGTTGTCAAGAGTAATCATTTGTTGATGACAGCGAGTAGACATGTGTTCCAACTTTTTAATATTGTATTGACTTGACTTCGATTTTCCTTCTTAACTTCGTTTTTATGAAACCGTAAATTAAATATAAATTTAGGGACTGTGCTGTTTTGCAATTTCTAATTATATGTTGCTACCTTACAACAGCGCTCAGCTTAATTTTTATTGTTCATTATTAAAGAAAAAAATATTTGCCACTTGCTTTGTTTTTCTTTTAAGCTACCCATACATACTGATTTGTGCGTGTGAATTGTAGGGGTACCATTTCTTCACAAACGACGAACAAATCAGAATAACCTTAAAAGTCAAAATGATGACATGAGTTGTGAAGCGGATTCAATTGCTCTGTTGATAATTTATTTTAGTGCACGAAATTAAAATAACTTTGAAGAACAAATAGGCGTTAATATGTAATATTATGGAATAATAATAACAGAATACTTTGTATTGAGACATGTCAAAAATTCAAATTCAATTGCCAAATGCTCTTGCACAAGCATACTAATACTCGTACACCGAAATTTTTAATTTTTTGTGATTTGTTTCCGCACAGCCCCAGTAACGAGTAACAAAACGCCGAACACGAACAAAACAGTCGAGTAGGGGCAACTATATTGAAAGATTAATAGAGTAGCCGAAAAATAGTAATTAAAATTTGGTTGATTTTTAGCAACATTTTGAAATTTCTTTGAATGAATGATTTGTTTTAAACTTACCAAAAATAAATTTAGCTTACCAAACAAAAACTTCCCTACCAAATTTGGGTAGGAAAAGCCCAATAATGGCAACGCTGTATATAACACACTTGAATTCGATTACTTACCGCACAAACATACAATGAGGAGCAGCCACTTAACTGTAAAAAATTATGCGGAGTTTCGAATTGTCATTTTTATTTTTTTATCTGGGACCAGCACTCAGGAGTGGACTCCTACACATGCGAAGCATTGTGCTGGAACTATAGGAAAGGGATAGTAGGAGAAACGACAGGAGGTGAAGCTTAATTAATTATTTTTGCAGCTCTGCTTTCGCACGTTCTTTGTTTATACTCGTAGCAGTGCAGAAGCTTGGGTTCAGTAGCCATATTTATTATTATTTTACTTCGCCGGTGCTACACAATACCGACGAAGGAGGAAACTGTGGTTGAACCAAGGTCTGTTTTTGGATTCGTTGTCAACGTGTAGACTACCATCCATCGTGCCATCGCCACCCTCAATTGAAGCAATTCTAGTGAAAAACGAACTTTCTTTAATACAATAATTTGCAGGCTTTATATACTATGTTATATTTATTCCCGTTGTTCCAGTGATGAACATCCCAGTCAGCATTTTAATTAATTATTGATCATATTCGAGTCTTTTTTATTCTTCTTCGCGATTAAATTAATCATTTATGCGCACGTTTCTGAATCGAAAACGACTGTTTTGTCGGGAGAAAATGGTACCCTAGATACAACTCTTCAAAACGAGTCTTTTATGACTCGCGTTTCTGACTCATTTTCGAGGCAGTTTGCAATAGTACTTACAATCAATTACGACACTTTTTCAAGACATTTTACAGTCATATTACTAGCCGTTAGTGAGTCTTGTTTTATTTGGTATAACATAAAGAAAGTATATTCTTTTATTTTTTTCATTATTTATTTATTACTCTTTTCGTACAATTTTTAATTTAACATTAAAGTAATTCAAAATACAAAAATTGTCTCACACAGTTTCTTTCTTTTTTTAAATTAAATTTTTGTTTTAACTTTAATTTATATTCTTATCACATCGTTTATTTACATATATGGTATTTTTTAGTATAAAATACTTAAATTCAAATTGGAATTTAACTTTTAATATTTTTAATTAAAATTATGGGAATGTTTAATATTTTTAATTATTTAAAATACATTTTTAATAAAATTTTTTTTTAATTTAGAGTCTAAAATTAATATAAAACAACAGACTTCTTTTTTTAAATAACGTTAAAATTAATTTCTTTTTCAAGTATTTTTTTGTATAATTTATTTTCTTTTAGTTTATTTTTAATTTAGTTTACTATATTATCATACCCATTAATAAAAACGGTATTTTGTGAAAAAGTAAAATAATAGTAAAATAAAATTCAATTTGTACTTCAAAAAGTCGAATGACGATTTATAAATTTATATATGTATGTATATACATATTTATTATTTTTATTATTATTATTATTATTTTAAACTAAACGTTTTCTTTTTGTGATACGGTCTTTAGCATGCACAAAATGCTTTTGTAGCACTGCATTCATATCTTGATCAGTGCATTTGAATTTCGTATGGCAAATATCTAAGAAGAAAATTTTTTTTAAATTATTTTCTTAATAATGGAATTTTGCACTTACTTTTAATTGTTGTTATAACGAAACATTTTTCGGCGCTTGGCTTAATGGCGGTCCCCTTCCAACTATAAAGAGATGCTAATTCGTCTGAAAACACTTTTCGCACAGCGGCTCGAATAAATTGTATGGGTCCTATCCCGCCTGTTTTTACTATTAAGTTTTTCTGAAAATGTTCGATTATAAATTGAAATGGCACGTAATGTTATATATATATCATACTTACAAATTGTCTTAGTTTGTCTTCATTTTGTTGTATTTC
This sequence comes from Dexiosoma caninum, assembly GCA_963924685.1. Classification (NCBI taxonomy): domain Eukaryota; kingdom Metazoa; phylum Arthropoda; class Insecta; order Diptera; family Tachinidae; genus Dexiosoma; species Dexiosoma caninum. The sequence continues at coordinate 58,439,255 of OZ004725.1, forward strand.
TTCATTGAATTTTATGAAGTCATCCTTGTTTATATAGGGAAATTTTTGGAAATCTTTGCATTCCTCTAAAAAAGTGTTACCATTATGGTATTGTCTATTCTCAAGCTTTACAGTGATGACCTCCTCCGCCAATTTGGTAACTGATCGCTTATTACCATCCTTTAACTCGCTTATTTCTTTGCTCTTTATTTAAACTCACAAATTTAATCAACTTTTATTGTTCTTTGCACCATGAGCTTACTACACAAATAAACATAAATTCGCAAAACTCATTTCTTTCAAAATCAGTAAGAAAATTTGTCCCGTTATAAACAGTAGCAAAAACCATAAGGAACAATTTTTCATCGTCAAGATGCGCTAAATAAAACTCCAAAATAAAAATTCTTAATACAGTCACATTTCGGGCATCTACATGATGAATTTATGATTGCGCACATTCTATACATATTGTTTGCGTTTTTTAAACAAGTCGCTTTCCAAGCATTTGTCGGATTCATTTCGGGTCTTTTTTTAAGCGCACAACTGATTAATCCGTTTTTAGTCATCTGAGGTAGTCTTAAAAGACTCAGTTTGGTGATTTCTGCCAAAACAATCTTCCAAATGCTGACTGGGAGAGCGCCATTAGTTTTGCATGCTTTTTTTTTTGGCGTGTGAAGTAGGGTTGAAAATGCCTTCGCACTTTCAGAGACCGTCGTCTTCTGCGTCGAGTGGTGTTGTCACTAAAAAATTCCCTCCTCCTCCTCTGGGTAGATTCCTCCCCGGGACCGCTTTCCGCATTACTTCGGGAAGGCCCAGAGCCACGTCCCAATCAGGACTACTCTCACTCACCCACGTCTGGGTCCGCCAAGTCCGCAGCCGGCGCCATGGCCCCGGCCCGTATCGCCTGGTCTCCGTCAGAGGGGGCCCCGGTATGCAGCAGCGCATCGAGGTCCCTCTTCTTCCTCCGCAGAACGTATCCCACGTACTGTGCCACAGCGTCCCAATTGTCCTCACAATCAAGCATCCTCCCTATCACGGTGGCAGGAGCGAACCCGCTGCGCCATTGCAACTCTCTCAGTATGCCACATGGCGCAGTCGAAGAAAGTGTGTTCTGCATCATCATCCGTAATACCACAGTAAATGCAGTCGGGACCATCTGCCCTGCCCATCCGGTATAGGTACTTTCGGAAGTATCCGTGGCCCGAGAGGAATTGTGTCAGGAAGTAGTTAACTTTCCCAAATTTCCTCCGAATCCATACTTCCACGCAGGGAATGAACCTCGCCGTCCACCTGCCGACCGTGTCCGCGGTCCACCTGTCCTGCCATCGCCGGACAGTTTTGGGTCTCAGACCAATAGCACCCCCAGCCATCCTCACGGCCTCCGCCAGCCTTCTTTGCAGTAGCTTCTCCAGCAGCTTGCCGGCACCATCCAACATGCAAAGTGGCCGATAGTTTTGCATGCTTTAACTCATTTAAAATTCGCATATATACATACATACATACATACATACATATGTATGTATGTTCTCGAATTTAAATTCTTTTAAATATTATTTATATATCATATATAAATTTATAAATACATGTATATATGTATGTACATATATACATATACATATATACATATACATACATATATACATACATATATAAGTATATATTATGATCAGAAATTTATGATTTTCTTTCTAGTTTCTAACTATTATGATTGTTAGTGAACAAGAGCATGGCATGAAGAACAATGGCTCGTCAAGAAATAGACGGAAAAATTATTAATATGCATACATATGTATATCTATGTATGTATATATGTATGTACATTAGGGTGGGGCGATTTCAAAATCTTAATGAGTGCTTCGCGTTTCTGATTCTTGGGATTGTACTAAGCAAAAGGTCCACTAGACCATACGTCTACGGTGAAAATCGAGCTTCCCCATTTTGATTTGATCAGACTTTTGCCACGTTTTTTTTGGATATTTTGGCCTATAACAGCCAAACCATTGAGATTTTCGATCCAATACTAAAACAAAAATTGTAGCCAAGACAATAGTTAAGAACTCTCTAGTACATCGCAAAAGCATTGGAACGCTCCTTCAGGCAGTTTTGGCCTTGTGAAGGTGCAAATTTTTCGTGAAAATATTGATAAATTACCATTTTCAGTTGTTCATAGCGCAAAATTATCAAAATGTTCTATTTCTTACTTCTTAGATTTAAGATTAAGATCATCCATACTAATCGCCCCACCCTAATGTACATAATATTATGTCAGTAATTATAGCTGTACTTTTATTTTCTTTTGTGAAGTTATACTTAACGGAATTTTCTATAATTTATTTAATATCTTTGAAAAATCATAGAAATACATAGCGTCACCTAAAATGCAAAATAACGTAACATAACTTTTCAGAAATTTACAGGAGAAGCAAAAAACTATATACATACATATGTACATAATATGGAAACGGTATTGAAAAAAAATTTTAAAACTAGATTGACATGAAACAAGAAATACATATATTTTGGATAAAATGAATCTGTTTTTTACAGTACATTTTGTGCTATGTGTGTTACGTTATTTTGAACCGTTGTTTTCTGAAACAAACTAACGTATCATCAACCTTTTAATCTGTATGAAAAAATAAAAACAGTTACATACATACATACAGTTTGTAAAAAATATGTTTACAAAACAAAAATTTTTTAAGAATTTAAGTTTAAATAAATATTTACAACAACAATATCATTATATTTGTAAATTTTTTTTTTTATAACTGTTGTTATGTTGACGACAAGCAGGCGTCGAAACTTTGGCAAATTTATGAATATATTACAACAACAACGCTACAAAATAATTTTGTATACTTTCAACAGTGTAAAAAAATGTTTACAAAAATGCAAAGTCAAGAAAGAACAGTTGGTTTTTTGCACATGTATTGCGTGTAAGAGTTTTATACGGACGCTAAGAGTAGCTGTTGTCTTTTATTCTTAAATTGAGCTCATAGAACAAACAAGCGATTATCCAATTATATATAAACTATGCCAGGAAAGCGACTGAACAAAGACATTACCCAACTGGTGTATTTTAATTACTATAAAGGAAAATCTTACAGAGAAATTGCTGAAATGTTGTCTCTTAACCTAATGACGGTATATAATGTTATTAACCGTGCTGAAAAAGAAGGACGACTGGAACCAAATGTATCACCAGGCAGACGAAAAAAAGTAACTCGGCGAATTGAAAAGAAAATTTTAAAAATGATTGATGAGAATCCACATTTTAGTACTAGAGGAATTGCACTTAACATCAGTAATGAATGTGGAGTAAGTATCTCTCATCAGACTGTTAGAAATGTGCTACAAAACCATAAATACTCTTCAAGAGTTTCGAGGAAAAAACCTTTGCTATCAGCGGCAAACATAGAAAAAAGGTATAAGTTTGCCATTGAACACATTTCTTTTCCTCCGGAGCACTGGGATGATGTTATTTTTTGTGACGAAACGAAAGTGATGCTTTACTACCATGATGGACCTCAAAAAGTTTGGCGAAAACCCCTGACGGCTTTAGAAAATAAAAATATAATACCCACTGTAAAGTTCGGTAAACTATCCGTTATGGTGTGGGGTTGTATTTCGAGCAAGGGTGTTGGCGAAAAGCCAGAAAAGCTCAAGTATAAATTTTACCAGGATAATGACCCGAAGCATAAGGCATATATTTGTAGATCCTGGTTGTTATATAATTGTACAAAAGTGATAGATACCCCAGCACAAAGCCCAGACTTAAACCCTATAGAAAATTTGTGGGTCCACCTAAAGAAAAAAGTTGGAAAAAGGTCACCAAAAAACAAACAACAGTTAATAACATTTATTAAAGAAGAGTGGGAAAAAATACCTGAAAATTACGATATACCAAAGCTTATCCATTCAATGTCTAGACGCTTAGAAGCTGTAATTAAAGCTAAAGGAGGGCACACCAAGTATTAGCACCCTCAAATCTTTTTTTTTACCATTTAGAATATATTTAATTCAATTTAACACAATTTTGTAAACATTTATTTTACAGCGTAGAAACTGGAAGTATTTTTTAAGTTACGATTATTATTTTGTTATTTAATTTAATTTGGTTTTTTTTTGTGCAAAGTATTTATAAACATCTTCAATTGAATACATGAAGAAAAAAATTTAATAAAAGTTATATAATTTACTTGCAAATAAGAGTTTCCCTTAAACTTTTTAATTTTTCTAAGCTTTGTAAACATATTTTTTACAAACTGTATATGTTTTTTTATATTTTGTATTTTGATGTTAATAATAATTAATTATTATTAATAACTAAAGAAAGGTGTTTCATAAAATGATCATAAAGACAACAAGAATAAAAAGCAAGTATGTATGTATTTCAATTTATTAAAAGTACATAAGACACTAACAAAAATAAGGTAAACAGCTATATATTAATTAATTACTCAAAAGGTATACTATCATAGAAGTAATGGCAATCTGCTGAAAGCAAAGATTTTAGGTCCTGGAGATGTTGTCATTTCTTCTTGGAGATTGCAAGCCTTTGGGAGTGCAATAGTTTAGGCTGCTGAATTTCAAAATTTCTAGCAGTCCTTTGTGGAAGAATATGATAGTTGTAATTAATATTGATTTTGTAATAATTGGATTGGATCCTGTTGGTTCATACGCCCCATGACATCTGCCAAAAACGTTCAAATATTTCTTTCCACAAATTTTCGGGAAAAATAGAACAATGGCGAGTTGAACTTTACTCACAATACTTGGACGTGCATCCAGCTTTCATTTCTCTTGGTTTTCTGTCGTAAATGCTTCCTTTTGATAATCCTTCATGTCTTTCACCATATATTCGTTTCTTTTTATTTTCTTCTCTTTTGTTAACTTTTTTATTATAACTACTTTCGATTATAGAACACATTTTATTATTTTTACAACGCTTTTGTATTTTTCTTTTCGCTTTTGTAATAATTTTCAATTTGATAAAAAATTCCACTAAAACTAACAGTAAATAAAACATAAACAATAAAAAAGTCAATGCTTGCTGTATTCTTCTAAAAAATCAAATAAGTACCTACATTAGGGTGCCAATTAACTATATGGGAAATTTTTTTTAAGGAATCTGTTTCACGCCAACCCCCAGATTTGTGCGAATGGCTAAAAAAATAGTCCCTTGAAAATTTGAGCTCAATCGGATGAGGGGATAGGGTGCCCATGACCCCCCCAAAATTTGCAAAATACCTAATTTTTGACTTTGATTGTGAATAACTTCGTTAATATTTATTTTACAAAAAAAAATTGTTAGTAAAAGTTATAGATCAAACTCAAAGGAACAACTTTTGCTCATAAATTTTTTTTGTATCTCTAATATCTACTGAATTAAAAAAAAAAATAAACGAAAAACCATGGTTTTATTCATATGTTTATATGGTGATTTCATTTACTTAAGTATAGGCGTTACAAGAGAAAAAAATTGAGACGTTGATATTTTAATTTTATTTGTGGCAAGTATTTTTTTTTGTTTTCTTTTTTTTTAATATTACCGTAAGTTTATTTTCTATATTCTTCTTATTTTATTTGTAGCAAGCATTGTTGTTTTTTTAATATTACCGTTGGTTTACTCAGAATTTGGCGTATTCATTATCTTTATGCACAACTCGACTTTAATGTTTTGATTTTATTTGCATTAAGTATTTCAAACTAGACGTATGCGAGTGAATTAATAAAGTAATAATAAGATGTCTATTAAATTACGCGATAACATTTATTTTGTTGGTTGTTATTCTAATAATTTAAGTGGAAAAAAATTACCATCTAATAGGGAAGTGATGAAAGTTCTTTTTTTTCATATTCGCGTTGAAAAGCTAAATTTACGCGAAAGTTCTAAAATAACCGTAAAAGATGTTATAACGTTCTGGGAAAAAGCCAGAATTCCAATTAAAGAACCAAAGCACTGTATAACCAAATTAGAAAAACTATACACAGAGTGGAGATTATTGCAAAAACATTGCAAACAAAAAAGTGAAAATCAAAAAAAGAAAGAAGAATAATTTTTTAAAAAATTAGATGCTTTGTTTGATATAGCACACGAGAATGCACTAGAAATGATAAACATTGAAGAAGATAAGAAATTTTTGATAAATCAACGAAAGGAAGGAAGACCCGGCTTTATGTATGGTATAGATTATAAATTAGCACGAAAAGAACGTAGAAATGAACAACGACACGAAATAGAATTACAAAGAAAGGAACGCAACACGTGTGAAGCAAAACAAATGGGTAAGCAATTGGAGTAACGGTTATATCTTTTTAGGAAATTAATTAACATTTCTGTATTATTTTTACTAGAAAGTGTGCCATTATCTTTTTCGTCAGACAGTGAAAGATCTTTCGCTTAAGATCAGCAGAATAATTATGAACATTTTCCAGCAGTTACGTCTCCTGCTCCTCAAAAGAAAACTATAGGAAAAGTGGTAGTAATAACAGAAAAACTTGCAGCTGCCCTGGACTCTTGCAAAATAAGTGATCGAAACGCAGTTCATATCATTGCCGCAACAGCTGAATCGTTGGGTTATGATATTGCAAATATTATTTTGAACAAAGAATCCGTACGTGTTGCTAGACAAAAACTACGTTCAGAAAGAGTAGCTGAGTTGAAAAATAAATTTAATGCCAAAGATTTAGATGCAGTTTGTCTCCATTGGGACGGAAAATTACTGCCTGCCTTAGAAGGAAAGAAAAAAGTCGACCGTCTTCCAATTCTTATATCAAACGGAAACGTTGAGCAGCTGCTGGAAGTACCTGCTTTGGAGAGTGGTACTGGAAGAACACAAGCACTGGGTATTTGCAAATCGCTTTTTGAATGGGGTCTACAAGATTATATAAAAGCTTTGGTTTTTGATACGACAGCAGTTAATACTGGACGATTCTTGTTCTGAACTTGTTCCATAATTGAAAATACACTAGAGAGGGATCTGTTGTATTTTGCTTGTAGGCATCACATCTTTGAACTTATTCTTAAAAGCGTTTTTGATATTAAATTTTGCAAGTCAGATGGTCCTAATGTTCAAATATTTCAACGATTTCAAAATTGTTGGCCATCATTATGCATTGATAATTTCAGAATCGGTATCGAAAATGAGAAAGTTAAAAATGCTATTAGTTTATGTGATGTAGAGCGAATTACAAATTTTCTTAATAATGTTCTTCAGGAAAAACAACCGCGAGATGACTATAAGGAATTTATCGAACTTGCTCTAATATTTCTCGGAAAAACACCAATACGATCAGGTATAAAATTTCGAGCTCCAGGCGCTATGCATCACGCAAGATGGATGTCAAAGGCAATATACACCTTAAAAATATTTTTATTTAGAGACGAGTTCGATTTAACAGAGGTTGAACTAAATGCTCTTTGCGATATTTCTATTTTTATTGTCAAAGTGTACGTTGAAGCTTGGTTTTGCGCTCCATCACCTATAAAAGCTCCGTATCACGATTTTATGCTTCTTACAGTATTTAGTCAATATCGAAGTGTTGAAAGTGAAATTGCTACCGTAGCTTTGGAAAAATTTTGCAGTCACCTGTGGTATTTAGGCACAGAAAATGTTGCTTTGGCATTTTTTGATGAAAATGTACCAATCGAAACCAAAAAAAAATGGTAAAAGCTTTGAAGAATGAATCTGAAGTAAACAGCAAAAAGGCCTTAATAGACACTCTAAACGTAGCTGATGTTATCAAAAAAGGTATTGTGCAGTTTGTGAATACAAAAACTAAAACATTTTTTAAGCGTTTTGATTTGTGTGAAGAGTTTTTAAAAACAACCCCCACAAAGTGGCCGAGTAACAAAAAGTTTATCGAAGCTAAAAAAACTCTTTCAGGTTTAAAAGTAGTGAACAATACAGCTGAGAGGGGAGTCAAATTAATGCAGGATTATAATAATATTTTATCAAGAAGCGAAGAACAAAAACAATATATTTTACAAATTGTGAAGGATTACCGTTTACGTTTTCCAAATTGCAATAAAGAAACTCTTTTTTAACTATAAAAATTAAATAATTAGTGTTATTAATATAAAAATTACAAAAACCAAAGCCATAACAAAAAAAAAATACTTGACACAAATAAAATTAAAATATCATCGTCTCAATTTTTTTCTCATGTAACGCCTATACTTAAGTAAATGAAATCACCATATAAACATATGAATAAAACCATGGTTTTTCGTTTATTTTTTTTTTAATTCAGTAGATATTAGAGATACAAAAAAAATTTATGAGCAAAAGTTGTTCCTTTGAGTTTGATCTATAACTTTTACTAACAATTTTTTTTTGTAAAATAAATATTAACGAAGTTATTCACAATCAAAGTCAAAAATTAGGTATTTTGCAAATTTTGGGGGGGTCATGGGCACCCTATCCCCTCATCCGATTGAGCTCAAATTTTCAAGGGACTATTTTTTTAGCCATTCGCACAAATCTGGGGGTTGGCGTGAAACAGATTCCAACTTTGAAAAATAACTGGCAGCCTAACCTACATACCTACTCTGTTATTCTTTCATTAGCATGAGTGATGGATGATACGTTATATTTCGTTTAAAATCATTCAGTTGATGATACGTTATTTTGAATTTTGGTTATAACTTGTGTATTTTTCATATTAGATGTTAAAAATTTTGTACACATATGTACAGTTTGTAAAAAAAATGTTTTCAAAACAAAAATTTTTTACGAATTTAAATTTAAATAAATATTTACAACAACAATATCATTACATTTGTGAATTTTTTTTTTTACAACTGTTGTTTTGTATGTTCTCGACAAGCAGGCGTCGAAACTTTGACAAATTTATGAACATATTACAACAACAACGCTACAAAATAATTTTGCATACTTTAAACAGTGTAAAAAAAGTGTTTTCAAAAATGCAAAGACAAGAAGGAACCGTTAGTTTTTTGCATATGTATTGCGTATAATAGTTTTATATGGACGCTAAGAGTAGCAGTTGTCTTTTATTCATTAAATTAAGCTCATAGAATAAACAAATGATTACCCAATTATATATAAACTATGCCAGGAAAGCGACTGAACAAAGACATTACCCAACTGGTGTATTTTAATTACTATAAAGGAAAATTTCACAGAGAAATTGCTGAAATGTTCTCTCTTAACCTAAGGATGGTATATAATGTTATTAACCGTGCTGAAAAAGAAGGTAGACTGGAACCAAAAGAAACACCAGGCAGACCAAAAAAAGTAACTCGGCGAATTGAAAAGAAAGTTTTGAAAATGATTGATGGGAATCCACATTTCAGTACTATAGGAATTGCACTTAGCATCAGTAATGAATGTGGAGTAAGTATCATTCTCAGACTGTTAGAAATGTGCTACAAAACCATAAATACTCTTCAAGAGTTACGAAGAAAAAACCTTTGCTATCCGCTGTAAATATTGAAAAAGGTATAAGTTTGCCATTGAACACCTTTCTTTACCTCCGGAGCACTGGGATGATGTTATTTTTTGTGACGAAACGAAAGTGATGCTTTACTACCATGATGGACCTCAAAAAGTTTGGCGAATACCCGTGGCGGCTTTAAAAAATAAAAATATAATACCCACTGTAAAGTTCGGTAAACTATTCGTTATGGTGTGGGGTTGTATTTCGAGCAAGGGTGTTGGCGAAATAAGAATATTAGAGGATATAATGACCAAGGAAGTCTATCTAAACATTTAAAAAAAGGAATTGAGTGCAAGTGCTCAGAAATTCGGGTTTGTTGACCCAGAAAAGCTCAAGTATAAATTTTAGCAGGATAATGAACCGAAGCATAAGGCATATATTTGTAGATCCTGGTTGTTATATAATTGTAGAAAAGTGATCGATAACCCAGCACAAAGCCCAGACTTAAACCCTATAGAAAATTCATGGGTCCACCCAAAGAAAAAAGTCGGAAAAAGGTCACCAAAAACAAATAACATTTATTAAAGAAGAGTGGGAAAAAATACCTGTAAATTATGATATACCAAAGCTTATCCATTCAATGTCTAGACGCTTAGAAGTTGTAATTAAAGCTAAAGGAGGGCACACCAAGTATTAGCACCCTCAAATCTTTTTTTTTACCATTTAGAATAAATTTAATTAAATTTAACACAATTTTGAAAACATTTATTTTACAGCGTAGAAACTGAAGTATTTTTTAAGTTACGATTATTATTTTGTTATTTAAATTAATTTGGTTTTTTTTTTGTGCAAAGTGTTTATAAACATCTTCAATTGAATACATGAAGAAAAAAATTTAATAAAAGTTATATAATTTACTTGCAAATAAGAGTTTCTGTAAACTTTTGATTTTTTCTAAGTTTTGAAAAGATTTTTTTTACAAACTGTATGTAATATAATGTAGTGAATCGTAATCAATAAAAAAATTAATTTTGATTTTTTTGATGATACGTTGTTTTGCATTTTAGATGACGATATGTATTTACATACATATGTACATAAAAACACGTTTTTGTATTACATTGAATGTTCTGGTTATTGGTTAAAAAATTCAAATTCAGTTATTAAATTTATGCACGGATTTATTCAGCGAGTTGGACAAATCAAAAAATTAGTGAAATCGTGGATTAAGAAATTCTTTCTGATAATGAAATTATTATTTGTTACTGCTGAATTTCATTATAAACAAGGTAAATTTGTTCTCTTCCAGAGAATTTACCGGTTTTTATTTCATCAAAATTTATCAGAAAATTAACTTTGCATTTTTTATTAAATATCTTTTAGGTGGGTGATTGCTGCGCGTGTGTCTCACCCTTGCTCACAGTCAAGTATCATTACTACTTCACAATTCACTTCACATGCGTTTACGTTTGGAATTTAACATAGACATTTCGTACGCATGTGGCAATTTATTCCTGTACCCTTTCCTGCCAAAATGAAAACCTTAAAAGTTTCATGGTTAAATGCTCAATTGGTAAATACCCGATAAAATGGGTATAAATTATAAATTTTGTTGTAGAAAATAACATATTGTGTCGCAAAGTTTTATGAGTTTTATAAATAAAAAGTGCAGAGCAATTGTAAAGTAGCGGTTCAAGACATAAACTTTATTCCACACACATATTTATTCTTGCAAAATTACAATCACAATCAATACGTACTGTCATTAAATTTCTCATTGCAAGCATCGCTCCAAAAAGACCAAGAATTAGGCTTAGAATAAGTCATACAAATGGATGTTGAACGTACTTCGACAAATGAACGGGTGGTACCAGTGAACGTGGAGGGTACATCATCAAACATACTTTTCCGATGTGATCGCCAGTTGATCTGTTTCGTTGTTTTTAATGAGTAATACTTTGGGTATAGAAAAATCGTTGAGTGACAGCTAAAGTGCATGGTGCAGTCTATATACGTACCGTCATCCTACTCAATTCCGTAGACGCACAAATACTTTTTTGCTATATAGAATAAGTTTTCAATGCAGCTCCACATAAAATTAGTAGTCCAAAAATCCTCTCTATCTTTATAGTTCGCTAGAACCATCCTTACATTTATATTTAAATTGGTACCCATATCACAAATGAATTGCATGATATTAAGATAATCGGATTAACTTAACTAGTGCGGTCGACGAATTGTTGTTGTTTTTCATTCTCTTCAATGTCAGTATTGACATAAATGCAACTCGTAGTTTGGTTGGTATTTCCTTAAAAGCTAAATAAACTCGATTAATATTATATTGGTTGGATTCAAAACCAGTTATATATTGCGCTATCGGCTGAAATAGTGTTAAATTAAAATCTAGCATATTCCAAAATTATTCACTTAGTAGTGTTGATTTTGTTGAAACCTTTTTTGTTCACCTTTTCGTGAATAGTCAAAGCTTGCAGCGGAGTTTTACTATTTATTAAGCTATTTAAAGATCTTACGTACCTTCCGCAACTCGTTTTAACGCCAAGCTTTAACTAGTCTCCTGTTCCTCTATCCTTGCAGATTTTACAAAACACTGACGAGAAAACTTGATTGTATGACTTCTTTACCATCTCAATAAGTAACTAAAAACATTTTATTAACGTAAAGCCTTTTAAGAAATCAATGCAGCAATGTGCTACACAGTTTCTTAACTTCTTTTAATGCTTCTTGAATCGCCAATTATAATTGCATATCGTCATATTCTTTCACGACGATTATAATTTCTTTATCCAGATAAGTAGAAGTGTGACTGTTGTCTTCCGTTGTCGAACAATCTCTGGCTTAGAAACTGGAAAATTTATTACACCTTCATTACGAATGTCACATTACAGATGCAAGTACTTTTATGATTTTAGTTGCATAGTAATATCGTTTGACTTTTCGTTATATAACTTGTTTAAATATTTAACGCATATGCCTTTCTGTTTGGCAATTTATATGAAGGTTTGAATAGTTCAAAACACTCTACGCAATGCCTATGCTCCTCAATGGAAAGTGGAAGGCCATATATAATAGTAGCGTTGGACAGTTTTTCCTGATGATCATCGGTATACTCATCATGCATTGGTTGGCACGAGTTTGATGGTTGTATAAATAAATATGAATTTATACATATGTATATATATATATATATACTTTGATAATAAACATACATGTGAAATGCTGCGTATGCAGAAATGATCTTTGGGGAAATATATATCTAAAGGAAAAAAGATTATGGTTCTATCTCTAACTGTTCAGATTCTACAGCTACAAATGTCTTTATTGCCTCCAGCTATTTCCAACAATATTTATTTGCAATAATGAAATATTTCTTTTATGACAATAAATTTACAAAACATGCCTCTTTATTTAAAAACTTGTAAAAAAATAACTCTAATAAACGAAAATACTATCAAAAAGATGGCTCAAAACTTCAAATGCATTTTTCTCAGTTCACGATTTTTTGAATTACGACGGTATTGCACCAAAGGCTCGATATATGTATGGTACATACACTATACTTTATTGATTTATTTCCAAATTTAAAATTGCATAAATTAATTTTCTTTCTTAATATTATTTCAATTTCATATATATACATAGTTTGACTTCTATCAACTTTAACATTTTTCAGAATTTTAGTTATCTACACAATTATGTATTTTTTTTTTTTTTTTTTGGCGTGTGAGGTAGGGTTGAAAATGCCTTCGCACTTACAGAGACCGTCGTCTTCTGCGTCGAGTGGTGTTGCCACTAAAAATTCCCTCCTCCTCCTCTAGGTAGATTCCTCCCCGGTACCGCTTTCCGCATTACTTCGGGAAGGCCCAGAGCCACGTCCCAATCAGGACCACTCTCACTCACCCACGTCTGGGTCCGCCAAGTCCGCAGCCGGCGCCATGGCCCCTGCCCCTTTCGCCTGATCCCCATCAGAGGGGGCTCCGTTATGCAGCAGCGCATCGAGGTCTCTCTTCTTCCTCCGCAGAACGTATCCCACGTACTGTGCCACAGCGTCCCAATTGTCCTCACAATCAAGCATCCTCCTTATCACGGTGGCAGGAGCGAACCCGCCAACCCGCTGCGCCATTGCACCTCTCTCAGTATGCCACATGGCGCAGTCGAAGAAAGTGTGTTCTGCATCATCATCCGTAATACCACAGTAAATGCAGTCGGGACCATCTGCCCTGCCCATCCGGTACAGGTACTTTCGGAAGTATCCGTGGCCCGAGAGGAATTGTGTCAGGAAGTAGTTAACTTTCCCAAATTTCCTCCGAATCCATACTTCCACGCAGGGAATGAGCCTCGCCGTCCAACTGCCGACCGTGGCCGCGGTCCACCTGTCCTGCCATCGCCGGACAGTTTGGGGTCTCAGACCAATAGCACCAACACCAGGGCCCTCCCCCCTCGAGTTCCAAGCCTCCCACAGCTCGAGCGCCAAGAGGTCTATGGGTATTTCCCCACATATCACCAGGACCGCAGCGCCCGAGACCGTGCGGTAAGCCGAAGCAACCCTAAGGGCCGCCGTCCGCTGTACCGCCTCGAGTACCCTGCGTTTGGTTCTCTCACCCAGTACTTTTCCCCAAACCTCGCTCCCATGCAGCAAGATCGACTTCGTGACCGCCATAATCAGCCTCCTCTTGCTCTGTGTCGGGCCTCCGACATTCGCCATGAGTCTGCTCAATATGCCAGTAATCTTCGCCGCCCTAGTCGCCACATGCCGTATTTGGGCCCAGTAAGTCAGCCTACAGTCGAGTCTGACGCCCAAATACCTTATGGCACTCTGGGTAACCAGAGACACATCCCCTATCTGCATGCCGACATCGAGTGGTATGTGTGCCCGCGTCATCAACATCACCTCGGTCTTCTCCCCGGCCAATTACAAGCCGTGGTCCTCAAGCCACATCCGGGTCCTAATAATGCCCGGGTCAGCTTCCCCCTGGCGTCATCCAAATCCCGCGCCAAGATCACCGCCCCTATATCATCCGCGTATCCCACGAGCTGAGCATCCTCGGGCATTTCCACCCCAAAGATCCCATCGTAGGTCAGATTCCATAGGTCCGGGCCCAGCACAGATCCTGCTCCTCCGCCCCGTCGGCGTATCGTACAACAGTACCCGATCGTCCAGATAACTACGGAGAATTCTATACAAATATCCGGGAATACGGAACCTCCCCCGTAGCGCCTCTAGAACATCAGCCCATCGTAGGCTGTTGAAGGCATTCCGAACGTCGAGTGTTGCCAGGACAACTATGCGCTTTGGCACATCAGCAATCGCCCCGGGCGTTGACCTGCCAGGTCTGAAGCCATGCTGTCTATCCGACAGCCCCCCAGCCATCCTCACGGCCTCCGCCAGCCTTCTTTGCAGTAGCTTCTCTAGCAGCTTGCCGGCACCATCCAACATGCAAAGTGGCCGATAAGCCGATGGCTGGGTCGGATCGCCCCTGCCCTTGCTAACAAGCACGAGCGGCTGTGTCTTCCAGCGTCTTGGGAAGGCGCCCTGGACTAAACAAGCATCATATACCTGAAGCAATGCTTCCGGCCTGCTCTCAGCCAGGATCTTCTCAGCGCCTCTCCTCCCGTGCGCCCGCGCGACGGCCGCCTCCGATACTATCCCAAACTCAACATACTGGTGATCACTCCCAGTATATTCCTCGAGCACCCTCCATCCTTCGATCTTCCCAGACAGATTCTCGGATACCAAAGTGATGTCAGGAGTGGTGAACTCGCACCCCGGCCGCCTGAAGGTGGTCGCACCACCAGCGTTCATGACCACCAGGCCCAACCTGGCCGCCATATCCAGGACGCACATCCCCCTCGTGCTCGTCACCGAATCACACCACTCCACAGCCCTGGCATTGAAATCACCGGCCACCTCAAAGGGTCCGGCCATACCAGCCAGAGCGTCCTCGATAGCGGCCATCTTCGCCCTAAATCGCGCCACACTATCGTTAGGAGTGAGGTAACAGCTCACCAGCACAAAACCGCCGATCCGAGCCCACGCATAGCCGCAGCCGATCCCGTACCGCGCAACCGCGAGTTCACCGCCGCCATGTAGCCAGAGCGCCGCCGTACCCATTTCGTCCCCGAGCCAGAATCCTCAGTGCATCGGACCGTATTGTTCGTTGATAACAACCACGTCCGCGACCCTCTCGGCAACCATCTGCCATAGCAAAGCATCTGCCGTCCTGCTCCTGTGCATATTTGCCTGGAGCACCCTCATCATCTGGGCGATAGCGGGCAGCCTTTCGAGCCCGGCAGGTGGTCAGTCCTACCGCGCCCCGCCCCCGAGCACAGAACGCACTTAGGGACCGCTCTGCAGTCCCTTATCTTATGTCCAGCTCCTCCGCACCTGATACACAGTTTCGTCCTGTCTGTTCCAGTACACTTTGCCTGGGTGTGTCCCGCCCAAAAGCATCGATAACACCTACCGACACTCTCGGACATCCGTATCGCAGCCCTGATCCATCCGACACGCACGTAGCCAATATCGAACAGTTTCGCGGCGCCCTCCACCGACAAAGTAACGTACGCCCGAACCTGTTCGCGCACGTCCGCAGCCGTCACCCTCACGCGTAGCTGCTCTTCGCGCCCGGCGACCACGGACCGCCATCTCCACCTCCTCCACGACCGTCAAGGAGTCAAGACCCCGCATCTCCACGGTCGCGCTCGATCTCAATTCCGCGACCGACGCTGCCACGCAAATCCTTCAGCACCCCCGCATAGGTGTGCCCCACCGCGGGCTTAATGAGCACCGCCTCAGGCTTCGCGCGCCGAGGTCGCAACCGACGGACCGGGGGCGGTGCCCTCCCATCGTCCACCGCCGGGGTGCCCAAACCCGGGTCTTCCTCTTTCTCCCCGAGGGACTGTCCTCCAGTCACCACCAGTCCGTTTGGCGGGGGCAACCGGGCCATCAGCCGGTTTGGCGGGCGCAGTCGGGCCTCTAGCCCGTTTGGTGGGGGCAGTCGGGCCGTTAGCCCGTTGGGCGGGGGCAGCCGGACCACCCACCGACCGTCTTGTGGGAGCCGCCGCAGCAGCAGGTGCAGGAGCATCCCCCCAAGCAGAGTCGCAGCCCGCCAGTGGGGACCCGGAAGCGCCCCGTTCCCCTCAGCTGCCCTCCACGCACGCCTACAATCGAGCGCGACATCAAGAAGCTCGGCCATTTTGGCCACGCCTCCCTTCACCTCACCACTGATGTTCCTCTGCCGAACACAGGCTTCCCGCATCCCGCTCAACACAGCCCTGCATTGAGCGATCGCGTCCTCTTCCCTCGCCCTCATATCGCGGATACGTCCCAGGCGCGGCGATCCCCCCGCCCGACCAGACATACCCGCACGCAACCGAAACTGTTGGCCCCCTTTGAGGGTCGGCCCTTGGAGTGGAGCCAATAAGCCTCCCTTGTGGGTCGAGCTTTTTTCCTTTGGCGTCCGCTAAAGAGTCGGGTCGGCCCACTACTGGCGACCCAACCGAAGCTGTAGGCCCCCTTTGAGGGTCGGCCTTTGGAGTGGAGCCAATATGCCCCCCTTGTGGGTCGAGCCGCGTGGAGGCAGAAAGTCTTCTTGTATGTTTCTCCATAAGGATCGTACTCTGACTTTACCCTATGGGCCCACACCTTACCACCACACAATTATGTATACTATAGTGTAAAACTATAGTGGTCACGATTTTATATTAAATATATGCATGTATGAACTTTTTATATTAAATTAATGGTTAAAATAAACTTTTACGTGTATAATTAAACAAATAATTAATTTATGTTTAAAACATGTACACCTTTGTTTCAATCGACCCCTTAGTAAATAAATACATACATATGTATGTTAATATTAAATCAAAATTACATACATACGAAACTCAAGTTTTTAAGGCATATGCTTTTAGTGCTTAATTTTGTGTACACAGCTATACTTATGTACATATATTTAAACACGTATACACAATACACATACTATATGAACTTGTTCAAATGCTCATACTAAAATTTAATGATACCTCTTTACGTAACTTGTACGATGTACGGAAGATTGGTTAAATCAGTGAATGACTGTTCTTCTAACACAGAAAAATTATAAATTAAAAATAAGTTTGTATAAAATTAATGTAGTATGTACATACATACATATTATGAATATGTATTTGAATGCATTTACAACAGCGTCATATATCCATACATACTTCTGTATGTATATGCATTGCTGTACCTACGCACCCTTTTGTTGGGTTTTGTTATACCCAATAATTTTTTGAGCGGTAAAAGTGAAGAGTTAATACATTAGGTATGTTCATTTACTTTCAGGGAAAGTTAGGTAAAATGAGAGTAAGCTATAATTACTCTCAATAAGAGACCAAAATATACAAAAGTAAGACAACGCAAAAACCATAAAATGTACCAGAAAAAAATAAATTTCATTTTTTTACATCTCTGTTTATATCGGAGATGATAATTGACAATTTTAAAATTGTACTTTTTGACGCCAAATGTACTAAAAACATAAAAGTTGTGTTAAGTTTTACTATTATTAACTATTAGTAACAGAAAGATAAAATAAAATGAGTTTTTGAATATTTAAAATTTGTTTCGAAATCAATCAAATTAAAGTAATACTGAAGGAGTTCCTATTACTCGCGAGACCACCTCGTTGCGAGACAACCAATATGTTGTTGAATAGTTAAAAATTAATACAGTTCATTACAAAAGTATTCTTGAATTTTCACAAATTCATCCATTTTACAGAAATGATACTTTTACTCGTTTATAAACTTATAATTCGGACTATAGTTTTTGAAGCTCCGTACGACTGCGTTTAGACGAGAAAACATTTAGTTTGGTAGCATGTTACGGGTATGGAAGAGAGCATCGTTTTTGTGTTCGGTACTCGGCGACATGTTTTAACAACAACCTATGTTGTCTTTGCTGTTGGATAGAATTAATTTTTATGAGAATCCCTGAATAGTTTGTTTTAATATTTGTATATTTTAAATAATTGTGGTCAATTATATTAAGAAAAAATTCACAGATGATGGCCCACTCCAAGGTTCTGATGGATATTTCTATTTTATATTATATTACATTTCTTCTTTATATACATATGTATGTACATATATATTAGAATATTGAAATAAAATCAATATAAAGAATTGAAATAAATAGTGTTTCATTTCAATTGTGATATCCGTTAACAGTGACCGATATATCCATTAACGCTGACTAGTCAGTTGTGGAAAGTGGTTGTGAATAATTTAATAATTAAATATTATATTAAGAAAAATCGAAAATATGTTTTTGCTATAAATAATTTAAATTACTGAACAACGTATAATCATATGAATATTTATTAATATTTAGGGAGTAAAGTAGTACTTTTGCAATGCAAATTGTACTGAAAAAAGTACAATTGTACGAGCTTGTTTAATATGATTGATGACAGTTTACCGAAAAAAAACTATTTGTGAAAGAATTTATTTAAAAAAATTAGTATTGAAAGAATTTATTTAATTATATTTATTTTTGAGCGATGGTCTTTGTTATGAAAAGTTTTTAATAATTATTTATTTTTCAATATTTCGCTACCAAATAGGTAGCATCGTTAGCAAATAATAATTTGTATTAACAAAAATATTTATTTAAAAAAATGGTATTTTTTATGAAAAGTTTTTAAAAATGTATGGTATAAATACAAAAATGTTTGTAATTAATTATTGTTAAGAAAAAATTTGAACACAACTTTTTTAATGTCTGTCAGCTGTTTGGGACATTTGTAATTTTGCTTTGTTATTTTCAATTTTTATTATAAACAAACTGATTGATTGTTCTTCACGCCCAATCTAGCCCGAAGAAAAAGTACCGGCATTGTCGTGCGTGAAGAACAAGAACATTACTCTCTCAAAACCTCTCTCATTTACACAATTTTTGCGTAAGAAAACGCTTTTTTTTTGGGTAACGCTGGCAACGGTTGTAAAATGTGGACAAAAATAATCTGAAAAAAAAGTAAAAGCCATTTTATATTAAATAAAGTGATAAATATGCACAAATATATGTACTTACAACTTCAAGTTTATTTTAAAAATCTTCTTATTTTTTAAATTTTTAAATAAAAACTTTTGTCGTTTCTTTACAAATTTTCCGATTAATTTCTTAGTTTCATATGTAATTAAAAAAACAGCCGATAATTTAATTCTATACCGAACTTACCCAAAGAAAAAGTACGTGCAACTTAGTACAGAAAATTAAAATTTTACTCTCTAATTTCATCTCAAAATTGTAGAAAAATTGTTATCTGGAACGGTTTTGGGTACATTTAGAGCATTTCATCTTACACGTAGTTCAATCAAAGATAAGCTTGTTGATAACCATTTCTCGCAATTGAACTGATCTAGATTCTGAATATATGTATATAATCAAATCCATGCGCAATATAACTTCCAATTTATATAGTAGCGCTCTAATAATATTATCTTTAGCACTATAATAATATTATAACTATTATTTTTTTCCTAAACATTATTTCTATTTGTTGCCTACATATTTAATTATTCCTATGTTGCACTTGTAGTTCACCAACTATATATGGCCATATGGGCTCGGTTGGTTATTGTCATAAATAAATAAAATAGAATATCGCTTTATATATGATTCTAATTTTAAAATTGTGCTTTTTCCCGAAAAAAATATGTGAAATGTATTATTACATACTTTATCATAGAGTATTTTTTTATAAAAACAAACTCAATAACTGACGAGGAAAGCATATATATGTATATATATGTGAGAAGAAAAATCTAAAACTATAAATATCGTGGATTGTTATGCTTTTGTTTATAAATTTGTGGTTTTTTGCTCGGTATTCAACTTCAATTCTCGATTGATTAGTTGAATTTTGAACATAAGAATCTTACATTTGTAGCCAAAAATTGGGAAAAGTCCACTGGTGAGCAAACTTGATAAAATTAATTATTGGGGAGAAAAGGATAAATTCACTGAGGAGCAAACTAAACAATATCGAAATAGTACTATATGGATATGCTTTTCTCCTCAATTTTTGAGTTTGCTTTTATATAAAAAAATACTTTATGAGAATACCATAAAGTATGTACTAATACATTCACATATTTTTTCGGGAAAAGCACAATTTTAAATTTAGAATCATATATAAAAAATATAAATTTGTGCTAGTTCGGGCAATTTTGTTAGGCACTTGGAATAGACCTAATGTGTATGACCATGTACAA
The DNA here is from genome assembly GCA_963924685.1 of Dexiosoma caninum. Classification (NCBI taxonomy): domain Eukaryota; kingdom Metazoa; phylum Arthropoda; class Insecta; order Diptera; family Tachinidae; genus Dexiosoma; species Dexiosoma caninum. Next base: position 58,459,925 of record OZ004725.1, read on the forward strand.
TTACAAATACACACATGCATACATCCATAAAAACACAATAATTTGGCTTATACATGTTAATTAAAGAAACTACAAATAATTTTTAACTAAATCATGAAATAAAATTAATTATTATGTGTTCATTGCATTGGTGGGAAACACTTAATTTGACTTCATTATTGTTTATTTATAAAACAGCTGATTGCTTGTTCTTCTTCCCCAAACTAGCCCGAAGAAAAAGTACGGACTGTTTCGCGCAAGAAGAACAAGAATATTACTCTTTCAAAACGTCTCTTATTTACCCAATTTTTGTGTAAGAAAACGCGCTCTGGAAGGTTGGGCGCCCGCGGGTGCCCAATTTAGAGTAAAAAAACACACCTATTAAAGAGTTTTTTCTTATTATGTGAATGAATTTTCTGAAATAACACATTAAATTATAAAGGGTTGTTCACAGTTGGCATATTTTTTCGACTCATTATTGTAAAACATATGACTTTATAACTACCATTTGAATCCCCTTTCATATGTCTAGCTACCAGTCTGTCTCCATTTATAACTTTTAAAGGTTTTTTTGTTGTCAATTCAGAAGTCAGAGCAATTTTATTAATTGAATGTCATTATCATAAATTCCCTCAAACATATTTTCCTCTCTAATGCGATTATTATTATAGACCATTGTTTTTGGTCATGTACCAAAGCATTTTATTATTTAGTACAGCAGTTAAGTATGTATGGATGTATGTACATACACACCTACTAACCAGTTAACAAGATATGATTTCAAACATTTTCGTACATACATATGTACTTACATATGTTTTATGTTTTTCTAATTAAATTTTAAAGGCCGCGTAAGAAGATGGTGGAAGCATGCATGTCGTATTTTTTTTGATTTGTCTTTTTATTTTTTTGTTTTTGAAAAGCTCTTTCCAAATGATTTTCATCTAACTAATCAATTAACGTATAAAATATTTTATCAGAAATAAAAAAATTTAACAAAAATCATATAGAAAAATGTATGGCTAACAAAATGCTACAGTTGCCTTCACGTATCTCCAAAAAAATTTTTTTTTAAATAGTTTCTATAATTGAGAGATATAAAAAAATTGGTGTGAAAAAAGTGCTCTAACATTTATCTCAGATATAGTGATTAGAAACTGCATCGATTTCTGAAAAATATCTAAACTCATAGAGAACAATTTTTATACACAAACTTAGCTAATAAATTTATATTTCTATTAAATGATATTTCCAGAGAGCTGGAGACTGGATAGACCATAAGATCTAAAAATTTCACCACTGGAAATGGTCCTATATAAATTTTTGTGATTTATGTACATAAATATGTACGTGAAGATAATTTCGGAATACTATATGGTTCTCATCATCGGTTCGATTATACGTGACCAATTTCTACCATTTTCCTAAACAGTTTATTTTATGTTGTGAATGACTTTACTCTTTTGCTGTATTATATTGTATTTGTGTTATGTTTTACTTTATTATTTCACGTTTACGCTTTCTATGTTTTCGTAATTTTTATTTTTTCTTCACAACAATCTTAAAATAGTATTATAGATTCATGGTATTGCTTTGGAAGGGATTCCATACGCTATATACCTACATATATGGCAATATCTTCCATTAATCACATACATATGTATGTATGTATGTACAGTGTAAATATCTGAAAATATTCGCCTTGAATTGCTTAGTAATTTTTTAAAGCTACTCGTATGTGGGAAAAGCTTCCTTTTATTAATATACTTTATTTTCTTAAACGTTTTGCGAAGTTATCAGTTTTGGAACCAATCCATGTTCATAGGCCGAACACGTTATCGTCTTCGTCAATTTGTTCGTCACTGCTCATACTTATTCAGTTTCTGGAACTTTTCAAAGTTTCTTATGGTTATAGCACTTCTAATTGTTAAATTATATGTATATCGTTATTGTTATGGCTGTTAATAGCTATAAACTTTTATTGATAAATCCGCATACAAACACACACTCGCAAAATGATTTTTTTTTCTGTTAGATATAGTTTGGCAGACAGGAAGTAACCAGCTGTTGACTTGCTGCTCCAGTAGTTCTGCCTTGTAATATACTAATTTATTTACGTGGAAGTACATATGTATGTATTTCTTTAGTCGGTGTTGTTTTTTGTGTGCAAGCTTTGTCAAAACAACATTTGATTTTTATTATATTTCATTTTCACAAATGACCTTTCTTAACGTCTGCCAAACGTATCATGTTATTGAGTTATCATTATTATTGATTATTAATTTTTTGTTTGTGTTTTTTTTGTAACAGTCCCATTAATGATTTATAGGGCATAAATTACGCAATACTCTCATAAATATACAAACTAATTAGTATGTATATAAATGCTGATTTTACCTATAATGCTATGTAATAATGAGACATCCATACATACGATCATGCGTACATATATATACATATATAATATATGTATATACCATATTGGCAATTGAGTTAACTTGCAATGAATTTGAAGTTATGTTTTTTACAAGTGATGGTGGTTGCCGTTAGGCTGTTTATAATGGACTATTTTAACATTGCGATATCTTAGGGAGTAGTCAATTGGCCGACTCAGACTTATTTTTCAAGTAACTTAAAGTTTGTTACCGATAAGATAACCCATAATTAATTTATTAATAAATGCATAGGAGCTAACTATTCATCAGTTAGGTATAAATACAAATAAAACACAATAACAATATGCAACACGAAAAAATTGCTTCGATAACCCCTTTTTTTAATCCGCTGTGGTCACTTAACTACAAAAATCATCATTATTTCAAATTCTATGGTAAGGTTTTTGTAAAAAGAATTTTTTTCTAAAATTTGGTTTTTTTGAAGAGGTTCTCCGATCATCTGATCGTAACTTTGGTAAAATTACTAAATTTTTGAATTCAAAATATTCATAAAAAATAGAAACACCAAATAGTTAGTGTTAAAGACGGATGTAATAGAAATAAAATATTTAACCCTTATTCATGATTGATTCATGATATTATCCATGTAATTAAGTGAAAGTACATACTTTTGACATTTTTTATGCAAAATATGTGTAGAGGCAAAAACGATGTGATTTTAGTTGTGTCTACCTGAGTCGACGCATATTTTATTTCCTTTTTTATTATAAAAATTAAGTGAACGAAAAAGGGCATATAAAAAAGGTATGTAAAGGCATTACCGTTAACCATAGTAAATATAGCGAGTGCACTAGAACCTTGACCAAGAAGATGAGAATTCAAGAAGAGCGTTGTGAACGTATCACTATTTTTAATGCATTTTAAATACTGCGTTTATAGCGTTTTTACACTTGCTCACACGTCACGTATTGAAATGCTAAACTAGAGTTTATTATGCTAAATATCTATGCCGGCTATGCCTGAAGTAGTCTGCACGTTGACTACAAAACCAAAACAGACCTGGGTTCTGGGGGGGTTCGTTTTAGTAGCCATTTTTATTATTATTTTACTGCGCCGGTGCTACACAAAACCGACGAAGGAGGGCGTTCTGATGTGATTGTTGATTGCTATCAGCTGAAGCCGGTATTGTTCAGTGACCAGTGACTATGCCTTCGCCACTGAAACCTTCCGACAACAACTGACACACAAAGACACACTAATGCACATCAGAAAAATGCGAGATGTTTATTTTTATTTTAAAATTTTCAGTCTGAAACTGGGGTTGAACCCAGGTCTGTTATTTGGTTGTGTAGTTAACGTGCAGACTACCATCCATCGTGCCATCGCACCTGTTAGATTTTTCGTTTAGTGTTTTGTCTAGCTTTTTTTCTGAATATGATGTTTAAGTCTATTCGAAGATCAATTCGAATTTGACGATATCGACGAGGAAAAAGAATGCAATATAAATGACAGCAGCATATTAGAGGATGAATAAAAGTAAAACAAAGTGTAGAAATATATCTCTGAGAAAAAAAGTGAAAAATTTAACATAAATTTCATAAAAAATTGGAATATTGATTGCGTACTATGGCCGATAGTCATGCAAAATGTTTATCAAAGGAAAGCCACTTTGGTTTGGATAAAAGTACTGTTGGTTGGCGCCTGACGAAGAGTACTTGTATCAGTTAATTCCGTACGGTAGTGCTTCGGAGCAGGATGTCCCACATTTACAGTTCGGAGAAAGAGTGGTACTATCGCTCCTTTCGCATCTGGAAGCCACGGTTACGCATACGTTTGACAATTTTTTTATTAGCCAAAAACTACTGACGTACTTTTCAAATGACGGGTTTTTCGCTTTAAGACCTGTACATGATAATCGGATTACTTATGCCCTTTTGATGGACAGAAAACAAATGCGTAAGCAGACTCTTTTGATATAACAATTCTATTGTTGCTGTTCATTGGAGCGATAATGCAGAACGTTATTCACTGATATATTTTATGTAATCACCCGGCTACTTTATTTTTTTTTATTTATTTCTTATATTTTTAGGTCGAATTTTTCAGGCCACGTACGCAACGAAAAATGATTGCAATTGAAAAGCCCTATTTTTTTTATTTTTTATCTTGGACCAGCACTCAGGAGATGACCCCTACACATGCGGTGCATTGTTCTGGAACAATAGGAAAGGAATTGTAGGAGAAATGATGATAGGAGTTGAAGTTTCACTATCTTACAACACTGCTTTTTGCACGTTATTTGTTTTTTTGTAGCAGTGTTGTAACGCCTCCGATGTCAAGAAGACGTATTAAATTTTGAAGTTTCCTTTTAGAAGCTATTTTTAGTAATTATTTTACTTCGCCGGTGCTACACAATACCGTCGAAGGAAGGCGTTCTATGTGCTTGGGGATTTGATACAGCTGAAGCCGTTACTGTTCAGTGACTATGCCTGCGCCACTGAAACCTTCCGACAACAACTGACACAAAGCCACACAAATGCACAACTGAAAAATGCGAGATGCCTTCACACAGAAACCTTCCGACAACAACAGACACACAAAGACACACTAATGCACATCAAAAAAATGCGAGATGTTTTTTTATTTTTATAATTTTTAGTCTGAAACTGAAGTTAAACCAGGTCTGTTTTTGGTTTTGTAGTCAACGTGCTGACTACCATACATCGTGCCATCGCCACCCTACCACCAATATAATTTTTTTTTTCCTATAGATAATTTATATTTGTTACTCATTATGGACTGCTGGGTATGTAAATACCCTTTGATATTACACACCGTGTGCCGAGCAAGTGTGTTTACAAACCAGTTTTAACTATTTTACATTATACAGTGGATGTCTAAAGGTATATATAACGGGCGGGTGTTTTTGACTTTTCGCATTGTCCTTTGTTTTGCAACGGGTTTTCCGAACTTTTTCCGACATGTAAAAATCTCCACTTTTTTACATATATGGCAGTAAAAACCAAAACGTCAAAATTTTTGCATTTTAAATTTATTTACTGTCGTCACTTTTTTGGGTATTTAAATACCCATTAAGCAGGAATGGGTTAGGGGCTTTTAATACCTATTGTTAACACACAGAGTGTGTTACGATATATTTAATTTAATTTTATTTTATTCTATTGGGGCATTCACTTATTGGCCTTATTTAATTTGCTTACATGTATTTATTTGCGATAAAAAAGAAAAAAAGAACTTTCAGTGCATTCAAATATTTAATGTATTTAATTTGCTTGCATGCATTTATTTGCAATGAGGAAGAACTTTCTTTTATGAATTCTGGCTAGAGGTGCAATAAAATATTAAACAGAACATAATTGGGGCATTGATCATGACGCAACCACTACGGTTTTGTAATATTTACTCGTATGTATGTATAAGCAGTTTAGTATATTAATTAGTTGTTTTAATTTGTTGTTATTGTTAGTATTAATTTAGTATATAAGTCACTGATGAAATAAAGTTAAAAGTAGGAATGAAGTTATTATTCGTGTTTTCTGTCATTGTCATCATCATCATCCTTCTGGTTAAAGTGCTTGGAGAACATTTCGGCAAAAATATAGTGTCAGTCAGATTTATGTGTTTGGATTACATCCAATATAGCCACCTATTATTATACACGTATTAAAATATCAAAGCCGTGTTTATGCCAAAAAGATAAGTATGGCTTTCCATGGTTAAATAATTTTAACACAGAAATGCACAAAAATATTTTGCAGCTCTATTGATGGAAAAAATTTACAGAAGAACGCATATAAAGCGGAAAGATTTTCATTAAATTTTAACACATGAAAAAAATTTACAAATGAAAAAGTTCACATGAAAAAGTTCACAATGAATTGGTCATTTGTTTACTAGTTAAAATTAGCAAAAAAGGAGAAATTTGACTTTTAAACAACAGAATGTATAGAAAATTTTCCGATTTTATTAATTAGTTATTCATTGTGAAGAGCGCCAATGTTTGAAAATTGAAAGTAAAATTGTATCCACGAAAACATAAATAAAATCTACATTTTTGCTCTTCCTGGCAGTTTCTTAAAAACATAAACATTATATCCTTCACTGTAATGAAAAAAGTATCAACACAGTTACAGTCTCGCGTACGGCCATATTAAAAACAAAAAAAATTCAAAATGTATTGTGGCTTCTAAGCAATTGATTGGTCAATTGTCCATCATTCTTTATATTTATGAGTGCTAAGGATGTATTTCTCTCATTAGACCGTACCGCCTTAGAGGCAAAAAAAAGTTCTCCGTACACCACCTAATATAACGCATTTTTAACAGTAATTTAAAAAAAAATTTTTTGTTTAAGAAGGTAGGGATCGCCTTTTTAAACTTTTCTTTATATCTAAAAGGAGGTGTGCGCAGCTTGTTTCTTTAATTTTATAAAAAAAAGAGTATAAGAAAATGCCTATATTTGTCAAATAAATGGATTGATAGAGATACTTTTGAACATTGAAGAACGACTTTTATTTTTATTAAGAAAGAAAATAACGTTTTTGGCCTTTTATATCTTTTGCATTTGCAGACGGGTCTTTTTTTATCTTGGACCAACACTCAGGGGATGACCCCTACACATGCGATGCATTGTGCTGGAATTACGAAATGAAATTAATGGAGGTGGGATAGAAGGAGTACTGTTTAAGGACATTTGATTTGAATTTTCCCACCCAAATCAAAAGTGACAGGAAAGACATCCGCAGAGAGTTTATTCCACATTCGCGCTGTTCGGCCGAAAAATCAGTTCTCACTGTAATGCGTGGTGCGATTCGCTGCCAAATTGCCCACAAATGGATGCGCCCTCAATGATGAACGCCTTAGGCCCAGGAATGAACGGGTTTCGGGGACAAGTTCCCTGTTTTGATTAGAGCAAATTCCATTGTAGTAATGATAGGACAACGAAACGCACCCCACATTGCGACGATGCTCAAGGGAGGCAATTGAGTTGGCTACCCCACCGTCCCCAATGAGTTTCTTCGCCCTCTGCTGTACGCGGTCGAGTAACTTTAAAACATTCTTTGAAGCCCTTACATGAGAGTTGTATTCCATTTTCGGTGGGGTGTACGCGGTATAAATAGCAAGTAGATCAGATGAAGTGAAGTATGTATTACATCGTCTTAAAAAACCCAGACATTTGAATGCTTCTTCTGAGACCTGAAAAATGTGCTGAGTCCATCGAACATCACACTGAATTTTCATGTCAAGATCATCAAGAGCTGCTGATTCCTCAATGTTTATACCGCCCATAATTACAGATGAGACAAATGAATATGAGTGACAAATGCTACTGTCATTTGCAAAACAGTGGATAGGGTTGGAAGTTTGGCATAGGAGGTTATTAAGAAAGACAAGAAATAGGGTATGAGAAAAAAATGGAGCCCTGCGGTACCCCTGAATTTATCTTGTAGTCATTAGATGAGATATCGTCTATAAGAAGTTTTCTAGCGCAATACCTGCGAAAGCTCGATATATATCGAAAGAAGATCTCACCGACACCAAAAGCAATAAATTTGGACAGAAGTGCCCCATGCCACACTCTATCAAATGCTTTAGAACTGCACAATTTTTGCGATAGGAAGGGCAATAAGTTCCCCATAGAACGTCCTCTACGAAAGCCGTATTGGTGGTCGTTCAGTAAATTGTTGGACTCAAGATATTTCATTAGGTGGAGGTTCACCATACTTTCGATCACATCTCGGAACAGATTGCGATTGGGCGATAATTTTCATGGTTGCTTGCCTGTTCCTTTTTGGGGATCGGCATTACATTTGCAAACTTCTGGAACGATGAGAATTGACCTGCATATTACAGAGTTCTGAAAATGATTTCCAAAGGACATGATAACGTTCAAGAACACTGTTTCAAGACCAGTGCAAGAATTCCATCCGGCCCAGGAGACTTGTTTATGTTGAGGTCCACTAAAACCCTTTGGCATAGTTACGGATACACTCTCGAGAGCGGGCAGTGGTTGAATGCTTCCCGACAAGTGAGAGTTACTTGCAATTATTCCAGCTAGAAAGTTAGCTTCTTCAACCCGATCAGTGAATAATTGGTCATCCATTAAAAGACACGGAATAGAAGAACTAGCATTTTCTTTTACTCTTTTGACGAAAGACCAAAAGCTTTTACTGTAGAATTTTAGCGCGAGGACGCCGCTCGTACAAGCTTCTTCACGTCTTAGCACTTTGACACACGAAGATACCGCCCTGCGTTTTTTGTCACTCCGCCAGATACTAAATGCTTCATCTCTCGATCTGACTGCAAGTTTTTGGTCTGGGTTAAATTGAAAAATGGAGCTTAAGCTTTATCAGAAATATAAGAAACAAACAAAAAAATAATCAATCGAATTTTTATAAAATAAATTAAAATTATTTCACATTTCGACACATTAATATATATAATATATGAGTAATCACTCATAACTAAAATCATATTCAGTTAAATCTGGATGAAAATGTAGCGTATTTACTGTATTTAAATCTCAATAAAAGTTTCTATATATTTCGTCTTATTATTATTATCTATTTTATTATCTTATTATCTAACAAATCCTCTTTCATATTGGCGTTTATTTGGATTGGTGCCTCAGAACATATTTTTAAATCATGAAATATTAAATCATTGTATATTAATGAATTTGAATGGATCTTCTTCATTGAGCGATTTTTTAAAATATACATTCCAAATTCTTTGCAACAATTAATTCTTACTTATTTCCTTTTGCTGCTCGTAAGATATTTTATCAACGTAGTTTTTCCCGCATGGTTGCAACTTACGCAATACACGGTCGGGAACTATTTTTCCGGACTATGAAATATACGATTTTCCTTCGCTATTAAATTTTTTTGCGTGCTTCCTTAACAATACTGCACTTGATGTGTTCTGCTTAATTTAAATTTTTACAACTATAAATCCGTAAAATCACAAGAATACTTACAGTATCATGAACAGTGTTACTTGAAATTGAATTCAGATCATCTTCATTTCCATATTAATATTATTATCATCACACATCACATAAAGCATCACAAAATGCAACTTCTATATTAGTATTATTATCATGTAATATATCATTAAGTAACTCTGAAGTAGAACGCATACTTTCAATAATATTATTATTATCCATTTCTCTATGATGTTATTCGTTCCAACACTGTCTGCATAATACAACATAAATAGGTTATGTTTTGAAAAAATTCCATGAGCACACACGCTAAAATAAACTTAACAGTACTGTTCTATACACCTGGACCAGCTGGAAGCATTGCAGTGTTCTAGCGAAATATTCGAATTAAAAGGATAATAGGAAAATAACTTCATTTGATACTTTATTTTGCTAAACGTAATTATTTTTCACAGCTTACTATGCCATTCACAAAATAATGAGCACCTTCCAAGGTGATCACCGATGACCAACGCATGGGCCTTAATTTTTCTAAGCTAGAGACCCGCCAAAAATACAGCCAACTTAATCAAGCCGAAATATGATTAATTAAAATTTTCAACATATTATTACGATTAATTTTTTAAAACGTATATTTTTCTTGAATTATTACGTTTTACCTTTTAAAACGAATATTCTTTAATTTACAACTGCATAATGATTTTACTTTTCATTTTATAAGTTAAAAATTAATAAATGAAATAAAATAAGTACTTAAACTTAAAAAATATTAAACTCCAAAGGTAAATTAAAAATTTAGATAATACAGTCTGAAAGTCAAAATAATGTAACTCTCCAAATTATTACAAAAGATTTTATTTATTATAAATGAATGGTTAAATAGCAATACTGCACCGCCGCTCGTGCTGCCAACGATAGTGGGGCTCCGCATACACCGACCGAAGCATACCTAGTTTCGACCGAAGGATACCTAGTTTAACAGAGGGAATCTGAACACCTATGTCCGTCAATAGTTCGGAATTTGCAAGACCTGTTTCCCGTCTTGGGTAAAATATCAGCAACGGCATACCTATGTCCCGGGATCTATAATAGAGTCACCCTTGAATTTTCAGAGATATCCTTGAGAAAAATTCCCGTATTCATGGATGACGACCGATGTCGAAATAAGGCCCGCGAGCGACCTGATTGCAACCTGTTTATATATGTAAAACTAGAAAATCTTTTGGGTTCTCACTTCGCATTTATGAATCCTTCGAAAAAAGTAAGGTGCTCGCGTACGAGCATGCAGAAATTTTTTTACGTTCGTTTATGATTGCGAAAAATAAATAACAAAATTTACATTTCTCATAAATGATAAATCTCATAAATAAAATAAAAATACATACATGAACATTTTTTAACTCTACTAAATTTCACGTGTCTGTTATAAATAAATATCAAACAATGAAAGTTCAATTTATAACCTCAAATTTGCCCACCTTATGAAAGAAAAAAACCCACATACAGCATGCTTTCGTAAAAACCGATTTATATACATCAAGCTACTTATGGATATACTATAGAATAATGAATAAATTCAATTTAAATTTATTTAAAGTGGAATATGTGGGTAGCAGAAATAAGAAATAGTGCCCGTATATACATACATATGTATGTATATATTGACTTCTTATGCTTTCATTACACATAAGAAAAGCCCTTTATACCATGTTTACTGAATGCAAATTAGTTTACTAAGATAGCATTAATTTTACATATTCATCAGCTTCAAAAATTATTTATTACTGAAGTAGTTAAAAATTTTGTACAAAAAATATTTTCATATTCATATTTTTTACGAAATTCAGTGATAAACGAATTCCTTTTCTTTGTAAAACTGTTGCTGAAGATGCTGAAAAAAAAGAATTTTGTGACAATTACAAAAAGTTTTTTGTTGTTTTTTTTTTCCAAGGTTTTTTTTAACAAAATAAAATGGTAAATCTATTGTATCATCGTTAGTTATAGTCATAAAATAAATTATTGCCAAAATGTTATTTTAAGAATAATAAAATTTGTTGTATTCATTCTTCAGTTGTTTATTTATGAGCTTAGGAATTTGTTATAGCCCTTTAATAGTTGAACAATTGCGGCAATTGTTCCGGCTGCATACATACATACTTGTATGTATTGTGATAGGGAATATTCGTCTTATATTTGTATATAAACGAATTGATTTACTGCTTCAATTCGACCGAACACTTTGTAGTTTACATACTTCCCAACATACCATATATTAATCAAACTGCAATACAACTTGACAGTAAGCTTATATTAATAGTGGATTTTAAGCTTTTCTTAAGTTTATTTAAAATAATATGTATAAAATATAAATTCACAAGCATTTTTTAGCAATGCTTGAGAAACTCTTATTATACACAAACGTTTCTAATGTATGGGAAATGTATGTATGCATATTGAATATGACGATTGAAAAAGGCTTATTTTTCTCAATACATTCTAAAGTCTTGCTGTTTTTGTTCTACGCTTAGAATGCTTAAGCGACACAAAAAAACTGGCGTCAAGTATCGTTATGCTTGTTGAGTAAATTTACTAAACGGTATATTAAGTGTTATAATTTTTGATCTGACAATGCCTAATAAATATAGAAAAAATATTAGAAGACAAACAAACGAAGTAATTGAACTTCTTTTTAATAATAAAAAACAAAAAACAAATCAATCGGAAGATTTAAGTGCTGGTGTTCCCAATAATAGCCCAATTATCGAAAATAGTATTGAGTGTTCAAGTTCCAGTGAAAGTGATGCAACGTCGATAAATAATAAAATAAATAAACAAATAATAATGATTAAATTTCTACATTTTGTAGATGCAGCTATATCAGTGGGTTGTACAGAGGACACATTTATTAAGGACACCCGAACGTTTTTCCAGTTCGCAAAAAATCACATTAAGCTGCGAACTACAATTACAAAAATAATAAAAATACATACTCGTAAATGTGTAATTATTAAATCAAAAATAAATTAAATGAAACTAAAGGAAATAGTTGAGATTTTATTAAATAATATATGCAGGTATTATATGTGAAGCTTATTCTACAATTATATAAAAACGCTTATGAAAATATTGAGACTAATAAGCTTTTCTAAACAACAATTAATAAAACATTATTTTCGCAAACTTATTCTACAATTACAAGGATAAGCTTTAAGTAATATTGGAGAAACACTATTTTCACGAGGGTTCCGTTTTGATTTTTCTACAATTGTTACGATAGCCTTTTTTAATATTATCTTAATTCTTTTTCAAGCTTAAGGCTTGTGTTGGTAAGCTTATTATAATATTTTTCTCAAGTCTTTTGGTATGTTGGGTTGTTATTTTTTTTTATGTATAAACTAGTTGGCATGGATATTGTTATTAGATATTTTATTGTATAGGAAAATTTTTCATTTCAATTGCATATAAATGTTTGTCTGAATATTGTGACTTTTTAATATAATTTTGTTTTGTGATATTGTTCTGAGACGTAATATGAATTTTTTTTTTTTTTTTTACACAATATATATTATTTATTGAATCTTCAAAATCAATTGAACTAACAATAAGTATTCAAATCTTAAGAACTAATTGCTAATTATTACAAAATTATTTATTGCTCGTATAGTTTTATTTCCGCGTCTACTACGTTCGGGCTAGGGAAAGAGTATCCCTTCTTTTCAGTCGAATGAACCCTCTTTCGCTTAAAATATTTCGGGCTAGTATATTTGGATGATCTTGGAGTTTGGTTAGGTATGACGTTGCGTATGTTGTTATCTCTTGTTTGACTGTCGGAATATTGTATGTTAGAATTTTTTATATACCACGGCGCATCTGTTATCATTCTCAGTATTTTGTTTTGACACCTTTGAATTTTTTCTATATTGGAAGCTGAGGCAGTGCCCCATAGCTGGATACCATAGCTCCATATTGGTTTTAAAATTGCTTTGTAAAGCAAAAGTTTACAGTCCAGTTTTAGCACAGAATTTCGACCAATAAGCCAATTTAGTTGAGTTGCTTTTAATTTCATTTGAGTTAATTTTGCATCGATGTGCTGTTTCCATGTTAGCCGTCTATCAATGTGCATCCCTAGATACTTGACCTCCAAACGTTGAGGTATTAACTGGTTGTTGATCAGAATAGGAGGACATGTGTATCTGCGCAGGGTGAAGGTTATACTATGTACGCACTTATTCTCATTAACTTTGATTTGCCATTTTTTTAGCCAGCTTTCCAGCTGCGAAGTTTGGTGCTGTAGGCGACGAGATGCTTCGTCAGCACTTTCGTGAATGCTTAAGAAAGCTGTATCATTGGCAAAAGTTGAGGTATGGATGTTCGCGACTGTTGGCAAATCTGCGGTGTATATCAAGTACAGCAATGGACCTAATATGCTGCCTTGGGGAACTCCAGCTTCAATCGGCTGCGGTGGTGACAGCCAATCACCTTGTTTTAAAATAAATTTGCGACAAAGCAGGTAACTTTCCAGTAGCTTACAAATATTTTCAGGAAGGTACTGGGTAAGTTTATATATTAATCTCTTATGCCACACTTTATCAAAAGCTTGGGAAACATCGATAAAGAGGGCTGAGCAGTAGTTTTTTTTCTTCTAGGGTATGCTTTATAACATTCACAAGTCTATGTGTTTGCTCAGTTGTGCTGTGTTTACTTCGAAAGCCAAACTAATGGTTTGGAATGCAGCGCTTTTCGCTAATGATTTTATTTAACTTGATAGCTAATAATTTTTCAAAAAGCTTAGATAAATGTGGCAAAAGGCTAATTGGCCTGTATGACTCAACTCTGGTGTGGTCTTTACCTGGCTTAGGTATCATAGTTATTAGTGATATCTTCCATTTAGATGGAAAGTATTCAATGCACAATATCGCGTTGAAGATGTGGAGAATTCTTTTAACTACTGTAGTTGGGAGCTCTTGGAGCATCTTGTTGCTAATTTTATCGATGCCAGGAGATTTTTTAGGGTTCAAGTTGGCGATAGCTTCTTCGACGTCTTTCAATTTAAACTTTATCGAAACTGCTGCATCCGTAACTATCGATGGAAGTTCTTGAGGGTCGCTTGGTGCATTGGGGGTGAAAACATTTTTTAAGTGCTCAACGAACAACTTGCCTTTTTCTGTGTCGTTTCTTGCCCCATCCTTGTAATATGAATAAGATTTCTTTTGTATAATTTATAATTAAATATTATCTTTTTATTGATGTTTCGTCAATATTAGAATACAAAATACAAACACTTTTCAATTTCATTTCACTTCCGAAAACGGAACTATTTTCAAAATATGTTTTTTTGTTACTATTTATATCATTTGTAAATAATAACCTTAAAAGTAATAAATAAATATCTTCATTTATAATGTTTTCAAACATGGATTTTATGTAGTTAATTAATTAGAGCGAAAGGTAAAATTAGAGTAAGGGGTAGATCTATTTTCTTATTTTTTTTTGTTGTTATTCCGGCTGGCAAACAGTATAGCGCTTGAGATCTTAAGCTATACTATTTACAACAACCACATCAGTTTCCTGTCCATAAAGACCATGAATATCTATAACTACCTGAAGTAAATTTCTGTGACTGAGTGAAGTGTAATCTAATTTTTTTTATTTATCAACTTATTGGAGAACAATGCACCCGCCCATACGGCGAGCACAGCTGTGATTATCAGGTAGCCATATTTCAATAGTTGTAAGTAATAAATAGTGTATTCGTTAAAGAGATTTAATGGCGCCCAATGAATCTTAAGAATTTTTTTTGTGCATTTTCAGCTGGATACTGAGGTCGTAAGAAAACTTATATTGTGTGTAGTGTTTTTATGGATGTTATTATAAATTTTTAATTTCACTTTTCTTTTGTCAGTTTTACTTTTTGAGGCTGTGGAAACAATTGTTTATTATTGCACCTATGGTAAAGAATTCCTATTTGAACAGTAGTAAAAATAAAGGGTTTGGGTTTGAACTTGAGAAGTTGTTCTGGTTGGAATCGGTTCAATGCTCGTAAGACTCTTTCTCTCATTCTTATGTCTTCTTTTTTTTTCTATTTAGTTGATTTTTCTAGTTGCATGGACTTATAGTTTTTGACGTTAATTTGATTACTTTCCGGCAATAAATTTTCAATATTTATAAATCTTTTCTTTCTGTAATTCATTTTAGTTTTGGCACAATTCTTTTGCTCTTCTATCAAAAGTTTCCAAACTAATATGAGTTACTTCTGTTCTATCAATTTCTATGATGTGGTTGATTACTAATTTACAAATTATCATTATTTATTTATTCTTTTTTTAATTTTTTTATTGTTTTCATAATTTTTTTTTTTCTATACCCTTACTTCGAAATTACACCGAGTAGAGTTAATTTTTCCTTGTAATTTGTTTATTGTTTATAAATACAGTTTTATCCTTATATTGGAAATTTCATTGTTAAATTCGATTAATATATATATGTATATATATGTTCATTAGGGCGGGTCGATTTGTATGGAGGCAAAAAAATCGCTGAAATTACAAGGAAAATCGTATTCTAGGGATCAAAATAAGAAACTTTGCCGAAGGAACCATACCTCTACAATGTATTTTCATGTCTCGACTTTTGACCCGAAGGGTCAAATTTTGAAAAATCTCACTTTGACCCATTTAGAGTGCCTCAATCGAGTCAAAATGTATGACCGAGCCCCACTAACTTTGGAGGGCCGACCAACCTGTGCCAGTGGCACACTCCCTGGAACCACCCCAGGGGGGTTCCCCACACAAACATTTCAAAAAATCACCATTTTTGGCACTTTACAAGAAAAAATCAGCGAAATGGCTATGTTTTATTATTTTTGGAGTTTATTTTTCTCTTTAGAAATTTATTTAGTCAGAACATATGTAAATGAAACAAGAATCTTGTGTTATTTTTGGGTTAAATACTGGTAATCCTTGATAGGTAATAAAATTTATCTTCCATGTGTTTACAATATGTAGCTGTATGCAGTAAAGAGCATGCCTAAAATCAGGTACGCATATGTACTATTTAGTTTTAAGGTTCTCATTTTTAGTATTTCAGTCCAATTTTTTATAATAAAAATTCAGTATTTTACAACTACTCAAAGCGTAAGCTACATACATAGTTTATTATTTAAACAATCATCATATTACAATGAATACACCATACCATCCACCGCAAGATGAAGCCACAACAACTATCGAAAACCCAATGAGTCATATACCCAAGCATGATGTTACTGTTTTTGGTGTGTCTACTAATTTGAGTGATCTTGATTTACCTACCCATCTGGATATTTTGAGATATTATTTTTACTTGAGCGAACGTGCTAAAACAGACCAAAAAAAGTTTTCTTATAAACCATTCACTATTGAAGTACGAAATAAGTTGATTGAAATTTGGGAAAAACTTGGTATGGAAATAAACGCGAAAAATTGTGTATATATTAAATTGAATAGATTGCTTGACAAATATCAAGAACAAATCGAGAGCAAAAAGAAAAACCAAAAATTTCCACAGTTTCTAAAATCTCTGGAAACAATTTTTTATATTGGAACATGTAAATGCGATTTGAAGGCAGCTCCATGTGCATGCCGCTTGGTTCCAGAACGCCTCAAAGAGTTTATGCACGATCAACATAATTAGAGAAGACTAACAGTGGCTGCATTTATGATGGAAATTGAAGAGCAAGGAGCAACGTCTATGTCATCAATGCCAACATACCAAGATCCCGATGATTCAACATACGCACCGCCATCGGTTCAAGAAGATATGGATAGAAGCACAAGTTCACAATACACAGAAAGATACGATTGTTTTAACTTTGCCTTGATATGTGACAGATTTGGTGTGCCTAATAGAGTAGCATCAGCATTAGGAACCGCTCTTTTCCAAGATTTAAAAATGAAAGATAAGCATGGCGAACCTCTCATCATGGATAAAGCGAAAGTTCGCAGAGAAAAAGAGAAATGCAGACAACAAGTGCTTTGCAAACGGTTAGATGATACCAATTTGTTAGCGTTTTTATTCGATGGCAGAAAAGATGATACTTTAACGAAACATAAAATTGATGAGAAGTATCATACTAGGATGGTAAAAGAACCTCATATTGTTATTTTGAGAGAACCGAATTCTGAATTGGTTGGTTACGTAAGACTGGAACATAAAACCGCTGAATACAAAACAACCAAATTAAATGATTTTTTCAACGATAAAAATATATCACTGGATGCATTAATTGGCATATTCACTGACACTGGCCAAGATCGGCAAGCGGAAAACTGAGCCGTCAAATCGAAACTTGTGAAACTCTTCCGGTAAGTTGTTGCTATCACTCATTTATTGTAATTGTCAACCGTTTTCAATTATTTTATTATTAATTTTTCTAGTTTTTTTTACCTTTTTTTTATATTAATAACACTAATTATTTTAAGCCTAAGGTCTTTTTATATATTTTATATTTATTTCAATATTTCGCTACTCCTTTGTGTAGCTTCTTCAGGAAAATTGGTTTTTTTTTTTTTTTTTTTTTTTTTTCCAATTTTCCTGAAGAAGCTACACAAAGGAGTAGCGAAATATTGAAATAAATATAAAATATATAAAAAGACCTTAGGCTTAAAATAATTAGTGTTATTATTTTATTATTATATATTTCAGGTGGTAGACGGCTTTCAGAAAATTGAGTTGAAAAATATGCTCTCTGCTAAAGAAAAAATTTAATTTTCCACCGATTCGAAGTACTTATACGACATGGCTCCTGCAATTTCTAGCGGCGTGGTTTCGGTGGATCTGGCTAACATCAAACCAGGGAAAATTGTACATTCTCGCTGGCTTACCAAGGCCGGTAGATTATTACGATTGTATGCGACAACGGAAAATCCATCCGAAAATTTACGGCTTCTGGTTGAATTTATAATTAAATGTTATGTGCCAATGTACTTCAATATCAAGTATTACAGCTCTGTCGTATACGGTAGTGCATTATTTTTCAAGTTCATTAGTTGGCCACGGTTTCTACAACCTCATTTACGCAGTATTGTCAATAAAGTAATTAAAGATAATTCATATTATGCGTATTCGGAAAATATCTTCCTATCAATGTTGTTGATGAGACTGTGCTATAAAGAAAATTCTACGCTATCGAGCCGATGTTGAAGACTCAACGGAAGTTAGAGTTTATAAAAAACCAAATATAAATTTTAATTGCACAAGTTACATGATACATAATGATCAATTTGAATGATATAAATAACGTAATTGAACCACCATTCACGCGAAGCATTCCGTACGATACATTGAAAGAATATTTAAATCAAGAAGATCCACCGTTTTTTGATCCAAAAATTCCATCACACATACAAGTAACGGGACGACACGTTCAATTGCTAGCTAGCGTCTCCAAACGAGTCATTCCGGGAAATATAGGTTATGGCGACGACATTTGAGAGCCGTGCGAAATTGCCCAGACTTGAAAGCAAAAAAGACTTCAAACAATAATTTTTTTTTTATTTTCTTTCCTATTACTAAGTAAAATTAATTTTTATACCCTTCACTTTTAGTGTAAAGGGTATATATAAGTTTGTCATTCGTGTGAAACTTTTTTAATATTCGTCTCAGAAGAAAAATTTATATATTTTCAGAAAGGTTATGAATAGAGAAGTAGATAGAGCCATGTCCGTCTGTCCGTCTGTCTGTATTTGTGTTTCTTGAAACGGCGTTTGTGGCCAAATTAATCATCTCATAAAATTAATTTTGTGTCAATCCGTCAGTAGTAGACCTGAATCTCTTCCTATTGAAATTTGGGCAAATCGGTTGAATAGTTTCCGAGCTACAGCCGCGGATCCACGACCAACTTGGTTTTTTTCTTGAAATTTTAGTACAAAATTGTCCATAACTTCGAAACGGATGGAGCGATTTTAATGAAATTTAGTCCGTGTATGTAACTAGGTGGACTACTTACTTTAAATACTATTTGGACCCGCTAAGTAGCCCCAAATATGTTCAAAATATGCAAAAAAAAAAACAAAAAGCTCGCGATTTCCTTATGAAATATGCATTATATATTATGAAATAGACTAATAGAAGAAACAATATTTAAATTAAAACATACTGTTTACTTACATACATAACATGACTCGAACCACCATCAGACTTCACCAAAACGCCATCCATATACTCAGTCACCTCGCCCAGCAAGACCGCTGAGTTTGTTATAACTTATCTAGACTAAATCATACCACAATGTTCCCACTAATACTATCAAATACACTAACACAGTCGTGTAACGACCCTTTTTAGCAATACATCTGAAGAAATTTTACCATATATGTATACGGAGTCTGATGAAACAAATACATTCTTAGCACTCATAAACTCATGGTGCCAGTTTTTATAAACAATTTTTTAGAAGCCAAACCTCCTCATTCTTTTTTGCTAATTTTATAAATATGTACATTCATGCGAAAGAGTAGTAGCATTACATTTTAGGCATTTCAGTATGCAAAAAAAAAATCTTATTTTGACGCACAGTGTTGCCACGAAATAATGTTGGGATAGAGGACATACAGATGATTATCCGATTTTTATTTATATATATTTAAAATTTTACATGTAAAGAAAAAACAAAAAACTGAGACAAGTTGATTAGAATTGATTGGTATGATTGTTAAAATAAGTAGTAGGAAAGACTTAATTGTTCTTCGCTACACCAATAAAATTTATAATAAATAATTTTATTTTTACATTTTCTGTTAAAAAACAGAAAAATTCTTATTGTAAAAAAATCATGTTTATGAATAATCACAATATTTCTTATTTTATTAATTTTTTCTTTCTCCTGTAAAGGTATAAAATTTAAAGATTTGCCCTTTTGCATTTCACTAATAAAAACTCACATTCAACATTGTTTCGATTTTACCATAATCACTACTAGATTTAACATTGCCTTTCGTAAATTGTAAAAATAATTCTAATTTTATATCAATTTATCTCATCATTATTTCCCGGCAACACTGCTCTTCAAACTCAAATTTTTTTTTGGGTTATTAAGAAAAAAACAAAATGTACCATTTTAAAGGCTACATGCTTACTACTGAAATGCTGAAAAATATTTTGAGACGCAATAAATGAAATAATTTTACAGTCATGGGTAAATAAATCGACGGGTTTTCATTAAAATTAAATCACAACATAATTTTGGTTTTAAAAAAATGTATAACAATGAAGTTCGCACTGAACTGGGAATTTGTTTATTTTGCAAAATAGTAACAATTTTAAAAGTGTGACTTTTAAAAAATTAAATTTTTTCAAAATTTTAATCACATAATGTATTAAAAATTTTGCGATTTTACATAATTTATAATAAAATTTATATAATAATAATAAAAGAAATAGCATTCAGTGTAAACATTGCCAATGTTTGCAAATTTGAATTAAAAATTTTATGAACGAAAAATCAAGTTCTACATTTATGCTTGTTATGGCAGTTTCATAAAAAGAAATATTATTTTCTACACTGATGTTTACCGTTCTTTCATTTTGCGCCATTAATAAGCAAACAAATGTGGTGTGGCTTCTGGCTCAAGCATTTACATTTTATGCTTGTTTTTGTTGTTTGTCTTTGAGCGTAATTATTTTCCCTCATTTCAGTAATGCTGCCAGTATGTAAAAAAAAAGTAATAAAAATACCCAAAAAATGCCCACTTCTGATATATACTCGTATGAATAATAATTGTTATTAAAGCCCGTATGACACTAAATTTATTTTTCATTAATTAATATAAATCTATCAATAGAAAGGGACAGCAAAGCCAGAAAAAAAGAAATACAATATACACTTAGTCACAAAACTCTACATATGATTTCGAAATTGCATTGAATTTGATCGCTATGTGAAGTAAAATTTTTTCAAATTCTTACTTGTGAGTATTTAACAGGGCACATTTATTAATTGATTTAAAACAGAAACTTAGATATAGAATAACTTCCTCCACTTCTCACTTGATAATGATTTTAAGAGACGAAAGGGAAATATTTCCCCGAAATAACAAAAAAATAATTTTTTTCGATGCCTAAAAGGCTTAAAGAAGTTTAAGATGCAAAAAAGACCATACAATCCATTGAATATTTTCTAAGTCACCCCAAAGTTTTTATAATGTATCATATGTAGACTTTTGCTTTTATACAATTTATTATATTTTTCATTCTATAATATTAAACAGCGTGAATTTTTATTTTTTATTTTCTGTAAAGATCGTTAATCCTATGAAATAAAAAAGTTTAACAACTTTTTTGTATTTCTCTGAAAAATTAAAATTTATTGAAGAAATTAAATCGTATGTAGAGTTTTGCGACAAAGTGTATAATATTTACATTTTTTAAGTGTTGCCTTCTTATTTCCATTAAAAAAAAAAACGCTGAAGAAAAATATACTGTCATTAATATCAGTGCACTCATCTACACAAATAGAAAAATATTTACAGTTTATTATTCTAGTTTTAATATTAGAATAAATGAATGCACTAATTTGTTCCGTGCGTTGGCATACTAAGCTTTCAGATTTACCGAAGTAATTTTCGGCAAACAAAAAATCATTTTCATATTCATTCAACATTGCAGAGTCTAGTAAAAAACTACTACACAATCTGCTCATATCTATAAATAATAATAAAGTGGCAGCCTAGGTTTGCAAGTAACATGCGAATACACAACCCGCATGCTTCAATAATCACTGAAGACTAAAGATTTTATTCAAAAAAATTAAAATTATGGCTGCATGCCCTCTTTATTAGTGTAATAGCATTCGCACAGGTGCGGTGTTTTGCGGTCTTTGATTTACATTCTTATCTATAAACATATACATATATTGTTTCGCTCACTCCTATAAGGAGCTTATGGCATTCTTTATGTTCATAACTTTGTTGTTTTATTATTTTGTGTACATACATGTATACATATGGTCTACTGAAAAAGTTCTTTAGGCCTTTCTCTGATTTAATGACTCTGAATTTAATGAGGTCGATGGATGAGCTAGCAAAGAGCAAGTTGTAGAGAGTAGCAAATTTCTTTGAATGAGTTCCAATCATAGGTGTCCCTCAGAACTTGCGTTTCTTTTTTTACTGGTTATAGAAATTAATAATTTTGAAACACATTAATTGGAAAAAAGTAAAAAATTTTTTTTTTTTTAATTTAGAAAACAAACGTTCATAGCTCATCTAAGGGAACAACAGTTGTGCCTAATTTAACGTAAGGAAGGATGTGTAAAGAAAATAAATTTTTTTTTCGTTGCTTCGTATTTCCATTTGAAATGAAAGCGCTGGTTTGGTGCATAAAAATTCTTCTAAAAAATTGGGATCATTCGTCCAATGTGATTTAGTTTCCAATATATTGTAAAAATATATTCAATAGAAATATACAGAAATGAAAAATAAAAACAAGCATATGGCCGGAAGAAAACAATAGTTTTGAAAATAAGTGTATTTCTCTAATTCTACGTATTGAAATTTAATTATTTATGTACATATGCATTATTAATATACTCTATATGTATGTGTGGGTCTATAATCATATAAGTCCTTTGGACCAGATCCAACAATTAAGTAAAAATTCGGCACTACTAAACGACTATCCGGCAATTCAGGCGAATTTCAGAAATAAAGGGAGCCAGTGAAGGGTATCTAAGATTCGGCAAAGCCGAATATAGCACTCTTACTTGTTTCATTTAATTCTGACTAAATAAATTTCTAAAGAGAAAAATAAACTCCAAAAATAAAAAAACATAGCCATTTCGTTAATTTTATCTTGTAAAGTTCCAAAAATGGTGATTTTATGAAATGTTTGTATGGGGAACCCCCAGGGGTGGTTCCAGGGGGTGTGCCACTGCCACATGTGGGTCGGCCCTCCAAAGTTAGTGGGGGTCGGTCAAAGTGAGATTTTTCAAAATTTGACCCTTCAAAAGTCGGCACATCAAAATACATTGTAGAGGTATGGTTCCTTCGGCAAAGTTTCTTATTTTGATCCCTAGAATACGATTTTCCTTGTAATTTGAGCGATTTTTAAATCGACCAGCCCTAATGTACATATATATTTATTTTTTTTATTAGAGTTGAACAGACTTTAGTTGAGTAATTAATTTTCTTTATTATATAATTAATTTATTAATTATTAGGTGATGTTTGTGTATACCTCTCCTGACTTACGCATTTGTTGCTAGGGGATGTTGTTTATGGCGAGGCACGAAACCATACCGGTATAACCGATAGGGCTAGAACGCGATTGCAATCTTGAAGAGAGGCAATGGAGCAACAAAATGATGATGACGCATGGGTACATCATATAGTGGAGAATTTATTTGAGGGATTTAGGGAGGAAATTGCGCACATGATGTCTGTAGAATTTCAGAATTTAGCAATATCACTTAGGGCATCAGAGACGAAAAATAGACAAGCGTGCCTTGCTGAACACTTTCGTACAAATCGCAATAGATATGAGAACAGGGATGATCGGAGTGTAACCTTGCGGAATATTGGCAACAAACCACAAGATGTCGAAGAACGGAAGCTGAATAAAGATAATAACCGGAATTCCGAAAGAATTCTTAATATTATTCGTAACTGAAGAATACAGTTCAGTGGTGATTCATCTGGTATTATAGTGGATGAATTTATATATAAGATTAATACTCTAACGATAACTAATTTGAACGCCGATTATGATTTATTCTTTTTGAGGGCAAAGCATTGACATGGTTTTGGAGGTTTCATCGCAGTTGTGATGTTATGAATTGGGACGACTTATGTAGCGCATTGAAAGGTCAATACAAAGTCTATAATACTGACTTTGACATAAAAGATGACATATTACATAGAAAACAGAAATTTAACGAGACTTTCGGCGAATTTCACGATGCAATTATGGTTCTCTGCGATAAATTATGAATATTCTTATCTAATTCGGAGTTGTGTGAAACCATTCAACGAAATTTGAGACCGGAGGTAAGACATGAGATTCTGCACCTAGAATTCACGCGAATTTCTGAACTAAAACGTGCGGTTAGAAGGCACGAGAAATTTGTGACAGACTCGGATTCTTATATTAATAACAAACGGCCGTATCAAAAACCATATGTATCGGAAGTGAAGGAAGAGGATATATCTCCTACGGATCAGCAGATGAAACCGAAATTTGATTATTGTAAAAACAGTAAGATGTTGGAGTTGTGATATCGTTGGACATAGTTTTGTCGACTGGTTGGAGCCACGAACTATTTTCTGCTATAGATGTGGTGCTAAAGGCACATATAAGCCTAAATGTCATGACTGTAATAAAAAACATAAACATGTTGATGGATGTCCGGGTGAGGAAATTCGGGCATGCGAAGCTATATTTAATTATAAACCATAAAGATTATTTACTCTTATTGTTAAAGAGATTGAACCTAATATGACAGACCAATTAATTGAATATGAAATAACTGAAAAGAATAAATTACCGATTATGACATATTAGAAATATCGAATATTCATGCATTACAACGTCCCTACCATATTCGTTTAATGGAATAAGAACGTGCTAGAAATTGATTATATAAAATAGAAACTATTTTGCACTATTGGATACTGGTGCAAATGTGAATGTGATTGGTGGAGAATTATGTACATATATTATAAAATCTCAAAATTATAAACGTCAAATTGGAAACGTTAAAACGGCTGACGGTCAACTACAGCAAGTAATAGGTACTAGTGTACTTGAAATTGGTTATAATGACCAAAAGAAATCTGTAGAATTTTTATTGATACCCACAATAACTCAGGAAGCAATATGTGGAATAGGTTTTTGGGAAAAGTTTAGTATACAGATTGTTGCGCTGAATAATATAGACGAAATTGTTGCTGTGGATGAGCCAGACAAGATTTCAGTTACCAGTTTACAGAAAGAAAAATTACAGAAAATTTTACACTCTTTTCCAAATTGGTGAAGGTCTTGGATTCACTTTTAGAACATAACATAGACACTGGTAAATCAGATCCAATCAAACAAAGACATTACCCAATATTTCCAGCAAGAACTGAAAAACAATTATGTGAAGAAAGAATGTTGAAGTTAGGTGTCATTGATTGTAAAACCAGGTAAGGTGCGACTTTGCTTGCACAGTAGAAAATTAAACTTAGTGACGACAAAAGACGCTTAGCCCATTCTTAACATAAACGGACTAATTTCTAGACTTCCTCCAATTTATTTCATATCCAAAGTCGATTTGATAGATGCATTTTGGCAAATTAAATTGGACGAAACCTCAAGACTTAAGACTGGTTTCACAATCCCTAATCGGCCCTTGTATAAATTTACGAGAATGCCTTTTGAATGCCTTTGATCGACCAATTTATTCCATACAATTTAAGAACGAACGTGTTTGTTTATCTCGATGACCTGTTGATAACTTCGACAGATTTTGACGAACTTTAAAATACTTAAAGGAGGTAGCAGCTCAACTTCGACGAGCTAACCTTACAATTAACATTAAGAAGAGCAATTTTTGTATTAAGCAAATTCAATACCTGGGCTATATTGTTGGAGAGGAATCACTGAAAGTTGATCCGGAAAAGTTTGAGGCTATTTCCGAATTTTCAAAACATAAAACGTTACGTCATCTTCGGCAGTTTCTTGGAATGGTTGGTAGGTACTGTCCATTCATTGACAATTATTCTTCGGTTACTTTCGCAATGACAGAGTTATTGTCGAAGAGAAAATCTTTTGTGTGGACTGAAGAGGTTCAGAGATCCTTTGAAGCTGTGAAAGAACTATTGATTTCATCACCAGTTTTGGTGCACGCCAACTCTAATAAGGCGTTTATTATACAATGTGATGCAAGTGTGGTTGGGCTTAGTGCTGTTTTGGCTCAAGCTGATGAGGAGGGAAATAAAGGGCCCATACATAGCCTTTATGTTCCACAAATTAAACAAAGCACAAAGAAATTATTCCGTTACAAAACTCGAATGGTTGGCGGTTATTATATCTATTACGAAATTTCGGGCTTATATTGAAGGTCATGAATTTAAAATTATTACTGATTACACCATTCTCAAGTGGCTAATGAGACAGAAAGACTTAACTGGACGCCTAGCCAGATGGTCTCTCAAATTATAAAGGTTCAATTTTACCATAGAGCACCGTAGGGGTAAAGATAATCGGCCTTATCATGAGTGTCGCAGTCGTATTTGCTACTGAAGTCGTAGAAGTAGGCGTTTTATATTTTTTTTGGCCCCACGTAAAATTTACGACTACAAACTTAATTAAATAAGAATCACCCTACTATTGATTTTGTCAAAAAGGCCGTTTTTAAATTTTCTTATGAAATATAATTTTTGCTAATCGTTATATTTGGGATAAAATGTTAAGTGTCGCTTTATTTTCATCTTCTTCTGATGAAGAAGAATTTACCATTAGTGAAATGAATGCAATGAGAAGACAGCTGAGACTACAGCCAAACATATTTTCAATGCCGGATTCTGTGTAAGCAATTTTTAATTTTTGTTAAATATGAACTTGAACTTTTTTTCTTTAAGATTCATTCGATACTTTAGGTTAAACAAAGAAGCATTTAAATATGTTCTGGAAGAGATTTCAACAAAGTTTCGAAAACAAACAAGATATACATATATACCAAATATCACAAAGCTTGCTGTAACAATGAGAATTCTAGCTGAGGGAAGCTATCAAAAGGGTGATGGATAAGCTGGGTAAGCAGTGCCTTTAATGAGTGCATTAACGCTCTCTATGAAGAAATTTGCCCGATTTGCATTAATTTCCCCACAACTGAAAACGAAAAATATGAAATAAAAGAATTTTTCTTTAACAAAACTGGCTTTCCTGGTGTAATAGGGTGTATAGATGGCACCCATATTAAGCTTTTAGCACCAAAATGGAGTAGCGTTTTAAATACTTTCACAGGAAGGGTTATTATAGCCTAAATGCATCAGTGGTAATTTAAAACATTTCAAGTTTATGTGTGTATATTTATGTATGTATGTTTTTAAATTTTCTATTAAATGTATGTGACCATAAGTTCAGAATAAGGTAAATATCAGCTCATCATCCTGGATCTGTCCATGACTCCTTAGTATGCAATATAAGCGGCTTAAAACAGCATTTACAAGAAAATTATAATAATGGCGAAAGAAACACCTGGTTATTAGGTAATTTAAAAAACATCATTTTTATTTAACAATTTCATATTTATATGCACATATTTTTTAGGAGACTCTGGATATCCTTTAGAAACATATTTAATAACACCATTCCGATCAGCTGAGGAGGGGAGTCCAGAGAGTCGTTTCAATTCCTTACATTCGAAGAGCCGAAACATAGTTGAGCGTTCAATCGGTGTATTCAAAAATAGATTCCGATGTATACTTGGCGCAAGACTCTTCATAAGATATGCATTAATTTTAATATTGAAGATAATGAAATCGATTTACCGTCGCCCAATTTTGAATCTACGTTCTCAGAGGTCAATGATGATTTAAACGGTTTGAACATAAGGTCAACAATAATGCATAATAATGGATTAAATATTTAATACATTAATAACAGTAATTATTTTAAGCCTAAGGTCTTTTTATATATTTTATATTTATTTCAATATTTCGCTACTCCTTTGTGTAGCTTCTTCAGGAAAATTGGTTTTTGTTTATTTAAATATTTTAAAATTTAATATATAAAAAGACCTTAGGCTTAAAATAATTAGTGTTATTAATATAAAAAAAAAGGTCAAAAAACTAGAAAAATTATTTTTTTTTTTTTTAATTTTCCTGAAGAAGCTACACAAAAGAGTAGCGAAATATTGAAATAAATATAAAATATATAAAAAGACCTTAGGCTTAAAATAATTAGTGTTATTAATATAAAAAAAAGGTCAAAAAACTAGAAAAATTATTTAATACATTTTTATTGTAACAATTTAATAAAATTAATATACATTATAAAAAATTCATGTTTTAAGGTTGCATTTCACAGATTTGCAAAAAAAATTTAACTTGCATACATACGTATACTTTTGTATATGTATGTATAAACAAATCTCTTAAATGTAAATACTAAAAACTAAAAATAGGAAAAATAAAAACAACATAAATAAAAATAAACTTAAATGAAATCATTTATACTATTTTTCATTTCATCTAGTTCCATTCGTCTTTTTTTAATTTCTATTTCTTCTCTTCTAAGCTGTAGCAACTCTTTTCTGTATTAATTTTTTTTACCATTTTCCTTCAAAATCTTCAATTTCTCTTCTTTCAACTTGAAACTTTTCCGTTGGAACCTTTCAATTTCTTCTAAAGACTTTTTCACATCAGTATACAATGCATATTGTATTCTCAATTGCTCTTCAAGAAGGTCGGTTTTTGTACATGTTTTCTTTAATGATTTTTTCTGTGGAAAGAAATTTGCATTCATTTCTTTTTGCGGTAGTTGTTCTTTTGTTGAATTTGAGGTGGAAGCTTTCTCATTTTCTTTAACTGAAATCTCCTCTATAGTTGGAGATTCTTCAACAATATCTTCCAAATGCAGGTTTCGTATTAAAAATTTAATCCAACTGCAACAAATTACTGGCAGCTTCCTCTGTTGCAGATAAAGTATATTGTTTGTAGGATCCACCACCTGTCGCATAACATTCTCGTTTATTGTGGGGTAACTTTTTCCTCAATTTAAATTTATAATCAGCCCACACTTTCATCCAACCTTCCCCATGTACGTATTGGTGGACCCAAAATATTTATTTTTTCCCCAATTTTGTTGCACTTGCCTTTTAAATTAATTTTATTAGGGCCATTGTTAAATCCTCTGGCTAAATTAGGATCTTGCTGTAGGAGCTCAATCATGTCAAATTGCTTTGAATTAGTGAACAATACATTTTATTGCAAAATAACTTACATTTTCTTCGAATCCATTTTATTTTTTGTTTAAGTCGTTAATAAAATCTTTAACGATATTTTTTCTCCTATTTGACGTTTATGAACGTCACTTGTGGTAAAGATAATTGTAATAGAATTGCGAGTAGAGTTGCTTTTTTTGATACAGTATTGTCGCATACGACAATCATAATCGTTTCAAATAAAAAGTATTGGTTTTTGTCACAAAAACTATACGACTGTGACACTCATGATAAGGCCGAATGGTGTGCCTGACGCTTTATCTCGTGCGTTCGAGGGAAATATTAATATAGCTGAAATAGATTTGGAAATTATATCATCTATTGATCTCAATTCTTTTGCTTTTGATAGTACTGAGTACTCCTGTATGAGATATGAGTTTTCTAAATTGGCTTTACCTGACTATAAAGTGGTGGATAAATTTATTTATAAACGGACGAAGTTTCCAACTGGTAACCTCGATGAGTCGGATAATTGGATATTGTATGTTCGAGAAGAACTTCGCAACGTTCCTGCGGCAACACATGGTCGGATAGCTAAAACTGTATACCGTATAAGACAATTTTTCTTCTGGTCTAAAGTTAAAGAAGTTAAAGATTACATAATAAATTGTTCATATTGTAAAACCTCAAAACTAGCAACAACTACACTCAAAACACCTATGGGTCAAATGGTTGCTTCCGAGAGGACATTACAACGTCTGTACATTGATCTTATAGGACCCTTCCCACGTAGTAAAAATGGAAATATTGAAATTTTTATGAT
Organism: Dexiosoma caninum; assembly: GCA_963924685.1. Lineage (NCBI taxonomy): Eukaryota > Metazoa > Arthropoda > Insecta > Diptera > Tachinidae > Dexiosoma > Dexiosoma caninum. The sequence goes on from OZ004725.1 coordinate 58,489,986, forward strand.
ATAGGATAATTTTACAAAATTTACATTTTTTACATCATTGAAGAAATTTATAACGAAGCCAATTGTTGAATATCTAAGAAATGATATTTTTTCTTGTTATGGTGTGCCAGAGACAATAGTATCAGACAACGGAAGTCAATTTAAGTTATCGGAATTTAAGTAATTAATTGACAAGTTCGGTATAAATCATCAGTTTACAGTCCACAATCGAATGCGAGTGAAAGAGTTAACCGGCCAATAAATAAGACTCTTCGCTCATATATTCGGAACGATCAACGAGAATGGGATGAATACTTATCTAGCATTAATTGTGCAATCCGAAGAAGCGTTCATCAAACCACCGGACGGACCCCTTACGAACTTTTATTTGGACAGACAATGATAACACATGGACAAGATTATAAAATTTTATGGAATTTAAAACTTTTGGCGGAGACAGACACGGAAATATAAAGACAGCATAATTTTACAGTTTTAAGTAAATCAATAGAAATTAAAATAAGGGATGCTTACGATCGTAAAGCTAAGTTTTATAATCTAAGATCTCGACAGCGCGAATTTAATGTTGAGCAAACGGTAATCCTTCGTAATTTTGCTCAAAGTTCTTTAATTGACGGCTTTAATGCTAACTTATCACCTAATGGTCTGAAGACTTGCGAGGAAGCGAATTGATAAACTGAACTATGAACTGAGGGAATATCAATGACGGTCGTAAAGGAGTTTATCACATTAAGGATATTTGGACATGAATTAAATTTTTTTTTCAGATGAACTTCCGCACCATGGTTAGTATTTCATCTGCTGTTTGGGATAGGGAATATTCGTCTTATTTTTGTATATAAACGAATTGATTTACTGCTTCAAGTCGACCCAACACTTTTTAGTTTACATACTTGTTATTTTTTTTTATGTATAAACTACAGGGTGACACAAATGAAGTTTGAATTCTTTATAACTTTTTTAATTATAATTTTTTCTTCCTTTTTTTCAGCATTTTGTGAAGAAGACTTGGGGAATTAATTATGAAACATTCGAAATGAAATCATGGCCATTACACCCTAAATTTTGCGAAAAGTAAATATGCTAAAAAGAGCATATATGTATGTGCGAAGCAGAAAATGGACATCAATTACAGGATATCATTTTTTAACGCTAATTGCACAAAATTCCCCAATAATATGCTGTATTTAAAAAAAAATTATAATAATCGCATAAATAAAAAAGTTATAAACCATTTAAACCATATAGCTCCTTTTGTGCCACCGTGTAGTTGGCATGGATATTATTATTAGATATTTTATTGTATAAGAAAATTTTTCATTTCAATTGCATATAAAAGTTTGTCTGAACATTGTGCCTTTTTAATATAATTTTGTTTTGTGAATTTTGTTTTGTGTTTAACTATTAATACGGCTATAATTTTGAAGGAAATAGAAAATTATTGGTAAAGAGTTTTAGCGAGATAATACTCAGGATGATGTGCTTAAATTAAATTTTTTTTATTTTTTATAGTGCTTTTCTTTGAACATACAAACATATATGTGGATACACCTTTTTGTTGGCCTGAAATTGTATATGAGCTGCAAATATTTGGCTGTAAGGGAAATCTGGCTGGTTTGTTTGAAAATGTTTGTGTGTTCATCGCTTAGTTTGTGGGCGATTTGATATTTTTCCATCCATTTGGACGGAATAATATGGTGCTGTAGAACACAATTATCCAAATTGTGCATTAGATATTGAATACATCTGTGGATAAAGTATACACATATATTTCTTTATATCAACTCATATACCTAACCTAAGCTCTACGTAATATTTTCGTGGGTCAACTGAGAAGTCCTGTCCATAAAGACCATGAATATCTATAGCTACCTGAAGTGAATTTCTGTGACTAAGTGAAGTGTAAACTAATTTTTTTTTATTTATCAACTTATTGGAGCACAATACACCCATCCATACGTCGAGCACAGCTGGGATTATCAAGTAGCCTTATTTCAATAGTTGTTAGTAATAAATAGTGTAATCGTTACAGTATCTCTCATTTACTAAAACAATATCATATCACAAGATATGCGATTTATAAGTTTCAAATGGTGCACAATAGATATGGATGGTCGCAGTACTGGTGTCCACCGCCTCAACCTTTTATCCAGCGTTTAAAAACTTCTGATATGTGGAGTTGCTTTGTCTACTACTTTTGCTACTGCTACTTAAAATACAAGGAGTCGAAGTCAAAGAAAATTAAAGAAACGAAAAGTTCAAACAGTTGCAGTTGAAGTATAATACAAAAACAAGAAGTAGCAAGAAGTCGTAGTTTTTGTATACTTTAAAAATATAAAAGTAAACACAACGTAGTACTACAGAAGTTGACATGTTCGATCATTCTTATGTTTGACTGAGTACAACTTTTGATAAATTCCGAAGTTAAAGCATTAAAGACATTGTGTGTTTCTTCTACAACTTCTTCAAAAGTTTTACGCAAAAGAAAAATAAGAATTGAAATGAATAAAAAGCAGTTACTTAGATCATATATTGGACTGGTAACCGAAGATTGCATTTCTTTCAACATTTTAAATCCCCTAATAAAGTCTACAACAACTACGACTTCTTGAATTTTTCGTTTTTTTGGTTGTACTTCAACTACAACTGTTTGAACTTTTCGTTTTTTTGGTTGTACTTCAACTACAACTGTTTGAACTTTTCGTTTTTTTGGTTGTACTTCAACTACAACTGTTTGAACTTTTCGTTTTTTTATTTTTCTTTGACTTCGACTCTTCGTATTTTAAGAAGCATTAACTTAAACAACAGATTGTGTTTGTGTAGTGACAAAAAGAGAAGTCGAAAAAATAGAAAAAACTTACGACTTCTGCTACATTCCCTGCAGTTTTTTAAACGCTGCTTTTACCATTAAACTACATTATGAGTTTAAAATGAAGAATAAGAAATCGTATCGCCTCCGAAGGTATCGCAATGATTGTTACACTGATCTGTCAAATACATAACAGATATGCTCTACACTTTACCCTACTATACTACTAGTAATTATTGATCTCTCCTATCATATCTGGATCCTTAATAAAATATGGCTGAGTTCAAGCAAGCTGCTTGCCGCCCTCACCTACTGCATCATGAATACCTCTATGAATAGTTAGTGGAGGATGATATCGAGACAAGTTTGAGGTGCGGCATTCATGGCACTCGTAATGCCCAGTGGGACGCATCTCTGCACCTTCGCAAGTAATCTCTTATTACTCTCCCTTCTCACCGCCTCCCACTATACCGAATAACCACAAAAAAGCACATGCGTAGTATGAATTCAGCACCCTTCTTAGCCTAAAGCTTTACGGCTTGTACCTCCAGCAGCACCGTTTTGTTCGGGTTAACACCAAGTCCCTTACCATGCGCCCAGGAAGAAATGTCGCTCAGTGCATTTCACATAACATCACTTATGGAAGAAGAATTTTTCCACCAACTAGCAATATAATGTCATCAGCATAGGCGATCACTCTCCTGACCCTCTTGTCCAAACCGTCTGAGTACGACTTCCACAATCAATACCCAAAGAATAGAAGATAGAACTCCATCCTGCAGTGTTCCTATTGTCACCCTCTTATGCAGAAGTCTATTATCGATATCCGAGTTAATATTTTTGGAGTTAAGCACATTAATTATGAACTCCGCTAGGTAACCCTGGAGGTCACAGTTCCTGAGCGACTATAAACTTTAATACTAACATTAGTGAAAGCTCCAAAACATTCTGAAAAGCGGCCATCGTATACTCCTTATGCAGCAGGTTCCGCTTTATGTAACCGAACACATCATCAAGCGCGGTCTCCACAGATCAACCGCTCTGATAGGGCAGCCGAGCCCTGCTTTCAGAAGAATATACGACAGACTATTGGCCTAGAATGATTCGCCCTTCCTGCCTTGGGTATGAGTATAACCCTAAACTTCGTCTAGGCCCCCTGAATATACCGCTGTTCGAAGCAAATCCTAGAGACTTCCACCAGTACCAGCAGTTCGCCGCCAGAGACATATAGTAACATCGTCGGGAAAATACCATCCAGACCAGGTAATTTATAGGATACAAAGGAATTCACCGTCAAACTACCTGACGTAATATCACCAGATCTTCCAGTCTGTTAACAGCATTAGGAAATGAATAATACGAATTTTTTTTTTTAATAAATTTATAAATTTTTCATTTAAGAAAATTTCTTCACTATCACCTTGAAGTTCAATTTAAAATGTTAGCAACAAACAATGCGACAAAGAATACATATTTAAGAATAATAAATGTAAAATGTCAGTTAAACGTTTTAGATGATCGCGCATTCACTCACAATCATTTTAGTCATTCACTGCACGACTGCACATTTTCAATAACAAAAATGATAAATTGTAACACCAAATTACGGTTAGCAACTATCAGCAACGGTGGTTAGCCGTTGGAGAACATTCTGTAATTTTTCAATCTTTTTTTTGCTTGCTGAAACCGTAAAATTTTAAGAAACTCTTCTCATTGTCTGTTAATATGCACTTAGGCGTCATGAAGGCACCATATAAAAACATCGATTGGGTTCAACTCCGGAGAAATAAAGCCAAACTAATGATAATGGATAGTAAATGTGGTATTTCGGCTACAGCGGTTCAAATCACTTTTGAAACTTTGAACATTTTGTATATTGTGGGAGTTCTGTTGTAGTACATTTTCTTAATAATTTCATAATAATTTTTTAATAAACATAAACAGCCATAAATTAAATTGAATTTTTTCCCATTTACATTTAGTTTGTATTCACACGTATTCACACGTATTCACTGAAGCCCCGATTTCCGTCTTTAATGGGGACCGATAAAATGCGACGCAATTCGCAAATGAAATCACATTTATATGTTTTATTCTATTTATTTCAGCAGATGGGTTTAATTATTATAAACAAATGTCTAAAAATATATTTATTTAAAAAGAATATAAAGAAATAAGAACAAATTTATGCCTTTTCTATATTAATTATTAAATACATACATATGTAGTGCTTTATTTCAAAACTCAGTTTATGCAATTATTTATAATTTTTTTCAATTTTAAATAGGTTGATTTTCTTTTATTTGCATTAATTTTTTTTCTTTTCTATTCTTAAGTTGTTTATTGGCTCAATCACAGCACTTTTAATTTTCCAGTTTTCAAGGGTGCTTTTTTACATTTGATTTAAGCTAAAGCTTTAAGTTTTGTTTAAAATATTTTTTTATCTGGGACCAGCACTCAGGAGATGACTCCTACACATGCGAGGCATTGTGCTGGAACTATAGGAAAGGGATAGTAGAAGAAACGACAGGAGGTGAAGCTGAATTAATTATTTTACAGCTCTGCTTTCGCACGTTCTTTGTTTATACTCGTAGCAGTGCTGAAGCTTCGGTTTAGTAGCCATTTTTATTATTATTTTACTTCGCCGGTGCTACACAATACCGACGAAGGATGGCGTTCTGATGTGATTGTGGATTGCTATCAGCTGAAGCCGGTATTGTTCAGTGACCAGTGACTATGCCTTCGCCGCTGAAACCTTCCGACAACAACTGACACACTAATGCACATCAGAAAAATGCGAGATGTTTATTTTTATTTTAAAATTTTAGTCTGAAACTGGGGTTGAACCCACGTCTGTTTTTGGTTTACTAGTCAACGTGCAGACTACCATCCATCGTGCCATCGCCACCCTCAATATATATAAATAGATTGTTAATTCTTTCTCCGGTGAGCCTCAGAATTTATTGATATGGATCTTAAGCAGTGCAATATATTCACATATGTATCCTTTAAAAGCTATGAATATGTACATATTCCAAAATAGCGGGAATTATAAGATTTCATGAATCGGAATTTTCTAAAATATCAAAATAATGGAACAACATTGAATCGCCAATACACTCACCCACAATATTTTTTATTTATATATTCTCACCCGTGATTGTCGCTAAAAAAAACGTGTTATCCACACACAAACACATTTTTTTTGTGATTTTTAAACTTTTATACTATTAAACTATTGATTGTTACTTTCGGTTTTTATTTCTTTAATTTTTCTTGATTGCTTGTAGTTTTTGCCAACTCACGTTGTTGTTCATTAGATGATGATAAGTTAATTTTAAAAAGAATTGCATTTCCTTAAATCATTAATTCATTTTAACAAAAATTAAAATATTTTACTTGTAAGAGCTGAATTCTCCAATGGTATTGAGTGCCGAAACCAGATTACTCATATCCAACAAACGGTTTCCATTGCACGTTGTACTCTGTGGAAGTTCGGACTATGAATTTAAAAGCGAGAAAATAATTACTTATTGAATCGCGTTGGTGCTGCTATAAATTTTGCACAATCCCATCGTTTTAAAAATCTATACGAAAAGAACTAAAATTCTTTAGTAAATTCTAGTAATAGTGGCCGTTAGGCTTTCAGAAACTCCATTTTAATTATGTATCTTTGTGTCAATATACTAGTATTCAGTGTTGCCAGGTCCTAATTGGGTTTAAAAAAAAGTAAAAAAAGCTAAATCGCTAAATCTCAGGCAATGATTGCGTACTAACTTGTAGAGAAAAGAGATAGTGAACGCGGTGACAGGTGATGAAGGGATAGATAGAGGAAAGCTTCATTATTTTGGGGGTGCTGATGGCGAGTAGTCAGCGTGTTGGCTCTGCAACCAGAAAGACCCAGGTTCGATTCCCAGCCGGGTCAAATCAGAAAAAAAAATTTTTTCTGAGTTTTCTGTGCTACAGCACCCTCCTTCGTCGGTATTTGAGCAATAAAACGTCGGCGAAGTAAAATAATAAATAAAATGGCTCCATTAACTTAAAAATAATGCGTCAAAAAACATCAGAGACGCCGCAACTTTGCTTTATAATTTACACGCAACTGCAGAGTTGTGCAAGAATTAAGCTCTATCTTCCTACCACTTTCACTACCTGTCTATTTCTCCCTATCCTTCTCTCTAGTTCCAGTGCAATGCATTGCATATGTAGGGGATAGCCCCTGAGCACTGGTCCAAGATAAAAAAAAAAAAAAAAAAAAAAAACTATGCTTTTGCACGTTTTCTTTATAGCAATGGCGCAGCGCCCCTGACGTCAAAGAGACGCATTCAAGTTTTGTTTGACATCGCCGATGATGCTATACCATACCGAGGCGAAGGATGTTGCATTTACTGCGGTATGACGGATGATGACGAAGAAGACACTATCTATAATGGCGCTGCGGGTTAGCTGGTTCACTCCTGCCAGCGTGATAGGAAGGATGCTCGATTGCGACAATTGGAACAATTGGGACGCTGTGGCGCAATACGTAGGGTACGTTCTACTTAAAATGTATAACACAACAGAGGAAATAATTTCTAACTTGGTCTATGACGTTCTGTTGTGTTCAAATTCAACGAAAAACACTTATGCACATTATTAAAGCACATGCTAATGTTGCTATCTTACGATTTGCATTAACTCGTTGATGTATTTAAGTTTCTATTCTGAATGCAAAAATTGTTAAGAAACATAATGCGTTGCAAGATTAATTTTTTAAATTATTTCAAAACGATTTTATGGATTCAACAGAAAATTTCTAACAAATTTTGCCTTTTTGAGGCTAAACTGCCATCAGTGATAGTGATAGGTAAATGAGATTAATAAATAAATGAAACTTTTACATATGTATGTATGTAAATACATATATTCCAATTTCAAATATTTATATTAAGACAAATTTCAGAATAGATGATTTATTAATTGCTTTTCTTAATAAAATTTTATTTCTAATTGTCAATTAAACTAAATTGTATTATTATTTATTTAACAATTATGAAATAAAAGTGTTAAATTGTTCACTTGACATCATTTGAGATGTGTTAAATGTATTAAATGTATGTATATGTATAAATATTTGTTTAAATAAAAGTAAATTTAAAGCAAATATTTTTTGTATTTTAAATTTCTATGGTAAACAATATTAAATATTAATTTTAGCACAATTATCGCCCAAACACGCGAATTTAAAATGGAATATTAATTAATATTAAAATGTCTGCAGAACGACAAATTTATTTGAGCATGTCATAAAATTTGGGAGAATTACCAGCGATTTCTTATTTTTCGAAGATAAGCTTGAAGAAAAATTTTTTAAAACATGAACAAACAGAAAAAAATTACAAACAAAAATGTCTTAAATTGTTATAACAATTTAAATCAAAACAATATCCTTAGAATTGGTTATATTTATTTGAACTGCAATTATTACAAATGAATAAATGAATATTTAGTTAAGATTAAGTTCATAGTTAATTCATCACAATAATAAGAAAATTACTTTTGATTATAATAAAGGAAAAAAGACAGTTCATCTCAGACAACAATTGTGTAGAACACGCCATCAGTACTCTTTGTGTCAACAGGGAATTGGTTGTAAAGTCATTAATATCATCTATTTCACCCGACAGAGTTTAGAAATATATACGAGAAATGCCTATTATTACCAAATTATTTTAACTGTCTTGGCAATGAAAAACCACTTGATAGTTATGTTCTCCTTCATTAAAAGGCTCACCATCATTTTCTCCGTCCACATGTGTTTCTCTTATTGAGAATTAGTGATTTTTATTAGATTTGAACTACAATTATTACAAATTAGTGAATGAATATAGAGTTGCGTTTAAGTTCATAGGTAATTTATCACAATAATGTGTAAAATTACTTTATAATAGGCATTTCTCGTATACATTTCTTAAACTCTGTCGGGTGATATAGATGATATTGATGACTTTACAACCACATCCCTGTTGACACAAAGAGTAATGAAAAGTATTTTTCACATTATTGTGGTGAATTAACTATGAACTTAAACATAACTAAATATTCATTTGCAAAATAATAACGGAAAAAATATTTGTACAATGCAGAAGCCGTATTAACGTTGTATGCACTGTCCAATCGGTTTATTATATAGTACATAGCGTCCCCTAAAATCCAAAAGACCTTAAGCGACAAAAAATTCAAAATCGACTTTTTGGTTTATTATGATGTAATTAACCAAAATACATCTTCCTTTAAAATTTTACTCACATATGTCTAAAAATACAGATTTTATTAATACATTTCAAAAGGCCGTAACTACAATGTCAACAACTGTATAAACCAAAAAAGGACTTTTATATGTACAATGTACATTGTACATGTATATGAAGTTTATTGTAAGTACTGCGAGGTAATTAAGAGAACTTTGTAACTCCTGTATCTTTTCCAATATTTATCACCGTAATAAAAAAAAAATTCTATATACAATCCAAGAAATAATATTTGTGACATTTGTATATCATACCAATCGATTAATTTATCACAAGACCAATACGACAACCAAGGATGGCAATTCAAAATATATAATATAAAATATAGATATAATAAACCTTAACTACAGAACACACCAAGTCAGGATTATGTTGGTTTTTATTTTTTGACACGCAACCATTGAAATTAATGCCACAGATAAATGCAAATGGAACGTTTTATAAAATGAAATTGCAAGTGCACCATTTCACTATTTATAGCGTTATATCGCATGAGTCAGACAACTTTTTCTGTGACGAAACAAGTGGTACCTTGTTGCATCAACATGTGCTACATATATAATAAACTACATAGAGTGTGATTCTAAAGTCTCCAAATAATATATAATTATATATTTCGATGGTTGTGTCTATCAAAACCTAAACACAGTTCTTTCTAACGATCTATTATCTCTACGTGTTTAAAAAGACATAACCATTACAAATGGAATGTGATTCCACCCACTCTCACACAAAGAAAAATCAATTCACAATCTTAACTTTTTTTTTTCTTGGACCGGCACGCAAGGGATGACCCCTATACATGCGCAGCATTGTGCCGGAACTAAGAAATAAGGTTTTGGGAGAAAGGATAGAGAGAGTAGTGTTTATTGACATTTGATTTAAATTTTCCCACTTCAAAAGTGACAGGAAAGACCTCTGCGGGTAGTCCATTCCACATATGTGCTGTTCGGCCAAAAAACCAATTTTCTCTGTAATGCGTAGTACGGTTTGCCGTCAAGTCGACCACAAATGGATGCACTCTTAGTGATGAACGCGTGCCCTGATTTCATCAGAACACATCCCTTTATATTAGCGATAGAACGACCTTATAGCGCGATCCCCTAGAAAGCTCGATATAAATCGAGAGAAGATATCACCGACACCAAAAGCAATAACTTTGGACAAGAGTGCCCCATGCCATACTCTGTCAAATGCTTTGGAAATATCATGAGCCACTATCTTACTTTTGCCGAAATGGTGGATGGATCGACACCATTTTTCCGAAAGGAAGGCTAAAAGTCTCCCGTGGAACGTCCTTCACGGAAGACATATTGCCGGTCGTTAAGTAAGCAATTGGACTCCAGATACTTAATAAGATGGAAATTTAGTATACTCTCCATTACTTTGGAAATGGTAGAGCATATTGCAATTGAGCGATAATTTTCAGGGTTGCTTGCCTCTTCCTTCTTGGGGATCGGTGTTACATTTGCAACTCTCCAGCACTACGGAAATTCGCCTGCATGGTATAAGGTGCTGAAAAGGATTGCCAGAGGACGCGATACGTCGAAGAGCACTGTTTCAAGACCAGTGCCGGAATTCCATTCGGATCAGGCGACTTATTTATGTTCAGATCCACTAGAACTAGCAAATTTGATTAAGGAATCACGAAAGAACCCTTTTCTTGTACAAGGAAATAAGATTCAGTCCTTGGGATGTGATACTTGACGGACAATTTTTTATAAAACCAATATAAAAGACAAATATGAGATTTTGCCACAACGTACACAACAAAAGCATAAACTTATTTGACAAAAATGCCGTGATGTTCAAAAAAATATTTACTTATGCTTTATTGCCTATGAAAAGGCTTTCGAAAAAGTACAACACCATAACCTTATGGAAATTGTACATATTTTGATTTTTTGTCTCAAAATTATAAAAGTGATTAGTTGCCCATTTTTGGTCCAAAAAAACTGATTTTTCAATAAATAATTAAAACATGGTAACCTTGTGTGTTTTAGTATCATTTCCCCCAAACCAAATGTTACGATTTCCTACAGAATTCTTACCGACTGGCCGGAAATGTCTTCCGATTTTTAAACCCGAGTATTATAGGAATCGTAACGAATTTTATATTAAGTGGTTGGCACGATTTCGTAAAGATATGTAGGTACGAAATAGAAACGAAATATAGATTCGAAATCGAAACGATATGTAGGTACGAAATATAAGTACGATTTCGAAAAGAAACTCTCTTAACTACTTTGTAACTTTTATTATTTTTAATATTTATATATCTTTTAGATTTTGTTTGCAAGTTGATTTCAATTCATTATTTTATGTAAGTTTTTTATATTATCACAGGTATACTTACTTATATGTAAATCAAAATTATATATTCTTCTTAAAACATTTTATTTGCACGAATTCGCATTAAAAAATGTAACAGATGGAAATTTCTTCAGACCAACTAACGAAAAGTCTTAACGAAATCTTTACGACAAATCTTTCTTCAGAAGAAAGTCGAAACTTTCGATTTGGAATGTTGTTTCTGCAAGCTAAAAAAAACTTTTAGACTCTGGATGAAGGAAGTGGAGTAAATTTGCAAACTCTTTGGACAAAAATTTCAGATTTAAAACATGGGTATTCTACAGGTGCTGGTCAAAGTTTGTACAACAAGTTATTATCTTTCCAAATTTCTCCTAACTATAACTAAAGTCCAATGTTCCCTGGAAAATTTATCTTTACAAAGAATTCTTTTTTATCTTTTTAAAATTTAATAATTTATTTGTGTTTGTTGTATGGTCAGCCGGCCTATATGTACATTTCGTTGGTACTAATCAGTAGACCTTCAATCAAACTCCTGAAAGTGCTAAGGAAGCTAATTTGTTTATATAAAAACTCTCAAAAACATTTCTGAGAATTATAGATTATACAAACAAAAAAAATAAGTAGCCTTTACAAAACTTATTTTATACAACAACTATTTTTTATTCGATTTAAATCTGCTGAATTTTTCAGTTTTGTAGTTAATATTTTAAGGCAAAATAGAAGAAAAAAGGACAATAAGACGAAAGGAAATGTCAGGACATCGAAATTTAAAATCATGGACCGGGATAATGGATCTTACTAGAGACCGATCCAGTTTTGGTCATTTTGACCGTTAACATCCAATTTGTGGATAGACAACATAAGAATCAATACAGCTTCAACTAGCTAGTAACGTTTGGTGTTGTTGTACTACAATACAATAACCACACGCATTTTTGTTTGTGTAAAATAACTGACTATGTCCAAAATATATGTGTATGTAATAGGCTCACGTGTTTTGTAATTCCTTTTACACCCAATCATACATACTTAAATATGTATGCACGCATTATATTATCGGCTTTGACATTTCCTGCTAATAACCAAAAAAAAACAAAAGCCAGATATAGTCACCTGACGTAGCGGTGTCACATAGTTGAAGACGTCTTGGTAAGAATAAGAAGATGATTGTCATTCATATGGCCCATATCCTACTGTAAAATGCAGTACATTTTTGGGTATAGAAATCGGTACGAAATCTTCTTTTTTTTATTCAGGACCAGCACTCAGGAGATGACCTCTACACATGCGATGCATTGTGCTGGAACTATAGGAAAGGGAGAGTAGGAGAAATGATAATTTGTGAAGCTTCACTATCTTACAACACTGCTTTTTGCACGTTATTTCTTTTTACAGCAGTGTTGTAGCGTCTCTGATTTCAAAGAGACGCACGTAGGGGTTTTTGATACCAAAAAAGGTAATTAATTGCAAAATTAAATTTAGGAGAACGGAATAAATTTTTGTAGTCGGTAAAAGTACACAACATTCCACATCACTAGTGCAAAAATTTTGTGTTTGACAACTACCGTTATGTCACTATACAATTTTAAAGTTCGAGTTATTTAACGTTTTCCTCGTGTCTTAAAAATTACTTTTGAGTGTTCTCTAAATTCATAATTAAAAATATTTTAATGGAACCTTTAACCTCAGGTTAGTAATATTAATTTATGTTTTCTGTTTTTATGTGTAATTTGTGTTATTATTTTTAATTAATTTTCACGCGTAAGCCTATAAATTAGTGGATTTCGGGAAATATGTCGATAAATAGTTGTGAATAAAGCCAAATTAAGAAAAAAAACTTTTTTTTTCTAAAAATATAAACGCTTTTGAAAATATTTATGAAAAATTTGTCTGCACTTTTTTGCACATTTTAAAATAAAATTTAAATATATTGTTGCACCTACATATAAAAAATCAACTTTTTATAAAAAGCAATACAAACATTAATGTTATTATTGCTTTTGTTTTCATGACTAAATTAAATAAATTATTAAATATAAAAAGAAGAAAGGGAAAATAATATTGACAAAATGATTTCCTTGCAAGTAAAAACAGAAAATTTGGAGTTCGGTTTGTCGATTCTGCATGGATGGATCAGATTTTTTGAATGCCTGCTCCATTTTGCATATAAGCTGTTGCAAAAAATAAAACACGTATTCAAGAGAAGTTCAAAAATAAAACTGGTCTTATTATTGATCATCCGAAACCTGGCTTTGGAAATTCAAATGACGGCAACACAGCTCGGCGCTTCTTTCAAAATGCAGACATTTCAGCGCAAATAACTAAATTGGATGCAAAATTCATAAGACAACTGCATGCAATTACTGTTACCGTATCTAGTGGTTTTCAAATGAACACTAATTCCTTTCGAGATTTCGCTCTTGCTACCGCAAGGTAATTTGTACAACTGTATCCCTGGACTCAATCCATGGACCAGAAATAATAAACCACGCTTTACTACCAATTGGACAGTTGACGGAAGAAGCACAAGAAGCTCCAAACAAAGATTTCAAAAATTTTAGGCAGCATTTTTCGCGAAAATGTTCTAGAGAAAAATCAAATGAAGATATATTTAAAAGACTATTAGTTACTTCAGATCCAGTAATATCAAATATGAGAAAATTTAAAGAGAAAAAAACGCATAATTTTCCTATGGAAGCAATTCAATTGTTAATATTTGAAACAAATCTCGATGATGAAGAAGATGCCAATAATGATGATATGAGACCTATACTAATTATAGTGATAATGATGATAATAATAAAACTGGCTACTAAACCGAAGCTTCAGCACTGCTACGAGTATAAAAAACAAAGAACGTGCGAAAGCAGAGCTGTAAAAATAATTAATTAAGCTTCAACTCCTATCGTATTAAATTTTGAAGCTTCGTTTTTAGTAGCCTTTTTCAGTAATTATTTACTTCGCCGGTGCTACACAACATCGACGAAGGAGGGTGTTCTGATGTGATTGTGGATTGCTATCAGCTGAAGCCGGTATTGTTCAGTGACCAGTGCCTATGCCTTCGCCACAGAAACCTTCCGAGATGTTTTTATGAGTCTGAAAGTGGGGTTGAACTCAGGAAAATGTTTCGTTTTGTAGTCAAAGTGCAGACTACTTCGATCATCGAAAATCTTGCCGATAAATATCTTAAATTTAAAAATTATTTTTTAAATACGTGTAAAGCTCGATTTTAGTGTTAAGATATAAAATTGAATTCAACAAAGAAAAAAAATTCATTAACATATTCTAATTATATGAATAATTATAGACTTTAAACCGACTTCTCGCAAAATGTGTCACTGTGCAGCTTAAGAAATAGAAATAAATCTATTGCGGATTTTTTTCTTCTCGGTCCAGTGTTCAGGGGATCACCCCTACATATTCAAAGCATTGCACCGGAACAACGAGAGTAGGTTTTTGTAAGGGGAATAGAGGGAGTAGTGTTTGTGGACATTCGTCTTGAATTTTCCAACATCGCAATTGTCAAGGAAGACTTCTGAATGCAGTTTGTTCTGCATGCGAGGCTTAGAAAATTTGGTCGTTCCAACGCACGTCTCACCGAATTCCTTATACGAATGGTTCGGCAAAAAAAAAGGAATTGCATCTGCGATGCGTAATATGCTTCTCGGAAAAATGACTTCACTCTCGCCGACAACATTGTTTTACGTAAAATGTCTGACTTGCGGAAAAAGTTCTCTGATATCATTATAGCAAATGCCATTGAAGTAGTTGTAGAATAGCGTGACACACCCCACATTACGACGATGTTCCAGAGAGTCAATAGAGGCCCACGGTACTGTACGCCTCTGTGCGCCTTCGTGCAGCAAGTAGAGTAGCTTCAAAATAGAGTCTGAAGCGCCGGCCTATACATAAGAGTTGTATTCCATCTTGGTCGGATATAGACGATATAGATAGTAAGGTGTGAGGTATGCTTCGTTTGCAACATAAAAAATGTGGTTAGTCCAGCAAAAGTCACACTCAATTTTCTTGCTAAGAACAACCAGAGCTTCTGATTCCTTGATACCTACATCATCCATAACAACAGGTGATACTCCTCTTTTGGTTAAAAATAGTGTAGGAGAAAGTACGGAACATTGTGGTACCCCTGACTTTATTCTGAACTCGTTTGATGGGACCCCATTTATAAAAACTCATATAGTACGATCTCTGAGAAAACTAGATTATAAATGAGTTAACTAATCGCCGATAGCGTGCCCTCGTGCCATACTCCATCAAGGAATTGAAATTAAAGTTTGTGCCGTCAAACGAATTTGTTTGGTAGATATTTTAAAGTAATTGAAGATTTTTAAATACGAAAGGTCCAATTATAACACGTCAAGTGGAAATGAGTCAGTTGGAAATAATGGCAATCAAATAACATCGTTTCTGCTAATATAAAACGAAGGTTACTCTGTATAAAAGATATTGTTATGTTGAAATGAAAACAAAAATATAAAATAAGTAAATGAGCTCTGGTAGAGTAAACAAAATAACAAAATGACGTATGGCAGCAACAATTTTCTTTTTTATCATTTAACTATTTTTCATTCATTATTTCTGATTCTATTGACAGGCGGCTCTATGTAATCCGGTTTAGAGGATTTATGGAAATATGTATTTCGTTACCTATACATGCATACATACATACGATGTATAACACTTTTAAATAACTTTTGGTTTTATTATGTTCACCCCAATAAGCTGTTATTATTCACCATATTTTCGATATGTGTAAAATTTCTAGTTCATTTGGTCGATTATAGCATTTTGTGACATACATTCATACAAACACTTAAATGGCAAATATCATTTACAACAAATATTCCGGTGAAAAAACTTTTAAGCAAAAGTTTTCACTTTTGTTAAATATTATTAGCTTTCCAGTCATCGTTTATCTTATATATTTTTTTCGTGATCTTTATAATGTGCGCTCAAATATTTGCACAATAATTTAGTCGGTAAATACGTGGCGTATCTTACAGCATATTGATAATTTATGTCAATTGTACACAAACAAAACTGACAAAAGCATCGACAACAGCTAACTTCATTAAGACTCTATATTTGATTACTAAGTTTTCACACTAACTTATTTAAAAACAAGTAAGAGTGCTATATTCGGCTGTGCCGAATCTTAGATACCCTTCACTGGCTCCCATTATTTCTGAAATTCGCCTGAATTGCCGGATAGTCGTTTAGTAGTGCCGAATTTTTTTTTAATTGTTGGATCTGGTCCAAAGGACCAGACCTTTTCGATCAAGATATAACTTCAAACAGCCAAGTCATCATGCAAGCCAAATTTCACCGTAAAGCTACCAAAAACGAATATTGTGATGCATTTGTGGCTTACGCCATTCTTGCGTGATCAGATCTTTCAAACAGAGGCTTACACTTGCATATATGATTATAGACCCACATACATACATATAGAGTATATTAATAATGCATATGTACATAAATAATTAAATTTCAATACGTAAAATTAGAGGAATACACTTATTTTCAAAACTATTGTTTTCTTCCGGCCATATGCTTGTTTTTATTTTTTATTTCTGTATATTTCTATTGAATATATTTTTACAATATATTGGAAACTAAATCACATTGGACGAATGATCTCAATTTTTTAGAAGAATTTTTATGCACCAAACCAGCGCTTTCATTTCAAATGGAAATACGAAGCAACAAAAAAAAAATTTATTTTCTTTACACATCCTTCCTTACGTTAAATTAGGCACAACTGTTGTTCCCTTAGATGAGCTATGAACGTTTGTTTTCTAAATTAAAAAAAAAAAAATTTTTTACTTTTTTCCAATTAATGTGTTTCAAAATTATTAATTTCTATAACCAGTAAAAAAAGAAACGCAAGTTCTGAGGGACACCTATGATTGGAACTCATTCAAAGAAATTTGCTACTCTCTACAACTTGCTCTTTGCTAGCTCATCCATCGACCTCATTAAATTCAGAGTCATTAAATCAGAGAAAGGCCTAAAGAACTTTTTCAGTAGACCATATGTATACATGTATGTACACAAAATAATAAAACAACAAAGTTATGAACATAAAGAATGCCATAAGCTCCTTATAGGAGTGAGCGAAACAATATATGTATATGTTTATAGATAAGAATGTAAATCAAAGACCGCAAAACACCGCACATGTGCGAATGCTATTACACTAATAAAGAGGGCATGCAGCCATAATTTTAATTTTTTTTTTTAAAATCTTTAGTCTTCAGTGATTATTGAAGCATGCGGGTTGTGTATTCGCATGTTACTTGCAAACCTAGGCTGCCACTTTATTATTATTTATAGATATGAGCAGATTGTGTAGTAGTTTTTTACTAGACTCTGCAATGTTGAATGAATATGAAAATGATTTTTTGTTTGCCGAAAATTACTTCGGTAAATCTGAAAGCTTAGTATGCCAACGCACGGAACAAATTAGTGCATTCATTTATTCTAATATTAAAACTAGAATAATAAACTGTAAATATTTTTCTATTTGTGTAGATGAGTGCACTGATATTAATGACAGTATATTTTTCTTCAGCGTTTTTTTTTTTAATGGAAATAAGAAGGCAACACTTAAAAAATGTAAATATTATACACTTTGTCGCAAAACTCTACATACGATTTAATTTCTTCAATAAATTTTAATTTTTCAGAGAAATACAAAAAAGTTGTTAAACTTTTTTATTTCATAGGATTAACGATCTTTACAGAAAATAAAAAATAAAAATTCACGCTGTTTAATATTATAGAATGAAAAATATAATAAATTGTATAAAAGCAAAAGTCTACATATGATACATTATAAAAACTTTGGGGTGACTTAGAAAATATTCAATGGATTGTATGGTCTTTTTTGCATCTTAAACTTCTTTAAGCCTTTTAGGCATCGAAAAAAATTATTTTTTTGTTATTTCGGGGAAATATTTCCCTTTCGTCTCTTAAAATCATTATCAAGTGAGAAGTGGAGGAAGTTATTCTATATCTAAGTTTCTGTTTTAAATCAATTAATAAATGTGCCCTGTTAAATACTCACAAGTAAGAATTTGAAAAAATTTTACTTCACATAGCGATCAAATTCAATGCAATTTCGAAATCATATGTAGAGTTTTGTGACTAAGTGTATATTGTATTTCTTTTTTTCTGGCTTTGCTGTCCCTTTCTATTGATAGATTTATATTAATTAATGAAAAATAAATTTAGTGTCATACGGGCTTTAATAACAATTATTATTCATACGAGTATATATCAGAAGTGGGCATTTTTTGGGTATTTTTATTACTTTTTTTTTACATACTGGCAGCATTACTGAAATGAGGGAAAATAATTACGCTCAAAGACAAACAACAAAAACAAGCATAAAATGTAAATGCTTGAGCCAGAAGCCACACCACATTTGTTTGCTTATTAATGGCGCAAAATGAAAGAACGGTAAACATCAGTGTAGAAAATAATATTTCTTTTTATGAAACTGCCATAACAAGCATAAATGTAGAACTTGATTTTTCGTTGATAAAATTTTTAATTCAAATTTGCAAACATTGGCAATGTTTACACTGAATGCTATTTCTTTTATTATTATTATATAAATTTTATTATAAATTATGTAAAATCGCAAAATTTTTAATACATTATGTGATTAAAATTTTGAAAAAATTTAATTTTTTAAAAGTCACACTTTTAAAATTGTTACTATTTTGCAAAATAAACAAATTCCCAGTTCAGTGCGAACTTCATTGTTATACATTTTTTTAAAACCAAAATTATGTTGTGATTTAATTTTAATGAAAACCCGTCGATTTATTTACCCATGACTGTAAAATTATTTCATTTATTGCGTCTCAAAATATTTTTCAGCATTTCAGTAGTAAGCATGTAGCCTTTAAAATGGTACATTTTGTTTTTTTCTTAATAACCCAAAAAAAAATTTGAGTTTGAAGAGCAGTGTTGCCGGGAAATAATGATGAGATAAATTGATATAAAATTAGAATTATTTATATATAATTTATTTTATATATAATTTACGAAAGGCAATGTTAAATCTAGTAGTGATTATGGTAAAATCGAAACAATGTTGAATGTGAGTTTTTATTAGTGAAATGCAAAAAAAATCTTTAAATTTTATACATTTACAGGAGAAAGAAAAAATTAATAAAATAAGAAATATTGTGATTATTCATAAACATGATTTTTTCACAATAAGAATTTTTCTTATTCTTCAGACAGATTTGCTTTATTTAGTAAAAATAAACTATTTGCGGAATCTTCTACTTCCATAAAATATAAGTAATATTTGAGTACTTCACTTAAATGTATCAAATACTTACAGCACAAAATGGTGTAAGCCTCTGTTTCAAATATCCGATTACGCAAGAATAGTGTAAGCCACAAATGCATCATAATATTCTTTTTTGGTAGCTGTACACCAAAGAAGACACTATTATTGTTCAAAAAACGTACGGCGTAAGTCGTACAAATTTGAGACGCTTATTTGTTTCTGGTAAAAATTTTGCCAAAACGCATTTTCGATTTTATTTGAGGCTTTTTCTTTAATGCAACAATTTCTTACTGCCGAACTCATTTAAATTTATTTACATTTTAGTTCATTTCATTCATTAAAGAATTAATAAATTAATTTCCATGAAAAATCAGTTATTATACATTTTTTATATCCAAAAAAAAAGTTTATGAATTTAAATTGAATAATAATTTATAAAGCAGCAGACAATTCTGTAATTTGAAAGTTTGGCATATTTAGGTTGCTCAGTTGGCGTATTTTGGTTTTGAATAGTTAGCATCTCGATACCACGTATTTATTTGAACATATTTTTAAAATAAAAACTCACATTCAAGGCCATTGGCTCGCATACATAATCCACCATTGTAGCAATTTCAGCATTTTTACTGTTAGATTTAATATTTTCTTTCGTTAAGCCGATGCGACACGCATTAATATCCGCGGCAATATTTGTATTAGTGTGCGTTAGTGTCCAAAAAACAGTCACACATAGACGTAAGACGTTAGAAAACATTCGACGTTTTTTGAAATTTTGTAAAATGTTTTTTAACAGAAATTGTAAAAATAAAATAATTTATTATAAATTTTTTTAGTGTAGCGAAGAACAATTAAGTCTTTCCTACTACTTATTTTAACAATCATACCAATCAATTCAATTCAACTTGTCTCAGTTTTTTGTTTTTTCTTTACATGTAATATTAATATATATAAATAAAAATCGGATAATCATCTATATGTCCTCTATCCCAACATTATTTCGTGGCAACACTGTTCGTCAAAATAAGATTTTTTTTTTGCATACAGAAATGCTCAAAAAGCAATGCTACTACTCTTTCCCATGAATGTACATATTTATAAAATTACCGAGTGAAATTTTTGCTACATACATCTTCGATTTGAGACAAATGACAATGTTAGCAAGACCCATCCAATGTCTGTATACAATTTCTATTTACATTTACACAGCGATGGCCTAGGCTGTAAGATTTATCCAACACAATATACATTGTAAGCGAAGGTTGGATGGGTCCAACAGAATGTACATTGTAAGCGAATGTTGGATGGGTCCAACTATTATGGTGAATTCGGAGTGCAATAAGATGTATCTGAATGCCGTTGATCTTGGAATGAATTTTAACTATTGCATAATTAAATTAGGAACTTCATTTTTTTCAATATTTTGTAATTTCGGAATTTTGTTTCAAACGTTCACTTTCTATTTTCTTTAGTCTTCTTAAATTTCTTTTACTAAATCCAATCATTTTATTCTTTACAACAAATAAATATACAAAACATACATGCATATGTATATAAATTAACACAGGCGACCTGTGTACTGGTGGACCCCGGAGATTGCTGGACTCAGGCGTGACTGCCTCCGCAATAGGAGGGTATATACTAGGGCTAGGCGGGCCGGCGAGGCTCTACTGGAGGCCCAAGAGTACAAGCGGTCCCGCGGGGCGTTGCGTCGCGCGATTATGGCGAGCAAGAGGGCGAAATGGGAAGAACTTCGGAGCGACCTGAACCGTGTCCATGGGGACTCGGCTATAGGATCGTGGCGGGAAAATTGGGCGCGAGCCGCACTGGGGTGCAATTGGACGGCGCGCGGATCGATACGATTGTGGGGGGCCTGTTCCCCACACACCCTCCGCTGGTTGGCGAACGTGGGCCCTACGATGATGAGGTTTCACCGCCCTTTACCGGGGAGGAACTGAGGATCGTCGCCGGGGCTCTTAGGACGGGGAAAGCCCCTGGCCCGGATGGGGTACCGTCGGAGGTGCTCAAGATCCTGGCTGAGAGCAGGCCGGAAGCATGTTGATGACGCGGGCGCACATACCACTCGATGTCGGCATGCAGATAGGGGATGTGTCTCTGGTTACCCAGAGTGCCATAAGGTATTTGGGCGTCAGACTCGACTGTAGGCTGACTTACTGGGCCCAAATACGGCATGTGGCGACTAGGGCGGCGAAGATGACTGGCATATTGAGCAGACTCATGGCGAATGTCGGAGGCCCGACACAGAGCAAGAGGAGGCTGATTATGGCGGTCACGAAGTCGATCTTGCTGCATGGGAGCGAGGTTTGGGGAAAAGTACTGGGTGAGAGAACCAAACGCAGGGTACTCGAGGCGGTACAGCGGACGGCGGCCCTTAGGGTTGCTTCGGCTTACCGCACGGTCTCGGGCGCTGCGGTCCTGGTGATATGTGGGGAAATACCCATAGACCTCTTGGCGCTCGAGCTGTGGGAGGCTTGGAACTCGAGGGGGGAGGGCCCTGGTGTTGGTGCTATTGGTCTGAGACCCCAAACTGTCCGGCGATGGCAGGACAGGTGGACCGCGGACACGGTCGGCAGTTGGACGGCGAGGCTCATTCCCTGCGTGGAAGTATGGATTCGGAGGAAATTTGGGAAAGTTAACTACTTCCTGACACAATTCCTCTCGGGCCACGGATACTTCCGAAAGTACCTGTACCGGATGGGCAGGGCAGATGGTCCCGACTGCATTTACTGTGGTATTACGGATGATGATGCAGAACACACTTTCTTCGA
Organism: Dexiosoma caninum; assembly: GCA_963924685.1. Classification (NCBI taxonomy): domain Eukaryota; kingdom Metazoa; phylum Arthropoda; class Insecta; order Diptera; family Tachinidae; genus Dexiosoma; species Dexiosoma caninum. Next base: position 58,512,513 of record OZ004725.1, read on the forward strand.
CTGCGCCATGTGGCATACTGAGAGAGGTGCAATGGCGCAGCGGGTTGGCGGGTTCGCTCCTGCAACCGTGATAGGGAGGATGCTTGATTGTGAGGACAATTGGGACGCTGTGGCACAGTACGTGGGATACGTTCTGCGGAGGAAGAAGAGAGACCTCGATGCGCTGCTGCATAACGGAGCCCCCTCTGATGGGGACCAGGCGATACGGGCCGGGGCCATGGCGCCGGCTGCGGACTTGGCGGACCCAGACGTGGGTGAGTGAGAGTGGTCCTGATTGGGACGTGGCTCTGGGCCTTCCCGAAGTAATGCGGAAAGCGGTACCGGGGAGGAATCTACCTAGAGGAGGAGGAGGGAAGTTTTAGTGGCAACACCACTCGACGCAGAAGACGACGGTCTCTGTAAGTGCGAAGGCATTTTCAACCCTACCTCACACGCCAAAAAAAAAAAAAAAAAAAAAAAAAAACACATAAATAAAAATAAAACAGTCCCTTACCTTTTTTAATTATTTTTATTTAATAATTTATAACAATATTACCACAAAAAATGCCGCTAACACTTCACTTTTAAAAACACTTATGAACTTGATACAAATTTTACTTTGGAATAATAATAAAAATGAAAAAGAAAGAATAACGGAAAAATTACTTCAGAAAAAAGAACAAAATTCATAATTAAAACGAAATGACAATATGATACATTACAAAGCCATCCAAATCAGATCGTAATGCGATGCAAAATGTTTATTTGTGTTTGTTTTGATCTTCATTTCTAATAAACATTTAACTTTACAATTGGATGGGAAAAAGACAAATCCGAATCAGATGCGAGTTGTAAGGGCTTAACTATTTTCTTTTATTTTCCCTATTGACATAATATTATACAATCGGATGGCTTTCAGTTTGTAATGAGTAACCGGACTTCTGGGTAGAAAAAAAGAATGAGGAGGTTTGGCTTCTAAAAAATTGTTTATAAAAACTGGCACCATGAGTTTATGAGTGCTAAGAATGTATTTGTTTCATCAGACTCCGTATACATATATGGTAAAATTTCTTTAGATGTATTGCTAAAAAGGGTCGTTACACGACTGTGTTAGTGTATTTGATAGTATTAGTGGGAAAATTGTGGTATGATTTAGTCTAGATAAGTTATAACAAACTCAGCGGTCTTGCTGGGTGAGGTGACTGAGTATATGGATGGCGTTTTGGTGAAGTCTGATGGTGGTTCGAATCATGTTATGTATGTAAGTAAGAAGTATGTTTTAATTTAAATATTGTTTCTTCTATTAGTCTATTTCATAATATATAATGCATATTTAATAACGACATCGCGTGCTTTTTGTTTTTTTTTTTCATATTTTGAACATATTTGGGGCTAGTTAGCGGGTCCAAATAGTATTTAAAGTAAGTAGTCCACATAGTTACATACACGGACTAAATTTCATTAAAATCGCTCCATCCGTTTCGAAGTTATGGACAATTTTGTACTAAAATTTCAAGAAAAAAACCAAGTTGGTCGTGGATCCGCGGCTGTAGCTCGGAAACTATTCAACCGATTTGCCCAAATTTCAATAGGAAGAGATTCAGGTCTACTACTGACGGATTTACACAAAATGAATTTTATGAGATGATTAATTTGGCCACAAACGCTGTTTCAAGAAACACAAACACAGACAGACGGACAGACGGACATGGCTCTATCAACTTCTCTATTCATAACCTTTCTGAAAATATATAAATTTTTCTTCTGAGACGAATATTAAAAAAGTTTCACACGGAATGACAAACTTATATATACCCTTTACACTAAAAGTGAAGGGTATAAATATGTACATATACTCTTGAAATTTTAAGATACTCATATTCTTCTGTGTTTAGATTAGGTTAAGTGTAGATTGCTGGATGTAAAGGTAAAGAAGGTTCCAGCGCACTTGGGTTCAATTTATTATTGTCCCATTGTGATACCTTTTGTGAAAAAATATTCAGTAGTGTAGTGATACAGACCAGAGTCTCTGCTAGGAATCGAACCTAGAACTGCCAACTGATAAACTAGCACACTACTCACTAGACTACCGGGGCACCGTTCTTCTGTACTTAACGCTCCTTTGTTTTTTTCTTTTTTTGATGTTGGACCAACGCATGTGCTGCATAGTGTGTGGAACTAGAGGAAAGAGATAGTAAGAGATATGACAAGAGATGAAGCTTCACTATCTCACAAGTATACTTTTACACGTTCTTTGTTTGTATCGCAGTTTGTAGCGCTTCTGATGCCAAGGAGACTTACTAAATTTTTTGAAGCTTCGTTTTCCTTTTTAAGTAGCGGTTTTTAGTAATTATTTTACTTCGCCGGTGCTACCCCATACGAACGTAGGAGGGAGTTCTGATGTGCCTGTGGATTGGTTACAGCTCTATCCGTTACTGTTCAGTGAGCAGTCACTATGTCTTCGCCAATGAAACCTTCCGACATGAAAAAAAATGCGAGATATTTTTATGATTTAGCATGAAACTGCGATTGAACCCATGAAAAATTTTTGGTTTTGTTATCAACGTGTATACTACTTCAGCCATCGCCACCCTCGTGGGAATAATAAATTTTAAATCACTACATCAATAAAAATAATAAAAACCAACATCGATTTAATGATTTTAAATATTTTATATACATTTTTTCTTGGTAAATGCATTGTGGTGGAACTGAGAAGAAATAGTAGTGTTTAAGGGCATTCGCTTTGAATCTTCCCAATTTAAAAATGACGCGAAAGACCTCTGCATGAAGTTTTGGCCAAAATTTGTTTTTTCTGTAATGCGTAGTGCGATTCGCTGTGGAATCTGCTATAAATGGATGAAATTTTAATGATGAAAGCTTTACGAGTATACGTAGGAATGAGAAAATTTCGGGAACAAGTTCCCTGATTTCATCAGAGCAAATGCCATTATAATACCGATAAAACAACAAAACACGCCCCACATTGCGACGATGCTGAAGAGAGCCAATAGACATGACTACCCTACCGCCCCTCTTCACCCTGTCCTGCACACGGTCGAGTAACTTCAAAATAGATTTTGGACCAAATTCCTAAGTAGTTTCTGCAATTTAAATATCATTTGCTATAACTTAAAAATGCGAGATTTATCTTTAAGAACTTTATATATGACATGTTCAAGAGTACGAGTATATACGAGTATGTCTATATTTTCACGAATTTTGTGCCAACAAAGCGCCATATGCGGAAAGATTTGCTTTACATCTTTAATTTGAAAAACATCGTCGTTCAAGCACACCGATGCCGCACCGAAGATTTTGGCGAATGTGTTCCATTGGTTTCGACAATTTTGACACGAAAGACAAAATCGTTCAGGTCAGCAAAACATCTATTACGAGCTATTGAAATCTTGTTAAAAACTATTTAGAAAAAAGTGAAGAAGTTTTTCATTAGCCACCTAGTACAGATATTGCCACGTCCGGCTACTATTTGGTGCAATCGATGCAGAATCCTCCCTCGTGGCCTCCAAATAAGAGCAGTTTATTTGGCGCGGAATCCATATGCTATTAGAAAATGAGAAATGGTTGTAGATAACAATGACCTATACTTTGAATATATTTATACTGTACAAATGTTTCAACGTATACATTTAAACAAATCTCGCATTTTTAAGTTATACCTACACCCAAACAATAAGTAAATACTCGTACTTTAAGATGAAAAAATCTTATTTGGTTATCATACTTTTTTTGTGGAAATTGTAAAATCTATGTATGGATGTGTTCGACACACATTATTGTTAACAATCGTTTTGTAGCTTTTTATAGGAGGTATTATAAAGAGCGATATTACGAATATAAATTTTTAATATTCGCGAATACAAATATTCAATATGAAATTTTGCTCCACTCGATATTTTAAATTTAATTGAAAAAATCCCAACTTTGCGTCTATAACCATGACATTCCAATGACTTAATTTAACATTATTAACTTGGGACATGAATGTCACTACTGAACATTTCTCAAAAAAGGAAGCAAAAATCATGTGCGTATGAATATTACAGTTATTCTATAGAAAAAGAAATTCGTTACTACTGCCTTTTTTCTTTAATTTTTGATAGAAAATAAGAGCAATTTAGTTCACGTGCGTGTATATCATACAGCGGTTGTGCGCTTGAGTGGAAAGAAGTTGGAGATAATAACGTATTTTTTTGATTGTTCACTATGAAATGATTTATTGATGAACCAAAACTATGGACAAATATAGATGATGATTGGACTGACGATGTTGACGACATTATATATCACTCGGATCATATTGTTGCAAATTTTAATGAGGACGAGCATAAGATACAAACAGCTAAAAAATACAATTAACAGCCATACCTAAACAAGCGCGGAAGGCGGAACGTTTTTTTCCGCTTAGCTTTTACGCTGAAATGCCATACCTAAATAAAAGCTGCAACGCTATGTCAAAACGATAAAAACAGGGTTATCAAAAAAATAAATATAACAACCCTGATTATTTTAACAATAAAGTTTATTTGTGTTTGCGATTTTTTAATAAGCATTTTATAAAAAAAAAGTTTAAACAATGAGTTATATGGACGATTTAAAGGATTTACTTACCTCCATTTTCTAATAACAAATATTTTTTTATGTTTATTTCTTTCACCTTCTTTATTTGCAACTTACTTCACTATTAAACGCACTGTCAAAATCGGATTTTCCAATTGCAAAATGTTGCCGTTGCGTTGCCGCCGCGGTATTTCGGTATGCTACATACAAATTGTATGGGCATGAGAATTTTTGACAGCTAGAAAACGCCTTCCGCGCTTGTTTATGTATGGCTGTAACGCAACTGAAGCCATTTCAATTTTCAATAAAACTCGCTCGAATAATATATTGCTCTCAAATATATCAGAGATGTTGCTGTGCAAAAATCACGGGAAGCTAAGAAAAAACGTCGTACTATGTAGAACTGCTTAAAAAAATACATGGTGTTTTTGGTGCACTTTCTTATAAGCGGCCTTTTCTTATATGCGATGTGCTTATAGGCGGTATCTACTGTAAATCGTTCAGTTTCGTGATAAATGTGAATTCAGTGTTCAATTATCTATAGTTCAGCGTGTACAAAAACATGTATTCAGAAATATATTGTCATTCAATTATAGTGGGTAAAATATGTTGCGTATTTTGCCAGTTTTTGCTGCAACATATTTAGAAAGGAACATGATCGCTTATTAGAAAGGAACACGAATAGTAGCGAACCATATACATATGTAATACTGTTTTCAGAAAGGAAAACGCCATAAAACATATCTCCGATTTCAAAGTAATACGTAAAATATTTTGCATTACACAATTTGAATTTCCTTTCGATTTACCAAACTCTTAACACATTTAATATTTTCAGTTAATTTGCTACTTACATTCAAAAATCTATCCTATTTCACATTATAAGAGTTTTTTTAAACCTATTTTAAACCGTTTTAACCTATTTAGCAGGGGTCCTTCCCTATGTAGCAGAACTACGTGTCGGGATATATACTACATGCCATCGGTTGATAAAATAATGCTTCCAAGTAGCAGGCAGATTCAATAGACAAGCCTGGCCGACTTTGTTCCCACACTACGGATTCTGTCGTCTTCTTCGTGTGGGAAGGAAAGTTGTAAGTGGACTTTGTTCTGAGAGCACAATTAACCATTTCCGTTAAATAGGTATGTATATATCCGTATATTGCCACATAGGAGCACAGATCACCTTCAGATGAAGCCAACATATCAAGTTTTTACGTTCAACTTGGGTACTTTTTTTTCTTATTGAACAATATTTATTAGATAGCCGACATCCTATGTAGTTTGTGCTATTTCTTCCTTTTTTTCATTCATTCCTTTATTCATTCCGTTTGCAGTAAATCAGTTACAAGTTGACTTAAAATTTAATTCTGCGAAGCCATATGGCTTGTCTGCAGAAGTTTTAAATACATATTTAGCATATACATTTAAATTTTTTTAATTGCTTTTGTTTCCATTTCTAAACAGAAAATTTTTAATGCGTTTAATATTTCTAAATTGCTACAAAAAGAAAATAAAAATAAAACTACAAAATAAGAAAAAAATTTATTATTTATGAAGTAATTAAAAAAATTAATTTTCAATTAATTATCTAAAAATAAAAAGAAATTCAATCGACAAATGAGAAATAAAAATAAAGTGTTGAGAATGTAAAATGTATTTTTTGACCAACATCTTTCTTATTTTTATGTTAGGCATGTTTATTATAAAAGCTGGTAGCTTATTTAGAATTGTTGATAGTGAGACTGCTAGTGTTTGGTTTCCATATTTGTTACCTGTTTTATTAACACATGCTAAAGTAATTAATAATTAATAAAATATAATAATAAATAATATAAAATATAAAAACATAAAATATAAATAACATAAAGGATGAAGTGCTTGTTTTTTCTTTTTACTTCAGGAAATATATAAAAAGCCTTTTTATCAATTTCTCAACAACAATTACTGTATATTTATTATTTAAAATTTTTAAACACTAACAATAATAACAACATAATTTGCTACTCAGTTGAAACAATATATACTACAACAATAATATTCAAAGTGTATCTTTTGTGAAAATATACCGTAAACCCTTTAAATAAGTTTTCAATTCAATAACAAGGATCACTTCTTATTTAATTTCAACAACAACAATAACAATATCAATTGCTACTTAGTCTCTAAACAGCAATACATTCTACACCTAATCCCCTTTTCTCGAGTTCTTAAATATAAATATAGTCACTAATTTATAATTTATGTAATAAAACAATAATTAAAATAATATAATTAAAACGATATTGTGTTGTAAACCGAGATGTCGTAATAAATCCGATGGTCGCTTGCTGGGTGTGGAATTCGATTTACCACGCTAAATGTGTTGATTTGTCACCTCGGACTGCCGAAAATTTGCGTGAGGATAATGGTCTACGCTGGTGCTGCAAAAAATGTATTGCTTTCAATATTGAATTTTAATCATTTTTTAAAAACAATCGTGCCAAGTTTAATAAAAAATTATTAACGATCTTAACAACATTTGTAAAAAATTTATGAAATATAAAGAACTTCTTGAAAAAACACCTTGCTCTCCAAAAAGAGAGACCCCGTTCAGTCTTTCTGCTACTGAAGTTACTGCTGAAGTTGTTTTAACTGCATCTGATAAATTGTTGCTTACATCCTCATCCACCAGTTCTAATTCATTAATTGTTTGCCCTGTCATATCCGATAAAAGTCCTTTAATTTCACCGATTCTTCTACTATACCAACTAATACTGCACCACCTGTCTCGACATCAACTATACCTCATAATTCTGGAAGTCGACTAAATTGTAATAGCTCTGTTCAAGTAAATTTAAATACCTCTGTACCTGTTTTTAAACCTTCAAACAATACACCTATTCTTAGGGTTATTTCGCCAAAAAAAGAAGATTTTTGCTGCTGGTTTTGCATTTAATACAACTACTGACGACACCAAACATTACATAATGTATAAGATTGGTTCCAGAATTGATGTTACTGTATTCAAATTTAAATATTCTGAACCAAGAAATAAAGCATCATTTAAAATAGTTCTACCTCTAGAAAACTTCGATACTATTGTGAAACAAGATTTTTGGCCTCTTAATGCATTTATTCGTAAATACGAATACAAAAATATGTCGGGAACTGATATTGCTCATTTACCACAATGTTCTGCTTCAAAAAAACTGAGACAATTGTCGACAGATTATTCCATTAATATTGTTTATCAAAATGTAAGAAGTCTCAATACTAAACTAACTAACCTTTTTGCTAATACCTTTTCATACCACATCATAGTATTTCCTGAAACTTGGCTGAGTGCTGAAAAACATGTTCATAACAATGAAATTTTAAGTTCGAAATATCAAATATTTAGATATGATCGTATGCATAAACTGAGTGGTGGCGTCCTTATTGCTGTTTTAGACGTCTTTCAATGCGAGTTTATAAACGATTCTCCAATTATTGATGATGATGATGAAATTGAATTTGTTGCCGTTAAAACCGCATTGGATCATCATCAAATCATCTTATCTAATATACAATAAACATATTGCAGCAATTAATTACGTTCTGGATCAGTCGAATTCATCTGATATAATACTTGTTCTTGGAGATTTTAATATTCCAAACATAAAATGGATTAAAGCGTTAGAGTGTAATTATGCACATGGAAATCTTCTGGATCTTGCATTTGGTAATCAGCCCTTGGATTTTTGCCTACGTAGTTCATTGCCTGTGACTCATCCTGTTGACCTTCATCATCCTCCATTCGAAATTGATATATCAATATTGGATAAGAATAACTTTACGATACAAAATCAAAATCTCTATCGTGTTCAATCATATTGCTTTTCACGCACTAACTATAGTGAACTTAATGGTTTGTTATCTAATGTTAACTGAGACTCCATGCTTGCTGCTGATAACTTTGATACTATTGTATCAAACTTCTATACGATTTTGTATAATGCTATTAATATAACTGTTCCTAAAATAAGAGTATACAAGAATAATGGTCTTCCATGGAATAATCATCACTTACGGAATGCTAAAAACAGGAAAAATAAATATTTCGTCAAATATAAAAGAACTGGTACACCTGCTGATTTTCGAAAATATGCTATAGCGAGATCTAATTATAATATTGCTAAAAAAGTTGCATACAATAATTATATAAATCGTATAAAATCTAATATAAAATCAAACCCTAAATTTTCTATAAATTCATAATTCTAAGAGTCGTTCTTCGGGCTATCCCATGCATTTAAAGTAAGGTTCTGCGACTGCTGAGGATGACAGTTCAATAAGTAATATATTTGAGGACTTCTTTTCAACCACATATTCCACCAATTCTTATGATAATATAATACCTTATCCTCCTGTTGCAACTCATTCGTCTGGGATATATTTTCCCTTTATAAATAGTGATACAGTACTGTCGAACTTAATGTCATTGAAAAACTCATTTAGTTCTGGTCCTGATGGCATACCAAGTTGTATCCTTAGGAATTGTGCTGCTTCACTATCTGCGCCTCTTACTTCAATATCAATATATCTATTTAATTATGTTATTTACCACCAGTATGGAAGGATTATACATAATTCCTTTATTTGAAAATGGCAGCAGATCTGATGTATCTAACTACAGAGGGATTGCAAAAATTAACGCAATTCCGAAACTTTTTTAGAAAATACTCACTAACTACTTATGTCATCAAATTTCATCCCTTCTATCGCCATGTCAACATGGTTTTCGTAAGCTTCGTTGTATAACAACTAATATCTTAGAGCTCACTTCAGTTGTTAATGCTGGTTTTACTAATAAAATGCAAACTGATGTGATATACACGGATTTTAGTAAGGCGTTCGATAAAGTTAATCATCATCTGCTGTTACACAAACTATGACTTATGGGTTTTAGTGACTCTGCACTAAAATGGTTAAAATCTTATGTATCGGAAAGAATTCAACAAGTAAAATTTAGAAATGTCATATCTAAAATCATTCAAGTACATTCAAATGTTCCTCAAGGCAGTCACTTGTGCCGAATTTTGTTCACTTTGTTTATCAACGACGTTCCTACTATTATTTTACATTCTAAGGTACTGATGTATGCTGATGATGTAAAATTTTTTAACTCGTTTAATGATATAAACATAGTGCTGATATGTGATATGTGCTGATATTCGAAGTTTTTCTAAATGGTGTAGACTCAATTTACTGGAATTAGATGTTAAGAAATGTAAGCTGAAGTCATTTTTCAGGCACAACCCGATTGATAATTCTTATTGCATTGATACAGCTGTTTTGGAAAAGGTTGAACCCATATTAAATCTTGTCATACTGTTGGATCACAGACTTGCCTTTCATGATCATATTTCAATAATGGTAAATAAAGGCAATGGATTACTTGGATTCATGAAACGCTGGTCTAAAGAATTTCAGGATCCATATATAACAATACTTTTATTTACTTCACTTGTTCGACCAATTCTTGAATATAGCTCTATTATAAAGGATCCTTGTTATTCTATTCATATCAATAGTATTGAATCAGTTCAAAAACAATTTTAATTTTCTGTCTCCGTGGACTTGGATGGAACTCCTATATTTTACCGCCGTATCATAGCAGGGTTGCTCTGATTAAATTGCATACCTTGAAATGTCAATTCTCAGTGTTTTATTTGTTCTGGGCATAGTACGTGGTAATGTTGATTCTGAGTACCTGCTTAGACAAATAAACTTCATTGTTCCTGTAAGACCGACTCGTAATTTTCAACTCTTGGGATTGAAATACTACCGAATTACTGAATTACTTATATTCTAAATAATATTCTGTTTTTTGTTATAATCATTTAGTCAGTAAAGATGTAAAAATCGATTGTTGTTCTTAAATAAATAAATAATAAATAAATAAATAATAAAAAGTTGTTTAAAAGTTGTTGTACTTCAAATCTTCCTGCTGTTTTTAATCTAGTGTTGTGCCTATGACTGATGACCTTTCGGAATTATTTGTTATCCACAAATTCGTTGACTAAAGTAGTCTGGAATAAGCTCTTCACGTCTTGTACATTTAAGCATTTTGCCAGATTTTATTTTACAAGGTGGGCCAAAAGTCATCACCCGATGTTCTTTTGCTGTAATTTTTTTTAATGACAAACTTTGGTTCTGCTTGGATGGCCTTCAAATCTAGCGGCAGCCACTTGGCCGATATCAGCAGCTGAACCAAAGTTTTTAATGAAAATAAAAAATTACGTTAAAAAAGTCTCGGGTGATTACTTGTGGCACAGATGATTTCTTTTGGTCCACCTTGTATTTCGTAGTTTATGTTGTGCGCATTTGTAAATTGAGCATGAAAAGTAAAATATCGGTTGAATGGGGTACTGTTTACGTTATTTGTGTTTCTCCCGTTGCTGTTGTTATTGTGGTTCTTCAGTAGTTTTTCAATATTCTGTTTTGGCTGCCCTGTGCCTCCCTGCAATATGCTGATCCACCCCAAGCTGTTATACCAAGCCTGATGTAAGACTCTGTAAGCGAATGGCATGCCTGGCTTAGTACTTCCTGGTTTGCCCAATTGCTTAAGTTCTGTAATACGCAATCAATTTTTCAAAGTTTTTTTTGCAGAATTTGTATTTGCGTTTTCCATTTAAAGTTTTGATCTATATATATATATATATATCCCTAAATACGTATGTATATGTGTTGGCCATTTGTATATATGTATTACAGTTATCATTTGTTATTAAATTGTTACTAACACTGTTATGCATTTATGATAAGCCCATTATCATGACACCATCTTGCTACTACATCTAACTCATTCTTCATTATTTTAACTGCATCATTTCGATTTCTGTGTGTTACTACAATTGCTGTGTCATCAGCGTAGACAAACATTCGGCAATTTCTTAGATTCTTTATCATATCGTTTGCATATAATATGTACAATATGGGGCCTAATTTTGAACCTTGGGGCACTCCATAGTTTAGTATTTTTTCCTCACTAATTTTTTTGTCTATCTTAACTCTGTAGGTCCTTCTAGTTAAGTAGTTTTGGAACCATTTGATATGTCTTTCGTAAGTTATCATGTGATAAGGTGTCAAAGGCTTTACTAAAGTCAAGGAAAATTACTAAACATTGGTTCTTATTACTTAACGATTCATTTATATTATTTGAGAAATTACCAAGCAGCTCTCTTTATATTTTTACATTTTTGAAAAGCATATTGATATTTATCTATGATTTAGTATTTTTCCAAGAAGTTTGTTAGTCTTCTCACAACAATTTCTTCCATAACTTTTTCAATTACTGGTAGAATAGATATCGGTCTATAGTTGTTGTAATCTGATTTGGTTCCTTGTTTATATATAGGACGTATTATTGATATTATTAACTGTGATGGTATATTGTTCCTTGTCAGAGTTAAATTTATTATATGTATACGTAATGACAGGAGTAATAAAATTTGCATTATTCTTGAGATTCTTTGGTCTAATTCTATCCTATCCAGGACCTTTTTTATCGTTTAGACTTCTAAAGATGTTGTATACTTCTTCGTCATTAGTTGGATACAAATATATTGAATTCGCAACTGTTGACATCTGAGTATTTATGGTTTTTATATTGCAGTTATGAATGATTCTTTGTACACTATATTTGAAGTTTGTAGCGAAGTTTTGTGAAATAGTTTCTACGTTAATATTCTTAAAGTTTTAAAGTATTGCACTGTCTATATCATTGTTTTTCTTTCCTACAATTTCATTTATGAGTTAACACGTGACACGGATATTATATCTGTTCTCTATGAATTTATTTTTATTATAATTATTTATAGCCTTATACATTTTCTTATTTAAACAGTTTATATATTTCTTGTAATTGTTTTCAAGATTTTTATTAATTGGGTGTTTTTCCATTTTTTATTCAGTTTATCCCTTGCCTTGCAATTTTCTATAATTTTATCCTTGATTTAATTTTTTTTATTTTCGTTGCTTTTTTATATATGTATTTCATCAAACGTTTCATTAACTTTATTGTAAATGTCATTATTGTTTTGATGTATGAAATCATTCCAATTTATATTTCTTATCATTTCATTCACTTTGTAATTAACTAATTAAAATACAGTTTTTTTTAATTTGATTATAATCTTTTTTTTTGTTATTAATTTTTAATGATCTTTCAGATGGAATGAACAAATATCACCTAATTTTTGTGAGACATATTTTATAAATGTACCCGTTGTATTTTGTACGCCCTTTGCTTCACTGATTACACTGGTCAAAAATAATTTTTTTGGCCTGAGTTTTCTTAGTCAATTTGAATACACATGATACTTCTATTCAATACCTCTAAATTTCTTTTTTTGGGTTGACTATGGTTGTCCAGATTTACCGTTTTATAGAAAAAAACTGAAATTGCACCACGTACTTTGCAATAACTCGAGAACTAGCTCTTCGATAGAACACGGAAGCATTGGGAATAAAATAACCTTTAAATTATGTTATTATACATTTTTTTCAAATCCCTATCGTTTAGAAGATATTCAGAATGTTTGGAGAAAACCCTTTTTTTAAATTAAACTTAAAAAACCTTAAAAAAAAAGTTATTTTAAAAAGTTTATTAAACATGTAAAATAAACAAAATCTGAAATATTGTTATCAATTTTGGTACTCGCATATGTTACAAATGAAATAAAATCATAAATTCTGATTTTATTCACAATTAGCTGTTAACAACTATTTTACAGAAAAATTTTGTGGCATTACTTTTTTGTTGAAGAAATTTTTTTAATTATGTTATATACATACATACATATGTACATATGTCTGATTTTGTTGAAACAAACTTTTCACTTGTAATAAAAAAAGTACTTGAAAAACCGTCAAATGTGCATATTTTGGAATGCAAATCAGACATCAGGACAATTACTGGGCCCCACACAAAGTTTGCAAAACTTGTGTGAGTCCGTCCGACTCTGGTGTCAAAGAGGACGTAAAAATCTTTTATTTGGAATACCTATAATATAGGAAGAGCCAAGAAACTACCTGGATGAGTGTTATTTTTGTACTGTCAAAGTAAAGGGTATGAACCGACGTTTGTATTTAAATTGACTATGAAACCTTAGACCACACAACAAAAGTTTTATTTTGTTAACCTGAATTCTATAACCAACTACACACACTTAAGACATAAACCAACAGTCAAAAACCTAATAATAATGCAATTATAACATTATATGTATAGGCAGCGTTACCATTTTTCAAGTTTTTCTTATTTTTCAATGTTTTTGAAATGCAGAAAAGTTTTTAAGTTTTTAGCATCAAAAATATGTTTTTTTTTGAAATTCTTTAAAATTTACTCTATAAGTTTTTAATTTACAGTATATAAGACGAAAATATTATTTGATACTGTCACTTAATGTGAACGATCTTATAATTGTTCACCCCTTATTACTGCAACAGTATTAAATCTGTCTCTTCTTTTTTTAATACAACTGTGCCGTATTAATAATATTATAGTCTTTTATGCATAAGTTTTTTTCTAAAAAGTTTTCTATTTGAAAAAAGCATGCATAAATATTTAAAGAGAAACGGTAGGGATAATGGAAGATTTTTAGTTTTTGTTGTTATTAGTTTTAAGCAGCAATGCAAAAGGAAAAAATAGCTTAGAATACGCTACAAACACAACGGCGGCTCCAAGAAAAGCTAAAAAAATGGGGATCTGCTCAAAATCGTGGGAAGAATAAGTTTGCTGTTGTTGAACCTTTTTTGTTTTCTTGTTTATCTTATTTTGAATAAAAATGAATTCAATATATATATATTTGTGCTTTTTTCATTATTTGGACACTTTAGTGGGAAAAAGCTTTTTGTTTAAAAATTAAGTTTTTTTTTTTATAAAAATTTTTTCTTAAAAAATATATGGCAACGCTGTGTATAGGTATAATGTTATGTATTTACTATTTTTCTTTCTCTTTTAGCTTTTTGTTTCCACATGCTTTAAAACAAAATGTTAAGAAATTTATTACGAAAACAAGTTAATTGTGTGCTACACTAGTTTGACTGATATTTGTTACAAATTGCTTACGCCAGTTATTAAACTCCTGAATAGTCGATAACTGTTTAAACACTTTTACACACGTTTTCGAATTATCACATGTTTTGAAGGTTAAATTTTTTGTTTTAACTTTTAAAAAATGTTCGGTTTTCTATTGAATTTTCGTTTTGCATTTGTGTAACATTTTTACCGTATATACGTATGTTTGTACGTAAAAAAAAGTTTCTTTGAATTTTCAGGGATGCGGGTCGAAATATTGTTACATTAGGTCTTGAAGTTCAGTGCTGAAAATTTGAGCCAAATCGGACTATGTTTTCGGGACGCGCATCGGGCTCAAATATCATATATATGCAAATTTTAATATTTATTTGAAATAAATTTGTGAAACTCTTTAACTTTCTACATTATAAAATACATACATTGAATTATTTTTCTTTTAAATAAAAATAATCATTTTTTGGATTAACCCTGGTATCAATTAAAAATTTTGTAAGTACATATGGCTTATATCGTCAATTTAGATTTTTATGTTACCCTACTTCAAATAAATATTTGTAGCAGGAAGTTTGCAGCTATGCAACATCATCATTCACTTGTGAATAAGTTATTGCACGTGTACATCCTGAATATCGTAATGAAATGAGAGACTATTCGCTAGCAATTGACGAAATTCTGGTAAAGAATAAAAAATCTCGCGAATTCAGGAGCAATGGAAACCCCTTCAGTATCTTTGTCATTTGATTGATTCTCAATAGTCAAGAGCTAACTTTATTTTATCTTTATGATAATCTAATAATAAAAAAACGAGCAAACGCCGGAAATGATTGGAATGATATAACACATGATTAAAATCACAGAGACCGAATGATTGGAACGATTGAAAATCAGCAGTAAATTTTCGTTGCCAATTTTTGGAAAGAATTTTGGTAGAATGAATTAAATAAACAATAGCAATGGTTTTTGGAACTAATCTAATTTAGTGACCAGATAGGTAAAAATAAGTAGGGTTATAGGGAATTTAAAAATAAGAAGAAAATATAAAGTAAAAAAGTCTCGGCAACGCGTATTTTTATACCCAACACTTTAAGTGTAATGGGTATATATAAGTTTGTCATTCCGTGTGAAACTTTTTTAATATTCGTCTCAGAAGAAAAATTTATATATTTTCAGAAAGGTTATGAATAGAGAAGTTTATAGAGCCATGTCCGTCTGTCTGTCTGTGTTTGTGTCCGTTGTTATGTTTGGCCAAATTAATCATCTAATAAAAATCTCTGCGTATTGAAATTAGGGCAAATCGGTTGAATAGTTTCCGAGCTACAGCCGAAGATCCACTACCACCTTGTTTTTTTAGTTAAAATTTTGGTACAAAATTGTCCATAACTTCGAAACGCTTGGAACGATTTTAATGAAATTTAGTCCGTTTAGCACGCGATTTCCTTATGAAATATGCATTATATACATATGTATTATGAAATAGACTAATAGAACAACATTTAAATTAAAACACACTTCTTACTTACACACATAACATCATTCGAACCACCATCAAAATTCACCAAAACGCCATCCATATACTCATTCACCTCACCCATCAAGACCGCTGAGTTTGTTATAACTTATCTAGAATAAATCATACCACAATTTTCCAACTAACCCGAGTCGTATAACGACCCTTTTTAGCAATATATCTAAAGAAATTTTACCATATATGTATACGGTCTGATGAAACAAATCCATTCTTAGCACTCATAAACAATTATAAACAATTTTTTTGAAGCCAAACCTCTTCATTCTTTTTTTTGCTGTTTTTATAAATATGCGAAAGAGTAGCATTGCTTTTTGAGCCTTTCTATATGCAAAAAAAAAATTTTATTTTAACGAACAGTGTTGCCACGAAATAATGTTGGGATAGAGGACATATTATGTTGTGATTTAATTTTAATGAAAACATGTCGACTTCTTTACCCGTCACTGTAAAATTATTTCATATATTGCGTCGCACACTGCGGATTTTTGTATGAAGGTGAGGAAAAAAATATATTTGTCAAAAAATAAAGTGATTTCATCACAAATTTACTTTTATTTATATAGTAATACACAAAAGTAATCAAAATAAAGAAAGTTAGAGAAATTTATATCGTTACCTACAATGTAAAAAGCCCTAACTAACAAAAAATTTTAAATGATTTTTTTAATTTTTAATTTATTATTCTAAATTTATTCTTAACTTCGTCGCTGATAACACTATGCTTTTTCTGGCTAAATGAAGGAGTCAAATGTGAGATTATGGGATCTGATGTTACCATCATTCGGTGCATAATATCTTCGTTCGTGGCAATTCGACTGTATTTTCTGGAGTGTCTTAAGGCGATATTTTTTATAGTCTTTGTTACGACTTTCCTGAGCCTCTTCGGATAGTAAGCCTACAGGAAAAATACACTTTTCAATTATATCTTTTCCATTAATCAGAATTTTGTGAAGTGTAGGTGGCATATTGTATCACTCGTACAGTGCAACAAACTCTTTTTGTTCTGGAATACTGTGTGGAAGAAGGTTTATTGTTGTTCCATACTAATTTATTTATGTCATCACTTAATGATAATCTAAGTGGTACAACTGATGTCATATATAAATGAGAGTCAGAAATTTTATCATCTGAAAACCTCTGTTGGTATTCGCTTTGACTAGATGCCCCATCACATCCCCATTTATAGTACATTGTTAGATTTCCGCTTTCAATTTTATTTATTTCCTTTAACGACTTGGTCTCTAGGACTCTTTTAGCAGTATGATCCAACAGATTTTGCAGAAGTACACTGCCTGAACTTTCAGTAATAGAAATTCCTTGAGGATAACTGTTAGTTTTTTCTTTCGCGATTTCTTTGTATGGTACGAGTATTTTGTACCCTTCATTTTCTAACCAATGCATTATATACTCGTATTTTTCTTTTGTAAGTTCAAGCTTTGTAAACATCCCTAAAGTTTTTAATGTACAAATTTTGTGGTTGGTTTTTGAAATACTAGAAGTAAAATCAATTACTTCTTGAGGAAACATTGCACGTACTTCATCCCTTTTGTATCGCTTGGCGCGATCACAGCACTCCTCAAACAATTTACGTGGCCGACCAAGTGCAGAACTGGTAGAACATTCAGTAAACTTAATTGTAAATGTGCGTTCAAGCCAATTTGCATTCTTTTTTTCAAATCGCGACTTCGTACGATTAGAATCCTGCCATCTTTGTTTGAAGTTAGAGTAAAAGCCTTTATATATTGTATCCAAAATTTCACATGCTCTAGTTTCGCTTAAGCCAACGTGTGATTGTTGCAAAAACTGTTTTAATTTTGTTCTGTCTTTGTCAAACTCCAGAAGCTTCGACCATAAAACCCCATGTGAAATAGAAGAACTTTCCATTGTCGTAAAACTCTTCGGCCTTAGTTTCAGTTATAATTAAAAAACCGGAGAAAAATCGCTTGGACTTTTCGCGTTCGTCGGCACTTGTTGAATGACAAAAATCGATCAATGAACACCTATAAATACTACGTAGTTTTCAATATTTTACTGACAGGTACTTATGAATGAGCGCATATTTCAATACGTTCCAAAACATTAGCACTCATAAATGTGGGTGCAATTTCTGTAAAAAAATCATACAGATAACTAACGGAAAAACTTAAATAATTAAAAAAGGGCACTTTCCTTTTTTCTTTTTAATTGTCCACGCAAATTTATTAGCTCTTATTACTTTGCTACTGCAATCATAAAAATCAAATAACCTTTTGTTTATTACTTTATTTTTATTAATTCTGGAAATCATAAAAAAAGTCTTCAATGTTTTTTCCAAAGAATTTTGTGCATATCTCGATCAAATTTTTTAAATTCATACCTTTACTTAATTGTGAATAAAAGCGAAACGCGTTCATCGATTTTCATGATTTATGTCTCATTTTGTTCATAGGTTATGGGACTTTACGTGAAAGTAATAGGACTTGACACTTTTTTACCGTTTTGGGTTTTTATGAATTAAAAAAAAAAATTAATTTTTTAGGCAAAAAATATTTTTTTTTCTTCATACATTTATTTATAACTGCGAAACTGTTGCTTATGTAGCAAAACGTTATATAAACAGATGAAAGTAATTGTAATTCTTGGTTTTTCTAAATTTGTTTAAGCAAAATCCGACTAGTGGTTCTTGAGTTATGTTAAACAAAAGAGCCTGAACAAAAGAGTTGCGAATCAATCAGCTGAAAAATGTTCTACTGTGTAATGCAACAAATTGAGAGGTGGCACCTGGTGGCACTTGAAATTGATTAAAAATGTAAAAACAGATATGAGACAATGTATTAGTAGTGATTTCCAACTGTGGGAAAGTATGGCTAAAATTGCAGGTCCAAATGTTTGGAGAAAAAAGGGATTTTTGTTATATGTTCATAAAAATAAACAAACAAAAAAAAACTTAAGTCTCTGCAGAGTTTATTTTTTAAATTTTAGTATACTGAAATATCCTACTTTAAATAAAAAATAAAAAAAAAACGTTAGCTCACATAATAAAATAATATTCGTTTTGAAATTCTTAGGTTTAAATTAAGTTGGTTCGGTAAAACATACAAGTACTGAGTTTGAAACGGCTATAAAAAAAAACTAGCAGTCAGATCGGAGTAATTCTTTTTGATTTGATTGTACCATTTAGTCTAAAATTTCAAAATATCACTGCATATTGCATGAAGAGTATGTTGACAATTTGACTTTTTTCCGCGAAATCCCCAGTGTGCGTCGCTAGCTTTTCTGTATTAAGCTAATTATTACTATTAGCGTACAGAATGACAATTATTGAAGCTGAACATTGATCGTGTAGCATTACTTTAAAATGGTTCATTTAGTTTTTTTCTTAATAACCCCAAAAAAAAATCGATTTTTATTTATATATATTTAAAATTTTACATTTAAAAAAAAAACAAAAAACTGAGACAAGTTTAATTGAGTTGATTGTTAAAATACTTATGTATGTAGTAGGAAAGACTTAATTGTTCTTCGCTACAATATCTGTTAAAAAACATTTTCAAAAAAGGTAGAATATTTTCTTACTTGTACGTCTACGTGTGACTGTTTTTCTGGACAGTAACGCACACAAATACAAATATTGCCTCGGATATTAATGCGTGTAGCATCGGCTTAACGAAAGAAAATATTAAATCTAACAGTGAAAATGCTGAAATGACTATAATGACGGATTATGTAAGCGAGTCAATGGCTTTGAATGTGAGTTTTTATTTTAAAAATATGTTCAAATAAATACGTGCTATCAGAGATGCTAACTATTCAAAACTGAAATACGTCCACTGAGCAACCTAAATATGCCAAACTTTCAAATTACAGAATTGTGTGCTGCTTTATGAATTATTATTCAATTTAAATTCATGCTTTTTTTTTTGGATGTAAAAAATGTATAACTGATTCTTCATGGAAATTTATTTATTAATCCTTTAATGAATGAAATGAATTAAAATATAAATAAATTTTAATGAATTCGACAGTAAGAATTTGTTGCATTAAAGAAGAAAGCCCCAAATAAAATCCAAAATACGTTTTTGCATAATTTTTACCAGAAACAAATAAGCGTCTCAAATTTGTACGACGAAAAAAAGTCACTTACGACGTACGTTTTTTGAACAATAATAGTGTCTTCTTTACTGTAAAGCTGCCAAAAACGAATATTTGGATGCATTTTTGGCTTACACTATCCTTGCGTGATCGGATCCTTTAAACAGAGGCTTACATCATTTTGTGCTGTAAGTATTTCATACATTTAAATGAAGTACTCAAATATTACTTATATTTTATGGAAGTAGAAGATTCCGCAAATAGTTTATTTTTACTAAATAAAGCAAATCTGTCTGAAGAATAAGAAAAATTCTTATTGTGAAAAATCATGTTTCTGAATAATCACCATATTTCTTATTTTATTAATGTAAAGGTAAAGGTATAAAAAAAAATTTTTGAGTTACTTTTGTAATAAAATGCTTTATGATATTTTTCATATTGTATGAGAATATCATAAAGTATGTAATAATAAATTTCACATATAGTTTATAAGGGAAAAAGCACAATTAGAATCATATGTATAAATAAATATTCCCAAAATAAATTCAGTTAATATAAAATACTACATGTGCACGGTATTGAATTTTGATATTCTTTTGTTTTGTTTCATTTTTTAATTTTTTCATTTGATTCAAAATACATTAGTTATGCTGGCCGATGGCAAGCTTAGTGTAGATGAGAATAAAAAACTAAAAATAGAAATGTGAGTATGTTATAAAAGTAAACTCATGGATGTTATGTTTTTGTTTATAGATTTTTTGGTTTGTATGTTTAATATTCAAACAATTCTCGTTTGATTAATTGAATTTTAAACATATAGATCTTGGGTTTATATTCAGACGTTGGGAAAATCCACTGATGAGCTGAGTAAGCGTTAGCGAAATAGTACTATATGGATATGCTTTCCTCCTCAATTTTTGAGTTACTTTTGTAATAAAATGCTTTATGATATTTTTCATACTGTATGAGAATATCATAAAGTATGTAATAATAAATTTCACATATAGTTTATAAGGGAAAAAGCACAATTAGAATTATATGTACATATAAATAAATATTCCCAAAATAAATTCAGTTAATATTTGTTATTTTATTCATTCAATAATATTAAACAGCGTGAATTTTTATTTTTTATTTTCTGTAAAGATCATTAATCTTATGACAACAACTTTAACAACTTTTTTGTATTTCTCTGAAAAATTAAAATTTATTGAGGAAATTAAATCGTATGTAGAGTTTTGCGACTAAGTGTATAATATTTACATTTTTTAAGTGTTGCCTTCTTATTTCCATTATAAAAAAACGGTCATTAATATCAGTGCACTCATCTACACAAATAGAAAAATATTTACAGTTTATTATTGTGTTTTTAATATTGGAATACATGAAAGCACTAATATTTTCCGTGCGTTGGCATAGTAAGCTCTCAGATTTACCGAAGTAATTTTCGGCAAACAAAAAATCATTTTCATATTCTTTCAACATTGCAGTCTAGTAAAAAACTACTACACAATCTACTCATATCTATAAATAACAATAAAGTGGCAGCCTTGGTTTTCAAGTCACAAGCGAATACACAACATGCTTGCTTGAATAATCATACAAGAATAAAGTTTTTATTCAACAAAAATTAAAATAACCTCCGCATGCTCTCTTTATTAGTGTGCATTCGCACATGTGCGGTGTTTTACGGTCACTGATTTACATTCTTATCTATATACATACGCTCCGCTCACTCCTATAGGGAGCATATGGCATTTTTTATGTTCATAACTTTGTTGTTTTATTATTTTGTGTACATACATGTATACAAGAATGATTAAATAAAGATTACGCCAACAAGCTAAAATAAACATACTTTTCTGCGCATGATGGAACTCTGACGTCACTCAACATGTATTCTGATTGGCTAATAAAACTCAGCTGAAGAACTATTATGTTATTGTAAAAACAGGACAGTGGGGCAAATTCAGTTTGATAATAAACAATGTTAAAGAACTATTTTATTTTCCATTTATTTTTATTTAAATATTTTATACATATAAATAGTGAACCCAAGTGTTAATTATTTCCCTTTTTCCCCATTCCAAAATTTGTTGTTGTTATTTTACTTAAAAATAAAAATCTTTAAAGAATATTTATAGAATTTTTAGTTTGTTATTTTACTATACTTTCTCTTTCTCTTATACGTGCTTTCAACAATTTCAGAATTTAGTTTTCTAATTCTAAAATACATTCTACATCTAAAAAAAAGTTTTTTTACGTCATCACTGGCTTCAATTTCTTTTGCTTCCAACAAATGCTTTTGTAAATATCCAATTGCGAGTAATAATTTGTCGCCATTCAATTTGGAAAAAATTGAGTCACACAGTATTAGCGTGTTCATTAACGAAGTTGATGGCTTACTAAGTCCACCTTCACTGAAGTGATTAACCCATGAAT
Organism: Dexiosoma caninum; assembly: GCA_963924685.1. NCBI lineage: Eukaryota > Metazoa > Arthropoda > Insecta > Diptera > Tachinidae > Dexiosoma > Dexiosoma caninum. Next base: position 58,535,180 of record OZ004725.1, read on the forward strand.
AATTGCGTTCGGTTGAAGAATTACTCACAAGATCAGGATTTTCATTCTTCAGTTTGTGGCAAATATATCCGGCCAAGTTCTCTAAACCATCATATTCCATATTTTCTATTTCACTTTGGTTAGTTTCTGTAGCCAAAACATCTGCCTGAATGTTACGGTTAACACTCTTAAGTATAGTACCTGAAGAAATCACAAAGTTTATAAAACTTTGTGTTATTTAAAATTTAAGCTTTCAACTTACCCGTTAAAGAATTATCTACATCTAAATCGGGTGTATTGTCAACTTCTACATTTGCATTACTACCCAAAATGCCTTCGTTAGACCCCATTAAATATGATCGAAGTCTATATTTGAATTCTTCTCGATCAGGGTGATCGTGAAGTCCGCCTTTCGACTTAATTATTCCAAAAAAATTTTCCAGTACATCTTGATTAAACCGATACGTTAGCAAATACTCAATATTATATCGACTTTTAAGTTCAATATATAGCATTTGTAACGCTTTATTAGATTGAATGATACCTGTAGAATACATTTATGTCAAAAGAAATAAATCTGTGTCACAAATTTTTAGAGTACAATATAATTTTCAACCTTTTTGGAAAGGTAGCATAGACTTTTTGCCAATCACACGGATCTCTGACATCATTTGCGACATATTATTTAGAATGATATTTTGTTTTTCAAGTGCTAAACCATATGCGTGTAATCGGTCTCTGGTATCCTGTCTCGGTACTCTCGAATTCATAACATCGAACCAGTCATTTACCTAGTTAAGTGAAATTTCTTAAGTAGTTTAGGTATGTTCTAGAAAAATTATATTTTGTAAGTAACTACGAGTTTAAAGAGTTGACTGCACTCGCTCCAATTTTCGTTGCTCAAATATCCCAAACTGGCGGCTCGTGTTATAGATTGCGAAATTGTATGTGAAAAAAGTTTCGTGGCCAGTTTAACCTTTTGCCTTTCAGGTCCGACCACACATAAATTGTGTGGTGATATTTTATGCGTGATCTGCAAGTCATTTGATTGGAGGGATAGGAGACTTAAAATTATATCCTTTTTGACTTCTTTTTCGTTAATGATAAACCCACCATCAATGAAATGATTTCTCAAAAGTTTTATCAAATGAGGAACATCATTAAAAACAAAAATTTTGATTTCATCGAACAAAAACCTACATATATACATATGTTACGTATATTCATACAAAAAAAAAAAATTTAAAATATTATTGAGGCATATTTACATAAAACATACCATGGTTTTTCGTAATCAACTCCAAGTTCACTGAACAGTTTTCTGTTACCTCTACCTAAGTCACAAACAATGGCCACAATTGTAAAGCCACTCTGCTTCATAGTATTCAATATATTGAATAAAATACTTTTTGACATTTGGGTATCATAGTCATAATATATGGGTTGCTTCCAATTTGAAATTAAACCTTCCAGCGAATTAACAAAGGTTCTAAAAATTGTTGATTTTGATACAAATAACTTACCTCTTAGCAAGGCCACTTGGATATAATTAGCTGGTTCTAGCACTAAATCTGCTGACTTGTCATACTTATAATTAATACTTTTTTTTTGCCTTCATCTCATCAAAACTCAACACACATACTTTTTCAGTTTCTGACATTTGGTTGGCCGCAGATAGTAGTTTCACAACAGGCTCCAAAATACCTTTCGACATGTCCAATTTTTTCAACCATCTTTGCAACGTTCTCACCGATGGAAGTGGGAAATGTTTCTTCCTTAAAAGTTTGTAAGCTCTGGCACTCGCTGAGTATAGGGTGATAGATTGAGCAATGTCTGTTTCGGTAAAATTTTGTCTTTTATCACCGCTTTTTAGTTTTTTTATTTGACCCTCAGTAAACAAACGCCTCAGTGCCTTCTCGAGATTTGAGTTTGCAAAGCTTAGTTTTTGAATACGACAAGATAAATTTTTTATTGTCACATCACATTGACTTTTTGCCATTTTCAGCGAACAATTCTCCTTAAGAAGTGATTCTCTAGAAACTATTTAAATAATTATTTGTTGTTTTTTTAAATACTAACATACATTTTCAATTCCAAAGTTTTAGTGTAACTTTGGAGGCCATCTTCTTCAGTGTCAGTCGGCAATTCGGCATTTACACATTTTACTTTTAAACTTTTTTGATTATTTATTTGTTTTTTTGTTTCATCTTCGTCAGTGCCATAAGCAGTTTTCTTTTCACTATCAATAATAGTATTTTCTAAGGACGGAACTGCATTGGGTTTTAATTTCTTAGTACTTCGTTTACTAAATCCTATAACGACTTATTAACGGACTTAAAGAATTGATTATGTGGTAACTTACCCATTTCATATATTAAATTTCTTTCAAAATCCTCTTGCTTAAAATGTAAAGCACAAATTTTTTCTTTTTCAGCATTTACAGGCTTTACACGCTTGCAAAATTTCACCCATAACTTCCTTTGAGCTTCATCTCTTGGAAAACTATATAATGACACAACTTTATGAAAACAAAAAAATTTTGAAAGCAATATTACATTGTAACACAATTAATTTCTCACTTGTTTTTTTGCTGTTACTTTGTTTGCAAGTGCCCACTGCGCATTTCATTCTTGCTCTTTTTGTTCTCTTTTCACTTCTATTTGTGTTTTTTGTTTACAGCTTATGAGCTTTATAAAGCAAGTTTTTTACACTTATTTATTATTTAATAATTATTTAAATATATTTATTATAAAATATAGCACAATTTATTATAAAATTCAACACAAAACTTTAACTTTGATAAAATCGATTTCATTTGCTTGTTTGAGATCTCTCTGAGTAAATTGTGTGAAGAGTTGCCAAATGTAGTATAAAATATAAATTTTGTACGAGAAAGTATTAGTTTTGCATATAATAAACATTTGGCAATCTCTTCGAGGGGATGCAAACGTCATCAAACGGTAAATCATGCGCAAGGCGTAATCTTTATTTAATCATTCTTGCATGTATACATATGTACTACTGAGAAAGTTCTTTAGGCTTTTCTTAGGATTACTCGCGACAAATTTATTTCGGTCGACGGATGAGGTAGCAAAGAGCATTGTATCGAAAAGAAAATTCGTTTGAATGAGTTCGAATCATAGCTGTCCCTCAGAACCTGTGTTTCTTTCTTTACTGGTTATAGAAATTAATAATTTCCTACATGTTAATTGGAAAGAAGTACAAGAATTTTTTTTTTAATTTACACAACAAACATTCATAGCTCATCTAAAGGAACAACAGTTGTACCCTGATATAATTAAACGTAAGGAAGGATGTGTAAAGAAAATTAATTTTTTCCGTTGCTTCGTATTTCCATTTGAAATGAAAAGCGCTTGTTTGGTGCATAAAAATTCTTTGAAAACATTGCGATTATTCGTCCAATGTGATTTAGTTTCCAATATATCGACCCCTGTGCGCAAAATTATCGTATGTTACAAAAACTAAATTTCACAGGAGAGCGTTTTTATTCGACTTTTTCTTATTTGCCTGACAGCAGTAACTGCTACATACGATAAAATGTACATGGTGTTATCTCCATAACTATAACAATTATCGCTATAATACTTTATCTGCAGATGAATTAATGGATTTAGAACCATTTTGCATAAAAAAGTCGATTTCGAAAAAAGTGTAACATACGATAATTTCGAGCACAGGGGTCGATATTGTAAAAATATATTCAATAGAAATATACAGAAATACTTGTTCTTATTTTCACAAGTTTTGAAAATAAGTGTATTCCTCTAATTCTACGTATTGAAATTTTAATATTTATATACATATGTATTATTAATATACTATATATGTATGTATGTGGGTCTATATTCATATAACGCGTCGAAACATGCACCCACAAATTTTTATATTTTACAGGTGAAAAAAATATACAAAACAGTACTGATATATGCAACGTCGTTTTTTAGTTGACAATAACGTCGGGAATAATTAATTGAAACACTAATTTTGAATTGTTTGCCATATATGGTTTTATGTTTCATGTGACAATATGTAAGTATTTCCGTATAAGTTTTTTGAATTAATTTGCCTATATATACACATATACATAGGCAAATATGCAGTAAGCGTTAAAGTATTCACCTCAAAAAAATCAAATTTATAAATAATACATGTGAATATGTACATCCATACCTCGATGTAGGAAAAAGTAAGTGCTGTAATCCTCAAAACGTGAACAAGCAAAAAACCTGTCTGAAATTAGAAAAAACTCATTACTCAAAAACTATACATCGTAGGAACATGTTTTCAAAAACAAATTTTCATGTTTTCTCGTGTTATACTGTATATTACCTATAAATAATAAATAAATAAATATGTCCTTCTAAGTCTATAATGACCAATGTTTCTGCGGTTCACAACATCCCAATAAGAAATTTTCAATGGCAACTAAATGTTTGTTTTATTCTTCAGACGGATTTGCTTTATTTAATAAAAATAAGCTATTTGCGGAATCTTCTACTTTTATAAAATCTAAGTAATATTTGAGTCTTGCATTTAAATGGGTGAAATGCTTACAGCAAAAAATGGTGGCAGCCTCTGTTTTAAAGATTCGATCTCGCAAGAATGGCGTAAGCCACAATTGAATCACCATATTCGTTTTTGGTAGCTTTACGGTGAAATTTGGCTGGCATGATAACTTGGCTGTTTGAAGTTATATAGTGATCGAACAATTAGGTAAAAATTCGGCACTACTAAACGACTATGCGGCTATTCAGACGAATATCAGAAATAAAGTGAGACAGTGAAGGGTTTCTAAGATTCGGCACAGCCGAATATAGCACTCTTACTTGTTTTATATCTAAAGTTTGTTTTTCAAATACTACCTAGTGTGCTTTTCGATTGGCCATTTTTTCTTGAAGCGAGTCTGAGTTAGAAGAGCGGGGAAAAAAGAAAGAAGGGGGTACAGTTTTGCTTGTACCGAAAAAATAGTTAAATTCTCTTTTGTTACTTCATTCTCATTATTTAAGTTATTGTTGTCCCCAAATATATTTTTTTGGAAATTGACGGAGCAGACTGTTTGTGTATAAATACTTCGGAAATTTTAAAAGAGAATTTAAGAAGCTTCCTTCAAGTAAAATTGCCTAATCTAAAAGCACCTATAGCGTGGTAAAATAAGCATAAAAAATAATATAGGCGGTATTACTAAATTTATAAATACTGAAATTATATATCGGTAGCTGAAATGCAAATCCACGTAACTAACAAAAAATACATTTAATAAGAGAAAAATGAAAGTTCGTAACTACAAGTGCGAGCACTATATAAACCAAAACCACGTAACTACATACTAGTTGCTTGAAAATAGTCACTAACCAACTTAATTCCATTGAATAATATAAATTCATACCATGTTTTGAGTTTTATGTTACATTTCTTATCATTGAGCTTTGTAAAGATTTCCACCATTCATTTTAAAAATAAAATTGTGTTCAAAATTTTCTCATAACTATAGGGATTATAAATTTGAATAAAAACAGAAAAACTTTTGTAATTATTCTACATTTTAAGAATGCGAAACAAATTTCTTTAAATTTGACATATTTGTATGTATGAATGTATGTATACATGTCTGTGCCTTATAGCCAGCTTAATGGCTGAACGATTTTCTTGAAATGTTCACAGTATCGCTCTGTATGTCTGGAAGGAACTATAGGTTAATAAATTTAAAAAATTCAAACTGGGCGCCCATACAAAGTAAATATTTACTTTTGTATATTTTTTATTTATTTTTTTATCTTGGACCAGCACTCAGGAGATGACCCCTACACATGCAATGCATTGTGCTGGAACTAGAGGAAAGTGATAGTAGGAGAAATAACAGTAGGTGAAGCATCCCTATCTTACAACTCTGCTTATGCACGTTCTTTGTTTTTATAGCCGGTGCTACACAATACCGACGAAGGAGGGTGTTTTGATGTGCCTGTGGATTGGTTACAGCTGAAGGCGGTACTGTTCAGTAACCAGTGAATATGCCTACGCCACTGAAACCTTGCGACAACAACTGACTCAAAGATACACAAATGCACATCAGAAAAATGCGAGATGTTTTTATGAGGCTGAAACTGGGGTTGCACCCAAGAAAAATTTTTCGTTTTGTAGTCAACGTTCCGATTACTTCGACGAAGCTTCAAAATTAAATACGTCTCCTTGCCATCAGAGACGCTATAATACCGCTATAATGTGGCAATCCTAGTAGAATGGGAATGGAAAAGCACGAAATCTGCTACTGCGGGCCGGCAGAGGCTAGGCAGAAGAAGTGGCAGAGTCATTGGCAGAGAAATAGCTCTCTCTCACTCTCTTTATGTCTCTTTCGCTCTCTCCCTCTCATTGCAAAATCCTCTCTTTCCCAATGTCTTTTGTATTTTGTGCTTGTGCGTAAGTACATACATACCTGATTGCTACAGTGTAGATGAAAGGGGGATGTATTGGATTTTATTAATTTGTAGACAAATTTTTTCGATGTATGTATGCAGTGTTTTGCATATTTTTGTATTGTTAGATTGTTTTGGTGACAAAGTTTTTTTTCTTTCTATAGTTTCTTGATGGCTACAGTTTATTTGGATGTGTTGGGATGAAAGGGGAGATATATTGGATTTTTCAAATGGTTGATAAAATGTCTTTTGTAAGTTGTGCTTGTGCGTAAGTGCATACGTACTTGGCGGCTATAGTTTATTTAGATGTCTTTTGATGTGTGTTTTGCATATTTTGTACTGTATTTTGTTTTCTTCTATTGCACAGAATTTGTGATGGTTTGTGTGTGCGCGCTTGTTTAATTTTTCGTCTTATTGTTTTGTTCTTCTGCCCTATGTGGCGTGGTTAAATGGTGGGGAGAAATCTGAAGTAATGCTGAGCGTATTTATTTTTTTGGTATGCTGCTTCAATTCCCTGTTCCCATCTTATCGATTTGTTCTGCCGTTCTATGTCGCAGTGGAGATTTATCAGAGAGGAATATTAAATTAGGCTAAGCCTATGTTTTCGATTTGTTGGTTTTGGTATGCTGCTTCAACTCCCTGTTCCTATCTTATCGATTTGTTCTGCCGCTCTATGTGGCAGTGGAGATATTGGCGGAGAGAACTATTAAAAGCTGCTGACCGTATTTATGCTTAAATTCGTTTTTTGTTTGTATATGCGTATGTAATATTCGATCTTATTGATGTTGTTTTGCTGCTTCAATTGCCATTTGCTGTGTACTTTTGAAGATTTTTTCTTTCACATAAACTACCAAGTAGGCATATTTGGAAAAAATTGTTGGTTGTTTCTATGCATAATAGGTTTCCTTGGTGTGTTGCGTAGATGAGTGTATTATGTTTGGTTTTTTCTACTTTATGTGGTTCGATAATAATAATCTTTATTTTGGATGTTTACATACTCACATACTTGTGTATAAATACATACATATACTTGCTGTAAGTTTAAGTCTGTTTTTTTTTTCTAAAAAAATATTATGGAAGGTCAGTTTATCTTTTTTTCTAAAAAAAAAACAGTTAATATTAGGTTCGTTTTGATGTGCTGATTTTAAATGTTGATCTACTTGTTAAATATACAATATCACACCCTTTAATGTCCCACAATCTCTTGTTATACCCTTCACTTTTAGTGTAAAGGGTATATATAAGTTTGTCATTCCGTGTGAAACTTTTTTAATATTCGTCTCAGAAGAAAAATTTATATATTTTCAGAAAGGTTATGAATAGAGAAGTTGATAGAACCATGTCCGTCTGTCTGTGTTTGTGTTTCTTGAAACGGCGTTTGTGGCCAAATTAATCATCTCATAAAATTAATTTTGTGTCAATCCGTCAGTAGTAGACCTGAATCTCTTCCTATTGAAATTTGGGCAAATCGGTTGAATAGTTTCCGAGCTACAGCCGCGGATCCACGACCAACTTGGTTTTTTTCTTGAAATTTTAGTACAAATTTGTCCATAACTTCGAAACGGATGGAGCGATTTTAATGAAATTTAGTCCGTGTATGTAACTAGGTGGACTACTTACTTTAAATATTATTTGGACCCGCTAAGTAGCCCCAAATATGTTCAAAATATGCAAAAAAAAAAACAAAAAGCACGCGATTTCCTTATGAAATATGCATTTATATATTATGAAATAGACTAATAGAAGAAACAATATTTAAATTAAAACATACTGTTTACTTACATACATAACATGATTCGAACCACCATCAGACTTCACCAAAACGCCATCCATATACTCAGTCACCTCACCCAGCAAGACCGCTGAGTTTGTTATAACTTATCTAGACTAAATCATACCACAATTTTCCCACTAATACTATCAAATACACTAACACAAGTCGTGTAACGACCCTTTTTAGCAATACATCTTAAAAAATGTTACCATATATGTATACGGAGTCTGATGAAACAAATACATTCTTAGCACTCATAAACTCATGGTGCCAGTTTTTATAAACAATTTTTTAGAAGCCAAACCTCCTCATTCTTTTTTGCTAATTTTATAAATATGTACATTCATGCGAAAGAGTAGTAGCATTGATTTTTTAGCATTTCAGTATGCAAAAAAAAATCTTATTTTGACGAACAGTGTTGCCACGAAATAATGTTGGGATAGAGGACATACAGATGATTATCCGATTTTTATTTATATATATTTAAAATTTTACATGTAAAGAAAAAACAAAAAACTGAGACAAGTTGAATAGAATTGATTGGTATGATTGTTAAAATAAGTAGTAGGAAAGACTTAATTGTTCTTCGCTACACCAATAAAATTTATAATAAATAATTTTATTTTTACATTTTATGTTAAAAAACATTTTACAAAATTTCAAAAAAGGTCGAATGTTTTCTTACGTCTTACGTCTATGTGTGACTGTTTTTTGAACACTAATGCACACTAATACAAATATTGCCGCGGATATTAATACGTGTCGCATCGGCTTAACGAAAGAAAATATTAAATCTAACAGTGAAAATGCTGAAATTGCTACAATGGCGGATTATGTATGCGAGCCAATGGCCTTGAATGTGAGTTTTTATTTTAAAAATATGTTCAAATAAATACGTGGTATCGAGATGCTAACTATTCAAAACTAAAATACGCCAACTGAGCAACCTAAATATGCCAAAATTTCAAATTACAGAATTGTCTGCTGCTTTATGAATTATTATTCAATTTAAATTCATAAACTTTTTTTTTTGGATGTAAAAATTGTATAATAACTGATTTTTCATGGAAATTTAGTTATTAATTCTTTAATGAATAAAATGAACTAAAATATAAATAAATTTAAATGAATTCGGCAGTATGAAATTGTTGCATTAAAGAAGAAGCCTCAAATAAAATCGAAAATGCGTTTTGGCATAATTTTTACCAGAAACAAATAAGCGTCTCAAATTTGTACGACGAAAAAAAGTTACTTACGCCGTACGTTTTTTGAACAATAATAGTGTCTTCTTTGCTGTTAAGCTACCAAAAAAGAATATTAAGATGCATTTGTGGCTTACACTATTCTTGCGTAATCGGATCTTTCAAACAGAGGCTTACACCATTTTGTGCTGTAAGTATTTGATACATTTAAGTGAAGTACTCAAATATTACTTATATTTTATGGAAGTAGAAGATTCCGCAAATAGTTTATTTTTACTAAATAAAGCAAATCTGTCTGAAGAATAAGAAAAATTCTTATTGTGAAAAAATCATGTTTATGAATAATCACAATATTTCTTATTTTATTAATTTTTTCTTTCTCCTGTAAAGGTATAAAATTTAAAGATTTGCCCTTTCGCATTTCACTAATTAAAACTCACATTCAACATTGTTTCGATTTTACCATAATCACTACTAGATTTAACATTGCCTTTCGGAAATTGTAACAAATAATTCTAATTTGATATCAATTTATCTCATCATTATTTCCCGGCAACACTGCTCTTCAAAGATTTTTTTTTGGGTTATTAAGAAAAAAACAAAATGTACCATTTTAAAGGCTACATGCTTACTACTGAAATGCTGAAAAATATTTTGAGACGCAATAAATGAAATAATTTTACAGTCACGGGTAAATAATCGACGGGTTTTCATTAAAATTAAATCACAACATAATTTTGGTTTTAAAAATATTTATAACAATGAAGTTCGCACTGAACTGGGAATTTGTTTATTTTGCAAAATAGTAACAATTTTAAAAGTGTGACTTAAAAAATTTGATTTTTTCAAAATTTTAAGCACATAATGTATTAAGGGCTTATTTCTGATTTAAGAAAGAACGCTTTCATTCGCATTCTATGAGAAAGAACATTGATTTCGATTTCTCTACACACTTTCTATGCGAACAGTGACTCGATCTGGAACTCGAATGAAAACGTAAGTGTTTTCATATAAAATCCGATTTCTCTGTTAAGAACGTGTTGTCAACACTGAGAATGAAATGTCAAAATCACTCACTTTTGGTTTTGCTTTCGTAAGAGAATTATATATGAGTATACATACTTGTAAATAAAAAAAGAAGAATAAAAAATAATACTAAAAAATCTAAGTACAATAAAAAAGTATTTACAAATGGATAACAAGTGGTAAGTATAAACTATTCATATGATATACATATGAATGTATGTATTTAACAATTGTTTTTTCAGTTTAAAGAAGTCAACAATGCAGCAACTGAAACACTTTTATAAAATTAAAACAAAAAACACAAAATTTACAAATTTTTTTTTAAATTTTCTCACCCTTTTATTTATTGATACTTTCCACCAGCTGATCACACTTACACGCAGTTGTATTAGCTTTAGAATAACTTCGTAGTATTTTTTAATACTTTTAACAGAAATATAATAATTTATGATATGGCATTGCTTCTACTTATTAAAACGTAAGATACCAAAATTGACATACGTAACTTAGTGCGAAAGAAAGTGAGTGCCAATGAGAAATCCAAATTGATTCGAATTCGAGCGAGTGCTTTTCGTTCGCTTAAGTTATCTTTCTTAGCTCAGAAATAGGCCATAAAAATTTTCCGATTTTACATAATTTATAATAAAATTTATATAATAATAATAAAAGAAATAGCATTCGGTGTAAACATTGCCAATGTTTGCATATTTGAATTAAAAATTTTATCAACGAAAAATCAAGTTCTACATTTATGCTTGTTATGGCAGTTTCATAAAAAGAAATATTATTTTCTACACTGCTGTTTACCGTTCTTTCATTTTGCGCCATTAATAAGGAAAAAAAAAGGTGGTGTCGCTTCTGGCTCAAGCATTCACATTTTATGCTTGTTTTTGTTGTTTCTCTTTGAGCGTAATTATTTTTCCCTCATTTCAGTAATGCTGCCAGTATGTAAAAAAAAAAGTAATAAAAATACCCAAAAAATGCCCACTTCTGATATATACTCGTATGAATAATAATTGTTATTAAAGCCCGTATGACACTAAATTTATTTTTCATTAATTAATATAAATCTATCAATAGAAAGGGACAGCAAAGCCAGAAAAAAAGAAATACAATATACACTTAGTCACAAAACTCTACATATGATTTCGAAATTGCATTGAATTTGATCGTTATGTGAAGTAAAATTTTTTCAAATTCTTACTTGTGAGTATTTAACAGGGCACATTTATTAATTGATTTAAAACAGAAACTTAGATATAGAATAACTTCCTCCACTTCTCACTTGATAATGATTTTAAGAGACGAAAGGGAAATATTTCCCCGAAATAACAAAAAAATCATTTTATTCGATGCCTAAAGAAGTTTAAGATGCAAAAAAGACCATACAATCCATTGAATATTTTCTAAGTCACCCCAAAGTTTTTATAATGTATCATATGTAGACTTTTGCTTTTATAAAATTTATTATATTTTTCATTCTATAATATTAAACAGCGTGAATTTTTATTTTCTGTAAAGATCGTTAATCCTATGAAATAAAAAAGTTTAACAACTTTTTTGTATTTCTCTGAAAAATTAAAATTTATTGAAGAAATTAAATCGTATGTAGAGTTTTGCGACAAAGTGTATAATATTTACATTTTTTAAGTGTTGCCTTCTTATTTCCATAAAACAAAAAAACGCTGAAGAAAAATATATTGTCATTAATATCAGTGCACTCATCTACACAAATACAAAAATATTTACAGTTTATTATTCTAGTTTTAATATTAGAATAAATGAATGCACTAATTTGTTCCGTGCGTTGGCATACTAAGCTTTCAGATTTACCGAAGTAATTTTCGGCAAACAAAAAATCATTTTCATATTCATTCAATATTGCAGAGTCTAGTAAAAAACTACTACACAATCTGCTAATATCTATAAATAATAATAAAGTGGCAGCCTTGGTTTTCAAGTAACATGCGAATACACAACCCGCATGCCACAAAATAGACAGAACCGTCAGTTCAAAGCAGCGAACGAGCAGAGAAAGAGACATCATCAAGAGATTTGCTGTCTCTTTTACCCCCTAACTCTGCTCCGTGATTCCTTTTTCTTATAAAATTCCTCAATATTGTTGTTTTGTTTTGATTTTTATTTTCTAGATGTGAAAATTAACCGTATTTTTCATCTACTTTATGCTCACAATTTCGCAATTTTTAGCACGACAATGTTACAAACATAGGTTATAGGAATCTGTGGTTACAAAACACAACAATGTGGTGTTTTGTGTTATGAAAATTATGTACTATGAAAATTAATTTCATTTATTAAAACAAATAGATACCAAAAAATCACATGATCACTAAAATGTTATTTTATTGGCTTATGCACAACAAATTTCTTTTTGGTAATTTTTTAGCTTCGCTATGTTTTTTTTGCTATATTAACACAAAACACGATTAGAACCACAAAACACCATTAAAACAAGCTTCACTATGTTTTTACCTATAATATTAACACAAAACACAATTAAAACCAATAAAACCACAAGAAATTATAAATTTTGTTCTTATGAACAAAATGTGGCTTATGTTTACATTTTTCTTTTGTTTACTTTTCATCTTTCGTGAAGTTGTATAGTTGTCTCTTTCTCCCCCTATTAGGAGAAAAGCTGATTTAAAATTTTTTCAGACCCCCAGCTGACAGTTCTAGGTATTCTATGCGCATGCTTCAATAATCACTGAAGACTAAAGATTTTATTCAAAAAAATTAAAATTATGGCTGCATGCCCTCTTTATTTGTGTAATAGCATTCGCACATGTGCGGTGTTTTGCGGTCTTTGATTTACATTCTTATCTATAAACATATACATATATTGTTTCGCTCACTCCTATAAGGAGCTTATGGCATTCTTTATGTTCATAACTTTGTTGTTTTATTATTTTGTGTACATACATGTATACATATGGTCTACTGAAAAAGTTCTTTAGGCCTTTAACCGATTTAATGACTCTGAATTAAATGAGGTCGATGGATTAGCTAGCAAAGAGCAAGTTGTAGAGTAGCAGATTTCTTTGAATGAGTTCGAATCATAGGTGTCTCTTAGAACTTGCGTTTTTTTTTTACTGGTTATAGAAATTAATAATTTTGAAACACATTAATTGGAAAAAAGTCAACAATTTTTTTTTTTTAATTTAGAAAACAAACGTTCATAGCTCATCTAAGGGAACAACAGTTGTGCCTAATTTAACGTAAGGAAGGATGTGTAAAGAAAATAAATTTTTTTTTCGTTGCTTCGTATTTCCATTTGAAATGAAAAGCGCTTGTTTGGTGCATAAAAATTCTTCTAAAAAATTGAGATCATTCGTCCAATGTGACTTAGTTTCCAATATATTGTAAAAATATATTCAATAGAAATATACAGAAATGAAAAATAAAAACAAGCATATGCCCGGAAGAAAACAATAGTTTTGAAAATAAGTGTATTCCTCTAATTCTACGTATTGAAATTTAATTATTTATGTACATATGCATTATTAATATACTCTATATGTATGTGTGGGTCTATAATCATATAAGTCCTTTGGACCAGATCCAACAATTAAGTAAAAATTCGGCACTACTAAACGACTATCCGGCAATTCAGGCGAATTTCAGAAATAAAGGGAGCCAGTGAAGGGTATCTAAGATTCGGCACAGCCGAATATAGCACTCTTACTTGTTTTTTTATTTATTTTGTTCAGTTATGCCTTTTCAAGAACTTTAGCTTTCACAACAATATTTTTCAAAAAATTTAAATTCTGTAATTTTGACTGATTTTCTGCAATTATGCTTACTCTAGAACTTTTACAACATGATTGTGCATTGGGGTAGTATCGGAGCCGCGCGGGCGCCCGAGAGAAGAGGCGCGCTTGGTTGGAACGTCGCGAGGTTGGACCACGGGGCGTTCTTGGCCGGTTTCGATGGTGCTACGGTTTTGGACGGTGGGGCAACGCTGACTCCGTAGCGGGTGCTATGATGCGGCGCATTGTCCGCGGATGCGATGCATCGATGTACCGCTTGTCGCGGCGAGCGGGGAGGCGACCTGTGTACTAGTGGACGCCGGAAATTGCTGGGCTCAGGCGGGACTACCTCCGCAATAGGAGGGTCTACACTAGGGCTAGGCGGGCTGGCGAGGCTCTGCTGGAGGCCCAGGAGTACAAGCGGTCTCGGTGGGCGTTACGTCGCGCGATTATGCCGAGCATGACGGCGAAATGGGAGGAACTTCGGAGCGAGCTGGACCGTGATCAATGGGGACTCGGCTATAGGATCGTGACTGGTAAATTTGGCACGAACCGTGCTGGTGTGCAGTTGGACGGCGCGCGGATCGACGCAATTGTGGGGGGTCTGTTCCCCACGCACCCTACGCTGGGCGGCGAACATGGGCCCTACACCGATGGGGTTCCACTGCCCTTTACCGAGGGGGAGCTGAGGGTTGCCGCCGGGGCTCTTAGGCCGGGAAAGACCTCTGGCGCGGATGGGGTACCGGCTTAGGTGTTGGCGATCCTGGCTGAGAGCAGGCCGGAAACATTGCTTCCGGTATATAATGCTTGTTTGATCCAGGGCGTCTTCCCAAGGCGCTGGAAGACACAGCGGCTTGTGCTTATTGGCAAGGGCGGGGGCGATCCGACCTAGCCATCGGCTTATCGGCCACTTTGCATGGTGCCGGCAAGCTGCTGCAGAAGCTACTGCAAAGAAGGTTGGCGGAGGCCGTAAGGATGGCTGGGGAGCTGTCGCATGGACGGCATGGCTTCAGACCGGGCAGATCAACGCTCGAGGCGATTGCGGATGTGGTTGGGTGCTTCGAGCGCACCCAGAGTGAAAGACGCTATTATCAGAAGCGCATAGTTGACGATCGGGTGCTGCTGTACGATACGCCGGCGGGGCGGAGGAGCAGAGCAATCAAGTCCGGCGCGGCTCAGGGATCTGTGCTGGGCCCGCACCTATGGAATCTGTCCTAAGATGGGATCTTTAGTGTGGAAATGCTCGAGGATACGCGAATGATATAGCGGCGGTGATCTTGGCGGGGGATATGGATGACGCCAGGTGGAAGCTCAACCGGGTCATGATCAGGACTCGGATGTGGCTTGAGAACCACGGCTTGGAATTGGCCGGGGAGAATACCGAGGTGATGTTGATGATGCGGGGTCACATACCACTCGGCGTCAGCATGCGGATAGGGGATGTGTCTCTGGTTACCCAGAGTGCGGTGAGGTATTTGGGCTTGAGACTCGACTGCAGGCTGACTTACTGGGCGCAGATACGGCATGTAGCGACTAAGGCGGCAAGGATGACTGGCATGTTGAGCAGACTCATGGCGAATGACACAGAGCAAGAGGAGGCTGATTATGGCAGTCACAAAATCGATCTTGCTGCATGGGAGCCAGATTTGGGGTGATGTACTGGGTGAGAGAACCAAACGCAGGGTGCTCTAGGCGGTACAGCGGCCTTTAGGGTTGCTTCGGCTTACCGCACGGTCTCAGGGGCTGAGATCTTGGTGATATGTGGGAAAATACCCATAGACCTCTTGGCGCGCAAGCGGAGGGAGACGTGGAACTCGAGGGGGAGGGCCCTGGTGTTGGTGCTATTGGTCTGAGACCATCTGCAGGGCAGATGGTTCCGACTGCATTTACTGTGGTATGACGGATGATGATGCAGAACACACTTTCTTCGACTGCATCAGCTGGCATACTGAAAGAAATGCAATGGCACAGCGGCTTGGCGGGTTCACTCCTCCTGGCGTGATAGGGAGGATGCCCGATTGCGAGGACAATTGGTACTCTTTGGCGCAATACGTAGGGTACGTTCTACGGTGCCGGTGCCAATGGTGCCGGCTCCAAACTTGGCGGACCCAGACGTGTGTGAGTAAGGGCGGTCCTGATTGGGACGTCGCTCCCGAAGTAATGCGGAAAGCGGTTCTGGGAAGTAATCTACCCAGAGGAGGAAGAGGGAATTTTTTAGTGGTAACACCAATCGACGCAGATCACGACGGTCTCTGTAAGTGCGAAGTCATTTTCCACCCTACCTCACACCCAAAAAAAAAAATATTTTGATTGCTCATCAATTTTTTTCACAAATTCATTCTGTTATTTTTACTGATTTTGTTCAAAGATATCTTAGAATAGCTGTAGTAATTCTTTTTTGTTTCCATACACTTCGGTCAGACTTCTTCCAATTATCAATAATATTTTTAAAATCAGTCTGAAACAAAGATCGAAAGTGATAAGAACAGAAAAAGAAATGGAGTCCTCAACAATTTTTCTTAAGAAAATTAAACGCGTGCAATTTTAATAATAAAATCCATATTAAGGAAAAATTCATGTATAGGAAAAAAATATCCTGTTGATGGTGCAAAAAGGTTCACAACAAAATATGGGGAAACAATTCAAGTCGAACTTCAAAATAATATATTGTTTTACCCAATCGATACAGCACCCTTACAGACGATGAAGTAAATGATCTGTCGAGTGGAAAATTTTGCATTCAAAGAGAAGGAGAACGCAATTCGGTGCTGACTTATGAGAAGGAAGAATTTTTCTGTCAAAATGCTCAATATCTAGTTTGGTAACAAAATTAATTTATACTGTATTGTAAATATAATAAAATATGAATAAAAATTAATAAACAATTTGTTAAAATTTGCATATTTGTGAGTGTTTTTATTTAATATTTTTATTTAATTCATAAAGAAATTTACGACATAAATGTCCACAGATAAATGTATTAAAATTTTTATGCTGATTTTAGTTGTATTTTATATTTTTGCCCAGATATTTGACTACTTCTGTAGGTGATTGCAAATTTACAAAATTATCGAAATATTCATTTTGATTGTTGTCTTTATAATATGCTACCCAATGTGGTCCCGGTCCTGTTGGTACATCTAAATTGATTATTCCACATTCTCTTCTCCTCACACGTTTTCGTAGAGTATTCAAAATAAAAACTCCTGTAAAGTATGGAATTTTTGCTAGAAATTTTCTAAAATCGACATCAGTTAGTGGTCTTTTGGGTAGCATTTCTACTAGTTTTTTGAGTGCTCTTTACAAACTAATCCATAACCTTTTTTGTATGGCTTAAGATAAAGCCCCTTTCCCACTGCTATTGATTGCATTGCTTTATTGTGTCTAGATGCTTCCTCAAGTTGACTTTTAGTATTTTTTGGTGTATTCACAGCCTTAGCTACAGCAGCACCTTCAGTCGTGAGACTACCAATTGCACCCAAAGCAGTTAATATTGGAATTAATGGTAGAAAACCACCAATTTTTGGTACGCGTATTATACGTGGTACTTTAATTTGTGATTTTTTTTTCTTTTAAAAGAACAGCTAATGGTTTTTCGTGCAATTCCAATAGCAGAGTTAATATGTAGAGGTTTTTCCCTTTTAAAAGTTTTGTAGCATTTCGAACAGTTGAATAGAATAGTTTTTTTCCATCCAACCTAGTTCGACTCGAAAGTTTCTTTACATTATTATTCATCTCCACACCCATTCCTAGTTTTGTTTTAGCTTTCATTGCGTTAGTGACCATATATGCATATGATTTTTCTGCAAGACTACTATCTTTTGCAAGAACTCGCTTCCAAGCATTGTTTTCAAGAATTTTATCAGCTTGATGTCTAATATTTAAATCTTTTTTTTCCAATAAGCTATATCGTGGCTTTTGCAAGCTTCGTCTAGAAAATTAATTCCTTTATCACCTCGAGTCAAACGTTTTTGTAACTTTGTTCCAGGTCCACAGTATTGATATCCAGGAAGATGAAGCTCAATAGGTAGAGAGTTTATTATTTTATCGACTTTTTTTTTTTTTTGATGTACTGTGTAACCATTTTATTCTATAATAAAGGTTATACTTATGAATACTATTAAGTTATCAAAATGCGTTTAGTAAAACAACATAAAAATATAATAGTTCGTTCACATTGATGCTTCATCGCACATCACTTTTAAAATAAAGCATAGCTTCCTCTTACCAAATTCTATTCGTGCGCTAATAGTTGGTTCTTCAAATTGTGGAAAAGCATTTATGATTAGCTTATTAGACTCAAGTTTGAAAATATCTATTTATATTCAAAATCCTTATATCAACCGAAATATGAATTCTTGAGGAAACTTATAACATCAGTTAAAGGAATGGGGTACCACACATTTACAGATAACGATGCTGTTATTTCACCTGACGAAGCTAAAGTTAATTCAATTATGATATTTGATGATGTTGCATGTGAAAAGCAAAATAATATACTTGCATATTTTTGTATGGGTCGACATAAGAATGTCGATTCATTCTACTTATGCCAAACTTATACTAGAATTCCAAAACATTTAATAAGAGTCAATTCTAATGTAATTATAATGTTCAAACAAGATAAAACCAATATGAAGCACGCTTATAGTGACCATGTTGCTAGAGATATGACTTTTGAAAACTTTCTTGCAATTTGTCGAGAGTGTTGGAAGGATAAATATGGATTTTTGATGAAATGCGAAGACAATGAATTGAACAATGGATCAAAAGTGAAGTAGAAAATGATGTGTCGACAAAACCTAAACACAATAAAAATGTACATCTTAAGAAACCGTCAATTAAGTTGGAAACAAGTACACCAAAGAAACTTGTAGAAGGAAAAATATCTGATAACACCAACTCATACAAAGAAAATGATGAACATGGTAATGATGATGATGGCACTTTTTATACACAGAATTCCAAAATTGAAGAGAATTATACTGATTTATCACTCTTGCAGGAGAGAAATGAATTAGATATCAACTATGGACCACATAAAGATTATATCAATAATAAATGGAAATTTGGGGATAGTAATATTGAACTGTCTAATGATAAAATTCAAGTTGGCGTGCAAATATGGACCTGGTTTATTTTCTTTAAGTTCCATAAAACACCTAAAACTATGACAAATCTTAACTAGGGATCTACAAAAAAATTTTAATTAGTACTAATGCATATAGAAGAGGTTACAAACCTGATGGTCACATTAAAGGAACTAAAGCATATAAATATAAACATATAATTAAAAAACTGTTTAAAGAAGATAATCTAAGCAATTTATGTTCATCAACCTTAAAAACAAAACATACTCGTGATGGAATAATGCAATTTAACCCTCACAAACCAAACTATATATACTGGGATGATCCTAATGAGTTGGTAGAGCGACTTCGTCTATTACTTGGATCACAAGAAATTGTATCAATTATTGAAGAACTACGTGAAGTTAATATAATAGGATAATATAAAAATATATAAAGTATGTGTGTTGATAAATTCTGACATTATCTAAACGATACTACTAGTATAATTTCAACAAGAAATGTTCTTAAATTGTTGGGGATCTTTATGGATACGGACAACAACATTGATGTTCAGAACAAAGAATCAAAAATATGGCGAAAGCTTTGGAGGAAAACGATGTTATCAATAAATTGTTTTTGAAAAGTCAAATTGAGAAAGCGGAAAGCAAATTATTAACACACTTTAAGGAAGATAACAATAAAATATATGCCGATCTACAATCACAATTTGAAAACTTAGAACATAAATTAGCCTTGCAGTTAGAAGAGAATAATAAAATTCAAGAAAACATTACCAAAGCAAAATTACTTTATGAAGATGAATTTGAAAAGCTCAATGAGAAAATTTATAGATTTGAAAATTACTTGTTCGCATCAATAGCTGAAAGTGGGTCAAACAGACTACAACATAGTTCTTAAACTGAACTGTAAAATGAGCTGAAAACGAAATTTGGCAAATAAACTTCATAAACAAGCACGAAAAGTTTTTCCACGTAGAAGAATTGTAATGAAAGGAATAGATGATCTTTGGCAAGCTGATTTGGTTGAAATGGGAAATTATGCTAAATACAACAAGAATTATAAATATTTACTAACCGTAATTGATACTTTCTCAAAATTTGGATGGACTGTAGCGATCAAAAGAAAAACTGGACCTGAAACAACACAAGCAATGTCAGATATTTTTCAATTGGGACCAGTACCGAAAAATTTGCAAACTGACGAGGGTAAAGAATTTTTCAAGAAAAAATACGGTATACAGTCACTTAAAAATTTATAAAATAAGTAAATTTAACGTTGGAGACCATGTGCGAATTAGCAAATACAAACATATTTTTGGAAAAGGCTATACCCCCATTGGACATGAAAAATGTTCACTATTAAATCAGTTCAAAATACATATCCATCAACATTTATACTGGAAGATTATCTTGGAAATGTTATCAAGGGTGGATTTTATGCTGAAGAACTTTCAAAATCCAGCTTTCCAAATACATATTTAGTTGAAAGGGATATTAAAACTAGAGGAGACAAAGCATTTGTTGAATGGTTGGGATTTTCTAATCAACACAATAATAGGAAAAGCAAAGATGAGATCTTGTAAACAATATATAATAGTATAAATTTAGGATAATAATAAATAAAAAAATACTTTTATTATAAGCAATATATAATAGAATATTTTACTTATGAATAACACTTACTCTGAGCTCCAACTAATCAGAGTTATCGGCTAATAACGGCGAATAACAATACAATGCAAGTTAAAATTTACAGTTCCAAGGATCCAATATATTTTAATAAAGAAAATACAATTGGTAGTCTTTTGGGATTTAATAATAAAATATTATCTCCTAACGATGATCATTATTCCGATCTTCCAGTTAATATTTTCAAGGTAAATATATTGCGAATTCAAAGCAGTATAGTTGTTAATACGTATATGAAAAATTCCAAGGCACATACCCTACATGAGTTTCCAATTAATGTACCTCCAGGCTATAAAACAGATGAGATTCCCAGAAACCTCATCTATTTACCATCTACTCATCTACTCCAGAGAGATAAGTACAATAGTTCTAAGAGTGGTTGATCAGCACGGCTGCTTAATTAATTTCCGAGGAGAGGAAATAATTATTCGAATACACTTGAGGCCTACTACATAATGATAATATACAATACAAGTATCTTGAAAAATAACGCGGCAAGCAATTCTAAAACTATATTCGAACCTAAACGAAAATTAAAGAGATCATTGAAACATAAAACGCTAACAACCGAAAAAAAAACTTTCTCAAGTCTTTAAATTTTAAATTGAAAACAAAATGAGTTCAATAATAGACGTACTAGATAAACCGTTATCTGATGAAAATATAATAAAAAAGACTACCACACATACATACCATATCTACAATCTTACAACAATAATGATGAAATTTGAATTTCAATACAAAATCAAGATTTACATATATGTGCTACCTAGTGAGAGCTATTTATATGTATGTAGAAGGATTTGTTGTAGATGAGAAAAGTTCAAAATCTTCACAAAACTTTAAATTGAAAAACAACTTTGTTGCATACCTCTTCGATGAATTTCGTTATGAACTTAATGGTATTGAAATTGTTCACACACGATATTTGGGAGTCACGAGCACCATAAAAAATTTGGTTTCTCTATCGCCTACCGAAAGCATAGTGATGCAAAATGCTGGATGGAATAAATTTGATGATGTAAAGCTTGAAGTAAATGAATGTTTTAATTTCTATGTGCCACTTAAAATGCTTTTAGAATTCGCTGAAGACTACAATAAAATTCTATTAAATGCTAAACATGAAGTAATACTCTTGCGTAAGAAAAACGATGAAGATCTTTTGCACTCGAGCGTTCTAACTGAAAAAGGTAAACTTACGATTTCACTCATCTCATGGAGATTTCCACATGTACAATTATCTGATGTTTGCAAATCGTATATGATTATAACTATTAACAATGGTGTTTCCATACCAATGGACTTTTGAAGTTGGGATTGTCATATTAATCCATAACTAAATTCTTGAACTAGTCACATCTGGAATGCTAAACTGGCTGCAAATAGAGAACGACTTCGTTTCATCTTGATTGCATTTCAACAAGAAAATAAGTTTGTTCACTGTGATCTCACCAATTTAAAACTACATTTAAACTCAGTCTCATACCCATATGACGATCTTAATATTAAATTTAAAAAAGAGCGATATGCAATTCTATATGATATGTACACACGATTTCAACAAAGCTACTATATGAGAGAATCTCAACCAATTCTAACAGCTCAAGAGTTTAAGAATAACGCTCCGATTATTGTTGTAGATGTTAGCTTTCAAAACGAATCACTCAATAGTGGACCGACCAATTGATATAAAAATTGAATTTGCAACAGCTGTAAATATTCCAACAAAAACTTCAGCATACTGCATACTGATTCATGATCGCATAATAGAATATTCGCCCATAAAAGGAACAGTTCGCAAAGTTATATAAATAAATTAATATGAATGATAAGACAATTTTCATAGACTTGCAAGGCTTCAGAAACAATTCCAACGGTTTTATTGCAAAGGAAGTTGCGATTGCTTTCAACAAAGACGAATACAAAAATTTTATTATAAAACCTTCATTTGATTTTAAATATTTATCACCTGAAAAGCAGAAGGAAGCGAAATGGTTGACCAGAAATCATCATCACTTACTCTGGAAGGATGGATCAATTTCTTTTGACAGCGTAATTAAATTTTTTAAAGCTAATTTCAATGGTGCAACAATATATGTCAAGGGTGAAGAGAAAAGGCAATGGCTGCAAAAAATTATGAATAAAAGAATTTTCAATATTGAAGATGTTGGTATCAACTTGAAAGAAATGGGCATGAAGTATCCAGGTCTCTTTTACTGTAGTTGTCACTATTATGGTGCTTGTGCTTTAATAAATGTAATCTTACATGTAAAAGAATCTTTAAAATAAAAGAAATCAAATAGTATTTTTATTTATTTAAAATATTTACAATACATTATACATATAAAATATTTTGACTTATCATTAAAGATTTATACAATTTCACTTATATACGAGTATTTCATAAATATTTTACAAATTTCTATAACTAATTAAATGCTATATCACAAATACAGTGAATAAATAAATATATGATTAATGTTTGCAAATTCAAGGAAATTTGTGATTTAGGTTATCGCTCACTATAATCATGCTGATAATTTTCAAGATACTACACAACTTCCATTGAGTAACCATCTCGATCTTTATAATGACCCCACGCTCTGGTATTTACCCGATCGACAATACCTTTTCTTTTGTGATCAGTATGGTTACGGACTAATTTATAGAGCTTTTGTGTATACAGTTGATGAATTTTTGATCGGAATAAAAACATCTCATCTGATACAACTTTCTGCTCAAATAAACAGCTCTTATAATCATTCAATGTGATTTTGTTAAAAGCAGACCTTTTTACGCCTTTCGATTTTTTCACTTCTTTTGAATTGAGGGCGGAAAAAGTATACATTTTGGATCTTAAGCCCACAAACTCTACCATTATGTTACCCTTATTTTCATCCTTCATCATTCCCAAAATTTTTTGTTTAGCAGTGGCAACTTGAATTCATTATTCGTTGCATATTCTGATGTATCGAAGTTTAAAGAAATATCGTTACGAATATCTTCATAGAAATCATCAGTTTGAATTGTATAGATAAATGAATCGGTATCCATATAGTTAAGTGAAAGTTTCTCACCAAATTTTGGTTTCATGTAACTATAATGGAAATCGTACATCTTCCATTTCGACAATTCTAAAACTGCGAAACCAATATAGATAGGTTTATCATAATGTGGTTCCATTTCTTTTAGCTCAACTGCATACATACTATCACAGAATTTTTGTAAACTCAAAAAATTAGGTTTAGAGATTAATGATCTTAAACTCAAATGATTGCTGTTTGTAGTTTCCCAATCTGTAGCAATACGTATATCCTTACGTTTGTCTACACTTTCCATGGTTTTTCCATAAACTTCATTATTAAGAAGCTTAACTGCTATTAACTTCCTAAACCCATTCTGCGAAATTTTTTTATTTTGGGGACAAAAAGGAAGATCATTATGTTCATCATGAAGGGAATCTGAATATTGAATGTCTACTTCTAAAAAATAGCCAGTTTCAGAAGAGTTTGAGATTTCTTCAACATTGAAAACATCAATTTCTTCTTTACTTAGGCACTCAAAGCCACCATAAGGCAAGTATTCAGACATTGCCCAACCATATAAATTATTGGCGTCTAAGTACATTATATACTCTGATGTCTTATTTTTATCAAAGTCATGCATATATTTATTGTTCGCCTTTGAATATTTCTTGGAACACTGAACTAGTCCGCCCCTAATACCACTTTGGACAAAAGAATGTATGTTGGAGTATGTAATCAACTCCAAAGTTATTTCTGTAGTCTTCAACATAGCATCCCAAGATAGTCCTTGTGCAGTATAATAATGGGCTGGATCTAAATCATAAATACTTTTACATATTTTTCGAAAATTTTCAAAAACATCTGTAAGAAGCAGAACATCAGTTTTCAGATAGAGTTCTGTATAATCGCGTAGTGTTCTACAATTGAACTTATTCCATACTTTCTGCGCATGTTCATATTCAATAATATCACATTCCGAATCACTTAAAATATTAAAAATATGTTCTCTTCTTGGGAGTTCTACTCCCTTTCTTCTAATCAAATCAAAGTGACTATCAATATGAAACATTTGACGAACCGTATGAAAATCAGAAATATCAAGATTTTTCGCCAAACTATCTAAACTAGAAGCCATAAATCTAATAGAATCTAAAAAACGTATTTCAACTCCAGAATTCTTTTTCTTCGGAATATAAACTGATATAGAAATATAGCGCTCTTTAGTTTGTGGGATGACTTTTATGACACCTTTTTTAATAGTAGGAAGTTCTTTAAAAAATAAATGTGCATCGTATGCAGATAGATTATGGAAGATGACGGGTATGAATTTGGGTATTTTGTACATTAAATTGCACTCACTGTGACCTGCACCACGATAATTACCAGTAAGATGACAGTGATCTATAACCTTATCATTCTTCAAACTTTTCTTACATATATGACAATTTTGTGCGTTATTGTAGGAATTTAATTCTTCAGCAGATATATTCATTAGATTTTCTTTATTTAAATACTGTTCATAAATATAAAGACTGTCGTCAACTATTTTTCTAACGAATACTTCTGCTGAATCTTCTCCAAAGTATTGTCTATATAAGTTATTTTCTTCCTTAAAACTACACTTTACAAAATAACTAAATGCACACGGATGATGCTTTTGAATATATATAGCATTCGTACCTGCACTTTATCCTGACAATATTTTAATGAATTCTCTGCCGAGGAATGCGTCAATGCATCACCATTTGGAGTGTACCATGCTCGACATGTGCGTTTTCTTATGTGCATTCACACTTGTTTGACACAAAAATAATTTTCCACAAATAGAGCAATGAAGTTTCTTATGCACTCTCAAGATATTTAAATTAATGAAGGTGGTATAGCAAATTGCACAGTTTACTGGAGACATTTTTTTATTTATTAAAGATTTTTCATTATTCGCACAGCCTCTATAATTTGGTAAGAAAAAATCTGATCTTCCAATTTGGTCAAGAGGAACAGGGATGTTTCGAGATATTGAAAGGTAAATTAGTATAGGGTCCTATTTTGACAATATATAATCCAAGGAGTGAGACAGAGCTGCATTGTGATTCTAGCAGTAACGGATTTGGAGAAATTCTATTATATAAAAATTAAGAGGGAAATTTTTTGTAATTCACTTACCGTGACGTTAAACAAGAAGGAGATAAACCCCCGGACATCGAAAAGGAGAAAGGATGCAGCATGTAGATGCCCTGAGCAGGAATACCAATATATTGGTACTAGAGGAAAATACATTCGAGTAGAATTTGTCCATATGTCAGTATAGATATGAGAAGATTAATGAAATATGATCACTATTGGAAAGAGAGGAAAATAGCTTTTATGAGAAGAGAAGTGGTCTTGTTTGTAGGAAATTGGGTGATAGAATATTATTTTATGTGCCAGGAAATATGGAGGGAAATATTTTGCGCATGTATCATGATGAAATAGGTCATGTGGGTGGTGATAAGTTAGCTGAGATGATATTACGATCATACTGGTTTCCTCGGGTAAGGGAAAAAATTAAGAATCACATTGGCGATTGCGTCAAATGTATTGCTTTTTCTCAAGAGAGCGGTAAACATGAGGGCATGCTTCATAACAACCCAAAAGGTAAAATACCTTTTGCAACGATCCAAATAGACCATTTTGGGCCGGTGAATATGAGGATGGCTGAAAAAGCTACGTATTTCTCGTGATAGATGTATTTTTCAAATTTGTGCGACTTTATCCGGTGAGTACTACTAATGCAAATGCATACAATAGATCAGCGGTTGTAGTATCAGCTAGGGATAGTGCTTTTACTTCTAAGGACTTTCAGGGTTTTGTCGAGGGTAACGATATAAAGCACATTAAGATTGCTACAGCATCCCCCAGTCTAACGGACATGTTGAACGAGTTAATCGAAGTCTGGCACCAATGTTAGCAAAATTAACGAGTGCGGGGACAAGTTTAGATAAAGTTTTACCGGATATTGAGTTTACGTTAAATAATACATTTCATAGAAGCATCGGTGCAACTCCTAGTGAGTTAATTTTCGGGGTGAGGCAGAAGGCCAGGGTTATTGACTTTGTCGGATAAGATCGCAGATGATTAATTATTAGGTTTATTTCATTTAAATAATTTTCATTATATATATGTATAATATTTTTTTCTTTGGTCTTTAACAATTAACGTCGCCTTAATATTGTTAATCATCAGCAAAAATGTATAATGTATTGCTATTGCTGTAAATATTATAACGGACCACTTGCTACACATTTTTATTAGTGTTTTCTTTTCTCGTTTAGTGGTTCAATATAATATTTTGTAATAGTTAAGAACAGTTGTAAAAAGGTCATTAAACGATTGAACATCAAATTTATCAAATAAGAAATTCTCGCGCGTTTTATTTAATTGTTAAAATTAAACATTTTTTATAACGCAACATTTTGGCGACCGTGACAGAACAGCAGTGTTAAAGTGGATTAAAATAAATAAAATTCTAATTATTTATTCGGTAAAAGAGTTTGAGGCCCGTAGAGCCGCAACCAACATATACATTGAATTTGTGTACAACAAGGGACGGAAATAAATATTTCGTTTTTGGGTGCAACACAACCTATCGTGGTACAGCTGCATTTCACTTTTGAAAATTCTTAAAGCCGACTTTACGCTGCTGTAATCGTTGTTCAACAAACAAGAAAAAAGAGGCATTTTTTGCAAAACAAAACGTTTTTCTTATTTTCAATTTGAAGCAAAATTTGCTTAAATAAAAATTTAACAATATCAAGTTTGTCACTAAATTTAGGCCAAAGTCTTTTCATCTAAAATTAAAATGGCGACCAATGACGTGGTACTTGAGACAAACACCTCTGGTGTTTCAGAATTGTTCTTATTAAAACAACAAAGAACCAAAGAAACGAAACATTTCTAACCTACACAAAAAAATCGAAAAAGATGGCGGAAAAGTAGATGCAACAATCTTGCAATGTAGGTTGGAAATTTTGGAAGCGTACTTCAAGCAAATTTCTCACACTCAAAGTCAGATAGAAAAGATTTGTCCTACAGATGAGGCAAGGAGCAATCTCGTAGAAATTTACATTATATCTAAGGCAAAACTGTTGTCGTTTTTAAATAATACTCGTTGTTCAACCGCCTTGGAACAAAGCTTTGCTAATTCATCGATAGGACTTTCTCACCAAACTCGTTTGCCTTCATTGAAATTGCCTCGATTTGATGGAAAGTATGCAGACTATAAACGATTCATTACAACATTTAATAACATGGTACATGAAAATTCATTAATAACTGCAACCGATAAGTTCAACTATTTACTCAATTGCTTGTCTGGGTCAGCTCTTGCAGTGGTTGAACCATTCCAAGTAACTGATGAAAATTACCCTAAGGCTCAGAGGTTACAGGAGCGTTATGACAACAAGGTACTTATTTTCCTGGAACATATTACATCTCTGGTCAATATTTCAGAGATGTCTAAAGGTGATAGTGTTTCATTGCGCAACATTATCGATACAGTTTCTGCAATTCGTGGGTCACTTTTATCTCTTGGTTCGGAGCTCGATGTCATGAACGCAATCATAATTCACTTAGTGTTGTCGAAAATTGATGATGCATCTAGGCAAAATTATGGTGAAAAACTGGATTTCAAATCGTTACCGTCTTGGGACACCTGCTATGAAATTTTGAGCCATCGATGTCAATTTCTAGAAAGTCATGGTAAAAAACCAGAAAATACTAAAAACGTGTATACTGGCACAAAACCAAAGCCAACCTCTACTCGTCGGGCGTTTGTAAATTCGACTACAAATACGCATTGTCCATATTGCAAAGGTGATGAGCACTCTCTCGTGACCTGTTCTTCGTTCTTATCGCTCATAGTTTCTGAACGTTTTAGTTTTATAAAACGTAATGGGCACTGCATAAACTGTTTTCGAAAAGGTCATGTAGTTTCAAAATGCCCTTCCAAAAGTCGTTGTCGAGTTTGTCAGGCAGCTCATAACACAATTCTCCATATTTACGTGCGAGCTGAGTCTCCCCAAGCTAATGCCACACAAACTCAGTTACCAAATATAGGTAATCCAGTTTCCTTAGTAACTCGTTCACACAAAAGAGCTTTAATACCAACTGCTGTAATTCTAATTAAAGATAACTTTGGTTCCTTTCAACCGGTAAGAGCTCTTCTTGATTCTTGTTCTGAAATTAATTTTATCACTGAGGAAGTAGCTAAGCGATTACAACTTAAATTTCAACAAAACTGTCAAGATGTTTCCAGAATTGGCGGGTTGCATACAAAAATTAAATTTTCAGTTGATACTATAATAAAATCGCGAATTAGCTCCTATCAATTGTCTTCAACTTTTTCTGTAACTAAATCGATTTCTGCTCAACAGCCTGCTGAGTTCGTACCCACTTCGACATTCAAATTACCCGAAAATATAGAACTAGCAGATCCACTCTTTTACAAGCCACAAAAGGTTGATTTGTTAATTAGCACAGAGATATTTTTCAATATGTTGCTCGATGGACGTATTTCACTAGGACATGGTCTGCCTTGCCTCGTCAATACAGTTTTTGGTTGGATTGTTGGGGGCAATAGTATGTGCCAATCCAAAACGGCTCCATTAACTTGTAACTTAGTCATCGAAATAGCCACAGATACTCTTGACTCTACTTTAAAAAGGTTCTGGGAAATTGAAGAGTATAACAGAACGCCTTTGAAATTCACTGAAGAAGAATCAGCATGTGAAAAGCATTTCGTTGAAAATGTCGTAGTAAAATCAAGTGGGAAAATTCAAGTGCGATTACCATTCAAAAAATCGTGTGAGCTGCTTGGTAATTCTTTTGAAATGGCACGAAAACGGTTTTTATCAGTTGAAAAGCGGTTAGATCGAGATTCTACGCTGAAGTCTATGTATGTTGAATTCATGGATGAATATATGTCTCTGGGACACATGACGCCATATCATCGCTCCTTACAAGGCCCACATTTTTTCATTCCTCATCATTGCGTTCTTCGACCTCAAAGCACTACCACAAAACTTCGTGTCGTTTTTGATGGCTCAGCCATAATAATTTATTATTTTGTAATAGGGTATTAATTTATGAGGAAATCAATATATACACACAATTTATTAATTAAAATTTTTTTAAATTATTAATATAAAAGTAAAAAACACTCATTTTAAATTGAAGGTATGTGGGTGGCGATGGCACGATGGATGGTAGTCTGCACGTTAACTACGAATCCAAAAACAGACCTGGGTTCAACCCCAGTTTCAGACCAAAAATTTTAAAATAAAAATAAACATCTCGCATTTTTCTGATGTTGCATTAGTGTGTCTTTGTGTGTCAGTTGTTGTCGGAAAGTTTCAGTGGCGAAGGCATAGTCACTGGTCACTGAACAATACCGGCTTCAGCTGATAGCAATCCACAATCACATCAGAACGCCCTCCTTCGTCGGTATTGTGTACCACCGGCGAAGTAAAATAATAATAAAAATGGCTACTAAAGAAGCTTCAGCACTGCTACGAGTATAAACAAAGAATGTGCGAAAGTAGAGCTGCAAAAATAATTAATTAAGCTTCACCTCCTGTCGTTTCTCCTACTATCCTTTTCCTATAGTTCCAGCACAATGCTTCGCATGTGTAGGAGTCATCTCCTGAGTGCTGGTCCTAGATAAAAAAAAAAAAAAAAAAATTACCTTACAAAACATATATCGCAATCTTTGTTTGTTTTAGCTCAAAGGCTACACATTTGGAGCTTATGTCTGATTTGTCGACAAACAACTTTCTTTTGTGTTTAAAAAGATTTGTTGGAAGACGAGGAGTGCCCCAAAAGATTTATTGCGATAACGCCACAAACTTCGTTGGAGCTTCTAATAAACTGGCCAACCTAAAAACATCGTTATTTCAAAAAGACGTTGTATGTGGAATAAAAACTTATTCAAATCAAATGGGATTTCAATTTTGTTTCATTCCTCCTCGAGTTCCACATTTTGGCGGCCTATGGGAGGCTGCCGTCAAATCAGCCAAAGCTCTTTTGCTCAAAAATCTCAGCGAGCCACATCTTACATTTGAAGAGTTACAAACCCTGATAGTCGAGGTTGAAGCCATTCTAAACTCACGCCCTATTGCATCATGTTCGAATGACCCTAATGATGGTGAAGTTTTAACACCAGGACATTTTTTAATCGGCTCAACATTATTGGCAACGCCTGATGAATCATTCGACATTAACAAGCCAGGTCATCTCACTCATTGGCAGCGTGTTTCATATTTGAAACAACAATTTTGGAAGTCGTGGTCTAGAGATTATCTACTGTCGCTACAAGAACGAACAAAATGGCTCAAGTCTCAGCCCAACCTAATTGAAGGTCAACTTGTCATAGTCCATCAAGATAACACTCCACCTCAACAATGGCAACTAGCTCGCGTAACAACAGCTATAATGGGTTCCGATAAACGAGTGCGAGTCGTAGAGCTGAAATCAAAAAGTGGGATATTTCGTCGTCCTATTCACAAGGTGGCTCCCTTACCCGCCTTACAGAAGTCTTGAAAGACGAGCCTTTCAACGGGGGGAGTATGTCGGATAAGATCGCAGATGATTAATTATTAGGTTTATTTCATTTAAATAATTTTCATTAAATATATGTATAATATTTTTTTCTTTGGTCTTTAACAATTAACGTCGCCTTAATATTGTTAATCATCAGCAAAAATTTATAATGTATTGCTATTGCTGTAAATATTATAACGGACCACTTGCTACACATTTTTATTAGTGTTTTCTTTTCTCGTTTAGTGGTTCAATATAATATTTTGTAATAGTTAAGAACAGTTGTAAAAAGGTCATTAAACGATTGAACATCAAATTTATCAAATAAGAAATTCTCGCGCGTTTTATTTAATTGTTAAAATTAAAAATTTTTTATAACGCAACAGACTTCATAAGGGAAAAACTGGAGGAAAGTAATGACCAGGAGCCTCAGAGAAATTTACAATCTATCCGGGATTATGCTTTCAAAAGAATGCAAAGATGTCAGGCATATAATAAGAGATTAAAAGATCGTCGGCGGGTTAACAAGGTTTACAACGTAGGCGCTTATGTATCTGTAAGGAATTTTGTCAGTGATTCTGGAATTTGCAGGAAGATTATTCCTAGGTTTTAAGGGCCCTATAGACTCATTAAAATTCTTCCTAATGACAGATATG
This sequence comes from Dexiosoma caninum, assembly GCA_963924685.1. Lineage (NCBI taxonomy): Eukaryota > Metazoa > Arthropoda > Insecta > Diptera > Tachinidae > Dexiosoma > Dexiosoma caninum. Next base: position 58,567,400 of record OZ004725.1, read on the forward strand.
TATTAAGGGATCTGGATGGTGTTCAAGTTAGCCAAATTTCTTACGAAGGAATATGGGAGGCTGCTAACATTAAACCATGGTTACCCAATTTATTTCAAGTTGAAAGCAAAACGGGGCAACCCTTTTCCAAGAATGATGATAATAAAGAAAAGAAAAGAAAACACACTTATCCATGTAAACTGCCGGTACAGTGTCAAAGGAAAATAAGAGAAGGAGTTAGTTCGTAAGCTAAAGTCAAAGTGTCAACATCTACTAAGAAAATAAAAGATTTAGAAAAAATAAGTGTGTTTCATTCTTTTCCAACTCAAACTGTTGCTTACAATACAAACAAATAACGTGCAAAAAGCTGTGTTGTAAGATAGTGAAGCTTCAGCTTCCCTCATATAATTTCTCCTACTATTCCTTTCCTCTAGTTCCAACATAATACAACGCCTACGTAGGGGCCATCTCCTGAGTTTTGTTCCAAGATAAAAAAAATATACCTAATGTTCTTCTTATAAAAATCCCGCAAAATATAGTTCTTGAGTATTGCACTCTTTTCAACAATATGTTAAATAAGTCATACTTCCCTTCCGCTTGGAAAACAGCTAAGGTCTTCGCTGTGCCAAAAAAAGACACTAATTACCCTGGCAACTTACGTGCTACTTAAGGGTGCTTTACATTGTCCAACAAGTCGTACGACATGCCAAATTTTTGTGTAGAAGAGCACAAGTCGGATCGTCTAAACGTAATATGTAATGAAACTATAAGATTTTGAGAGAAAATACGGATGAAAATTTGACAGTCGTATGGCTCTCTTGATTTTTTAAAATTTTTCAAAAACCAACACACACCATTAGATCAGGGATGCATTTTTATGTAAACAAATGTGAGAAAGCCAGGGAGGGAAAACTGGTTTCATAAATTTATACCAATTATAAAATCAAAATGTACATTTTAGACCAGGACAGCACAATTTTATAAAAATATACGTATATTTTCTAAAAGTACACTAAAAATTTTGATCACAAAAATAACATATTCGAAAGTTATAAAAATATTTTTCAAGTTTATTAAAAAAAAATTCAATTGCACAAGAACTCCATCCCTGGGGAAAACAAGAAAACAGCTGTAGTTAAATTAAAAGAGAATGTTTACATCTTACTTCATTTTATCCATACCAATGGTGTAAACGCCAGAAAACAACCATCCGATTTTTACTCTCTTTTTTTGAAATATGGATGGAATTTCATTTTATTTTCTCTCACATTTTACGTACGACAAATCTTATCGTTTAAAGCACCCTTAAGCAAGATGGATATAATCATTGGCATTGCCGACGATATAATTATTTTTCACTCTGACAACAAGATATGAAGAATCAGGCAGAATCTTTAAAACTACTTTAGTGTTGTTGAAGACTATCCAATAGATTGAAAAATGAAAATGAACGGCAGTAAATGGGAAACAATTTTTTTCCGACCAGCAATGGGAAAATGTAATTATAATATAAAAAGAACTGGAAATTATTTAGCGTTAGGACCTCTGACAGTTCCTATATACTTATATCAACATACAATGGCAGAAAGCTAGAAGTGCTTTCTACATGTACAGAAAATTGTTTTACTCAAAATATGTTCGACCAAAAGTCAAGGTCAGATTATACCAGTCTCTAATTCGGCTAATTCTGACATATAGTTGACAATTGTGGTATAATATATCTCCGTCTTACCATAGTAGCAATTATGTAAGATATGTTTCCAATAGAAAACTTTGCAGCACATCTGGGATATGTTGTATTGACAATTTGATAATTCATATTTTTAGGAACTATGTATGTATGTACTTGAAAACACACAATGTTATGAAATTAATTTAATTATAGCTCCATACTATGTTAACAACAAATATATGTAGGAAACTTTACAAAGTGAATATATACCACCAGATCCCTTTGTATACCGCGATAGTAATGGCTATATTCAAAATAGATCCGATACTCATATACTTTGTCATATATACATATATGCGTGCCAACAACAAAGCAATAAAAGGCAAGGAACTGACAAGCAGTAATAGAAGATGCGACACAAGTGTTTATCTAGGATGCAAAGATATGTATCCAAATTTAAATATTAAATATTATTATATCCCCGTTTAGAGATGGTTTAAATGTTTACTGATTTACTGTTTTATTATTTTAAACATACTTTAAGCTAAAAAATGTTTGGAGACGCCTTACCTTTTATTTTTGAAGAAAAACTTTTTATTTAAAAAAAAAACTTAATTTTTCAACAAAAAACTTTTTCTACAAAAGTATCCAAAAAAGACACAAAAATATATCCATACATATTTTTAATTAATTTTTATTGAAACAAAAATAATTAAACAACAACAAACTTATTATATTCTAAAAATATTCCGTTATGCTTACCGTTTCTCTTTAAATATTTATCCATACTCTTTTGAAACAAAAAATTTAAAAAAAAAAAAAGGCATAAAAATCTATAACATCATTCATACGGCACAGTTGTTTTAAAGAGGAATAGACACATAGAACACTTTCGCAGTTATAAAGAATGAAAAATTATAACATCGTTTACAACATCAAATAACACTTTTATCAAATATACTGTAAATAAAAATTAATAAACAAACTTTTCAAATTTGCATGAATTTCATAAAAACTTATTTTTTAAGCTACAAACTTAAAAACCTTTTGACATTTCAAAAAACTAGAAAAAATAGGAAAACTTGACAATTGGTAACACTGGTTTGGAGAATAAATAAAGCAGTTTGTGAGCAATCATGATGCAGTTGTAAAAAACGCTGTTGGAGCGAATGTGCCTGAAAGTAAACTACAGATTGTGAGTACTATTCAATTAGAATAATATTGTGAAGAAATAATTAAGTCCAAAGACAAATAAATGAAAGCTTTTCAAATTATATTCTAAATTGTAGTAAATAAAATACCACACGTTTTAAAAGGTAAAACGTTGTTTTATTTTGCAATCACGAATTCAAATTAAATAGGCATTTTAAAAAGGTAAAACGTGACATTATTTATCTGAATTTTGGGATAAAGTGTCGAAATACAATCATTGATTGAAATAAATTGTGCAAAAGTCGAAACATTTCATGTTATGGTTAGCTAAAAATATTTTTTAAAATAGCAAAAGAGTGCTCTCCAAATGTGATAAAGTGACGTATTATTGTTTTTTTTTTATATGTAACAGCCGTGATCTAATTATTAGGTCTATAAGGCTTTACAACAATCCAAAAATACCAAACCCACAGGCATCACCAAATTGCATACTAGTCAAAAAGATTTATCTATAGGGCTACCAGATAAAATTCACCAACAATCGTCAAAATCCCAATTTCAGCATTGAAAAATCGTCAAAATATCGGACAATGGGAAATACATAGGGTATTAATTTATGCGGAGAATAAATACATAAGGTATTAATTTATGAGGAAATCAATATATACACACAATTTATTATTTAAAATTTTTTTAAATTATTAATATAAAAGTAAAAAACACTCAATTTAAATTGAAGGTATGTGGGTGGCGATGGCACGATGGATGGTAGTCTGCACGTTGACTACACAACCAAAAAACAGACCTGGGTTCAACCCCAGTTTCAGACAAAAAATTTTAAAATAAAAATAAACATCTCGCATTTTTCTGATGTGCATTAGTGTGTCTTTGTGTGTCAGTTGTTGTCGGAAGGTTTCAGTGGCGAAGGCATAGTCACTGGTCACTGAACAATACCGGCTTCAGCTGATAGCAATCCACAATCACATCAGAACGCCCTCCTTCGTCGGTATTGTGTAGCACCGGCGAAGTAAAATAATAATAAAAATGGCTACTAAACCGAAGCTTCAGCACTGCTACGAGTATAAGAAAAAAAAAAAAAAAAAAAAAAAAAAGAACGTGCGAAAGCAGAGCTGCAAAATAATTAATTAAGCTTCACCTCCTGTCGTTTCTTCTACTATCCCTTTCCTATAGTTCCAGCACAATGCTTCGCATGTGTAGGCGTCATCTCCTGAGTGCTGGTCCTAGATAAAAAAAAAAAAAAAAAAAAAAAAAAAATTATGGTATTAATTTAAATAAAAAATTTTATTAATAAAGACTTGGCAGAATTACAACAAATTTTTACAATGGGTCCATATGAATACTAACTGTCGAGTTCTCTTAAAAACGAAATTATTTGCCCCTATATATTATATTATTTCACGAGTGCGATATATGACAAATATCTATGCACATATGTCTACAGTGAAACCTCTCCTAACGGATACCCGCATATGAGTTTTTTCATTCAAAATGTATTTTCTTAGTCGAACACTCTAATAACCGGACGCGTACACAAAATTTTGCTCAAAAGGTCTTTCAGAAGCGGACAGAAGATTTAATTTTAAAAATTATTTCGCCTTTCGGCTTGTCACATATTCAAAATGTCAGCCGAAAATTTCTAAAGTTTTTTAGACTATACGACAGGCTTGCACAAACACCTATTTCTCCCATGTTTGACAAGCCGTTTTAAAATTTGTAATTCTCCTGTTAACACGTACATGTGTTAATGAAGGCATAGAAACTGCTGTTTATTTGTAGAAATTGTTTGCTTATCTCGTGTTGTCAGCTTTAGTGCCAGAAAAAAACGAAACTTAAAAAATTTAATACGTCTCCTTGACATCAGAGGCGCTACAACACTGCTATTAAACAAAGCACGTGCCAAAGCAGAGTTGGAAGATATTGAAGCTTCACCTCCTGTCATTTATCCTATTATGCCTTTCCTCTAATTCCAGCACAATGCATCAAATGTGTAGGGCTCATCTCCAGTGTGGTGGTACAAGCTAAAAAAAAATTTGGCATATTTGACCAATGCAAAATTTTAAAGGAATAACGTACAATCGTCATTTTGCTAGGCTTAAATTTAGTTTACCAAGATTTACCAAATGGTAAAGAATATCATATAATGTTATAGAAAATTAAAAAATAAGAAGAAAATATAAAGTGATAAAGTTGGTTTTCGAGTTAAGGACCTAGGATGCTTCCACATAAAAGTGCGATTCTCCACTACATTTCTGAACGTCTCCAATGAGTTTCTTCGCCCTCTCCTGTACACGGTCGAGTAACTTCAAAATACTCTTTGAAACACCTCCCCACCGGTTGTATTCCATTTTGAGTTGATGTAGGCTGTATAAATAGTAAGGAGATCAGATGGGGTGAATGCTTTCTTATACCGTCTTAAAAAGAAGAGGCACTTGAATGTCTATTTTTTATTTAATAAATCCACACAAGTTACTGTATATGTTACATTTTTTCACAAAATTTTATTTCTCAACATAATAAAATATTGTTACGGAAATATATTTATTAATAGTTATTTCTAAATCACCCTCGCATAAATATATTTCATTAGAACGTTCTGGATTTTCATCGACTCACAACATAATAAACAAACACACAACTCACATACTAAACTTGCGCAAAGCAAAAGAATAAACAACTACATAGCCTGACAAAGCCACATTCATACTAATCCAACAATAGTAAGATCACATAAGCAAAATATAAAGATAATTATCGCACAAATACAGATGCAAATTTAAATTAACGTATTTCTAGAATATTCTACTCAAATGTCAAAGCTATAGCAAAATATAGAACATTCTACAAAGATCTAGTGCCAAATGTCTGGCGTATAAATAAGGCTGATTGTGAGCATTCGTGATGCAGTTGTAAAAAACACTCTTGAAGCGAACGTTTAAAAAAAGCCTGAAAGTAAACTACAGTTTCTGAACATTATTCAATTAAAATAGCATTGTGAATGACAAATAAATAAAAGCTTATCAAACTAAATTGTAAATTATAGTATTTATATTAGTTTTTTGGTGAGAGGATAAATTGAGTAGTGTTTATTAATATTCGATTTGAATTTTTCCACGCCAAAAGTGACAGGAAAGGCCTCCGCTAGTAGTCAAATCCACAATCGTGCTGTTCGGTCAAGTCGACCACGAATGGATGCTCTCTTAATGATGATTGTGTTGTGCGCTATGAAAAATATAATCAATTTTGGTTAGAAATAAATGAAAACCTTCAACAGAAATTTAAAAAAAACTCCGTGAATTAACTCCGTTAATTTGTGTTTACAGTCATTGACAGCAGAATACCGAGTGATTCGAAAAAACTAAATAAAAAAAGTAAATATTGCGGTTGAACAACGCCCAATACTCTTGCGAAGATGTATCACGATTGCATTTGTTGTCGGTCTATTGTTATCAAGCGCTGCACCCATCTTGCGAAAAACTTTCTCGTACCCAAGTGATCATTGGAATACGAATGCCAAATAGAATACATTAAAGAGATGACTAAACAGCCAACCATTTTTACAATTTATATAATATCTTTAATCACCCAATTTAAAATCAAACGATTTACAGATCATATTTCAATAACTTTAAATCGACACATCTTTAAGCACATGTAATTAATTTTATTTGCAGTTATGAAAACGTTAAAAATAATTCCATTATTATTTGATTTTATTGAAGAGCTAATAAATTCATGAAGTTCACATCTGCATTTACATGAATTTATTTCTATTAAGGAAGTGATTTTTTGGCATTGCCTCTTCCTCTTTTGTGGCAAATTCATTAATACATTCCACTATTGGACGACCTGTTTCAACTGCTTCTGTTAAACCATTACGAACTGCTGTTGAACTAATCGTATGCAAGTTCGTAGCTGTATCGAATGCAGCAAATACTCGTATCATGGCGGTGACGCAGCCAGTTGCATAGTTACCATATTCACCACTTTGATAATCGTTTGGCAACAAATAGTGGTATTGAGGCCAATAACTCTTCGTAATAAAGAAAACACTATTTGAATCGGAGGCTTTGAAATTTTTATGCAAACCCCAGATGAAATGGGAGGAATTGATTAGCCAACACATGTTTAAAACGATCATATACCGCAGCAGGAAGGCAACAACAATGGAAGACGACAAGGATTCTCCCCAGTATTCGAAGGGCGAATTAACAGAGAATAACACATGTACTACGCCATAGAATATCCAATAGAATCTAGAATACACAATACTTGAATAAAGTTTTTTTATAAATATCATTTAATGTTATTACCTCTTCTGGAACATTACCACACCATCCATTTTTAAATCAGTCATATCCACTTTTTCTAATAATTTTTCCTGGTCTTCATTGTATTTAAAAAATTGGGCATAAACTTGAGACCACATGAAACTACGATTGCTGAAGAAGGGATCCTCAGCTTTGTGAAATTTTTCATGATGAAAACGATGAGCTCTCACCCAATTGTAAATAGAACCCTAAATTAAAAATTTTATATTAGTCGAAGTTAAAATATTATTGTGAAGTGCAATTTCGGCTTTAATTCGAGCTTTTGTACTACGAGTAAATTGTTCTCTTTAATTTGTGTTTAATTTCCTATGTTGCGGTTGAAATTCACTAGGCACAATAATGTTGAATATTTTTTCGTTGTCGAAGTTTTGAAAAATGTTTTAGTAAATCTGTAGAAAGTTGCAAAATGTTTACACAAAATAGTTTATTTTACACCAAACTCTGGAAAAGCATATCTTACCACTACGTCGCCTCCTGGTTCTATTTCAAAAACATATACATACATATGTAGCATATGTGTCCTTCTAGACGCAAAAACATAAATATATTAAAATTTCTTTAAAATCGGTTAAATGGTCTCGTTGGCGTGGCAATTGCCCCTACCTTCCCACGTGGTCCTAGTTTTAAAAAAAGTAATACCTTATAAACTTCCCAGAGTTGCACAATTGCCAATGTGCCTTTCAAACTCAAATAGATACAAGTTGTAAAGTTCATCAAATGCGGCTATGTAGCTTTGGCCGAACTTTTCCCTCATCACCCTCCTGGACCCAGTGCATAGACTATGTGAATATTTATACGCAAATATATCTATGTTATAAATTTCTTTAAAATCGGTTTGATTATTTCGGAGTAGCTGAAATTTCCCCCCTATCGCCCTCCTGCTCATTCTTATGAAAATTTATATAGCCTTTGTGAATTTTTAGAAGCAGATCTATCTATGTTCTGAATTTAATTAAATGATAATGCAGCAGTTATGGCTAAAAAGCCTACAATGGGATGAAAAACAGGATGTGTGTATGTATGTAACGTATGGACTCCAAAACGGCTGGGCCGATTTTGATTAAATTTTCAGGGAATCCTCAGAATATTCAGGCGGGTCACACTATGAAGTCTGATTTTTGATTTTCGGTCTGCGGGCGGAGGGGCGTGTCAAAATCCAATTTTTATATTGCACCACCAATGACATATACATATATTTATATTTTTTTTTTATTTTAAATAAATAAATCGTGTGGTAATACAACACTAATGTTTGGTTAGGGCCAGCAACGCGGACCGGGTCAGCTAGTAGTAAATATTGATATAATGCACAAATTTCGACAATAATGGAAGGTCCATTCCATATGCGTAAATAACTTTGAAAATTGGTCCAGGAATGGCGAAGTTATTAGATAATCAATTTTTAGAGAAGCCAATTTGCCTTCCTTAAACAATATTACATGCATAATATATAAAAGCAACAATAACTACAATAGCGCTTGAATGTGTGCAATACGAGAATACGATAATATTTAGTACAGAGTTTGAAGCACTTACAGATTTATATATTTTTTTTTAAGATTTTCCGTATAATTTTTTACGATATTAGAAAGTTAAAAATGCAGCTATGGTTCTCAGTACTTTTAATAGCCAAAATGTTTGGATAGCAACTTGGCGTTTCTTCATATTTACATGTGATGTTATGTAATTCCATTTTACCAAATTGTTTTCTATGAATATTTATATATGTATATATGTACGTGTACGTATATATATTTTTTATCTTGGACAAGCACTTAGGAGATCACCTCTACACATGCGATGCATTGTGCGGGAACTAGAGGAAAGGGACAGTTAGAGAAATGACAGGAGGTGCAGCTACACTATCTTACAAACCTGCTTCTGCACGTTCTTTGTTTTATAGCAGTGTTGAAGCGTCTCTGATGTCCAGGAGACCTATTAAATTTTGAGGCTTTGTTTTAGTAGCCATTATTAGTAATTATTTTACTTCGCCTGTGCTATACAATACCGACGAAGGAGGGCGTTCTGATGTACCTGTGGATTGCTATGAGCTGAAGCCGGACAAGTGACTATGCCTTCACCTCTGAAAACTTACGACAAGAACTGACAGACAAAAAAAAATGTGAGACATTTTTATGATTTAATCTGAAAATGGTGCAGATTACAGCAGCCATCGCTACCCTCAACATTTCCTTAGTCACGCTTGTGACAGTCGTCCGTTTCAATTACATGAAAGAAGAGGAGACATTTAATGTTCTTTTAATTACATTATGCAACACGAAAAAATACCTTTGATAACCCCTATTTTGTTTTAAACCGCTGTGGTCACCTAATTTTATTATTATTATTATTTCAAATACTTTTCTTTAAATTTATGATAGTGCTAGTAAAAAATGTTCACTTAATCGACACTAAAACACGCATTTGTGCATGAATTTTCATGAAATAAAGTGCATTTTAGTTCTATTACATTCAAGATTTTTTAAGATTAAGTAGTAAAAATGGTAACTATTTGATGCTTCCTATTTTTAAAGAATTTTTCTAATGCAAAAATTTGGTAATTTTTCCAAAAAAAAATTTTTTTTTCCATTTTCTCTTCAATAACTCCAAAAGTAATGGCTAAATCTAAAAATTATAGTAACAAAACTTAAAGCTTGCGTAATTTTTTGATGTATTGCATAACAAGATTGAATAAGTCTTTCCAAAGTCACGACATTATGTAGGGAGCAGCCAAATTTAAGAAAAAATTTTTTTTTTACAAAACCTTATCATCGAATTTGAAATAATGAAGATTTTTGTTATTTTCATTAGGTTGATACTGGAAAAAATTAATACCTTACAGGCATTGAGAAATACATACGATCGTTAAATACTAAGAAATTAACTAAAAATCCAAAGAACAAAATTGTAAATTACAGTGGCATACACTAGCAGAACGGAAAAGCAGCCATTTTCGAAATTTGGTACACCTTCATCATCAGCGTTCTTCGTGTTTTGTCCACTGTGTGTGGTTGTCAGTAGATGTAAATTATTAGCTTTATATATTTATTATTTTCTATAAATAGAATACGAGAAAAATATCCCCGTTATTTTTTCTCTTCTAAATGAAGTTATAAATTTACCATCTTAAACCATCCTTTTCGTTACGTAATTTTTGTTTCCATTATTAACTGTGCACGCATGTTTTTTTTGTAGTTAGGTGACCACAGCGAATTAAATAAAAACAAGCCTTCACTGGCTCCCTTTATTTCTGATATTCGCCTGAATTGCCGGATAGTCGTTTAGTAGTTCCGAATTTTTACTTAATTTAATTCCAAACAGCCAAGTCATCATGCAAACCAAATTTCACCGTAAGGCTACCAAAAACGAATATTGTGATGCATTTGTGGCATACGCCATTCTAGCGTGATCAGATCTTTCAAACAGAGGCTTACACTTATATGATTATAGACCCACACACATACATACATATAGAGTATATTAATAATGCATATGTACATAAATATTAAAATTTCAATACGTAGAATTAGAGGAATACACTATTTTCAAAACTATTGTTTTCTTCCGGCCATATGCTTGTTCTTATTTTTAATTTCTGTATATTTCTATTGAATATATTTTTACAATATATTGGAAACTAAATCACATTGGACGAATGATCCCAATTTTTTACAAAAATTTTTATGCACCAAACAAGGGCTTTTCATTTCAAATGGAAATACGAAGCAACGAAAAAAAATTTATTTTCTTTACTCATCCTTCCTTACGTTAAATTATATCAGGTCCTTTTAGATGAGCTGAATGTTTGTTTTGTAAATTAAAAAAAACATTTTTTTGACTTTTTTCAAAAAATGTGTTTCAAAATTTATAATTTCTATAAGTCCCCGTCCATATTGTGAAACATTTGCTGCAAAACTTTTTTGAATTCTCTTTTGAAGCTTCAGCAGTGTCCATACATGAAACTTTTGCTTCATGCTTAGTATTTTTTATTCCTCCCTTCTATCTTCTTTCTTTAATTTTTTTTGACATTTCTCAATACCGAATGTAAATATAAAATAACTACCCTGTGATAGGTGTGAATATTTTTTTTTGGATACACATTCGAAGCACAAGGTATAATTTGAAGCAAAATGGACGCTAAGAAGAAAAATTATATAATAATTTTTATATAATTTTATATTTTTTTTTTAAATTTTTCATTATATTTCACAAAAAATTAACAATAAAACAGGGTAGCTATTATTATGATAGAAGTTAACAGTATACCAAACGAAAAGAAATAAAATGAAATGTCAAATACACCTCATCTCAAAAGATGCAAATAAGAAATTCAACAAAAGTTGCATGTACATGAAACAGCGTACATACTTCCACTCCTCTTCCCCTTCTCGTCCACAAACTCAAAAGTTTTGCAGCAAATGTTTCACAATATGGACGGGGACTAACCAGTAAAAAACGAAACGCAATTTCTGAGGGACACCTATGATTCAAACTCGTACAAACAAATTTGTTAATCAACAACTTCCTCTTTGCTAGCTCAGCCATCAACCTCACTAAATTCAGAGTCATTAAATCAGAGAAAAGCCTAAAGAACTTTTTCAGTAGTCCATATGTATACATGTACATATGTACACAAAATAATAAAACAACACAGTTATGAACATAAAGCCATTTGCTCCGTATAGGAGTGAGCGAAACATATATATTTTTATAGATAAGAATGTAAATCAACACACATACTAATAAAGAGAGCATCCGGCCATAATTTTAATTTTTTTTTATTAAAAACTTTAGTCTTCAGTGTTTAATAATCACTGCGGGTTTTTCTTCAGCGTTTTTTTTTTAAATGGAAATAAGAAGGCATACGATTTAATTTTTTCAATAAATTTTAATTTTTCAGAAAAATACAAAAAAGTTGTTAAACTTTTTTATTTCATAGGATTAACGATCTTTACAGAAAATTAAAAATTAAAATTCACACTGTTTATTGAATGAAAAAAATAATAAATTTTATAAAAGCAAAAGTCTACATATGATACATTATAAAAACTTTGTGGTGACAATATATTGTATGGTCTTTTTTGCATCTTAAACTTCTTTAGGTCTTTTAGGCATCGAAAAAAATGATTTTTTTGTTATTTCGGGGAAATATTTCCCTTTCGTCTTTTAAAATCATTTTCAAGTGAGAAGTGGAGGAAGTTCTTCTATATCTAAGTTTCTGTTTGAAATAAATTAATAAATGTGCCCTGTTAAATACTTACAAGTAAGAATTTTCAAAAATTTTACTTCACATATAAAATAACGATCAGATTGAATGCAATTTCGAAATCATATGTAGAGTTTTGTGACTAAGTGTATATTGTATTTCTTTTTTTCTGGTTTTGTTGACCCTTTCTATTGATAGATTTATTTTAATTAATGAAAAATAAATTTAGTGTCATACGGGCTTTAATAATAATTATTATTCATACGAGTATATATCAAAAGTGGGAATTTTTTGGGTATTTTTATTACACATGTTTCAAGGCACCAATAAATATTTTACATACTGGCAGCATTACTGAAATGAGGGAAAAATAATTACGCTCAAAAACAAACAACAAAAACAAGCATAAAATGTGAATGCATGAGCCAGAAGCCACACCAAATTTTTTTTGCTTATTAATGAGTCATCATGAAAGAGGGGTAAACATCAGTGTAGAAAATAATATTTCTTTTTATGCAACTGCCATAACAAGCATAAATGTAGAACTCGATTTTTCGTTGATAAAATTTTTAATTCAAATTTGCAAACATTGGCACAGTTTACACTGAATGCTATATCTTTCATTATTATTATATGAATTTTATTATAAATTATGTAAAATCGGAAAATTTTTAATACATAATGTGCTTAAAATTTTTAAAAAATCAAATTTTTTAAAAGTCACACTTTTAAAATTGTTACTATTTTGCAAAATAAACAAATTCCCAGGCCAGTGCGAACTTCATTATTATAAATTTTTTAAAATTTTTTATGTTGCGATTTAATTTTAATGAAAACCTGTCGATTTCTTTACCCGTTACTGTAAAATTATTTCATTTATTGCCTCCCAAAATATTTTTCAGCATTTATGTATTAAGCATGTAGCATTCGCTTAAAAATGGTAAATTTTTTTTTTTTTTCTTAATAACCCAAAAAAAAATTTGAGTTTGAAGAGCAGTGTTGTCGGAAAATAATGATGAGATAAATTGATATCAAATAAGAATTCTTTTTTACAAATTACGAAAGGCAATGTTAAATCTAGCAGTGATTATGGTAAAATGGGAACAATGTTGAATGTGAGTTTTTATTAGTGAAATGCAAAAGTGCAAATCTTTAAATTTTATACCTTTACAGGAGAGAGAAGAAATTAATAAAATAAGAAATATTGTAATTATTCAGAAACATGATTTTTTCACCATAAGAATTTTTCTTATTCTTCAGACAGATTTACTTTATTTAGTAAAAATAAACTATTTGCGGAATCTTCTACTTCCATAAAATATATGTAAGTAATATTTGAGTACTTCATTTAAATGTATCAAAATGGTGTAAGCCTCTGTTTGAAAGATCCGATTACGCAAGAATAGTGTAAGCCACAAATGCATCAACATATTCGTTTTTGGTAGCTTTACAGCAAAGAAGACACTATTATTGTTCAAAAAACGTACGTCGTAAGTAACTTTTTTTCGTCGTACAAATTTGAGACACTTATTTGTTTCTGGTAAAAATTATGCCAAAACACATTTTCGATTTTATTTGAGGCTTCTTCTTTAATGCAACAATTTCTTACTGCCGAATTCATTTAAATTTATTTATATTTTAGTTCATTTCATTCATTAAAGAATTAATAAATAAATTTCCCTAAAAAATCAGTTATTATACATTTTTTACATCCAAAAAAAAGTTTATGAATTAAAATTGAATAATAATTCATAAAGCAGCAGATAATTCTGTAATTTGAAAGTTTGGCATATTTAGGTTGCTAAGTGTGCGTATTATAGTTTTGAATAGTTAGAATAGTATCTCTGATAGCAATTTTTAGTAGTTATTTTACATCGCCGGTGCTACACAATGCCGACGAAGGAGAGCGTTCTGATGTGCCTGTGGATTGGATACAGCTGAAGCCCTTACTGTTCAGTGACCACTGACTATGCCTTCGCTATTGAAACTTTGCGACAACAACTGATACAAAGACACACAAATGGACATCAGAAAAAATGTTTTTATGAGTCTGAAACTGGGGTTGCACCCGCGAAAATTTTTCCTTTTTTTAGTCAACGTGCAGACTGCTTCGACCATCGCCATAATTTAAATTAATTCAAATTAGTTCTTCTTATTACTAATCGTATTCAATTAGTAATCGTGAATATAATCGTTATTTAATCATTACTTCACTCTTCAAAAAAAGTAATCAAATTAGTAATCATTACTTAACATCTATGGTTTCAAAACTTATAAATTACGTACATATATTATACATATATTTTTTCAGGCTTTCATATTTAAACGAATTTCTAAAGCTATCCCTTAGAAGTGCTAATTCCTTACCTGGCCTGTTAGAGTTTGACACAACATTAAAAACACTCTCAGAGATGCTGTTGCAGTGTAAGTACGATGAGCCCATAATCTGTGTGCACCAGCTGTAGCCCCCAAAATACCCATCAGTGTCAAGGTAAAAGCTTAAATTTTCAATTTTAATTTAAGTTTATTGTATTAAATATATAGGAAGTAAAATCTGTTATTGTTACTTTGTTACTTACTAAAAATTATCGTCAGCCAGGAAGCACTTGTGAACATGGCAAATAACCCATAGATGCCAAGTATATGTAAATGAATGTAAAATAATACCGAGGGCCAACTGGTTTCACGTTTTACAACGCCTTCATTTTTGTTGAATGTCGTATCAGTTTGAACTGTTGTGGAATCTTTCAGGTTTTGGGTACTGTCCATTGTTACGTAATCAGTGTGTGGAAAGTCTAACAAAAAACAAAAATTATACAAAACTAAATGTGTTAATCGAACTTTTGAACTTGAATTAATTACTTTTGTTTGACTATTTATCACTATTACTTTTTATTGGTGTTATCTTACTTATACTTTTAAATGAATGTGATATACAGTAAAAGTACACACGACGGGACCCTCATTGCCAACAAATTTTTTGTCTTTTAATTGTAGATGTCTTGTTTTCTTAAATTAATGTACCCGAAGTTAAATGTTAAGTAAGAATGAAATGGAAGAATGAAATGAGCTAGTAGTTATTTTACTGTATACATACTTATATATATATATACGAGTACATATATATTTTTCATTCATTCGTCGTTCAATTTCCGATTTTACATAATTAAAATTCTTGACGTACATATGTACATACATGGTTGACAAAAGAGTATATTGATGTCAAACTACCAAATTTTCGGTGACAAAAGTATGCATTTAATACTTTACGTTTTTAAGAAGTAATTTTCTGAATTTATCGGAATAGAAACAGTAATTTTTTCCTTATCTTTAAAATAGGATACTCCTCCGGAACATAATTTTATTCACCTCTTCAAGTTTATAGAATCCGGAGTGTGATGATTACAAACATAAAGGTTGACAGTCTTTCCTGTGCGTGGATTTACCTGCTATACCTCAGGACCTCTGGAAAGGCTTCAATGATGAGCTGATTTCGTCAAGACATTCAAGCTGGAGCGAATAATCCGTTTATGCTTATGAGAAAAATTTCAGAAATGATCGCAAGCAATATTTTCTCTACTAAAAGAAACTGGCAATATACTTTAATATTTTTTAATAGAAAAATAAATTCGGTCACATGGGCAAAGTCGAGATTATTTGATTGAATAATGAAATAATAATAACTGACCTATTATCCCTTTACATTTATTTAGGTGCTCTTTCTCAATAACAAGTAGTACTTGTTTGTGCAAAATTTATATGAAAAGCACTAACAATTTTGAGTCGTTTCATATAAATTTTGGACAGACAACACCTTAGTGTACATTTTTTCCACTCGAACTTCTCACTTGACTTCTTCAAAAACTAAACGAAAACAAAGCATTTGTAACAAAATAATATTTAGGAAAGGACCCCATTCTCAATTATGCGGTTATTAAATAATGAAAGGACTATAAACAAATTTTTCACTACTTATTTTTTATGTATTAAATCTAAAATTTTTTTAATTACTAATCATGGACGACTAGCGGCAGATATAAATTTACCTTTTGTTCTTGCTAAAATTGTTAATTTTTTTTGGAAATTCTAAAAAAAGGCAACATATTTTTTAAACTTTAGTCCATATAGTCCAAGATATTAAATCTAAAAAAAATCTTAAACTATTTTACTTTGAGGCCACATCGTACTAAAGTCTCGGTAGGTAGCAAAATAATTTAATTATTGCAGGAATATTTTCCAATATTGGTCTTCCGATTTAACGTCTCACAGTGGACCCTATTTTGAGAAGCCGGCCAAAAATCATTATTTTGTGATTACCGATTTTAAAGTTATGTCACTCATTGAAAAGTATATACTAGTAAAAAATTTAAAGCTCTCTTTAGACTATATCAGGCGAATAGGGTGGCTCAAAATGGACTTTCTAAATATTTTTCTAAAATTAATTAAAATTTTTTCGTAAATTTTAATTTTTAAACGACTATAACTTTTCTGTTTTAATAGATTTTGAAGCAAAATAATTTTTGTATAATTTCGGAGCTTAGAAATTAAAAAAAAAATTTTAAAACAGTCCCAAATTTACCGAAAATAGAACTACTTAAGAGAACAAACTCCTTCTCGTTAAAAGACGTCAGAAAAATCTTTCACTATTTTTATTATTCCGTCTGTTTTCCAAATCACCATGGACGGACATAGCATTCAAAAACAACTTTCGGCGGATTTGGGAAACAGGTTTCCTGATTTCATTAGATGACAACCCATTATAGAAACGCTAGAACAGCGAAACGCTGAATTTTCATGCCAAGAACAACAATACCCTCTGACTCCTCAATGTTTATACCGTCCATAATTACAGATAATGCAGCGTGATCGCGCAAGCGTCTGTGTAAGCATTCGGGATTGGGTCTTTTGAGCATTGAAATCGGGCCCTGTTCGCGTGACCCCATTGTGATATTTTCGTGCGATTACTATTCAATGAGTCTTTCATATTCCCCTTCGATCATAGTCGATGTAGGCCTGCAACCAAATGAATATGAATGACAAAAGTTTGTCATAGAAGGTCATTAAAAAGGATAAGAAATAAGGTAGGAGAAAGAATGGAGCCTTGTGATACCTCTAAATTAATCTTCAACTAGTTAAATGAGATCCCGTCTACAACAACATTTGTAGCGCGATCGTTAAGCTATTGGAATCCCGATACTTCACAAATTGGAAATTTAGAAAACCCGAAATGCAAAAGATGTGCCCTGATTTAGAATTTAACTCAAAGACAGCTAAATTCGGGGGCATGTGTGCTTAAATATTGCTAGCACTGGTACACAACTTCATTGCGTGTATGAATTGCAAGGCACCTTTGTAGAATGAAAAGAGATAGAAGATCAAAATAATTAAATAACGAAATAAGTAAAGGAATTAAAAATAAGTGAATAAATTATCACATAAACAAGTCAACGATTTTCTGTCATGCAATAACTAATTTTTCCTACATTAAATATTCATCTACCAAATAAATTTTTTGCAACATTTGAATCCTCAATATAAATTTTACTTTAATATTAGCGGAAATCATTCTTCGTATCAGATTTGCAATTTTATGCAACAATTTTTTGCTACAAAGTGTGAGTGACTAATGGCTCGATTATGGATAGCAACCGAACTGTTGTTCAGTTGCCAGTTGCTGAAAATAATAATGCAGGTAATGCAGAATTACAATGCATTAACTACAGTTGCCTAATTTCAGTACATTTCAGTGCTTTTCTAGCAACCACCATTTTGTGGTTGCCGCCGGACAACGCAACTGAAGTTCGGTTACTATCCATAATCGAGCCATAAGTCTCAATTTATCATTCTACTATGGTCTTTTGTATTGGAAATCTGCATAAGAGTAAGAAATCTCAATTTCTCAATACATATTTCGTTGTGTGGTAATGAAGTATGTAGCACATTTGTCAGATTTGCTACATCTGCAAGGTTTGCACTTCCATTTTGCAACGAAGAGTGAGTTTGGAACGCTTTGAAACACTAAATAAATACATAAAAGAAATGTGTTTCTAATATACGTAAGCGATCTTGTAAGAAGTAATATCTGAGTCATTATAGGAAAATCAGAAAAATGGTTCCAAAAATTCCTGATATAATTTATTTTCACAATTCCTCTATTATGATCATATAAAACTAACCCTAAGGAAAATATTTTCTTTGTTTTCCTTCTTTTTATTTTGCTGAATAAATTGCTGATTTATTATAATTGAATTACAACGTTTCATATTTATTGACGGATTACTTGTTTTCACAGCAGTTAATTTTTTTCTTATATTATTTAATTTCATCTCCACGTGTTTTTCTTATATCAAAACATTTTTTCGAATAATTTTTTTACAGTTTTTTAAATCAGGAAAATTGCAATAAAAGTCGCAATTTCGTTCTTTTTTCTGATCTAATCTAAATTAAAAAGAAACTTCCAACTTTCAATTGAAGTACCTATTTTGAAACGAGGATCTATATTAAAATAGATAAGAAATACTTATAGCACTCTTAACAGTTTCGGATGTTGTACTATACGATAATTGCAAATAGCCAGCACACTTTCAAGTTTAAAAACGAACTGAAATTTTAAATTTTATTATAACACTAAGCCAGAACAAATTTTAATTGAGTTAATTGTATTCGAAAATGTTATACATTATTTAAGGAAGGAGAAATTACTTACAAATGGAACAATAAAATACCAAACGAACTATTCTTTATTAAAGTTTGTCTCTTGCATATGAATTAATGAGCTTCACTTGCTTAAAGGTTTTGTACCTATTTATTTGTAATAGAAATCAATAGAGTGAATACTAATATATGTAATTCTTTCGCATATTTTTAATTTTTTATTTTTTGAATTGAAAATTTTGTAATGTTAATTTCTTTTTATTTTATGTACATACATACATACATTAACAACCAAATCTTCGGAACTTAAAAAAATCCATATTAAATCGCTGAGATTGTTTATAAAAATTAATAGTTAAGATGTCATTTTCTGTAATTCATGTAAATCCTCTTGGGGCAAGTCTTTATCGCCATAACCCCAGACTTGATTTATATGGGCGAATTCATCACTTAGAAAACGCGTTCCATCGCCACATTTTAAGGCACGTCTTTGTATCATGTCGGACGAGACAAATTTTCCTAATGAAAAGAAAGAAAGAGAAAGAAAGAATATAATATAATTTCGATGTGAAAATTAGCGAAATACGAGTGATAGAACTAAGCTGCTAATATTTGTTTCTCACTCTCGATATAATATACAAAACACAACAGCTGTTTATGGCTATGCATTGCCAATAGCGGACAGAAAATAGTATTATATATGTGGCAATAGTTATATACATAATATATAATGGTAATATCATAAGTTATGTATGTCAAATTGAACCTTCGCTTCTCGTCTTCACGAACAATGAAATGACGTTAAGACTTTACGTTTTGTAGTGACAGCTACTTTTAGTATTATAACATTACATTTTTATTTTTAATGCTGAGTTTTCTAAAAAAGCACTAACAGTTGGCCAAATCTTCGTACACAATATTGTGCTCGATGATTAATGTCTGTTGATTAGGTTTTCTAATCGACATTTTAAACGTATATAAACCCATATTTTTAGTCTTTACGACTCCATTAGACGACATGTCTTTTACGTCTGACTAGTCAAGTTTTCCACCATAAAACACGTACATGTCTTGTGATAACTTAAAAACATTGTCGTCTGAATTTCCTTCTGTAAAAGTCAAAAGTCAAATTCCAATTAGAGCGGGTTCTAATTCCATCTGACATTAGACTGCACACTGCACTTGTGTTAGTTTTTCAATCCATTTCACAAACAAACTTATAACAAAAGCCAAATTTAATAAAATTCAGCTGTTTGAAACGAAGAATAACTATGTATGTCAGACGTAATAAAACATGTACGTTTTTTTTTTTTTTTTTTTTTATCTTGGACCAGCACTCAGGGGATGACCCCTACACATGCGATGCATTGTGCTGGAACTAGGAAAACAGGTTATGGGAAGGAGAATAGAGGGAGTAGTGTGAATGGACATTTGATTTGAATTTTCCCACGTCATAAGTGACAGGAAAGACCTCGGCAGGGAGTTTGTTCCACATACGCGATGTTCGGCCGAAAAATGAGTTCTCCCTGTAATGCGTAGTGCGGTTCGCTGCCAAGTTGACTACAAATGGATGTGCTCTTAATGATGAACGCGTCGTGCGTGTGAATGATCGGGTTTCGGGAACAAGTTCCCTGATTTCATCAGAACACATCCCATTATAGTAACGATAGAACAACGAAACGCACCCCAAGTTGCGACGATGCTTAAGAGAGTTAATAGAGTTGGCTACCCTACTGTCTTCTATGAGTTTCTTCGCTCTCTCCTGGACCGGGTCGAGTAACTTCAAAATAGTCTTTGAAGCACCGGCCCAAACATGAGAGTTGTATTCCATTTTCGGTCGGATGTAGGCGGTATAAATAGTGAGGAGATGAGATGGGGTGAAGTATGTCTTGCACCGTCTTAAAAAACCGAGGCACTTGAATGCTTCTTTTGATACCTGAAAAATGTGCTCACCCCTCGAACATCGCACTGAATTTTCATGCCAAGAACATCAAGAGCTTCTGATTCCTCGATGCTTATACCGCCCATAATTACAGATGACGCAGCGTCATTGGGCATGCGTCGATGTGTAAGCATGCTGCATTGGGTCTTTTGAGCATTGAAATCGACCCTGTTTGCCTGACCCCATTGCGATATTTTCATGAGGTCACAATTCAATGAGTCACTCATATTCTGCCTCAGCGAAGTGATCATAGTCGATGTTGGCCTACGACTAAATAAATATGAGTGAGAAAGGCTGCTGTCATCTGCGAAAGAGTGGATAGGGTTGGAAGTTTGACATAGGAGGTCATTAAGAAAGACTAGAAATAGGGTAGGAGAAAGAGTGGAGCCTTGCGGTACCCCTGAATTTATCTTATACTCGTTAGATGAGATCCCGTCTATAAATCGAGAGAAGATATCACCGACACCAAAAGCAATAAGTTTGGACATAAGTGCCCCATGCCACACTCTATCTAATGCTTTTGAAATATCCAGAGCCACGACTTTACTTTCGCCGAACTGGCGAACGATTTTTCCGAGAGGAAGGCTAGTAAGTCGCCCGTAGAGCGCCCTCGACGGAAGCCGTATTGACGGTCGTTCAGTAAATTGTTGGACTCTAAATATTTCATTAGGTGAAAGTTCACCATACTTTCCATCACTTTGGAAATCGCGGAACAGATTGCGATTGGGCGGTAATTTTCAGGTTTGCTTGCCTCACCCTTTTTTGGGATCGGCGTTACATTTGCAACCTTCCAGCACGATGGGAATTGACCTGTATAGTACAGAGTGCTGAAAAGGATTGCCAAAGGACGTTTGCAAACAAATATTATAAATCCTCTGTAAAATAGCAATTTTGACAGATATGAGCAATAATATATGGGCTACAAAGTTGACAAGTCAGATGGAAAAAACGTGTCGTCTAATGGGGGCTTTAATAAATCTTTGTTGAGGACAATCTGTCATTGCAAAAAGGTCAACGACAACCTGAGCGATATTTGGCTTGTGAAGACGGGACTTTAAAATAAAGTGAAACGAAAAGCAAATGGCCACCACTTACAGGATATCAGCAGCTGAAATTAACACTTGCCCGGAAACACTTTGTCAAAAAATAAACTGGAATCACTTAAAATTTTATACTGCACGATTTTTGTTCGCGATAAGCCGCTTAGAAACATAACTTTATGTCTCGAAACAGACAAACGCACAAGAATGCATTTATTTAAACATTTTTACTACTATAAACAGTGTATTCACTTACTTTAGTGCAGTTCGGCAGAATTTTTGTAAGCTTTTAAATATACAAAGTATTGCTTCCGACGGCTTTAGCGCATTTTTTAGCGTAATTTTTTAAATCTAATCAAAAAAATGCTCAAATAATATACTGTATAAAAAAATGTATAATAATTGCATAAACAAAAAAGTTATAAACAATTCAAACCCGTCGCCGTCCTGTATTAAACGATGTATCAGTTTTCATGACAACATATATCACTCGTATAATCGCTCATTTCTCGGCTGGATGATATGTGCCTCGTTTACAATAAATCTTGTACGAGTATGTTATGATTATTTATAGGCAATAATAGCTTAAAAATATATATTTATTAAACCTTCATACCACATTTTGTCGAAAGCATGAGAAACGTCAATTCAAAAAAAGGGACAATATCAAGAAAAATTAAACCTAGAAAAGAATTATAACAATGTTAGTAGACTTAAATTGCTGTAGAAAGAACTCAATCAATTTCAATCGTTGCTCTTACAAACCAAGCTAGAAAATGTTACGGCCAGTTGTCAAACCGATCAATGAATTATGTTCAATTATTTTAAATTGAATCTACTTATAGCATATTTAAAAAATTACAAACATTGTCACATCTACTGCAACTTTTCCACTATTTTGATTCTAATATTACTTACTTCCTTTGGCCAAACCCAATCTTGCACAAAAATCAATAAATCCGGTAGTAACATTTAATTTATAAGAGCCGAATTCTCCAGTTTTATAGTCCCAAGGAAAAACATGATGATAGTTATGCCAACCCTCACCCAAAGCCAAAAAGGACACAAAAGGGCTTTCAACGGGACTAATATCTCTGTAAATATCAAAAATTTTATACAAAGTTCTAAATAGTTATATTATGTATCATACTTATCATAAGGCTTCCTACCCCACATATGAGCCACGCTGTTAACAAAGAAGGCCACATTTAAAGTACAAATAAATCTCATATTAAAATTAATCCAAAATGAATTCCACAAACATTCATTCCAATAGTACCAGGGAACTAAAACTGGAAACGCAATGGAACAGATAGCGAACAAGGGTATAAACCATTTACGTTGAAACATCACAACGCCGTCTTTTTCTAAATCGGTCATGTCAATAACTCTCCGCTTTTCCTCAACCTTGGGATGAGCTGTTAGAAATAACCAACCAACATGTGCAAAGAAAAAGCCACGTTTTGCATTATGAGGATCAGCTTCAGTTTCAGAGAATTTATGATGAATTCTATGATCTAAGGCCCAAGTGTAAGCATCACGCTATAAATAATCAAAATAAATTTATTATTTACTTTATTTTTCAATATTATATTTACTCATGAGTTCGACTTACCTGTCCCGCTATTGTGAATAAAAATATTAGCAAGATGCGCAGCGATAAGGAAGCACTGTAAGATTTGTGTGACCACAGACGATGTGCTCCAGCTGTGATGCCCATACCTGAACCCCATATGGCAAGAACAACTGGAATTGAATAGAATTAAATGTTACATACTGGATTTACAAGAAGAATCTGATGTCATTAAAAAGGCAATTTTGTGAAGATGCAGTAGGCTACCAAACGACATACACATCGAACTAAAAAATCGTATGTGTCATACCGTACCCATGAAAGCGGCCCCATATGACCATATCATCAGGTGCGGCCGAGGTCCTACCAGTAGAACTCATATGGATTTTTAAGTACATAAGGTACTCTTCCAATGCATAGATCTACTAAAACGGAGTTTTTAGAAATTTTAATTTTATGTTGTCGCACTCCGACACCTCTGCAAGACTGCGCATTGTTAAAGGTTCTAGAAGAACCGCAGGTCAGTGTCCCCTTGCTGCAGTTGTGGTCCAGCCCTATGCAGATCGTCCGCAACAATGTTGCCGTTTACTACCGCATGCCTCCTTCCCAAAATCAACTTCAGGTCAGAATGTATCTCATCGACATATACCTGGCATTTACAGCCCTACTGTCAGTAGAGTTACTGATATCCTCACCATATATCCCGTAGTACCTCATCCAGTCCGCCGCCTTCTCTATGGCCGATATTTCCACACAAAGAATACGTTCCCACCCACCCGCCATAGAACTAACGTTGTAGACTACAGCACGTCCTCCCGGTGCCGGAGCGAAGTATAAGACATGCCCGTGATCGTGCCCAGGAATTATCTGTCAGATAAGGCTACCGATAGTCGATATTCTCTGTGACATCCGCTGGAAGCGCACTGATCGTGGGATGTCCACCCGCCGCCTTCACGCTGATCGCCATGTCCATGGCCATTTGCTTGACCATGAGGACATTGAGGAATCGCAATCAGGGATTTCGTGAGCGAGATCATCAAAATAGAGGTCCCCAAAATCCTCTCAGTGATCCTAACACAGGTGGGCTTCTCCAAACGGAAGAAAAAATTCCTTCGTGTATTTTCATTGCTTTTATTCTAGCAAAAACGACTCATGAATTAATGGAACAATACTGAAAGAACTGATAAGTTTTGCATCGATGTTTATAATTATTGTATGAAAATGATCTTGGTTATTATACACACAGGAAAACACATATCGCCAGTGATGCCATTTTATAAATAAAGAAACTCGTCAAGCGTATATTAAAAACGGGTTAAAATGGTATAAAAATTACATTAAAAAAAGTAAAATTTGCACGTAAGAAAGCGCAAATCCCTTAAATTCATTAAAAATAAAATAAATATAAAGTTTTGAGGAAAAACAATTTAATTTTTAATCATACATATCTGATTCATAATCCACTTCATGGAGCCCCAAAAGAGTTTTAATTAAATATTTAGATTCTTAACAAGTTTTATTTGAATTGATTTTTAAGTAAACACTTGTTTTTTATTTTTTTTTAGCCCGTTTTTAATAGGCAATAATGCATTAGCTGAGTTTAAAGAAAGCTCAATATTATTTGGACTTAGGCATTTGAGTATTGGTTGGCTGAGTAGTTATCGTGTTGACTGTGCAACCAGAGGGACCAGGGCTTGATTTCCAGGTCATGTATAAAATATTTTTTTTATTTTTATATTGGACGAGCACTCAGAGGATGACCC
This sequence comes from Dexiosoma caninum, assembly GCA_963924685.1. NCBI lineage: Eukaryota > Metazoa > Arthropoda > Insecta > Diptera > Tachinidae > Dexiosoma > Dexiosoma caninum. The sequence continues at coordinate 58,592,730 of OZ004725.1, forward strand.
CTACACATGCGATGCTGGAACTAGGAAATAAGGTTATGGGAAGGAGGATAGAGGGAGTAGTGTTTAAGTGACAGGAAAGACCTCGGCAGGGAGTTTGTTCCACATACGCGATGTTCGGCCGAAAAATGAGTTCTCCCTGTAATGCGCAAAATAATTCATTTTCGAACAATGACCTAAAGATGAAATTCGTTAGAGAAAGGTTAGAAAATAAAAAAATTATTCTTAAATATGTGGACACTAAGGCAGTTTATGCTGAAAAGATAAATACCTTTTGTTCAAAATCTGGATTGAAATAATAATTACTGAATACATATGTACTATATATTTGAAAACCTGTATAGAAAGTTTATTCAGTTTATTCTACCTATGGTAGTAATCTATAAGTTGATATCAATAATATTGTAAATGAATACTTATTATTCTTTTAAATAAAACTTGCTTTTTCTATCTTTAAACTCAATATAAAAAGAAGAACATTTTGCCATTGCGCTCGCAAATGTACAGTTAGTTGTATTTTTTTCTTAAAAGTAAATATTTTCCAAAATATTAAAGAAATTTTGTCGTGTTCAAGTTCACAGCTAAATTATCACAATATTGTGAAGAAATTACATTCCTGATTTGAATAAAAAAAAAGAACAGTTAATCTCCAACAATAGTTGAGTATAATGCGCATTTTCTCTGCCACTACGCATGTCATCAGTACTCTTTGTGTCAACAGGGAGATAGTTGTAAAGTCGTCAATATCATCTACATATTTAACCCGTCAGAGCTTAGGAAAATGTGTACGAGAATAATCTTTACTGTCTACATACTATTAACAAAGGTTGTCAGCTTTTGTTGTTTTTTATGTTTCTAGTAAAGGTCATACTTCATACACTCCCAAAGGACCAAGCTTCTGTTTTCTTGTTTCCCTTATTCAAATCAGGAATGTAATTTCTTCACAATATTGTGATAAATTAGCTGTGAACTTGAACACGACAAAATTTCTTTAATATGTAATAACTACAGTTCGATTAAATTCTATTCTTAATTTTCAAAAATGTCATACAAATAACGTACAAAATCGATATAAACTGATCTCGTTTGTTTTCTACATACCAATTAGTGAAAGAACTTTTAGAATAGAATGTCCGTGCACCTAATAAAAGCAGATATTTTAATAAGTCTAAATTTTGACGAAAGCTGAAAAAATTGGCTAACATGTTTGCTTACAAAGCTAAAGTGTTAGTAAATTCTGCAAATAAAAATACAAAATATAGTATATGCGGCAAAAAAGTACTTATACCTTTTTTAGAATCTAGAATTTTTAGATATAGAACGGTACATTCACTCGGCTTTAAACTGACTGTACTTTGTGTTCGCCATTTTGTGTTCGCCTAGAAATCGGACAAGTTATTTTTATTGTTATATGTATTTCCCAGAGCTGAAAACTTTTGATTTTATTAAACATTACGTAAGAAATAGACACTTGTATTATATTCATAAAAAAAAACATTAATGGACTCACATATATATCTACAAACATACATAGTATATACATACGTATACTATATATATAAATACATATATTGTGGCTTCACATTAAAAGAAAACGAAGGAATTGGTAATTGGTTGGGGTTTAAGTTCAAATTCATTTAATTTTGTACACATATCAAATATACATATATTTTGCATATGTTACACCTATACCTCTTTTTTAAACTTTTTTATCTTGGACTAGCACTCAAAAGATGACCCCTACACATGCGATGCATTGTGCTGGAACTAGAGGAAAAAGATAGTTAGAGAAATTACAGAAGGTGTAGCTTCACTATCTTACAACTCCGCTTTTGCTTTTGTTTTAGGCAGTGTTGAAGCGTCTCTGATGTCAAGGAGACGTATTAAATTTTGAAACTTCGTTTTTAGTAGCCATTTTTAGTAATTATTTTACTTTGTCGGTGCTACACAATACCGACGAAGGAGGGCGTTCTGATGTGCCTGTGGATTGGTCACAGGAGAAGCCGTTACTTTTCAGTGACCAGTGACTATGCTTTCGACACTGAAACCTTGCGACAACAACTGACACAAAGCCACACAAATGCGAGGTCTTTTTATGAGTCTGAAACTGGGGTTGAACCCACGAACATTTTTCGTTTTGTAGTCAACGTGCAAACTAATTTTTAATTAAATTTTTTTTCAGGATTTTTATTAATCCAGGGATTGGAAATTTGGTGAACTTTAATTCTTTTAATTTGAATTTCTGTGTTCTGATACATTGATAAATTGGACAAATTAAAATAATGTCACAAACCAGAAAAGTTAATTTGTTTACGCTATTGTTTATACAGGTGGGTTTAAACATTGATAATTGAGCAATGAAAATGGCTGAAATTTATAATAATTTAATAATTTTGTCTAGGGTGGCGATGGTCGAAGTAGTCTGCACGTTGACAACAAAACGAAAAGTTTTCCTGGGTTCAACCCCAGTTTCAGACTCATAAAAACATCTCGCATATTTTCTGATGTGCATTTCCGTGTCTTTGTGTCAGTTGTTGTAGGAAGGTTTCAGTGGCGAAGGCATAGTTACTGGTCACTGAACAGTGACGGCTTCAGCTGTATCCAATCCACAGGCACGTCAGAACGCCCTCCTTAGTCGGTAGTGTGTAGCACCGGCGAAGTAAAATAATTACTAAAAATGGCTACTAAAAACGAACTTTCAAAATTTATAATACGTCGCCTTGACATCAGAGACGCTACAACACTGCTGTAAAAGCAAATAACGTGCAAAAAGCAGTGTTGTAAGATAGTGAAGCTTCACCTCCTATCATTTCTCCTACTATCCCTTTTCCTATAGTTCCAGCACAATGCATCGCATGTGTAGGGGTCATCTCCTGAGTGCTGGTCCCAGAGAAAAAAAAAAGAAAAAAAAATAATACCCCTACTAAATAGAAGGTAAATTTTTTTATAGATTAATTAAACGCCGAACGAGAGGTTTTTGTGAGAATTAAGATCTACTCTCTACTCTTTCCTTAAAAAAGGTAACACATAATCTCACCATTCTAGGCCCGTATCAGAACAGAATTAAAGATTATTACCTTCACTGAATACAGTTTTACTGTTTAGCAGAAAATAATAATTTTCTGCAAAAGAAAAATTTTGTTCCATTGTTCGCCATACTCGTACATCGAAGAAATTATTCGTGGTAGATTTAGGCAATTTCACAAGGAAACATATTGGCATAATTTCTCAATATTTTAAAATTGCTGTTGTGATTGAAACTAAAAGTCATAAAATAAGAAGTATTTTTTAACTATGTATGTTTATTGGATTGTCTGAAAGTAGCAGTAGGAAACTGAGTCGTACGGTGAAACTTTTTGGTCGAGGCGGCGATTATACATATAAAAAAACAAGCTTCACTTTTACAGTAGCGAATGTCTTTCAAGATAGCGATAACCAATTCATCTTTTCTTTTGGTTATTTATTATTTTGTTTGAGAGTGAACAAATTAACACCATTTTGCTTTCTATTACACAAAGTTTAAAATTTTATATCTAAGCATGGTGGTGATGGCTGAAGTTTGCACGTTGACTAGAAAACCAAAAATTGCCTGTGTTCAACCCAGTTTCAGACTAAATCATAAAAATACCTCGCATTTTTTTTGAAGTGCATTAGTGTGTCTTACTAAAAATTGCTATTAAAACGAAGCTTCAAAATTTAATACGTCTCCTTGACATCAGAGACGATTCAACAACGTGAAAAAGCAGAGTTGTAAGATAGCGAAGCTTTACCTTCTGTCTTTTATCTAACTGTCCTTTTTCTCTAGTTGCAGCACAATTCATCGCATGTGTAGGAGTCATCTCATGAGTGTTCAAGATGAAAAAAAGTAACAAATTTCAGCGAATTCAATGTAATGTCTAAAGCAAGGAAAATCCAATTGGACTGATCTTTGATGTAAATAAATCGACAGTGTGATAGTATTTGTAAAATTTCCAATAATAATTTTATAAATATTTTCCTTTCAGTATTCCAACTTTATATTTTAGGTCACAATTTAATAATTCAGTTCCTTACTGCGTAAATTGAGGGGTACATTTACTGGTATCTTTATTTTATTAAAAGGGAAATTGAGAAATTCATTTTTGTAGGCCTTAGATAATTTACAATTACATATTAATTTTCTCTTTTTCAAAATAAGACGTTATTGGTGTTATTGATTAATCCAATTGAGCGATCAAATTTGTTTGTTTTCTTTCATTTTGAAGTAAAATTTAGTTTTCATTTTACATTTGTATTTATTTAAAGGTTAAGTTCAAGTTTTTAAGGTTGTGTTATATTTAGTTTAAGAAATACAACAACGTCTGTTCACTGTACGCAAACAATTAAATTTATTTCATATACTTACAAATCTATGGAGAGTAGCTTCGGTGAATGTCGACTACAATTTTGTTTTATTATAGCCACTAAAGTATGGGTAGGAAACACAAAAAAAATTTTGTTTCCCATAGTAAGAGATCTGTTACCTAAATTTTCTTTTATAAAAAATTATATATATAATATAAGAAGAATTGTATATGTAAAATATTTAATCCTACTATTAATAACCAAAAAAAATAGACGTTAGTCAATGACTGGCTACCGTGGTAGCCCTAATTACTTTTGACGCACTTTATATTAAAAATTATATTTTTTTGTTAAATATTTGTTAAAATATATAAAAAAAAAAAACCATTTCGTTCTATACATCCGCGTTATTTTATGTATTTTAAGTCTCTACGTTCCCCTTTTTCATCTGTTGCTAAGCTATCAAGCTAGGGCTTAAGGTTATTTTTGTGCTGTAGTTTCTTCATGCTATATAACGGTACTTTTTTATTATTGGTTAAATTTTTAAATTAAGACAAAGGCAAACTAAGAGCCTCGTGATGGTACTGAATGGCAAAAGGACCTTTCGCCGTCCCATAAATTTAAAAGCTTTAATATCATGCGTTAACGTTGTGGCTCAGCATGATGAAACGAAATGTTGTCAAAAGCACAAACTTTTAAGTTATATTTGAACTTGGAGATGGTTGACATAATTGTCCACCATACAAACAAAAAGCACATGAGAGTTATGCAAAAAAAAATTTAAAAATACGTGCGCCTTCATTGGTAACGAAAAAAATTATTAAACAAATTATAATGCTAAAGATCTTTGGGCTATCACATCTTATGCAAATCTATCTGCATATTACAAGACAAGTGAGAACTTAACGATCGATGAACAGCTGTAGAACTAAAGTCACACAGCCTGTGAAATATGGGACTAAAGTTTGGTGGGTTTGTGATGCCAATAACTCTTATCCACTCCAAGGGCAATTGTATACTGGTAAACTGGCAAGGGTTCTTAAGATTCGGCAAAGGGGAAAGGGTTGACAGGTCTATGTAATGGAAGTGGGCACAACATCACAATGAATAATTTTTTTACCACTCTCAGAAAATCATTCAGCGTGTGTGATAAGCCAGTATGCGACCAGCATACTAGAACTATTTCAAAATGCTTCGAATGTGCGTAAAGAATTATAATGAAAAAATATAACAACAAACTTGTAAAAATTAACAATAAAAACCTCATGATAGAAAATGTAGTGCAAAACATATAGAAGTTGAATGGGAGTAGAGGGGTACCCGGCCATTGACTCTCGTAGGTGTCAACTTTGTAACCTTTTTAAATATATACCAAGTTCATATTATTAACGTTTTATTTATTTTTGTATATTTATAAACATCTAAATCGCGATGATTTTGAGTTTCAGCGCCATATCTTCATTATTGCAGAACTGAGAGCATTTTTTAATTGAAAAAGTTACCCGAGTACCCGGTTATTGACCGTAGGGTTAAAGGATCCCAAATTTATTACCAAAAAAATTGGCGCGAACTATAATTTACTATGTGCGGATATTGTGGAATGGAAACTTTAACGGTTTCTACAACCTTTTTGCTATCTTCTTGGTACCATTTACATATTTCTGCTTTCTTATTATAATAAAAAAAATACAAACAATATGAAACAAAGCTCTTACAGTTGTGTCGGGTAATATGGAATATTGCACAGTGTCCGAAATACCTAATTCAGCGCCATTAAATTCGCAAATGTATAAAAACAACGCCTAATAATTATTTTTTTACTGAAATTTTATTTAGCATGTAGCATGAAGCATCGAAATATCGAGTAAAAATTAAAAAAAAAGTAATTAAAAAGAAAACGCTCCTTAATATAAATAGTAATAAAAACGGCTAATGGCAAACCTATGTTTTTCTAATCAGAATCAGAAATATCAGAACCAACAGGATCTTCTTGAATAATTGGCTCTGAAAGCAAGTTCAGTACATCCGTATCTATTTTGAAATTGTTCCGGGAGAATATTGAAGGTCCTTTGGAGAGCGAGGATATGAGAGGATCAGAGGAGAACAGTAGAGAGTACAATAAATCTTCCATTGTGTTTTTTCTTGAATTTTTGCGCGTATAATGCTCTCTAAACTTCCATAAATCCTTATTTCACGATTCCTCGGCTTCTTCTGACATCATGCCAATTGGGAGAGATACATTATTTATGATGTCAGCACCGTGAAATAATATCTTATGCACGGAAGATGGCTTATAGAACCATGGATATTTTTCAACAAAGATTTCCGCTGTTTGCCAGCAAAATATTTTGAAAGCATTTGTTTTAACTTTATACCCACAAGCCATAGTTCGTAATATAACACTGAGAATCTATTGATTATTTCCTCACTAACTTCAGTTAAAAGGGAAGCCAATCCCGACCCAGGTTTAGGAACATTGTAACGAAGAAAGTCGGGATTACCCTCGTTTTCAGCGTACAACTCGTATGAAGCTAATGCCTAATTCATAAGTATATTTTGAATGAAATCTTTTATTTATAATTATATTATATTCGAAATTAATTATTATTAGCACTATTGAATTTATTATTTGAATGTCACCTTAAGTTTAGTCTTGACTACAGTCTACCATATGCATAAACTTGAATTTAACGGTTTGGAAGATTTGACTGCATCTGGTGGTGAAACATGGCATTATTGTGAGTAATATTATTATACAATACAATCCTGATTTAGTATACTACGATTTCTGTACAACCGTCCACGTAAAGAGCCAAAGCTTCAGGGGTGTATGCAATAACATTATTGGCTTCAAAAGCAATACTTTTTTAATCTTTGCTCCAACCTCGGAATCAGAATGAATCATGGATACCACTTGTGATGCGTTTCCACAACGAGTTCATCACAAGAAGTTTTATTTACAATCTGTAAAACTTTGTTAAATTGTGTTTTTGAGGTACATTATTCAGTGAAATCCTTTGTAGGTCGTCCAAGACTGTTACAACTTGTCGGCCAAACTAATAGAATTTCACTGTCCAACCAATCTTTATTTCGTTTTTCAAAATTCGATAACGTTCTATTGCAGTTTTCCCACTTTTATACTAATTTGCTAATGAAGCTCCTCATTTTTTTTTTATTTCGAGGCACTCTTCCTCATTATATTTTGTTTTATTTATTATATTATTAAATACGTGGGCCCCCAAAGCTAACATTTTATTAGTAGGAACGAGTTCATTGTGCCAAATTAAAAAAAGAGTGAGTTTGGAAACATTCATTGTACCTGAAAAATGCAATTACCAATAATCGGGCAAGAACGGGCAGATAATTTTGGACATTTCATAACCCCAAAATTATACATATAACAAGAATTAGACCGAATCCGATCGGCCCTCAAAAGTGGCACTCCACGAAACTATAGTATATAGTCAGTGTTTACTAAAGTGTGGCACAAACACCACAAAAATATCTTACAAGCATTTCATGAAATTGCAATTAGTGTGTATGTATTACTTGCTCATTGCAAAACACATGCTTCCAAAAATATTTCTTTTGTTCCACGATCAAAACATTGAAGAAGAGAACACAAGTACAACAAAACAATGTTAAAATAAAACAACGCTGAAGTAGAAGATCAAAACTATTTTGGAACATTCAAAACATGTTTGAATAACTCGTAGACAAACTTGCAAAGAAACTTTTGCATTTTTTATGAACATAAAAAATCGAATGTATACAAATAAAATAAAAATATCACAATTCATATTAGGTTTGACGTTCGTTTGTAAGAAAAATATTTAAAATTTCGCAAAAAATTTTAAAAATTTATAATTTCACCTACATTTAATGCATCCATTTCAATATACATATATTTACGATTACTAAAATTTAGAAAAATCACGAAAATCAGAAAGTTTAAATTATGAAAAAAATTATATACATATGTACGTGCTTTTTACGCTTTTTTTGTGTTTGTTCTTGTGTACTCGATGCTTTTGGTGTAATTTACCGTTTTTTTTATTTCATTGTATGTTTTTGTTTTGATGTGCTGCTTCATTTGAACACACAAGCACAAACAAAATTATAGAGAGAAACTTTTCAAATGGTGCTTGTTTTGTTTCAATGAGAGTCATGTTTTGTTATGCTTGTTTTGTTGATAATGTTTACACTGGAATACACGGCTTGGAAGTAGTGTGCTTTAGTCCCCGTCCATATTGTGAAACATTTGCTGCAAAACTTTTTTGAATTCTCTTTTGAAGCTTCAGCAGCGTCCATACATGAAACTTTTGCTTCATGTTTAGTATTTTTTATTCCTCCCTTCTATCTTCTTTCTTTAATTTTTTTTGACATTTCTCAATACCGAATGTAAATATAAAATAACTACCCTGTGATAGAAGGTGTGAATATTTTTTTTGGATACACATTTGAAGCACAAGGTATAATTTGAAGCAAAATGGACGCTAAGAAGAAAAATTATATAATAATTTTTATATAATTTTATATTTTTTTTTTAAATTTTTGATTATATTTCACAAAAATTAACAATAAAACAGGGTAGCTATTATTATGATAGAAGTTAACAGTATACCAAACGAAAAGAAATAAAATGAAACGTCAAATACACCTCATCTCAAAAGATGCAAATAAGAAATTCAACAAAAGCTGCATGTACATGAAACAGCGTACATACTTCCACTCCTCTTCCCCTTCTCGTCAACAAACTCAAAAGTTTTGCAGCAAATGTTTCACAATATGGACAGGGACTTAGAATACAGAACTTTCAATACATTTTGTACAGCTCTTTAGTGTGTACTACTAGAAGGCCAGCGGGCATTGTTTATGTGTTAGTGTCTCATACGTGTGAGCTGAAGTGAGAAAGAGCAATATTACAAGTGTTGCCAGTGAAGAATTTCGCACCACTGGCTTCCAAACTACGCATTTGAAGAAATATTAAAAAAAACTCCATCAGAGAATGGGCGGCATTGTTTTGCTAATTCTAACGCAATTAAATATGTGGATTTGGTTTTTTTGGCATTCTGCCCGGTTGAAGAACTATCAATAGTTGTCACGCTAATTTCTCCCTGATATTCAGCTGCCATATTTTCGTAAAAACGTTTTTTTAATGTCATGAGGATTTCATTTCTTTTATCACTTTTAACACCTTTTTCGTAGTCCTTATGGATACTTCTATAATGTCTCTCAATATTATATTTTTTTCATGGTAACTACAGCGCACATATTAGACATTCCGAATTTCCAGAAATATTTTCTGCAAAAAAATGTTTTTTTCCCATTCAATATTAAACATTTTATATATTTATTAGGCAACACATTAAATAAAAAGTTAATTTCACTGTTTTTATTATATTATCGGCTATATTGACTAACAATTCAATCGATAATAATTAAGTTACAACTTCAATATTAATAAAAGGACAAAGTAATACAAGTCAGCAATTTAATAAGAAGTTTTAAAGAGAGCTAGTGATGTACATATGGGTTACGATTACAGTTTTAATAATCGACAACACTCAATATATCAACTTTACTTGTTTTATTCTGTGATAAACAAGCAGTTGCCAAGGGAGGGTGTACGACGCTTGTTTCTTTAATTTTATAAAAAAAAAGAGAATAAGAAAATGCCTATGTATGTGTTTGGTAAACAATGTATATAGTACATCAAATATGCTATCACATGTATTAACTTCTACAATCTATTTCTATTGAACTAGATAAACACAGGTCCCCAACTTTTATTTTTTAGTAAACACATATGTACCTTTAACAAAAAAACTAAGCCGATAATGATATGTACGGCAATATTTCACATTCTTATTTCCAAGTAAGTTATAGCAGATAGTGATAACTTAAGCTTTTTGCTATTATTGATTAAAATTGATGTATAAAAATTTTTGAACCTTCGTTTTTAGTAGCCGTTTATAATAATTATTTTACTTCGCCGGTGCTACACATTGCCAACGAAGGAGTGCGTTCTCATGTGCCGTGGATTGGTTACAGCTGAAGCAGTTACTGTTCAGTGACCAGTAGCTATGCCTTCGCCACTGAAATATCCTGACAACAACAGACAGAACAAGTAAGAGTGCTATATTCGGCTGTGCCGAATCTTAGATACCCTTCACTGGCTCCCTTTATTTCTGAAATTCGCCTGAATTGCCGGATAGTCGTTTAGTAGTGCCGAATTTTTACTTAATTGTTGGATCTGGTCCAAAGGACTTATATGATTATAGACCCACACATACATATAGAGTATATTAATAATGCATATGTACATAAATAATTAAATTTCAATACGTAGAATTAGAGGAATACACTTATTTTCAAAACTATTGTTTTCTTCCGGGCATATGCTTGTTTATATTTTTCATTTCTGTATATTTCTATTGAATATATTTTTACAATATATTGGAAACTAAATCACATTGGACGAATGATCTCAATTTTTTAGAAGAATTTTTATGCACCAAACAAGCGCTTTGCATTTCAAATGGAAATACGAAGCAACGAAAAAAAAATTTATTTTCTTTACACATCCTTCCTTACGTTAAATTAGGCACAACTGTTGTTCCCTTAGATGAGCTATGAACGTTTGTTTTCTAAATTAAAAAAAAAAAATTGTTGACTTTTTTCCAATTAATGTGTTTCAAAATTATTAATTTCTATAACCAGTAAAAAAAAAAACGCAAGTTCTAAGGGACACCTATGATTCGAACTCATTCAAAGAAATCTGCTACTCTACAACTTCCTCTTTGCTAGCTAATCCATCGACCTCATTCAATTCAGAGTCATTAAATCGGTTAAAGGCCTAAAGAACTTTTTCAGTAGCCCATATGTATACATGTATGTAAACAAAATAATAAAACAACAAAGTTATGAACATAAAGAATGCCATAAGCTCCCTATAGGAGTGAGCGAAACAATATATGTATATGTTTATAGACAAGAATGATTAAATAAAGATTACGCCTTGCGCATGATTTACCGTTTGATGACGTTTGCATCCCCTCGAAGAGATTGCCAAATGTTTATTATATGCAAAACTAATACTTTCTCGTACAAAATTTATATTTTATACTACATTTGCAATTGCAAACAAAGTAACAGCAAAAAAACAAGTGAGAAATTAATTGTGTTACAATGTAATATTGCTATCAAAATTTTTTTGTTTTCATAAAGCTGTGTCATTATATAGTTTTCAAAGAGATGAAGCTCAAAGGAAGTTATGGGTGAAATTTTGCAAGCGTGTAAAGCATTGGTGTCCAAAAATTAAATGAGGGGTATTGGTGAGAGAATTTGCCGAGCAAACATAATGTCAAACGTTTCAAATAAGAAAGAAAATGCCAGCTATATACAACTTATTAAATGAATGTAATTTCAATTTTAAGAAAAAGATAAATAGCAGTTATCAATTTCAATAAATAATTTTAGAACACTTATATGGGGGGAAAAAACAAAAATAAATTCATATAAAACAGTTTTTTTGGGCTTAAATATTATACTAAAAAGTTTAACCATCTGTCATTCCTCATTATAATTTTTAAAATCGGTTTGAAAATTTTAAATTAAACATTCCATATTAATACTTGCATGGCAATTGCGAATTAATAAAATGTTTTTTAAATTCAACGAGGTCATTTTATTTCGCTGCTTGGAACAAACGTTTTTCATGTCTGAAAATATTTGTTCGCATAAGTAGTGGAAAAAAATGATAAATATTTTAAATACATTTTTTTGAGCTGGGGACATATCGCAACATCAAAATTTTTCCAAAACTATAGAGTTCTAATTTTATCGAAATCTTTTACCTCAGATCTAAGTATTATTAGCTCTGATTGAAACGTGTTCATTACCCGCTTTTAATGTTTTGTAACATAAAAGGCATTGAATGTTTTTATCGTATTCAATTCTAATTGAATCGTGTGTGTTTACTGTGTTTCGTCCAACAAGAAACAACAACAATGCTTAATAAATTTCTGAAAAAAATGACAACAACCATCCGCATGTATATTCATCGCTTGCTCAACGACGACTGAATGAAAATTTTAAAAGAGAATAACTACTGTCTGTGTAAATTTTTCAACAATTGTTGTATGGGACGTACATCACTGGTGTAAAGCCTGTAAATGCTGAAAAAGAAAAAATTTGTGCTTTACATTTTAAGCAAGAGGATTTTGAAAGAAATTTAATATATGAAATGGGTAAGTTACCACATAATCAATTCTTTAAGTCCGTTAATAAGTCGTTATAGGATTTAGTAAACGAAGTACTAAGAAATTAAAACCCAATGCAGTTCCGTCCTTAGAAAATACTATTATTGATAGTGAAAAGAAAACTGCTTATGGCACTGAAGAAGATGAAACAAAAAAACAAATAAATAATCAAAAGAGTTTAAAAGTAAAATGTGTAAATGCCGAATTGCCGACTGACACTGAAGAAGATGGCCTCCAAAGTTACACTAAAACTTTATAATTGAAAATGTATGTTAGTATTTAAAAAAACAACAAATAATTATTTAAATAGTTTCTAGAGAATCACTTCTTAAGGAGAATTGTTCGCTGAAAATGGCAAAAAGTCAATGTGATGTGACAATAAAAAATTTATCTTGTCGTATTCAAAAAAACTAAGCTTTGCAAACTCAAATCTCGAGAAGGCACTGAGGCGTTTGTTTACTGAGAGTCAAATAAAAAAACTAAAAAGCGGTGATAAAAGACAAAATTTTACCGAAACAGACATTGCTCAATCTATCACCCTATACTAAGCGAGTGCCAGAGCTTACAAACTTTTAAGGAAGAAACATTTCCCACTTCCATCGGTGAGAACGATGCAAAGATGGTCGGAAAAATTGGACATGTCGAAAGGTATTTTGGAGCCTGTTGTGAAACTACTATCTGCGGCCAACCAAATGTCAGAAATTGAAAAAGTATGTGTGTTGAGTTTTGATGAGATGAAGGCAAAAAAAGCATTGCTATGACAAGTCAGCAGATTTAGTGCTAGAACCAGCTAATTATATCCAAGTGGCCTTGCTAAGAGGTAAGTTATTTGTATCAAAATCAAGAATTTTTAGAACCTTTGTTAATTCGCTGGAAGGTTTAATTTCAAATTGGAAGCAACCCATATATTATGACTATGATACCCAAATGTCAAAAAGTATTTTATTCAATATATTGAATACTATGAAGCAGAGTGGCTTTACAATTGTGGCCATTGTTTGTGACTTAGGTGGAGGTAACAGAAAACTGTTCAGTGAACTTGGAGTTGATTACGAAAAACCATGGTATGTTTTATGTAAATATGCCTCAATAATTTTTTTAAATTTTTTTTTTGTATGAATATACGTAACATATGTATATATGTAGGTTTTTGTTCGATGAAATCAAAATTTTTGTTTTTAATGATGTTCCTCATTTGATAAAACTTTTGAGAAATCATTTCATTGATGGTGGGTTTATCATTAACGAAAAAGAAGTCAAAAAGGATATAATTTTAAGTCTCCTATCCCTCCAATCAAATGACTTGCAGATCACGCATAAAATATCACCACACAATTTATGTGTGGTCGGACCTGAAAGGCAAAAGGTTAAACTGGCCACGAAACTTTTTTCACATACAATTTCGCAATCTATAACACGAGCCGCCAGTTTGGGATATTTGAGCAACGAAAATTAGAGCGAGTGCAGTCAACTCTTTAAACTCGTAATTACTTACATAATATAATTTTTCTAGAACATACCTAAACTACTTAAGAAATTTCACTTAACTAGGTAAATGACTGGTTCGATGTTATGAATTCGAGAGTACCGAGACAGGATACCAGAGACCGATTACACGCATATGGTTTAGCACTTGAAAAACAAAATATCATTCTAAATAATATGTCGCAAATGATGTCAGAGATCCGTGTGATTGGCAAAAAGTCTATGCTACCTTTCCAAAAAGGTTGAAAATTATATTGTACTCTAAAAATTTGTGACACAGATTTATTTCTTTTGACATAAATGTATTCTACAGGTATCATTCAATCTAATAAAGCGTTACAAATGCTATATATTGAACTTAAAAGTCGATATAATATTGAGTATTTGCTAACGTATCGGTTTAATCAAGATGTGCTGGAAAATTTTTTTGGAATAATTAGGTCGAAAGGCGGACTTCACGATCACCCTGATCGAGAAGAATTCAAATATAGACTTCGATCATATTTAATGGGGTCTAACGAAGGCATTTTGGGTAGTAATGCAAATGTAGAAGTTGACAATACACCCGATTTAGATGTAGATAATTCTTTAACGGGTAAGTTGAAAGCTTAAATTTTAAATAACACAAAGTTTTATAAACTTTGTGATTTCTTCAGGTACTATACTTAAGAGTGTTAACCGTAACATTCAGGCAGATGTTTTGGCTACAGAAACTAACCAAAGCGAAATAGAAAATATGGAATATGATGGTTTAGAGAACTTGGCCGGATATATCTGCCACAAACTGAAGAATGAAAATCCTGATCTTGTGAGTAATTATTCAACCGAACGCAATTATTCATGGGTTAATCACTTAAGTGAAGGTGGACTTAGTAAGCCATCAACTTCGTTAATGAACACGCTAATACTGTGTGACTCAATTTTTTCCAAATTGAATGGCGACAAATTATTACTCGCAAGTGGATATTTACAAAAGCATTTGTTGGAAGCAAAAGAAATTCAAGCCAGTGATGACGTAAAAAAACTTTTTTTTAGATGTAGAATGTATTTTAGAATTAGAAAACTAAATTCTGAAATTGTTGAAAGCACGTATAAGAGAAAGAGAAAGTATAGTAAAATAACAAACTAAAAATTCTATAAATATTCTTTAAAGATTTTTATTTTTAAGTAAAATAACAACAACAAATTTTGGAATGGGGAAAAAGGGAAATAATTAACACTTGGGTTCACTATTTATATGTATAAAATATTTAAATAAAAATAAATGGAAAATAAAATAGTTCTTTAAAATTGTTTATTATCAAACTGAATTTGCCCCACTGTCCTGTTTTTACAATAACATAATAGTTCTTCAGCTGAGTTTTATTAGCCAATCAGAATACATGTTGAGTGACGTCAGAGTTCCATCATGCGCAGAAAAGTATTTTTATTTTAGCTTGTTGGCGTAATCTTTATTTAATCATTCTTGTTTATAGATAAGAATGTAAATCAGAGACCGCAAAACACCGCACATGTGCGAATGCTATTACACTAATAAAGAGGGCATGTAGCCATAATTTTAATTTTTTTGAATACAAACTTTAGTCTTCAGTGATTATTGAAGCATGCGGGTTGTGTATTCCCATGTTACTTGAAAACCAAGGCTGCCACTTTATTATTATTTATAGATATGAGCAGATTGTGTAGTAGTTTTTTACTAGACTCTGCAATGTTGAATGAATATGAAAATGATTTTTTGTTTGCCGAAAATTACTTCGGTAAATCTGAAAGCTTAGTATGGCAACGCACGGAACAAATTAGTGCATTCATTTATTCTAATATTAAAAGTAGAATAATAAACTGTAAATATTTTTCTATTTGTGTAGATGAGTGCACTTATATTAATGACAGTATATTTTTCTTCAGCGTTTTTTTTTTTAATGGAAATAAGAAGGCAACACTTAAAAAATGTAAATATTATACACTTTGTCGCAAAACTCTACATACGATTTAATTTCTTCAATAAATTTTAATTTTTCAGAGAAATACAAAAAAGTTGTTAAACTTTTTTATTTCATAGGATTAACGATCTTTACAGAAAATAAAAAATAAAAATTCACGCTGTTTAATATTATAGAATGAAAAATATAATAAATTGTATAAAAGCAAAAGTCTACATATGATACATTATAAAAACTTTGGAGTGACTTAGAAAATATTCAATGGATTGTATGGTCTTTTTTGCATCTTAAACTTCTTTAAGCCTTTTTGGGCATCGAAAAAAATTATTTTTTTGTTATTTCGGGGAAATATTTCCCTTTCGTCTCTTAAAATCATTATCAAGTGAGAAGCGGAGGAAGTTATTCTATATCTAAGTTTCTGTTTTAAATAAATTAATAAATGTGCCCTGTTAAATACTTACAAGTAAGAATTTTCAAAAATTTTACTTCACATATAAAATAACGATCAGATTTAATGCAATTTCGAAATCATATGTAGAGTTTTGTGACTAAGTGTATATTGTATTTCTTTTTTTCTGGCTTTGCTGTCTCTTTCTATTGATAGATTTATATTAATTAATGAAAAATAAATTTAGTGTCATACGGGCTTTAATAACAATTATTATTCATACGAGTATATATCAGAAGTGGGAATTTTTTGGGTATTTTTTTTACTTTTTTTTTACATACTGGCAGCATTACTGAAATGATGGAAAAATAATTACGCTCAAAGACAAACAACAAAAAGAAGCATAAAATGTGAATGCTTGAGCCAGAAGCCACACCACCTTTTTTTTGCTTATTAATGGCGCAAAATGAAAGAACGGTAAACATCAGTGTAGAAAATAATATTTCTTTTTATGACACTGCCATAACAAGCATAAATGTAGAACTTGATTTTTCGTTGATAAAATTTTTAATTCAAATATGCAAACATTGGCAATGTTTACACTGAATGCTATTTCTTTTATTATTATTATATAAATTTTATTATAAATTATGTAAAATCGGAAAATTTTTAATACATTATGTGCTTAAAATTTTGAAAAAATCTAATTTTTTAAGTCACACTTTTAAAATTGTTACTATTTTGCAAAATAAACAAATTCCCAGTTCAGTGCGAACTTCATTGTTATAAATTTTTTTAAAACCAAAATTATGTTGTGATTTAACTTTAATGAAAACCCGTCGATTTCTTTACCCGTGACTGTAAAATTATTTAATTTATTGCGTCTCAAAATATTTTTCAGCATAGTAAGCATGTAGCATTCGCTTTAAAATGGTACATTTTGTTTTTTTCTTAATAACCCAAAAAAAAATCTGAGTTTGAAGAGCAGTGTTGCCGGGAAATAATGATGAGATAAATTGATATCAAATTAGAATTATTTTTTACAATTTACGAAGGCAATGTTATATCTAGTAGTGATTATGGTAAAATCGAAACAATGTTGAATGTGAGTTTTTATTAGTGAAATGCAAAAGGGCAAATCTTTAAATTTTATACCTTTACAGGAGAAAGAAAAAATTAATAAAATAAGAAATATTGTGATTATTCATAAACATGATTTTTTCACAATAAGAATTTTTCTTATTCTTCAGACAGATTTGCTTTATTTAGTAAAAATAAACTATTTGCGGAATCTTCTACTTCCATAAAATATAAGTAATATTTGAGTACTTCATTTAAATGTATCAACTACTTACAGCACAAAATGGTGTAAGCCTCTGTTTGAAAGATCCGATTACGCAAGAATAGTGTAAGCCACAAATGCATCATAATATTCTTTTTTGGTAGCTGTACAGCAAAGAAGACACTATTATTGTTCAAAAAACGTACGGCGTAAGTAACTTTTTTTCGTCGTACAAATTTGAGACGCTTCTTTGTTTCTGGTAAAAATTATGCCAAAACCCATTTTCGATTTTATTTGAGGCTTCTTCTTTAATGCAACAATTTCTTACTGCCGAATTCATTTATATTTTAGTTCATTTCATTCATTAAAGAATTAATAAATAAATTTCCATGAAAAATCAGTTATTATACATTTTTTACATCCAAAAAAAAGTTTAAGAATTTAAATTTTAATAATAATTCATAAAGCAGCAGACAATTCTGTAATTTGAAAGTTTGGCATATTTAGGTTGCTCAGTTGGCGTATTTTAGTTTTGAATAGTTAGCATCTCGATACCACGTATTTATTTGAACATATTTTTAAAATAAAACTCACATTCAAGGCCATTGGCTCGCATACATAATCCGCCATTGTAGCAATTTCAGCATTTTCACTGTTAGATTTAATATTTTCGTTCGTTAAGCCGATGCGACACGTATTAATATCCGCGGCAATATTTGTATTAGTGTGCGTTAGTGTTCAAAAAACAGTCACACATAGACGTAAGACGTAAGAAAACATTCGACCTTTTTTGAAATTTTGTAAAATGTTTTTTAACAGAAAATGTAAAAATAAAATTATTTATTATAAATTTTATTGGTGTAGCGAAGAACAATTAAGTCTTTCCTACTACTTATTTTAACAATCATACCAATCAATTCTATTCAACTTGTCTCAGTTTTTTGTTTTTTCTTTACATGTAAAATTTTAAATATATATAAATATAAATCGGATAATCATCTGTATGACCTCTATCCCAACATTATTTCGTGGCAACACTGTTCGTAGAAATTGTTATTTATTAAGATCAGCTTTAAAACTTAACTTCAGATTACTTGAAACTTTTTAAAGGCTAAATTAAAACTACCATATATAACTGAGCTTTGTTTTAGTTGCTTCTATGTCAAAAATTAAGTATTTTCTTTATTTTTTTCTTGTGCATATGTATGTATATCGTCATATGAATTTATAAAACCCGTAAGTTACATTGACAAAATTTAGCAGGAAAAACAATTTCAAACTAACTTCTACGCTTGCACTTAGGTACTTCCGAATTTTGTTGATAAGAACGTAATTTTTTATTGCAGCCGTGTAAAATTTTGCATGAATATGTATTTTTATACTGTGCATCATAATCGGTCAAAAATTCGATTTCCAATTTTTCGTAACATGGGGATATTATGAAATTATATGAGGTTATGCACATTAGTCTATTCCACATACGAGCTGTTCGGCAAAAAAAAACGATTTTTCTCTGTAATGCGTAGTGCGAGTCTCTGCACTAATGGATGCGATCTTAATGATGATCGCGTCGTGCTCAAGAATGACCTGGTTTCGGGAGCAAGTTCTCTGATTTCATTAGAACAAATCCGATTATAGTAACGATAGAACAAAGAAACGCAGCCCACGTTACGACGATGCTCAAGAGAGTCAATAGAGTTGGCTACCCTACTATCTCCTATGAATTTCTTCGCCATGATCCCTGAGAAAGCTCGATATAATTCGAGAGAAGATATCACCGATACCAAAAGCAATAAGTTTGGACAAAACTGCTCCATGCCACACTCTGTCAAATGCTGTGGAAATATCTAGAGCCACCAACTTACCTTCGCCAAAATGGTGAATGGATCGACACCATTTTGCCGAGAGGAAGGCCAATAAGTCTCCCTGGGAACGACCTCCACGGAAGTCATATTTCCGGTCGTTAAGTAAGCTATTGGACTCCATATACTCCACCAGATGGAAACTCATCATACTCTCCATTACTTTGGAAATGGTAGAACATATTGCGATTATGCGATAATTTTCCGGTTTGCTTGCATGTCCCTTCTTGGGGATCAGCGTTATATTTGCAAATTTCCAGCACGATGGAAATTCACCTGCATGGTATAGGGTGCTGAAAACGATTGCCAGAGGATATGATGACGTCGCAGAACACTGCTACAAGACCAGTGCCGGAATTCCATCTGGCCCTGGAGACTTGTTTATGTACAGGTCCGCTAAAAACCTTTTAACTGCGCGAACTCGAAATATAAATATATCATTGGTCATCTTATAAAAAAGCCGGAATAGAAGAACTATAATTTTCCTTCACTCTTTTAACGAATCACCAAAAGCTACTCCGTGGGATGTGTAACAAATTTTATTGACATGGGAAGCAAACTAGAAAATTCATGATTGATTTGGCTTGGAATGTGAATTTTTATGTCTCTCGGCGGCAGCTAAGTTTTAATTTTAGCCCCTTTCTTTCTTTTAGTAATTTTGTACAGATTTCGATTTTGCTATACGATTGTTGACCAAAAAAATTTACCCAATATACATACATACATATATCTCGTCATGCTAAAAATCACACCAATGTGTACATACACACATAAATAATATAGTTTATTTATGTAGGTATTACTCGAAAAGTTAATCATTATCGAAAATACACAGAAATGTTTTTTATCTCTGTTTGCAGAGATTTAAATTTTTTTTAGCTGTGAAAAAATTACATTATAAGTCCGAAACTACAAAAATGTGCCATTGTGATTTTATTTATTACTTTGCAAATTATTTCTAAACATAAAATAAATCTGTTCATTTACATACATATGTATATATGTACATATAAATACAAATCAATATTATCACTGCTAATTGAAATTGTCTACAATTTCAATCAGTTAAAAGTAGGCTACGATCAAATTATCAATTTAATCATTCCAACCAGTGATGCACTTTGAGTTTTTTGATTGTGGTGTAAATTGACGATTTAAAGAGGTCAAAATACATTTGATAAGGTGACAAATTTCTTTTAATATATTTAAACTATATTGTAAATAAAAGCAGTGTTCGAAGCAGGGTGAAAATTATATTAAAAAATTTAACTTTGTTTCTAGATTCTACTTTTCTCACGTTGCTTTATATTATTTTTAGCACTACTTCGTTGCCTTCTTCTGAGTCAGACATTTTTAGCACCTAGTATGCGCACAGCATTAATTTTTTAATATTTTTATGAAAAATCTTTTAAATTTATTTACTTTCATTAAAGTTACCTTATTTTTCTTTACTTTAAATGTTTTGATTTCGTGAAGTTTTTTCGTTGTATTTTTGAGCAGCAGAGAAAAAATTAAAATAAAGATTCAATTAAAAAAACGTAGATTCCATTAAAGGTCTGCACGCTGACTACATATCAAAAAATGTCGTGGGTTCAACCCAATTTCAGACTAAATCATGAAAACATCTTGCATTTTTGTGGCTTTGTGTCAGTTGTTGTCGGAAGGTTTCAGTGGCGAAGGCATAGTCACTGGTAACTGAAGAGTAACGCCTTCAGCTGATAGCAGTCCACAGGCAAATCAGAACGCCCCCCTTCGTCGGTATTGTATAGCACCGGCGAAAGAAACTAATTACTAAAAATGGCTACTAAACGAAGCTTCAAAATTTAATACGTCTCCTTGCCATCAGAGGCGCTACAACACTGCTATAAAGCAAAGAACGTGCAAAAGCTGAGCAAAGATTTAACTTTTATTTCTGTGTGTGAAAGGGCCAAAATAAACTAGAAATTAATATATGCCCATCACACATTCAAACGTGCCACAAGCGGGTCAATTATGCCACATTTTGCATCACTGATTCCAACTTTAAAAAATAAAACACACACACACCGTAACGGAATTGAAAAGCGAACATATAAATTTTAAAATTTATTTATGATTTTTATTTTAATGGTTTTCAATTAAGAACTCTTGTTATAGTATAAATTTATCACATGAATACAATTGACGGTATTGTTACCGAACTTACAAAGCTTGAAACTTGTTAAAAATTTTATAAATTACACAAAAACGAAGTAATTGTTTCGATAGTGCAAGACGACAATTTATTCCTTATGTCAGATATTGTTAATTTTCTTTTGCTAAATCCCACTGACAAAAACACAGCAGAACGGACCAACATGCTGTTCTCGAAGACTGGTACGCCTTAATCTTAAGCATTCTTTGTGTTTTGTCCACTGTGTGTGGATATCAGTATTTACTGATTTATTATTAGCTGACATAAATTATAAGCTTTATATACTTATTATTATTATTAATTTCAAAATTGTGCTTTTTCCCGAAAAAAATAGATATGAAATGTATTATTACATACTTTATGATATTCTCATAAAGAATTTTTTTTTTCATAAAGAGAATATCATAAAGTGAGAATATCATAAAGTATGTCAATTTTAAAAATTAGAATCATATACATATATATAGATATTCTCAAAATGGATGCGGTCAATTTATTATTATTATATTATATTATTATTAATAAAATACCATAAATATTTCCCAAAATGAAGCTCTAAACTAACATCTAAATATAACTGACAATTGATCATTTTTTCCGAAAATTATTATGTGGCTTTTTCGTGTTCACCGTAATTTATTCTGCAACGCTACGTAAAACAAAAGAACGCGGCATTTATTTTAGTCAATAGTCACTTATAAGTCTTGTGGATTTTTATAGCGTAACGATTAGCACAACTGAACTAACCGTTTTTTTAACTAGTTAATTAAAAGACGGATGGGGTGCGCAAAACAGATATCATACAATGATTCAGCTAACATATACAAAAATGTTCAAGAACGTGACACAAAACTTTTCTATAAGAGGTCATTCAAGGGTGGTGCACATAGAATCCGTCATCCGTCATAATTTGTCTTTTCCAACTGAAAATTAAGTTAAAATATACGTTTTTTTATCAGCTTTATCACATTCAGTACGGCTTCGTCAAAGCAGAGTACTAAAATTGGCTAATTTTTAACTTTTAAAAGCCCTTTCAGTGAAAGGCTTTCACACTATAATACAAGTCTTACGACTTTCATAATACTTTGTGAGAGAGAAATCTAATAAGATTTGGTGCGACTGCCAAAAAATTTAAAGTAATATTTCATTTTGCTTTCACACTATCACACTTGAAATAAAATGAAAAGTATAAGTAGTAAGAACAAACCCGGTTTAGAAGCAAATGGCTTTTTTGTTCTTTTGTTATTTTCTTTGCTTGCTTACACAAAAGCACATCGCTGCTAAAATGAAAAGCAGAAGCTTTTTCAAAATTTTTAAAAAATGGTGAGTCATACGACTGTCAAATTCCCATCCGTGTTTTGGTCAAATTCATTACATATTGTTTATACACTATTATCAAAGACTATAAATATATAAAGATGTTGCACTGTCATACATTGTTCTGCCAATGCTAAATTTGCTGATGGTTTTAGTAGAAAAACCATGCTAAAACCACTTTTTTCAAGAGAGTCATTTATTTTCTGAGAGAATTTATTATTCTCATGTCTCTACTATCCATTTACATATGTATACATGTGTTCATACGTTTGTGTCTTTGCATTCTCAAGTATGTGTGCATGTGTGTACATTTAATAAACAAACGAAAGAATCCATATAAACAAACAAAAACAGCAAAGGCTCGTTTTGTGTTCGCACAATATATGTGGACATAAGATACGTAAAGCTAATGTCGCTGATTCTTATTTGATTGGCAAATATATGTATTTTATTGTTGTACTATTGCAAGAACATCGATTCGCACCGAATTTAATATTATTTAAAATTGGAAATTTATATAACTATGTATATCTATATAAAAATAACGTCTCACGACGTTTGTTCTCGCTAATCTCCGAAACTACTGGACCGATTTAAATGAAATTTTACGCAGATATGTTAACAGTGTATAACTTGAAATATAGGCTATATTTTATTTTGAATTTGAAATAGAAAAAAACTCAAATTTGATCTGCATTTTAACAAGCCATTTCAATCAAGATCCGTTGGAAAACTTATTTTCATATATACGTGCCAAGGGCGGGCACTGCAAAAATCCTTCGGTTTATGAATTAAATGTCGCAATAGCTAAACTGTCATCTCTAAAAATAACTTAATTTAGTACCTCATCGAAATGTGCTAAAGACGATGCGATATTTTTACCTATCGAGTTTCAAACAATTTTAGAGGATACTCAAAGAAGTGGCAGTACATCAGAAAGTACTCACATTCCTGATGTAGATGTTACAAATATATTAGCCGAAAATGAAGATTATTTTAATGAAGATGCTGATTGTTTTAACTCTGAAAACATTCCAATAGAGTTAACATCAAGCCGCTATTTCGTTGGTTACATAGCTCAACGGATATCTTGTGCTCGCTGCCGTATGGATATAATAAAACCCGCGCAAATTTTGTCATATCCATCAGAAATGTTTGTACATGCAAAAAATTACGATAAAAATTCAGATTTTGGAAGTTTGTGTGCTCCATCAGACTTATTTTTTACAGTATGTAAGATTCATATAAAAGTTTTCGAAAAATTTTTTCTGAATCCAAAGAAATAAAAAACATAAAAAAACTTTTGTTGAGCAATGTGTAAATTGCACCAAAAATACAATATATTCCTTTTGGTTTCAAGAAAACAACGTATGCTATAAGCACAGAATGGAGATGCTAAATTTATTAATTCTTACACTTTTACGAAAGCATTCCTCGTGGGAAACATACAAATACAAATTAACGAGCGCAGAAAAACTTAAAATTTTAAAACAATAAAACATATGCTCAATTTAGAAAATTATTAAATATGTACCAATCACCAAATATAATTACATTTCTTGTGCTAGTTATCACTTATTAAAAAGATTTTAATAAATTTTATAATAGTTTTGTAAACAAAATAATAAATTGTATGGTTTTCGAACTGAGGAAAGCTCACGTTTTATTTGATTTATGCATATACATAGATATTCCAACTATACAATTGAAAATTCTAAAATAAAATATTTAATAAAACAAATGAGTATACATAGTTCGGTGCGAATCAACATAAATGCAATAGTACAATAACAAAAAATGTAATTTTACCCTACAGCCATAGAAATCGGTGGCATTGGCTTTGCACTGTTTATTTGCACATGATTTATATGAAAACAAGAAACTGCTTTTAGTTGTTAATATTGTTATTGAATGCGCTTTGGACAAGAAATATGACACACACAAACACATTTCTCAATAAGCATCATTTATATGTGTAAACAACAAAAAAAACCATAATTTCTGTGGAAAAAAAATTTCTAGTAGAGATAAAAAAACAAAAATGTTTCAAAAACAACAACAAAATAAACTCGACAAAACCAATGCTTATTACTACATACATACTTATGTACGTACATAAAACGAAAATAGTTAAGCCCTTACAACTCGCATCTGATTCCGATTTGTCTTTTTCCCATCCAATTGTAAAGTTAAATGTTTATTAGAAATGAAGATCAAAACAAACACAAATAAACATTTTGCATCGCATTACCATCTGATTTGGATTGCTTTGTAATGTATCATATTGGCATTTCGTTTTAATTATGAATTTTGTTCTTTTTTCTGAAGTAATTTTTCCGTTATTCTTTCTTTTTCATTTTTATTATTATTCCAAAGTAAAATTTGTATCAAGTTCATAAGTGTTTTTTAAAGTGAAGTGTTAGCGGCATTTTTTGTGGTAATATTGTTATAAATTATTAAATAAAAATAATTACAAAAGGTAAGTGACTATTTTATTTTTATGTGTTAATTTATATACATATGTATGTATGTTTTGTATTTTTATTTGTTGTAAAGAATAAAATGAGTGGATTTAGTAAAAGAAATTTAAGAAGACTAAAGAAAATAGAAAGTGAACGTTTGAAACAAAATTCCGAAATTACAAAATATTGAAAAAAATGAAGTTCCTAATTTAATTATGCAATAGTTAAAATTCATTCCAAGATCAATGGCATTCAGATACATCTTATTGCACTCCGAATTCACCGTAATAGTTGGACCCATCCAACATTCGCTTACAATGTATATTCTGTTGGACCCATACAACCTTCGCTTACAATGTATATTGTGTTGGATAAATCTTACAGCCTAGGCCATCGCTGTGTAAATGTAAATAGAAATTGTATACAGACATTGGATGGGTCTTGCTTACATTGTCATTGGTCTCAAATCGAAGATGTATGTAGCAAAAAGTTCACTGGGGTACGACAAATCTTATCGTTTAAAGCACCCTTTAGCAGTTGATTTGAAATTTCACTGAAATTTCATTGAAAATTTGATAAAAACTAAAAGTTTTTAAAATAATGGCTGAAGAAAATTCAGTGAAATTTATAAAATCTTCTAATAAAATAGTTCATATAACAAATATGGTATATGAAGCAAAAAAAAATTTGTGAAAAAAGTAACCGAAGGTGGTGGGTTCGCACGGTAAATCTTACTAGAGATGAAAGCTTAATTAAATAGATTGTTCGAATTTTTAATAAATATAATCAAACTTAGTTTTTTTAATTGCAAAATAATTTAATTTATTTATTTGGTTTTTTTTATTATTAATCTATAAAGTTAACAAAATATATTGTACTACAATAATAAATAATAATAATAATAATAAAAAATTTTAAAATTTTAATTATGAAGAACTGCTCGCCACAGAAGTGTGTATTTCGTATATTTCAGTTCCATAAAAAATATCCAAATATCCTCATTTCACTTAAATATTTAAAAACATGCCCACTTTACTATACAAAACTTCTTTGTTGTTAGTATATGAGTTAATAATAACTATAATATATTAATATTGTCTGTTATTTTCTTGTTAAATAAAAGTAATTATTTTTAAGCTCTTAAAAATTAATATTTCTCATTACATTAGCAGCACTATAATTGCATATTGTCGCTTGTCAAAATAGAAATTATCATAAGTTGGCGACAGCTACAAAAGTGATCGTGTAGCCGTGTGGCAGTGATATCGTCAAAATAATCGTTTCCATAGGTCTGTTCGTTTACCCAAAAGCGTTTTCTTACGCAAAAATTGAGTAAATGAGAAAGGTTTTGAGAAAGTAATGCTCTTGTTCTTCTCGCACGAGAATGCCCGTACTTTTTCTTCGGGCTAGTTTAGGCATGAAGAACAAGCAATCAGTTTGTTTTGTAATAAACATTGAAAATAACAAAGCAAAATTACAAATGTCCCAAACAGCTGACAGACATTAAAAAAGTTGTGTTAAAAGTTTTTCTTAACAATAATTAATTACAAACATTTTTGTTATTTATAACATAAATTGTTAAAAACTTTCATAAAAAATAACATTTTTTTAAATAAATATTTTTGTTAATACAAATTATTATTTCTTAACGATGCTACCTATTTGGTAGCGAAATATTGAAAAATAAATAATTGTTAAAAACTTTTCATAAAAAAGACCATCGCTCAAAAATAAATATCATTTAATAAATTCTTTCAATGCTTGGTTTTTTAAATAAATTCTTTCACAAATAGTTTTTTTTTGGTAAACTGTCATCAATCACATTAAACTTTCAACGAAAATCAGGGATAATCAAGATCGTACAATTGTATTTTTTTGAGTACAATTTGCATTGCAAAAGTACAACTTTACTCCACTAAATATTAAGTACCAAGGTATATTCATATGATTATACGTTGTCCAGTAATTTTAATTAATTATAGCAAAAATATATTTTCGACTTTTCTTAATATAATATTTAATTATTAAATTATTCACAACCACTTTCCACAACTTTTTCACAAACTTTGTCGTTTGGCCTGTTGAATGAACTGACCAGCGAAATAGCTAATAAGTTTAGCTTCCCTACAATAACAGTGACGGTCATTTGACCGGTGATACGACCGTCATTGTTGACAGAATTATAAGTTATTGCGTAGAACAAAGTTTCTATAATTTTCTCAATGGCAATATGAAAAAAATGACCGAAACTTCTGGGTGATGTGATAGTCAGCGTTGATGGATAAATTGGTCTCTGCTGACCGGTCAGCATGGACGAATACGAAAAAAAAATAAAGATTAATTAGATTAGCAATAAAGGAAAAACATCAGGTATTGAAACATTTTCAAAGAAAAAGGGAAGTAATATTGAAAAATTTGGAACGAAATTTTACTTTGGAAGAAATGGTTGAATTTTTATATTTTGACGACCACTTAACTGTTTCATATAGTAAAAAGGTAAATATGATTCATAAAAATAAATTTGATAAGCTAAAAGAATTACAACTACAGGAATTAAATATTAAATTGAATAGAAAGTGGTTCATAAACACGACTAACACTGACATACCAGACATTCAATGGATCCTTTCACTCGGAAAGAAACACGCTTTACTTACTAGGAAGGATGAAATCCCTATTTTGAAAGTTATATCAGAAGGAGAAGATTTAGTACAGACTTTTAATAAGAAAGAAGAACAAGAGATAGCTAGAAATAGAATGACTGCGGTTATTGAAAACCATTTAAATAAGATTATATTAACTAATAGAGATAAATTTATATTAGAGAAAGCAAGGAAAGCTAATATTTTCTTAGGGAAAAATAAGGATATATTTATTGTAGATGCAGACAAGGGTAATGTTACTGTAGCGATTAAAAAACAGGATTATGATCTTAGAATCAATAATATTGTAGGAGATATTACAAAATAGAATTTAATTAATAGAGACCCAACAAGTAAATTGCAGAAAATAAACAATAACATAGTTGATGAATTATTTAAGAAGGAAATTATAACATCTATAGAGAAGAATATACTTAGGACAAACGTGGCGATAGCCCTCGTTTATATGGACTACCGAAAATTCATAAGGAAGATTTTCCATTAAGACCAATATGTTCTTTCATTAATTCTCCTTCATATGAGTTATGTAAATACATTACAAATATTTTGAAAAATGTTACTAAACATTCAAAATATAATATAAAAAACTCTATGGAATTTAGGAATCAAAATATATTGGATAATGAGATTTTAATTTCTTTTGATGTAGTTTCTCTATTTCCAAGTATACCTATTGATTTCGCAATAGATACAATCGGGGGAAAATGGGATATGATTAAGGAGTATACTAGAATAGACAAGTGTTTATTTTTACGTATTTTAAAATTTTGCATAGATGATAACAGATATTTTCGATATAATGGTAATATATATATTCAACAAAAAGGTCTTCCAATGGGATCTCCAGCATCTCCAATCATAGCGGATATTGTAATGGAAGAATTATTGGATATATAAATTCGGAAACTTAATATGGTTCCTAGAATAATGACCAAATATGTGGATGATTTATTTTGCATTATTCCTAGATGTGAAGTAGAAAATATATTAAAGATATTTAATGAATTCAATTCCAGTATAGAATTTACTGTCGAAAGAGAATGTGACTCAAAACTCTCTTATTTAGATACTCTTATTATTAGAAAAGGTAATAGATTAGTAATAGATTGGTATCAGAAACCTACAGCTTCGGGCCGAATGATTAATTATTATTCCAAACATAGCAGACATATTATTATAAACACTGCTAAAAATTTCATAGAAAGAGTTCTTAACATTAGTGACAATCAATTTCACAATAGAAATAAAGTTAAGATTAGAAACATGTTAGAAGATAATAATTTTCCCAAGTATTTAATTGATACATTAATAGGTCAATATTATAGAAATGATAGAATAGGTAGTATAAATAATGTTACGGATCATAGGATATACAAATCTGTGACTTATATATCCGGAATGTCGGAGAGATTGGCTAAATCTAAAATTTATAATACGGACAGATATAGAATAGCTCATAAATCATTTAATACTTTAAATAGATTATTTAGTAAACCAAAGGATGGGATTGAAAAATGGGATAAATCGAATGTAATTTATAAAATACCCTGTAGGGGAAATGATGAGGATAATTGTAATAAAGTATATATTGTCATGACCAAGAATAAATTGAAGACTAGAATAGCAGGTCACAAATCGGATCAAAAATATAGACACATAAATTCACAAAAAACCGCTTTATCTTCCCATTGTTCTGAATTATATCATTTTCCTGATTTTGAGAATGTTTCAATATTAAACACAGAAAATAATTATAAACGGCGCTTAATGTTAGAAATGTTAGAAATTATTAATACACCATTAACACGTAGAATAAATTTTAAGGCAGACACGGATAACTTAGCACAGAATTATAGATATTTAGTTAGTAAAAATTTACGTAATATTTGTTAGGTTAATGTTTATTTCTTAAGATAATGATTATTTGTTAGTTATAATTTATTATTTGTTTAAAATTGTTAAAAATTCATATATATATTTATTTTTATTGAACATTTCTTGTAAAAATTCACATATGTATATATATATATCTCATTTATTAGTTCTTTATAATTGTTATTATGTAATATTTTTCATATTTTTGCATATGTAAATATTTATGTTAAACATTGTTAAACAAAGCACACTTTTTTATTATATACATTTTTATCATGCATTTAATTGTTAAAAAACTTTTTATTTTTATTTATAATTATTGTTATTTAATAATTTTTTAATTTATACATATATATATGTATGTGTACATGTACATGTATTTGTGGCTGCATATGTATATGTTTATGACTGTATGTTTGCATGTGTGTACGTACATTCGTATACCTATGAGTATATGTATGAATGCGTGTATATGTATGTATATGCAAGTGTGTACATATGAATATGCTTGTGTGTATGTTTGTATATGCATTTTTATGTGTTTATGTATATATTTATGTATGTATATTTGTACATGTGTGGATATTTATGTATGTATATACATATGTATATGTGTACGTGTGTGTGCATTGTATGTATGTTTATATATATATATATATTTGTATGAACTTGTTAAGAAAGTTTATATTTGTGTATGTAAATATATATGTGTGCGTATGTGCATATATGTTTATATATATACATGTTAGTCGGTCTATATTGTATGTGTGTATGTGTGTATGGATATGTATATATGTGTATGTATATATGTATATACATATATTTATTTAGGTTTAGAATTCGTTATATTTATATGCGCCTATATTACTACTACACATTTTTTAATTTTCAATCAAATTTTATAACAAAAATTTTGTGACATGTTTCAAAAATATTTTTATATTTCAAAAAATTATAATTTCCTATTATTCCTGATGATGTTAACAAGCTGTTAACGAAATATCGAATAATAAAAAACAAAATAAGATAAAAAAAGACCTCAGGCTTAATAAATATATATAAAAAAAAAAAAAAAAAAAAAATTATAATTACATAAAAAAAAAAAAAAAAAACAACAAAAAACAATAAAAATTTAACTGCGTTTTAACAAAAAGAAAAAAGAAAGAGAAAAAAACAAAAAATTTGCTATACCAGTGACGGGCGAACGGAATTAATTAGTGTTGACACCACCAACCACTGTTGTCACTTCGGGTCACGGTGACCGGATCAGGGCTTTTATGGCCTTTTTTCGCGTCATTGTGCTGAAGACTCCTATCGATAGCAAAATATAAAATTTTTTATATTGTGGATATGTGTGGGATAGTTGCTGTTGGACTGTTTGGTGATGAAGGCGTAGCACTGATATTTTTGAAAAGGCACGTTGGTCTGAGCTCAACGATTTCTTTCGGCATTTCAATTGGAAGCTCTGCTTCCTTGACAATGAAATGTTTACAGGTAATTCTCACCTGCCGGAAAGCAATCAACCACTGCCCGCACCCGAGCGTGTATCCGTAACTATGCCAAAGATATACTTTCGAGCTCGTGCAGTTAAAAGAGTTCTAACGAACCTCAACATAAACAAGTCTCCTGGGCCGGATGGAATTCCTGCACTGCTCCTGAAGCAGTGTTCTTCGACGTTATCACGTCCTTTGGCAATCCTTTTCAGCACTCTGCACTATACATGTCAATTCCTATCGTGCTAGAAGGTTGCAAATGTAACGCCGATCCCAAAAAAGGGTGAGGCAAGCAAACCTGAAAATTACCGCCCAATCGCAATCTGTTCCGCGATTTCCAAAGTGATGGAAAGTATGGTGAACTTTCACCTAATGAAATATTTAGAGTTCAACAATTTACTGAACGACCGTCAATACGGCTTCCGTCGAGGGCGCTCTACGGGCGACTTACTAGCCTTCCTCTCGGAAAAATGGTGTGATTCTATTCACCAGTTCGGCGAAAGTAAAGTCGTGGCTCTGGATATTTCTAAAGCATTTGATAGAGTGTGGCATGGGGCACTTATGTCCAAACTTATTGCTTTTGGTGTTGGTGATATCTTCTCTCGATTTATGTCGAGTTTTCTCAGGGAACGCGCTATAAGAGTTGTTATAGACGGGATCTCATCTAATGAGTATAAGATAAATTCAGGGGTACCGCAATGCTCCACTCTTTCTCCTACCGTATTTCTAGTCTTTCTAAATGACCTCCTATGTCAAACTTCCAACCCTATCCCCTCTTTCGCAGATGACAGCAGCCTTTCTCACTCATATTCATTTAATCGTAGACCAACATCGACTATGATCACTTCGCTGAGGCAGAATATGAGTGACTCATTGAATTGTGACCTCATGAAAATATCGCAATGGGGTCAGGCAAACAGGGTCGATTTCAATGCTCAAAAGACCCAATGCAGCATGCTTACACATCGACGCATGCCCGATGACGCTGCGTCATCTGTAATTATGGGCGGTATAAACATCGAGGAATCAGAAGCTCTTGATGTTCTTGGCATGAAAATTCAGTGCGATGTTCGATGGACTGAGCACATTTTTCAGGTCTCAAAAGAAGCATTCAAGTGCCTCGGTTTTTTAAGACGGTGCAAGACATACTTCACCCCATCTGATCTCCTCACCATTTATACCGGCTACATCCGACCGAAAATGGAATACAACTCTCATGTTTGGGCCGGTGCTTCAAAGACTATTTTGAAGTTACTCGACCGGGTCCAGGAGAGAGCGAAGAAACTCATAGGAGACAGCAGGGTAGCCAACTCTATTGACTCTCTTGAGCATCGTCGCAACGTGGGGTGCGTTTCGTTGTTCTATCGTTACTATAATGGGATGTGTTCTGATGAAATCAGGGAACTTGTTCCCGAAACCCGATCATTCACACGCACGACGCGTTCAGCATTAAGAGCACATCCATTTGTGGTCAACTTGGCAGCGAACCGCACTACGCATTACAGGTAGAACTCATTTTTGGGCCGAACATCGCGTATGTGGAACAAACTCCCTGCCGATGTCTTTCCTGTCACTTATGACGTGGGAAAATTCAAATCAAATGTCCATTCACACTACTCCCTCTATCCTCCTTCCCATAACCTGATTTCCTAGTTCCAGCACAATGCATCGCATGTGTAGGGGTCATCCCCTGAGTGCTGGTCCAAGATAAAAAAAAAAAAAAAAAAAAAAAAGACATTTATAGCTGTAGAATCTGAACATACGTACATATATGAGGATACAAATTTTTGTTGGCCTGAAATTGTATATAAGCTGCAAATATTTGGCTGTAAAAGAAATTTGGCTGGTGTATTTGCAAATTTTTGTGTGTTCATTGGCTAGTTTGTAGGTGATTTGATATTTTTCCATTCATTTAGACAGATTATTATGGTGCTGTAGAACAGAATTATCCAAATTGTGCATTAAATATTGAATACATCTGGCTATAAAGTATACACACATATTTCCTTATATCAACTCACATACCTAACCTAAGCTCTACGTAATATTTTCGTGGGTCAACTGACACAACTAACAGTTGTGATTTTTTTTATATACCGGATGGTTAACTGAATTAAAATTTTTTTTTTATCTAGAATAATTTCACGCAAAATTTATCTTCGCATTTTTTAAATAATAATCTTATCTCCTACTCTTACATAAACTTCAAACTAACACTTACATATACTTATACATATATTCCACATTTAATATTTACAATAACTTAAAGAAGGGAAAAAACAAGAAAGAAAGAAATTTTAGTAACTACCTGAGTTATATTATAAATATAAGTACATCTAATGTCATCGAGCGCCTGCTGACATTGATAGACATACATATGTTAATGTAAGTAGAATTTTTTTCTCATTTATTTGAAATATTGATTTGGAATATATTGTTCTGAGACGTAATATGGATATGATTTCTTTTGTATAATTTGTAATTAAATATTATCTTTATATTGATGTTTCGTCAATATTAAAATACAAAATGCAAACACTTTTCTATTTCATTTCATTTCATTTCCGTAAACGGAACTATTTTCAAAATAGGTTTTTTTGTTACTATTTATATCATTTCTAAACAATAACTTTAAAAGTAATGAATAAATATCTTCATTTCTAATGTTTTTAAACATGGATTATATGTATGTAATTAATTAATTAGTGCGAAAGGTAAAATTAGAATATGGGGTAGATCTATTTTCTTGGTTTTTTGCTGACAAATGATATTGGAACTTTAGTCAGCATGGATAATAGTATACCGACTTAAGACAATCTCCTACATCCTTTTAATAATAAAGTTTAGTGACAATTGTAAAGTAGATGCTGTTTTAGGTAATTCACACTAAATTTCAGACTAAACTTTCTTGTGACTGTGGTACATTTTATACTTTACTTACCCCATAAAAATGTGTAAAACTTAGCAGAGAAAAGCAAATAAAAACCATAAACGCCTCCCAGATGTAAATAAAGTTGTGCTATTAAATCCAACCATCGTATTTTTGGTTTAAAGTCCTGTTCAGCCTCAACCGTTGCTCTCTGTAATTGTAGCGTCTTTTTGGCTTGTTCGATTTCTTTGTACACACTATTCTCTTCTTTATAACCTAAATTATCGACTAAATCTTTGGCTGTGGTAGCACTGTGAGCCTCTAATATTTCTATTGGTGTCACTGTTGTTGTACGTTTTCTAATACTGTTGCCATTACAATCTATTTGTGTTTGTTGTTTTATATCACCACATGTGGATACAACTACGTTGGAGGTGTCAGTGGCACAAGGACTAGACGAACACGCTGTAGAATTGTTGTCTCCATTTGATGATGTTGTTGGTGTTGAAAGACACATTGCGAGCGAGTGTTTGTGTATTTGGTAAAGCGTATTTGAAGGAAGTAATTTAATAACATTAACTGGAAATGAGAGAAAAGAATCGTGAAAATGTCATTATAAGGTATAAGTGAAGTACAATGTTTATTTATACAAACATTAACATTTATACAAACATTTACATATAAAGATTTGTTTTGCACTCTTCACTGCTGGAAAAATTCTTTTCTAGGTACAACACTTCTTCAAAACTTATGCGAGAATGCCCACATTTTTGTCAGATGTTGTGAATATGTCACTTTCGTTATTTTTTGACGTCACAAAAATATGTGGATATCGGTTATCTTAATATTGTATATCAGTAACTATTATAATTTTTCATTCAATATTTTAACTGACGACGTGTTTCAGGCTGTAAAACAATTCTGCAATAAAAAGTCGAAAAATATGACCTGACCTTGTATTTCCGAAAACTGTTAAATAACTTCAATATGACTACTGCGAAAAAGCGTGAACTAAATGTTTAATAGCGTCTTAAATTCTTTTGATACTTATGGGAGTTTTTTTTACATATCCTAGGGAATTTGAAATTTTCTCAAATAGACATACATACATATGTATATAAGAAATAAAAACTCTTAGCATTCCTGCAAGATTTTATAACGAATACCTTGGTC
The DNA here is from genome assembly GCA_963924685.1 of Dexiosoma caninum. Lineage (NCBI taxonomy): Eukaryota > Metazoa > Arthropoda > Insecta > Diptera > Tachinidae > Dexiosoma > Dexiosoma caninum. The sequence continues at coordinate 58,628,296 of OZ004725.1, forward strand.
TTACCCAGTGCAAAGTTGTAAATGATGTATTAAATGAAAGTTACCAAAAATTAGATACCGACTTTTTGATTGAGATTGTGATGCACAGTAGCAAAATACTCGTATGCAATAAGAAATGATGTTCTTATCAACAAAATACGGAAATACCTACATATGTGCAAGCATAGAAGTTAGTTTGAAAGTATTTTTTTTTCCTTCCAAATTTTTCAATGTAACTTAGGGCTTTTGTAAATTCATAAGCTGATATGTATGCACAAGAAAAAAATACATAATTTTTGAAGTAGTAGCAACTAAAACAAAGCTCAGTTATGTATGTAAAATTTAAATTAATTTAAAAATTACTTTGTGTTAATGACATTTTTAAATTATATTTAGACTTTAATGTGAATTTCAGGTTATTTTACCATTTTAAGAATCTTTTTAATGAAGGCTATTACAGAAACCTAATATAACTTGCATAAGTTTATTTTTGAGGCTACAGTTAAATTTACATTAAAAAATTCTTAAAGAATTACATAAACCTTGCAAAAAAAATCTCCTGTAATTTTCGTTTTCAAAAGTTACATTTTTGCCCAATCTGTTGGAAATGTAGACGACCAATTTATCATAACTGCCCAAAAATTATTTTCCATGCGAAAGTTTGAAAGTATTTTTTTTTCCTTCCAAATTTTTCAATGTAACTTAGGGCTTTTGTAAATTCATAAGCTGATATGTATGCACAAGAAAAAAATACATAATTTTTGAAGTAGTAGCAACTAAAACAAAGCTCAGTTATGTATGTAAAATTTAAATTAATTTAAAAATTACTTTGTGTTAATGACATTTTTAAATTATATTTAGACTTTAATGTGAATTTCAGGTTATTTTTCCATTTTAAGAATCTTTTTAATGAAGGCTATTACAGAAACCTAATATAACTTGCATAAGTTTATTTTTGAGGCTACAGTTAAATTTACATTAAAAAATTCTTAAAGAATTACATAAACCTTGCAAAAAAAATCTCCTGTAATTTTCGTTTTCAAAAGTTACATTTTTGCCCAATCTGTTGGAAATGTAGACGACCAATTTATCATAACTGCCCAAAAATTATTTTCCATGCGAAGAATTAACGTAAAATTTATCTATAAATTGTATAAGTGGGCTACGTTTATATATTCATAAAAAAATTAAAAATTCCAAAAAAATTAAAAAAAAAATACCTTCTGCTGTAAAATTTGTTTTTTACGGGTAACGTTATTGTAGCGATAATGGCTCGATGTGTGATGAATAGAAGAAAACAATTACATACATTGGTGCATATGGGTGACATTATGCGATATCTGAAGGCAACGGTGTGCATTTAGTACATCTCAAGTAGAATGCCTCAAATGAGTTAGGACTCGAGTGTATTGCAACACACTCAGTAAATTTCAGAAAGATAATTTTAGCCTATTACTTTCTATGGGCGGTGCCACGCCTATTTGTAATATTTATTAAGCATATAGCCTATTGCTCCCACAAGACCAGTAGTAACATACGGACAACATTTTAAGAAAATTGGTTCACAGATTTAAGTCTCCATAGATCAGGCATCCCAAACACATACATTCACATTTTATGTTTCTGTTTATGAGCGTAACTCAAGATTCACACACATGAAGTTTGACTCGTCAAGTCTTGAGTATTTTGAAGAGCGGGGGCGATAGAATGGAAAGCGGTACATACTTGAGCATGAATCCTCTCTCGATGACGCAGAAGTTCCCTCGTCTGGGTTCACAAGCCTGCTTCATATGTGAAATTTATAATTTAATTGAACAAATGCGTGTATTATGTGATACATTACAAGCCTGCAATTAATTTACTGAGAAAAAACGAAAAATATTTTTTTCATGTCTAGCAAGTCTGAGGATCCAAATGTTAAAAGTTTTCAAAATACCGTGGTAAACGGGAAATTGACTTTTAGGGGCGTGTCACTGCCCATTTTTCCAAAATAAAAAAATGGAACCGAAGTTGAGAAAAGCCCAGTAGAATGGAAAACTTTCCTAAATCGGTTCATAAATGACCGAGTTAACAAATTCACAGAAATCCAAAAAGTACCAATTTCAGCCCATAACCAGGCTATAGTTGTCTACATACCAAATAACGAAATCTACCAAGTAGTTTTTAAGTTATCGGTTAGTATTATTTTTAAGAAGAGAAAAAGTCGATATTGGATAAACATAAATTTTGAGGAAATATAACCTTATCGTCATTTCTCTTATAACTGTTACGTCCCTGTTTTTTTTACAATAAATTCTTTGACATTTTTTGACACAATTTCCAATTTAGTCAACAAGACCTATAACCAGTGTTGCTCTCTATTTTTTTTTAACAAAACTTGCAATTGAAAAAAAAACTTTTTTATGAGGAAAAACTTTTTTTCTAAGTATGTAATTGTTTGTATTTTACAAAAAGAAATTAAAAGATTTTTAAATTACAATGAAATAAAGTCCATTATTATTCAATGTTCGACTGTAGGCGATTGAGTTTATCGGACAAACTTTCCTTTGTTATTATGATGCTATTTATATACGTTTGTTTTATATGATTTAGCTGGTCCATATGCAGCATTTCATTTGGTGCTAATACCAAAATCTTTAGTAGACCTTTAACCAAATTTTTGAAAAAAGCTGAGAATTTCCAAATGTGTATACAAAAACTCCCAAAATTTTTTTGGGAATTACGAAATATATAAACAGAATAAAATAAATTATTAAATGTTTGTTGTATAAGGAAAATTTTTAAAGAAGCCTGTTTGTTTTTTTTTTGTATATGTATGTATTTAGTAATTCTCAAATATCTTTTGGGAGTTCTTGTATAAACATGTGAAATTTCTTGGCTTTAACAAACATAGATAAATAATCGTAATGGATTTTGATTAACGTTGAATAATTGAAAGAATAGTTCAATTATGATGTTATTATGAAAATGTAAAATGTTTTCGTTAGTTTCTGTTATAAATGATGTAATATGTAAGGATAGTAAATTTCAAAGTTTGGATGTTTGTTACTCTATAACTTCTAACATTTTCCAAATTTGTTTCTGCTAAAGATGGTTAAGGGGACCCCGTGTATTTGCAAATGTATAAAAAATTCTAAAAAATGGTGGAACAAATTTTGACGAAATGAGCAAAGTATGTACATATGTATGTATGTTAATAGCTAGAAGAAAACTGCAAAAATTTTAAATAATAGTAAAGACTGGCTTTTTCCATAGAAAACTGGAATACTTTTTTCCATTAAAAAAAAACTGCTAAAAACAGGCCAGACTGCCTATAACCCAGGCTAGGTTGATGGTCAGTTTTTTTTCACTGTAGCACTGTGTTATATTTCAGCACGACACTCTTATTATTGCTTGTTTATTTTATAATTACTCACGTGTTGCTTTTGAGTTATTATTATTCTTCATACTTCTCTGTTTTATGACTAATAACTGTTCTTATCGCTAAGCCTTATTTATTACTGTATTTCACTGCACATTTTCTATATAATTTATATTATTATTTACTAATATACTTAAGTATGTACATACATATACTATATAAATATATACATACATACATACATATGTATGTATGTATCTAGTTATATTTAATTTTTATAGAACTACAAAAGTTTGTACGTACATACATACATATGTACATACATATCGCTGGTCTCAAGTAGAAAGACCCTAACTTAAATAATTGTAACTTCACAGGAGAAGATAATACATAATAGAAACTGTTATTATTACAATGCAATTATCAAAATGTAAATGCTTGTTAAACCGTTATTTTTGAGACTATTGAAAAAAATTTTTGTGACGAGGTGTATTTTGTGAAAAACTTAATTTCGTAAAAAATACAAGTTAGGGTTTTTCTACTTGAGACCATTGACATGTACATACAGGGGAAAAACATAGATAAGTATGTACATACATATGTATGTACATATGTTCATCGATCAAGTTTAACATAACGACTTTATTAATTTCCTGTGTATTTTGCTTTTTATTGGAATAGGGATTCAAGTCAAATTAAATTACTCCGAGGAAAAAATATCTATTATTATGATTCAATAATTTGTTTTTATAATAACAAATAATTTCTTGTAAAAATTAACATTCGTATATACATACATACGTACATACAGGTGAGTATAATAATTATTGTTTTAAAATTGCATAACCTGCTTATAAATTTTTTGCTTTGGCTAACTTATAAAAACAACTATGACGGTAGACGAAATTCAATTACGTCATCATATTCGCCGCAGAAAATTTTTTAATTGAAGCATAAGTCCCTGTCCATACTGTTGAGTTTTTGCTGCAAAAGTTTTTTGATCTCTTTTGAAACTGCAGCCGTATCCATAAATGAATCTTTTGCTTCATGTTTAGTATTTTTTATTCCTCCCTTCTATCTTCTTTTTTTTATTTTTTTTGACATTTCTCAATACCGAATGTATATTATTGTTATATAGAAATATTAAATAACTACCCTGTGATAGAAGGTGTGAATATTTTTTTTTGGATAGACATTTGAAGCACAAGGTATAATTTGAAGCAAAATGGACGCTAAGAAGAAAAATTTTATAATTAATAATTTTTTTTTTTGTTTTAAAGACAGTTTTATTTTTTTTAAATTTTTGATTATATTTCACAAAAATTAACCTACGTAACACGTGTAAACTAAAACAGGGTAGCTATTATTATGATAGATGTTAACAGTATACCAAACGAAAAGAAATAAAATGAAACGCCAAATACACCTCATGTCAAAAGATGCAAATAAGAAATTCAACAAAAACTGCATGTACATGAAACAGAGTACCTACTTCCACTCCTCTTCCCCTTCTCATCAACAAACTCAAAAGTTTTGCAGCAAATGTTTCACAGTATGGACGGGGACTAAAGCAAGAAACACATTCGCCACAGCAGCCTACAGATGACTAAATTTAGTTGACTGCATTCGTTCCCTTGTAGCGAACGACTTCATTATTTTGAAGACGGCAGCTATGAATAACTCCTCACCACAGAATTGTGTATTTCGTATATTTCAGTGGTGCCACTTTAAAGCATTTCAGTTTCATAAAAAAAAACACTATATACAATAATATGCTTTCCTCCTCAATTATTGAGTTGCTTTTGTAATAAAATGCTTTATGATATTTTTCATACTGTATGAGAATATCATAGGGTATGTAATAATAAATTTCACATATAGTTTATAAGGGAAAAAGCACAATTAGAATCATATATATAATATTTAATTATTAAATTATTCACAACCACTTTCCACAACTTTTTCACAAACTTTGTCGTTTGGCCTGTCGAATGAACTGACCAGCGAAATAGCTAATAAGTTTAGCTTCCCTACAATAACAGTGACGGTCATTTGACCGGTGATACGACCGTCATTGTTGACAGAATTATAAATTATTGCGTAGAACAAAGTTTCTATAATTTTTTCAATGGCAATATGAGAAAAAATGACCGAAACTTCTGTGTGCATGTGATAGTCAGCGTTGATGGATAAATCGGTCTCTGCTGTCCGGTCAGCATGGACGAATATATCGACCACTGCTGACTAGTCAGCGTTTAAGGATATATCGGTCACTGTTAACGGATATCACAATTGAAATGGGACACTATTTATTTAAATTCTTTATATTGATTTTATTTCAATATTCTAATATACATACGTTTGTAAAAAAAATCTTTACAAAACTTAGAAAAATTAAAAAGTTTAAGAGAAACTCAATTATATAACTTTTATTAAATTTTTTTCTTCATGTATTCAATTGAAGATGTTTATAAACACTGCACAAAAAAAAACAAAATTAATTTAAATAAAAAATTAATAATCGTAACTTAAAAAATACTTCCAGTTTCTACGCTGTAAAATAAATGTTTTCAAAATTGTGTTAAATTTAATTAAATTTATTCTAAATGACAAAAAAAAAAGATTTGAGGGTGCTAATACTTGGTGTGCCCTCCTTTAGCTTTAATTGCAACTTCTAAGCGTCTAGAAATTGAATGGATAAGCTTTGGTATATCATAATTTTCAGGTATTTTTTCCCATTCTTCTTTAATAAATGTTATTTGTTTTTTGGTGAACTTTTCCGGACTTTTTTCTTTGGGTGGACCCATGAATTTTCTATAGACTTTAAGTCTGGGCATTGTGCTGGGCTATCGATCACTTTTGTCCAATTATATAACAACCAGGATCTACAAATATATGCCTTATGCTTCGGGTCATTATCCTGCTAAAATTTATACTTGAGCTTTTCTGGGTCAACAAAACCGAATTTCCGAGCAGTTTCATTCAATTGCTTTTTTAAAATGTTTAGATAGACCCTCTTGGTCATTATATCCACTAATATTCTTATTTCGCCAACACTCTTGCTCGAAATACAACCCCACACCATAACGCATAGTTTACCGAACTTTACAGTGGGTATTATATTTTTATTTTCTAAAGCCGTCAGGGGTTTTCGCGAAACTTTTTGAGGTCCATCATTGTAGTAAAGCATCACTTTCGTTTCGTCACAAAAAATAACATCATCCCAGTGCTCCGGAGGAAAAGAAATGTGTTCAATGGCAAACTTATACCTTTTTTCAATGTTTACCGCGGATAGCAAAGGTTTTTTCCTCGCAACTCTTGAAGAGTATTTATGGTTTTGTAGCACATTTCTAACAGTCTGAGAGGGATACTTACTCCACATTCATTACTGATGTTAAGTGCAATTCCTCTAGTGGATCCTCATCAATCATTTTCAAAATTTTCTTTTCAATTCGCCGAGTTACTTTTTTTGGTCTGCCTGGTGTTTCTTTTGGTTCCAGTCGTCCTTCTTTTTCAGTACGGTTAATAACATTATATACCGTCCTTAGGTTAAGAGAGTACATTTTAGCAATTTCTCTGTGAGATTTTCCTTTATAGTAATTAAAATACACCAGTTGGGTAATGTCTTTGTTCAGTCGCTTTCCTGGCATAGTTTATATATAATTGGGTAATCATTTGTTTATTCTATGAGCTTAATTTAATGAATAAAAGAGAACTGCTACTCTTAGCGTCCGTATAAAACTATTATATGCAATACATATGCAAAAAACGAACGGTTCTTTCTTGTCTTTGCATTTTTGAAAACATTTTTTTACACTGTTTAAAGTATGCAAAATTATTTTGTAGCGTTGTTGTTGTAATATGTTCATAAATTTGTCAAAGTATCGACGCCTGCTTGTCGACAACATACAACATACAAACAACAGTTGTAAAAAAAAAATTCACAAATATAATGATATTGTTGTTGTAAATATTTATTTAAATTTAAATTACTAAAAAAAATTTGTTTTGAAAACATTTTTTTTACAAACTGTATATGTACATACATATGTATGTATATAAAGAAGAAATGTAATATAATATAAAATATAAATATCCATCAGAACCTTGGAGTGGGCCATCATCTGTGAATTTTTTCTTAATATAATTGCCCACAATTATTTAAAATATACAAATATTTAAACAAACTATTCAGGGATTCGCATAAAAATTAATTCTATCCATCAGCAAAGACAACATATGTTGTTGTTAAAACGTGTCGCCGAGTGCGGAACACAAAAACGATGCTCTCTTCCACACCCGTAACATGCTACCAAAATAAATGTTTTCTCGTCTAAATTCAGTCGTACGGAGCTTCAAAAACTATAGTTCGAATTATAAGTTTATAAACGAGTAAAATTATCATTTCTGTAAAATGGATGAATTTGCGAAAATTTAAGAATACTTTTGTAATGAACTGCATTAATTTTTAACTATTCAACAACACGTTGTTTGTCTCGCAACGAGGTGGTCTCTCGAGTAATAGGAACTCCTTCAGTATTACTTTAATTTGATTGATTTCGAAACAAATTCTCAATATTCAAGAACTCATTTTATTTTATCTTTCTGTTACTAATAGTTAATAATAGTAAAACTTAACACAACTTTTATGTTTTTAGTACATTTGGGGTCAAAAAAGTACAATTTTAAAATTGTCAATTATCATCTCCGATATAAACAGAGCTGTAAAAAATTGACATTTCTGATAAATTTTATGGTTTTTGCGTTTTCTTACTTTTGTACATTTTGGTCTCTTATTGAGAGTAATTATAGCTTACCCTCATTTTACCGAACTTTCCCAGAAAGTAAACGGTCAGACCTAATGCTTGCACTAAATCGCTAATGGCGTGAAATATTTACATCTAAGAAAATTTCTTGGTTCTGATAGCACTGATGAACCAATAAATTCAACAAAAAAAAAACATTGAATGCGCTCTTCACTGAACTAAAATAATCAAAAAAAGGGAGCGCTTACTTCATTAAATTTACTGAATCGTTCAATTGAGCTAGCTCAGAGCTGAAAGACAACTCTACTATGTTCAGACATTCTTAATTCAGATAATTAAATTTTAATTTCGTGTTTACACATATTTAATTTTTTGCCGTGTGAAAATACTTGTTTGGCCATTTTTATCTTGGACCAGCACTCAGGAAATGATACCTACACATTATGCTAGAACTAGAAGAAAGGGATAGTTAAAGAAATGACAGGAAGTGAAGCTTCACTTTCTTGCAACTCTACTTTTGCACGTTTTTTGTTTTATAGCAGTGTTGAAGCGCCTCTGCTTCGTTTTAGTAGCCAGTTTTTAGTAATTATTATACTTCGCCAGTGCTACACAATACCGACGAAAGAGGGCGTTCTGATGTGCCTGTGGATTGGTTACAGCTGTTGGTTACTGTATAGTGACCAGTGACTATGCTTCGCCACTGAAACCTTCCGACAATAACTAATACAAAGAAATGCACATCAGAAAAAATGAGATGTTTTTATGAGTCTGAAACTGGGGTTGAACCCATGATCTAAATATATAAGGTCTGCTTGATATTGAATGACAGCTGTCATTTTTTTTTAATTTGACGTCATCGTCGGGAAATGTTTTGTTGTGGTTAAATGGAAATTTAAAAGCTAGTGATTAAAATTATTATTATTACATATTTATTAAGAAAATTAAAGGATTATTTTATTGACAATTATTTAAAAATAAATGTGAACTGAGTTAGAGCAAAAAAAAAAAAGAGTTTTTAATAAACAATTTGTGTAGAAAGTGATAAAATTTATTTGGACAATGAAATACTGTGTGGTAAAAGATTGTAAAAGCTCGAAGCAGGATGCTAAAAATCTAAAATATTTTACGTTTCCAAAAGATCCAGAAATAAAGAAAGTGTGGATCAATGCATGCGGTAAAAAAAATGTTAACTGGAAATCTGGAACAATTTGTTCTAGACATTTTACGAATAATGATTAGTAAAATCATTACGATTTTAAGTAGCCTAAGGTCTACTTAGGCTTAAACAAAACTATAACAAATTTGAAACATGCATAAATATTAACATATATAACAAATTATAATTATTACAATATATTGAAATATATATGAGAAAATATATAATAATAATAATATTAATAATAATAATAATATTGAATAATTTTAAAAAATTTGTAAATTTCATTTATAATAAAAACTTAAATAAATAATAAATATAATTAATTAATTAACTTCAAGATTAATAGTTAAATAATAAGATATATAATATATTATAGATTAATTCCTAATTTTATCCCAAAAAGTTTATGTGTTGTGTGATTTGGCAACCCTGGAGTAGAAATCACTTTGACAATTCTCCAAAAATTTATTTATCGGATTTCGTTATAGATCAAGATAGTTTTGACTTTAAATTTATAAAATATAATATAAAAAAATAGTTATTATTATAAAAAACATGTGTACTTCACAAGGCTTTACGTGCAAAAAAAAACTTGCTTGAAAATTTTAAGCAAATTGTAAACAAATTGTAAGTGCACAGATGGAAAAAACAGGTGATAAATTATAGTAAAAACTTATTTTGTGCGTGTTTTTAAGAAAACCGTGTTCTTTTCCAAAACACAATTAAAAAAAAGAAAGCTGTGTATAAAATACATAGGGAGTGATTTTGACCACAACATTTTAAACAGGACGATTTTGATAGAAATTTCAAATATGAAATGGGTAATATAGTTTCGCTTGTGCAGTTCTTTATTTAATAATTACTGTTAGGATTTAGTAATAGTGCAACTCTAAAATAGAAACCAGCCGTAGTCCCGAGAGGGTCCGGTGCTATCGCAACTGAAACGAAAAAACCAACACTGACACAAAAGAATACAGTTTGCAAATTTTCATAAAAAATTTACAAGTCGAAATGTACATATCGCATTTGATCAACAAGAGGGTATTAACTCAAAACTTTAAAATTTTCAGTACAGGTAAAAAACTGTTTCTGGTTACATATTACAAATACATCGTAGTAAGCAAGTTTGGAAATATATTTACATTGAGTTTGTTGATCGAAATATCCACAAATTTTTAAAATGTTTACAATAATTGTGACAATTGTTTGTGATTTAGGTGGCAGAAATAGTAAACTATTTAACGAATTTGAAGTTGATTTTAATAAAACTTGGTGCGTTTTCTACAAGTAAGCTTCTAAAATGCCTTCAAGTCGCAGGAGCACATACATTGTAATGTAATTCTAATTTTTTAAATAAATGAAATAAACTAAAAAAAAAAAATTTTATTGTTTTTATGCTTACAGGTTTTTGTATGACGACACAAACATATTCGTATTCAGTGGTATTTTAAATAATATAAATACGCATTTTAAATATTATTTAACTTTATATATATTCTTTGAATATTTGACAAAATATAAAAAAATATATAAAAAGTACATATATTTACACAACTTTGATATGTCACAATGTTTCATGACGTCACTTAACTAGCATGCGCAGAAAATTATGTTTTTGTGTTTGAAATGGCGTAATTTGTATTTGTATCATTCTTGGTCCAAAGTATATACATACATATGTATATGAAGTAAAATCAACTCATCAGGTGACTTTTTTTGCTCGTTTTTTTGTACGCCGTATATGTGAATATTTATTTACACTTGTGCGTACATTTTTTTGTACTTGTACTTTTTTACTCATTTGTTTAATTTGAAAGAACGCGGCATTAACAGTTTCTTTATCTTGGACCAGCATTCAGGAGATGACCCCTACACATGCGATGCATTGTGCAGGAACTACAGAAAAGGGATAGTAGGAGAAATGATAGGAGGTGAAGCTTCACTATCTTATAACACTGCTTTTTGCACGTTATCAATGCCGTTAATAGGCGAATTGAAGCCGATGCAGTGGGAATCCACCAAGCTGTTCTCCTTTATAAATTGGTCCAATATCTTCTCCATCGATTTCAGGAAAAATGAAGTGAATATTATCGGTATGTGTGATTTAGGCAATTGTTCGGGGTTTTACCACTGCCTTTGCAATAAATACGACCCTTGCCGCAGCCTATTTTTCAGGTACATGTCCCAGCAATAGACTATCTTTGTACAGTCTGGACAGAGTAGGGAGAATGAAATCTATACCTTGTTGCAGAAGGGATGGAAATATCCCATCAGATCCAGAAGATTTGTATGGGGCAAATGTCGATATGGCCCATCGTACCCGTTTTTCTTTGAATAGCTCGTTTGACCGTCCTTTCAACAGAGATAGTCGATTCCATCAATGTTGGCACCACGCTCCCCATAACCAAGTACCCAGAAAAATGGGTGTCCAGCAACAGTTTGCTAGTCTCAATCGGTGTAGCTACCATCCGGCCTTCTCCGGGTACCTTTTTTTTTATCTGGGACTCAGGAGATGACCCTTACCCATGCGATGCATTGTGGTGGAACTACAGGAAAGGCATAGTAGGAGAAACAACAGCAGGTGAAGCTTAATTAATTATTTTACAGCTCTGATTTTTGCACGTTCTTTGTTTGCATTCGTAGCAGTGCTGAAGCTTCGGTTTAGTAGCCATTTTTTTTTTTATTATTATTTTACTTCGCCGGTGCTACACAATAACGACGAAGGAGGACGTTCTGATGTGATTGTGGATTGCTATCAGATGAAGCCGGTATTGTTCAGTGACCAGTGACTATGCCTTCGACATTGAAACCTTCCGACAACAACTGACACACAAAGACACACTAATGCACATCAGAAAAATGCGAGATGTTTATTTTTATTTAAAAATGTTTTTTTTTTTTTGTCTGAAACTGGGGTTGAACCCAGGTCTGTTTTTTGGTAGTGTAGTCAACGTGCAGACTACCATCCATCGTGCCATCGCCACCCTAATTTATTTTATAATTTTAGTCTGAAATTTTTTTATAATTTTAGTCTGAAAGTAGAGTTGAACCCAGGTCTGTTTTTTTTATGGTTTTGTAGTCAACGTGCAGACTACCATCCATTGTTGGGCTTTTTGAAGTCTAACTACAGACTACTGTTACTAAAAAAAACTTTTTTTCAAAATATTAGGGGCACTCGTAATACAAGAGTCGTGACAAAGAGTGATTAAATTGAGAGGCCGAAAAAAAAAAAAAAAAAAAAATTGAGTAATTGCCTTATACAAAAAAAATTCTTACTTGAGACTATACGTCAGATACCAGCGACATAAGGGCTAATGAACCGTTATAAATATCGCTCTCATTTTTTATATCCTTTGTCATGACCTTTAATTATGAGACCCCTAATATTTTTTAAACAAAGTGTACACTAAGAGCTTTACAACAAATCTAAACCGAAGATATGGAATTTAGAAATTGAAAACTGTAATGATTTGGGAATTTTAGGGGAAATTGTGGCCCCAGTAGACTTATCGGACTAAAAATCTCCAGTATGTGGTTTGTTAGTGAGTATAACAAGTATATCAAATTTTATTGACATTGCACAGGCGACTAGAAAATTCATGATTGATTTGGCTTGGAATTACCCAAATGTGAACTTTGATGTCTCTAGCAGAATACTTTCTTCTGATTCGTAGAATATTGTGCAGATTTCGATTTTGCTATACGCCTGTTGACCAGAAATATTTACTAACCCTAAGGCACACACTAAGTGTCCAAAAAAAATTTTTATTTTCATGGGTGCTCAAGCATAATTTGAAAGATTCTGGATGGGGTCAAGTATTTTGGAGATTTTTTTAAAATTTTTCTTAAAAAAATTCAGAGGTCGCACAAGTAGAATTTTTGCCAAAAATCCAGTTTGGCGACCATTCTTTGTGTTTTTGTCATAAGTTTGTCAAAAACTACGATTTTCTTAACTTTTGAGGTAACACTTTAAACAAAAAATATCCAAGCTTTATTTCTGTGTCCAAAAAAAAAATAAGGTTTGGCAATTTTGCTCATTTAGATACCTTACGTTATAACTTTTCGTAATTTTTCCAAAATTTTAAAAGTAACGCTTCATAACTTTTAAAATTTCTATGAAAATGAAAAAAACTAATGAAGCAGTTTGAAAGATCAATTAATTCTAAATAATTTGGGAAATTTTAAGGGTGGCGATGGCTACATTGACTACAAAACCAAAAAAATGCCTTGGTTCGTCCCCACTTGCAGATTAAATGATAAAAACATCTCGCATTTTTCTGATGTGCATTTGTGTCAGTTGTTGTCGCAAGGTTTCAGTGTCAAGCCATAGTCACTGGTCACTGACCAGTAACGGCTTCAGCTGTATCTAATCGACAAGCACAACAGAACACTCTCCTTAGTCGGTATTATGTAGCACCGGCGAAGTAAAATAATTACTAAAAAATGGCTACTAAAACGAAGCTTCAAAATTTAATATGTCTCCTCGACATCAGAGGGGCTTCAACACTGCTATAAAACAAAGAACGTGCAAAAGCAGAGTTGTAAGATAGTGAAACTACACCTCCTGTCATTTCTCTAACTATACCTTCCCTCTAGTTCCAGCACAATGCATAGCATGTGTAGGGCTTATCTGCTGAGTGCTGGTCCAAGACAAAATTCTGAATTTACTCTTACCTTAAGTTTTGTCCCCGTTGAATATTACATAAAAATGCAATCATTGGTTTTGCTTTACTGAAAAATCTTTTATTGGAGTTCTTACGATTTAGTTTTATTCCCTGCAAGGGAATTAACGGCTAACATTTCATTAATTTTTGAAATGATTTCTTTTTAACTAAAATGGAATAATATGGATTTCTGTTTATGGTTGTCATATTTAAATATTTGTGTTCCTTTTTTTTTAAAACCTTCATTGTGTTTAGCACGCGATATTTGGAATGGGACATGTTTTCCTAACATGTTTGTAATAAAAATTTGTTCAAATTTAATTGCATTAACTACGAAAATTTTCGTATTTATTATTTTATACATATTAATACATATAAATTTTTTTTATTTTTTTTATTTTTTATCTGGGACCAGCACTCAGGAGATGACTCCTACACATGCGAAACGATAGGAGGTGAAACTTAATTAATTATTTTGCAGCTCTGCTTTTGCACGTTCTTTGTTTATACTCTTAGCACTGCTGAAGCTTCGGTTCAGTAGCCATTTTTTATTATTATTTTACTTCGCCGGTGCTACACAATACCGACGAAGGAGGGCGTTCTGATGCAATTGTGGATTGCTATCAGCTGAAGCCGGTATTGTTCAGTGACCACTGAAACCTTCCAACAACAACTGACACACAAAGACAGACTAATGCACATCAGAAAAATTCGACATGTTTATTTTTAATTTTTAAAATTTTAGTCTGAAACTGGTGTTGAACCCAGGTCTGTTTTTGGACTACCATCCATAAATTTTAGGTTTTATTATGTAATAATTGAGCCGCTGATTTTGCAAGTGTTACAACTCCAGTCATAAAAACACATCTCAATCATTTAAATTCTTAAATATTTATGTTGTCTTTTCTTTTTTAATTAAATTATAATTAATTCTTACTAATATTATAAATGTGAAAGAGAGTTTGTATGTATATTTGTTACGCTTTAAGTGCTAATCGACAGAACCGATTTTGATTTTGAAATTTAGAACATAGGTAGATCTGAACAATGGGCTATATATTTTTTTAAAAAATAGATGACGATAGCATGTAATGGACAATTTCCCCATCTCCAAAACTAACTAACCAATTTTATTGAAATTTAAAAAATTTATAGCGCTGCTGCGATCACGTCGGGAGGTGGGGGCAATTTCCGCGTCTCCGAAACTAAAAAAAAAACGGATATATTCTAGTATATTATAAAATACACTCATGGAGAATATAGGTAGTACTCGTAGCAGTTGTAAAGCGATATATAATTATGAGTATTTTTGTGTCATAAGTACGACTATACTGAATTACCTAAAGCGAAAGTATATACTTAAGTATACTTTTATTTATTATTTTATTTATTATTATTATTATTTATTATTATTATTATTTTTATTATTATTTTTATTATTATTATTATTATTATTATTTATTATATTTATTATTATATTATTATATTTATTATTATTATTATTTTATTATTATTGTAATTCTCTGCTATCTACCACATTCTGTATCAATTGATCTATTGAAGTAATCAATTAAGTGACCTGAACTCTATCTAGATGTAAAATTTTTCACTAAAAATATGTGCTCAGTCAGTGGAAAATGCAGTCACTGCATTTCAAAAGCTCTTTCAAGATACAGAAGTGCCTGCTGTGCTCGCAGATTACTGTTCGAGCCTGATTATAAATACTTCTGAATCCCAGTACAAGAGAAAATCCAGTTACTTCAAAGAAATTTTAAGAATAATAAATACATTTGTGAGAAATTCGTGCTTATATGCAAATTGAGATCTATAGTACTTACATATTTACGTATTTTTATAACATCAATACCAACGAATAATAATCACATATTGCGACCCCAGATAAAATAAAAACTACAAAATTTGTTGAGTAGCGTAAAAATATTGTGATTTTAAAAAATAATTTTAGTTATAACTAAAATTGTTTATGATTAGATAAATGAAGATATCAAACATTTCAGTCACCGTATATATTTTAGCCATACATACATAGTACATACATTACATACAAGCAACATAGTGGTCAGAGCTGTAAAAGATTGCAATCTATTTAATTGCAATCACATGATTGCTATTTTTTTATTGTAGTCAAAATCGTAAATTGAAATCATGAAATCAATACAATAAAAACGATAGAATGAATTCGTATAAAGTTAATTGCAATAAAATCCAGTAATTGCAATCAAAATAAAATCAGAATCAAAATCGTTGTTCTCTTCAAATGAAACTCTTTATTATAGAAATAAAGCTGACTCTGATAATTTTGATTTGCCAACAATGTCAATTATTGTTTCCAACATTTTCTATGTACATACATACATAATATATAAATGTTATATTATTTCGTTGGACTTTCACTATAGTTGAGATTACAGGGGAATTGATTGAAATCGCATGATGTCAAAGAAAAATGTTATGAAATCTCATCATTTCAACATTAATTTTATTGCAATTAAATTAATTTTATTCAATGATTTCAGAAAAAAAATTATAGCAATAACAAACGATTGAAGTTTTTATTAGATTTAATTTTGAAATCTGAAATTTTTTGAAGACAAAGTGACCAATTTCCAAAATTATTTCCTCATATGGAAAAATACCGCTAAAATTTTTTTTTAACTGTGGGGAAAGGCAAAGTCTCCGCCCACCCATCGTCATCGGTTGAAATTTCTATACTTAGATCCAGTAAGAAAGAATTGTTGGCCCTTTGCTGCAGGGACATATCACACAACTGAGTGTTGTTTATTTTACATTGTCAATGAATGAATTCATTCTGTTTTCAAGTTAAGAAGTGAGAGCAGACCGATAGATAATATATGTAGTATATATTGTACGTACATTCATGCACATAGCTGTGTTGTTATTTACAAAAATATAAATAAAATAACTTTTAATATTTCTTAGTATGTAAATAAGCAATACTTAGTGTGTATGTGTGAATAGTTCAGTTTATAAAATATACATACATATTAAAAGTATATATTACTTACATATTAAAAATTCCTAATATGGAGAAAATTCGGGTTAAAAATTGCTTAATTTAATGGGAAGGTTAGTGGTTGGGAAAATAGGATTTATTTTTTAGAAAAACATACAGTGAAATAAAACATTTTACGTAAAGTTTGAATTTTTAGAGTAAAGCTTTTAAAAAACTAATGCCCAATTTTGATTGGAAAAACAAACTTAAGTATTTAAAGCAATTACAATAAAATAAATTTTTTGGAATATGAAATTTCCGAAGACTGCTGATCATCACTTTTGGAGAGTTTTTGACAGAGAACGCTTTCAATTCGGAAATGAATAATTAGTTTTGTGGGCGAACGCATAAAGCATTGAGGGCAGTGTATGTATACATGCATCTAAATATATATTTACATTTACAAATAGTGGTCTTTTCTTTGGAATTCATGCTGGGTGGAGAGTACAGTCAGTTTAAAGTGTCGAATAGGATGAAATTATTCTTTTCTATTCGTTTGTTTATTAAGATATGATGATTTAAATTTCTCCATGTAGAAATGATTTACTGCAAGAAATATTTCTAAATGTTGTGAAACGGACGACTTCCAAGTAATGTGATTTTCCTTCATATTTCCATTCTAATATTAATATTTATAAAATTAATTTTTCTTCTGTAATATTTTTAAATGTTAGTTTTATGACAACTGTTGTGCGATAAAATTTTCTATTTCTCTCAAAAATTTATCTATCCTCAGGAGTAGGTTCTTTTTTCGTAAAATAATTTTAAAATATCATACACTATGGGTTAATTAATTCAAAGCCTAACTCCAGTAATGGTTCTTCAAATAATGTCCTAAAAGTATGCACTGAATATTATATATTAAAGCATTCCAAATAACAGATTGTACGATCACAAATTGATAAAATTGTAAAACAAATTCTTAAATTACAGGTACATATTTACCAATTACTCATTGCAATTTTCACAAAATCATTATTACTTACTTTAATTAGTTTTTAACTTTTTCAAATTTAATGAAAACCTGAAATTATTTCCACTGCTTACAAGTAATGTTCGTATATTTTTTTAATTAATATTATAAAACTGTTTTTTAAGCAATCTACTCTCTTAAAGTTATTTCTCATTTATATTAAATATTTTTCTTAATTTTATATCTACATGTATATGTCTATGGACGTGTATAATTGTTTATGTTTTAAAATTTTAGTTTTTTTCCTCTTCTAAGCGTCAAAAGCGTCTTTACTTAACAAATTCTCTCTACTAACTGCCGGTTTTAGAATTTGTCATTTTTCCATTACTAATTGTTGTTTGTGCTATATTGTTATCTTTTTAACATACTTACATACTAACAACGTATGCAACTATTTGTTTGGAGGGAAACTGTTTACAAATGTGTACATATTTGTTAGTTTACCTCACAAGCATAGCAGAAAAAATAATAGAGTAGCTCTCACACACAAACATAACGAAGAGAAATACAAACCCATTTATAAATCAAGTAATTTCTCGACATATTTCTGAGTCACACAGACGGGTACTGTTTGCCCGATATATGGAGCAAATAAATGGGTGTTTGTTTCGTTTTTATTTGGTTTTCAAATGCCCTACACCATTTAGGATATCATGTATTCTTCTTCATGTTTGTTGTGTGCGCTGTTACATCCAAAAAATTTTTGGACCCAAATTGGTTAAAAAAGTTCCCAAATGCAAAAAAAAATAACCAAAATGTGGTTTATTTTATAAAAATAGTTTTTTGATTTCTTTATTAAAAATATATAGATAAAAGAAATTATGTACATGTGGACGTAGAGCATTTCAATTTAAGTAAAATTAAACCGAGGAAATAATTGCGTATCCATCTTCGATTTAAACACTTTGATATCTTTTTTGTACGATTCCGCTACAGCAGACTGGCATTTTTTTGGGAGAACAGAAACGATTACTTAATAAAACGAAAGGATGGTGACAGTGTTGCGCAGTAAACCTGCCGACTTACGGTTGAAATTGAACCAATTACACTCTTCGGCATGATGACCCACAAGTCGAAAATGATGACATGAAATCTGAAGACATCACGAAAATCAATTCGTATAATCAAAAAATGTTTGCGGTATTCAAAATACTATATGTTATTAAGTCATATTGTCGTAATGGGTTAATATTTTAAAATAGTTTAAACAAATTGTTGTTGTGCTTCAAACAAAAAAGTGATAAAATAATAAAACTTTTCCATGTATGTTTGTTAGAAAATAACAGTGGAAATCCTAGTCGCACACTGAAACTCTTCAATCGAGCCGGCGATTATATATACAAACCGCCTCTGCTTATAAATGATATAAGAATAAAAAATTGTTTTAACATTTTGTACGTTTTTATAACTTTATATTAAATTATTTTTATAGGAATAAAGAACAAAAGAACCACAGTATATAACGATATAGAAGTGAGCTACACATAGTGAGAACACATGTATATATGTACATACATATGTATAACAAAAAAAAATTAACAAAAAGAAAACAAATCGGCATCACTGATATTGTTCTCGTTCTTTAGCTTCACAAAATTGTCTTTGCTTTCTTGAAAACGCAAAATAAAAATATGAACTCAGTTGATTTCAGTAAATCAATGAATGAATTTTGTTGTGCTGCTGTTTATTATTACTGCTGTGCTGCTTATTCGCAGTGAATGATGAATGCATGTTTAAGTGAATGACACATTTTTTATGTGTATGATTCAATTGTGTTATTGTGTGTATTGTGTAGTGAATACCAACACAGTATTAAGCTAATTGTTGTTAATAGAAGAGAATGATCTGTTGCAGGTGACCATAATTCATCTGGCTGGCCGCCACTTAAAGTTTATCCACTATCCGCCGTCCAAAAAATTCTTCAGCTCATATCAATGGCAGCAGTTGTTTCGATTATATTTGTTTGAACAATTTTATGTGCCAAAAAAGCAATTATATAATTATAATTAAAAAGGGAATTATTATAAGAAATATTTACTATATTAAAAAGTCGAATCATTGAAGTTTCTTCACTTGTTTTTATCTTTTTGATATCAAACATTAAAACTTTTTTTTTCACTAAATTATGACAACAGTAATATTTTTTTTGTTATTGTTTTAAAACATACGACTTTGTAGCTATTATATGAATACCCCAATTATTTTAAAAGTATTTAGATTTATGACTTTCAACCTTAGTTATCAGGCCGTGATAGTTTACCACTAACTTCACCGCAGTGCCTCTTCTTCTCATTAAATCTAAAAACCTTTCTTATGCAAGTAACATTCTTAGCTTTGCTTAATAACTTACTAGTTTCTAAAATGTTGTAAAGAAAAAAAATCAACAATTCGACCACCTGGAGAAATGCATCAATATATTCATTACTAACGCAATATTTCATTTCAGCAGAACAAGAGGAAGCTGTAGCAGATGTTTACATTTTCATAATAAAATTTTATGTTAAAGCATAATTCAACTGCCGCAATGCCTCTCAAGTTTGCGTTAATGATCTAAACTTTTTAGAAACTCTTAGATTGTACGGAGACAACGATCCAGTTATGTCAGACGCAGCTATTAAACATATTTTATAATTGTTAAACTTATAGAATTTCTCAGCTTTTTTCTGGAATTTGGTCTACTGACAATATTGATATTAGAACCAAATGAAATATACATATACACCAGCTAAACCATATAACATACATATATTAATAATCATAATTAATTTTGACTCGCGTAGAATAAATAAGAAAATTGTTATATAATTATATGTTTTGTTTATACAGAGTGATTCATCATGATGTCTTCATATTTTTTGGCTTCAGGGTCATTATGGCGTATGAGTGTAATTGTAATTGACCACGGGAAGGCGCGGTCCGAGGTTCCTAAAATTTTTTAAATTATTCATGCATCATGGCCCAACTTTTTGAGTGGTGAGACACAAAATATTTCCACTTTAAGAAATAATAGACACCTGAACTCTTTGCGGCGCGCTAAATGAAATTGGCACAAATCAAAAATCATTTTTATTTTCTTTTATTTATAGGAGTAATTTATTGGAAAAAATGTAAAAAAAATTTTATCCTTATGGGATTCCGCGCAAGGATGTGGTATGATTTTTATACCACCGCGCTTATAGGGCAACTCTATTTATGAAATTCATTGAAACAGGATTTCGTTTCACTTAAACAAAGTGGAACATCGCAAGTAGAGCACATCCACTGAGTTCTTCTCTGGTGTGCCGTCTTGTTACAGTGCGCACATCTTCAGTGTGGATCTTACTGCTTGGTGGGATGACGAGGCTCGCCTGCTTCCATCTATAATAGGTTTATTACAGTACAGAACAATAATTTTTTTATTTGCTTAGGTCACTGATGAATATGAACCTGAGTGATACAAACTGAAATTTTATCCAGCTTAAAATATTTTCGTGGTAACTTAGACCCAGTATTTTTTGCAATTATATAAGCAATGACGACTGCCACATGGAGAAAATGAAAAAAATGCCATATCCCTGTAAGTCCCTGTATTCAATTGGTATGTCTATTGAATTTTGCTTACCCCAATTTGGTGGATTAATACCACGAGGCTGCTTAAATTAGATATAAAAATATCGTCATCGCTATCAAATTGTTCCACTAAATTATAAACCCCGCTACATTCCCATTTTTCACGTTCACCTTCATTGTCAACTGCAAGGATGTGATGAAAAAGTTCCTGGATTTGGTTCTGATCATTGAGGTCATCGACAATTGAATCAGTGTCTGCTGGAATCTGTTCCAAAACAATTTCATCCTCGATAGCTTCCAATATACAACAAATATCACTGCCCTTGAGTTTATAGTTTTTCTCCATGGATATAATGTACAGTGGTATTATTTTTATTCCATCAATGTTTTTATTTATTTTTGGGTTTACTGTTTTCAAGCACTTTGTTCACTATGTTATTCATCGAAAACTATACAAGTACGAAGTCTAACGCATGTTTTTTTCTTAATTTATTAATTATAAGGAACAACCTTAAACACTTGACTGATGGTTTAGTTAAAAAAATATATACATATGTATATATCTCTTTTAAACACTTGGTATAGATTTTTTTCATAAATACATATAAGATTAAATCTTTGATACAAAAGTGGTTTGTAAAATGTACCATTGAACAGAGAATGTAAGAAAATTAATTAGATAAGTGGTATAGATAGATTCCATACCACAGCGTCGGAAAGAGTTAATGTACATGTGTGGAATAAAATATTGTTATATGAATTTAAATTAGCATTGTAATTTGATTACTTTTTTTTTTTTTTTTTTTTTTTTTTATCTAGGACCAGCACTCAGGAGATGACTCCTACACATGCGAAGCATTGTGCTGGGAACTATAGGAAAGGGATAGTAGAAGAAACGACAGGAGGTGAAGCTTAATTAATTATTTTGCAGCTCTACTTTCGCACGTTCTTTTGTTTTTATACTCGTAGCAGTGCTGAAGCTTCGGTTTAGTAGCTATTTTTATTATTATTTTACTTCGCCGGTGCTACACAATACCGACGAAGGAAGGCGTTCTGATGTGATTGTGGATTGCTATCAGCTGAAGCCGGTATTGTTCAGTGACCAGTGACTATGCCTTCGCCACTGAAACCTTCCGACAACAACTCACACACAAAGACACACTAATGCACATCAGAAAAATGCGAGATGTTTATTTTTATTTAAAAGTTTTTTTGTCTGAAACTGAACCCAGGTCTGTTTTTGGTTGTGTAGTCAACGTGCAGACTACCATCCATCATGCCATCGCCACCCTTTTTTATTGTAATGCCATGACCCAGCATCTACAAAGCCTACATATACGGGTATAAATGAATAAAAAAGTGACTGGTTTAATTAATAAATTTATTAAAAAAGATATGTTAAGCATTAGACGTCTAATTTGTAAAGTGTAATTGAATAGATTCAATACTTCTTTTCTGATAATCTAGGTAGTGGTGTTTATAAAGAAGTTTACAAATTATAGCTGTTTTCGAATTAAAGAGATATCGATTAAGCGAGGTTAACATATCAAAAAAAAAAGATTTACAAGTGTTTGGAATGTCGAGGAGGAGTTATTGAGTTTACTTTTGTAAAAAATACTTTATGAGAATATCATTTGACATATATTTTTTTTCGGGAAAAAGCACAATTTTAAAATTAGAATCATATATAAAAAGATATTCCCAAAATAAATTCAGTTAATATTGCTTGTGTAATTTAATTTTTCTAAATATTGGGTTTTATTACGAATTAAAAGTACGATTTATAGGGGTCTCGTCAAACTATGAACTTAAAAAAAACACGAATTAACGAGGAGGCCAAATAGTATGGCCGTTTATTTCCAATTGATACGTTTTCGACTTAACGGGATGCGAATTATCGCAGTTTAACTGTATAAGAATATATTAGCAGTGCTTAGTTTTAGGCACTGTGTTGCTTTTTCACAAAAACTTTTTACTAATAAAAATTTATTTTCTACGCTTTAATCAATTAAACCGTATGTAGTATTATATTCCTCCTTTATTTCATAGTAAATAGTTTGTAACAATTTTATAGAAATAAAAGCTTTTACCCGCGACTTCGAAAGTGTATCAACAGTGTTTGTAATCACATTGTAAACGTCTTTCTCAATTCGACAACGAAATATTAAACAACAATCTCGTTACCAAACCGACAATAATCGCGCACAAATCGACGCCGTATTGATGTCAAATTAATACCATACCGGTATCAAATTGAAGTTGTTGACAATTGTAATTTATATTTTTTATGTATAAATGCTTTTATTAAAATCAAAACATTTCAACTAATATGTATAAACAAACAGAAACTTAAATAACTGTATTTGATATTGATGTGGTACCAGTCGTTTCATTACGTTTTCACTATTCTTTTATATTCGATTGCACTGAGATTGCCTCTTTATCAATACAAACAAAAACACTATGTTTATCAACACATCCATACATGAGTCTCTTCTCAGCCAAATGCATTGTTCAGGTAATCTTTATATAGAGCATACTTATGAATGTTACATGTGATGCTAAAATATAAAAACTATTATCATTATGTACATACATATTAATGTGTTGTAAAGTTGTAGCAAAAGCTGGAAAAATTTCATTTGTAAATCAGCTGGCAGAACTCGTTTTATTGTTGCCATATTTTTACCTTGAAAAGCGAAACACCTTTCTGCGGAATTGTATATTTGAGGCTTTTTACATTTATTTATGCAAAGAAAAAAAAGTTGCATATATGTGCTGTAAAAGAAATAAAATCAATTAATCATGAAATTCCTATATGTATGAACTCACACACTCATAAAGCAATCATATATTATTTGATTTGTGGCGAACAACTTATGCAATTTTATTTTGAGCTTATAATGTTTATACAACAGGCGAACAGGCGAACAGGCGAAGTAACAATCAACAGCTTTTTCAGCAGCATTGAATATTTACTCTCAACATTTCGGACAAAACCTAAAGAAAGAAGTGGTACGAACGAGATTCTACAAGGTTATCCAGGGCCAAGCTAAGGACATCCTAATAAATATACCAACACCTGATAATTGGTAAGTCATCAAAGAAACGCTTAAATTGAGATACAGACCCAGCATAGAACCACATCATCTCTACAAAATAATCGCAAACTTGAAAGTACATTCGGTAAGTGAACTAATAATAGAAGTTCAAATTATTAAATATAAGTCAGATGAATTAATCATTTATTACCAAGATAACCATTATATAGACCTCTCAAATATAGATAGTCTATTAGTTAATACTGTAAAGGAAATGAAACAGGGTGTATTGTTAGACAAAATTTATGAGGAAAACAATATAAATGATATACTGAGGATTTTAACGAGAAGAAGATTCGAGGATACATGTATTAGGCCAGAGTACAGGAAATTTAAATCTAACAAACATAATTCGAATGTAAATCAGAATTATAAAAATAAACAAGGCCATTATGCGCAAGAACGAAATGAAAATTTCAATCAAATTAGAAATAATGATAACAATAACAGGAGTAATAATTGGAACAGACCATTTAATAGCTCAGGTAGTTATAGAAACCAGAATTATCCTGGGAACTTCCAGAGGTTCGCACAGGTAGGAAACCCTGAGCCAAATTCCGGACAATATCGCTGGAATCAACCCAGGCAATACCGAACCGAACCTATGGAGGTGAGAATATAGAAATAAGTAATAAAAACAATGTATAACCCATGCAATTGCGAAAGAGCCGTACAGGCAGCAAACCCAGAGTCAAATTCCGAACGGAATCGTTGGGATAAAACCTGTCAAGGCCAAAGCGGGCGAGAACTTCGTGTGCCAAAGTGCTAAGACGTGCAAAAGCTTTGTACGAGCAGAGTCTTCGCGCTAAAGTTCTTACTGCCCCACGGGGAAGTAAAAGCTTTTGGTCATTCGTTAAAAGAGTTAAGGGAAATGCTAGTTCTTCTATTCCGTCTCTTTTAAAGGCTGATCAAATATTCACTGACACGGTTGAAAAAGCTAACCTCCTAGCTGTAATGTTTGCAGGTAATTCTCACCTGCCGGAAAGCAATCAACCACTGCCCGCATCCGAGCGTGTATCCGTAACTATGCCAAAGATATACTTTCGGGCTCGTGCAGTTAAAAGGGTTTTATCGGACCTTAACATAAATAAGTCTCCTGGCCCGGATGGAATTCCGGCACTGGTCTTGAAGCAGTGCTCTTCGACGTTATCGCGTCCTCTGGCAATCCTTTTCAGCACCCTCTATCATGCAGGTGAATTTCCGTCGTGTTGGAAAGTTGCAAATGTTACGCCGATCCCCAAGAAGGGAGAGGCAAGCAACCCTGAAAATTTTCGCCCAATCGCAATATGCTCTACCATTTCTAAAGTAATGGAGAGTATGCTAAATTTCCATCTTATGATTTATTAGCCTTCCTGTCGGAAAAATGGTGTCGATCCATCCACCATTTTGGCGAAAGTAAGGTAGTGGCTCTAGATATTTCAAAAGCATTCGACAGAGTGTGGCATGGAGCACTCTTGTCCAAACTTATTGCTTTTGGTGTCTGTGATATCTTCTCTCGATTTATATCGAGCTTTCTCAGGGATCGCGCTATAAGAGTTGTTATAGAAGGGATCTCATCAAACGAGTTCAAGATCAATTCAGGGGTACCACAAGGCTCCATTCTTTCTCCTACCCTATTTCTTATTTTTCTTAATGACCTCCTATATCATACTTCAAACCCTATCCACTCTTTCGCAGATGACAGCAGTATCTGCCATTCATATTCATTCGATCGTAGGCCGACATCAACTATGATCGCGGCGACGCGGCAGAATATGAATGATTCGCTAACAGGTGACCTCACGAGAATATTGGAATGGGGTCACGCGAACAGGGTCGATTTCAATTACCAAAAGACCCAATGCTGCATGCTAACACACCGCCGTATGCATGATCACGCTGCCTCATCTGTAAAAATGGGTGGCATAAACATTGAGGAATCAGAAGCTCTTGATGTTCTTGGCATGAAAATTCAGTGTGATGTCCGATGGACTGAGCACATTTTTCAGGTCTCAAAGGAAGCATTCAAGTGCCTAGGCTTTTTAAGGCGGTGTAAGACATACTTCACCCCATCTGATCTCCTCACTATTTATACCGCCTACATCCGACCGAAAATGGAATACAACTCTCATGTGTGGGCCGGTGCTTCAAAGACTATTTTGAAGTTACTCGACCGTGTACAAGAAAGGGCGAAGAAACTCATAGGAGACAGTAGGGTAGCCAACTCTATTGACTCTCTTGAGCATCGTCGCAACGTGGGGTGCGTTTCGTTGTTCTATCGTTACTATAATGGGATGTGTTCTAATGAAATCAGGGAACTTGTTCCCGAAACCCGGTTATTCGCGCGCATGACGCGATCATCATTAAGAGCGCATCCATTTGTGGTCGATTTGACGGCGACTCGCACTACGCATTACAGGGAAAATTCGTTTTTTGGCCGAACGGCACGTATGTGGAATAGACTACCCGCAGAGGTGTTTCCTGTCACTTTTAGCATGGGAAAATTTAAATCAAATGTCAATAAACACTACTCCCTCTATCCTCCTCCCCATAACCTATTTTCCTAGTTCCAGCACAATGCATCGCATGTGTAGGGGTCATCCCCTGAGTGCCGGTCCAAGTCAAAAAAAAAAAAAAAAAAAAAAATTTAAAAATACAGATAGATAGAAGTGTAATTTCATGAAAAAGGAAACAGAATTTTTGGGTCATGTTTTGACAAAGGAAGGACTTAAACCTAACCCTAATAAAATAAAAGTAATTCAAGAAGTAGCAATACCTAGAACGGAGAAACAAATCAAAAGTTTCCCGGGCTTAACGGGATACTATCGAAAGTTTGTAAGGGATTACGCCAAAGTAGCCCCACCAATAACAAAATATTTAAAGAAAGGAGTAAAAATAAATATAAAAGACCCAACATACATAGAAGCATTTGAAAAATTAAAAACTCTAAATACATCGCATCCAATCCTTAAATATCCGAATTTTTATAAAAAATTCACATTAACGACAGATGCGTCCAACTATGCCATTGGGGCTGTGTTTCGCAGGAAAGACACCCAGTTTGTTTCGCTTCAAGAACATTGAACAATCACGAAAGAAATTATTCAGCTACTGATAAAGAATTCTTAGCAATATTATGGAGTGTAAATTACTTGCGACCATATCTTTATGGGAGAAAATTCACGATCTTAACAGATCATCAACCAATAAGATTTTTACATGCGAAATGTAAAGGAAAATATATGTCTCCGAGACATCAAAGATAGCTTTTAAAGCTGGGAGAGTATGATTATGATATTGAATACATTAAAGGCAAGGAAAATAGAGTTGCAGACTTTTTGAGGGTGCTGATGGCGAGTAGTCAGCGTGTTGGCTCTGCAACCAGAAAGACCCAGGTTCGATTCCCAGCCGGGTCAAATCAGAAAAAAGTTTTTTCTGAGTTTTCTGTGCTACAGCACCCTCCTTCGTTGGTATTTGAGCAATAAAACGTCGGCGAAGTAAAATAATAAATAAAATGGCTCCCATTAGCTTAAAAAAATGCGTCAAAAAACATCAGAGACGCCGCAACTTTGCTTTATAATTTACACGCAATTGCAGAGTTGTGCAAGAATTAAGCTCTATCTTCCTACCACTTTCACCACCTGTATATGTCTTCCCTATCCTTCTCTCCAGTGTAATGCATTGCATATGTAGCCCCTGAGCACTGGTCCAAGATAAAAAAAAAAAAAAAGTAATATGTAAAATAAAAATCAGTTCTAGTTCCTCCGTTAAACAGGCCACAATAAATCAAATTATAATTAAACATCATCGTGTCTTTTTTTTCAAAAGATATCAAAAAAAGGGTTAAAATAAAAATTAAGTAAAACCAAAGAAAAGGAATTCTTATTTTTTTAAACCCCATCATAAAATTACGCAAATTGCGTGAAGAACAAGAATATTACTCTCTCTAAACCTCTCTCATTTACCCAATTTTTGCGTAAGAAAACGGTGTCTGGTAAGATTGGTCGCCCGCGTGCGCCTAATTTAGAGTAAACGAACAGACCTATTATGTTACGTGCTAGAACGAATGAAATACAGATTACGCCATCCCGGACACAAATATTTAATTTTCTGCGCATATTGGTCAAGTGACTTCACGCAAGAGTCTGACATTTCAAAGTTGTGTAAACATAATTACTTGAGACAAATGTAATAATCTCAGATTAGTTTTTTTTGCATTTTTAGCATTTCGTTCTCCTGGCGCAATGTATCTCTAAAAACAATTATAATTTAATTTTGTAATAAACGCTCTTAATAAAATACCGTTTATTTTTTATTAAGATTTTATTATAATGTTCCTTAATTTACGTGATTCGTCTTCGCTAAATTCATTTGATGAGTGACGTGTTTTTCTTAAAGTAAAATGATCTAAAGCTAAATTGTGGAAGTACTATAGCGGTATATATGTACATTCCAATAGGTCAGTATTTACCAAAAAATGCAATCACTAATTACTGCCTGAACTTTAAATGAATGCAATCAATATGCAATACCCCCTTCATAAATATATTCCTCCACATATAATAATTTTTTTTTTTTATATGTGTGAAAAGAAAATATTTATTATAAAATAAATACATAAAAATGATAATATTTACTTATACTCTATTTTACAATTCACTTCTTTTTCTCTTTTCTCTGTCTTAAATTATATTTAACAACTTTTTCTTTTCCATTGTTAATTACCACTTGATTTTCATTATTTAAATTTTCATCCTTATTTCTTCATTGACATTTACAATTACTGGTAAGGTACTCGGAATTTCCTTTTCCACCATGAAACTTTCCCTGGTATAGAGTAATCTTTTACAATGACATTATCATTCTCCTTAAATAAAGAATTTTACATCTTTTATGGTATCTTGTTTGATTTTTTTGTTTGTTTTTAACAAATTCTTTAATATCTTTCATATTTTTATTTTCTACAGTCCTTTTCGGATTAATAAGATCTAACCTTGTTTTTAGTTTTCTTTTATTAAATATTAAATAACTTGGGGAAACTCCTGTGCTAGTACGTACAGTGTTTCTATAGTCAAACAAAAATCTACATAATATGCTGTTGAAATCAGATAATGGCGTTTTATTCAAACTACGTTTTAAAGCATTTTTAACTGTTTTTACGGTGTTTTCCGCCTGACCGTTTGTAGTGGGATGTCCCACTGGCGATGTAATTTGTTCTATACCATTCAATTCTAAAAATGTCTTAAATTCGTTGTCCGAAACAACATAATTGGGCAAACCAAAACGTGCGAACAGTTGTCGTAAAACTGTAATAACGGTATTGTGTAGCACAGGCGAAGTAAAATAATAATAAAAATGGCTACTAAACCGAAGCTCTTCAGCACTGCTACGAATATAAAAAAACTAAAGAACGTGCGAAAGCAGAGCTGCAAAATAATTAATTAAGCTTCACCTCCTGTCGTTTCTCCTACTATCCCTTTCCTATAGTTCCCAGCACAATGCTTCGCATGTGTAGGAGTCATCTCCTGAGTGCTGGTCCTAGATAAAAAAAAAAAAAAATAACGGCACGACTGGTCGTGTTAGTACCCATGTATATACACTCCACCCATTTGCTAGTACTATCAACTACTACTAGACACCAACGTTTCAAAAACGGCCCGAAAAAGTCTATGTGAATTCTTGACCAAACTTCATCAGGTCTTGGCCAAGGAATCAATATCTGTTGCGGCGGACCTTGACGAGTCTTAAGACAAGCGTCACAGGACTTAACCACTTTCTCTAAATCCCCACTTTGATTTGGCCACCAACAACATTCACGAGCCATAGCCTTCATCTTTACAACTCCCATGTGTGAAACATGCAAAAAATTAACAACATCAGATGTTAATTGTTTCGGTATTACGACCCGATATCAGCAAAATATACAATTGGCCTCCTCTGACAACTCATTTCTCCTCATAAAAAATGGTAAAAGTTCATAATCCGCACACTTATCCAGCCAACCTACTTTAATAAGTTTTTTAACTTTCTGCAACACAACATCTTTATCTGTTTCCCTTCCTATCGTTGCAAAATCCGAGAATTTATTCCCACCGTTAAGTGTTTGTAAATAATTTAGATATACATCATCCGGAAAATCACCCAACGGAAAATTACCTTCTCCAGGGTATCTAGAAAAATAATCAGCAATATTGCATTTTGATTTTATATGACCAATGTCGAGTTGGTAACCTGTCAAGGTTAAAGCAATACGTTGCAGTCGACTTGAAGCTATTAATGGTATACCCCTTTTTGGATTAAAAATATGTTGTAATGGTTTATTGTCAGTGACCAATGTGAAATGACGACCATATAAGTAATGGTGAAATTTTTTCACACTAAACAAAATAGCTACTGCTTCCCGATCTAACTGAGAATACCTTTTCTCAGTATCTGTTAACGATCGTGAAGCAAACTCTATTGGTCTCTCAACCCCCTTTTCATCGATTTGAGACAAAACTGCCCCTACCCCTACTGGGCTGCCATCTACCGTTAACTTTGTCTTCAACCTACCATTAAAATGAGCCAAACAATTATCCGTTAGTAAAAGATTTTTCAATTCATCAATAGCTAAAGAACAATCATTGCCCCAAACAAATTTTACATCCTTTCGTAAAAGCATATGTAATGGGTGTAATAATGTGGATACATCCGGTAAAAATCGTCTATAAAAATTTACTATACCTAAAAAGGCCTGAAGTTCCTTAACATTTGTTGGATAAGAAATGTTAGTAATGTCACTAACCTTTTCTGGATTCATGTGTAATGCATTTTTCTATTAGGAGCACTGATCAAAATATCGTCTAAAAAGACTACCACCCCATCTAAACCTGATAAAAACGAGTCCATAATTTTCTTGAAAATTGCCGGTGCTGAAGCTAATCCATAAATTAATCTGGTATACTGAAACAGTCCCTTTGATGTTGAAATAGTTGTGTACCTTCGTGAATCTTTATCCAACTGAATTTGTTGATATGCCATGCTTAAATCTAATTTAGTGAATTCTTCTCCCCATGCAACTTTGCAAAAATATCCTCAATTCGAGGCAGAGGATACTTTTCGACATGTAAATGTGGATTTAAGGTAACTTTAAAATTACCACAAATTCTAATGCTACCATTTTTCTTTACAATTGGAACAATAGGTGTTCCCCATTCGCAATAATCCACCGGTTGAAGAATACCCATTTTCACTAACTTATCTATCTCGACCTCAACTTTTTCTCTAATATCCAAAGGTAACGGCCGTGGTCTAAA
Source organism: Dexiosoma caninum (assembly GCA_963924685.1). NCBI lineage: Eukaryota > Metazoa > Arthropoda > Insecta > Diptera > Tachinidae > Dexiosoma > Dexiosoma caninum. The sequence goes on from OZ004725.1 coordinate 58,660,156, forward strand.
AAATCTCAGTATCGCTTCGTCTTTAACCCTCAACACCGCTCCGCTTTTCTTAAAAAGTCCCAACCTGCCATCAAAAAGATTTTTAAATTTTTCAAAAAGTTTTGAATTTTCCATTTGCACCTGAATTGAATAATTTAATTTACAAATTTCAATACCAAAAGCCTTAAAAAAATTTCTACCCAATAGCGGTGGGCCACCATTCTTAATAACAACTATCGGTATCACTTTTATTTTACTACCGTATTTGACTTCTACGTCGCAAGCTCCAATAGGTGTTATATTCGCACCATTATAAGCTTTCAACAACATCGCAACTTTTCTAAGTCCATGATTCAAAAAGAATGTTTTATAAGTACTTTCAGAAATTACGTTATTTTCCCAGCCCGTATCCAATTCCATTTCAAAAGGTTTATTTTTTACAAAAATTTTAATTTTAAATGGACCATCGTTTTTGCAAATAATTGAAAATAAACTTAAATTATGGTTATCAATAAAATTAAAATTTCGCGATTTGCACATTTTTTTTAAATGACCCCTTTGATTGCATTGGTTGCACATATAATTACTAAACTTACAGTTTTCACTTTTGTGGTTTTGAACCCACATACTCCACACTGTGGTTCTGTTACTTTATGCTGCTTCTGTTTCTTCTGCTGCTGTTGTTGTTGTGTGACGCTTCTTTGGAAATGTATACTTTCTTCTTTTATGTCCACTGCATCATATTGGTGCTTAACATATTCTGCGTTATTTGTAATTTCCACAACCTTCTCGAATTTGCAAGTCACGGGCTCCAAAAATAATTTGTCGCGGGTCGGACCCTTTTCCAGCCCCATAACAAATCTGTCTCTTATGGCATTTTCCAAAGATGTACCAAACTCACAGTACACAGCCAAGGATCGCACCCTCACAGCCCTTTCATTTATTGTCTCCGTTGGTGACTTTACTGCATTATAAAATTTGTAGCGTTCAGCAAACCCTGATTTCGCTGGCTTAAAATGCGTGTTCATCACTGCTAAACACCCTTGAAATGTACTGGCAGCATCCTCGATCTTTGCTGGACTCACCAAATTTTGTAATGAAATATACGACGTTTCACATAATGAAGTGAGCAGGATGGCTTTCTTTTTCGACTCATCTTCAATAACTTTAAAATTGGTTGTACTTTTTTCTTCGTCGCCACTGTAATAAACGCTCTTAATAAAATACCGTTTATTTTTTATTAAGATTTTATTATAATGGTCCTTAATTTACGTGATTCGTCTTCGCTAAATTCATTTGATGAGTGACGTGTTTTTCTTAAAGTAAAATGATCTAAAGCTAAATTGTGGAAGTACTATAGCGGTATATATGTACATTCCAATAGGTCAGTATTTACCAAAAAATGCAATCACTAATTACTGCCTGAACTTTAAATGAATGCAATCAATATGCAATACCCCCTTCATAAATATATTCCTCCACATATAATTTTTTTTTTTTATATGTGTGAAAAGAAAATATTTATTATAAAATAAATACATAAAAATGATAATATTTACTTATACTCTATTTTACAATTCACTTCTTTTTCTCTTTTCTCTGTCTTAAATTATATTTAACAACTTTTTCTTTTCCATTGTTAATTACCACTTGATTTTCATTATTTAAATTTTCATCCTTATTTCTTCATTGACATTTACAATTACTGGTAAGGTACTCGGAATTTCCTTTTCCACCATGAAACTTTCCCTGGTATAGAGTAATCTTTTACAATGACATTATCATTCTTCTTAAATAAAGAATTTTACATCTTTTATGGTATCTTGTTTGATTTTTTTGTTTGTTTTTAACAAATTCTTTAATATCTTTCATATTTTTATTTTCTACAGTCCTTTTCGGATTAATAAGATCTAACCTTGTTTTTAGTTTTCTTTTATTAAATATTAAATAACTTGGGGAAACTCCTGTGCTAGTACGTACAGTGTTTCTATAGTCAAACAAAAATCTACATAATATGCTGTTGAAATCAGATAATGGCGTTTTATTCAAACTACGTTTTAAAGCATTTTTAACTGTTTTTACGGTGTTTTCCGCCTGACCGTTTGTAGTGGGATGTCCCACTGGCGATGTAATTTGTTCTATACCATTCAATTCTAAAAATGTCTTAAATTCGTTGTCCGAAACAACATAATTGGGCAAACCAAAACGTGCGAACAGTTGTCGTAAAACTGTAATAACGGTATTGTGTAGCACAGGCGAAGTAAAATAATAATAAAAATGGCTACTAAACCGAAGCTCTTCAGCACTGCTACGAATATAAAAAAACTAAAGAACGTGCGAAAGCAGAGCTGCAAAATAATTAATTAAGCTTCACCTCCTGTCGTTTCTCCTACTATCCCTTTCCTATAGTTCCCAGCACAATGCTTCGCATGTGTAGGAGTCATCTCCTGAGTGCTGGTCCTAGATAAAAAAAAAAAAAAAAATAACGGCACGACTGGTCGTGTTAGTACCCATGTATATACACTCCACCCATTTGCTAGTACTATCAACTACTACTAGACACCAACGTTTCAAAAACGGCCCGAAAAAGTCTATGTGAATTCTTGACCAAACTTCATCAGGTCTTGGCCAAGGAATCAATATCTGTTGCGGCGGACCTTGACGAGTCATAAGACAAGCGTCACAGGACTTAACCACTTTCTCTAAATCCCCACTTTGATTTGGCCACCAACAACATTCACGAGCCATAGCCTTCATCTTTACAACTCCCATGTGTGAAACATGCAAAAAATTAACAACATCAGATGTTAATTGTTTCGGTATTACGACCCGATATCAGCAAAATATACAATTGGCCTCCTCTGACAACTCATTTCTCCTCATAAAAAATGGTAAAAGTTCATAATCCGCACACTTATCCAGCCAACCTACTTTAATAAGTTTTTTAACTTTCTGCAACACAACATCTTTATCTGTTTCCCTTCCTATCGTTGCAAAATCCGAGAATTTATTCCCACCGTTAAGTGTTTGTAAATAATTTAGATATACATCATCCGGAAAATCACCCAACGGAAAATTACCTTCTCCAGGGTATCTAGAAAAATAATCAGCAATATTGCATTTTGATTTTATATGACCAATGTCGAGTTGGTAACCTGTCAAGGTTAAAGCAATACGTTGCAGTCGACTTGAAGCTATTAATGGTATACCCCTTTTTGGATTAAAAATATGTTGTAATGGTTTATTGTCAGTGACCAATGTGAAATGACGACCATATAAGTAATGGTGAAATTTTTTCACACTAAACAAAATAGCTACTGCTTCCCGATCTAACTGAGAATACCTTTTCTCAGTATCTGTTAACGATCGTGAAGCAAACTCTATTGGTCTCTCAACCCCCTTTTCATCGATTTGAGACAAAACTGCCCCTACCCCTACTGGGCTGCCATCTACCGTTAACTTTGTCTTCAACCTACCATTAAAATGAGCCAAACAATTATCCGTTAGTAAAAGATTTTTCAATTCATCAATAGCTAAAGAACAATCATTGCCCCAAACAAATTTTACATCCTTTCGTAAAAGCATATGTAATGGGTGTAATAATGTGGATACATCCGGTAAAAATCGTCTATAAAAATTTACTATACCTAAAAAGGCCTGAAGTTCCTTAACATTTGTTGGATAAGAAATGTTAGTAATGTCACTAACCTTTTCTGGATTCATGTGTAATGCATTTTTCTATTAGGAGCACTGATCAAAATATCGTCTAAAAAGACTACCACCCCATCTAAACCTGATAAAAACGAGTCCATAATTTTCTTGAAAATTGCCGGTGCTGAAGCTAATCCATAAATTAATCTGGTATACTGAAACAGTCCCTTTGATGTTGAAATAGTTGTGTACCTTCGTGAATCTTTATCCAACTGAATTTGTTGATATGCCATGCTTAAATCTAATTTAGTGAATTCTTCTCCCCATGCAACTTTGCAAAAATATCCTCAATTCGAGGCAGAGGATACTTTTCGACATGTAAATGTGGATTTAAGGTAACTTTAAAATTACCACAAATTCTAATGCTACCATTTTTCTTTACAATTGGAACAATAGGTGTTCCCCATTCGCAATAATCCACCGGTTGAAGAATACCCATTTTCACTAACTTATCTATCTCGACCTCAACTTTTTCTCTAATATCCAAAGGTAACGGCCGTGGTCTAAAAAATCTCAGTATCGCTTCGTCTTTAACCCTCAACACCGCTCCGCTTTTCTTAAAAAGTCCCAACCTGCCATCAAAAAGATTTTTAAATTTTTCAAAAAGTTTTGAATTTTCCATTTGCACCTGAATTGAATAATTTAATTTACAAATTTCAATACCAAAAGCCTTGAAAAAATTTCTACCCAATAGCGGTGGGCCACCATTCTTAATAACAACTATCGGTATCACTTTTATTTTACTACCGTATTTGACTTCTACGTCGCAAGCTCCAATAGGTGTTATATTCGCACCATTATAAGCTTTCAACAACATCGCAACTTTTCTAAGTCCATGATTCAAAAAGAATGTTTTATAAGTACTTTCAGAAATTACGTTATTTTCCCAGCCCGTATCCAATTCCATTTCAAAAGGTTTATTTTTTACAAAAATTTTAATTTTAAATGGACCATCGTTTTTGCAAATAATTGAAAATAAACTTAAATTATGGTTATCAATAAAATTAAAATTTCGCGATTTGCACATTTTTTTTAAATGACCCCTTTGATTGCATTGGTTGCACATATAATTACTAAACTTACAGTTTTCACTTTTGTGGTTTTGAACCCACATACTCCACACTGTGGTTCTGTTACTTTATGCTGCTTCTGTTTCTTCTGCTGCTGTTGTTGTTGTGTGACGCTTCTTTGGAAATGTATACTTTCTTCTTTTATGTCCACTGCATCATATTGGTGCTTAACATATTCTGCGTTATTTGTAATTTCCACAACCTTCTCGAATTTGCAAGTCACGGGCTCCAAAAATAATTTGTCGCGGGTCGGACCCTTTTCCAGCCCCATAACAAATCTGTCTCTTATGGCATTTTCCAAAGATGTACCAAACTCACAGTACACAGCCAAGGATCGCACCCTCACAGCCCTTTCATTTATTGTCTCCGTTGGTGACTTTACTGCATTATAAAATTTGTAGCGTTCAGCAAACCCTGATTTCGCTGGCTTAAAATGCGTGTTCATCACTGCTAAACACCCTTGAAATGTACTGGCAGCATCCTCGATCTTTGCTGGACTCACCAAATTTTGTAATGAAATATACGACGTTTCACATAATGAAGTGAGCAGGATGGCTTTCTTTTTCGACTCATCTTCAATAACTTTAAAATTGGTTGTACTTTTTTCTTCGTCGCCACTGTAATAAACGCTCTTAATAAAATACCGTTTATTTTTTATTAAGATTTTATTATAATGGTCCTTAATTTACGTGATTCGTCTTCGCTAAATTCATTTGATGAGTGACGTGTTTTTCTTAAAGTAAAATGATCTAAAGCTAAATTGTGGAAGTACTATAGCGGTATATATGTACATTCCAATAGGTCAGTATTTACCAAAAAATGCAATCACTAATTACTGCCTGAACTTTAAATGAATGCAATCAATATGCAATACCCCCTTCATAAATATATTCCTCCACATATAATTTTTTTTTTTTATATGTGTGAAAAGAAAATATTTATTATAAAATAAATACATAAAAATGATAATATTTACTTATACTCTATTATTTTACAATTCACTTCTTTTTCTCTTTTCTCTGTCTTAAATTATATTTAACAACTTTTTCTTTTCCATTGTTAATTACCACTTGATTTTCATTATTTAAATTTTCATCCTTATTTCTTCATTGACATTTACAATTACTGGTAAGGTACTCGGAATTTCCTTTTCCACCATGAAACTTTCCCTGGTATAGAGTAATCTTTTACAATGACATTATCATTCTTCTTAAATAAAGAATTTTACATCTTTTATGGTATCTTGTTTGATTTTTTTGTTTGTTTTTAACAAATTCTTTAATATCTTTCATATTTTTATTTTCTACAGTCCTTTTCGGATTAATAAGATCTAACCTTGTTTTTAGTTTTCTTTTATTAAATATTAAATAACTTGGGGAAACTCCTGTGCTAGTACGTACAGTGTTTCTATAGTCAAACAAAAATCTACATAATATGCTGTTGAAATCAGATAATGGCGTTTTATTCAAACTACGTTTTAAAGCATTTTTAACTGTTTTTACGGTGTTTTCCGCCTGACCGTTTGTAGTGGGATGTCCCACTGGCGATGTAATTTGTTCTATACCATTCAATTCTAAAAATGTCTTAAATTCGTTGTCCGAAACAACATAATTGGGCAAACCAAAACGTGCGAACAGTTGTCGTAAAACTGTAATAACGGTATTGTGTAGCACAGGCGAAGTAAAATAATAATAAAAATGGCTACTAAACCGAAGCTCTTCAGCACTGCTACGAATATAAAAAAACTAAAGAACGTGCGAAAGCAGAGCTGCAAAATAATTAATTAAGCTTCACCTCCTGTCGTTTCTCCTACTATCCCTTTCCTATAGTTCCCAGCACAATGCTTCGCATGTGTAGGAGTCATCTCCTGAGTGCTGGTCCTAGATAAAAAAAAAAAAAAAAATAACGGCACGACTGGTCGTGTTAGTACCCATGTATATACACTCCACCCATTTGCTAGTACTATCAACTACTACTAGACACCAACGTTTCAAAAACGGCCCGAAAAAGTCTATGTGAATTCTTGACCAAACTTCATCAGGTCTTGGCCAAGGAATCAATATCTGTTGCGGCGGACCTTGACGAGTCATAAGACAAGCGTCACAGGACTTAACCACTTTCTCTAAATCCCCACTTTGATTTGGCCACCAACAACATTCACGAGCCATAGCCTTCATCTTTACAACTCCCATGTGTGAAACATGCAAAAAATTAACAACATCAGATGTTAATTGTTTCGGTATTACGACCCGATATCAGCAAAATATACAATTGGCCTCCTCTGACAACTCATTTCTCCTCATAAAAAATGGTAAAAGTTCATAATCCGCACACTTATCCAGCCAACCTACTTTAATAAGTTTTTTAACTTTCTGCAACACAACATCTTTATCTGTTTCCCTTCCTATCGTTGCAAAATCCGAGAATTTATTCCCACCGTTAAGTGTTTGTAAATAATTTAGATATACATCATCCGGAAAATCACCCAACGGAAAATTACCTTCTCCAGGGTATCTAGAAAAATAATCAGCAATATTGCATTTTGATTTTATATGACCAATGTCGAGTTGGTAACCTGTCAAGGTTAAAGCAATACGTTGCAGTCGACTTGAAGCTATTAATGGTATACCCCTTTTTGGATTAAAAATATGTTGTAATGGTTTATTGTCAGTGACCAATGTGAAATGACGACCATATAAGTAATGGTGAAATTTTTTCACACTAAACAAAATAGCTACTGCTTCCCGATCTAACTGAGAATACCTTTTCTCAGTATCTGTTAACGATCGTGAAGCAAACTCTATTGGTCTCTCAACCCCCTTTTCATCGATTTGAGACAAAACTGCCCCTACCCCTACTGGGCTGCCATCTACCGTTAACTTTGTCTTCAACCTACCATTAAAATGAGCCAAACAATTATCCGTTAGTAAAAGATTTTTCAATTCATCAATAGCTAAAGAACAATCATTGCCCCAAACAAATTTTACATCCTTTCGTAAAAGCATATGTAATGGGTGTAATAATGTGGATACATCCGGTAAAAATCGTCTATAAAAATTTACTATACCTAAAAAGGCCTGAAGTTCCTTAACATTTGTTGGATAAGAAATGTTAGTAATGTCACTAACCTTTTCTGGATTCATGTGTAATGCATTTTTCTATTAGGAGCACTGATCAAAATATCGTCTAAAAAGACTACCACCCCATCTAAACCTGATAAAAACGAGTCCATAATTTTCTTGAAAATTGCCGGTGCTGAAGCTAATCCATAAATTAATCTGGTATACTGAAACAGTCCCTTTGATGTTGAAATAGTTGTGTACCTTCGTGAATCTTTATCCAACTGAATTTGTTGATATGCCATGCTTAAATCTAATTTAGTGAATTCTTCTCCCCATGCAACTTTGCAAAAATATCCTCAATTCGAGGCAGAGGATACTTTTCGACATGTAAATGTGGATTTAAGGTAACTTTAAAATTACCACAAATTCTAATGCTACCATTTTTCTTTACAATTGGAACAATAGGTGTTCCCCATTCGCAATAATCCACCGGTTGAAGAATACCCATTTTCACTAACTTATCTATCTCGACCTCAACTTTTTCTCTAATATCCAAAGGTAACGGCCGTGGTCTAAAAAATCTCAGTATCGCTTCGTCTTTAACCCTCAACACCGCTCCGCTTTTCTTAAAAAGTCCCAACCTGCCATCAAAAAGATTTTTAAATTTTTCAAAAAGTTTTGAATTTTCCATTTGCACCTGAATTGAATAATTTAATTTACAAATTTCAATACCAAAAGCCTTAAAAAAATTTCTACCCAATAGCGGTGGGCCACCATTCTTAATAACAACTATCGGTATCACTTTTATTTTACTACCGTATTTGACTTCTACGTCGCAAGCTCCAATAGGTGTTATATTCGCACCATTATAAGCTTTCAACAACATCGCAACTTTTCTAAGTCCATGATTCAAAAAGAATGTTTTATAAGTACTTTCAGAAATTACGTTATTTTCCCAGCCCGTATCCAATTCCATTTCAAAAGGTTTATTTTTTACAAAAATTTTAATTTTAAATGGACCATCGTTTTTGCAAATAATTGAAAATAAACTTAAATTATGGTTATCAATAAAATTAAAATTTCGCGATTTGCACATTTTTTTTAAATGACCCCTTTGATTGCATTGGTTGCACATATAATTACTAAACTTACAGTTTTCACTTTTGTGGTTTTGAACCCACATACTCCACACTGTGGTTCTGTTACTTTATGCTGCTTCTGTTTCTTCTGCTGCTGTTGTTGTTGTGTGACGCTTCTTTGGAAATGTATACTTTCTTCTTTTATGTCCACTGCATCATATTGGTGCTTAACATATTCTGCGTTATTTGTAATTTCCACAACCTTCTCGAATTTGCAAGTCACGGGCTCCAAAAATAATTTGTCGCGGGTCGGACCCTTTTCCAGCCCCATAACAAATCTGTCTCTTATGGCATTTTCCAAAGATGTACCAAACTCACAGTACACAGCCAAGGATCGCACCCTCACAGCCCTTTCATTTATTGTCTCCGTTGGTGACTTTACTGCATTATAAAATTTGTAGCGTTCAGCAAACCCTGATGTCGCTGGCTTAAAATGCGTGTTCATCACTGCTAAACACCCTTGAAATGTACTGGCAGCATCCTCGATCTTTGCTGGACTCACCAAATTTTGTAATGAAATATACGACGTTTCACATAATGAAGTGAGCAGGATGGCTTTCTTTTTCGACTCATCTTCAATAACTTTAAAATTGGTTGTACTTTTTTCTTCGTCGCCACTGTAATAAACGCTCTTAATAAAATACCGTTTATTTTTTATTAAGATTTTATTATAATGGTCCTTAATTTACGTGATTCGTCTTCGCTAAATTCATTTGATGAGTGACGTGTTTTTCTTAAAGTAAAATGATCTAAAGCTAAATTGTGGAAGTACTATAGCGGTATATACATATGTACATTCCAACAGGTCAGTATTTACCAAAAAATGCAATCACTAATTACTGCCTGAACTTTAAATGAATGCAATCAATATGCAATAACACTACTTTAAAAGAATGCAATCAACACTACAGTGAACATTTAAAAATTTACTGATATGTCGATCAGCAAGAAGGCATTAACTCAAAAAACAAATGTAAATGTATTTCTAAACTAAATTGGCTTACTACGACGTATTTTAAAATGTAACCCCAAAAAATTTTTGAGTTAATACTCTCTTGTTGATCAACTGCGATATGTACATTTCTACTTGTAAATTTTTTATGTAAAATTGGAAACTGTCCTCCTTTGTGTCAGTGTTGATTTTTTTCGTTTGCTCTTCATATGGTAGTGCTTCCGTTTCAGTTGCGATAGCACTAGCCTTTATAGTCGAAACTGCTGACGGTTTAAATTTTTTTTATCTTGGACCAGCACTCAGGAGATGACCCTACACATGCCTTGCTTTGTGCTTACACTAGAGAAATGACAGGAGGTGAAGCTTCACTATCTCACAACTCTGCTTTTGACCGTTCTTTGTTTTATAGCAGTGTTAAAGGCGCTTTCACACTATAATACAAGTCTTACGACTTTCATAATACTCTGTGAGAGAGAAACCTAATGAGATTTGGTGCGACTGCTAAAAAATTTAAAGTAATATTACATTTTGCTTTCACACTATCATATTTCAAATAAAATGTGAAGTATAAGTAGTAAGAACAAATACGGTTTAGAAGCAAAGGACTTTTTTGTTCTTTTGTTAATTGCTTTTGTTGCTTACATAAAAACACATCCCTGATAAAATGAAAAGTAGAAGCTTTTTGTAAATTTTTAACAAATGGTGAGAGCCATTCGACTCTTAAGTTCCCATCCGTATTTTGGCCAGATTCATAACATATTGTTTTTACACTATTATACTTTACCATTTGATTTACGTTCTTGACATGTCGTATTACTCAGCATAGAACGAGCATAGAAAGAGACATCAATTTTGCTGTTTCTCGCGCACAGTAATTAATTTGTATTCTTTATTTTGCTTTATTGCGCTTCTTAAATACCAAATATGATTGGTTTGTTTTGATTTTTATTTTCTAGGATGAAAATTTAAAGTTTTTTATCAATTGATTTGAGGGTAGCGATGGCTGAAGTAGTCTGCACGTTGACTACAAATCCAAAACAGGCCAGTTTATGACTAAAATTATATAAAAAAACAACATCTCGCATTTTTCTGATGTACATTAGTGTGTCTTTGTGTGTCAGTTGTTGTCGGAAGTGGCGAAGGCATAGTCACTGGTCACTGAACAATACCGGCTTCAACTGATAGCAATCCACAATCACATCAGAACGCACGTATTGTGTAGCACCGGCGAAGTAAAATAATAATAAAAATGGCTACTAAACCGAAGCTTCAACACTGCTATAAATAAAGAACATGCAAAAAAAAAGCAGAGCTGTAAAATAATTAATTAAATAGTTCCAGCACAATGCATCGCATGAGTAGCGGCAATCTCCTGCGTGCTGGTCCCAGATAAAAAAAAATAAAAAAAATTAGTATTTTAAACGTTTACTTTAAATTATTTAAACAAATAAAAATCCACAAATTATAAATTTATGGTTTATGTTTGAAATTTTGTTCACTTTATGGCTGACATGCCAACTAAATATATGTATGTACATATGTACACTAAGATTCTCAGCATTCACACATTAACATTTGAATACGTATAATTAAATAAAGAACAGTACTTATTAAAAAGAACTAAATTTTCTTCTTTCTAAACTTTCTTCTTCCGGTTTTTATATATTATTTTGACTTTTTGTATATTTTAATTGAATTTATATTTTATTATACTTGCTTATAACTCGTAAAAACAGGGAAATTCACTGCAAGACGTAAATTGTGCCAACGTACCACTTACAAATTTTAAAATAATAGTGTTAACTTTTTTATTAAAAAAAAAAATTTGTGTTAATTGTTGTCGGAAAGTTGCAGTGGCGAAGGCATAGTCACTGGTCACTGAACAGAGATGGCTTCAGCTGTATCCAATCCCCAGGCACATCAGAACGCCATCCTTCGTCGGTAGTTGTGTAGCACCGGCAAAGTAAAATAATTACTAAAATGGCTACTAAAAACCAAGCTTCAAAATGTAATACTTCTCCTTGACATCAGAGACGCGACAACACTGCTGTAAATACAAAAAACGTGCAAAAAGCAGTGTTGTAAGATAGTGAAGCTTCACCTCCTATCATTTCTCCTACTATCCCTTTCCTATAGTTCCGACACAATGCATCGCATGTGTAGAAGTCATCTCCTGAGTGCTGGTCCAAAAAAAAAAAAAAAAATTTGAACAATCTATTTTATTAAGCTTTAAGGTTTTTTTTTTTTTTATTATTTTTATATAATATATATAATATTTCGTTAACCTTCGGTTAACATCTTCAGGAAATTTTTATTTTTAAAATTTTTTTCTTTTTGAAGTTTATATAAAAATTTTTCCAACATGTATCATAAAAATATTTGAAATTTTATAAGAAAATATCGAAAACAAATTACAAACAATATAACTCTAAAAGAATAACGACCTCGAGCTTAATAATTAAATAATAAGATAAATTAGAAAAAATGTCAAATAAAATAGAAGATAAAGAATATATTATATCGAAGATTTCTCCTTGGCTTCTGACAGGGTATATTGGAGTTTCAGTTTTTTACTTTGTATAATTATTACAAAGGGTAGTCCAACCATATTGCACTATGTTAATTGTTAATCAACGATATGTGGTTCCAACTGCCAACACAGCCAAAGAAGCAATGGCTATTTTGCGCGAGAAATTAAATTTATCCCATTCCAAAAAAAAATTCCGGCAGAATGCATCTCGTGAGTGCTGGTCTAATCATGCTGCTCAATTATGTATCAGAGTCATTGAAAATATCGACTATCGGATAGAGGTATGCCAACGAAGCCGTGGCGAGCATTTAGCCAATATTTTGTTTCACACATAATTGTCATAAATTATTCTATCATAATAAAAAATATTAAGATAATTCTCGGAAAACTTATTGTTTTTTTTTACAATTAACGTTTTGGTTTGACCCCTTTCTATGTTTTTTTATACCATTTATAAAATGTTATTAGAAATTTTAAATAAATTGAAAAATATTGAACAAAAAATAGACAAAAACATTATTTGGTGTACTTATTTAGATTTAAAAGATGTACACTTACACTTTTAAATTTCCTTTTTAGTGTCACTTTTTTTGTAGATATCCCTTGTATGTTTTGAGCAATTTAAAATCAAGTTAATTTATCAAGATGGCTTCTCTGTTCATTAGAACAGTAATCAGCCGTTTTCTTGCCCAAAATGTAAATAAAACTGGCTAGAGAATTTTAAAGCAAGTTCGCATGAAGTTTTAAAAAGTATGAGTATGAATAAGAGTATTAGTAAAAAAGTGAGAGTCGATTAAAACTTGATAAGCGAAGCTTGATCGCTTACCCCTAAATAACCGGCATGTTATGTAGGCAAAGTCGAATAAAATAAGCATTTCGTAAAAGAGTCAACAAGAAATAATTTTGTGAAACCAATTAACTTCAAAAGCATTTTAAAAAAAATACATTATTGGAACATTTTTTGGTGATAGCATAAGGTGTTAATTATTCTGTTATTGGTTTTAATGAATATATGTACATATATCAGAAATGTATTCTATGTATGTATGTATGTACATATTATACATATACGCGTATACATACATATCGAGCCTTAACCGCCAAAAAGACGGAAGAGCCAAAAACAAAATTTTAAAGAGGAATATTTTTCTTTCAATCTTTGCATAAATAATAGATTCATAATGGCACATTTCACAGCTATGGTGTTTCGTGAGATGAACCGGATGATCGAGAACTATCCATCTTTATAAAAAAAATATATAAATAACAACGATAATCATCCCGCTTACGTTTACGTCGACATGTTTAGATATTTTCTTATATATCCCACCTGGGAAACATTAGTTAATACATTAACTAAATTTTGAAAATAAAAATCAACATTTAGTATTCATATCTGCTCACGATAAAAATTCTGATTATTGTTGCACACGATCGCTATGTGTCTTCAATTAAAGGAAATTTTGTGTACATAAAATATATATTGACGTTTGTGTAAATTAATATATTCTGCGCGTATGCACATGAATTGTTTGTTATTGATTGATATTTTTCTAATAAATAAAAAATGTGTTTAAAATATGCATTTCTCGTTGTCCGATTTTCTTTATATTTTATCGGCATTTTTATGATTTTTAGAAAATAGGAACCAGCAGCCCTGTTTAACAGGTCCTTTTCTCTCTCGATCTCATTCTCCTTTTGGAAACTACCAAGAACCAGTGATAGTATTTTTTTGGAACTGTTCGGTTATTTTGTAGTGCTTTTTATCCCTTCATAAACGCAAAAATTTGTTAAATCCCCGTTTTTAAAAATCGGGTTTCTACTGTGCTTTTCACAATTTCTCATAGTACTTTTTGGCCAGGGTTGCCAGTTTAACACTTTCAGCGTTAGATTTAGCACTTTCTTTTTTTATTAGCATTAAGAAATTCCCAAAAAGTGCTAAATGATAGCTTATTTATTTAATTATTTAGCACTTTTAGCATTTTCTATTTAATTTATAAAATTCCTTTAATAATTGATATAATTAATATCAAGTGCAAAATTGTTCGGTGAACTAAAATCTCGGCTTCCCCCAAAGTATTACTATTTTCACAAAAATTTCAACATTTTCAATAGAGAAAACGTTGAAACAAATCAACGATACAATATTTGCGCTAGTGAAATAGATAAAATTCAAATTCAGTGGAGCTATATAACTGAGAAGAAAAAGAATACTACCTAATTCTGGATAATTTTAAAATTTCCATTAATTAAAACTCTTAAATAGTTGTCAGGCTTTGTATTGTCTCTTCTAGTGTTTATTTTTTAAACCCATAACTTGAATGTTTATTCAGTTAATTAGGCCTAATTAAAAAATGATTTAAGAAGACATTGTCTTAGATCGTACAGGTTTTGGTACGGCTGCTGAACTTCAGGTAATGGGAGCGCATTGCTAGGGTCTTATGCTCATTATTAATTATGTCATAAATACTTTATGTATATGCATTTGTTTTTTAAGATGATGCTGGCGATCTCCACGGTCTCACTCAACCAACAGAATCGAGAATTTGCAGAAGGGTTGCTTGTGCATTAGTTCGCCATGCGCAAAAAGTTGATTAATATGCCGAAATCTCTCGAAAAGAGGCCTTGTTAATGAGAGATTCGAGAATTCCCGGGCGTAATTGGTGACTTCGATGCACCAATATTAGAAATAAAAAAACGGGAGGTGATCTTGCTCAGCATTATGTAAATCGAAAAGGATGTTATTCGCTAAATGTTCAGGTGAAAAAGTACTTATATTTATAAAACTGTTTAAAGAATTTGAATTCCGAGGATAATTTTTGATGCACACATGAAAATACGAGACATCGTGGCGTATGGAGGGGTAGTACTCATGACTGCACAATTTTCAATGAGTTTACCATTAAACAACGTTTCGAAAATGGCAGATTACTTGGAGACTCATGATACAAGTTAACCCCTTATTTATTTACTCCCTTACATCAGCCACAACCGGGCATAGAAATTAAATATAATATTGCCCATATCACTACTAGAAATACAGTAGAGCGAGTGTTAGGTGGTGCCTTCTTCATGGAATGACAGTAAATTTATCAAATGATAAAGTTGTTATTCTTGCTCCCGCCGTACTTCACAAAATTGCAATAGAGGAAACAAATACCATTCCAATTAATACATTACATTTTAAAGAGAAAAAACACGAAAGTGCTGTAAAAAATCATGAGAAATACTTCAAATAAAGGGTGGTTAAATTTCAAGGGCCGATGTTGATTTTGAATAAAACACAAACTATTTAGGAAATTATTGTAATTTTATTTTATTATGATATATTGGTATTACTCAATTATGTATGGAATAAAATATCGGCCAAATGGGCGCCGCGACCACGGCGGCACACCTCCATCCGATGGTCCAAATTTTCGATGACCCTGAGGCATAATGGAGGTTCTATGCCGTTAATGTGCCGAATTATCTCATCCTTTAGCTCTTGAATTGTTGCTGGCTTATCGACGTACACCTTTTCTTTCAAATAACCCCAAAGAAAAAAGTCCAACGGTGTCAAATCACATGATCTTGGCGGCCAATTGACATCGCCATTACGTGAGATAACACGGCCATTGAATTTGTTGCGCAAAAGAGCCATTGTTTCGTTAGCTGTGTGGCAAGTGGCACCGTCCTGCTGAAACCACATATCGTCCACATCCATATCTTCCAATTCGGGCCATAAAAAGTTCGTTATCATCTCACGATAGCGAACACCATTCACAGTAACTGCCTGACCGGCGTCATTTTGGAAAAAATACGGCCCGATGATGCCGCCAGCCCATAAACCGCACCAAACAGTCACTCTTTGTGGGTGCATTGGTTTTTCGACAATCACTCTTGGATTCTCATTCGCCCAAATGCGGCAATGCTGTTTATTGACGAATCCACTGAAGTGAAAATGTGTCTCATCACTGAAGATGATTTTCTTCGAAAATTGATCATCCACTTTTGCCGTGGTCGCGGCGCCCATTTGGCCGATATTTTATTCCATACATAATTGAGTAATACCAATATATCATAATAAAATAAAATTACAATAATTTCCTAAATAGTTTGTGTTTTATTCAAAATCAACATCGGCCCTTGAAATTTAACCACCCTTTATAATTGTAGATTTTGTTACAAAATATAACCTGTTTGTTTTTTAATTTCATTTTATTCTGATGAAGATATGCATAGGCAAATGAGGACAATTCAACCTCAAGTTTATCACAGAAACTCTGAAGAGGATGCAAAAATACTCCGGCAAACTTTAATTCAAAATAATTTTTAGGGAATAACTTTTCATTGCTTTACTTACAGCTCGTAAATAGTGCATATAGTAACAAAAAGCATGAGTAATTCTAAATTAGTAATAAACAAATACTTCATATTTAAAATTTATTCCACTAGCGTTTCCTTTATTTTTCATGTTTCAAAAACTAACAGAAATAAATTAAAAACCAACACTGTGATGTATAAAAATGTAAATATACTCGGTAGTCAAATTCAGGTATCGACTATTAGAGAAAAATATATTTTCATATTTACATACATATATATTCTTGCTTATCTTGATTTTATGGATATTAAATTATATGAATATATATTAAAAAGCATAATTTTTAGCATAAAATTATATGCGAATAAAATTTTTCTTGATTACCGGTTGCATTATTCAAAAGCAGTAAAAATAAAGTAACAATGGAAAATGAAAAGAGTTGCCATAAAAAACATAAACATAAATTAAAATATTTAATAGCTATATATAATTATTATGCGTTTTTGAATATAATTTTATATTATGGCTTTATTTGACAAAAAGTCTTTAATTACTATTAAACTTTCTAAATCTATAATAAAATGTTTTTTTGAATATGGCTGTTAATATACAGAACTACTCGTATAATATGAAACATTTGATTTTTTTGAACTGCTTTTATTTTTTTTAATACAGTGAATATATCGAGCCTTTGGTGCAATACAGTAGTAATTCAAAATTTGAATTTTTTGAGCTGGGAATGCAGAAATTATCTTTGGGGAAATATATATCTAAAGGAAAAAAGATTATGGTTCTCTCTCTAACTGTTCAGATTCTACAGCTATAAATGTCTTTATTGCCTCCAGCTATTTCCAACAATATTTATTTGGAATAACGAAATATTTCCTTTACGACTAGAACTTTACAAACAAAAAACATTACGAAACATGCCACTTTATTTAAAAACTTGTAAAAAAATAACTTTAGTAAACGAAAATACTATCAAAAAGATGGCTCAAAATTTCAAATGCATTTTTCTCAGTTCACGATTTTTTGAATTACGACGGTATTGCACCAACGGCTCGATATGTATATATACATATGTATGTATGTATATAAATATGATTGGATGTTTTTAAGAGTTTAATACATTTTTTGATTTATTAGGTACAAGTTAATATGTGGGAGTGAACAGTTGTGCCAAAGACTATAAATATATAAAGATATTGCACGTAGAACATTGAATAAAAACAAAAATTGTTTGCGTTTATAGATGCTGTGGGGGAATATTAACAACTAAAAGCAGTTTCTTGTTTTCATATAAATCATGTGCAAAAAAGCCAATGCGACCGATTTCTATGGCTGTAGGGTAAAATTAAATTTTTTGTTATTGTGCTATTGCATTTATGTTGATTCGCACCGAACTATGTATACTCATTTGTTTTATTAAATATTTTATTTTAGAATTTTCAATTGTATAGTTAGAATATCTATGTATATGCATAAATCAAATAAAACGTGAGCTTTCCTGAGTTCGAAAACCATACAATTTATTATTTTGTTTACAAAACTATTATAAAATTTATTAAAATCTTTTTAATAAGTGATAACTAGCACAAGAAATGTAATTATATTTGGTGATTGGTACATATTTAATAATTTTCTAAATTGAGCATATGTTTTATTGTTTTAAAATTTTAAGTTTTTCTGCGCTCGTTAATTTGTATTTGTATGTTTCCCACGAGGAATGCTTTCGTAAAAGTGTAAGAATTAATAAATTTAGCATCTCCATTCTGTGCTTATAGCATACGTTGTTTTCTTGAAACCAAAAGGAATATATTGTATTTTTGGTGCAATTTACACATTGCTCAACAAAATACAAAATACAAAAAAAAAATACCCATTTTCGGAAGAGGTAGATAGAGGATTTTGTCAATAGATACTGACAAAATGTTCCTGGTAATGTTCTAAATAAATATTCTGAACACATCCTATACCAAGCACGTAATTACCACACGATTTTATATGTCGGTTTACTATATTACGAAGAACTTTAAAACGGCCGTAAAACGAGTGACAGACGTAACTATTAACGATACACGTTTATCTATTTTTAGGCCCCTCTATCAGAACGTTCTTATTTCTTTCGTGTTGTATTAATATTAAATTCAAATAAAGTACCTAAAATCATAATAATCATGTCGTGCTATTTAATTTTTATTTTGACCATATTGTAAGATTCAAATATGTGATAAAACAGATAATGTTGATTTAACATTTGAATGAAAGTCCGTTATTTGTAGTTATTTTACATTTTATATTGAAATTTGACCATTCTTTTTAAATAAATCTTATTTTGGGATCGCTTTTGATATATACATATCTTCCTTCTTCTTTTACTAACACTATGCAACACGAAAAAATTGCACTGATAACCGCAAATTTTTTAATCCGCTGTGGTCACCTAACTACAAAAATCTTCATTATTTCATCATTCATTCTATGGTAAGGTTTTTGTAAAAAAAAATTTTTTTTAAATTGTAAGAATATTTTTTAAACTTATTAAAACACAATTATGATGCGCTTCGTTGGTCGTTTATTCAGCAACTGCCTTTATACATACTTATCTCTTATTTCTTTAGAACTATTAAGGTTACCATACATTAAATATTAGAATAGTGTTGTTAATTGAAATCCTTCCACATCATTTATCATATACCTATCATTATCCAAAACTTTAGTCACCCTTAAACTTCGGTGATAATTTTCTACAGACTCCTAGAGTGCTAATGAAATTCCTAACCATTACGTAATCGCCTATAATATATGTATGTATACTGCACCTTATTCCGATCCTTTAAACCTTTGTTGTATCCCTGTTTCTTCACTATCTTCCTCGCAGCCTCCTTTCTCGCTCTCACATTTACATTACATTCCGTTCAACCTCAGCATCAATTTCCTCCATTTTTTCTCTAAGAAAATCCACGATCTTTCCCCTTTGTCGCACTCCAGACATAAGCTTACTTGGGATCGTTCCTGTACTCTTATGTTCATCGCAAATTCTATGTCAGCAAGCACTCTGTCTAAACTTGAGTTTATACCAGCAACTGTCAATTTGACAATCATTGGACCTAATCTTCGGTTCACCCGTAGCAATCCCCCCGTTTTTTTCTTTGACCGGCACTCAGCGGGTGACCCCTACACATGCGATGCATTGTGCTGGAACTAGGGCATTATGTTATGGGAAGGAGGATAGAGGGAGTAGTGTTTATTGACATTTGATTTAAATTCTCCCACGTTAAAAGGGACAATGGTATTCAAGATTATCGTCAGCACCTGCCCATAGGGCCTTATCTGACGGTGGTCTTAACACCGAGTAAATTTTTTTTATCTTGGACCAGCACTCAGGAGATGACCCCTACACATGCGATGCATTGTGCTGAAACTAGAGCAAAAGGATAGTTAGAGAAATAACAGAAGGTGAAGCTTCACTATCTTCCAACTCTGCGTTTGCACGTTCCTTGTTTTATAGCAGTGTTGAACCGCTTCTGATGTCAACGATACGTATTTAATTTTGAACCTTCGTTTTAAAAGTCATTTTTAGTAATTATGCAAACAGTACCGACGAAGGAGGGCGTTCTGATGTGTCTGCGGATAGCTATCAAATGAAGACGGTAGTGTTCACTGACCCGTGACTATGTCTTCGCCACTGAAACCTTCCGACAACAACTGACACAAAACCATAAAAATGCGAGATGTTTTCATGATTTAGTCTGAAATTGGGTTGAACCCAGGAAATTTTTGGATATGTAGTCAGCGTTCAGACTACTTCAGCCAGCGCCACCCTTTAATGGAATCTACGTTTTTTTAATTGAAACTTTATTTTAATTTTTTCTCTGCGGCTCAAAAATTCAACGAAAAAACTTCACGAAAGCAAAACATTTAAAGTAAAGAAAAATAAGGTAACTTTAATGAAAGTAAATAAATTTCATAAAAATATTAAAAAATTAATGCTGTGCGCATACTAGGTGCTAAAAATTTCTGACTCAGAAGAAGGCAACGAAGTAGTGCTAAAAATAATATGAAGCAACGTGAGAAAAGTAGAATCTAGAAACAAAGTTAAATTTTTTAATACAATTTTCTCCCTGCTTCGAACACTGCTTTTATTTCCAATATTGTTTAAATATATTAAAAGAAATTTGTCACCTTATAAAATGTATTTTGACCCCTTTAAATCGTCAATATGCACCACAATCAAAAAAATCAAAGTGCATCACTGGTTGGAATGATTAAATTGATAATTTGATCGTAGCCAACTTTTAACTGATTGAAATTGTAGACAATTTCAATTAGCAGTGATAATATTGATTTGTATTTATATGTATATACATATGTATGTAAATGAACAGATTTATTTTATGTTTAGAAATAATTTGCAAAGTAATAAATAAAATCACAATGGCACATTTTTGTAGTTTCGGACTTATAATGTAATTTTTTCACAGCTAAAAAAAATTTAAATCTCTAAAAACAGAGATAAAAAACATTTCTGTGTATTTTCGATAATGATTAACTTTTCGAGTAATACCTACAGAAATAAATTATATTATTTATGTATGTATGTACACATTGGTGTGATTTTTAGCATGTCGAGATATATGTATGTGTTATAGTACTACTTTATTACATTTGATTAAGTCTTCTATTACTTTATTCTCAAAGATTATTTTTTAATTTGCTAGATAAAAAATATTATTAAATTCAAGTTTTTTCTGTCACTTCATCGATTCGAAGATTTCATAAATTTGTGAAATAAATTTTAATTTTTCTAATAAATAAAATTTTATTTGTATATTCGATTTTCTTCAAATATACCAAATCCTATATTTGCGTGCTCAACCTTAACATATAAAAAGGTATCTAAAAAAAATCAAGTGGATAAGCGTATCTGATCAGGACTTAAAGGACGCTTGCCGTGAGTACAAATTATCCGACGATGGTGACAGACTCACATTAATAAGACGTATCAAATTTTTTGAAATAAACAAAGCAGAAAAACAACAACTAGAAGAAGAAGAAATATTAAAAGATGAAAGAAGAAAGGAAGAAGAAAGATTAAAAGATGAAAAAAGAGAAGAAGAAGAATACAATGAACGTATAAGACGACAGATAAAAGAATCAAGGGAAACGAAGGACAAACATATGATGAAAGAGTAAGTTTGGAAGCTGAAAGAAGAAAATATAAAGATGAAAAAAGATTAGAAGAAAGGGTCGTGATGGAACTACGACGCTTCAGAGGTGTACAAGGGCGAACTTCAAGTGAAAGTTATGATCAAACTCTAAGAGCTAATCATCCTGAAATTATACTCCGAGATCTTGATGAATCAATGCAAAAGTTTTCCGGTGAAGGTGGTCGTAATATAGATGAATAGCTTGATGATTTTGAACAAAACGCTTGTTTAATAAGTGGAACAACTTTTAATAGTTAATTTACGCAAAAAGACTGCTAATAGGTAATGCAAAATTTATCATGGAGTATGAATGTAAAGCAAAATCGTATAATGAATTAGTGCGTGGTCTTAAAGAATAATTTAAACCAATTGTAAACAGTGCTACTGTACACCGAAAGCTGAGTGAGCGACAAAAAGGAATAAACGAATCGTATCGCCAATATATCTATACGATGATCAATATTGCTTCTCAAGCTAAAATTGACACAAGCTCTATCATCGGTTATATTGTCGATGGAATAAAAGGCTCACCATACAACAAAGCTTTCTTATATGGATTGAAATCAATTACCTCAAATTTAAAAAACAGAAGTAGAAAAACAGATAAATTCCTGGTTAGCAGACGGAATAATTCAACCTTGTATCTCTGATTATGCAAGTCCAATAGTGCTAGTAAATAAAAAAGATGGTACAAAACGATTATGTGTTGACTATCGTCAACTCAATAAAAAATTAATTAAAGATAAATATCCAATGCCCATTATAGAGGATCAGATAGATATGTTACATAAAGTTTTTAACCAATTGATTTGACAAACGGATTTTCTCACGTTTCCATAGATGAAGAAAGCCGTAAGTACACGTCTTTCGTAACACCATCCGGCCAATATGAGTTCATGAAAGTTCCATTTGGATTATGTACTAGTCCAGCAGTTTTTCAAAGGTTCATTAATACTGTATTTAATTCCCTCTTAATTAAAGGCATTATATTAATTTATATGCATGATTTGATTATTTTGGCAAAAAACGCAGAAGAAGCAGTTCAGCGACTTAAACTAGTTCTAAGAACCTCCGAAGAATATAATTTAACCATTAAGTGGAAAAAGTTCCAATTCCTGCAAAGAAAGATAGATTTTTTGGGCTTCGAGATAGAAGGTGGTCATATCAGGCCATCACCACTAAAAACAAAGAATGTTGGAAATTACCCAGAACCAAAAACAGAAAAACAAGTTCAGCGATTCTTGGGTCTGGCTGGATATTTTCGTAAGTTTATCCAGGATTTCGCTTTGATTGCAAGACCTTTAAGTGATTTATTACACAAAATGGCGATGGCACGATGGTTACTAGTCTGCACGTTGACTACAAAACCAAAAACAGACCTGGGTTCAACCCCAGTTTCAGACTAAAATTATTTAAAAAAAAAAAAAACATCTCGCATTTTTCTGATGTACATTAGTGTGTCTTTGTGCGTCAGTTGTTGTCGGAATGTTTCAGTGTCGAAGGCATAGTCACTGGTCACTGAACAATACTGGCTTCAGCTGATAGCAATCCACAATCACATCAGAACGCCATCCTTCGTCGGTATTGTCACCGTAAAATAATAATAAAAATGGCTACTAAAGAAGCTTCAGCACTGCGGCGAGTATAAACAAAGAACGTGCAAAAGCAGAGCTGCAAAATCATTAATTAAGCTTCACCTCCTGTCGTTTCTCCTACTATCCCTTTCCTATAGTTCCAGCACAATGCTTCGCATGTGTAGGAGTCATCTCCTGAGTGCTGGTCCCAGATAAAAAAAAAAAAACTTCATTCCTTTGAATTTTTAAAAAAATGTATTTTAGAAAGACCAGTGCTTACAATATTTCAAGAAGGTGCAGTAGCCGAGTTACATATAGGCGGTTCTAAGTGGGCATTAGCAGCAATACTCATGCAACGCGATTATGACGATGGAAAGATGCATCCAGTACGGTATCTTAGCATTAAGACATCTGAAGCCGAACAGAAATATCACAGCTATGAATTGGAAGTTCTAGCTGTCATTAAAGCAGTTCGGAAATGCCGTGTCTACCTTCTTGGAAGCCGATTCAGTATTATTACAGACTGTAAGGCATTCGAGGCAACAATGAAAAAGACAGATGTACCAAAGATATCTCGTTGGGCTTTAATTTTACAGGAATACGATTGTGAAGTAGTGCACCGTTCAGGAGACAAAATGAAGCATGCAGACGCCTTAAGCAGAATTTATTTAATTCAAGATGCAAGTATAATAAGCAGTATGAAAAGAGAACAAGATAAGGATGAACATATAAAGGCTATTACAGAAGTTTTGAAGATGCAAAGTTATGACAACGGTTTATTATGCAAGAATTTTAATGGCAAATTCGTAATCGTTGTACCTCAAGAAATGAAATATGGCATTGTAAGGAAAGCGCATGAGCAAGGACATTTCAAACGGAAAAAAATGGAAGATATCATTAAGAAAGAATATATGATTCTAATTTTAAAATTGTGATTTTTCCCTTAAAAAATATATGTCAAATTTATTATTACATACTTTATGATATTCTCATAAAGTATTTTTTATAAAAGTAAACTCATTAACTGAGGAGGAAAGCATATCCATATAGTATTATTTCGCTAATGCTTACTTAGCTCATCAGTGGATTTTTCCTAATTTTTGAACACAAAACCAAGATCTATATGTTTAAAATTCAACTAATCAATCGAGAATTGAAGTTGAATACCAAACACAAAACCAAAAATCTATAAACAAAAACAAAACAATCCATGAGTTTACTTTTTTATAACACACACATATTTCTATTTTTAGATTTTTCTTTTTAAGGGAAAAAGCACAATTTTAAAATTAGAATCATATATAAAGAGATATTCCCAAAATAAATTCAGTTAATATTAAGAAAGAATTTTTCTTAATACTTTTTTTAAGCTTTTTTATTATTTGAACAATCTATTTTTTAAATAAAAATAAAAATTTCCTGAAGATGTTAACCGAAGGTTAACGAAATATCGAGAATATATATAAAAATAATAAATAAAAAAACCTTAAAGCTTAAAAAAAATAGATTGTTCAAATTAAGAAAGAATTTTATATTTCAAAGTTGGAGACAATAATATATAATGTAGTGAAGAACTGTGTTCAATGAATTCTAGCTGAAAAGAAAGCAGGTAAGAAAGAAGGGTTCCTACATCCAATACCAAAAGAAAGTGTGCTACTAGATACTTGGCATATAGATTACGTTGGACCGATGCCATCAACAAACAAAAATTTCAAACATTTGTTGACAATTGTGGATTCATTCACAAAATTTGCTTGGATTTTTCCTACTAAATCTACTACAGCCAAAGAAACTTTAGATAAATTTAAGATATTAACAAATGTATTTGGAAACCCTAGGCGTATAATTACAGATAAATGCATAGCATTTACCGCAGAAATCTTTCAAGATCATTGTAGAACAGAAAACATAGATTTGATATTCACTACAACTGGTGTTCCAAGAGGAAATGGACAAGTGGAGAGAATGCATAAAACAAGTTGTCTTTAGAAAATCTTGAAAAATGGTATCAATATGTTAACAAAGTTCAGCAGTATTTGAACAAAACAACTAATCGTTCAATAAAAACATCGCCATTCGAATTGATGATTGGAGTTCCAATGAAAACAAAAGACGATATTAATATTTGTGAAATCATCGAAGCTGAAATTTTAACAGAATTTCATCAGAAACGTGAGGAACTTAGAGATAAAGCAAAACAACAGATATCAGTTATACAACAAGAAAATAAAGTAAATTATGATGCGAAACGAAAAGTTGCAAAACAATATAAAGTGGGTGATATAGTATCTATTGCTCGTACGCAGTTTCGTTGTAGTATGAAACTTCGAAAAAAGAACAATGGACCTTATGAACTCACTAAATATAAAGGCAACGATCGATATGATGTTAAAAAGATTGGTAATTATGACGGCCCAGGAACTACATCTACGAGTGCAGACCATATGAAACTTTGGAATACAGTGATATGATACACTGGACATCCGGGTCGAATGCCGAGTAGGATGGCCGAATGTGAGGTTGCTAGTAATCACTGTGTTATTGTACTACTTTATTACATTTGATTAAGTCTTCTATTACTTTATTTTCAAAGATTATTTTTTAATTTGCTATATAAAAAATATTATGGAGATTCAAGTTTTTTCTGTCACTTCATCGAGTCGAAGATTTCATAAATTTGTAAAATAAATTTTAATTTTTGTAATAAATAAAATTTTATTTCTATATTTGATTTTCTTCAAATATGCCAAATCCTACATATATATAAAATATATATATGCTGTTGTTGTTCTTCCTGAGTTCACAATGTTTGCCCGAATTGAAAAATTGCTAATCTCGTTGTTGGATTTTTTTTGTGGTGGTTTATAATAACAAGAATAAATATTAAAATATGTGTATGAAATAACATTTAATTTTAAGGTTTAATATTTACCAGCACGAGCATTTAAGTAAAAGCTCCTTTGTTTTTGCGTAGGTGAATAAACTTTACTTTCCTCGATCAGGTTCCAAGAAGTTTACGGGAATATGATATACCTCCCTGTTCTCTAAACCGAGTCGATTTAAAAACGAGTGATTTCTCAAATCCGAATAAATGCTAATTTGGTGTTCTAAAAATTACACGATTTTCAACATTCGAACTTGCTTTGGAATAAGCTTTTTAAACGTCAATATTTTAATGAAAACATGGCACCAAAATGTAGTATTGCCAGATCATGCAATGGCAAATAATTGCGTGAGGTGAATTATTTTAAATGTATTTAATTTACTCAAAAAAATTTTAAAAACACATTTTTAAAAAATTTTAATTTTTAATCATATTTTGTTTTTATTAATTACTGTTTACGTTATTAATTACTGCGTTATACACAGCTTTGATTTCCGACGTAAAGAACAATTAGGTCGCCATATTGGTTTAAAATTTTGTGATATTGGAAAACAAATTTTAAACTATTTTCATAAATATTCACTTAAAGATAACTTATTTAACAATAAATTAAAATTAAGATACTTGTTCAAAGATACTTGTTCAAGATATTTGTTCAAACTAATGTTTATTCTTATTTCAAAGTGATTTTTTAATGATACAAGTATCTAATGAATTTAGAGAAAATGTGCTTTTATTCATCCATTTATTTTATCTGCATACTTTAACAAGAACATTGAGAAATATTGCAGTGTTTTTTTAAATTGATTATTTTGTATTAACATCTATTACAGAGTATATAATTTGACTTCATTTAATAAAAGAAGATATTCTGTATTTCGAGCTAAAATTAAAAAACAGTTCAAGATCAAGGTGAATAAAATATACATGTACTTTTGAGTATCTGCTGCAAAAACTACATGACTGAACTTTTTCTTTAATCTAAATATTGCAAGTATGGCATTTTTTATTTTGTCCTCTTTGTTCACTGTTTGTTCGTGTCTGTTGTTTCTTTAGTGTGTCTCACTGTTCTTTCCCGGAAAAACTTCCGGTAGATTTTGCGGAAATGAGAACAAGTGCAACAAATTCAGACATATTTACATCACCGTCTACACATTGCGTTTACTGCATTATTGTATTGATGAGTTACTGCTTACGGTAATTATTATTGAGCTTTGAATTATTCTTGAATCTTGCTTAAAATTTACTTACTGTGGAAAAGAACTTTGATCCATGTGGCAATACGCTATAAAATAATTTGATTTGATTCGAATTTTTTTTATTTGAATTTTTTTTCGTTATAAATTTGTATTTACACTCCTGCACTTTTTTTCACACTGTTCCACTTATTTGAACACAAATAAATTAATAAAATATTTTCGTTAACAATTTTAAACCTAATTTTTTCATAAATCAAAGCGAATTAAAACAATTAATAAATAAAGTTTGACATCTATATATATTTACAAAGCCGAATGTGTGTTTGTCTGTTTATTTGCGTGTTTGTACCTTATAGGAGCCCAAACCGCTGGAATGATCTTCCTGAAATTTTCACTCCATTTAATTGGGACTCTTGAATAAATAACAGGCTACATTTTTTTAATCACGTTTTTAACAGGTTTTGTAATTTAAACGCCATTTGTGGTCCAATCGCGATGAAATTTGGTGCACTTAGTCTGTGCAACTCCGGGAATGTTATACGGTATTACTTTTTTTTTAAAGTAGGACCAAGAGGGCGATAGGGGGAAATTTCTGCCCCTCCGAAATATTCAAACCGAATTTAATGAAATTTAGAACATGGATAGATTTTCCTTGTTTTAAGAAGCAATGCAAAAGTAGAAAATAGTTTGTAATACGCTACAAACACATCGGAGGCTCCAACAAAAGCTAAAAAATGGGGATCTGCTCAAAATCGTGGGAAGAATAAGGTTGTTGTTGTTTAACTTTTTTTCCTTGTTTTGTTTTTGTTACTTTGAATATAAATTTTTGTGTTTTTTCATTATTTGGACACTTTTGTAGACAAAAGTTTTTTGTTGAAAAATTAAGTTTTTTTTTAAATAAAAAGCTTTACATAAAAAATATATGGTAACGCTGCTCATTTGTTTAATTTGAGAAAGCGCGCCATTAACAGTTTTAAGCGCATGCTATACGCATCAGTATTCAGCTTCAATATTTGTTTTTGTGTTAGTATTGTATATTGAATCCTCTGACTCACTGACATCCATACCTAAACAAGAGCGGAAAGCGGAAAGTTTTTTCCTCTTAGCTTTTATGCTGAAAGGCCATACCTAAATAAAAGCGGCAAATCTAGGTAAAAACGATAAAAACAGGGTTATCAAAAAAATAAATATAACAACCCTGATTATTTTAACAATAAAGTTTATTGGTGTTTGCGATTTTTAAATAAGCGTTTTATAAAAAAAAGTTTAAACAATGAAAGACTGCTTCCATGAAGCTCCAAGTTTTTGTGAAGAACCAGACGGAAGATCTTCGGCCATTTTTTGCTTCCTGTATGTATCGCGTAAGCTTTTCCAATTCACTTTGCATACTTTAACTAAATAAGTTTAGAATAGACCATATACATTATTTTCAAGATACCAAATGTTGCCTTTTATTACCTGACAAATGTGTCTGCTTTGCAGACTTCTTCTTTATACTTGTCATCCCTTTTGTCGTACAGGCAAGGATTCAGATGAAGCAGCTCTATAATGTGTTCGTTACAATTCTAAATTAAAAAAGAAATATAAAACAAAAATTTATATACTGTTTATAATTTTAAAGATTTACTTACCTCCATTTCCTAATACCAAATATTTTTTTATGTTTATTTCTTTCACCTTCTTTATTTGCAACTTACTTCACTTTTAAACGCACTGTCATAATCGGATTTTCCAATTGCAAAGCGTTGCTACATACAAATTGTATGGGCATGAGAATTTTTGACAGCTAGAAAACGCTTTCCACTTTTGTTTAGGTATGGCTGTAAGTCAACATTTCCCATCATATAGAAGTTACCGTCGGCAAAACATTTTTTGAAGTTACCGTCGGCAAAATACATATCTATTTATTTCTTTATTTATTAAAAAAAATCACTGATGAAATTTTTTTTTGTTTTTGTCACTATATTTTTTAATTTGCACGTCCCAAAAAGCCATTAATGAGCGATTTTTTACTTTATTTGTAATGCGTCACAACTACGATGTGCACTCCAAGTTACCAGAAATAAAATGAATATTGACGATAACGATGCCACACTTCAAACTACTTCAATATTGTGATGAATATCAAAACAATTTTGATATTCGTCAATACTACACAGAGCATATACATATGTGTGACTATTTTTCGAACACAATGACAAATATTGAAGCTGAACATTGATCGTGTATCATGTGCTTTACTCATTTCTTTACTTTGAGAGAGGGTTGCAAAAGCAATGAAAGCATGGCGAATTCATACCAGGTGGCTGCATTAGCTAAAATTCTCATCAGCTGATTTCTGTTCAGTTGTCAAAGTTCTGTTCAACTGAAAGCTTGTTAATACGTAAACTGTTTTGACAAATTGAATAAAATTGTTGTATTTGTAAACAAAAAATGGTGTTGTTGTAGGGACGAGATCACCTGGAATTCGCCTTGAAGGCATACATAAATGAAATGAATTTTTTTGGCTATTGTGCCTTTGACATCTTTAACAAAATACCTGTTATTTTTGGTATTGTTCTAGAGATGTTGCTATTTGAAAAATGTGCTTTGTAAAGTACTAAATCGATCTGAATAAAATTAAGATTGTGCACTTCTGTACCAAAAAGTCTTTAAAATCATATATACGAGGTTTGTTCAAAAGAAAATGTGAATTTTGTTTTCTTCGATCACAATGGCGTGGTGCATGAGTTATTGCCAACAGGTCGTACGGTTAATAAGGAATACTGCAAGGAAGTTATGCAACGTTTGCGTGAAGCAATACGGCTCAAATGATCGGAATTATAGATAAAAAATCATGCATCCCGATAGTGCACCAGCTAACACTTCAATGTTTGTTTGGCTAAAAACAACACCCTAAACATGCCTCAAAGTTTTTATGCACCAGATTTGGCTCCCTGTGACGTTTTCCTAATCCGAAAACTGAAGAGACTAATGACAGCGAAGCGAATTTATAATTTTTTTTCTTTGAATTAAGATTTTTGCACTCATTGTAAGAATTTCTATTATTGGATCTCTGGATCTGTAATCTCATTTGTTTAAGTACATATGAGTACTATTCTTAGTAGAAAAAGCTTAAATTTAGTACGAAATTTTCTTTCGGTGTACACATCATTACTTCATTAGAGGATAATTTTTTTTACAAGAAAAGCGAAATTGTTAAACTTCTTTAAATTAAGAAAACTTAAGTTGACATCTTGATTTTTTTTCTGATGACAAGTTTGTAACATAGTCACATGCTTGAATCATCTAAAAATCTCCATAGACATACATATGTATGTCTTTCTAATTTGTTTCCTCTCAGCCTGATTAAAAAAACAGTTTGTAAATTAGATTTCCTTATGTTTTGTGCAAAGTTCAAGGGTATTAAATAAAGTAAATTGTTCTTGACAGCTTTTATTTTAGTTCATTATTAAATATTCTATCTTCCTTGACCCAGATATGCCGACCGTACTACATGTAGTACACGTGTTATGTTCAGGTTTCTGCCTTTACTGTGCTTTAAATTTTCTAATCTTGTTGTTGTTGTGCAACATAATATAACGGTCAACTAATCATCCCTTGGTAAGTTTTGTCTAGGATAATTGCTAATGTGTATTTTTTTGGATCAGAGATTTCAGTTTTGTGAAATTGGCAAAAGTGTGAAGATGGCCCGTAATCGATGAGAAAAAGGTTTATATGCATATTGTATTGTTACGTTTCTATGTTTTTAATTATAATAGTTGTAAAAACGATTACGTAGCAAAAGTATATGTGAAAAAACATATTATATGTGATGTGATGTGATGTGATTATATCGCACCCTAAATACAAAAGCGGCACAACTCAAAATTCTCAAATTTTCAGGAGAGGCAAAAAACTGTTTATGCAAAAATGATTGTAATATTTAAAATAAAATTGGTTCCATTATGAAGAAGAAGTTACACATATTATGTGTAACAAAAGTAATCAGCACTTCTTGAGAACATTGACGCAACTAAAAATAGGTCTTTTTAGTCGATCGTGCGTAAGCAATGCAATTAACATAAAAACAGACATAACGGTATTTTTCCAGTTAAAGAAAACAGTGATGAGAAAGAAATTTTTGAAGTAGTTAGAGATGTGTACTGTGAATTATTTTACGGAAAAAAGTACATTTTGGAAAATTTTGAGTTGTGTCACTTTTGTATTTAGGGTGCGATATATTATATTAGTAGATGTATTTGCTGGCGTACTACATGTAGTACGTTCGGCATTAGTGAGCAAAAATGGGAAAACAAAAACTTATTTTTTTTCAATGTGTTTAACATTAAATGAGATAAAAAATGCCTTAGAGGAAAGTGATGAAGAGTTTTTTCAAAATTCTTACGACATTTCAATTGTGCCCACTCAATTTACGAACAACTACGTCGCAGATGAAGATTCTGGAGAAGAAGATGAAATGAATTTTGAAAACTTACCACCCCTATTATTAAATGCTGAGGCTGAGCTTTTTCAAAATTCGTATTCTACTTATTCGGATAGTGAAGACGACATTCCACTTGCATTATTGCAACAGGCTAGGAAACATAAATGTATTAAGTCTCCAGTAAAATGGGTAAAGCACAATCTGGAAGAAACGGAGCCTATTGTTACAGTATGTGAACGGGAAATTTTACCTACACTATTGAATTGTTCGAAAAATAATTTGATGGTGACTTTCTGCAAGTTATTACTATTTGGACTATGCGTCCAAACAAAATGAAACTCCAAATATAACTCCAGACCAAATCAGATGAAAATATCAGCTAGTACCGTGTATCTATTCAGGGTAAAAAATAGTATTTCCCAATATTCACACACCGCATTGATATTGCAGAGCACAATGCGTGGCAGCTGCATAGACATATGGGAGGTAAAATATACCAGTTATCTTTTCGTCGGCGCATTGCCACATATCTACTGATGACACACGTCAAGCCGATGGAAAATATAAACAGCTATGTTGTAATTATTGCCACAATAAGACCACTACACGTTGCATTAAATGTGATGTGTCTCTGCATGTAAAGTGTAATGTGGAGTAGCACACCACCAAATAATTTTTTTTATTAATTTGTTTTTTTTACTTATGTACACAAAAGTTGCTGAATAATAAACCACTTGAATTAGATCACAAGAAAATACTGTCTTTTGCTTCCATATGTGCCGAGCGTACTACATGTAGTACGGACTCAAAATCCAAGTTAAAAAATATTTTTTTTTATTCTTTCTTCAGTTTTGTCAAAATAACGCTATTTTGGAAAACTACGAAGATTTTGCACTAGTATGCCCGTCGGCATAACTGGGTTAAATACCTTTTTTTTTTTTGAAATATATTTATTAAGCTTGAGGTCTTTTTTTTATTTTATTTGGTTTTATTATTCGATATTAACACAGCTTGTTAACATCATCAGGAATAATAGGAAAATAATTAGAATAATAATTAATTAGAGAAAAAAAAGCAAATAATGTTGCACAAGCGTTAAGTCCAGCAAGGATTCCTGCCAGCTCATAAACAAGGTGAACATATCTCGGTGAGTTCCTCCCCTCTCATTGGCCACGTTGTACCACAAAAAAATTTTTTTATTACTTACATACAAATTACTTCCGCTACTATCGACAATGCGGCCTCACATTTGACACCAATAGATTTCCTCAGAGGTGGATATTGTTCCTCTGAAACTGCCCTCCCATCCATGTCACATTATCGTCTATTCCCTTCATTACCGCCCTGTGACCCTAAATTGCGCGGCTTTTTGTTTCCGCCTTAACTTACCTACATGCCTTTATCCCGACTAACCAATTATTCACGATACGTTGCAAGTTTTTCTCCTCACATCAAAGTACATTATTTATTAAATAAAAAAAAAACAACTAAATCTAAAATCTTGACACTAATTAATAATACAGCGCTTTCCGCTATTTAGTTCCACCTAACACTACACAAAATTTATAACGAATTGTTTGACCTTTATTTATATATATATCTACGCGAGATATATATAAAATATGAATTCGCCGAAATAAACGTTAGACTAATCAATACAATCAATAAATATATAAATAGCAAAAAAATAAATAATATGATATGCAATCAATTTTCCTTTTTCTTTCAGGAGTTAGCGTTTTCAATAAAAATGACAATTTCTGATGCCCCCGTCGTCTCTAGCAAGGTTCAATCTTGTGTAACCTTTTTATATTACCTAACTTGAAGGAGCTCCCTAAAGCTGGTGGTGATCAAATACTGACACTTAAAATATTAACTTATTAAATACACATGCATTTGTTCCTTGAACCTCCTTAGTTTTATTTTACTGGTAAGGACAGAAAAACAAATCTATTAATGCCTACAATGCAATTGACCGCATACAAATTATATCCCGGTCACAAACCTTTTAACGCGCACTTACTATTTATACTCAAACCGATGGTACTGTAGAAACAAAATTATTATTAAACACCCACATATAATTTATAATCCTCTAAACATAATTTCTTAACTTAACTGTTTACTAAAATTTATATATATATATTGTTGGATATTAACTTGTGTAATGTTCATATAGTTAAGATCTGGCAACTCTCTATTAGAATTAAGGTCTAACATAAATGAAATAAAGACTTGCTATCTGGATTCTAAAGTACCAACACGTGTTTCAATCTGTCTCATTATGAAGACATAACATAATGGCGACGAGGATGGGAATATCAAGGTGTCGGAAAACGGATAAAAGTTGTTGTAACTAGGATAAATTCACCCCCGTTACTTGGACGATCCTTTTTAAGATCATTCAGATTTGAATTAACACAAGTTAATTCCGTAAGGGAAAATGCAAAGGAAATACATAGATACGCTCTTATTTATCGCGAATTGAGGAATGAATTTTCGGAGATTTTTGATAACAAACAGTATATGAACGCGAAGGTAACTTTGAATGTTGAAGAGGGTACCAAACCTGTGTCTGTTAAGCCTAGCCCTTTACCACTTGCATGGGGGGCAAAAATTGAAACACTACTTTATAAAAAGACTTTATCGGATCATATTGGGAATTTGAGAACCGCTTTGAATTGATTGAGATCAATTGGTCTGAAGTTAAGGGAGGACAAATGCGAATTTTTTCAGGATCAAGTATCATACTTAGGCTTTACCATAGACAGGAACGGTTTACGCAAAAATTCGGACAGAATAAGGTCTATTTTGGAAGCTCCTATACCAAGCAATGTTTTGCAGCTTATAGCATTAGTTGGGATGTTTAATTACTATTCTAAATTCATAAGCAATTTTGATGAAAAAATGTTTGCATTTTACGAACTGCTTAGAAAAGATTCTAAGTTGAAAGTGTCAGAGCGCATACGAAACTTTAAAGGAAGATATTACGTCAGAACAGGTGTTGATATATTTTGACCCCAACCTACCAATCGTGCTCACAACCGATGCAAATAAACGTGCAGTGGCGGGAGTATTATCCCACAAACTATCTGACGGCACTTTGCGCACAATTTCCTACGTTTCGAGAGCACTTTCAAAGGATGAACGTAATTACAGCACTTTGGAAAAGGAGGCTTTAGCTATAATATTTTGTATAAGTAAATTAAAGCAATATTTACTTGGCAATGAATTCACATTACAGACGGACCATAGGCCTCTGATTTCCATTTTTGGCGAGAAAAAGGGTTTACCCATTATGGCATCCGCCCGAATGCAGAGGTGGGCATTTTTTTTATCAGGTTTCAATTATAAGGTGGAGCATATAAGGGGTATTGCGAATAGGGCTGATTATCTTTCACGAATGCCTCAGGCTGAAACATCGGCTAGCATTCACGAATCTAGTTACATTCACTATGTCGAAAGCGACAATATGCTTAATCTAAGTTTTAGGGACATAGCTAGGGAAACGATGAGAGATCCAGTATTATCAAAAGTTGTTGACGCCATTAATAATGGCAAGATCGGTCACATGAAAGGTGATAAATTCGCACCTTATAGCGATAAGCATTCGGAACTTTCAGTAGAACAGAACTGTATACTATGGGGCTACCGTACTATTATCCCGAGCAAATTTCGAATGCACGTGCTGGAGCAATTGCATCAATCGCAGTTTGGTATCGTCAAAACAAAGTCTATTGCACGATCATACGTTTGGTGGCCAAATATCAATAAATAGATCGAAAATTTAATACGGAACTGCAAACCTTGTCAACAATTACAGGCGAGCCCGGAAAGGGGTTATCTGACTCCTTGGGTGCCGACGAACACTGTTTGGTCTAGAATACATGTGGATTTTGCTGGACCGATTAGGGGACAGTATTTTCTCATTATTATAGATTCTCTTTCGAAATGGGTTGAAATATTTAGGACCAAATATATTACGTCTCATTTCACTATTTGTAGGTTGCATGAACTATTTTGCAGATACGGATTGCCGGACACGCTGGTTAGCGACAACGGACATCAATTTACGTCTGGTGACTTCAGGACCTTTTTAAAACAGAATACGGTATCATATCTTAACTCCCCCTGGGCATCCCTCATCCAATGGACAAGCGGAGAATCTCGCAAAAACCGTGAAGAATTCCATAATTGCCAATTTAAAACATCAGGAAAATGCAGATCTTGATAAAATTTTGAATCGATTTTTGATCGATTATTGAAACACGAGTCATTGTACAACGGTTGAATCTCCAGCTAAAATTTTTCTTGGTAGAAGTTTAAGAACAAGATTCAGTAATTTGAAACCACCATGTACTACAGAGAGAATTATAAATTCTCAAAATAGGAGTATCTACTATCATAAGGGAAATCGTAACATTGAATTTAGGGAAGGTCAGAAGGTTCTTATCCGCACATGTAAGGACCCGAACAAGGCAAGCTGGTCTCCAGCGACAGTAAAAAGGAGAATAGGTTCACAATCGTATGTGTGTATTTTCTCAGATAATGAACGACAAATAAAACGGCATCTTGATCAGATACGCGGCCTGAGCACTATTGACTTACGACGTTAATATATTTCAAACAATTATTTTACACGAACCACAGTCAACCATGATGGTGGTCTTGATATTGACAGCAACGATAGGCTTGATAATGTACCTGTTACTAATAGTGGAGTCGACACCAGCACTGATGGCGATGTTTGTGAAGATCCGCCTATGCGAGAATTAAGGCCACGAGAAGATGGTAAAAAAGAAAAAGTAGTCGTGGAATAAAACTAGTTTTTAAAATACGTATACGGAAAAGAATAACTAATTATATTTTGCGATACTTAAAATCATTATTATAAATCTTTTAATGATCATTATTGAACAATTTTTTTATTATATTAACTTGTGTAATGTTCATATAGTTAACATCTGGCAACTCTCTATTAGAATTAAGCTCTAACATAAATGAAATAAAGACTTGCTATCTAGATTCTAAAGTACCAACAAGTGTTTCAATCTGTCTCATGATGAAGACACGACATATATTTTCTTTTTTTTTCTATAATCTCTTTTTCTTATACTATTTTATTATACTAATTTTTCCAATTTACAGTATATTCTTTCGCCGTTATAAGATTTACTCCCAAATAATTTTCAGCTCGGGGCTCTTATTGCGAAGCACAGTTTTCACTTTTCTTTTCTTTTCCTAGTTAGCACCAGCGCAGGAGGATTAAATATAGTGGTATTTGTTACCTGGTATTTTCCCTTTTTGTCCGGTTTCTTTCTTCTTACTTTACCTTTTACTGCCCTGCCCCTTTTAAGCACCTTTACTTCCTTTCCGTTCTCCCAATAAAATCCCTCCTTGCAAAAAGCAATAATTTTATTCAGGCAGATTTTCCTCTTTCTACGTGCAAACAAAAAAAATAGTAACACAAATTAAAAATTTCCCCATTTAACCAAAACTCTCCCGCACAATTTTTCCTCCCTTACTTTTATTATATTACAATTTTCCTCCAGGCTATATTCGCAATAATAAGAGTATATTCCTCCGTTACTTTTATTAAATTAAAATTTTCAGTACAAATTTCTTCCGGCACAACTCCGTGTCACTTTCACAAACTTTCTTTTCTGTCTAGCCTTCTACTAACTTTTCTGACCTACACTAGCATTTGCATGTTCCAGGTATGCCCTAAAATTTCCATAAACCTTCCAACTAATCTCACGCTAACGTAGCCATCTTTTTTTTTTCTTTCTTCTATTCCAAGCTCTTGTATAATTTTCTGCCCATTAGCGGTATTTAAATATTTTTCTTTATCCCTGTCTTGCTCCTATTTATCCTTTCCCCGTTCCTGCTATATTATTCCATGCACACCATTACCTTCATTTTCCTAACGACCCTTTTCAAAAAAATACAACCCTACCACTATAGATCCCACATCCAACAAACAAATTAAAAAAAACTTTCCTCCCGTACTTTTCCTGCGAAGCCTATCCAACATACATTTACATACAAAAGAGACACATACATCTACTTTCCCATACCACCCGCAACAATAATAATAATTCTATTTTAGTAAGTATTGACAATTTAAAAATGTTTTCTGTTTGATTTTTACTGTTTTGGGTTAATGATTTTTTAATGAAATAACGCTATTAAGTGAAAAAAATTAGCTTTTAACAAATTGTAAGTGTCATTGGAGAAGTAAAAATATGTTGTTTTGAAAGGTAGAAGTTTTATGTTGTTAAAGTTATTAAAATCCAATTATTATTATAATATTAACATTATAAATGTTAATGTATGTTTGGGTGTTTGTTATATACCGCATAAACCCCTGGACAGATTTTTATGAAATTTGGTATACGGATAGTTTATGGTATAACTTAAAATATAAGATACTTTTCATGGAGTAAAAATCGATCAAAGATTCTGATAATGGTTCAGAAATTATGTTATGAATACCGGCCATCTCGCGTCAATTTTACTAGCTGGTACAGTAGTGCAAATTATTAATTATTGCGCCCTCTATACGTCAGTTTCATTTGAGTTTAAACTATGAAATACTGCCAACTTAGAGTTTGAGGAACTAACTATGAGGCTGTCAGACACAAATGTTATTGTACACACTATAAACAAATTATAACGGGGGTTTAATACCCAACAATACTTGTATTACTAAGTTTGAACAGCCGCTTTTGCAACTGTTCGTTTTTAAGCTTTATCTTTTATTAATTGTTAACTTTTTTACCTTTAAAACCCAAAAAGGAAACAACTACATAAGTGGGTGTGGGGTTAGCGAAACTCACCGGGTTAATCTAGTAAAATATAAAAATTACTAAAGGTATTGTGCGAATTTAGCACGCTGGGAAGTCTCTCATTGTTAGCCGAACGTAAATGTAGAAACAGTAAATGTAGTTTCATCAGTTGATTGTTGTTGTTATATGAAAAGCTATCTAAAATCTTACCTGACTAGAAAGCCACGGAGTCGTAACCACGATCTATCAACATAAGGTCGGCTCAGGAAAACAACAAAAATGTTTGCAGGCATTTTGTTAGTGCTTGTCAAAAGCAGTCGAGTACAATAGCCTATAAAAAACGTAAATTTCATTTGTGTATTATTTTTATAAGCTTTTGCAAGTTTCTACACACGTCGCTTTTTTAGAAAATTATTTTGTAGGCAAAAATGTAAATATAATTGAATTAAAGGATAAAAAATAATAATGAATTAATGCTCACACAAGCGCAAAAGAATATTGAACATTTGAAAGTGATTTTTCCATAGGTCCAGTATCTATTACATATTGCACGTTTTGTGAAATTGTTGGACGAATAGTTTACTTTACGGTTCTTAATATTATATTTACATAAATACAATTTAAAAATTTGACCACATTTTTAGACCATGGTCGTAACGTCTCAACATGTTAAAAATAGAATATCTCTACTAGGTTACGTCATATTTGTAGACAGCGATACGATGTATGTAAGTATGTATGTTGGTTAGCCTGTTTTGCTACTTTTTTTTTTAGAAATTTTAACCTTTTTATTTGTTAAATTTCTATAGATATCTGATATCTACATACATACATACATACATATGTATACTTTTATCGATCTTTATCAAAAGCCGTGACCTCTTTGTGACGCACTTTGCATTTTTCTAGTAGCATATTAATAAACACAATTGTATTTATTTTAGCAAAACAATGTAGATGTAGTGGTAAAATTTGTATAGAAATTATTCGAAATTACGAACTTTTTTAAGTCAAATACTACTGTATTATAGAAACGCTGCCTTGTATTTCTTTTTATTAACGTTTCTTAAAACAAATTTTATATTTATAGCTGAATTTTATGCTTTGATGAGAATGAGTTAATTCCGGGAATAATCTTTCTCATTACAATCTTGCAACTTCAAAATTCAATATCTTCGGTTCTATTGCAGCTACAGAGACCAATTTTGATTTGTTTCAAAGCTGTAATGCACTATAATATTACTGCGTTTATACAGGGGCGCCGTCATAATTTAAGAGTCGTGATAAAGAGTGAGAGAAATGAGAGGGAGTTTATTAATTTAATTTATTCACTTAAAGTTGGTACCTTCTACAACAAAACATATGTTTCTTAATATAATAGAAATAAATTATTACTTCCTCCAATATTAAATATTTAAATTTATTAAAAAAAATTTATTATAAGTTTAACAAATTTACTTTCGATAAGTTAGTACAATTAAACAAGTGATAGAATAGGAAGTAAAAAGTAAGAAAAGAAGAAAGTATTATATAAAGTCGGACTTGTCAGAAATAAAAACTGAAAATCCGTTTCCTAAATGGTTTCCTTAATATAAATGCCATTCATATTAATTTTTGCCAATATAGCTCACATAACATTAGTATAGGCGAAGAATAGTGATAAGAAACGATATAAGATATAAGAAAATAAAATGAAAATTATTTAATGCAATTTTTAACGCAAGCTATGGAAGTAATTATTTTACATTAACTTTTTATTGTAGAATGTTAATTTTTCATTTTTTTTTCTTGGACCGGCGCTCAGTGGATGGCCCCTACACATGTGATGGAAATAGGAAATTAGGTAATGGGAAGGAAGATTGAGGGAATAGTGTTTATTAACATTTGATTTTAATTTTCCCACGTCAAAAGTGACAGGAAAGACCTCTGCGGATAGTCCATTCCACATACGTGCTGTTCGGCCAAAAAACGAATTCTCCTGTAATGCGTAGTGCGGTTCGCTGCCAAGTTGACCACAAATGGATGCGCTCTTAATGATGAACACGTCGTGCACGTGAATGACCGGGTTTCGGGAAAAAGTTCAGTGATTTCATCAGAACATATCCCTTTATAGTAACGATAGAACAACGAAACGCACCCCACGTTGCGACGATGCTCAAGAGAGTCAATATAGTTGGCTACCCTACTGTCTCGTAGGAGTTTCTTCGCTTTTTCCTGTGCACGGTCGAGTAACTTCCAAATAGTCTTTGAAGCACCGGCCGATACACGAGAGTTGTATTCCATTTTCGGTCGGATGTAAGCGGTATAAATAGTGAGGAGATCAGATGGAGTGAAGTAGTATGTCTTACACTGTCTTAAAACACCGAGGCACTTGAATGCTTCCTTTGAGACCTAAAAATGTGCTCAGTCCATCGAACATCGCACTGAATTTTCATGCCAAGAACATCAAGAGCTTCTGATTCCTGGATGTTTATACCGCCCATAATTACAGATGAGGCAGCGCAGTCGGCCATGCGTCGATGCGTAAGCATGCAGCATTGGGTCTTTTGAACATTGCAATCGACCCTGTTCGCGTAACCCCATTCCGATATTCTTATGAGGTCACCATTTAGCGAATTATTCATATTCTGCCTCGTCGCCGCGATCATATTGGACGTAACCTACGATTAAATGAATATGAATAGCAGATACTGAAGTTTGACAAAGAAGGTCATTAAGAAAAATAAAAAATAGGGTAGGAAAAAGAATGGAGCCTTGTGGTACCCCTGAATTAATCTTGAACTCGTTAGATAAGATCCCGTCTACAACAACTCTTATAGAGTGAGAAAGCTCGATATAAATCGAGAGAAGATATCACCGACGCCAAAAGCAATAAGTTTGGACACGAGTGCTCCATGACACACTCTGTAAAATGCTTTGGAAATATCTAGTGGATGGATCGATACCATTTTCCGAGAGTAAGGCTAATAAGTCTCCCATGGAACGTACTCCACGGAAGTCATATTGCCAGTCGTTAAGTAAGCTATTGGCTTCCAGATACTTCATAAGATGGAAATTCAGCATACTCTCCATTACTTTGGAAATGGAAGAGCATATTGCGATTGGGCGATAGGGAGGGAGGGTGGCGCCGTTGGAATTATCGATTGTGCGGATTTGTCAGTCACAATATCGTAGTGGTCGAGTGAGCATCGCGCATTCGCTGTGGAGACATTTTTTAAGAGTAATGATTCTTACGTAATTGCTCATCGAAAATTTTTTTCAAAGTTCGGTATTCGGCGAAAAAGTGATGGACCGAATGTAAATTTAATTCGTTCATGGGTGTAGAGATTCCGCGCAACTGCTTCGGATTAGAATGCCCCACTACCAGGGCCAAGTCGATCTTCAAGAACTTCCGAAAACATTGAACTGCGACTTTCAATTGAAAATATAAATCTGCTACCAGACACCCTGTACTTTACAAGTGCAAGTGCTTAGTCACCCCCAACAAATCTAATATAAACAAAATCAAAAAAGCATGTTTATCTAGAACTGTCATTATTTTAACGTTAAAATTGCTTTCAGACAGAAGAACATTAATTGACCACAATTTTAACTTTGCGTGTTATTTTGATATTCTGTTATTTAAAAAGAGATTCCACCTTCACTATAGTCACGTATATGAAAAAACCTGCGGTAAAAATGTACATAATATTATTGGTATTTTAATTTATTCGCAAAGTAGTAAAGTAGCAAATTTTTATGCAAATTTTATTATTTTTTGATATTGAACCTGCAGTCAGGAGAAAGGGATAGTTAAAGAGATGACAGGTTGTGAAGCTTCACTATCTTACAACTCTGCCTTTGCAGGCTTTTTTGTTTATAGCAGTGTTGCACCGTCTCTGGTGCTCTAAAAGCACAAGAAAAATTAAATAATATATATATATATATTTAATTAATTTATTTGCATTTCATGTTATAAATACATAAAGATAATATTAAAAACATTGTAACGTATATACGTGAAGGCTGAAGTAATCTGCACGTTGACTACAAAACCAAAAATTTCCTGGGTTCGACCCCAGTTTCAGACCAAATCGTAAAAAACATCTCGCATTTTTTCTCATTTGCATTACTGTGGCTTTGTGTCAGTTGTTGTCGGAAGGTTTCAGTGGCGAAGACATAGT
The DNA here is from genome assembly GCA_963924685.1 of Dexiosoma caninum. Taxonomy (NCBI): domain Eukaryota; kingdom Metazoa; phylum Arthropoda; class Insecta; order Diptera; family Tachinidae; genus Dexiosoma; species Dexiosoma caninum. The sequence goes on from OZ004725.1 coordinate 58,703,149, forward strand.
CACGGGTCAGTGAACACTACCGTCTTCATTTGATAGCTATCCACAGACACATCAGAACGCCCTCCTTCGTCGGTACTGTTTGCATAATTACTAAAAATGGCTACTAAAACGAAGGTTCAAAATTAAATACGTATCCTTGACATCAGAAGCGGTTCAACACTGCTATAAAACAAGGAACGTGCAAACGCAGAGTTGGAAGATAATGAAGCTTCACCTCCTGTTATTTCTCTAACTATCCTTTTGCTCTAGTTTCAGCACAATGCATCGCATGTGTAGGGGTCATCTCTTGAGTGCTGGTCCAAGATAAAAAAAATGGTGTATCCGTTAAATGTATGCAAGATTATCTCATGATGCAGAGCGTTGATGATATAAAAAGGATAATGGTAATGCAAAAGGTCGCCTGCATTGAAGTATATAACAACTTTTCCCTCTCCTTCCTTACTCTCTGTGATCTTTTGAAAATTAATAACCTTGGTTGGTCGTTGTGGATATGTAGTGGTTCCGTTGAATGGTCCACTCTGCTGATGGTGCGGCCACATTTGTGGGTGACTGTGGTACGAGTGAGGTACCCGGTGGCGGTGGGCCACCTATGGTTGGCGGAACTGGTTGGTGTAAAGCTGAAGATGCAAGTTTCTGAGTTTCGTACGGCAGTTAAACTTTCAGGGTTACTGTTTGTAGACGGTTCTGTAATGTTTCCTTCGGCGGGTGGAATGATTACTGTATCATTGTTCTATCGATACTATAATGGGATGTGTTCTAATGAAATCAGGGAACTTGTTCCCGACACCCCGTCATTCGCGCACACGACGCGGTCATCATTTGTGGTCGATTTGGCGGCGACTCGCACTACGCATTACAGAGAAAATTCGTTTTTTGACCGAACGGCACGTATGTGGAATAGACTACCCGCAGAGGTCTTTCCTGACACTTTTAGCTTGGGAAAATTTAAATCAAATGTCAATAAACACTACTCCCTCTATCCTCCTTCCCATGACCTAATTTCCTAGTTCCAGCACAATGCATTGCATTCATTCCCTGAGTGCCGGACAAAGAAAAAAAAAAATTCTTTTGCTGTTTACAGTGCTTTTTATCTGATCGATATGGCGTACATGTTTTTCGTTGTCGATAAGTATTTCGTACGTGCGACTGCCAATTTTTTTTCAAAATGGTCCCAAACTGCCATTTTTATTTGTTTTATTGTTGTAAAACCGTACGTGTACTAATTCGACTTTTACATATTTTCTGGGTACTTTATAGGTGAGTTATCTTTTACAATATGGGATGAAAGGTGGTTTTTGGCAAGATCAATGGTCGACTACCAAAAGTATATGTATATGCATTCATAAAAAGACCGGCGCACAGTGGTTCAGAATCGTTTTTCATCGACCAAAACTCCGAACTTTTGAACTAACGAAGATTTTTTAGTCATTCTGTTTTGATTTGACAGATAGCTTTTATGTAGTTTTAGTTTCATTAGACAGGGGTTGTGGAGCAATTAAAGGTTAAAATTGAACTTTCGATTTTTTTTAATTAGCATAGAAATTCGCGCTTTATTTTTGTTGTTGGGAAAGCCCATGTAAATAAAATTATAAAACAACAAAGTAGGTTTTTGAAAATTTAATACAGATTTTTCAGTCTTAAATAGATTCTAGATAAATAACATGAAATTATTCATATGGCTGTAGTAATGCTTGTAATTATTCCATATTCACCTCAGTAATACTTTTGTCCTATAGCAGTCCTTTAGCTTCGGCATGCAAGCCCGAAGGATCCAATTTCCATTGATTTCGAATTCTAGAGATGAAGACGTTGCCAATAATATATTAAATAAATCATCGTTTGTAAAACTTTCCTGACATTTTTCTGGTATTATGTTCTCTGTAAAATCTGTAATCCCTATTTCTTTTTTCCTGTGATAAATATTGGTAATAAATGGTGCTTAATGATATCTTCTCCATGATAAAGAACTTTGTGCACTGTTGCAGACATACTTCTCAATGGGTATTTGGATCTATATATACTAGGCATAATCACCAAATTTCCTAGCATTTATTTGCTCGTTGCACGCAAGTACTTCAATAATTGTTTTAAATCTTGAAATCAGGTCTATATTAAAACCTGTTATATTAGATGTAGTTTCGGGATCTAAAAAGAATCTTCTTGCAGTATTGCCATCATTTGTATTGCTTGATCCTTATTTTAGTTGACCTATAAGTAACCCATGTTTCAGAAATTTATCTTGAACATGTTTGTTTTTTAATTTCCTTAGATCTTTGTTGGTCTCATTATTTCTTACTGATCCTGAAGATCCGAAGTCCTAATCATAGCTGATTTTCAGTATGTGTTCCATAAACCTTAGTATGTAGCGATAATAATCCAAATTCATATGCATCAGTACTATCTACTGACTTTGTCGGTTCTTGCTTTAACTGACTTGATGTTGCTTTGTATATAATACAGCTGGATGAAGCTTTTGTGTCAGTCAAAGCCTGGGCAATTTTGCCATCTATCATTGAAAACTCGAATCGGTAGTTTATTTTAATAGTCTGTCGATATATCTCCAATTCTAATGGCTGTAGTTTGAAATTTAAGTTCTCACATTACTTACTTCATTCTTAATGGTATCATAAGTTTTTTTGTTTTAAATTAAAATTTTATTGGTCTGCAGTATTTAGTAGATGATGGTGTTTGATTTTTACAAATATACTTTGGTTGCATTGTAGTGGTCGAAGGTTCTGAGTCTTCTAAGTTCTTTATTAATCTCAATGGCACAAATGACATCATGAACATTTCTGTGTCCGAAATATCTTCGCATCCCCATTAACAAAAGAGTTAACTTGAAGTTTCCATATTTCTTTAGCTTACTTCCTATCGGCTGTATGATCAAGTAGAGCTTGCAGTTGTACCTCTGCCGAAATTGGTGTGATTGTAGTAGATTGCTTTGAAGGCTAAATGTCCTTTTTAGCTACAATTATATGATGATATAACTTATGGCGTTTTTTGTTCTACACATTTGTATAGAATATTCCAGAGATGCTTTAATTTTGAATTTACATTTGTATTCGTTCGTTAATTATACTGATCAACAAGGTTTTTGCCACACGGATTCTGTATGCTAATTATTACTTTACTGTATACCCTCATTGCAAAACACAAACTAAGTTGTTTCTGTAACGCACAGATTTGTTGTGACACCCACTTATGATTTTACATTATTTTCCGTTAATACTACTGCACGTACGGTTTAATTGCATCAAGTTTTCATTTAAAAAAGTGTAATATTTTAAGTTTAGAATACAAAAGCAAAACGTTGTTATTTTCTCAACATGCAAAGGAAGTGTATCAATCATCATAATTCTTTTTGCTACGTATGTGGTGAACTATCTTTCAAAAGTCAGCGACTGGAATTTGCTTCATCCAGATACGAAGGTGTGGCGTTTTCGTAGCCGTGACGAAGAACTAAAAAAGTGCTTTTTTCAAGAAGAAAATTTAATTTATTGCAATTATATAACTTCAGTTATGAACTTCCTAGATATTGCATTTGAACCACAAGATTGGAGTTTGTTTATAGACTCGTCAAAAACCACTTTGAAAGCTGTACTCTTGCAAAATGGAAATAGATTTTCCTCTGTTCCAGGAGGACATGCTTTCGGTATGAAAGAAACTTACGAAAACATGAAATTGGTTATGTGAGTGGGACAGAAGAGATCGAAAGAATCACTACCACAAGAAAGACTGGCCAAAGCGCGAGGGCCTCTCTCCTGGGGAAAAAAATTTTTTTCACTCCCCTGTCGAGCCCACCAGAGTTTTTTTACCACCACTACATATTAAACTAGTTTTGTTAAAAAATTTTGTCAAAGCCATGGATAGCAACGGCTCAGATTTTACGTACTTTACGTGCTAAAGTTAGTGACGCAAAAATAAAGGAAGGAATTTCCGTCGGACCTCAGATCAAGGAATTGTTAAAGGATAACATATTCGAAGAAAAGTTAAGTTTGTTAGAGAAATCTGCTTGGAAAAGTTTTAAAAACGTCGCACAAAATTTTTTGGGCAACCACAAAGTACGTAACTACAAAGATCTGATAGGAGAACTACTTTTGACGTATCAAGCATTGGGTTGTAATATGTCACTCAAAATACATTTTCTATACTCCCACCTCGATTTTTTTCCCGAGAACCTAGGAACCGTTAGCGACGAACACGGCGAAAGGTTCCATCAGGATATTTCCAGCATCGAAAAACGATACCAGGGCAAATGAAGTCCTCGAATGTTGGCAGATTATTGTTGGACACTTGCAAGAGACCAGCCTCAGGTCAAATACTCGAGAAAATTTTAGCTTTTAGTTTTAAAAAACTTATCAAGTATAATTGTATGTAAAGTATCAGTATTTTTTATGAAATATAAAATTCCTGTCAAAAAAAAACTATGGGTGTCAAATTTTTTCTACCCCTGTTTTCTACCTTAGGAAGTCAAAATAAAGTAAAAAAGACCAAAAAAGTTCATGTGACAAATTAAAAGTTCATTTTTGTCAACCAGTGTTATCTTTATCTTTTGCTTATGTTATCTTACTATTGTTGTATTGTGTTTGTTAGTTCATGTTTTGTTTTGCTTTGCGTAAGTGTGGTATTGAGTTGTGAGTCGATGAAAATCCAGAACGTTCTAATGAAATACGTTTATGCGAGGGTGATTTGGAAATGACCTCCATTAAATGTATTTCCGTAACACTGCCGCCCACTTAAGCCTGTTCGTCCCGAATAGGCAAACATTCTCCTTTCCATATGCAGCATGTCGGTCCAGATGTACTACTTTTATTTAGGTTCTTGGGCTATTATGTTTTGGTCTCCGGTATACGACATCATTTACTATCTTTATTATTTTATAAGGCCCATCCCAATTTGTTTGTTGTTTCACGGATAAACCTTTCTTTCGTTATGGGTTATAAAATACAACCAATTCTCTTTCCTGGAATCCATCAGAATTCGCTGCTAAGTTGTATCTGACCCTCATCTTGTCACTGGCCGTTTTAATGCGACTGCGCACAAGCTCATGGAGGTCATTAAGATCTCTCTTTTCTTGGAACAACTTCCTTCATTATTGCTGCTAGCTGATTTACTCTGCAAATCACCAGATAATTTTAATTCGGCCCCGAAGACAATTATGGTGGGAGTTCGCACAGTGGAGTCATGCACGGCTGCCCTGTATGCAAGTAGAAGATTTGGAATATGCCCATCCCACTCCCGCTGCTGCGCACTTACTACTTTTCTTAAATATTCCTCTAGAGAGCGATTAAATCTCCTTACCATGCCGTCAGACTGTGGGTGAAATGGTGTTGTTCTTGTTTTCCGTATGCCATACAAGTCGCACATCTCTGCAAATAGGGCTGACTCAAAATTTCTGCCCTGATCAGAATGCAACTCAATTGGAACACCATAGCGACACACCCAATTACTCACGGACAAATCAACTACAGCCTTCTGATTTGTTATGGCATATATGTCTGAAGTACCCCATCACAACCAGAACATAGCGATTGCCAGTATTGCTGACAGGGAAAGGGCCTGCCACGTCCATTTCTATACGCTCAAACGGTGCACCAGAGTTGTACTGTACCAATTGCCCACAACTTCTCTTCATTGGGCCTTTAGCCACCATCCATTACTTACAGTGTAGTGTAGTGTAAATACCTAAAAAACCGGAAAAACATTTAAAATATTTAAATAGCAGGTAGAAAACTTGTACAACACACACTTGTGATATTTTTACAAGATAAGAGAAGGTATGTTTTACCTTAATAGGGATAAGGTTCAGTGTTTTTTTTATGATTCAAATGATAGTAATAAAAGATTAAAAAAATTGTATTTTAGGTAGTTAAAAAAAAATGTATTCATAGTAATGTTTTCATAATTATTATTATTAGAATTTAAACAATGGCTAAGTACTGTTATAGGGATCTCGCTGATATTTATTTCCAACAAAAAGATGTAAACGATATAATGTTGCACATAGTCAACAATAAATTTTTTAATACATGTAATCTACAAGAAATTGAAGTACACAAAAAAAAATTTTTAGTGTTTCACTGAAAGCTGACAATTTTCCCTTCAAAATGAAGGAACCGTGCTAAAAATCGCTAGAGCCGTTTCCAAGAAAATTTGAGTTCTCGACATTTACCAAAAAATCGACGCTATCTTCTCCTGGCCAAACGAGGCTTTGGCATGCATACACACCTACATATATATTCTGAAAGCTGACACTTTCCCCTTCAAAATGAAGGTACCATGATCAAAATCGTTAGAATCGTTTCCAAGAAAATTGGAGTTCTCGAAATTGGCAAAAAAATAAAAATATGATTATTAAATCCTTATTACTTTATTACAAATTACAATTTTTTTTTTAAGAAAACAGTATCAAATCAAAACACAACAATACAACAAATAAAACAATTTGATTATTTTTAAATTCATAATGAAAGATGAAATTTTTATTGTAGATAGATGTTGATGTTTTTCGTTGACTATTTCTGGATATTGAATTTATGTTGAGTGGTAGTTTTCGTTCCTTGGCATGTTCATCGGCAATGCCAGTGTATGAAAATATAAAAGAAAATTAATTAATTCGTTTTATAATTTATTGCCTGGCCCAAGACGTTGAAAGAATTTTTTCATTCGTACAAAACATTGGAAATAAAAACAAATTCTAAAATATTGTTTTTATATTTTGAATGTAATTGAACGAATGAAAGAATTCTTTCGATATCGGCTAGTTAAATTCTCAAATATTGGAATTTCTTATTTGGTTAATTAAATTTATTTAAATATTAATAACACCAAAAAGAGACATTTAATAAAACAAGAAGAAAAATATATAAATGAATCGCAGATTTAATTCGTTGGCTTATGATGGTATTGCAATAAACCCTTAAATTATAAAACCACAGAGAGAAGAAATACACTTTAAAGAAGTTGCTCCACATTAAACAGAGGTTTTTAGCTAATAGAAAATTGATTCTGATCTAATTGTTTTTATGGAGCAGCTTTACAACAGTATATTTCTTCAGAAAATTTTAACACGTCAAAAACAAAAGTCTTACCTGATATCGTCCTTCGGGATATGATGCAGTCTTCCCTGGAGCACATCCCATTATACAGCTTCCACTACTATAATTTAACGTAATTTAAATAACATTTTTAATTAATTTAAAATATTTTCCATTTTTCTTTCAACTCTTTTTTCATCAATTTTACAATTGAACATAAGCAGCACATTCAACTGCTTTTATTTATAATTACACTTTTTTTTTTGGTACGTACACTTCCTACCGAACACTTTTTTCTTTTTTTATTTAAAAAATTTGCACATTTTAAGGAATTTTTTTGTCATTTAAAGTAAACATTCCGATAAAAACATTGAAAAGAGAGTAATGCTCTTGTTCTTCACGCACGAGAATGCCCGTACTTTTTCTTCGGGCTAGTTTGGGCATGAAGAACAAGCAATCAGACCGATGTGAAGAAATCATACTTTTCTAAGTCCCCGTCCATATTGTGAAACATTCGCTGCAAAACTTTTGAGTTTGTAAACGAGAAGGGGAAGAGGAGTGGAAGTATGTACGCTGTTTCATGTACATGCAGCTTTTGTTGAATTTCTTATTTACATCTTTTGAGATGAGGTGTATTTGACGTTTCATTTTATTTCTTTTCGTTTGGTATACTGTTAAGATCATCATAATAATAGCTACCCTGTTTTATTGTCAATTTTTTGTGAAATATAATCAAAAATTTAAAAAAAATATATAAAATTATATAAAAATTATTATATAATTTTTCTTCTTAGCTTCAAATTATACCTTGTGCTTCAAATGTGTATCCAAAAAAAAATATTCACACCTTCTATCACAGGGTAGTTCTTTTATATTTACATTCGGTATTGAGAAATGTCAAAAAAAATTAAAGAAAGAAGATAGAAGGGAGGAATAAAAAATACTAAACATGAAGCAAATGTTTCATGTATGGACACTGCTGAAGCTTCAAAAGAGAATTCAAAAAAGTTTTGCAGCAAATGTTTCACAATATGGACGGGGACTAACATACCGTCCAGAAGAGTTGTATATGTTAGTAATATAGTACTAAGTTAATTTAATGAAAAAAGTAGTATAAAAAACAGAGTGTACGACCATTTGCAACCAATATGAATTAAATCCAAATAAAATGTAAAATTATTGAAAGAAACAGAATAAAATAATAAACTAAAATTTTAAATAGTTATATAAATTATTTTCTTTTCTGTTATGTGTATTCAGCACCAATATTTTAGTAATATACACTAAATTTACATTTTTACTGTGTATTGTGCAACCTTTTGTTTCATTCCGTCTAAATGTTCAATGGCTGCTGAATGAGGAGTATGGCAGCACAAACAAACAAATCATTATGGCGACCACACATGTTTATGCGGAAAAACTGCAAAAAAAGCATTAGCAAAGTACTGGTGATTTCTTTTCTGACAAAAATGTTACATATATGCTACATTTCGTTAATTGGTAAGTATCTAATTTAAATTGATTGCCAACAACCTGTTTTTAACAATGTCACACATTTGCTTTACAAACAGCAAAACAAATGGACGCCTTTCATAAAACACGGTGATTGCATCAAAATATGATGATGAACGTGATGTAGCTGTATTGATTGCGATGTTTAATGCAATGATTATTGGGAATTAAACGGCCATATCGAAACGCATTTGGAATCCCTTAGAGAAGATTCCTTCAGGAAATTTAATTGAGTGTGGCGTGCCTGTCAATATATCACCGAATATAAAACAAATACAGCGACATATCTTTTATCATGGTTACTTTTCGTACTAGGCAAACAAGAAGTGGAAAATAAATTCCACGATGTAATGCTCCACCACGAGAATTTGACACAATACCTGATTTTATTTCTAACTTTACTTGGGAATGGTCCGACTGAGCGAAGTTTTGTATCATTTGTAGATCATATCGTGCAGCATGATTCTTTTAAATATGAAATACAAAATCCCCAGAGGACGAACGACCTAAAATACAATGTAATTGGAATTTTTGCAAAAAACAAATGGATAAATAAAATTTACATAATTTTTAATTTAATTTGAAGTTTTTGATAATGGCCTGGGATGTCTTATTTTAATTGATTCATTTAAAACCACAACGAAATCTTTTGAACTGGGAGATATTTTGCACATGACCTTATTTAAGTTGGAGGTAAATTACAGATTTTTTTCTGACCATGTTTGTGATAATGGAATGTAAAACTGGTTTCGATATATGAATGTTTTTGTGTTTTCCAAACAAATAAGAAATATAGTTTGCTATAGTATCGCAATACTTTGAACATACGCTTTGCTCAAAATAATTATAGTTTATCATAATGTAAAACAACATTTGCAATGTTATATATTTACGTTTGTTTAATATCAATAATTTTATTCTAGTTTGCAGTTTTTCTTTTTAAGAACATTAATGAAAGAATTTGTTTGTTTTATAATTAAATATACTTCAAATTAAATTCAGCCTATTTTTTAACAATAAAATTAAATTTCAATTTAAAAATATTGTTTTTTTTTAGTAAACTCATAGGCCAGGGGAGTGGTAATTTTTCTTATGCAATACTCGGCAATGGCAGTGTATGTATATAAAATAAAAAATAAAATTAACTAATTTTACAAAAAAAATTAATATCAGGTAAATAAATAAAAACTGTGTATATATTAAAGCCAAACAAATGAAAATTGCTAAACAGCATATCGTTAATTGAAACGGAAAACGCGCTACTACAAAGAGAGAGTTTGTGTAAACGCGCAATATTTGAATAGTTAAATCACTTAGTGCTTTTCCATCGCAGTGTTCTGAAACCTGAAGCCCTACCTACAGTAAATGTTTATCAAATCTTTTACTTTAAATACTAATACTTAAATACTTTAAATTTTTATTTTTTTGAGGTTTAAAATTCACATATTTTTTAACAATTTGTTTTTTGTGGCAAATCGATAGGGGGTAAGGCAAAGTAACCGCACCAAAAATTGGTTATGAAATAACTTACAAAGTATGTTGCGTGACTATAATCAGTAAACTTAACGGTGAGAAAAACAGGAAAACGATTTTGGATATGTGGAAGTGACCCAAAGACGACAATAAAGTTGTCCCTTGCATTTTAGCCGTTTACAGGGTATACGGTGAAAAGTCATTGTCATTACTTACAAAGTAAATGTTATTATGTATAATAAAAAATTAACTGTAGAACATAAAATATATGATATATAATTTAAAGTAAAGAATATACAATAAAAAATCTATAATTTTTTAAATTTTTCTAAAAATTTGTTTTTATGTAGTAAAATGTATTAGGTTTCTTATGACTCTTACTGTTGATTTTGTGAATAATTCGAAACCATGAACAAGAAGAGAAAATGTATAACAAGTGTTGATTTTAGCAAATTAAATTAAAAGTTTTATTTGGAATAATGCAAAATATCCTATTATTTTGCTTTATTTCTATAAATTTCATTAAAAACTTTTTATATTTTTTAATTTAATTTACTAAAATCAATACTTGTTATATATTTTGTCTTATTTTTCATGGTTTGGAATTTTTCACAAAGTCAACAGTAACATTTTACTACATAAAAATAAATTTTTGGAAAACTTTAAAAATTATTGATTTTGTATTGTATATTATTTAATTAATATTATATATTACATATTTTATTTTCTAAAGTCCATATTTTCTTATATATATGTATTTTTTATACTTAACAACGTTTACTATGTAAATAATGTCTATGACTTTTCACGGTACTAAGGGTATACCCTGTAAACGGCTAATATGCCAGAAATGACAACCCTATTGCCGTATTTGGGCTACTTCTATATATGGAAACCCGTTTTCCGTTTTTTGACACCACATATTTTACAGATTTTATTCACCTAACATTCTTTGTAAACGTTAACTTAACATTGTTGTTTTAGGAGGTTATTAATTACGTGTTTTGAAGCAATGTAAAAGAAATTAATTCAATAGGCATGTAGTGCATGCGAATATTAAACATTTTGTAATACTTTTAATTAAAACGTATATAATTTTCATTCATGAAATCGGTAATATAAAATGTTCACATTTTTCATGTTTGAATTTTTTTCTAATTTTTATTGTGCACAACAATATATCTATTGGTGATTTCTTTTCTGAACAAATATGTTGCCCTTTCGATGGATAACATTTTCTACAGTTTGCCCACACCTTTAAAAAGTGATACATTTTTTACTGCCACAATGGTACAAAATATTTGAGATTTAACATTAATGTATACTTAGCGTTTCACTGTCTCTACGGTTTTAGCACTATTTTATCAATAAAAATCGTCAGCAACATTGTTTTCTAAACAGCTGCTATTACCTAGAACAGAGTCGTGAAAATTTAACATCTCCGTTCGCTATAAAGATCGAGAAGCTTATGGAAAAAACTGCAAAAACTTTAAACCAAAAATTTATCAAAAAAGTTTCCATTAATATAAATAATAAATTAAACAGAATCTTATTCTAAGAAAAGTCTGATGGATGAAGAATATATAGATATTCATAATTCTTATGAGACACTTGAAGGTTAGTATAAATTAAAATATTTACTTGCGTACATATGCACGTGTGTATACATTACAATAAAATCAAAACTATATTCCCTATTTCCAGTATGGTCAGATTATGGTACTTTAAAAGCTTCCGATAAAAGGCAACATCAAACGTCTTGTAGTCAGAACGAAGAATCTCCAACTGCGTACAAACGAATTCAAGGCTAGTAAAAATAAAAAAAATTACTTGAATGTGCACTTTCAAGTTAATATTATATTATCTTTCTCATTTTATCTCTAGTATGGTCTGATGGAGAAACACGAAATCTTTTGGATATGTATGCTACCTACATGCCTGAAATAGGACCCCTAAAAAAATTTAAGACAAAGAAAGATATGTGGGCCAAAATAGCCACGAGGATAGAAGGTAAAACACCAAAGCAGTGTGAAGAGAGGTATAAAACGGTACTGAAGAGAAAAAAGTTGGCGGTAGAAAACAACAGAACTTCAGGCTGTGAAAGAAAACACGTAGATTTTGATGACGAGCTTAGCAAAATTAGTTTCATGGATGATTCCATAGAACCTGAGATACAAATTAGCAGCACTAACTGTATTATAGCTAAAAAGGCCAAAATCAAAAAAAATGAAAACCCAAAAGTGAGAAATAAGACCATTCAAGAAACTTTAATAGAAATAAACGAGAGAAAAGAAGAAGCAAGAGAAAGACGGCACAAAGAAAAAATGGAGTTGTTGAAAAAAGCTTTGGAAATTAACGAATAAGAAACCACGCTGAAATAAGTCTGCAAGGCGGACTATAAAAAGAAATAATGCAAACAAATGTACCTTATATTAAATGGAAATATTTACTTTGTGTTCAAAATGAATTAAACAGACTGTTTTTTATCTATATTAGTTTTACTTCTTTATTTACATTAATTTTTACAAAACCTTTTCATTGAATAAATTAAAATTAATTAAATAAAAAATGTTTGACTTCATCTCTTCTCATTTGACCCAATTGAGTTAAGGAAATTTCACTTCTATCGTTTTCTGTTCGATTATATGAAGCATTGTCAAGTTCGGTGTTTGATATTTCTTCTTGAAAATCTTCATTTCTATTAATGCAAATATTATGCAAAACACAACATGCAAACAAACTTCGCCATTGTTTTTACATTATGAAAATCTAACCTCATTAACTGTCGAAAGCGATTTTTTAACAAACAAAATGCATTTTCGATTTTAACGCGAGTTCGGCAAAATTGTATATTAAATTGTTTTTCAGCCTCCGTTAAATTACCATAATCCCTATACGGAGTCAACAAATATGCTCTTAGAGGATATGCCGCATCTCCCAATAAGTAGTATTTATTGGAACATAAACTTTCTATTTCTTTTCCAATAAACGATAGTTTAAGCACACGTGAGTCATGTATTTTGCTTGGAATTCCTGTAAATACATCTAAAAATCTCAGTCTAGAATCACAAATTCCTTGCAACGTTATTGACACTCCATCATGTCTGTTAATATATGTAGAGCGAATCTTATGTTTGGGTGTCCTGGCAGCAATGTAACTACCGTCAATACATCCCAAAATATTGGGAATTCCAGAAATCTACAATAATTAAAAAAAATAATGCATGTATTTATATACGTGAAGGTAACTAGGGATTAAACCATTGTTACTAACATTTTTAAATTCGTTTGCTACAGCTTCCTTTTCTTCATTTGATGAAGGAAATCTTATAACTTTGGGAGCTACTTCAGTAACAAGAAAATTTAAAACATTGTGGAAGCACCTGTGTACATTTGAATAAGTCATATCGAAAATGTTTGCAACTTCTCTAATGGTTGTTTTATTACCACTAAACCTAAAGTAAACGCTTAGCAATTTTTTACTTCTTTATTTATTATTAAAACTTACCATAAATAAGACAGAATCTGGGTTTCAATACTCGTTTGCGGTCTTCCACCCTGGTAGCTTCGTTTTTTAAAGAATACCATAAACTCTTCCATTAGATAGGTTGCACTCTCTCGGCTTACTCGGAAATTTTTCTTAAACTATGAAGATTTTATTATTACTCATTGAAAATAATTTAAAAATTTAGGAAAGGTATTTGCACTTACATCGACATCTGAATATGTATGGACTACAGTTTCCACAAAACCTTTAACGCGTGGAACGTTGTTCCTACCTAGCAAATGTAGAAGCAACTCATCATCATCAGATGACGATGATGTTTCTAGCAACTGCTCAATTAAAATTTTTTTTTTATTCATTTTCTTAAGTTTTTTTCACAATTTTGTTTAGCTTTAGCTAATAAATTCACAAGAATAAAATTTCATATATGTATAAAAAGGTACTTAACAGAGATGTAAAAAAGGTTACTATATGACCCCGACTTGAGAGCAGAGGGCAAAATATGTTGCATATTTTGCCAGTTATTTGTGCAACATATTTACAAAGGAACGAAATAGCTTTTTTTAATGTTACATATTTTTTAGAATGGAACAGAAATAGTAACGAAATGTAGCATATATGTAACATTTTTGTCAGAAAAGAAAACGCCATATGTTGCCTTTCAAGTGGAACGACTTGGAAAAGTACTAAAATATGTAAACAAAACTGTTAAATGGTTGCATAAATTTGTATTTTAATACTTTTTTTCGGATTTTAATGCCTTTTTCTTCGTAGTACTTTTTTTTTCAACTGTGCGAAAAAGTATGTTAGCGCTAGTGTAATCACGGTATGATTTCTTCACACAGGTAGCAATCAGTTTGTTTATAATAAACATTGAAAATAACAAAGCAAAATTACAAATGTCCCAAACAGCTGACAGACATTAAAAAAGTTGTGTTAAAAATTTTTCTTAACAATAATTATTTACAAACATTTTTGTTATTTATACCATAAATTGTTAAAAATAATTTTTCATAAAAAAAGACCATTTTTTTAAATAAATATTTTTGTTAATACAAATTATTATTTCCTAACGATGCTACCTATTTGGTAGCGAAATATTGAAAAATAAATAATTGTTAAAAACTTTTCATAAAAAAGACCATCGCTGAAAAATAAATATAATTAAATAAATTCTTTCAATACTTGTTTTTTTAAATAAATTCTTTCACAAATAGTTTTTTTTCGGTAAACTGTCATCAACCACATTAGACTTCCAATGAAAATCAGGGATAATCAAGCTCGTACAATTGTACTTTTTTCAGTACACTTTCCATTGCAAAAGTACTACTTTACTCCACTAAATATTAAGTACCAAGGTATATTCATATGATTATACGTTGTTCAGTAATTTAAATTAATTATAGCAAACATATATTTTCGATTTTTCTTAATACAATATTTAATTATTCACAACCACTTTCCACAAACTTTGTCGTTTGGCCTGTTGAATGCACAAAGTATACAGAGGCGTCAGTTGAAAGCAGCGAACGAGTAGAGAAAGAGACATCATTAAGAGATTTGCTGTCTCTTTTACCCCCTAACTCTGTTCGGTGATTCCTTTTTCTTCTAAATTCCTCAATATTGTTGTTTTGTTTTGATTTTCTAGATGTGCAAATTAGCCGTATTTTTCATCTACTTTATGCTCACAATTTCGCAATTTTTAGCACGACAATGCTACAAACATAGGTTATAGGAATCTGTGGTTAGAAAACACAACAATGTGGTGTTTTGTGTTATGAAAATTATGTACTATGAAAATTAATTTCATTTATTAAAACAAATAGATACCAAAAAATCACAAGATCACTAAAATGTTATTTTATTGGCTTATGCACAACAAATTTCTTTTTTGTAATTTTTTAGCTTCGCTATGTTTTTTTTTGCTATATTAACACAAAACACGATTAGAACCACAAAACACCATTAAAACAAGCTGCACTATGTTTTTTTTACTATAATATTAACACAAAACACAATTAAAACAAAGAAAACCTCAAGAAATTATAAATTTGTTCTTATGCACAAATTGTGGCTTATGTTAACAAAATTTTTCATCACAAAACACCAAAATACTGACAAATTTCTTTTTGGTAATTTTTTAGCTTCGCTGTTTTTTTTTGCTATATTAACACAAAACACGATTAGAACCACAAAACACCATTAAAACAAGCTGCACTATGTTTTTTTTACTATAATATTAACACAAAACACAATTAAAACAAAGAAAACCTCAAGAAATTATAAATTTGTTCTTATGCACAAATTGTGGCTTATGTTAACAAAATTTTTCATCACCAAAATACTGACAAATTTCTTTTTGGTAATTTTTTAGCTTTGCTTTATTAACACAAAACACTATTAAAACAAGCTTCACTATGTTTTTACCTATAATATTAACACAAAACACAATTAAAACCACAAGAAATTATAAATTTGTTCTAATGCACAAAATGTGGCTTATGTTTACATTTTTCTTTTGTTTACTTTTCATCTTTCGTAAAATTGTATATTTGTCTCTTTCTCCTCCTATTTTAAGAAAAGCTGATTTAAAATTTGTCAAACTCCGAACTGGCACTTCTAGGTATTCTATGGTTATTATGGTTGTCTGCAACTGTGATCATGATCATAAACACAATTGCTCGTTTATGTTCATCATAGGCTAATGATGTTCATGTTCAGCTCATGCTTGCTCGCAAGTGTTTATAGTTCATACATGTTTACTCATCGCTGCTTCAATACAATGAACACAGTCGAGCATGATACAAAAAATAACCCGATCATGTTCAAACATGCTTTTTCTTTTGTTCATGCAGCTCTTTAATATCGAGTTTTAGGTGTTATTTTTAAGGTTTCCCTATTAAGTATAAAAACATGGAGATAAATACTTTTTCTTTTTATCGATTAACATTTACTTACATTTTCGCAAAAAAAATTAACTTGAAAAACAATAACAAAATGTAAAATGTAGCTTTTAATAGTTTTAAGTAAATAAATTTACAAAATTTTAACAATATCTGATGGAATTAATAAAATTAAATGATTGGAAATGAAAACCAACAGCAGGCTGCTTGGTTTATTTCCAATAAAAATCCGACAACATTGGTTTCTGTGACACCTAATACCGACATTATTTCTAGTTCGAAAATAAAACCGATAACATTGGATTTCATGACACCAAAGTATTTTTTTTTGTCGGTTTCAAATCCAATTCCGATAAGATTGGTTTCTATGACACCCTTGATTAATAATGCATTTTAGGTAACATGCACAAATGAATTCCGGGAACCCTTGCTAATCATGAACTCATTGCTTCTAACCACTCATTTAAAGGCGAAATGTTTTGTTAAATGTGAACCCATGTAAAAACATAACCAAATCATGTAGCATTCATTGGTTCTAAGCACTCATTTATACGTGGACACATGCTCACCAATGACACACTAACGTTAAAATCATGCATTTTGCATCTAAGTTGAAGCAGTTCGTTTGCAATAGAATCTATAACCGACCCATTGTTTTTTGGCAACTACAAATTTGTTAGGTTGCAATCCATAACCGACCCATTATAAAAACGTTTTTTCCTTTACGAATAATTTTTCATGTTTTTCTCAAGTTTCAAAAATGCATTACTAAAAACATTCGTTATTTTTAATGCTCTAATTAAAATATTTTGTCAATTTTAATATGGAAATAAAGAGATTAAATTGATTAAATATCTTTGTATCATAGTTAAGGAGTATAAATTAAAAAAGAAGTCAACTATTAGTAACACGATTTGAAAAGCTTTCAGTACAAATATGTTATGGTCAGAGTAGATAAAACATTCCTCAAAAAGCAACTACATATAACGTGGAGCACCGAGTACAGCTCGGTCATACAGGTGTTGTATAAAAACTTCAATAAATTTTTCAACGTTATTGCGTTTTACGGAATAAACTCATTTCTTCAAAATTAAAACCTCTGAAGAAATTGTTAACAATTGTTTAATAGTAATTATTTTATTTGTCGTTTTGTAGAATGTCTTTTTGAATTTCACAAATTTTTTCAATCAAATGTATGTACATGTTTCCACTTTGCTTTTATCATCCCAGAACCTAAAACATTCAACTTAATTTTGGCATAATGTGTGTCATGTCACAAATATTGTTAAACAACAGTAGTTTTACTATACAAAAATAACATTTATTTTGATCATTTACAGAGTCAAATAGTTATCAGGGAATTCAAAAGTGACATCGCGACCGGTAAGTTTCTTGTAAACTGAGGTGAAGGTGTCAACCTATAAAAAAAATGAAGAAAAGATTAATTTAGTAAATTTTAGTACGTTTTATAAAGAAACTGTCAACAATTAGTTTAAATGTAAGCAACAAAACCAATATATTTATTCTTATTTTTGGACTCAGGATAAATATTTAACTCATTGTTTTAGTTTTTAATTTACGTTCTTTTTGACAATCATTGATTTTGAATACAATCAACAAATAACACAAGAACACACTTGAAGTATTAGTAGAGAATATTGCAGTTTGTATTTATTGAAAAAAAAAAAGCTTTTTGACTACTCTAGTCAACAGAGTTGCAATACTACTTGAGCTTTTCTTTTCAAAGCACCTTCCCTCGTGGTCCTAGTTTTGAAAAAGTTGCACAGACTAAGTGCACCAAATTTCATGGCGATTGTACCACAAATGGCGAAGTTAAGCTCGTTTATAATATAAAATATGTTAAAAATCATATCGAAGGAGTAGCATAATTAAAAAAGTAGGCGCAGATGCGTGATTAAAAAAAAAATTGTGTGAAAATTTCAGGAAGATCGGTCCAGCGGTTTGGGTTCCTATAAGGTACAAACAAACACACATTCATTTTTATATACAGGGTGGCTGATGAAAGCCGATACCAAAAGAAAACTTGATAACTTTTTTTCTATCTAAGTAATCAGATTTTTTTTTTTTTTGGTTTTTGTCGATTGATCCTTAGATTTAACGAAAATGAAAAGTGGGACAGTGGAAAAAGAATGACGCTATAACGCATTGGAGTCTTTAGTTTTGGTTCAACTAACTAACAGGCTCATTTCAAGAAACTCAACCTTCTGTTGTCCGCCCAGATCGCCTAACATAACTCCAGTGGACTTTTTCTTGTATGGTTATTGTAAACATGAAGTGTACAAATCGCAACAGACAAACGTGGAGGCACTAAAACAATCAATTCGAGCGACAATAGCTGCAGTAATGAACAATTTTTTGCTTAGATGCTATACCTGCATCGATGAGCGGGGCGGACATTTAAATTCGATTATCTTTAAGACTAATTCTATGTGCTTTCAAGTGAAAAAAGATTGAAAATATTCCACGCATTAGAAAAGAAGTTATTATAGTTTCTTAATGTAGCAAAATTCATCAGCCACCCTGTATATAGATTTACGAATTTATTAAGAACTATCAAATTCCAAAATATCTTTGCAACAGCTTCAAAATGATACCCATATTCGATGGAAAATACACCATTTATTCACAAGTTTATAATGGAACTTCATCATAACTTTGTTTTTTTTTAATTTTACAATTTTCTTAATATTGGGATAGTTTTTATTTATCTTGTTCCAAAGCAAAACAGACTTGAGCTCAACCAGTTTCAGACTAAAATCGTAAAAAGAAAAAATATCTCGCATTTATCTGGTGTGCATTAGTGTGTTTTTGTGTGTCAGTTGTTGTCGGAAGGTTTCAGTGGCGAAAGCATAGTCACTGAACAATACCGGCTTCAGCTGATAACAATCCTCAATCACATCAGAATGCCCTTCTTCGCCGGTATTGTGTAGCCCCGGCGAAGTAAAATAATAATAACAGTGGCTACTAAACCGAAGCTTCAACACTGCTATAAACAGAGAATGTGCAAAAAAACAGAGCTGTAAAATAATTAATCAAGCTTCACCTCCTGTCATTTCTCTAACTATCTCTCTTTCCTGTAGTTCTAGCACAATGCTTCACATGTGTAGGGGTCATCTCCGGAGTGCTGGTCCCAGAATAAAGAAAAAATTAGTTGAATGAATGAAAACATTCTTTCGACATCGTGCGCCTGGCAGTAAATTTTTTAAAAAGATTTCAAAAAGTCAATTTTTAATTTTATTTAAAGCTCCATCAACTAAGAAGCAAGTAGATATTTTTGTGTAATTGGGTTGTCAACTTGTGAAATGTAAATTTCTTCAAATTGTAAGAAATTTATTAGTTTCAAATGTTTGTTTTTTCTCCCGCTTTGTAGGAAATCCCATGACGTTAAGGTTAAAAAAAATCACGTATGAGAGGCAAATATGCGGATTTTTATTAATAATGAGATTAAACTAAAAAATTGTTTAAGAACATTTCATTGTTTAAAGTTTAAAGCACAATGCTTTGCATGTGTACGAGTCATCTCCTGAGTGCTGGTCCCGGATAAAAAAAAACTGCACAGAAGCACTTCTACTGTACGACTTTTTAGCTGCTTAATGCTTCATTACTTTCATGTAAAATTGCAAATATAGATGTTTATTTTGCAAGATGCAAAACTTGTATATATAAATTTCAAACAGATTTTAATCCAAATAATTGTTAATTTCTCTCAAAGCTAAAGTCATTAAATATATATTTGTTGAAATAACGTACTGATTAAAATAGTGGAATCGTTATAATCTACTAAACAGAAAATTTCACATTTTAATGTTTGTCTTTTTTGACGGTCACTGTGACTGGTGGTCATAAGCCAGCAATTAACACAAAGACGATAATAATTTTCTTCTTTTAAATAATTTATAATTACAATTTAATAAATGAATATTGAAATGTAACCAATATATGGAAATGTTTAAAAGCCATTAAAAAAGCAATATTAAACAATAACGAGAAATTGGTTGTAAAATTTAATGTTTGTCCTTTTTGACAATTACTGATTTTGAAACACAACCAGCAAAAAACACAAGGACAGAAAATAAGAAATAAATTATTAAATCACTAGTTTCTTTTAAATATATAAAGCAATTTTTGTTACTTACTTTATGTTCAATGGTGGTTTGTTGATTCTTATCCAAATGTACTTTTATCAACTGCGAGCCATCCAACTTGACACGGATACGCTTGCCAACGATTTCAGCCGGGAAGACTAAATCTTCCAAGATGGCATCGTAGACAGCAGTCAATGTGCGGGAACGTGGACGCTTTTGTTTCAATGGATTCCTAGCCTTGCGGGTAGGCTTGGGTAAAATTTTACGTTCACCAATTACAACAACATGTTTTCCAGAGAATTTCTTCTCTAATTCTCGAACCAAAATTATCTGGATCTTCTGGAAAGTTTTTTGTTGAGGAATGGGGACATAAATGATAACGGCCTGGAAAAAAAAATATGAATTTGTCAAGTATATTTTTGTACTGCAATGTATAAAACTCATTCATCCACCTTCTTGCTACCAAATTCAATTTCACGTGCACGAGTAATGTGCAAATCTCTCAAGTAAGGCTTGAGATCACTGTTAGCCTCCAACTCAACGAGAGCCTGGCCAATCGACTTTTCAAAATCATCGGGCTCAGCACCACCGGGCTTAATAATTTTCGAGCCAATCATCTAAAAATTAAGCACAGGTATTTAAAAAAAAGACCTTTCCAACAATCTAATTTGTCACAAAATCAGTAGCAATTATTTTCCACCCTTTTGCTCATACAACACACAATGAAAACGACAATAAATTCATTGACCATTGTTTCGCGCAAAACAGCCCCGGCAAATTCGACAATTTTATCTTTTAACATCTGACTATTTGCGTTCAGTTATTCACATTATTTTTTATTATATTTTTTCTTATGTCATTTGTTTTCCGTATTCCTGACTCAGTTAACAACTTTGATGGAAAATAATCGCATTTATTTTACTTTTCAAAAGTTAATCACAAGACCAGACCAACCTTGGTCAATTATTTTGCAGAAAAGGAAGTGAAACAGATCCAAAGAACAGTAGTTTCCTTTACTCGTTGCTTTATTATACTATGTAAAGTTAGTTGCAGTTTTGACAGAGTTGTATTTTCACATTTTCAACTAGTGCATGAGATGGGAAAACAGAAAAATATATGTCGATATCAAAACCAAAATTTAAGTGTAGCGATTTTTATAATTTTCTTGTCGTATGTCTGTAAATAATAAGCAAATCGGAATCAAAGCGACGGAAAGTGGATGACCAATATTTTAAATAGCGACGGTATGTTCTGTAAACCAAATCCGCAAAAATTTTTCGTTATTAAAACGAATACACATACTTAGGTGTTCTGTAAACCCAATTAGCATAATTTTACTCGGTTTAAAATCGAGTACATAAGTCCGGTCGAAATTAAATCGAATGTACTATCTTCCTAATAAATAACTAATGAAACATAAAAAACAATTACCAATTTTTCCTTGAAGTCTTTCTTTTATTAAATTAAGTCAAATTATATACTCTGTAATAGATTTTAATACAAAATAACCAATTTAAAAAACACTCCAATATTTTTCCATTTTCTTCTTAAAGTATGCAGATACAGTAGATGGATGAATAAAAGCACATTTTCACTACATTCATTAGATATATTAATAAAAAATCACTTTTAAATACGAATAAACATTATTTTGACAAATTTTCAATAGCTTTTTTGACGTTAAAAAATCTTATTCGAAAGCAAGTTCGAATGTTGGAAATCGTGTGATTTTTAGAACACCAAATTACCTTTTATTCGGTTTTGAGAAATCACTCGTTTTTAAATCGACTCGATTTACAATATATATAATATATATATAAATATATATATTATGAGTTTCGTTCTAGAAATCGTATTTACGACAAGCCAATATAATACATATGGCAGATGTTGCCACATTTTAAAAATTTCTTCACAACAACGACACTCATAATAGGTCTGTACTTTTACTTTCTGGGAAAGTTCGGTAAAATGACAGTAAGCTATAATTACTCTCAATAAGAGACCAAAATGTACAAATGTAAGAAAACGAAAAAACCATAAAATTTACCAGAAAAAAAGAAATGTAAATTTTTTACAGCTCTGTTTATATCGGAGATGATATTTGACAATTTTAAAATTGTACTTTTTTGACCCCAAATGTACTAAAAACATAAAAGTTGTGTTAAGTTTTACTATTATTAACTATTAGTAACAGAAAGATAAAATAAAATGAGTTCTTGAATATTGAGAATTTGTTTCAAAATCAATCAAATTAAAGTAATACTGAAGGAGTTCCTATTACTCGAGAGACCACCTCGTTGCGAGACAACCAACGTGTTGTTGAATAGTTAAAAATTAATGCAGTTCATTACAAAAGTATTCTTGAATTTTCGCAAATTCATCCATTTTACAAAAATGATAATTTTACTCGTTTATAAACTTATAATTCGGACTATAGTTTTTGAAGCTCCGTACGACTGAGTTTAGACGAGAAAACATTTAGTTTGGTAGCATGTTACGGGTGTGGAAGAGAGCATGGGTACTCGGCGACACGTTTTAACAACGACATATGTTGTCTTTGCCGATGGATAGAATTAATTTTTATGCGAATCCCTGAATAGTATGTTTTAATATTTGTATATTTTAAAAAATTGTGGGCAATTATATTAAGAAAAAATTCACAGATGATGGCCCACTCCAAGGTTCTGATGGATATTTCTATTTTATATTATATTACATTTCTTTTTTTTATATACATATGTACGTATAAGAATATTGAAATAAAATCAACGTAAAGAATTGAAATAAATAGTGTTTCATTTCAATTGGGATATCCGTCTACAGTGAGCGATATATATGCATCAACGCTGACTATCACATGCACACAGAAGTTTCGGTCATTTTTCTCATATTGCCCTTAAGAAAATGATATAAACTTTGTTCTACGCAATGACCGATAATTCTGTCAGCAATGACGGTCATATCACCGGTCAAATGATCTAAATTTCATACCGTGCACATGTAGTATTCTATATTAACTGAATTTATTTTGGGAATATTTATTTATATATATGATTCTAATTGTGCTTTTTCCCTTATAAACTATATGTTAAATTTATTATTACATACCCTATGATATTCTCATACAGTATGAAAAATATCATAAAGCATTTTATTACAAAAGCAACTCAATAATTGAGGAGGAAAGCATATCCATATAGTACTATTTCGCTAACGCTTACTTAGCTCATCAGTGGATTTTTCCTAATTTCTGAATACAAACCCAAGATCTATATGTTTAAAATTCAATTAATCAAACGATAATTTTTTGAATATCAAACATACAAACCAAAAAATCTATAAACAAAAACATAACAATCCATGAGTTTACTTTTATTTTTATTTTTTTTTTTTTTTTTAGTTTTTTATTCTCATCTACACTAGGCTTGCCATTGGCCAGCATAACTAATGTATTTTGAATCAAATGAAAAATTAAAACATGAAACAAAACATAAGAAACAAAAAAAAAAAAAAAAATCCACTGATGAGCTAAGTAAGCGTTAGCGAAATAGTACTATATGGATATGCTTTCCTCCTCAATTATTGAGTTGCTTTTGTAATAAAATGCTTTATGATATTTTTCATACTGTATGAGAATATCATAGTATAATAAATTTAACATATAGTTTATAAGGGAAAAAGCACAATTAGAATCATATATATAAATAAATATTCCCAAAATAAATTCAGTTAATATAGAATACTACATGTGCACGGTATGAAATTTTGATATTCTTTTGTTTCTTATGTTTTGTTTCATTTTTTAATTTTTTCATTTGATTCAAAATACATTAGTTATGCTGGCCAATGGCAAGCCTAGTGTAGATGATAATAAAAAACTAAAAATAGAAATATGTGTATGTTATAAAAGTAAACTCATGGATTGTTATGTTTTTGTTTATAGATATTTTGGTTTGTATGTTTGATATTCAAAAAATTATCGTTTGATTAATTGAATTTTAAACATATAGATCTTGGGTTTGTATTCAGAAATTAGGAAAAATCCACTGATGAGCTAAGTAAGCGTTAGCGAAATAGTACTATATGGATATGCTTTCCTCCTCAATTATTGAGTTGCTTTTGTAATAAAATGCTTTATGATATTTTTCATACTGTATGAGAATATCATAGGGTATGTAATAATAAATTTAACATATAGTTTATAAGGGAAAAAGCAGAATTAGAATCATATATATAAATTTATGGTATAAATAACAAAAATATTTGTAATTAAATATTGTTAAGAAAAATTTTTTTTTAACACACAACTTTTTTAATGTCTGTCAGCTGTTTGCGACATTTGTAATTTTTCTTTGTTATTTTCAATGTTTATTATAAACAAACTGATTGCTTGTTCTTCATGCCCAAAATAGCCCAAAGAAAAAGTACGGGCATTCTCGTGCGTGAAGAACAAGAACATTACTCTCTCAAAACCTCTCTCATTTACCCAATTTTTGCGTAAGAAAACGCTTTTGGGTAAGAGTGGGCGCCCAATTTGGGGTAAACGACCACACCTAATAAGGCCTAATATATTGAGTCCTTTATTTTCATTTTATATCTAAACATTTAAAAAATTTAGAGTAGTTCTGCCAAGTCTTTATTAATAAGATCTTTTTTAAATTAATTCCTTCATATACAGAAATTAAGTTAAAATTAAAAAATATTTTACTTTTTTATTTTTATATTTTTTTTTTATTTTTTTTTATTTTTATTTATTGTTGCACAAGTGAACATATGTGATCACAAATTATGTGTGTAAATTAATAAACTATGCATGTATGTATGGATAAGAAATGTTTTATTAATTTCTGATTGCTTTGAATGCTTAACCCTAGAATATAATACTTATTTTTATATCTCAAAC
The DNA here is from genome assembly GCA_963924685.1 of Dexiosoma caninum. NCBI lineage: Eukaryota > Metazoa > Arthropoda > Insecta > Diptera > Tachinidae > Dexiosoma > Dexiosoma caninum. The sequence continues at coordinate 58,728,591 of OZ004725.1, forward strand.
ATCATACTTCGTTGACAACGACTACGGCTATAGTCAGAAGGATGCAAAGGATAATATGAATACGTAAAATTGTCAATGCTTAGTTTTTTCAAGTGTTTCTTATGTTTTTTTTATTGACATAAAAGGAATAAATTTCAAATTTAAATATAATTTAATTAAAAATTAATCTGCCACAATAATTTGTGCAAGAATTATTATTTTTAATACTTTACCAAACGTAGGTTAGATTACGTTAGGTGGCGGACCCTCCTACGGCCCATTGTGACACCACAAGCTCTTCACACCCAGGTATCAGACATTCGCACCACTAAACCACCCCGATTCTAAGATAAATCCCGCTGAATGATAACAGGAAATGTGAGGCGAAGAACCTCCTCCGTTTCATGGCAAGAGCTGGGTACAGGCAACCGTCTCCTTCTCTTCCACATATCCCCACCAGCTGCAAAAATGCCGAGTCTATCGGCATGCCTTCCAATGACCCGTGAAAACCGCGACAGTGCGATTGATGAAAAAAAGACACTTAGTCCTCTTCTTATCCAAATTGGTCCAGCAGAGTCTAGCAATACCTCCACATACACCGACCGAAAGAGAACCAATTTAAGCAAAGCAATCGAAACACCTATGCCCACCTTTTGCCAAGCCATGAGTAACGTAAGGGTGTGTAGATCGAAACCCGACACCACAATAGTCATGTCGTCCGCGTAACCAACAACCTTAAAACTCTAACTTACTTCCAGTGCAATGCATTGCAAACGTAGCACTGGTTCGAGGAAATAAATTGCATTTTAATTAAACTAGAAAATTAATTGACTAATCGAATAATTGTATACTTTTATTATTAATAATAAAGAACATCGGGTGATGACTTTTGCCCCGGATGATTTCTTTTGGGCCACCTTGTATATATTTATATTTTTTCTTCGGCCAGTGCTTAGGGGAAGTCCCATAATGAAAAGAAAAATAGAGCGAAAGGCTTGCACAAATATGCAGTTATGCAGTACAACTGCTGCGTCTTTTGAAGTTATATTGACCCATTAATATTTTGCTCCAATGCCAAAGAAACAGACGTAGTACCCTGCAAATAATATTAAACTACGTGGTGAATTTTAGTTGAAATTGACTGGTTACAACCATGTAATTGAAAACAACAGCTTATTGTTATACGACAAGTGTTCGTGCTTTTCTTCGTATTTATGATTACTCCGTCGCATTAAAATAACTCTCTGAGGAGCTCCATAGAGTGGCTACATGGATTAGTTTTTGGGTTAGTCCGTTGAGTTATATGGTCCAGCCCTAGTACATCGTAATGTAAAATAGACCATACATTTGGATTAGTCTTCGACTAGTCCTAAGCCTCTATGGACTACACTATACACTCATGTGTGGACTAGTCACATTAATTGCAGGGTACATCACATAATATTTCTTTCTATTTTTAACTTGCAAACAAATATCTGGTATATATCCAACCAATAAAAACCGCAAGATACATATAAAACAAGGCTGCCAGATGAAACTCTTCAAAAATCGACAAAATCCTGATGAAATTTAAAAATGGTATTCAAAAATAGTCAATAAACCGGGCAACGATTAATATTATTTTTTACTTTGTTTTATTTTTTCAGAAGCAACACCTAAATATGTGTATTCGTTTTAAAAACGAAAAAGTTTTGCGGATTCGGTTTACAGAATATACCCGTTTGTCTACCAAATGAAATTTTGAATTAAAAGAATTCTGATGATATTTTTTTGACAAACGATGATTTTCTTCACAAAGCTTCTGGCAAAGCTTTTTGTATGCACGTGAATTGTTATGTTATTGTTTGATTGCTTCTGAAAAAATAAAAAAAAGTAAAAAATAATATTAATCGTTGCCCGATTTTTTGACTATTTTTGAACACCATTTTTAAATTCCTAATAAATAACTGATGAAACATAAAAAACCAATTACCAATTTTTACTTGAAGTCTTTCTTTTATTAAATTAAGTCAATTTATATATTCTGTAATAGATTTTAATACAAAATAATCAATTTAAAAAACACTCTAATAACTCTGCATATTCTTGTTAAAGTCTGTATGCTGCATACTGTATAAAATAAATGGATGAGTAAAAACACATTTTCACTAAATTCATTAGAAAGATGATTAAAAAAACACTTTTATTTCTTTATTAAATTTTTAGCCTATGAATTAATTTCTTACAGGCTTAAGCATAAATTAAATTCCAAAATATTAATAATAATATTAAATTATAAATATAAATATAAAAATATAACATTAAAATACAAGATACGTATGCAATTATTAATAAAATGCATTTAAGTACATTAAAATATTTTTTTTAGAGTATTAGAATCAATCGAAAAATCAATGGAAGAATAAGGATCATTAAATTCAGCGCACATTCTACGGAATGCATCAAAATTGGCATAGTTGGAGCGAAAATATTGAAGTTTTATAAGAACATAATATGTTGTTGGACGATTTGGTATTGTAAATTCAATGTGACGGAGTAAGTCAATAACGCCATTTATTAGATTCATTACAATTGATACATTCATGTATATTCTCCTACTTTTCAAAGTAGGAAGCTTAATAAGTGCAAGGCGACTTTCATATGATGGGAGATTAAGATCACGATTCCGAGGAAGTCCACTCAGACAAAATAAAAGAAATTGTTTTTGAACTGATTAAATTTTCTTTATGCGGATATCATACTGCGGATCCCAAATAATACAGGCGTATTCAAGAACGGGTCTCACCATCGACGTAAACAAAAGCTTTAGAACGTAGGGATTATTAAATTCCTTACCCCAACGTTTTATGAATCCCAAAACTCCTTTGGCTTTATTCACTGATTGGGAAATGTGTAAATTAAAACTTTATATTCTGTCGAGTAGGACACCAAGATCAAGGAATGTTTCGACTTCCTTAAGAGTATAATCAATAATATAATAGTATAATCAATAATATAATTTTTTGAGGTCCAATAAATTGATATCACGCCATTGACTGAAATTATTTAGGTCAGATTGCAGTAATGAACACAGGTGAGGATTATTCAAACTTAGAAAAAGTTTTACATTGTCGGCGTACATTAATAATTTAGAATATTTGATACAAGATGGTAAATCATTGATGAATAGTAAAAATAAAAGCGGACCTAAGTGGCTACATTGAGGAACTTCAGATGGAACAGAAATATATTTGGACTTCATATTTTTAAATAATACGCACTGAACTCTGTTCGTAAGATAAGTCGATATCCAACTCTGAAAAGCTGCAGAAATCCAATTTGTATAGGAGTAATTTTTGATTTACTTTATCAAAGGCCTTACTGAAATCGGTAAAAATTGTGTGTGTCTGCATACCAGGATGTAAATTCCAAAGAAGTAGTTGAACGACCTTTTCTAAATTCATGCTGAAAAGGCGTGAAGTACGAGGATAGTTGATGCCATAAGAATTCGGTTACTATCTTTTCAAAAAGCTTGCGGATAATACTTAATTTAGCTATACCTCTATAATTTAATATGTTAGATCTGTCTCCACTTTTAAACAGCGGGATAATAAAAGACTCTTTCTAAAATTTCGGAAAATACCCATATGATAGTGACAAGTTAAACAAGTACGCCAAAGGCATAGATAACTGTGCTGAACATTATTTTGTAAAAATTTTCAGTAGCTTAATTTTAATTTATTGTTAAATAAGATATCTTTAAGTGAATATTTATGAAAACAGTTTAAAATTTCTTTATTTTTCCAATTACACAAAATTTTAAATCTATATGGCGACCAAATTGTTGTTTACTTCGAAGATCAAAGCTACCAAACTTTTTTTAACAAGTATATGTCAATGTAACTCTCTTTAATTAATAATGCAAACAGTATTTATTAACAATATGATTAAATATTTAAATTTTTTAAAAATATGGTTTTTAAAATTTTTTTGAGTAAAGTAAATACTTTTAAAATAATTCACCTCATGCAATTATTTGGCATTGAATGATCTGGCAATACTATATTTTGGCAACATTGAAATATTGACGTTTAAAAAATCTTATCCGAAAGCAAGTTCCAATGTTGGAAATCGTGTGATTTTTAGAACACCAAATTACCATTTATTCGGTTTTGAGAAATCACTCGTTTTTAAGTCGACTCGGTTTACAGAATAGGGGGAAAAAGTATAAGTATAAGTATAAGTATAATTATAAGTATAAATATAAATATAAATATAAGTATAAGTATAAGTATAAGTATAAGTATAAGTATAACGTATAACGTATAAAAATCAGATTCCTTATTTCAATGGAATCAATTTCATAAAGTTACATACACTCTTCCAGTTATATCACGAAGCCAACATAATTAGAACAATGTTGTCCAGTCAATTGCTACGCCATAAATTTCTCTCCAAATACAACTTCCTGCTCAGTATCTTCCACAACGTTACCACAACAATTCGAACAAAACCAAACATTGTTATGCCCGAAACAGTACAAGTTCGACCTTAAGCAACCATGGCCAGTCAGAAACTGCGCGATATAATATTTGTTCAGTTATCAAGGTTTAAGTCGACCTTCTTTTTTCAGTCATGAACGAAGGCTTCTGCCAGCTACGTAAAAACAGCTCTGTCAGACCTCCCCTGACCCGCTATTCGATTACATCGTTACCATAACCCCAACGGATTAAGCTGGCTTATCCTACACAGTTCGAGATACGCTACATACCCAGAAAGCGAGCAGTCTATCCACAGATGTTATCAGATTTACATATGTAGAGAATCTCATTGAGCCCGACCATACAGAGTGGCCGTATAAGGTAGTAGTCCATACTATACAAGTCATCAAAATTCTTCGGAGATGGTGCGAGATAATGCTAAACAGGGCTTTGATAGTTTTGAACCCACATTTATATATCAAAAGAGTTCATGTAAAGACTATTTATAAAACTTGTATAACAATTATAAAAGTTGGATTTACATAAAATTAAAAATCATAATTTACAAAAATAAAAAATTGTTATTAAAAAAAGAAATCATACTATGCTACGCCAAACTAAACAATGAATAGACATGAATACTAAATGGCGATTTAAAAAAAACGAAAACAAATTATTCAAACAGTATATTGTTGCCCGAGTCCGATACATATCTGTGAATTTTTAAGTAAAGTTTTAAGATTTTTCAAGCAAAAAACTGTTGAATTAGTAGATTTTTACGAATTTATGTTATTAGTTGCCTTCTAAAATATTTTTAAATTTAATATGTATAACTAAGCTAACTTTTCTGTAATTTTACTTTCTACTAAAATCTCTATTAAAATCAAGCTTACAAATTAAATCAAGAACAAGTCCAGATAAGTTGACTTAATATAATAATAATAATAAGACTTAAATTCTTTGAAAAGTGCTGACAAAGCGTCTTATGAAGATTTCTTTACGATTAAAAAACTAAGAAATTTTCTTATACCGACTTATGATCTTTTGTAAAAAGTCCACAGATATGTATGAGAAAATGTGTATGTACATATACAGATAAGAAAGATCATTATTATTTTTATTATTTGTTTTAAAAAGGGGATATTGTATTTATATACAGAAGAAAAAAACTAAAACAAAATAAAATTCTACTTCTTATTTACTTGACTTTTATATTACTTTTTTTTTTTTTTTTTTTTTTATCTTGGACCAGTGCTCAGGGGCTATCCCCTACATATGCAATGCATTGCACTGGAACTAGAGAGAAGGATAGGGAAGAAATAGACAGGTGGTGAAAGTGGTAGGAAGATAAACCTTAATTCTTGCACAACTCTGCAGTTGCGTGTAAATTATAAAGCAAAGTTGCGGCGTCTCTGATGTTTTTTGACGCATTATTTTTAAGTTAATGGAGCCATTTTATTTATTATTTTACTTCGCCGACGTTTTATTGCTCAAATACCGACGAAGGAGGGTGCTGTAGCACAGAAAACTCAGAAAAATTTTTTTTTCTGATTTGACCCGGCTGGGAATCGAACCTGGGTCTTTCTGGTTGCAGAGCCAACACGCTGACTACTCGCCATCAGCACCCCCATTAATGTCACATTAATGAGCGATATACTACAATTAATTTGATTACAAAAATTTTTTACTCTATTTGTAATGCGTCACAACTCCGATGTGCACTCAAAGTTACCAGAAATAAAATAAATATTGACAACAACACCACCACACTACGTCAAACTGCTTCAATATTGTGATGAAATCCAAAACCATTTTGATAATCGTCAATATTACACAGATCATATATGTGTGACTATTTTTCGCACACAATGACAAATATTGAAGCTGAACATTGATCGTGTAGCATTCGCTTAACAGACGTCAAAAGTTTTTATTAGCCCGCTTCTAGACGTAGAAAGTTTACTCTGCAAAGTTTCGAAAAATTTCTTTGAAACTTTGTTTCAGTGCTGGACACTCAAAATTAGAGTTAAATATGCGCTTATTTATCAGATCTGTTCAACCGGCATGTGCTTTACAAATATTTTATACTCGACTGTCAAAATTTGTTTAGTTTGAGAGAGCGCGCAATTAACTACCCAGCAGTCCGGTTACTCATTACAAACTGAAAGCCATCCGATTGTGTAATATTATGTCAATAGGGAAAATAAAACGAAAATAGTTAAGTCCTTACAACTCGCATCTGATTCGGATTTGTCTTTTTCCCATCCAATTGTAAAGTTAAATGTTTATTAGAAATGAAGATCAAAACAAACACAAATAAAAATTTTGCATCGCATTACCATCTGATTTGGATGGCTTTGTAATGTATCATATTGTCATTTCGTTTTAATTATGAATTTTGTTCTTTTTTCTGAAGTAATTTTTCCGTTATTCTTTCTTTTTCATTTTTATTATTATTCCAAAGTAAAATTTGTATCAAGTTCATAAGTGTTTTTAAAAGTGAAGTGTTAGCGGCATTTTTTGTAGTAATATTGTTATAAATTATTAAATAAAAATAATTAAAAAAGGTAAGTGACTGTTTTATTTTTATTTATGTGTTAATTTATATACATATGTATGTATGTTTTGTATTTTTATTTGTTGTAAAAAATAAAATGAGTGGATTTAGTAAAGGAAATTTAAGAAGACTAAAGAAAATAGAAAGTTAACGTTTGAAACAAAATTCCGAATTTACATCGATGGAAAATGCTGAGCACAATCTTACTGATTTAAATTTCGAAAACAATGAAGAATGTTTTAACGAGTCATTTTCAGTTGGTGAAATGTTTCCTGAAGAACCATTGAAAAATAAATTAGCATATTGGTATAAAAAATACTTGCCGGGGAAAACATGCTGTAACGACTTGTTAAAGATTCTTCGGTCAGAAGGGTTGGACGTCCCACTTTCGGTCAACAGTTTTATTAATAACAATGATATGATCATAAGGAGTGTTGCACCTGGAAAATATCATCATATTGGCATTAAAAGTAGAGTACTTGCGCTGAAAAACTAAATTGTATCATTGTCAATTAGAAGAACCGTTGTTAGATATTGGAATATATGGTTTACCCCTTTTCAAAAGTTCTAGAACAACTTTGTGGCCAATTATGGGACATTTTTATAACGTACCCGACTCTGAAGTTTTTCCACCGCTTGGACGAAATAGAGAAGAAAATTAATGTAAATACTGGCGCCCATTCTGAAGAACTGGCCATATTAAAAGAAATTATTAAGAAAAATATTCAGGTTCGCCAAACGACAAATTTACCAATCAAATCTGACGAAGATATGACGGCTTTGGAGCAATTATAATCACTCCTGGTGGGCTTGTAGAAAATTTTAAAAAAATTCTTGACATGCCTATTATATTAGCGTATAATTATGACGGGACGAAAAATAAGAAAGCATTTAAAGATTTAAAACTTTTAAATATGGTCATTTTCGGTAAATTCACAATATTATATTTATAATAAATTGTCATACTAAACAATGTTATTTATTTATTCTCTATCCTTTAATTCAGAAGCTGCCAATGGCGAAGGATCAAATGAAAAAGATTACCAAACAAACATTAGACACTGTTTCAAAGTGCATAAAGCCAGGCACTTCCGCAAACTTTCGTACAATAGAAAAATGTAGAAAAACCAAATAATCTACATGTCATAAATACAAATTTTAAAGACGCTTCGTTTAGTATAATTTGAATTTTCAACATTTTGTTCTATTTTTGCTCTCTTGAAAAGTTTGGAAATTTTAATTAAAGTGTTTTGTCAAAATTTCACATTTATACATATGTATTACTTTATCAATTATTTTCTTTAACTTTTATAATTAATTAATTATTTTTTATTTCTCATATTATAACAATTAATTTAATATATATAACAATAAAAAATTTAAATATTGAAAAAAATGAAGTTCCTAATTTAATTATGCAATAGTTAAAATTCATTCCAAGATCAATGGCATTCAGATACATCTTATTGCACTCCGAATTCACCATAATAGTTGGACCCATCCAACATTCGCTTACAATGTATATTGTGTTGGACCCATCCAACCTTCGCTTACAATGTATATTGTGTGGGACCCATCCAACCTTCCTTGTGGATATTTTGTATTTTTTCATGGACTTAGGTCTTTTTCTTAGAACGTGTATTTGTATATTGTATATTGTACTTTTCTTGTTTTTTTGATTGTTTTTATTCAAAAAAGCTAATAATATGAAAAAGTAGAGATTATTCTGATTATATTAAAATAAGGAACATATTTTATTCAGAAATATGAATTTCTATTTCGATATTTGTATGTTAATAAAGAAAAAAAAATTACAGTCTTATTTCATTGCTGTTATTACAATTAATATTAATTTAAACTTGTAATACATATGTATGTATATATAAAGCTAAGAGAATTGGCGACAACTATTTTTATTCATATGCCAAATCGTCATAAAATTTATAAATGTTTTGTAGGCAAAGTCGATTTTAGAAATTGTAAGCCTTCGTACTTTCTGGTCGTTATTTTTCTTCTTTCTTGATGAAGTTGCTGTAAATCCGACCCCTCCAGTGCTAGCTACTCCATTTCTATTTGCTTTTTAGCGGAGATTTTTCCATTCATCAGGAAATCTAAGATTAAAATTAAGTTCACCATCTGGTGAGTATTCTATTCCTCTAATGTCCGTTACTTTGGAATCGACTTTACCACGGACAGGGCGAATATTTTTGCAAAATTGAACATTATACACAATCACATCAGAACGCCCTCCTTCGTCGGTATTGTGTAGCACCGGCGAAGTAAAATAATAATAAAGAATAAATGGCACTGCTACGAGTATAAAAACAAAAAGAACGTGCGAAAGCAGAGCTGCAAAATAATTAATTAAGCTTCACCTCCTGTCGTTTCTCCTACTATCCCTTTACTATAGTTCCCAGCACAATGCTTCGCATGTGTAGGAGTCATCTCCTGAGTGCTGGTCTTAGATAAAAAAAAAAAAAAAATTTAAATAATTTTAACAATAAAAAAAATTAGCATTATTAAGTTATGCTATCGCTACAATACTCCCACACGTTGATATTAAAAAAATTAGCGAGCGTACTTTACTTATTATGAAACAGCTAGTCGTTATTCTTAATACATGTAATTGAACAATTTGAGAGAAATCTTTTAACTGCATTTTCCATAGAGACTTAGAGCTTTTTCTTTTGATAAATTGGACTTAGTGCTTTTGCTTATCACTAAAAAACCACTACAAAAAACGAGATAACTGTAATTTTTTCTTTGTAAACCATGTATTTTTACTTATTGTACATTACTGCATTAAAATCTCAATTTCTAGAAAAAGTGGACTTATAGCCTTTGCATGTTAAGCCAGCGATATATAAGGGGAATTTCGTTTAGAATTCATGGGAAATGATTCATGATTGTAATTTTGGGAAAAATTACTATATTTCGAGGAAAAAAGAATTCAGGATAGGCGTGATGATTTAAAAAAAAAGTATGAAAATATGTACATGCTCGCGCAGAATTTTACACAAATTTATTAACAAAATTCTATGGCCACGTGCAGGCGTAAAAGTTAGTTTCAAACTGCTTTGCTTCTCCTGTAAAATTTTTTCAATATAAGTTAGGGGTTTTATGAATTCATATGACGATATGTAATTCCAAGCCAAAATTTTTGTATAGGTAGGTACTGAAAGAGGACTGAAATTTTATATACAGCAACTGCATATTTCTATATCTTTTCGTAGTTTATAGCACCCTATATGTTATTCAAGTTGTGTTCTCCAAAAGACAATGAAGGAAATTAAAAGCAGAAGCTTGTATCTATAATAAAAACGTAAAACCTATTTTTGCTTTGTATAAAATTAAAAAAAACTTATTTATTAACTCTCATGTACAAATAATTCTTAAATAAATGTCAAATATGTAAAATTAAAATCACGAAATTCACTTTGCAATCAGAAAACCACTCTGATAAGTTATTCATCCTCTCGCTGTGGCGGCCACATTTGCAGCTTGTTGAGCTACAGCAAGACCTTGTATGGTGGCATCACGTGTATGTTGACCAACACGTTCCTAAAAAGTAAGGAAATATTTTAATAAGTTCCGATTATATAAAGAAATATATTCGAATTAATTTACAATTTTCTTCCCAATTTTTTTTAGCCATCCAGCTTGACTTTGTGCAGCGAAAACAGAAAGAACCAATGCAACAAAGAAGAAAAATTTTTTAAAGTTCATTTCTAAAATTTAATTATATTTTATTAATTTGTTTTAATTAAATTCTATTCTGGTGTTACTGCAAATATTTGTTTACTGATGCGACTTATTGTTTAAAGTCTCTCTTTTATATGATGCTTGAAGAAATAAACATACATACAACAAAAGAAATGTTTTTTAAGGAAAAGGGGATTTTTTTTTATTTTGCTATAAATAAAAAGTACACATGATAGCTCACTGTTTACATGAATAGAATTATGGTATTCACTTCTAGTCGATGATTCATTTGAATGATATGACAGGCGAAGACTATAATTCAGACAGAAGAAATACGTACGTTTTTTTACGTAAACTAATAATTGATTTACTAGCGTGAAATTAAAGAGTTAAGAATTAAAAAATTTGGTTTAAGGCGATTTCCGTTTTCAACAAAAATGTTGTCGTTTCGATGCATAACATTTTCTACAGTTTGCATTAATTTTTTTTTTTTTTCTTTTAACATAATTATATCAATAATAATATTTTTTTTATAAATCTCGATTTAGCAAATAAAATAACAAGAATTAAAGTTATTATTTGGATAAAAAGGTATTTTAGAAGATGTAAAAAACGTTTGTATATCATCCCGACTTGAGATACATATTGTTTAAAAGATATGTACATATTTTTATAATCATTATTGTATTTAGAAATCATAATTTATTGTTTAGAATAATTTGTATAAAATCAAATGAAATATTAAATATGTATATACTTTTATTATATATCTTATTTTATTATAATTTTTCATTTTGCCTTTTAAATACAATCATAGTCAACCAAAGTGTTGACTAATTGTAAGGCTTGTACAGGCTTAAAAAAATTAAATAGATTTAAAATCAAATAATAAAATGTTTGTTGTATAAGGAAAATTTTTAAAGAAGCTATTTGGTTTGTTTTGTTTGTATATTTCGTTATTCTCAAATATTTTTTGGAAGTTGTTGTATAAACATGTGAAATTTCTTAGCTTTTTTCAAGAATTTGGTTAAAGGTCTACTGTAGTCTTTGATATTAGCACCAAATGAAATGCTGCATATATATATATATGTATGTATATAAATCTTAAAAATTTAAAGAATGTACATTAAAATATTCATGTGGACAACAAAATAGATGTGAATAAAAAAATTAAATTTAAATTAAACAGTTTACATATGTAGGTAAATGTTTTGGAATGAATATTAAAAAAGAATCGTAATATCCGATATAACCACCAATATTTTTAAGATCGGCTTCTATTCTGCTTGGTATAGATTATATTACCTTTACGCAAGTCTCTACTGCACCACTACTTTTTAATGTTTTCCCATAATTGAATTTTATTTGTGCACGGAAGTTGCGAAATTTTTCAGCCCAAAGATTCTCGATGGGATATAGATCGGGGGATTGACTTGGCCATTCAATAACACTCACATTGTGTTACTCAAGCCATGCACTAACCAGCTTTGATGAGTGGTTTGGGTCGTTCTCTTGCTGAAATTTTCAACATAGAGCCATATTTTATTCAGTAAATGGTAGCATACCGATCTCCAATAAATCTCTGTACACGAATCTATTCTTTGTATTTTCAATCAGATGGATAAGACCAATAACATTTTGAAGAACAACCCCATACATTTTCTCCTCCATGTTTAACATATTTTTTGGTAAATATAATATGGAATTCTTTTGTTATTAGTCACCGTCCACTTTTCCCCGCATCGTTTCCAAAAAAAATTGATTTTATTTTCGTCGCTCCACAGAATATTTCGCCACTTCTTTCTGCCAAAAACCTATAAATAGTGTTGTTTCCATGAAAAATCTTTTTTCGGGATTCATAAAAATCAGTTGAATGTCAGAAATGATATTCAAGATCAACTGCAAATTAATAACCCCACAGTTTCTGAGAATGTACCTTCACAAAGTCAAAATAGAAGAAGGAAGATATGTGTAGTTAATCCCTCTTCGAAGCGAAGCATGACAAATGTTTTTTATGGAAAGTCCCGATAATGGCTGATTGGCGAGCATAAAATTCAAGTTTGTGCCTCGTTCTTTATACGAAATAATTTACCTCGAAACTCATGTTCCCTTTTTAATTTAATATCTATGTTAGAAGACTGAACTGAAAGGCTAAATTGAAAAAATTTGCAATATGTTATATTTTTTCATGTTTTATTATTAACTGTTTACAAAACCATGCCTATTAAAGGAAAGCTATGAAATGTTAATTTTAAAGTTAAAGATTAAAAAATGTATCAACGATTTTCTTTAAATATTTATAAAAAAATTAACTAAATATAAATATAAAATCAATTTTGCTACATATTTTTGCTCGTGGCGTGTTTTATAGTCAGTTAAATTATGTCGTAGTCAAATTGACGAAAGATGACGTTACTGTGCCAAAAATAAGGATGACGGTCTAGGTTAAAGCACTTAAAACAAAAAAATTTTCTACTTCATACTCATAATAGTGGCGTTGCCTGTTTTCTTTTTTTATTTATTATTTATTTATTAGCATAGATTTATTACTTTCTGACTATTCATATGGGAGTTTTTTATCACATTTCTCTTAGATTAAAACAAAAAAAATGTTTTTCACACCTACTTTTCTGTCCATATGCGTACTCGTATATGCTATACATCCAACCAACATCCAAAAATCGACAAAATCCTGATTAAATTAAAAAAATTATCTTTTCAGCTTTGAAAAATCGTCAAAAAATACAACATATTTATATTATAAATACATTTTTTTTATTTATTCAGAAGCAATCAAACTATGACATAACAATTCATGTATACGATATGTTATCGGAACTTTAAGGTGAGGCAGGCATACGACAAAAAGAAATTCCTAGATTCTTATTAAATGCTTTGCTTCAAAATCTGTTAAATACTAAATATTTCAAAATTGAAATGTCGTTTGCAAATTACAATACTTTAATTTGATTTCGTAAATTCTCATTTTAAAATTGTTCTGAACCCTGATATGGAGTTACTCACTTACAGTTTACAATTTCTTCTGCCAGTTTTTTTATTTTAATGATTCTAATTTTAAAATTGTGTTTTTTCCCGAAAAAATATGTGAAATGTATTATTTTTTTTTTATCTGGGACCAGCACACAGGAGATGACTCCTACACATGCGAAGCATTGTGTTGGAACTATAGGAAAGGAATAGTAGGAGAAACGACAGGAGGTGAAGCTTAATTAATTATTTTTGCAGATCTGCTTTCGCACGTTCTTTGTTTATACTCGTAGCAGTGCTGAAGCTTCGGTTCAGTAGCCATTTTTATTATTGTTTTACTTCGCCGGTGCTACACAATACCGGCGAAGGAGGGCGTTATGATGCGATTGTGGATTGCTATCAGCTGAAGCCGGTATTATTCAGTGACCACTGACTATGCCTTCGCTACTGAAACCTTTCAACAACAACTAACAAACAAAGACACACTCACTAATGCACATCAGAAAAATGCGAGATGCTTTTATTTTTATTTTAAAAAATTTTAGTCTGAAACTGGGGTTGAACCCAGGTCTGTTTTTGGATTCGTAGTCAACGTGCAGACTACCATCCATCGTGCCATCGCCACCCTCTTTATGATATTCTCATAAAGTATTTTTTTTTATAAAAGGAAACTCAATAACTGAGGAGGAAATCATATCCATATAGTACTATTGCTTACTTAGCTCATCAGTTGATTTTTCCTAATTTCTGAGCTAAGTAAGCATTAGAGAGTTCGCTTTTACAAAAAAAAATATTTTATGAGAATATGAGAGTATGTAATAACACACTTAACATATTTTTTCTGGAAAGTGCACAATTTTAAAATTAGAATCATATATAAAGAGATATTCCCAAAATAAATTCAGTTCATTTTTTATTTTATTTTATTAAACCAAAAAATATGTTTAATTTATGGCTAAATGCGGAGAATCAAACATAAATTCAATTTCCAAGAACAAGTGTAGCAGATTTCTTCAGAAAATAACGTATTAATTCTTATACATACATTTTATTTCATATCTGTTATAAAAAAACCTGTTGTGAATACCCTGAAAAAACCTATAAAATAAAATTGCATTGTATTTTACTGCAGCTGTGAATTCCCTCTGAAGCAAACATTGATAACAAATAATAAACATACAATTTAGCTGAAAGCATCCAAAGAAATTTGTATAAAAACGTACTCAATATCTTCAAACATCATCAGTTTGTAAACGCATATAGAACATTCGTTAAAGTTAAATGAAAATGCATTTTAATAAAGCCCTCATGTTTGTTGCCTTGATCTTGGCTGTATTTGCGCCGCAGACTCAGGCTGGTTGGTTAAAAAAAATCGGCAAGAAAATTGTAAGATATTTTTTCAGAGGAATTAAATTTATTGAAACTTGAATAAAATCGTTTTTTACAGGAACGCGTTGGTCAACATACCCGTGATGCAACCATACAAACTCTTGGTATAGCACAACAAGCAGCAAATGTGGCTGCTACAGCGAGAGGTTAAATATTTATGTGCTAAGTGATCAGTTTTGGACTTTATTATCATATATTAAATTATAGGTACTCAGTTTTATATTATGTTAAAATTTTAATTTATACAAAATAATAGTAAATAAAATTTAAAAAAAATATATAATAACACTATTCAACAAATGAGAAAAACATTTTTTTCTTTGATAACCACTATTTTTTTTTTAACTAACTACAGAAATCATCATATTTTTTGAAGAGGCTGTTCCCTACATCTGGTCGTAACTTTGGAAAGACTTATTCAAACTTGTTTAAGCTTTAAGTTTTGTTACTATAATTTTTTGATTTAGCCATTAGTTTTGGAGTTATTGATTATTTCTTTTTTGGAAAAATTACCAAATTTTTGAATTAAAAAAATTCATAAAAAATAGAAAACACCAAATAGTTACCAGTTTTACTAATCTTAAAGCTGAATTCGATTACATTCAATAAAATAAAATGTATTTCATGTGAGGGTGGCAATGGCTGCAGTAGTCTGCACGTTGACTACAAAACCAAAACAGACCAGGGTTCAACCCCAGTTTCAGACCAAAATTATAAAAAAAAACATCTCGCATTTTTCTGATGTTCATTAGTGTGCCTTTGTGTGTCAGTTGTCGTTACGCACTTGAAGGAAGTTTTCACTCCGCCCCTGTTACTATCAGAGCAGCCATCCCTTTAAGATTTCGTTTTTGTGAGATTGAAAATACAATAGCTGGACTCAACACAAAGAAAGCTCCAGGTGTTGATAAAATCAGCAACAAGATGCTTTTGAACTGCCCCGTATAACAAGGAGAATAATTCTTTTCATATTCAATGCCATTCTGCGCCTACAGTACTACCCCACAGAATGGAAAATTTCGTTAATTAGTACGATACCTAAGCCTGGAAAAAATTAAACGAAGATAGAATCATATAGACCCATAAGCCTATTATCTAACTTGTCAAAATTGTTTGAAAAACTTTTGATGGTAAAACTGACTTCCATATTGAATGAAAACAGGTGTATCTCCGACCATCAATTTGGCTTCAGAGCCAAACATAGTACTATTGAGCGCACTCACCGCCTTGTAAATGTTATCAGAAATGCTTTTGAAGAGAAGAAATACTGCTCTGCACTCTTCATAGATGTTTCACAAGCTTTCGATAAAGTATGCCATGAAGGATTAATGCAGAAAATAATACAGAATTTAACCGGAAACATTGTTAAGTTGCATGAGAGCTATATAACTGGCCGTCAGTTTATCTTTAAAGAGGGAAGTTTTCAAAGCACTTCACAAAGTATTGAAGCTGGAGTCCCAAAAGCCAGCATATTTGGTCCCTCCCTCTATCTAATATATACCTCGGATATGCCACTAAACAATAATATACACACATCAACTTTTGACGACAATACCGCATTTTTAAGAGTCCACGAGAGCTCGCACATACCATCGACCCGATTGCAAGACTACATATTGGAGCTGGAGAAATGGCTACAGCAAAGAAGAATAAAGGTTAACGACCAAAAATGCGTACAAATTACGTTTGCACTGGGTAGGGAGACATGTGCGACTATACAGATTAATAACCAAACTATACCGCAGCACTCCGATGGTAAATATCTCGGAATTCACCTGGGCCGTCGTCTAACTAAAAACAATCCAAATTAATTGCCTTATCGGCAGAAACTCTAAACTTAGCTTAGACTGCAAACTTCTTTTATACAAATCCATCTTAAAACCCATTTTGGTGCTACGGAATTCAACTATGAGGTACAGCGTCGGCGTCCAATATAGAGAAGATTCAAAGGCGACAAAATAAAATCCTTCGTACAATTACAGCCGCTCCCTGGTATGCTAAAACCTCACGCATCCATAAAGATCTAGATGTACCGATGGTAAAGACTGCGTTTTCTAAACATTTGAAAGCTTACGTAAAGAAGCTAGAATTACACCCTAACCCACTAGTCCGCAATATTCTATATCATAGAGGCCATATAAGGTAATAACATTTAAAACTGTGACAACATTGGCTGGGCATACATTATTATTGTTTCAGATCTAAGATTTGTATACTTATTGTTAGTTCAATTATATTGAAGATTCAATAAATAAATTAAAGCGAGAAAAATTAAAGTTGTGTCGGAAGGTTTCAGTGGCGAAGGCATATTCACTGGTCGCTGAACAATACCGGCTTCGGCTGATAGCAATCCACAATCACATCAGAACTCCCTTCTTCGTCGGTATTGTGTAGCACCGATGTAGTAAAATGATAATAAAAATGGCTACCAAACCGAAGCATTAGTACTGCTACGAGTATAAACAAAGAACGTGCAAAAGCAGAGATGTAAAAATAATTAATTAAGCTTCACCTCCTGTCGTTTCTCCTACTATCCCTTTCCTATAGTTCCAGCACAATGCTTCGCATGGGAGGCATCATCTCCTGAGTGCTGGTCCCAGATAAAAAAAAATTATTGATAACATCGCTTTCCTCCAAAGGTTTCGCCACATTTTCGATTCTTTTGTTCTGAACATCAATGTTGTTGTCCGTATCCATAAAGATCCCCAACAATTTAAGAGTATTTCTTGTTAAATGATACTACTAGTTACGTTTAGATCAGTGGTTTTCAACCTTTTGAAAGCCGCGACCCAAAAATGATTTTCAAAAAATTTGGCGACCCCTTAAAGTTTTTGCTCTCAAAGTTTGAAAATATTATTATAAAAACAGAAAATTGAATGAAAATAAAGCAAAAACATGACACCGCTGGCTTGCTATTCATTAAGCGGAAACCTAACGGCAGTGTTTAAAAAACTTAAGTCGAAGCAGCAAAAGTAATAAAATTTTTACTTCTTACTGCTTTGACTGTTTTTAACTATTTAAAAGTAAGGAATGATTCTGCTTATGCTTCTGAAAAAAATCGAAAGTCGCAGTTGAAGCAGAAAACGATTTCCTGAAACTTATACAAACTTTCAACAATCGTCACTTTTAACATTTTTGAATTTGATTTGCTTGTGATTTTTGTCATTTTCAAAAGCAAAAGCACAAGCAATGTCTTCGCTTTTGAAAGTTGTCATCAGTTACAGTCGAAAAAGCAGAGAGGTCTAAACAGATATCTCAAAAGTGACGTTTGTAAAAGCCCCGTATCAGCTGTTGGACCAAACCGAAGGGTATTGAAAAGCAATGGGGAATTCAATGTGTAAGAAGCAACAAATATAGATTGCTGTGTTTAACATCTGTTCAAAAAATTATTAAAATTTTTGGTTGACTTTTTTGTAAACTTTATTTAATTATGTTGAATTAACTTGATATTTCAGCAAAAAAATGTGGATTATCTTTTAAGCAATTAGTAAGTACCTTATTTAAATATATAAAGTTATTTCCAACAACCTATTTATCACAATATCACACATTTTCTTTACAGGCATCAGTGAAGCAAAACAAATGGAATGAATGAATGTCAAAATATATAACAAGGAATTTGCATCAGAATATGATGTACGGCTCTAATTCAGCATTTGGAGCATGTTTTGGTCCTCAAAGCTAACCGCTTGGCATGAGTTTACCATATTCACCACCACCTACAAATTATTCCACACACCATCAAATGACGGGAATATCTGTGCCTAAATTCCACGATTCCACCAAGAAAATTTGATAAAATACCTCATTTGGTTTCTAACTGGACCGAACTGTGAGCGAAATTTTGTATCAATTGTAGAATTTCAAGACGAACGACATAAAATAATGTAATTGGAATTTTTTCAGAAATGGATAACAAATATCGCCTAATAGAACACATACGCACACATTCGAACAAAAAACAAGTGGCCTGTTTTCATTGCAGTGAATTATTTAGGACAAAGATTACGCTATTTGTTCATCTCAACCAGATAATAATAGTAATTAGAACAATGTAAGTAAACAATTTATTGATTTTTTCCATCATTTATTGCTTAGCAAATTTTTAATTTTCAGCACAAAAATATCAATGTGGTCAGTGTTTTAATAACTTTGCATCGGAAAAGTTCAGAAGTTTTTAAACGCTGCTTTGTTTACACATCGGTATGATGCAATGCATATATAAAACAAAATATCTCTGATGTGCGCATTAAATTTAGAATTTCCAATTAGTTGTCGCTAATTTTCACTTGGTTGTGGACAGTGAAGGAGACAAGCCGCATTTGAATTATAATAAAGTTAATAAATGGATAAGTTTCTTAAAAGACCTGTAGAACCGTCCACCTCAGGTGCAAGTGAATTAAAACAAAAAAGAAATTATGCCAATGAATATTTAAAATACGGTTTCACTGCTATTGACAACAAACCACAGTGTGTGATTTGTGGTGTAGTTTTAGCACATGAAAGCATGAAACCAACAAAGTTACTACGGCATCTTACAACAAAACATGGAAACGATAAAGATAAACCGTTGGATTATTTCCAAAGAAAACTTAATATGCTTGAACATCAAAAAAACAGTTTAACCAAAGACTATAATAAATATATAAAGATATTGCACGTAGAACATCCCAGTGAAATTTTTACTACATACATCTTCGTTTTGAGACCAATGACAATGTAAGCAAGACCCATCCAATGTCTGTATACAATTTCTATTTACATTTACACAGCGATGGCCTAGGCTGTAAGATTTATCCAACAATATACATTGTAAGCGAAGGTTCGATGGGTCCAACACAATATACATTGTAAGCGAAGGTTGGATGGGTCCAACACAATATACATTGTAAGCGAAGGTTGGATGGGTCCAACACAATATACATTGTAAGCGAATGTTGGATGGGTCCAACTATTATAGTGAATTCGGAGTGCAATAAGATGTATCTGAATGCCATTGATCTTGGAATGAATTTTAACTATTGCATAATTAAATTAGGAACTTAATTTTTTTCAATATTTAAATTTTTTATTGTTATATATATTAAATTAATTGTTATAATATGAGAAATAAAAAATAATTAATTAATTATAAAAGTTAAAGAAAATAATTGATAAAGTAATACATATGTATAAGTGTGAAATTTTGACAAAACACTTTAATTAAAATTTCCAAACTTTTCAAGAGAGCAAAAATAGAACAAAATGTTGAAAATTCAAATTATACTAAACGAAGCGTCTTTAAAATTTGTATTTATGACATGTAGATTATTTAGTTTTTCTACATTTTTCTATTGTACGAAAGTTTGCGGAAGTGCCTGGCTTTATGCACTTTGAAACAGTGTCTAATGTTTGTTTGGTAATCTTTTTCATTTGATCCTTCGCCCTTGGCAGCTTCTGAATTAAAGGATAGAGAATAAATAAATAACATTGTTTAGTATGACAATTTATTATAAATATAATATTGTGAATTTACCGAAAATGGCCATATTTAAAAGTTTAAAATCTTTAAATGCTTTCTTATTTTTCGTCCCGTCATAATTATACGCTAATATAATAGGCATGTCAAGAATTTTTTTAAAATTTTCTACAAGCCCACCAGGAGTGATTATAATTTTAATGAGACTAACCTGAAATAAAAAAGGAAAAATAATTAATGAAATTGGAATAATATGTTGATCACTTAGTTATCCTCACATATTTTTCGAAATCTGTTTCAATATTTTGCTCCAAAGCCGTCATATCTTCGTCAGATTTGATTGGTAAATTTGTCGTTTGGCGAACCTGAATATTTTTCTTAATAATTTCTTTTAATATGGCCAGTTCTTCAGAATGGGCGCCAGTATTTACATTAATTTTCTTCTCTATTTCGTCCAAGCGGTGGAAAAACTTCAGAGTCGGGTACGTTATAAAAATGTCCCATAATAGGCCACAAAGTTGTTCTAGAACTTTTAAAAAGGGGTAAACCATATATTCCAATATCTAACAACAGTTCTTCTAATTGACCGGATACAATTTCGTTTTTCAGCGCAAGTACTCTACTTTTAATGCCAATATGATGATATTTTCCAGGTGCAACACTCCTTATGATCATATCATTGTTCTTAATAAAACTGTTGACCGAAAGTGGGACGTCCAACCCTTCTGACCGAAGAATCTTTAACAAGTCGTTACAGCATGTTTTCCCCGGCAAGTATTTTTTATACCAATATGCTAATTTATTCTTCAATGGTTCTTCAGGAAACATTTCACAAACTGAAAATGACTCATTGAAACATTCTTGATTGTTTTCGAAATTTAAATCAGTAAGATTGTGCTCAGCATTTTCCATCGATGTAAATTCGGAATTTTGTTTCAAACGTTCACTTTCTATTTTCTTTAGTCTTCTTAAATTTCTATTACTAAATCCACTCATTTTATTCTTTACAACAAATAAAAATACAAAACATACATACATACATATGTATATAAATTAACACATAAATAAAAATAAAACAGTCACTTACCTTTTTTAATTATTTTTATTTAATAATTTATAACAATATTACCACAAAAAATGCCGCTAACACTTCACTTTTAAAAACACTTATGAACTTGATACAAATTTTACTTTGGAATTATAATAATAATAATAATAATAATAAAAAAAAAGAAAGAATAAAGGAAAAATTACTTCAGAAAAAAGAACAAAATTCATAATTAAAACGAAATGACGTAATTTTGTACAATATGATACATTACAAAGCAGATGGTAATGCGATGCAAAATTTTTATTTGTGTTTGTTTTGATCTTCATTTCTAATAAACATTTAACTTTACAATTGGATGGGAAAAAGACAAATCCGAATCAGATGCGAGTTGTAAGGGCTTAACTATTTTCGTTTTATTTTCCCTATTGACATAATATTATACAATGGGATGCTTTCAGTTTGTAATGTGTAACCGGACTGCTGGGATTGAATAAAAACAAAAATTGTTTGCGTTTACTGATGATGTGGGGGGAAGTAGCAAGAGAAAAGAACACAAAAATTTTAGGCATACATACATATGTACGTACATAAGTATGTATGTAGTAATAAGCATTGGTTTTGTCAAGTTTATTTTGTTGTTGTTTTTTAAACATTTTTGTTTTTTTTAACTCTACTAGAAATTTTTTTTCCACAGAAATTATGGTTTTTTTTGTTGTTTACACATATAAATGATGCTTATTGTGTGTTATATTTCTTGTGCAAAGCACATTCAATAACAATATTAACAACTAAAAGCAGTTTCTTGTTTTCATATAAATCATGTGCAAATAAACAGTGCAAAGCCAATGCGACCGATTTCTATGGCTGTAGTAAAATTACGTTTTTTGTTATTGTACTATTGCATTTATGTAGGTTGATTCGCACCGAACTATGTATACTCATTTGTTTTATTAAATATTTTATTTTAGAATTTTCAATTGTATAGTTAGAATATCTATGTATATGCATAAATCAAATAAAACGTGAGCTTACCTGAGTTCGAAAACCATACAATTTATTATTTTGTTTACAAAACTATTATAAAATTTATTAAAATATTTTTAATAAGTGATAACTAGCACAAGAAATGTAATTATTTTTGGTGATTGGCACATATTTAATAATTTTCTGAATTGAGCATATGTTTTATTGTTTTAAAATTTTAAGTTTTTCTGCGCTCGTTAATTTGTATTTGTATGTTTCCCACGAGGAATGCTTTCGTAAAAATGTAAGAATTAATAAATTTAGCATCTCCATTTTGTGCTTATGGCATACGTTGTTTTCTTGAAACCAAAAGGAATATATTGTATTTTTGGTGCAATTTACACATTGCTCAACAATAGTTTTTTTTATGTTTTTTATTTCTTTGGATTCAGAAAAAATTTTTTCGAAAACTTTTATATGAATCTTACATACTGCAAAAAATAAGTCTGATGGAGCACCACACAAACTTCCAAAATCTGAATTTTTATCGTAATTTTTTGCATGTACAATCATTTCTGATGGATATGACAAAATTTGCGCGGGTTTTATTATATCCATACGGCAGCGAGCACAAGAACAAGAACAAAAGAATAATTTTGAAAATCTGTTTATAAATGACCAGGTTATTCAAAAAGCAATTTTTTCTATTTCAAATTCAAAATAAAATATAGCCTATATTTCAAGTTATACACTGTTAACATATCTGCGCAAAATTTCATTTAAATCGGTCCAGTAGTTTCGGAGATTAGCGAGAACAAACGTCGTGACACGTTATTTTTATATAGATATACATAGTTATATAAATTTCCAATTTTAAATAATATTAAATTCGGTGCGAATCGATGTTCTTGCAATAGTACAACAATAAAATACATATATTTGCCAATCAAATAAGAATCAGCGACATTAGCTTTACGTATCTTATGTCCACATATATTGTGCGAACACAAAACGAGCCTTTGCTGTTTTTGTTTGTTTATATGGATTCTTTCGTTTGTTTATTAAATGTACACACATGCACACATACTTGAGAATGCAAAGCCACAAACGTATGAACACATGTATACATATGTAAATGAATAGTATAGACATGAGAATAATAAATTCTCTGAGAAAATAAATGACTTTCTTGAAAAAAGTGGTTTTAGCATGGTTTTTGTACTAAAACCATCAGCAAATTTAGCATTGGCAGAACAATGTATGACAGTGCAACATCTTTATATATTTATAGTCTTTGGTTTAACTCAGGTATTACTAATATTATATTGTGAAATTATTTAGTTTTGTAATGTATTTTGTCTTCATTAAAACACCAGCCAACTACAATAAATGTACAAAAACTCTCTTAGCTAGTTTCAAAGTAGCATATCTCGTGGGTAAAAATGGGAAACCGCACACAATCGCTGAAAATCTTATTTTACCGGCTGCCATAGACATGGTTGAGATAATGATAGGCGAAAAAGAAGCCGAGAAATTAAAATCCATTCCGCTGTCTGATAACACAATTCAATGCAGATTAAGCGATTTAGCTAAGGATATTCGAGATCAAGTAATAGAAAAAGTCAAAAACAGCTCATTCTTTTCATTACAATTCGACGAATCAACAGATATATCTGGTTGTGCTCAGTTTGTGTGTTTTGTTCGGTTTGAAAATCAGGATACTATTTCTGAAGAAATATTGTTTTGCAAATCTTTACCGAAAAATACAACTGGCGAGTGTTTGTATGAAATGTTTTTGGAAGCCACCAAAGATTTGACTGGGAGCTTTGTGTTGGTATTTGCACTGACGGTGCTAGGGCAATGACTGGCAATAAAAGTGGATTCGTAGCAAGACTTAAAACAATGATGTCGAATCCTAAGTGGCTTTTGAAATTAGCATACCCTAAAGCTCCGATTTGCGTCGTTAATGGGGACGGGAGGAATGCGACGCAAATTGAAACGACGCAAATCGTATTAATTGCTTCTATACAAATGTTCTGATTTCGAATTAATTGGGTGAAAAACTAAAAAATTTCGAAAAAATATATACATATTTAGATAAGAAAAAGTCATATGAATACGTTTTTATTTGTTTAATTTCATTCAATAAACGTTTTTAAAGTTAGAAATAAAAAAAAATAATAAATTAAATTATTAAATTATTATTATTATTGAGAGTAGTGTTTATTCGTTCGACTGGTAGACACGTGTCTTCCTTTGGTCCGCCGTTCGGTCTCGCAATAAATATAATTTAAATAGTTACAATAGTTAAAATATAAATAAATTAAAAGGAAAAAATAAAAATTACAAGTGGAAAAAATAGAAAATAAATCATAACATAGTGACAAACAAAGGAACAAAAATCAATAAACTTTAATAAAATAAATAAAATACGAACACAATAACAATTTAACGCAACAACAATACAACAACAAATAATAAAAATAATAAAAATGAAAAAATAACAAAATTATAATTACAATAAAAAAAAAAAAAAAAAAGAATCAATATACCTGAAAACAACAAAAAACAATAAAAATAAACGGCGTTCTAACAAAAAGAAAAAAGGGAAAAACAAAAAATCCGCTATACCAGTGACGGGCGAACGAAATTAATTAGTGTTGACACCACCAACCACTGTTGTCACTTCGGCTCACGGTGACCGGATCAGGGCTTTTATGGCCTTTTTTTCGCGTCATTGTGCTGAAGACTCCTATCGAAGGCAAAATATAAAATTTTTTATATTGTGGATACCAGTGGGATAGTTGGTGTTGGACTGTTTGGTGATGAAGGCGTAGCACTGATCACCGAGCAAGATTTAAAAGCTTTTGGTCTTTCGCAAAAAGAGTGAAGGAAAATGCTAGTTCTTCTATTCCGGCTCTTTTGAAGGATGATCAAATATTCACTGACCCGGTTGAAAAAGCTAACCTCCTAGCTGAAATTTTTGCAGTTATTCTCACCTGCCGGAAAGCAATCAACCACTGCCCGCACCCGAGCGTGTATCCGTAACTATGCCAAAGATATACTTTCGAGCTCGTGCAGTTAAAAGGGTTCTAACGAACCTCAACATAAACAAGTCTCCTGGGCCGGATGGAATTCCTGCACTGGTCCTGAAGCAGTGTTCTTCGACGTTATCACGTCCTTTGGCAATCCTGTTCAGCACTCTGTACTATACGGGTCAATTCCCATCGTGCTGGAAGGTTGCAAATGTAACGCCGATCCCAAAAAAGGGTGAGGCAAGCAAACCTGAAAATTACCGCCCAATCGCATTCTGTTCCGCGATTTCCAAAGTGATGGAAAGTATGGTGAACTTTCACCTAATGAAATATTTAGAGTCCAACAATTTACTGAACGACCGTCAATACGGCTTCCGTCGAGGGCGCTCTACGGGCGACTTACTAGCCTTCCTCTCGGAAAAATGGTGCGATTCTATTCACCAGTTCGGCGAAAGTAAAGTCGTGGCTCTGGATATTTCTAAAGCATTTGATAGAGTGGGGCATGGGGCACTTCTGTCCAAACTTATTGCTTTTGGTGTCGGTGATATCTTCTCTTGATTTATATCGAGTTTTCTCAGGGATCGCGCTATAAGAGTTGTATAGACGGGATCTCATCTAATGAGTATAAGATAAATTCAGGGGTACCGCAAGGCTCCACTCTTTCGCCTACCCTATTTCTAGTCTTTCTAAATGACCTCCTATGTCAAACTTCCAACCCTATCCACTCTTTCGCAGATGACAGCAGCCTTTCTCACTCATATTCATTTAGTCGTAGACCAACATCGACTATGATCACTTCGCTGAGGCAGAATATGAGTGACTCATTGAATTGTGACCTCATGAAAATATCGCAATGGGGTCAGGCAAACAGGGTCGATTTCAATGCTCAAAAGACCCAATGCAGCATGCTTACACATCGACGCATGCCCGATGACGCTGCGTCATCTGTAATTATGTGCGGTATAAACATCGAGGAATCAGAAGCTCTTGATGTTCTTGGCATGAAAATTCAGTGCGATGTTCGATGGACTGAGCACATTTTTCAGGTATCAAAAGAAGCATTCAAGTGCCTCGGTTTTTTAAGACCGTGCAAGACATACTTCACCCCATCTGATCTCCTCACCATTTATACCGCCTACATCCGACCGAAAATGGAATACAATTCTCATGTTTTGGCCGGTGCTTCAAAGACTATTTTGAAGTTACTCGACCGGGTCCAGGAGAGAGCGAAGAAACTCATAGGAGACAGTAGGGTAGCCAACTCTATTAACTCTCTTGAGCATCGTCGCAACGTGGGGTGCGTTTCGTTGTTCTATCGTTACTATAATGGGATGTGTTCTGATGAAATCAGGGAACTTGTTCCCGAAACCCGATCATTCACACGCACGACGCGTTCTTATTAAGAGCACATCCATTTGTGGTCAACTTGGAATCGAACCGCACTACGCATTACAGGGAGAACTCATTTTTCGGCCGAACATCGCGTATGTGGAACAAACACCCTGCCGAGGTCTTTCCTGTCACTTATGACGTGGGAAAATTCAAATCAAATGTCCATTCACACTACTCCCTCTATCCTCCTTCCCATAACCTGATTTCCTAGTTCCAGCACAATGCATCGCATGTGTAGGGGTCATCCCCTGAGTGCTGGTCCAAGATAGAAAAAAAAAAAAAATTATTAAAATTCATTTTCATATACATAAATACATACATAAATACATACGTATATACGATTCACATAAACATTAAAGTAAAAAATAGTGTCATAAATGTTATTCAGCACATAAATCTAAATTAACAACAGTTGTTTCCATTTGGTTAGGTGGTCTCACTGTTTTGTTAACAAAACTTTCTAAGGTTTGCTGAATTGTTAAAGATTTCTTTTGCGCATAGATTTCCTTGTAGCAACTGATGGCGAGCTCAACAGATGATGCTACGCTTAAGCATCGATTTTCATCGGGATAATTTTCAGTAAATATATCCATTGCCTGTGAAATTAATTGCAAAGCTTTGGAAATATTGGAAGTTGTTAACTTTTTTTCTTCTCTTCGTGAGATAATAAAATTTCATTAATGTCATCTTCCTCCACTCCTTCAATTGAGCTTTTTAAAAAGCGACGCAAATCGAAAAAACGCAAATCGGATCGACGAATCGGCGCTTTAGTGTATATTGCGGACATTTTTCTTCATTTGAACATCTTAAACGCGATTATGCAAGGGAGAGACGAAAACATTATATCAGCCAAAGATAAAATCAAAGCATTTATTTTAAAAATTGAAATGTGGTCAACATCTTTGCAACAACTAAAATTTGATTCTACAATAGCTTTGAAAGTATTGCAGCAGAAATTTCATCCGATGAATTGGTGAGCGATTTTATTCCTACCATGATAGAAACGCTGCAAAATTTAAAAAAGAAACTATACCGCTATTTTCCACAAGAGCAGCAAGAAGATAATGGTGATTGCTGGG
The DNA here is from genome assembly GCA_963924685.1 of Dexiosoma caninum. NCBI lineage: Eukaryota > Metazoa > Arthropoda > Insecta > Diptera > Tachinidae > Dexiosoma > Dexiosoma caninum. The sequence goes on from OZ004725.1 coordinate 58,756,641, forward strand.
TATTAAATCCGTTCATAAATAACTTCGTTGAGTTCGCCAATCTTGCCAATAGTTTTAAAGAAAATTTATGTGAGCTGGCAGCGGACAGTATGCTCAAAATGGAATATTTATCTCAAAATAATTCTACATTTTGGCTAAAGAGAAAGACAGAATACCCTGAGCTAGCTAAAAAAGCACTTAAAATATTAATTAAATTTTCAACATCTTATCTGTGCGAAATGACTTTTTCACAAATGGTGAACACAAAACAAAAAAAAAAGAATAAACTAAATTTTTGAATTAAAAAAATTAAATATTTAAAAAAAATCAATGTAATTTTTCTAGTTTTTTGACCTTTTTTTTTATATTAATAACACTAATTATTTTAAGCCTAAGGTCTTTTTATATATTTTATATTTATTTCAATATTTCGCTTTTAAAAATTTTAAATTTTCATTGACAAGAACTTTTCCTATATTGTGAATTTTTTAAAAAAAATTTTTTTATTATAAACAAAAACCAATTTTCCTGAAGAACCTACACAAAGGAGTAGCGAAATCTTGAAATAAATATAAAATATATAAAAAGACCTTAGGCTTAAAATAATTAGTGTTATTAATAAAAATCAATGTATTTTATTTGGATCAGCTCGCGACCCACCAGTGGTTTGCTTGCGACCCACCGGTTGAAAACCACTGATTAAGATAATGTTCGAATTTATCAACATACTTCATTTTTATGTTATTCTATTATATTAACTTCACGTAGTTCTTCAATAATTGATACAATTTCGTTAATCTGATTAGTGTGATTAGACGAAGTCGCTCTACCAACTCATTAGGATCGTCCCAGTATATATAGTTTGGTTTGTGAGGGTTAAATTGCATCATTCCATCACCATTATAATTATGTTTTGTTTTTAAGGTTGATAAAAATAAATTGTTTAGATCGTCTTCTTTAAACAGTTTAAACAGCCAACTTGAATTTTATCATTAGACAGTTCAATATTACTATCCCCAAATTTCCATTTTCTACTTCACTTTTGATCAATGTATCAATCTATAATTCTTAGAATTATTTATAAATTCGTTTAAAGGTTCTGTTATAGGCTTAAATGTATCTTTTAGTTGTTCATGAGTATCTATTTCACCACTCTTTATACTGCGGAGCTTTTCTGCAAAATATTTCTAGTGCTCACCAAATCTTTTAAAACTTTTTCATTCATTTTCATGTATCAGCTATCAGATCAGGAAGTGCTGCTATAGCTAAGGCTGTAAATGCAACAAAAAAATGCTAAAAGCCAACTTGATGAAGCATCTAGACACAATAAGGCAAAGGAATAAATAGCAATGGGAAAGGGCTTTATCTTAAGCCATACAAAAAACGTTATGGATTAGTTTGTAAAGAGTTTCAAAAAACTTGATGTCGATTTGAAAAAAATTTCAACTAAAATTCCACACTTTAGAGGAGTTTTCATGCTGAATACTCTACCAAAACGTGTGAGGAGAAGAGAATGCGGAATAATCAATTTAGATGTATCAACAGGACCGGGAACACATTGGGTAGCATATTATAAAGACAACAATCAAAATGAATATTTCGATAGTTTTGGAATTTACAACCACCTACAGAAGTAGTCAAATATCTGGGCAAAATATAAAATACAACTATAATCAACATCAAAATTTTAATATATTTATCTGTGGAGATTTATGTCTTAAATTTCTTTATGAATTAAATAAAAACACTCACAAATATGTAAATTTTAACAAATTTTTTATTACTTTTTATTAATATTTTATTATACAATACAGTATAAATAAATTTTGTTACCAAAGTGGATATTGAACATTTTGACAGAAAAATTCATCCATCTCATAAGTTAGTACCAAATATCGTTCTTCTTCTCTTTGAATGCAAAATTTTCCCATCGAAAGATCACTTAATTCAACGTCTGTTAGGGAGTTGTATCGATTGGGTAGAAACAATATATTATTTTGAAGTTCGACTTGAATTGTTTCCCCATATCTTGTTGTAGCCCTTTTTGCACCAAATAAGGGATATTTTTTTTTCTTAATCTGGATTTTATTTTTAATATTGCACGCGTTAAATTTTTTTACTAAATTTGTTGAGGACTCCATTTCTTTTTCTGTTCTTATCACTTTGGATCTTTGTTTCAGACTGATTTTAAAAATATCATTGATAATTGTAAGAAGTCTGACCAAAGTGTAGGAAACAAAAAAAGAATTACTACAGCTATTCTAAGATATCTTTGAACAAAATTAGTAAAAATAACAGAAAGAATTTGTTTTAAAAATATAGATGAGCAAACGAAAGATTAAGGCATGCACACTCATGTTCTAAAAGTTCTAGGGTAAGCATAATTGCAGAAAATCAGTAAAAATAACAGAATGAATTTTTTTAAAAATATTGTTGAGCAACTAAAGCACAAAAGAATGCACAATCATGTTATAAAAGTTCTTGAAAAGGTATAACTGAACAAAATAAATAAGAAAACAAGAGACTGTGGGAAATTAAAGGGTGTGACATTGTATATTTAACCAGGAGATCAACATTTAAAATCAGCACATCAAAACGAACCTAATATTAACAGTTTTTCTTCAGAAAAGAAGATAAACTGACCTTCCTTTCATTTTTTTAGAAAAAGAGAACGGACTTAAACTTAGAGCAAGTATATATGTATATGTATGAGTATGTAAAAATCCAAAATCAATATTATTATTATCGAACCACATAAAGTAGAAAAAACCAAACATAAAATACACTCATATACGCTACACACCAAGGAAACCTATTATGCATAGAAACAAACAAAAATGTTTTTCCAAAAATGCCTCATTGGTAGTTTTTAAAGAAAGAAAAAATTCCGAAAAGTACACAGCAACTGGCAATTGAAGCAACAAAACAAAATCAATAAGATCGAATATTACATACGCATATACAAACAAAAAACGAACTTAAACATAAATACGGCCAGCAGCTTTTAATAGTTCTCTCTGCCCATATCTCCACTGCCACATAAAGCGGCAGAACAAATCGATAAGATACCAACAGTTAATTTCAGCAGCAAACCAAAGCAATATCTATATACGGTAAGCTGCAGTTAATATTCCTCTCTGCCCATATCTCCACTGCGACATAAATCGGCAGAACAAATCGATTAGATAGGAACAGGAAATTGAAGCAGCATACCAAAACCAATCACGTTGACTACAAAACGAAAAATTTTCCTGGGTTCAACCCCAGTTTCACACTTTTAAAAACATCTCGCATTTTTTCTGTTGTGCATTTGTGTGGCTTTGTGTCAGTTGTTGTCGCAAGATTTCAGTGGCGAAGGCATAGTCACTGGTCAGTGAACAGCCACGGCTTCAGCTGTATCCAATCCAAAGGCACATCAGATCGCATTCATACGTCGGTATTGTGTAGCACCGATGACTTAAAATAATTATTTATAAAAAAATGATTACTAAAAACAAAGCTTCAGAATTTAACACGTCTCCTTGACATGAGAGACGCTGCAACACTGCCATAAAACGAAGAACGTGCAAGAAGCAGTTTTGTAAGATAGTAAAGCTCCACCTCCTATCATTTCTCCTACTATCCCTTTCTTGTAGTACCAGTACAATGCACCGCATGCGTAGGAGTAATCTCCTGAGTGCTGGTCCAAGATAAAAAAAAAAACAAAAAAATAAATACGCTCAGCATAACTTCATATTTCTCCTCACCATATATCAACGCCACAAAACAATAAGACGAAAAATTAAACACGCGCGAGTTATGTCAACCACCCATTCCAAAAGCCCAACACATTCCCTACCAGTTAATTGGGAACAGTAATATTTTCATTGGTTCAACAAACTCAATTCCCATAGTAAGCAATAATATTTAATTACCAAATTCAATGCTCTACTTTCATAGTTCAATAAACTATACCATTTCACAATCTAAGTAGTCAGCATTTCCGCATTTAATTTAAATTTAATATATCTTTGCAAAACCATTTCACCAAACGTCAGCTGAATTATAAAGTAACAGATAAGTTATAAATATTGTAAATAGAACTAAGAAAGTTAGTTCTAGTGAAGAGTTCATTAAATAAAGAAGAAATAAAACATTTCTATTTTTTTTATTTTGAAAAACGCTCGGACTCGTAAGTGGCGCAGTCGGTAGGATCCTTTTTAACGGAAAATAGTGAATATCCCGAAGGACATCATTAAACCGTTAATCGAAAAAAAAAATATAATAATATAATACCCTTGTGAAAAAGCGAACAGTGACATTGAAAAATCTAAAGATTTCATTGAAACAATCGTGAAAGAAAATATATTTTTTTTTATAACGTGAACAATAAGTATAAAGACTTTACCAAGCATTTGTGCAAGTTTTCAACGTCGAAAGACAATGTAGCACAAAAGAGCTATAGTGAAAAAAAAACTTTTTAAATAAAACCTTTCAAACTGAAATTGTGTCTAAAGACAATATATCTGTTGCGGACAAGAGCTTTTTCTTGCCCTTTGATGACTTACCAAATTCCAAAATTGAATTCTATGTAAACTTAAATCACTTATCGTTAAATAATTATTCCTTCACAAATTGTTCAGAACTTATTTATTCAAAGGTTTTAAATGGACTGTGCTTAATGATAACAAAAATTCATTTCAACTCTTAATATATTTTAAGTATTGTTGGGTACTCAGTTTTACGTTTTTTATGCATAGGTTTTCAATTATTGTCTTATTAAGCGGTTAATATTGATAGCTGTAAAGTTTTGGTCCAAAATTCTTGATTTTTTCTTCATTGATTTACAATGACTGTCTCGAGTAGCGGTAACTTGCATTATATTTATGTATTTGTTGTTATTATTTTAATGCACGAAACTAGTGCATTGACCACTGCATACGAATTTGACTAATTGAGACAAGTAATAAAAAGTATACCCAGTTGGAAATTTAACATTCTCCCGGCCTTGGAAGCGATGGTTCCAACATTATTTAATTATTAATTTTCAATAGGAAGTTTACACAACCTTGTTACAGCTCTTTTAAAAATGCCTTCGACAGTTTTGACTGACGCTACTCGCACTCGGCCGTCGGTTCCTGGGAATATTTCAGCCACTCGCCCAAGTGGCCATTTAAGGGGTGGTGATCTCGATATTGTTTTTTCAAAAAACCTTTCACATTCTTCTTCTTCAGCCGTTTGAATTGGTTCGCAGCTGAGCTCTTCAATTTTCCAACAACGTCCTAGAATAGTTTCTAATGACGGTTCAGTTGAATAGTTTAAGCAATTATACATTGGCTTTATTGTATTAACAAGGCAATTAATTGTAAACAGACTATGTGATGATTTGATTTCATTTGTTGGTTGATTCGATGATGTTGTTTGTGATGAGTGATGAGGGTGATGACATGGAAATTGATGGGCAGCCTGTGCTGCATACTGATTAATAATTTGATGTTGCGGATAAGCGCCTGGATTTGTTATATTAGAAGTTTTGCCGCCAGCGGCATTTTGTTCAAAATGAAACTGTGTCTCAGGCTGAGAAGGTCCACCGCCTCCAAAACTATTTATACGTGGTAAATTATTATCAGGTGTATGACTATTGGGTGTGTGACGGTGATGTTGTTGCTGCTGAGCCGGTGGTGGTTGCTGTTGTGGTTGCTGTTGGGCATGAGCATGGGGAGGTGGTGTTGGTCTTTGTTGCTGTAGCTGCTGCTGTGGAAGAGTATGTGACTGCGGTTGTGCGGCAATAATTTGCGGTTGCGGCTGTTGTTGCTGTTGTTGTTGGGTATGTTGACCCAACAGCTTTTCAGCGCTAAAGTTCTGACTGTACATGGAATTCGGTTGTGATTCACTCGATTGTATTGAATGCTGTGACGTAGAGGCTGTAGAAGACTGTGAGCTATTGTTCGATATAATGGCAGCATTGAAGGGATCTTGTTGTGATGATGATGAAGGCACAGATTGATGAGCATTGGTGTTATACAATTGTTGACTGCTATGAGTAGATCCATAGACAAAATTGTGTGGTGCAGGATTGTTTTCATAGTGATGAGTGCTTAAAAAGAGATCATTAGCATTTTTTATTTTGGTTCCCTTAAACTTAGTTAATTGCAAGGTTGGTAGATGAGGCCTTGCTGACTGTTGCACAAATGTCGTTCCATTTTGAGTGCTGGTCATACCAGGTTCATTGATGCTGGTTCTTTGAAGTGATAAACGCTCCAAAATTAGAGATTTTAATTTAAAATAACCATCTTCGAATTCAATACGGTGATCTGCTGCTAATTGTGACTCATCAAGTTCTTCAAGCTGGCCTTGAATCTTCTCGAAAGAGTCAAAATGTCGCTCTAGCAGCGATAGCTTGACTTCTAATTGATGAAAAGAATAATTGCCGTGGTTTAGAACTTGATCGGCTTCTTTCTGTACTCGGTTTAGGAGATTATTGCGTTGTGATTCCTTGATGTGAATGTGTCCATCATTCGCCGTCGTTGGCGGTGTGTGCATAAGAAGACTTTCTTCATTAGACATTTTGAAGAGGTGTGAGTTTGTGAGTTGTTTCGGATTAACCATATAATCCGTTGCTGAATTACTGTAGAAATATTGGATTAACCATATAATCCGTTGAAATGTTGTAGAAATGTTGGATTAACCATATAATCCGTTGAAATGTTGTGGAAATGTTGGATTAACCATATAATCCGTTGAAATGTTGTAGAAATGTTGGATTAACCATATAATCCGTTGAAATGTTGTGGAAATGTTGGATTAACCATATAATCCGTTGAAATGTTGTAGAAATGTTGGATTAACCATATAATCCGTTGAAATGTTGTGGAAATGTTGGATTAACCATATAATCCGTTGAATTAACTTTGAAATGTTGGATTAACCATATAATCCGTTGACTTAACTGTGAAATGTTGGATTAACCATATAATCCGTTGAATTGACTGTGAAATGTTGGATTAACCATATAATCCGTTGAAATGTTGTGGAAATGTTGGATTAACCATATAATCCGTTGAAATGTTGGATTAACCATATAATCCGTTGAAATGCTGTGGAAATGTTGGATTAACCATATAATCCGTTGAAATGTTGTGGAAATGTAGTATTAACCATATAATCTGTTGAGATGTTGTAGAAATGTTGGATTAACCATATAACCCGTTGAAATGTTGTAGAAATGTTGGATTAACCATATAATCCGTTGAAATGTTGTGCAAATGTTAGATTAACCATATAATCCGTTGAAATGTTGTAGAAATGTTGGATTAACCATATAATCCGTTGAAATGTTGTAGAAATGTTGGATTAACCATATAATCCGTTGAATTAACTTTGAAATATTGGATTAACCATATAATCCGTTGAGATGTTGTAGAAATGTTGGATTAACCATATAATCCGTTGAATTAACTTTGAAATATTGGATTAACCATATAATCCGTTGAATTAACTTTGAAATGTTGGATTAACCATATAATCCGTTGAATTAACTTTGAAATATTGGATTAACCATATAATCCGTTGAATTAACTGTGAAATGTTGGATTAACCATATAATCCGTTGAATTAACTGTGAAATGTTGGATTAACCATATAATCCGTTGAATTGACTGTGAAATGTTGGATTAACCATATAATCCGTTGAAATGTTGTGGAAATGTTGGATTAACCATATAATCCGTTGAAATGTTGTAGAAATGTTGGATTAACCATATAATCCGTTGAATTAACTGTGAAATGTTGGATTAACCATATAATCCGTTGAATTAACTTTGAAATGTTGGATTAACCATAAAATCCGTTGAATTAACTGTGAAATGTTGGATTAACCATATAATCCGTTGAGATGTTGTAGAAATGTTGGATTACCCATATAATCCGTTGAAATGTTGTAGAAATGTTGGATTAACCATATAATCCGTTGAAATGTTGTAGAAATGTTGGATTAACCATATAATCCGTTGAATTAACTTTGAAATATTGGATTAACCATATAATCCGTTGAGATGTTGTAGAAATGTTGGATTAACCATATAATCCGTTGAATTAACCTTGAAATGTTGGATTAACCATATAATCCGTTGAGATGACTGTGAAATGTTGGATTAACCATATAATCCGATGAAATGTTGGATTAACCATATAATCCGTTGAAATGTTGTGGAAATGTTGGATTAACCATATAATCCGATGAAATGTTGTGGAAATGTTGGATTAACCATATAATCCGGCTCGAAGGACCGTGTTGCGGACAAGAGCTTTTTCTTGCCCTTTGATGACTTACCAAATTCCAAAATTGAATTCTATGTAAACTTAAATCACTTATCGTTAAATAATTATTCCTTCACAAATTGTTCAGAACTTATTTATTCAAAGGTTTTAAATGGACTGTGCTTAATGATAACAAAAATTCATTTCAACTCTTAATATATTTTAAGTATTGTTGGGTACTCAGTTTTACGTTTTTTATGCATAGGTTTTCAATTATTGTCTTATTAAGCGGTTAATATTGATAGCTGTAAAGTTTTGGTCCAAAATTCTTGATTTTTTCTTCATTGATTTACAATGACTGTATCGAGTAGCGGTAACTTGCATTATATTTATGTATTTGTTGTTATTATTTTAATGCACGAAACTAGTGCATTGACCACTGCATACGAATTTGACTAATTGAGACAAGTAATAAAAAGTATACCCAGTTGGAAATTTAACAATATCCTTAAGGAGTGACAGTGAAAGGAAAAACACTAGAATAAACTAGTCAAACAAGATCTGACGATAAAAGGAAAAAAATGGCACCAGAAGATAACAACATCCAGCCCGCCGTACTATCTGGGTCTGACCTGATAAAGGAAGCAGCTCGTATTAAAGAATTTCATTTCAAGAGTACAGCCTATCATCATTTATCAGAGAAGTGGAGTTAATAGTGCCGCTGTTCCAGGAGAATGCCATCCTACAACGGTTTGTGTTTGAAAGATACGTAAAAAATAAAATCCAAGGACCAGCCCTACAAGTAGTGAGAACTTTAGGAGCAGAAGCAACATGGACCCGAATAAAGGAAGAACTAGTAAAGAATTTCGGAATCAAAGAAGGATATCACTCTCTCTATCATCAAGCAATCAACATGAAGAATACTAATGTAAGCGATTATTTTAAGAACCTTAGAAATATATTAGATAAGTTAAACACTAAGTACGAATTTGATATAAATAAACCCCAGGAGTTTTCGCCTCCTACTAATGAATCAATTATACTTAAAACATTTTTGAATGGAATACATCCAAATTTATCTAAAATAATTTATAGTAGAAATATATCCACTCTTAGGGAAGCTTATTACGCTTTAGAAGAGACTGGAATACTAAGACAATATAACAATAGATTTCAAAAAAACACTTATACACGTCAACAAAACCAACAGAACAGGATATTTCAACACAGACAGACTTCTCAAGGACAACCATTTCAAAATCCATACAATAACAGTCATCCTCCAGTCCGTCAAAATAATAATTCTACTCAGTTTCGCCAAAACTTTTTTAATGCAAATAATTCCCAACAATCCAGACGTAGCCAACATTTAGGCAGAACTTTTAGTCATAACAACAATGGGCCTACTCCAATGGAAGTAGACCATGTTGAAAACAATAATACAGGTGAAGCAAATTTTCAGTATCAAGCCCGAAAATTCGTTTACCGATAGTTAACTTAAGAATAGAAAAACAACCCTAAAATTTTTACTCGATACAGGATCAACAACTTCATTGCTGAACAAAAACTTATTACCTCAATTTAAAAGAACAAAATTAAAGAAACCAATATATTTTCATACAATAAACGGAAATTTCTGTATAGACGAAGAAGTTATTACACCTCTTCCTGAAGAATTTAAAGTAGATAATCTTATGTGTTGGAGACTAACCAACTTTGATGGCAAGAATTTTGATGGCTTAATAGGACAAAATATATTAAAAGCCTTTTCGGCAATAATAAACTTAGAAGAGGACTCCCTACATATTAACGGTAATAAAATAAAATTTATAGACTCTTGTCCATACAATTCGGAAGATATACAAACTCTAGAAACACAATCAGAAGATATCTTAGGTAAACTGAAACATGAAGACATGAATAAAGAAGAGGAGACATTTTTAACAGAACTTATTTCCAGGAATTCAGACTTATTTTTTCAAGAAGGTAATTTACTCACTTATACTCATGAAGTACAACATGAGATCACAACAACAAGCAGCAAAGCTATATATACTAAAATATATAGGTATCCTCAAATACACGAGGAGGAAATCAATAAACAAATGCGAGAAATGATAGACAGGAAATAATAAGAGAAAGCGTATCTCCATATAATTCTCCCTTATGGATTGTACCCAAGAAGTCGGACAATTCGGAAAGGAAGAAATGGAGAATCGTGATCGATTACAGGGCCTTAAATGAAATTACTATTAGTGACAAATTCCCAATACCAAACATTGATACTATTCTGGAAAAACTTGGTCGAGCACAGTATTTTACTACACTCGATCTGGCTAAAGGGTTTCACCAGATCCTCATTAAAGAGGAAGACAGGAAAAAGACGGCATTTTCTACCCCACTAGGACACTATGAATTCGTCCGTATGCCTTTCGGGTTAAAGAATGCCCCTGCTACATTTCAAAGATTAATAAATTCGGTATTAAGAGAATACATCAACAAAATATGTGTGGTATATCTCGATGATATTTTGGTTTTTAGCAGTACGGTACAAGAGCATAAGGAAAGTATACAAACAATCTTTAATGCCCTTCGAAAACATAATCTTAAGATTCAAGTCGACAAATGCAGGTTTTTTGCGAAATCCACCGAATACCTAGGACACATTCTTACTACTAAAGGTATCAAGCCTAACCCGAATAAGATTGAAACCATTCAGAGTCTAAAACTTCCCGAAACTCAGAAGCAAATAAAATCATTCTTAGGGATAACCGGTTATTATAGGAAGTTTATAAAAGACTACGCCAAAATTGCTCATGGATTAACAAAGTATTTAAAAAAGGATACTAAAATAAATAAAAATGATCCTCAATATGCAGACGCATTTTACAAACTCAAGAGATTACTAGTTGACACACCCATTCTTAAATACCCTGATTTTAAACAAAAATTTAAATTAGCAACAGACGCTAGTGAATTCGCCATTGGAGCGGTATTAACACAGGACAACTATCCAATCAGCTACGCAAGTAGATGGCTGTTGGCCATCGTTTGGGGAGTAAATTATTTTAGGCCATACGTATACGGAAGAAACTTTGATCTCATGACAGATCACCAACCACTAAAATGGCTACAAACTAAACATAAGGGAAAGGATATAAATCCGAGACTTCAACATTGGTTACTTAAACTTGGAGAATACGACATTAACATAGGGTATATCAAAGGCAGGGAAAATACTTTAGCCGACTTTCTTAGCAGAATCAATGCAGACACAGGAGAAATTTGTGCAATAGCTGAAGACATTAACATGGATAACTTAAGTACAGCCGCTACTGTTTATTCTCAACAGGAAGAAGGGAATGATCACTTACCTATATTAGACTCCATCGTTAACCGCGTCTATACCCAAATAATTTTGACTGAAAGTATGACGGAAGAAATTAGAGTAATTGATAATAAACGGAAAATTTTTGTAAGCTTGGACGATATTAGAAGTGGATTCATGTCAGACATTTCTAGGAGATTTATAAAAACAGGAAGAGTAGGAATATATTCAGGCATTTCAGATTCCGACTATAACATAGTGCAACAGAAACTAATAGAACTATTTAACACAGGTGTAAAATTCTATAGATGCTCATATCATGCTAAAGACATGAGAAATGAGGAGGAATATTCAAAAATACCACAAACAAGAAACAGGTCATGCTGGAATAAACGAAAATTACCAAGGTTTAAAAAATGCCATATACATCAGAGATCTTAAAACACTCATCCAAAAGTATACAAATAACTGCGATGTGTGTTGTAGAAGTAAATACGATAGGAAACCATATACACCAAAGTACTACATAACAGAAACACCCAAAGACACGAATGAGATAATACACATAGACACTTATGTTATTAAAAAACATAGTTTCCTAACTCTCATAGACAAATTTTCGAAACAGGCTACTGCTATTTACCTAGAGGACAGGAATAGTATAACACTTATAGAAAAACTTCGTTTATATTTCTCTTTAACCGCAAAACCAAAACTCATAATTGCCGACAACGAGTTCAACTCAGCCAATGTTAAAGATTTTCTTAGGCAAGAAGAAGTAGAAATCCATTTTACAAAACCGAATTCTCATACGGGAAATGCGGATATTGAAAGATTTCATAACACCTTAGGAGAGAGATTTAGAACGTTAGAAATCGAAAATTCAGGTTTATCAGTCCAGGAAAAATTATACAAATGTACTGAATGGTACAACAAATCTGTTCATTCCGTAACTAGGGCAAAACCAATATATATAGCCAACGGGAAAGTTGAGAGAAACAAAATCTATAATTTATTAAAAACCGCGAAGGAGAAAAAAATCACAAAGTTGAACCTTAACAGGGAAGAATACCAAAATACGACTCAGTAAGGGTACGTAAGAAATTACAAAGCTCTTAGACATAAGCAGGAACCTAGATACAAAAAAATGAAACTAGAACGTATTCACCCAACAAATATAAAAAAGAACTAATAAATTTTCAGGTACATATGACGCTGTTAATGATAATGATAACGATGCTTTTTACTGTGAGCAACACCACCCTAATTATCGAAAATATCAGTAGCACCAACGGGTTCGCTGAAATTGCATTGGAAGACGTGGACATAACATACAGTTACAATACTATTTTGCACATCATTGACCCCAGGAAAATCCAGTACGTTATAGAAGGACTAGGAGAAAACATAAAGATGATATCAAATATCAACGACAAACACCTTTTAGATAATGAACTAACAAAAGTAAAATCAAAATTGAGAACAATTACCCCCACTAGACATCCAAGAGGACTAATAAATTGCGTAGGAACAGGAATGAAATGGTTATACGGCACAATGGACGACTCTGACAGGACAGAAATAGAACGACGTCTATGTACAATTGAGGAAAACAATCATGCAATAATAGAAGACCTTAACGGAAGTATCCGAATAAACCAAATATTTAATAGCACAATTTCGAAACTAAAGAACGCAATAGAAAGCGATAGGGCACAAATTAACTCAAGATTGAATCGAATATCTAGGAATAACGAAGAATTAGAAAATAAGCTCATATATCTGGATATATTGCTGAAAATTAAAATTTTGCTAGATAATGTGGAACACATACAAAATAATCTTGTTGCTGCAAAAACAAACACTATGAATAATAATGTATTAACAAGTGAAGAAATAATTCGTTACAATATCGATCTTTACAAAACACAAAATACTAAAGTAAGTGCAGCCCAATATAAAGAAAATAAAATAATTTTTGCAATTCAAATACCTAAAGATATAAGAAAAGTAAAAAGATCATTTTTTGTATCTATACCTAATGAAAATCAAGAAGAACTAGTCTTCGAAAACAGAGAAATTTTAAAGATAAACAACACAAAGTATGATTTTAATAAGGAATTAAAAAGAAGCAAATTAAAACAGTCTAAACTATGTATTTTTACGAACAATTGCTTAAAAAGAAAGAACAAAAAAATAGAAACTATAGAAATAAAACCAGGCTTAATAATTTTAAAAAATCACATAAATTCCATATTTAATAGTAGTTGCAATAATAGACAACTCAATTTAAAAGGAAATCAACTGATAACATTTAATGATTGTAAATTAGAAATAAATGGAGATATGTTTTGTAATTTTTATGATAAGTTTGAACAACATTTTTTAATAAACAATAACTTTAATTTAAATAATGTTACATCTTAGCTAACGTTTGACGAAATAGTGCTTAATCAGATCGAAAATATTCAGAAGATCAAAGAAATCAGATTTCATAAAAAACGCTTTTAATGGCCTAGCGTTGATATTAAGCCTATTGGCACTAAGTGTAGTAATTATATTTTTTATATACAAAAAAATAAAAAATCACAAAATAAACGTAACTATAAAAACTTAGGAGAGTTTTCAGTTAAACGGGGGAGGAGTTATGTCAACCACCCATTCCAAAAGCCCAACACATTCCCTACCAGTTAATTGGGAACAGTAATATTTTTATTGGTTCAACAAACTCAATTCCCATAGTAAGCAATAATAATTAATTACCAAATTCAATGCTCTACTTTCATAGTTCAATAAACTATACCATTTCACAATCTAAGTAGTCAGCATTTCCGCATTTAATTTAAATTTAATATTTCTTTGCAAAACCATTTCACCAAACGTCAGCTGAATTATAAAGTAAAAGATAAGTTATAAATATTGTAAATAGAACTAAGAAAGTTAGTTCTAGTGAAGAGTTCATTAAATAAAGAAGAAATAAAACATTTCTATTTTTTTTATTTTGAAAAACGCTCGGACTCGTAAGTCGCGTGCACACACAAGCCATAAAAAATTCTGCGCAATAGAAGAAAACAAAATATATCCAGCATAGGAAAAAAACTAAAAAAAAAAAAACTTTGTCACCAAAAATATGCAAAACACAGCATTTATACATTAAAAAGATTTGTGTACAAATTAAAAAAATCCAATATATATCCCCTTTCATCACAACACATCTAAATAAACTGTAGCCATCAAGTACGTATGTACTTATGCACAATCACAACATACAAAAGACCTAGAGAAAGAGAGGGTTTTGGAATCAGAGAGAGAGAGAGAGAGAGAGAGAGAGATCTTTCTCTGACACTTCCTCTGCCGGCCCGCAGTAGCAGATGTCGTGCTTTCCCATTACCATTCTACTTTGTTTTTTTTTTATCTGGGACCAGCACTCAAGAGAAACCCCCTACACATGGGATGCATTATGCTGGAACTATAGAAAAGGAATATTTAGAGAAACAACAGGAGGTGAAGCTTAATTTATTTTTTTACAGCTCTGCTTTTGCACATTCTTTGTTTATAGCAGTGCTGAAGTTTCGGTTTAGTAGCCATTTTTATTATTATTTTACTTCACTGGTGCTACACACTACCGACGAAGGAGGGCGTTCTGATATGATTGTGGATTCAGTTTATAGCCGGTATTTTTCAGGGACCAGTGACTATGCCTTCGCCACTGAAAGGTTCCGACAACAACTTACACACAAAGACCCACATCAGAAAAATGCGAGATGTTTTTTTTTTATATTTTTAGTCTGGAACTGGGTTTGAACCCAGGTCTGTTTTTGTTTTGTAGTCAACGTGCAGACTACTTCAGCCATCGCCACACTCCCTTCCAATGGTTGCTTCCATTCTGCCAGTAAACCTGTTAATAGATTAGAAAAATTTTTGTAAAAGTGCTTTAAATTGTAGATGTAGCGAAAACAACTCTCAACAAACCCACCTGGACATAATTAACAAAGAGTCTGTTGGCTTGTTGTACACTACTTTTTTCACCTTCATTTCTTCAAAACTTAAAACACATAGCTTTTGTATTTCTGACATTTTATTAACTGCGGACAATAATTTTACGACAGGCATTAAAATACATACCTGTCGATACATCTAATTTTTATGCCCGTCTTTACAAATTTCTTACCGAGTGGAATTTTTTTTTTCTTTTTAATAATCTGTAAGCTTTAGCACTTATAGAGTACAAAGTGATTGAGCGGGCAATATCTGATTCTGTAAAGTTTTGCCTTTTGTTACCGTTTTTAATTTTTTTTATTTGTTCTTCAGTGAATTATTAGTCCCTTCTCCAGATTTGCGTTTGAAAAACTCTACGTCTTAACTATTTCAGTCAAATGTTTAATAGTAGTCTCAGATTGGCAGTGTTTTACCTCTACTGAAAATTTTAAATTTTTGAGTTAATACCCTCTTGTTGATCAAATCCGATATTTTCTTAAAGTTTTTTTTGCTCTTAAAGCCTTTACAAACTTCACATACTGTTTTAATAATAGGTGTGTTCGTTTACTCTAAATTGGGCACCCGCGGGCGTTTTCTTACGCAAAAATTGGGTAAATGAGAGAGGTTTTTTGAGAGCAATATTCTTGTTCTTCACGCACGAGAACGACAGTATATTTTCTTCGGGCTAGTTTGGGCGTGAAGAACAAGCAATCAGTTGGTTTATAATACACATTGAAAATAACAAAGCAAAATTACAGAAGTAAAATTAAAAGTTGCCCAAAAATGCAAAGAACAAATAATAGTTAATTTTATTTCATGATTGAGTTAAAAATTATTTGGGGTTTCTTTAAATAACATGTATAAGCCAAATTATTGTGTTTTTATGTCTGTAAGCATATGTGTAGATTTGTAATTGTACATGGTCATATACATTAGGTCTGTTCCAGGTGCATAACAAAATTGCCCGAACTCACACAAATTTATTTTATTTATATATGATTCTAATTTCAAAATTGTACTTTTTCCCGCAAAAATATGTGAATGTATTATGGTATTCTCATAAAGTATTTTTTTATATAAAAGCAAACTCAAAAATTTAAGAGGAAAGCAAGATTCTTATGTTCAAAATTCAACTAATCAATTGAGAATTGAAGTTGCATATCGAACAAAAAACCAAAAATTTATAAACAAAAACATAACAATCAATTAGTTTACTTTTTTTATAACACATACTTATTTCTATTTTTAGATTTTTCTTCTCATCTATATATATATATCAATCTATATATATATATATATATATATATATATATATATATATATGCTTTCCTCCTCAGTTGTTGAGTTTGCTTTTAGATAAAAATACTTTATGAGAATATCATAAAGTATGTAATAATACATTTCACATATTTTTCTCGGGGAGAGCACAATTTAAAAATTAGAATCATATAAAAAGAGATATTCTATTTTAATTATTTATAACAATAACCAACCGAGCCTATAGGGCGATATATAGTTGGTGGACTACAAGTGTAACGTAAGAATTATTAAATATGCAGGCAATAAACAAGCTAGAAATAATGTTTATGAAACAATAATAGTTATAATATTATTAGAGCGCTTCTATATAAATTGGTAGTTATATTGTGCATGAATTTTACTATTTTGAAATAAAATTAGAGAGTAAAATTTTTAATTTTCTTATAAAGTTGCACGAACTTTTTCTTTAGGTAAGTTCGGTCTAGAATTAAATTATAGGCTGTTTTTATTTATATATGATACTAAGAAATTAATCAGAAAATTTGCAAAGAAACGACAAAAGTTTTTAATTTAAAAAAGATTTTTGAAATAAATTTCAAAATGTAAGTACATATATTTGTGCATATTTTCATACTTTCTTTACTAAAAAATGGCTTTTACTTTTTTTTAAATTTATTTTTGTCCAAATTTTACAGCCGTTTCCAACGATGCAATGGTTTTTGTTATGCACGTGGAACAGACCTATTTTGTGGTAAATTTTATGGTTTTTTGCGTTTTCTTACTTTTGTACATTTTGGTCTCTTATTGAGATAAATTATAGATTTCTCTCATTTTACCGAAATTTACCAGAAAAGTAAACGAAAACACCTAATAATAATAATTATTTTATACACTATATTAACCTCATTTTTAACCTCTAAATTCTTGATCTATAACGAAATCCTATAAATTAATTTTTGGAGAACTGATTTATAACGCATGGTTGCAAAATTTCACACAACATATAAAGTTTTTCTGAGAAAATTAGGAATTAATCTAGAATATATTGTATATATTATAATTTAATTATTACCGTCGACGTTATTACCATTATCGTAGTTAATATTAAAAAATGAATTAATTATATTTAGTTGTTAAGAGTAGTGATTATTTATTATGAGTAATTTTATTGTTTATTTAAATTTTTATTATAAATGAAATTTAAAAAATGTTTAAAATAATTAAATATTAATATTGTTATTATTATTAATATTATTATCGTTATTATTATTATATATTTTCCTATTATTATTTTTTGAAAAAAATTGCATTTTTTTTATGTAGGACCAGCACTCAGGAGATGACTGACCCCTACACATGCGATGCATTGTGCTAGAACTGGAGGAAAGGTTTAGTGAGAGAGATGACAGGTGGTGAATTTTCACTACCTGATGTGACGTTTTTCATTTATAGCAATTTTGCACCCCCTCTGATGTCAAGCCCGACAAAAAATTTCTGGGCTTCGTAACTACATTATCAATTTTATGTCTGGTGAAAGTAATCCAATATTGTTTATTGGTTCCAAATTCATTCCTTCCATTATATCTACAGACATAGTTCTTTAACATTCAACACACCACAGATTATGACATTCATATTCATCTTCCAAATATAAAATATTCTCATTTTGGATCATTAACATTATTTTGCATACCAAAAGAAAACACTTATTGCAATGAGCACAAAACAACAAAAATGTAGAGAATTAATAGATATAAACAACGAACACTGCAAGAAGTTCAGTTCGTACTTATTGTATATTGTAACATTTCTGACCGACTTTAGATAGCAATCCACAATCACATCAGAACGCCCTCCTTCGTTAGTATTGTGTAGCACCGGCGAAGTAAAATAATAATAAAAATGGCTACTAAACCGAAGCTTCAGCACTTCTATAAACAAATAACGTGCAAAAGCAGAGCTGTAAAATAATGAATTAAGCTTCACCTCCTGTCGTTTCTCCTAGTATCCCTTTCCTATAGTTCCAGCACAATGCATCGCATGTATAGGGGTCATCTCCTGAGTGCTGGTCCCAGACAAAAAAAAATATCACCTTGGCCGGATGGAATTCCGGCACTGGTCTTGAAGCAGTGCTCTTCGACGTTATCGTGTCCTCTGGCAATCCTTTTCAGCACCCTTTACCATGCAGGCGAATTTCCGTCGTGGTGGAAAGTTGCAAATGTAACGCCGATCCCCAAGAAGGGAGAGGCAAGCCACGCTGAAAATTATCGCAATATGCTCTACCATTTCCAAAGTAATGGAGAGTATGTTAAATTTTCATCTTATGAAGTATCTGGAGTCCAATAGTTTACTTAACGACGTGGCTTCCGTGGAGGACGTTCCACGGGAGACTTATTAGCTTTCCTCTCGGAAAAATGGTGTCGATCCATTCACCATTTTGGCGAAAGTAAGGTAGTGGCTCTAGATATTTCAAAAGCATTTGGCAGAGTGTGGCATGTAGCACTCTTGTCCAAACTTATTGCTTGTGGTGTCGGTGATATCTTCTCTCGATTTATATCGAGCTTTCTCAGGGATCGCGCAATAAGAGTTGTTATAGACGGGATCTCATCTAACGATTTCAAGATTAATTCAGGGTTACCACAAGGCTCCATTCTCTCTCCTACACTATTTCTTATTCTTCTTAATGACCTTCTATGTCAAACTTCCAACCCTATCCATTCTTTTGTAGATCACAGCAGTATCTGCTATTCATATTCATTTGATCGTAGGCCTACGTCGAAAATGATCGCGGCGACGAATCAGAATATGAAGAATTCGCTAAATGGTGAGCTCACGAGAATATCGGAATGGGGTCACGCGAACAGGGTCGATTTCAATGCTCGAAAGAACCAATGCTGCATGCTTACGCATCGACGCGTACCCGTCGATTATGGGTGGTATAAACATCGAGGAATCAGAAGATCTTAATGTTCTAGGCATGAAAATTCAGTGTGATATTTGTATGTGGAATGGACTACCCGCAGAGGTTTTTCCTGTCACTTTTGACGTGGGAAAATTTATATCAAATGTCAATAAACACTACTCCCTCTTTTCTCCCAAAACCTTATTTCCTAATTCCGGCACAATGCAGCGCATGTATAGGGGTCATCCCCTGAGTGCCGGTCCAAGAAAAAAAAAAGTCACTACAGAACTGCTTCTAAGCAATGCAGATATACTCTATTTTTTACTGCGTAGTTGCTTTTTTATATTTCTAACGAAAAACTACGTGCCATAGTTATAACATGTTATTTTCATATTGGAAGGGTGATATTTCGGGTTGCTAAATGGCGCATGAAAAAAAATATTCAAGAATTTGAAACTTAACTATTTCCCAAGCTTAAATATATTTTGAAATAAAAAACTTCAAACTTTTCTTGTCGTTTACAAATCACTTAATTTATAAAAATAAAAATTATTTTAAAAATTTTAATACTTTAGAAGTGAATATCTACTTAAGTCTGTTTAAATTTTTAACATTTTTATTTAAAAAATGTTTATTTTAAAATTTTTAGAGCCTCATACATACAACACACGGTAGAAAAGAAAAATAGCATTTCAGCAAGGAAACAGTAAGGAAAATGATAACATTGAGAAAACCGGTCATAGGGGGTGTGGTACATTACTAAAATTGTAAGTTTTGGTAGATTTACGTTGTCAGACACGAAAAGTAGAAGATTTCGTGACAGTAAACTGAATACACATTTGTATATTTTTAGTGACAAGATAGTGCCGCTAACCTTCACGCAAAGAAATAGAATTTGTCCTTTAACGAAACACGCTAACGAATTTATAAAAATGTAATCTTGTGTTGTTGAAGAAGTAGAATTAGCAAAGGCTTTAAAGCAAATTTCCAGGAGTTATGGTAAAAAAAAATAATATACATATACAAAAGTTTAATAGTGATGTATATACACTCAACTCAAGTAAAAAATATCGCTCAACAAATAATAGGGTAAAACACTTCACAAAAAATACGTGTATTTACTATTAATATATTACATTAATGTAAATGAATTTATTTTATGTTTTTTTATGTAGTGTAACCAAAATGTGATAAATAATTTGTGAAATCATAGACTATGATACAAATTAAATGAAAAATTAGTGTTTAATAGAAAAATGTGCGTTAAAAGCAAAAAAAAAAAACTATTGAAACAAAAAATAGTCTATGGTAACTATCACATGTAATTTTGACTGGTTGCACACCCTATTTAAAATTGAAAAAAACTCGTCTTAATTTGAAGTCTCATTTATTTAAATTTTTCTGTATAAAGTGATAACCACTAATTTACGTCTAAAAATAAAGAAAATTGTAATTTCATATTAAATTTTACAAAAAAAATTTTCTGATTATCCGAATGAATTAACACTCGGTTTATTTTATTGATTGTACATACAATTGTACATTCGAAAGCATTTCTAATTTCCAATATCGTTGTCGTGTTTATTCTTTTTTAACAGTCTAGCAATTAACGTAACTACACATTTAAGAAATAACTTCATTAATTGTACAACTATAAATAATGCTATTAAAAGAAATGCAAATACATCTAAATTCATAGCCTCGACAAATGACATAGTCCTTAAAGGACTTTGAATATGAGGCGCTCCCTTGTATCTGAGTAAATACTCTAGCCAATACACAGCATTTTCTTTAGCTTTTAGGGGACGATCTCGATATAACATAGAAAATTTCTTCACATTATTCGCATAAAAAGGATTTTCCAATACTTCTGAGACCGTTTTTGAAATAATTTCCTCGGTGAGTGGTTTCTCATGATCTATGCTTAGACCATAACCTTTTTTTACAATTTCATTCATATTATTAGGTTGATCAGCGAATATGGGTAGAACCACCATGGGCACGCCATAGTATTCAGCCTCAGTTATACCACCTTTCCCACCATGACCGAAGAACAGCTTCACATTCGTATGACCTAAAATATCAGACTGTGGTAACCATTTACTATATAAAATATGAGAAGAATTTCCTGGTACTTTAGACTCGTCGTCTACCTTCCAGATAACTTTGTGTGGCAATATTGATAGAACGTTGTAAATTTTGTCTAAAGTTTTAGGCTGCATGTGATGTTCTTTTACGTTGGTGCCCATGCTGAAAAAGATGACTCCATGTTCCGCCGAATTTATAAAGTCTGCAATATCCTTGAATTAAAGAAAGAATATTAGATTATCATTTTAACTTAATTTTTCTTGAAGTTAAATAAATAAACTTCAAAGCGAGAAATATTATAATAATATCTTATAAATTTTTGTTGTGTACACAAGGTTGCTTCCAGAAAATTTTGTATAAATTGGGCGAAATGAGAAAAACCTAATTTACCAATGATTATTAATACAAGGTCGTCGCAAGGCGAACGTAATTATTGTAATATAATTTTAATTTAAATTGATTATAACAAAAGACTGTTATTTTCCATTTTTATTATTATAATATTGTTACGTTTTACCTTTTTAAAACGTGTATTCTTTTATGCACTACAAAGTTAGTTTGATAAGCTTTTATTTATTTTTCCTTTAACTTAATAATTTCTTCACAATGCTACTTTAATTGAATAATATTCACAATCTGTAGTTTACTTTCAAGCACTTAATTTAAACGTTCGCTGCAAGAGTGTTTTTAAACTACATAATGATTGCCATTAGAAGCTACTAGAACATTCTAGCAGTGTCTAGCAATTTTGACATTTATGTAGCATATTCCACAAAGATGTTTATTTGTATTTATATTGTATGATAATTATGTTTATCTTTTGCTTATGTTATCTTGCTACTGTTGTATTAGTGTGATTGTGTGTTTGTCAGTATATGCAAATGTTTTTGTTTTCCTTTGCGTAAGTTTGGTATGAGCATTGTGTGTTTCTTTATTGTGAAATACGTTTATACGAAGGTTTATAAATATATTTCTTCAACACTGCCGCTCACTTAAGTCTTGTTTGTCCCGAATGGGACATAGCTTCTACATAGCTAGCCATGTTCCAGATGTTCTTGGGCTATTATGTATTTGTATCCTGTAAAAGACAATATTTAAACTCTTTATTGTTATATTCGTTGTGATAGAACCAATTCTCCTTCCTGGAATACATCAGAGTTCGCTGCTAGATTGTATCTGGACTTCTTCTTATCAATGACCTTTTTAATGCGACTTCGCACAAACTCATGAGGGCCATTATGATCTTTCTTTTCGTGGGAACAACTTACTTCATCTTTGCTGGAAGTTGGTTTTACTCCGCACTGCAAATCACCAGGTAATTTTAATTCAGTACCGAAGCCTATTTGGGCGGCTGTTCGCACAGTGGAGTCTTGCATAGCTGACCTGTATATATTTTGGAATATGTCCGTTCCACTTCCCCTTCTGCGCACTTACTACTTTTTTTAAATATTCCTATAGAGTGCGGTTAAATCACCCTACCATGCCGTTTTCCGTATGCCATACAAGCCGCACATTTCTGCAAATATAGCTGACTCAAAATTTCTGCCCTGATCAGAATGTTACTCAATTGGAACACCATAGCGACACACCCAATTACTCAACTATTGTCTTCACCTGCTGATTTTGTAAGGCATATACTTCTGACCATTTACTGAAGTAGTTCATCACTACCAACACATAGCGATAACCAGCATTGCTGACAGTGAAAGGGCCTGCCACGTCCATCGCGATCAGACGGTACACCAGAGTGGTACTTTACTAATTGCCCATGACTTCTCTTCATTGGTCCTCTAGCCGCCATGCATTGTTTGCAGTGTGCTATCCAATGATCTACTTCTTATGGACATCCAACCCAATAAATTCGTTGTGTCAACTTTTCTAGCATTTTTGTTATTAAAGATAACCCCCACTTGGTCCGTTGTGAAAATCAGTCAGTACTTCATTCACCTTTGTAGATGGCAAAACAATTAAGTTGGATGTCGTCTTACCATCTGCACTTGCCCATGTGCGATATAAGCAGCCATTTATTAACCTCAAGCTGTTCTATAGAGTCCAACCAGCGGACTGTCTGCCGATATTTCATTGCGAATAGCTCTAACGTCTTTCTCTTTAGCCGATGGGAGGTGTAGGGTAATTTCTTTGGGCTACTGACCACTCTTCTTCGGATTCAGGATGCATTAGGCGAACATCAACAATAGATTCCTTGTTTTCAGCCCTATTGCAATGTTTTCACTTTAAATTACACGGTTGTCGTTAGAGAGCATCGGCATTGGTGTGCAAGTTGTTCTTCAGGGTTTTTAAATTGTAACAACCATCTCAATGCAGCATGATCGGTGATTCACATAGTAGTTTAGAATGCTTTTTCCTGTGATTCATCCCAGTGATATGATTTTTAGTCAAACCCAGTAAACTTTGTAATTCACGAAGATTTTCTGGTTGAGGCCAGTCTTTTACTGGTCATATTTTATATTCATCTGTTCAAATACCATCTTTTGTAACACGGTAGCCCAAGTATTAGACCTCTTTCTGGAATGTACATTTCTTATATCGAATTTTTAAACCTGGTTGAAAAATTTCGCCCAAGTTTTTCAGATGTTCGTCAAACGTCCTTCCCAATACAATTATATCGTCTATCTACACTAGACATGTCCTCAAATGGAGTCCTTTCAGCGTACATTCCATCAGCTGTTCGAATGTGGCCGGAGCATTGCAGAAACCAAATGGCATCACTTTAATAGTAAACCGTTCCTAGGACTAAAAGCAGTTTTCTCTTCTGCTTCTCCTGAAATCTCTACCTGCCAATAGCCGCTCTAGCGGTGGTTAGGTGTGAGCCCATAGGGTAAAGTCAGAGTACGATCCTTATGGAGAAACACACAAGAAGACTTACTGCCTCCACGCGGCGGCCACCGTTAACATGCTCGGGTCTGGGTCTTTCTAGGAAACCTCGCTCACCCTACACTGTGGATTGTCCTTGTGTGGTGGGAAGCGTTTTTTCCTTTCTGGAGACCAATACTCGGTCATGGCTAAAGTAAGCAACGATTTGGGGGCTGGATCATGGTGTGATGCGACCCGTGCCTGGGATCAGCTTGGCTAGAGGCCCCCTTCAGAAAATAGTCTAGTCGCAAACGGAGCTTCACCGATACCTGGCCACCTCGGTGAATAATGTTTTGGCCTTGCTGGGTTATCGGGGGCTATGGCCGGCCGACCAACTTTCCCCCACACTCGTAGGAATTACATGTATGCAAATAAAAAAAACAATAACGATGATGAGAAGAAAGACGGAGACCAAAAGCTCGACCCACAAGGGGGGCTTATTGGCTCCACTCCAAAGGCCGACCCTCAAAGGGGGCCTACAGCTTCGGTTGGGACGCCACTAGTGGGCCGACCCGACTCTTTAGCGGACGCCAAGGAGAAAAAGCTCGACCCACAAGGGGGGCTTATTGGCTCCACTCCAAGGGCCGACCCTCAAAGGGGGCCAACAGTTTCGGTTGGGACGCCACTAGTTGGGCGACCCAACTCTTTTGCGGACGTCGTTGCTGCGGGCGCGATGTGTAGCGGTGGCCAGGACTCCTCCACTTCCCGGCGCGAGGTGGTTTCCGGGACCGCCAAGGGTGGGGGGGCGATGCGATCTTCAGGAGGAGCGGCCTGGTGCTAAGGTCGCCTCCTGTGAGATGTTCCCCGCCCCCGGTGGTGACCACGGATGGGGCGGCTTCTGCCTCGCCTGTCGAAGCCGGATCTTTGGGGGATACTGTCTGCCCGACGACCAACGGGGTCGGGGGCGGTGACGCGCCGCGTGCGGGGGTGTCTGGTCGGGCGGGGGGATCGCCGCGACTGGGACGTATCCGCGACATGAGGGCGAGGGAAGTGGCCGCGATCGCTCAATGCAGGGCTGTGTTGAGCGGGATGCGGGAAACTTGTGTTCGGCAGAGGAACATAAGTAATGAGGTGAAGGGAGGCGTGGCCAAAATGGCCGAGCTTCTTTATGTCGCGCTCGATTGTAGGCGTGCATGGAGGGCAGCTGAGGGGAACGGGCCGCTTCCGGGTCCCCACTGGCGGGCTGCGACTCTGCTAGGGGGGGATACTCCTGCAACTGCTGCTGCGGCGGCTCCCACAAGACGGTCGGTGGATGGTCCGGCTGCCCCCGCCCAACGGGCTAACGGCCCGACTGACCCCACCAAACGGGCTCGAGGCCCTGTTGCCCCCGTCAAAATTTTTTATTATTTTTTATTGGATTTAAATTATTTATTTTAAAATTAAAAAAGAAATAAATATTAATTTAAAAAAAAAAATAAAATTAAATAAATCATTTCCTAAAAATATTACACAAAATAATATTCTTATAAATAAAATTCTTGAATATTCAGCTAAAAAAATTAAAGCAAAGACAGCGTCGGTCGCGGAATTAAGACCGAGCGCGACCGTGGAGATGCGGGGTCTTGACTCCTTGACGGTCGTGGAGGAGGTGGAGATGGCGGTCCGTGGTCTGCTCGCCGGGCGCGAAGAGCAGCTACGCGTGAGGGTGACGGCACAGGACGTGCGCGAACAGGTTCGGGCGTACGTTACTTTGTCGGTGGAGGGCGCCGCGAAACTGATCGATATTGGCTACGTGCGTGTCGGTTGGATCAGGGCTGCGTTGCGGATGTCCGAGAGTGTCGGTAGGTGTTATCGATGCTTTGGGGCGGGACACACCCAGGCAAAGTGTACTGGGACAGACAGGAGGCAACTGTGCATAAGGTGCGGAGGAGCAGGACATAAGATGAGGGACTGCACAGCGGTCCCCAAGTGCGTTCTGTGCTCGGGGGCGGGGCGCGGTACGACTGACCACCTGCCGGGCTCGAAGGGCTGCCCGCTATCCCGCAGATGAGGGTGCTCCAGGCGAATATGCACAGGAGCAGGACGGCGGATGCTCTGCTATGGCAGATGGTTGCCGAGAGGGGCGCGGACGTGGTTGTTGTCACCGAACAATACGGTCCGATGCACCGAGGGTTCTGGCTCGGGGACGAAACGGGTACGGCGGCACTCTGGCTACCTGGCGGCGGTGAACTCGCGGTTGCGCGGTACGGGATCGGCTGCGGCTATGCGTGGGCTCGGATCGGCGGTTTTGTGCTGGTGAGCTGTTACCTTACTCCTAGCGATAACGTGGCGCGATTTAGGGCGAAGATGGCCGCTATCGAGGACGCTCTGGCTGGTATGGCCGGACCCTTTGTGGTGGCCGGTGATTTCAATGCCAGGGCTGTGGAGTGGGGTGATCCGGTGACGAGCACGAGGGGGAGGTGCGTCATGGATATGGCGGCCAGGTTGGGCCTGGTGGTCATGAACGCTGGCGGTGCGACCACCTTCAGGCGGCCGGGGTGCGAGTTCACCACTCCTGACATCACTTTGGTATCCGAGAATGTGTCTGGGATGATCGAAGGATGGAGGGTACTCGAGGAATATACTGGGAGATAGTATCGGAGGCGGGCGTCGCGCGGTCGCACGGTGGGAGAGGCGCGCGTGGATGGAACGTCGCGAGGTTAGACCGCGGGTCGTTCTTGGCCGGTTTCGACGGTACTACGGTTTTGGACGGTGGGGGAGACGCTGACTCCCTGGCGGGTGCTATGATGCGGCGCATTGTCCGTGGATGCTTCCGGTATATGATGCTTGTTTAGTCCAGAGCGTCTTCCCAAGACGCTGGAAAACACAGCGGCTCGTGCTTGTTAGCAATGGCAGGGGCGATCCGACCCAGCCATCGGCTTATCGGCCACTTTGCATGTTGGAGGGTGCCGGCAAGCTACTGGAGAAGCTACTGCAAAGAAGGCTGGCGGAGGCCGTGAGGATGGCTGGGGGGCTGTCGGATAGACAGCATGGCTTCAGACCTGGCAGGTCAACGCTCGGGGCGATTGCTGATGTGGTTGAGTGCTTCGAGCGCGCTCAGAGCGAGAGGCACATGGATGACGACAGGGGGAAGCTGAACCGGGTCATGATTAGGACCCGGATGTGGCTTGAGGACCACGGCTTGGAATTGGCAGGGGAGAAGACCGAGGTGATGTTGATGACGCGGGCACACATACCACTCGATGTCGGCATGCAGATAGGGGATGTGTCTCTGGTTACCCAGAGTGCCATAAGGTTTTGGGCGTCAGACTCGACTGTAGGCTGACTTACTGGGCCCAAATACGGCATGTGGCGATTAGGGCGGCGAAGATGACTGGCATGTTGAGCAGACTCATGGCGAATGTCGGAGGCTCGACACAGAGCAAGAGGAGGCTGATTATGGCGGTCACGAAGTCGATCTTGTTGCATGGGAGCGAGATTTGGGGAAATGTACTGGGTGAGAGAACCAAACGCAGGGTACTCGAGGCGGTACAGCGGACGGCGGCCCTTAGGGTTGCTTCGGCTTACCGCACGGTCTCGGGCGCTGCGGTCCTGGTGATATGTGGGGAAATACCCATAGACCTCTTGGCGCGCGAGCGGTGGGAGGCTTGGAACTCGAGGGGGAGGGCCCTGGTGTTGATTCTATTGGTCTGAGACCCCAAACTGTCCGGCGATGGCAGGACAGGTGGACCGCGGACACGGTCGGCAGGTGGACGGCGAGGCTCATTCCCTGCGTGGAAGTATGGATTCGGAGGAAATTTGGGGAAGTTAACTACTTCCTGACACAATTCCTCTCGGGCCACGGATACTTCCGAAAGTACCTGTATCGGATGGGCAGAGCAGATGTTCCCGACTGCATTTACTGTGGTATTACGGATGATGATGCAGAACACACTTTCTTCGACTGCACCAGGTGGCATACTGAGAGAGGTGCAATGGCGCAGCGGGTTGGCGGGTTCGCTCCTGCCACCGTGATAAGGAGGATGCTCGATTGTGAAGACAATTGGGACGCTGTGGCACAGTACGTGGGATACGTTCTGCGGAGGAAGAAGAGGGACCTCGATGCGCTGCTGCATAGCGGGGCCCCCTCTGACGGGGACCAGGCGATACGGGCCGGGGCCATGGCGCCGGCTGCAAACTTGGCGGACCCAGACGTGGGTGAGTGAGAGTTGTCCTGATTGGGACGTGGCTCTGGGCCTTCCCGAAGTAATGCGGAAAGCGGTCCCGGGGAGGAATCTACCCAGAGGAGGAGGAGGGAATTTTTTAGTGGCAACACCACTCGACGCAGAAGACGACGGTCTCTGTAAGTGCGAAGGCATTTTCAACCCTACCTCACACGCCAAAAAAAAAAAAAAAAAAAAAGGTAAGAATAATAACATACATGCATAAGTTAAATAAAATAAGTAAAATTAAAATGACAAAACTTATTGTAAAAGAATGTCCATAGAACTACCGTTATATGAACATTCTTCCGAAAGAGGGAGGTGTAGTATAGCATGATTGTAGTATCAACATTACCGATACTAAGTAGTAACACTACAAAACAAATAAACAAAAGAATATCAATTAATATCAAAATGTAATTCGATATCCCTGTTGTTAACTGCAGCCACACACAGTTTGGTTTTGTTGTGGCCGCAAGTATAGCAAACACAAGTGTTTCAGCTCACCTCAACCTTCGCTATAGAAAGTGAAATTAGCCCAACGGGAAATTGCTTAATAGCAAAAACACTTCTACAGCGGTTTTTAATTTAGAACACCATTCGATCGTGGATTTTGCTGAACACTAAATAATCCATGATCGAATGGTATAGCAATAGCAAATTATGTTGTAAGTATTTTAATTAGGTCACGAGTGTGCTTTTGCAAGCCACTCAATTTTAGTCATGTAGTTTTAGTATATAAGCAAAACATTTTAATAAAGAACAGAAGAATTCATTTGAAGACTCACATGCGCCTGTGTTTATTTTAAACATTACTCGGCTATCATTAGCTTGTGTTTATAAGAAACATTACACAGGTCATTAACTAAATTTTCCTCCTTTTGTTCAATGACTTGCACTTTGCCTGGTTGTGGTCTAGAGATGACTTTAGCAGTCTCGTGTGCTAAAGCGAAGGACACGATTTCTATAAAAGTGGATTTTAGGGTAGCGCATACTGTAAGCTTAACGTTAGGGTCGCGAATGACATTAGCAAATGTTTCGATTTTCAAATTGTCTAAATATGAATGATTTTCTTCAGCATAAGACCAGCACCACACGTTCAAATTCAATTACTAAGTCTTGCAGTGACTCATTTACCTTCTGCACTCTTTCGCTCAACTCGATTCGGTAAATACCACGCCTGTGTTCATCACCAGATTTACGTTGTAGTGCCAACATTATTTATTCACAATTATTTCTCTAGCGCAACGGCACTGTCTCTAGAACTTCTAATGCACTACCGAATGCATCTACGAATTTACCTTTTTTGCACGTACATATTTTCATTTTTATATTTTTCTTCTTATCTACACTATATAGTACTATATGGATATGCGTTCCTCCTCAATTACTGAGTTTATTTTTTAAAATATAAAATAAACCATTAGTTTTTTTTTGGAATATTTGTTTCTCATTTAAATAATGATTATGTACATTTTGTTGTTGTCAATAAGAATGCAATTATATTTCTTAATTTGTTGTTGTATTTACATTTAAAAACTCGTTTATTGGAAGTGCGAAACTAAAAATTACAACAACAGTGGGGTCTTTATATTCATATTAGATAATCGCTGCTTACAGAACATTTCAGTGGCAATATAGACAACAATTTAAAACCAAAATTGCTCTATATTGCTGCCAGTGGGGAAAACGGTCCTCTTCGAACAAATCCTAAAGGCTTTTTCGTTGGTGTGCCACAAGAAACAGTACGGTCGTTAATTGAAGTGGTGTTTTATAAATTAAACAAAGGCAATTGTAAAAGTGATCTTGAAAATCACTAAAAACAAAGTGGTTAAATAAATAATCTTGTGGTGCAATTAAAAATATAAAATTTTTTTATGGCATTTTTAAATAAAAACATTTCATGTTTTCAGTGCTGTAAAATTTGTGTAACCCATTTATAGAAAATTTTCGAAAAATTTATTTATATTATAATATTTTTGTGAATATTTCCCGATTTAAAAAAAAAATGTCGACTTTGGAGGAGTTTAAACAACAACTAGCGAATACAACGAAAAGTATTTCCCGCATTAAGAACCAAATTGAAGCCAATGGAGGGCGTGAAGGTAGGCCACTATCTGTAGCGGAACTGAGGTGTCGCGTAGGGCTTTTGGAGTCATATTTCAAGCAAATATTGTCATTTCAAAGTCAAATTGAAAAACTCGAACGAGATGATAACGCTAGGCCCAACATCGAAAGGTGGGAGATGGCATGATGGATGGTAGTTGCACGTTGACTACAAAACCAAAAACAGACCTGGGTTCAACTCCAGTTTCAGACTAAAATTATAAAAAAAAATCTCGCATTTTTCTGATGTGCATTAGTGTGTCAGTTGTTGTCGGAAGGTTTCAGTGACGAAGGCATAGTCACTGGTCACTGAACAATACCTGCTTCAGCTGATAGCAATCCACAATCACATCAGAACGCCCTCCTTCGTCAGTATTGTGTAGCACCGGCGAAGTGAAATAATAATAAAAATGGCTACTAAACCGAAGCTTCAGCACTGCTACTAGTATAAACAAAGAACGTGCGAAAGTAGAGCTGTAAAATAATTAATTAAGCTTCACCTCCTGTCGTTTCTCCTACTATCCTTTTCCCTATAGTTCCAGCACAATGTTTCGCATGTGCAGGAGTCATATCCTGAGTGCTGGTCCTAGATAAAAAAAAATATCCAATAGCAACTTGGTGAAGATGTACACAACGCAACTATCTCCGACTCTACAATTTGTTTCCCGCCTGCAAGCCATAAATTGACACAGCTCAAATTGCCCACATTTAGTGGTAAGTACAGTGAGTACAAAAATTGTATTACGTTGTTTATTCAAGTAATTGATCGTTAATATGGCCTATCAAATATTGAAAATTTCAATCATTTGCTCAACTTCCTTCAAGGCCAAGCACTGGAAACGGTAAAGGCTTTTCAAATCACAAATTAAAATTATCCGAAGGTTCTGGAAAGGCTAAAGACGCGTTACAACAACAGCTCGTTAATTTTTATGGAAAATATAACCACACTTTTTGAGTCTCCCGCTATGTCTACATATAACTGCGCACAATTGCGCAGGCTTGTTGATAATGTTTCTGCTCTTTACAGTTCCTTACTGTCACTTGGTTCACCCAGTGATATAGCTAACTCCATGCTTATACATATAGTAATGGAAAAGATTGATGATGACACTAAAAGAAAGTGGAAGGATTCGGTGGACTTTACCAAACTGCCGTCATGGGATGATTGCTCGAAGGTCTGGAAAGACGTTGCCAGTTTTTGGAATCGGTTGACACCAACCATACATAATTTATATATCGTTAGGCTGACAATCATCATTCCGGTAAGTCCAAAAATAAGCATTTTAAATCCGGCCATACATTTTCGGTTTCGAAACGGGTCTGTGCGCTTTATTCCAAGCCGGACCATACAATTAGTCGTTGCTCTCGCTTCAAAGATATGGCTGTAAGCCAACGTTTCGAAAATGTCAAACGCCTTGGGCTTTGTCTAAATTGCTTGTCGAAAGGGCATCAATTAAATAATTGTTCATCCTTATTCAAGTGCAAATTTTGCTCTCGCTTGCACCATAGTTTGCTTCATCGGTCTCAGCCAGCTTCCAGGCCATCGTCCCCTGCTGGTGAGCCAACTACTTCTCGTTATGCCTTGAATGAGTCTTCCGCCTCGGTCCATCACATTTAGAAAAATTCCCGCTGGAACAAGTTTTACTTGCCACTGCCATGGTTCTCGTTCGACGATGCTTCTGATTCCCTTCTTCTGATGGATTCTTGCTCTCAATTGAATTTCATCAGTGATGAGTTTTCCAAAAAATTATATCTTCCTCACGTGGCGCAAACCACTGAAATTGCTAGCATCGGAAATACTTTCAGCAGAAGCAAATATAGGTGTTCTACTGTTGTCAAATCTTGTTTTACTGATTTTGAAGCATCGCTCTCATTTTGTGTCACACATCATATTTCATACCAACCACATTCAGAATTAACCGGCGTGGAACTTGCCTCAGAATACTCAGCCCGCAGAAGAACAATTTTTCTAATCAAAATGTATTGACTTGCTTATTGGCACCGAAACATTTTTTGATATTTTGTCGGTTGGTCAAATTAAACTTTACTTTATTCCCCACCATTGAGTTTCCAAACTTAATAGTACTTCAGCAAAAATAAGAGTAGTGTTTGACGCTTCCTGTCCTACTTCATCACAGAAATCGCTTAATGATATTCTCTTGGTTGGCTCTACAATTCAGGACGATCTGTATAAAATATTGCTTCGCTTTCGTCTGCATCGCTTTGTACCGGCAGGTTCTGGATCGAAAATTTCAGTACATTTTGTGGAGAAATTCTGAGGAAGAGGAAATTCTAACCTATCAGCTGAATAATGTAACGTATGGTATGTCAGCTTCACCTTATCTCGCTATTAAAAGCCTTCATTATCTCGCGGATTGTACATAGATCAGTTCGAACTTGGCGGAACGACTATTAATCTTCGTTCTATGTGGCGCCAATACAGTCGAAGATTTAGCTCGAATAAAAGGGAATTAAATTAAATTCTAACTCGTGGTTGTTTTCAATTAGACAAATGGCATTCGAACTGTAAAGATTTCCAAGACGACAAAACCATTAAAGGGTTAAATTTTCCTGCCTCTGCTATAACCAGTGCTCTTGGAATAACCATGGGATCAGCATAGGGATGTTTTCCTTTTTTCATTTTCGCCTAAAGTTCTATTTGAGGGAAAAATCGAAAAATTTTGGCGCTATGGTCAACACCTCATAAAATCGAAAATAATTATGCAAGAACTGTGTCAAAGTTAGCTGGGACGAGTCTATTCCTCAAGAATTTCTTCTGACTTGGGAAACATTTGTCTCAGATCTCAAGATGCTTACTGCGCTTCAAATTCCTCGATGGTGCATCGCTCCTGAATATCAATCTATTCAACTATATGGCTTTTTCCGCCTCCTCAACGCGTGCTTATGGTTGCTGTTTCTATTTTCGGGTGCAATCTTCATCAGGAAATATATCAATTGAATTGTTTACTGCCAAATCCAATTACTGCCCCTACAAAAAGAAAATCTTTGGCAAACCTTGAGCTATGTGATGCGCAGTTATTAGCAAAATTGTACGCAAAAATCAAGAATCTTCTATCGTTTTCAAGTCTACAAATGTTTCTTTGGCCTGATTCTCAATTAATTCTACACTGGCTCAAGCAACACTTTTCATTTTTATCCGTTTTCGTGGGCAACAGGGTATCAGAAATTCAATGGTTAACTAATAGTTGTACGTAGCGACATGTACCAACATACTTCAACCCTGCTGACATCGTTTCTCGTGGTAAAACTGTTACCAAGGACTTGCCTCATCTATATTGTTCAATGAACTAGCTCAATTCAATTACTCGCTCAAGATGATACTAAATGGCCTACAAAAAAAATCTGATATACTATCTGAAGAAAATAAGCAAGAAATCGACAAGAAAAACAGTCTTTTATGTAGAGAAAAACTCTAACTATATATTAGATTCTATTGAGAAACATAGATCATATCTTATGGCTTAAATTTGCTTAAAGTCGGAGGTCGTTTGAAATTCACTGCTGTTTCCGATGGCCAAACACATCCTATAATTCTACCTAGCAAAAATCAGTTTGTTGAATGTTATATTCGCTATCTGCATATCAACAATTACCATGCTGCGCCTAAGGCTCTAATGTCTCTCATACGACAGCGGTTTTGGATCATCAACTGAAGGAAATTATGTCGCCGTATTGTTAACTCAAGCCCATAATGCAATCGCTATCGTCCAAAACTCTTACAACAAATGATGTGAAATTTGCCAGTTGAACGTCGTAATCCTTCAAGGCCTTTCGCAGGATGTGCTGTTGATTTGTGTGGTCCCTTCAACACTTATCTACGAATCAGGAAGGGTTCCCTATAACACTTACTTAGCAGTGTTCATTTGTCTCGGAACTAAAGCAGTTTATATAGAAGTCGTGTCAGATCTATCCACTGACGCCCTTATTGCCGCTCTTAAAAGAATGATCGGTCAAATAGGTCTGCCCAACGATATATTTTATGACAATGCCACAAATGTTGTTGGAGCAAATTCTAAGTAGGTTGAACTTAAATTGTTCGTTTTTGAACCCAAAAATTCAAATCATATGGTAAATTATTGCTCGAACCAATTTATTAACTTTCGTTTTATTCCCCCTACGGCACCACATTTTGGCGGATTATGGGAGGCGGCCGTGAAGTCTGCCAAGGGTCACTTAACCAAACCGCTTTTCAACGCAAGACTAACATTCGAGGAGCTTACAACAGCTATGGTTTAAATAGAGGCGATCTTAAACTCAATACCCATTTCACCTCTGTCTTCCGATCCCAGTGACTTTCAAGCTTTTCCTCGAGGCTATTTCCTTATAGCCCAGAACGTGAAGTCCCTACTAAAGACGTAAACAATCTTCAATATTAATCTAGTATTAGCGCAATTAAGCAACGCTTTTGGAACAAGTGGTCGCACGACTATATAAATGAGTTCCAGGGTCGCAACAAATGGACTGCCTCTAACTCAAATATTTCGGATGGTTCTCTGGTTATTTTAAAAGACAAAAATTTACCTCCGCAGCGATGGGTCATGGGTAAAATCATCAATGTTATTCAGTTGTTGTCGCAAGGTTTCATTAGCGAAGGCATAGTCACTGTTCACTGAACAGTAACTTCTTTAGCTGTATCCAATCCACAGGCACATCAGAACGCTCTCCTCGTCGGCATTTTGAAGCACCGGCGAAGTAAAATAATTACTAAAAATGGCTACTAAAAACAAAGCTTCAAAAATTTAATACGTCTCGGTAGCATCAGAGGCGCTACAACACTAGTATAAACAAATAACGGGCAAAATCAGAATTGTAAGATATTGAGGCTTCACATCCTGTCATTTCTCCCACTATCCCTTTCCTCTAGTTCCAGCACAATACATCGCTTGTGTAAGGGTCATCTCTTGAGTGCTGGTCCAAGATAAATAAAAAAAAAAATAAATACATTTTTTAACAAAGAACTGTACTGTAAAACTTGAAACCAAAAGGCCAGCATCAACATTTGTTTGGTCGCGTATCACGTTCGAAATTTCTGCCGACAGAACATTTTAGTGGCAATATAGGCAATTTAAAACCAAAATTGCTTTTCATTTCTGCCGGTGGGGAAAACGCTCCTCATCGAACAAATACTTTATGAGAATATCAAATAATAATATATTTCATATATTAAATTAAATTATAATATTTTTCAAGCTTAAAGTAATGTTATTGTAATTTTAATTTGTTCAATATTTCGCCCCTTCTTTGTGTAGCTTCTTCAGGAAATTGGTTTTGAAATTGGAAATTGTTCCTGAAGAAGCTCGAACGATCTCGTGTGACATCGTGGGCCAGGCAGTTAAATATCAAATAATAAAAATTGCATAAATCTACAGCAATGTACTCTTTCAAGTTTATAAATCAGCCGATGCATTTATTTGTACGAAAATCCATTTTTATCACGTATCCTGAAGATCACCAATGAATGAAATACGAAGTTGCCTTCGAAAAAACTGTGCTGAATTTTTTTTTTTTTTTTTTTTTATCTGGAACCAGCACTCAGGAGATGACTCCTACACATGCGAAGCATTGTGCTGGAACTATAGGAAAGGGATAGTAGGAGAAACGGCAGGAGGTGAAGCTCTGCTTTCGCACGTTCTTTGTTTATACTCATAGCAGTGCTGAAGCTCCGGTTCAGTAGCCATTTTTATTATTTTCCTTCGCCGGTGCTACACAATACCGTCGAAGGAGGGCGTTCTGATGCGATTATCGATTGCTATCAGCTGAAGTCGGTATTGTTCAGTGACCAGTGACTATGCCTTCGCCACTGAAACCTTCCGACAACAACTGACACACAAAGACACACTAATGCACATCAGAAAAATGCGAAATGTTTATTTTTATTTTAAAATTTTAGTCTGAAACTGGGGTTGAACCCAGCCAGGTCTGTTTTTGGATTTGTAGTCAACGTGCAGACTACCATCCATCGTGCCATCGCCACTTACTGCTGTCTTCAAAAGTCTCTAGAATTATGTTATATCTTGTTCATATTGAAAAAATTCCGCTTCTTAAAAGTGGAAGTAAAGTTGAAATATCAAATTATAGAGAAATTTATAAAGTAAATGTCATTCGCAAATTTCTAGAAATTATATAAAGTGATAGCCTTTCTCACCAAACTTGTTCAACATGGTTCCTCAACAACTGAAATTCTAGAAGTTACAACTTTTTAAATGGTAGTCAAACAGATGCAATTTACACAGATTAAAACCATAGTAAGGCCTTTGACAAAGTGAATCATCAAATCATCGCTTAGGGGATTTAGTAATACAACATTAAAGTGGCTGAATTCAAATATGTGTAATAGAACGCAACAAGAGACGTTCAGAGATGTTATATCGAAGGACATTGATGTTCCTTCTGGAGTTCTCCAGGGAAGTCGCCTGGAGCGCATATAGTTTACTTTATTCTTTAAATAATCTCATTGCCGTTATTTTGAATTCAAAGTACTTATATATGCTGACGATGTAAAAATTTTTAAAACTCTAAAAAATGATAATGGTCATATTTTGCTGCAGTAATAAATTATTTCAATGGTGTCAGATGAATCAAATAGAACAGAATACCAAAAAAAAAGTAAACATATTGTCGTCCGGAGGTTTATGTGCTCCATATACCATTTTCACAATTTTGAGTTAAGGATGACTAAATGTTCGGTCTGCATGGCCCGGTAACCCCAGCACACGCAGATTGCTCAATTCTACCTAGCCCGGTCAGATTGTAGGCCCTGCCGAGCGCCATACCCACCCACCAGATAAGGTAATCATAGGATAATAACGGTCTAACCATGGCACTGTATGTCCAGAGGACGATCTTAGCCTTAAGACCCCACCCCACCTCCTACCGAACATACTCTTACGGACAATTACCTAACACTCGAAGATTTCTGTAAGATCTGTGCTCCAAGTCGAAGAAGGCTGAAAGCAGGGTGCTTGTACCTCCTGATGAAGAGTACCAGCTCAGTACATATCTCATATTTTACCGCCACTATGCTGTTTAGTGAGGGTGGTTCCAGCACAATGCTTCGCATGTGATGGTCCGAGATAAAAAAAAAAAAAATTTTAGCAATTTTTCCATTCGCGTACTTTTTTTTGCTAGAGATATTTTTGAGAGTACCTTTTTTTAATTAAACAAAATTTACTCCACTACTTGGAAAGTAAACAAACGGACCTTATATTCGATATGAATACAATTTAAAAGTTGCCAAGCAAATAAGTATGATAGCATACTGCTATTTAGATGAAATGAAGCGGGTTAAATATGGTGAAATTTTAATACAGTCGTTGACCATGCCATTTTGAAGAGAAAAAAATGTATTAATGCACGAGCAAATGCTCGATTGTTTTCCAAACTATATCATGTTGCCTAGAATGACAATGTTTAAATACAATTAATCACAGGGTCAACATTTCATTTTGAACAGCGTATTATAAAAATCCTCAACGTTCAATATATTCCAAATGTAGACATTTTCGGTATAGATCATTACATTGCAATGATTTGAGACATATCGCGATGATAAAAAGCTTTTGGGTCGTCTTTTCCAGTCATCGGATTTGAACCAAATCTATTATAACAGATTTGATTCGTTTTAAAATGAAAGATTTTATGATCTGAAAGTCGTCTGTGAGACTAATGACAAAAAATTAAAACATTTAAGAAAGCAAACCGTGGATGATAAGTACATACAATAACAAATATGGAATATTTTGTCAATAGTATAATTATGTGAACAGTTTTCTCTCACCGTACATTAATTACCTTTGATAAATTTTTTGGTGGGTCATTAATATGAATGCCACCAATTTCAATTACCGCAGGTACTAACGGCCTTATGGGTTTCTCGCTGAAATGATGACTGAACAAAACCATGGCTACACGTTCCTTCGCTTTATCGTAACTGGCATATTTGTCGGGCGGAAAACTTTCACTAAAATGTAAAAATAAATAAGTAGCATTATTTTATAATTTATGGAAGGAAATGTTAAACAAAAACTTTAGTATACATAGTACATACAGTATATATGTATACATACAGCGATTTGCTTAACAGACACTATTTCATCGACGGTTACGTCCATTTTCACAATGTCTGATTAAAACTTAATTGGAACTTTAACAGTCGGTTAACTAAAAATATATTTCACAATGTATGATTAACTTTTAACTGACACCATTTAACGGAAAAGTGTCTGTTAAATTTAACCGAACAAAATGTGGCGGTTAACAATATAATCGACACCTATGCATAGCTAATTTTAATTGATAAATAGAAAAAATGTACACATGTGAAGAATGAAAAAGCAACGCGTATATTTTTTCAATGTTTATAATTTTAAAACTTTGAAACAAAAAAAGAAATCTTGCTGTGATATTAGAGGCTCTACAAAAAACTTTTTAACATGTGTATATCTTAATATTTTTATAGACCAATATTTTACCTGTCTCACTTGTTTTTTTTAATGTTCCAAGCTGGAACAATTTGTTGCTTATGAATATTCTGACATTTCCTTTCAGTATACTTCAATGTTTTTTTTCACAAACATTAAGATTTTTTTCTATTTTCTGTCATTATAGTATTTTTCGTAAACAAACACAAAAAAATATTGCCATACTTATTAGCGAATTCTTTTGTTAAGTAACTGAAGGATGGTGAAACTGAAATCATTAACCGTCGATTAAAATTCATATGCATACATATTTATGTATGTGTTGTATGTATACAAAAATAACAGAAAAAATACACAATGTCTTTAATGCTTTAACTTCGGAATTTATCAAAAGTTGTAGTCAGTCAAACATAAGAATGATCGAACATGTCAACTTCTGTAGTACTACGTTGTGTTTACTTTTATGTTTTTAAAGTCTACAAAAACTACGACTTCTTGCAACTTCTTGTTTTTGTATTATACTTCAACTACAACTGTTTGAACTTTACGTTTTTTTAATTTTCTTTGACTTCGACTCCTTGTATTTTAAGTAGCAGAAGCAAAAGTAGTAGACAAAGCAACTCCACATATCAGAAGTTTTTAAACGCTGATTTTTATAACTATACATTTCCTATAGAAGGCAATACAGGCAATAATTGCCTGAGTGTTGCTTCTCTTTAGATGGTCAGATATGGTCAGATATATACAAGGTAAAGACAATTCTTATGGGCAACCGCAGAAGTCTTACTTACAGCGAGTCCATTCTTAGGGCTTACACCCGCTCATAACTAAAGTAAGCAAAGATTCTTTGCGAGGACTGATCAGTGTGTGGGGTAAGGTTGCCAGTTGTATGGATTTTCGCGGGATTTTACAGTGTTTTCCAATAAAATCACGCGTAACGCGCGGTATTTAACACTCCCGGTTTACATGCAAATTTATATGTATCAAAATAATTTTTTAATCTTTAAAAAGAAAGCGCACAAATGAGTGAAATAGAAAAAAAAAAGTTTTAATTGTAATTAAAAAAAGTTAAAATGAATTGAGAATAAGGGAATTCATGATTAAAAAATGGAAAAATTCTGTTTATGGCAAATTCGCAGTATGCAATATAGAATATAACTGTGAACATGGCGGGAAAAGTGAAATAAAAAAACATGTATTGACTAAAGCTCATATCAAGGAGTTTCAATAGGATGCCATACTGTTAAGCATACTCTTAGCAACAACTCTGGGGACTGTTTAACCAAACTGACTCTTTAACTGGCAATCTTAGTGTGGGGTTTATTAAGCCCGATGGTTCCTGGATTACCTCAAAGGGTAACGGTTTCCCTTGATGCAGATGCTGTGAAGACATCTTCATCTTCACAGTTCTTTGTTTTAACAAAATCATATAATAAAATGAACTATTATTTGTTCAAATCTTTTATAAAACAAATTTCAAACTTTTTTCACTGCTCCGAAACATTTATTTGTACTTTCTTATTGTTTATTTAGGACACAG
Organism: Dexiosoma caninum; assembly: GCA_963924685.1. Taxonomy (NCBI): domain Eukaryota; kingdom Metazoa; phylum Arthropoda; class Insecta; order Diptera; family Tachinidae; genus Dexiosoma; species Dexiosoma caninum. The sequence continues at coordinate 58,797,517 of OZ004725.1, forward strand.
TTGATAGTTTGTTTACTCTCACAACACCCAAAGAGTGATCCAATTATAGGTGTGTTTTTTACTTTTCTGGTAAAGTTCCGTAAAATGAGAGGAAACTATAATTAGAGACAAAATTGTACAAATGTAAGAAAACGCAAAAAACCATAAAATTTGCCATAAATTTGCCACGTGCATAACAAAAGTGCCCAAATAAATTTTATTTTAGCGATTTTAGACGCTTCAAATGCATAATATTTGAAAAGCAAAATATTTGAATCGTTGCAACGTCTGTAAAATGTGGACGAAAATAAATTGAAAAAAAAAGTAAAATCCTTTTTTTTACTAAATATATACAAAATGTATATATACAAATATGTATATATACTTCCAACTTCAAATTTATTTGAAAAATCCTCTTGTTTTTTAAATAAAAACTTTTGCAGTTTCTTTGCAAATTTTCTGATTAATTTAATTAAATAAAAAACAGCCGATAATTTAATTCTAAACCAAACTTACCCAAAGATAAAGTTCGTGCAACTTTGTACAGAAAATGAAAAATTTTACTCTCTACTTTTCTCACAAAATTGCACTAAAATTTTTATCTTGAACGCTTTTGGGTAAATTTAGAGCATTCCATCTTACACGTAATTCACTCAAAGATAAGCTTGTTGAACATTTCTCGCAATTGAAGTGATCTAGATTCTGAATATATATAATCAAATTCATGCGCAATATAACTTGCAATTTATATAGTAGCCTTATCTAATAATTTAAATAATATTATAACTATTATATTTTTCGTGAACAATATTTCTAGCTTATTTGTTGCCTATATAAAATCTAAAATAGAAATGTGTATGTGTAATAAAAAAAGTAAACTCATGGATTGTTATGTTTTTGTTTATAAATTTATGGTTTTTTGTTCGTATTCAACTTCAATTCTCGATTGATTAGTTAAATTTTCAACATAAGAATCTTCAATTTGTAGTAAAAAATTGGGAAAAGAACATTGGTGAGCTAAGTAAGCATTAGCGAAATAGTACTATATGGATATGCTTCCTTCTCAATTTTTGAATTTGTTTTTACATAAAAAAATACTTTATGGAAATACCATAAAGTATGTACATTCACATATTTTTTCGGGAAAAAGCACAATTTCAAAATTAGAATCATATATAAATAAAATAAATTTGCACGAGTTCGGGTAATTTTTTTATGCACCTGGAACATACCTAATGTACATGACCATGTACAATTACAAATCTACACACATGCATACATCCATAAAAACACAATAATTTGGCTTATAAAGGGTGTCCCAACAAGAACGCAAGATTTAAATTTTAACGAACTGCCTTCGCGGTCCATGGTCAGCTGGCTTCAGTTCCTGAGTCAATTGAACTTTGTATGCATGAAGATGCAAATCTTTCGTCAAAATTCGCAGCATAGTGGATTTGGAGACACCAATTTGCTGAGCTCGGTGTCGAATTGAGGTGGATGTAGTTTGAGCGACATCATCATGTACAGCTGCGACATTTTCGGTCCATAGACCTGGTCGAAGGCGCGTTGTTGTCTTTACATCACTAACAGACCCAGTTTCGGCAAATTTATCCATTAATCTCTTTACAGTTGACTCTTTTGGAGCCCAAATTGATCGCAATTTGCGAACTGTAGAGCAAAACATTTTGGCAAAACAATTTCACAATGAGAATGCGTTGTTCATTTGTGTAGCGCTCCATTTTTACTAACCTCGTACCTTCTACTAGCAAACAATAACAATTGTTCACATGTCAAACAATGACACTTCGAATGGCGCCAAATTTAAATCTTGCGTTCTTGTTAGCACACCCTTTACATGTTAATTAAAGAAACCTCAAATAATTTTAAACTAAATCATGAAATAAAATTAACTAATATTTGTTCATTGCATTGTTGGGAAACTTTTAATTTTACTTCATTATTGTTTACTTATAAACCAGCTGATTGTTTGTTCTTCTCGCCCAAACTAGCCCGAAGAAATAGTACGGGCTGTTTCGTGCAAGAAGAACAAGAATATTACTCTCTCAAAACGTCTCTCATTTACCCAATTTTTGTGTAAGAAAACGCTTTCTGGTAAGATTGGGCGCCCGAGGGTGTCCAATTTAGAGTAAAAAAAACACACCTTATATTAGGTCAGTGAGACCCTACAACAACGCAATAATACCAAAAACAACAAGTGTTTGCACATTGCATACTTTTCTACAGTGCTGCCAGATAAAATTCTCAAAAAATCCTCAAAATCCCGAGAAAATAGGAAAAAGTCGTCAATTCAACTGTGAAAAATCGAACAATGGAAAATGTATATTTTAAAAACACTTTTTTTGGATTCAATAAGAAGCAATCAACAATAAGAGAGGGTGGCGATGGCACGATGGATGGTAGTCTGCACGTTGACTACGAATCCAAAAACAGACCTGGGTTCAACCCCAGTTTCAGACTAAAAATTTTAAAATAAAAATAAACATATCGCATTTTTCTGATGTGCATTAGTGTCTCTTTGTGTGTCAGTTGTTGTCGGAAGGTTTCACTACCGAAGACATAGTCACTGGTCACTGAACAATACCGGCTTCAGCTGATAGCAACCCACAATCACATTTGAACGCCCTGCTTCGTCGGTATTGCGTACCACCGGCGAAGTAAAATAATAATAAAAATGGCTACTGAACCGAAGCTTCAGCGCAGCTACGAGTATAAACAAAGAACGTGCGAAAGCAGAGCTGCAAAACTAATAATTAATTCAGCTTCACCTCCTGTCGTTTTTCCTACTAACCCTTTCCTATAGTTCCAACACAATGCTTCGCATGTGTAGGAGTTATCTCCTGAGTGCTGGTCCTAGATAAAAAAAAAATCAACAATAACAATTCATCATTCATAACAATACATACATATATACATATATATATATGCACGTATCTATATACATTATATAATGTAAAGTAGCTGTAAATTTTACAAAAAAATATCAAGTCGTACAGACAATATTAAATATTTTATATCATCATAAAAACGATCTCAAATTTATTTATAGTTAAATTGCTGCTGCACTTAATTGATTTCACAAAATAATAGTTTACTTATTTTCTGCAATGTTATCTATATAACATGCAAAAATTGGGGATATTTAGACCAGTGCAAAAATCGTAATCTTTCTATATTGAGGGTGGCGAGGGTTGAAGTAGTCTGCACTTTGACTACAAAACGAAATATTTTTCGAAACATCTCGCATTTTTCTGTTGTGCATTTGTGTGGCTTTGTGTAAGTGTTCTGGGAAGGTTTCAGTGGCGAAAGCATAGTCACTGGTCACTGAAGAGTAACGGATTCAGCTGTATCCAATCCACAGGCACATCAGAACGCCCTCCTTCGTCGGCATTGTGTAGCATCGGCGAAGTAAAATAATTACTAAAAATAGCTACTAAAATCGAAGCTTAAAAATTTAATACGTCTCCTTGACATCAGAGACGTTACAACACTGCTATAAAAAAACAAATAACGTGCAAAAAAATGCTGTTGTAAGATACAATCCTTTTCCTCTAGTTCCAGCATAATGCACCGCATGTGTAGGGGTCATCTCCTGAGTGCTGGTCCAAGATAAAAAAAGTATATACATATATATTATTTAAAAATTCTTAACCTTTTAAGAAGCGGTGATGACTTTGCATTGTAGAACAATTTTTATATAACTTAAAAACGAATTAAGTTTTCCATTATTTATTTCAAATTGAAAGTAAGAAAAAAAGTATATTCCACCGAAGACCGGTCATGCAAAGAAGCTTTTGTTAGTGAAGCCAGTGTTTGTTATAACATAGAGGAGAAAATTATGTAATTTTATTTTTATTACACTTTTCTGTGAAAAATACTTACGTAGTGTATTTCGGAAAAATTTCGATGTAAAAACTGTATTTACATTTGAAATATTGAGCATTTTTAAATAAATTTTTAATATATAGATAGATATTCTAAAAATCTTTCAAATGATACAAATATGGATCATATATGTTGAGAAATGTAGTGAAGAGTTGCACTTTTACATGGAAACTTCCATGTTCCAAATCTCGAAAACTAAGCGTTGTCGCCAACTTTTTACTGCACACTTTCTTCTTATTTGTCAATTTTCTATAACCTTATATAATTTATTTTTCCATTTGGTGAGGTGGTGGTAAACCAGATTTGTTCCTCGGCCTATCGAATTACTCCCTGCATTCTCGCCATGTTTAAATTCTCTAGATCTACTAGAAGTCCGGTTCTAATCTTGCCGAGGATTACAAGCTCTACCTTTGAAAGATCCTTCCTTGTTAAAGCCTGTAGGCTATGGAATTCGTTGCACCCCCCACCCCCTTGATATCCTGGATACTGCCTATATTTTCCCTTAAATTTAGCTTTCTTTTAATTATTAATGCTTTAACTATTTAATTAGCTATTACAATTTGTTTTTTTTTCTCCCTTCTAGTATATAACTTTGTTATTTTTTTTATTTTGTTATTAGTTACTACTTACTACTAATACTAATGTTTTCTATGTACATATATGTATATACACATAAGTACATATTTATGTTCTATATTTTTATTATAGATTTGTTATTTTTAATCAAACTTACTTGTTAATCATATGTATATGGCCCTATGAGCTCGATAAATAACAAATGAAATGAAATGAAAAAAAATTTAATCGTCAAAATGACGATAAATCGTAAAATCTGGCAGCCATGTTTCTCTAGCAAAAAAAAAATAAAAAAAATGTATATTTAAATGTAAATATTGTAAAATATTTTTGAATTTTATACATTTTGTTAATATTGTAAAAAAATTTTAAAATATTTTGAATCATATTCTTTTCACAATTTTTATGAGACATGTTATGTTAGAAAAGTTTTTATATATATAAACTTCAAAAAAGAAAAAAAAAAAAAAAAATTTAAAATAAAAAACTTCCTGAAGATGTTAACCGAAGGTTAACGAAATATCGAGAATAAATAAAAATATAAAAAAACCTTAAAGCTTGAAAAAATAGATTGTTAAAATAATAAAAAAGGTTAAAAAAAAGTATTAAGAAAAAATAAAAATAATTTCTAAAAAGAAACTTCCTAAATTTTATTATTCGTATAATATAATCCATATATTTTGTAAAATTTATTGCAATTATGATTACTGCAAAAGGTTTGCCATAGCTATAGCCAAATAAGGAAAGTAAACAATTTTTGACAAGTAGGCAGTGTGTGATCATGAGCCAAACACACGAAGAATTTCTCGCCGTCGTTTTTACTTTATTCCCTTTTGAAGTAACGTTAAAAAACATTTTACATTCATAACATGATTTTTAGTTGTGCGTCTTTTCAATTTGAATTTTTTTTGCAGTCAGGGTTGATTTTTATTGTTTAATCCGTTAAACAGCTTTATTTGATTTTTCGCACTAAAAAATATATTAAAAATTATTGAATTCAAATTCAAAAATTTAATTATTAACAGTGAAATATTTAGAATATCCAATCTGACTAGTAGAGCTTATCAATATTTAATAATTACGCATAAATATTAAAAAAAAGCAAATATAAAAATTGAAGCAATTCTTTATCTAACTGAAGTGGCAATTGAGAATTTAGACAAGGAAAATAGTGATAATGAAGTTTGATTTTGGTGTTATACGAGTATGCAGAAGAAAAAAAAAGAGAATGGGTAAAAAAAAAGAGTGGCGTAAAGATCGTGTGGAACGAGGTTAATTTTCTTTTCTAATGAATGACATGATGGCAAATCTTCATTATTTTTTTTTTCAATTTAATTTTTAACTTACGCATAAATTTGCCCCATTTGGGCATCTTGAATTCTGTGTATGAATAAGTCCAGACCTACGTGCAGAACGTTTTTTAATCTAAACATAAATCCCATTGAATCTTCGCTCGTAGTACTAAGTATCGTCAATACCGTATACGATATTTCTAAGGGACTACCGATCATATTCAAGATATTCGATGTTAATATATTGGGCCACAATAAAGCCACGGGACAATCAAAGTGTTCAGCTATGCCTAGGAAGTAATCACTAAATAAATATCCATACATCATCAGATCATATTTATTTCCAGGATTATGCAGTAATTCTTGAAATTTCTGATCCTCCATTATAAGTGCCAATTGGGAAGAAATATATTTCAGCAATTGTAGCATTTGAAGTTTCTCAAACCCTTTCATTTTGGTTATTGTAATGACGTAGTCCAAGTCGACAGAACCCTTTTGCAATTGAATATGAGTTATATGGGGATGTAGCCAATCTGATTCTAAAGGTAACACTGACACAACAGTAACATTATGATGACGTTCTGCCATGGCATTGACGGCAGCCATTTCAATGATTAAATGTGAAGGACTGAATGTGGGTAAAAATGCCAAAATATTTTCTGCCTCTGAGTTTTGAGGAGCCACAAAAACCATTAAACATAGAATTGTTACAAATTTCCAATTTCTTATCATTTTCCTTTTTTGTAGGTTTTTATTATTATTATAAATGTTAAATGTTGATTAGATAGATTTCAATTGTACGTCTTTCTTACGTATATTTGATGAGACTACTACCAGAATTAAGCTGATAAAATATTTGATGGCAATGGTTTCCACATTTTGAAATAGTTTAAAATTAATAATTTGTGTTATAATCAAAAATTGCTTTTGCTCGACCAAATGCGATCAGTTATGACGGCGAGTAAATTTTTTAAATTTAATTATCTGAGCATGAACGAATGCGAGAATGAATAGATCGCGCACTTCAAGGAAATTTATATTCGCTAACTTAAGCGCATGATACACGATCAATGTTCACATTCAATATTTGTCATTGTGTGCGAAAAATAGTCACACATATTCGCTCTGTGTAATATTGACGAATATCAAAATGGTTTTGATATTCATCACAATATTGAAGCAGTTTGACGTAGTGTGGCAATGTTGTTGTCAATATTCATTTTATTTCTGGTAACTTTGAGTGCACATCGTAGTTGTGACGCATTACATATAGAGTAAAAAATTTTTGTAATTAAATTAATTGAAGTATATCGCTCATTAATGGATTTTTGGAACGTGCAAATTAAAAAATATAGCGACAAAAACAAAAAAAGTTATCATCAGTGCTTTTTTTTAATAAATAAAGGAATAAATAGATATGTATTTTGCCGACGGTAACTTCAAAAAATGTTTTGCCGATGGTAATTTCTATATGTTGGCACTTGGAAAAATCCAAAAAAAAGAAAATTGATCAGAAATGTTGACGTAGTGTGTCAGAGGCTTCAATATATATACTAACACAAAGACAAATATTGAAGCTGAATACTGATGCGTGTATCATGCGGTTTATGCACTTATGACAGTAACTCGTTAAATATGTGGGCCATTTCAAGTGAAGCAAAATGTTAATTTTTTAAAATTCACCTTTTACATAGCAAAATTTTTTTTTGTGAATAATAAATAACAAAAATTGTTTTCTTGCCCTCTCCATACAAAATAACAAAAGTAGTATTTTTTACTGCGTAGCTGGTTTTATAAACACCGGAAATCGGGATTTCCTGATTTTGTGCTTAAACTAACAAACCTTGTTGACAGTTTTTTAATTAAAATACACATAACGTCGTGCCTAAGTTATCTTCATGTATATTACAAAATCGAAAAAGTGAGATAAGAACGTTTCCTGTGGTGAAGTAGTGCTATTCTCAGGTATCCGTAATATCTTATGATTTTTGAGATCTAACGGATCCATTTTATTTTATATCCACATTTGTGAAACATTTAATGCGTTATGATCGTATATAACATAATTGTGGATATACAGTAAACAGCGTATGAAATGAGGGTGGCGATGGTCGAAGTAGTCTGCACGTTGACTACAAAATGAAAATTGTTCCTGGGTTCAACCCCAGTTTTAGACTCATAAAAATATCTCGCATTTTTTCTTTGTCGCAAGGTTTCTGTAGCGAAGGCATAGCCACTGGTCACAGTAATAGCTTCAGCTGTATCCAATCCACAGACACTTCAGAACGCCCCCCTTCATCGGTATTGTGTCGGCGAAGTAAAATAATTACTAAAAATAGCTACTAAAAACGAAGCTTCAAAATTTAATACGTCTATTGAGAAACGTTACAACACTGCTACAAAAACAAATAACGTGCACTAAGCAGTGTAAGATAGGGAAGCTTCACCTCCTTTCATTACTCCTACTATCCCTTTATTCTAGTTCCCGCACAATGCACCGCATGTGTAGGGGTCATCCCCTGATTGCTTAATTACAATTGAAAAAAGTTTGCGTTTTCTTAAGTGTGTGAACACGTATATACATAGGTATCTAAAAAGTTCTTTCGGATGTAGTCCACAACGGTCATTTATATTGATGGAATGTAAAAGAATGCAGTTTTGTTTTGATTAAATTCAATTTATTATTACGAAATTAAAACTTTATCACTCGTGTAATAATAGTCAAAATAAAAATTATTTTTCCAAAAAATTATATATTCTTGAGATATATTTTTTTGAGCATGTTTTTAGTTCAAGAAACTATTTTTTATTCAGACGGTTTTTGTTGTTACCCATCATACTTTTTGGTTGGGCTAAAATATCATCTATGGCTCTAGGAAGCTTTCTGTTGAATATAAATTAAATCGTATGAAATATGAATTATATATGTATATTAATTAGATAAAAAAAATTTTAATTTGTATGCTTTGGTTTAGTAGACATTTTTAGTAATTATTTTATTTTGCCGGTTCTACCCAATACCGACGAAGGAAGGCACTCTGATATGCCTGTGTGCCTGTGTATTCATATCATTTCAAGCCGGTACTGTTCAGTGACCAGTGACTATGCCTCCGCTACTTTTCTGAACTTCACGTAAAGGTTGTTACGCACGACGAATATTGTCATACGTTTCTATTGTGAGCACTTTCATACAAACAAATGAGTTTTATTTTCTTCGACAAATATTCGTTACGAAAAATTCGTAATTCTTCCCAGTTGTGTTTATAATTAATGTAATTATTTTTAATTTTTCTGTGATAGAATTTGTTGAAAGGTGATTTGGAAGATTGGAGTCCGCGTAGTTAGATGTTTTTGGCATTTTGCGTATCTTTTTTATTTTTGATTTGTAAAATTTTTATATTTCTTAATAGTAATTACTCTGTTTTTTGGTCGCAGTGCTTCCTGGTCCAATAATAATAATAATACTCTGTTTTTCTATGATTTGTGGGTATAAAATATTTTGGAATTCCTTAAGTTTTGTAATGTATTTGTGGCAGCCCATAACTTGTCAAATGTGAAGGCTTAAAATCTGACAGGTCGATTTTTTAAAGTACATATAACAACATTTGTTATATTATATATATTCGGTAGAGGGCGCCGCAAAGCTCGTCGATGCTTTGGTGCGGGACACACCCAGGCAAATTGTACTGGGGCGGTTTAGGGCGAAGATGGCCGCTATCGAGGACGCTCTGGCTGGTATGGCCGGACCCTTTGTGGTGGCCGGTGATTTCAACGCCAGGGCTGTGGGGTGGGGTGACCCGATGACGATTACGAGGGGAGGTGCGTTCTGGACATGGCGGGCAGGTTGGGCATGGTGGTCATGAATGCCGGTGGCGCGACCGCCTTCAGGAGGCCGGGGTGCGAGTTCACCACTCCTGACATCACTTTGGTATCTGAGAATCTGTCTGGGATGATCGAAGGATGTAGGGTGCTCGAGGAGTATACTGGGAGTGATCACCAGTATATTGAGTTTCGGGTAGTATCGGACACGGACGCCGCGCGGGCGCCCGGGAGAAGCGGCGCGCGTGGTTGGAACATCGCGAGGTTCGACCGCGGGGCGCTCTTGGCCGGTTTCGACGGTGCTACGGTTTTGGACGGTGGTGGTGACGCTGACTCCCTGGCGGGTGCTATGATGCGGCGCATTGTCCGCGGATGCGATGCGTCGATGGCTCGCTTGTCGTGGCGAGCGGGGAGGCGACCTGTGTAGTGGTGGACACCAGTCCCTGCTGGGCTCAGGAGGGACTGCCTCCGCAATAGAAGGGTTTACACTAGGGCTAAGGGGGCAGGCGAGGCTCTGCTGGAGGGCCAAGAGTACAAGCGGTCTCGCGGGGCGTTACGTCGTGCGATTATGGCGAGCTAAAGGGCGAAATGGGAGGAACTTCGGAGCAACCTGAACCGGGATCCATGTGGACTCGGCTATAGAATCGTGACGGCTAAATTAGGAGCGAACCGTGCTGGAGTGCAGTTGAACGGCGCGCGGATCGACGCGATTGTGGGAGGCCTGTTCCCCACGCACCCTCCGTTGGGCGACGAACATGGGCCCTACACCGATGGGGTGCCACCGCCTTTTACCGAGGGGAAGCCGAGGGTTGCCGCCGGAGCTTTTAGGACGGGTAAGGCCCCTGGCCCGGATGGGGTACCGTCGGAGGTGCTGAAGATCCTGGCTGAGAGCAGCCCGGAAGCATTGCTTCCGGTATATAACGCTTGTTTGATCCAGGGCGTGTTTCCAAGGCGCTGGAAAACACAGCGGGTTGTGCTTATTGGCAAGAGCAGGGGCGATCCGACCCAGCCATCGGCCACTTTGCATGTTGGATGGTGCCGGCAAGCTGCTGGAGAAGCTACTGCAAAGAAGGTTGCCGGAGGCCGTAAGGATGGCTGGGGGCTGTCGGATAGACAGCATGGCGCTCGGGGCGATTGCGGATGTGGTTGGGTGCTTCGAGCGTGCACAGGGTGAAAGACGCAATTTATCCGAAGCGCATAGTTGTTCTGGCTACACCCCACGTTCGGAATGCCTTCAACAGCCTACGATGGGCTGATGTTGTGGAGGCGCTACGGGGGAGGTGCCGTATTCCCGGATACTTGTTGAGAATTCTCCGTAGTTACCTGGACGATCGGGTGCTATTGTACGATACGCCGGCGGGTCTGAGGAGCAGTACGATCATGTACGGCGCGGCCCAGGGTTGTGCTGGGCCCGGACCTATGGAATCTGGCCTACGATTGGATCTTTGGTGTGTAAATGCCCGAGGATGCTCAACTCGTGGGATACGCGGATAATATAGCGGCGGTGATCTTGGCGAGGGATATGGATGACGCCAGGGGGAAGCTGAACCGGGTCATGATTATGACTCGGATGTGGCTTGAGGACCACGGCTTGGAATTGGCCGGGGAGAAGACCGAGGTGATGTTGATGACGCGGGGTCACATGCGGATAGGGGAATGTCTCTGGTAACCCAGAGTGCGATAAGGTATTTGGGCGTGAGACTCGAGTGCAGGCTGACTTATTGGGCCCTAATACGGTATGTGGCGACTAAGGCGGCAAGGATGACAGGCATGTTGAGCAGACTCATGGCGAATGTTGGCGTCCCGACACAGAGCAAGAGGAGGCTGATTATGGCAGTCACGAATTCGATCTTGCTGCATGGGAGCGAGATTTGGTGTGATGTACTAGGTGAGAGAACCAAACGGAGGGTGCTCGAGACGGTACAGCAGACGGCGGCCCTTAGGGTTGCTTCGGCTAACCGCACGGTCTCGGGCGATGCGGTCCTGGTGATATGTGGGGAAATACCCATAGACCTCTTGGCGCGCGAGCGGAGGGAGGCGTGAAATTCGAGGGGGAGAGCCCTGGTGTCGGTGCTATTGTTCTGAGACCACAAACTGTCCGGCGGTGGCAGGAAAGGTGAACCACGGGACGGTCGGCAGGTGGACGGCGAGGCTCATTCCCTGCGTGGAAGTATGGATTCGGAAGAAATTTGGGGAAGTTAACTACTTCCTGACACAATTCTTTTCGGGCCACGGATAGCTCCGAAAGTAGCTGTACCGGAAGGGCAGCGCAGATGGTCCCGACTGCATTTACTGTGGTATGACCGATGATGATGCAGAACACACTTTCTTCGACTGCATCAGATAGCATATAGAAAGAAATGCAATGGCACAGCGGCTTGGCGGGTTCACTCCTGCCAGCGTGATAGGGAGGATGCTCGATTGCGAGGACAATTGGGACGCTGTGGCGCAATACGTAGGGTACGTTCTACGGATAAAGAAGAGAGCCCTCGATGCGTTGCTGCATAGCGGGCCCCTCTGACGGTAACCAGGGGATACGGGCCGGGGCCATGGTGCCGGCTGCAAACTTGGCGGACCCAGACGTGGGTGAGTAAGGGCAGTCCTGATTGGGACGTCGCTCTGGGCCTTCCCGAAGTAATGCGGAAAGCGGTCCCTGGAAGGAATCTACCCAGAGGAGGAGGAGGGAATTTTTTAGTGATAACACCACTCGACGCAGTTGACGACGGTCTCTGAAAGTGCGAAGGCATTTTCAACCCTACCTCACACGCCAAAAAAAAAAAATATTGACATTTGATTACTATCTATCGGAGGTGTCACAGAAACAAAATTCACACGAAAGTGAAAATGGAAACGTTTTAGCTTCTCCAGAATACGAAAAACGACAAAAATTTTTGTTTTAAATCAACTTGAAAATTTACAAGTGAAATTGATAATTTGAGAGTATTCACATAAAAAAACGTTCAAAACTGATTTTCAATTATAGAGAATATCAATTTTACTTAAGTTGTGACTTAAAAAAAATTATATTAGTTAACAAATTTTACGAATTTTATAAAATTCATGAAATCAAGAAAAAAAATGTGTAAATTAACAAAAATATGTTTCGCCATATTTTTTTGTAAAGTTACCATATCCATTGCCAGATATGCAGCTGGCATCCCAAGTAGCATAAAAGAAATTAGAAAAGAATTATGGAGAATTAGGAAAACCAACGATTAGTTTCTTATTTAAATATCAATATGTTTACTACTTGCCATTTATATTTCGAACAAGTAAATCAATTTGACACAGAAAATGGAAGTAAATTTTGTTAAATAAAATAAAAATGTTTGTATTGACTCTAATTCGTATACATACATACAAATGTATGTATTGCATATTTAAAGGGGTAAACATAAGAACTTATTAACAGAGATACCAAATAGAGATTCACAAAAAACAATGGGTCCGATTATTGATTCCATTCCGCGGCTGCGGATAAGATTTTTTTTGCGGAAGCAAATTTTGCAATTATTCATTCCGCAGCTGCGGTAACCTTCCGTTGTTGCGGCATCAACTCTACAGTTGCGGTATTGCCATATTATTGATTCCGCAATGTAGATATTTTCCTCCATTATGCTTACGCTCAATTTTTGTGACGGATAATTAACGGAAAGAACAAAAATGTAAGGAACTGTTTTTTAATTGTGTAATTAATTTCTTTGAATATTTTTTACTATTTTTATAGGTGCAAACTAGAAAAATATACGAACAAAATGCAAATAGAAGCAATAGTAGATTTAATGAAAAAAAATCAAGACATTGCTTGTGGCTTTAGCCAGCGCGTTCCGGCAGACACAGAAGAGGTTCGCGTTCTTTTAAACTTAAATACGGCGGTTTATGGCATGGCAAATGTATACAATTTCGGTGTTTCGAAAAGGCACGATACGTCAAGTGTTGCAGAAATAAGTCTGCCATTGGAACCAAATATATGTCCTCAAGAAACAGATTTGGCACTTGAAGAAAATGCGGTTACAATGGACAGTGGAAATTAAGAAACCAGAATTCTGATAATTTTTTTTATTTTTATTTACATACTAGCTGACCCGGTCCGCGTTGCTGCCCCTAAGCAAACATTATTGTTGTATTACCACACGATTTATTTATTTAAAATAAAAAAAGCAAAAAAAATAATTATATGTATGTATGTCATTGGTGGTGCAATATGAAAATTGGATTTTGACACACCCCTCGGCCCGCAGACCGAAAATCCTAAAAATCAGACTTCACAGTGTCACCCGCCTGAATATTCTGAAGATTCCCTGAAAATTTCATCAAAATCGGCCCAGCCGTTTTGGAGTCCATACGTTACATACATACACATATCCTGTTTTATATATTTTTATTTACATATACATATTAGATGAATAAAATTGAATTAAAAATTCTGTAGTATTTTATTTCTTATTTCATTTGCTTCCCCATAACATCTAACGTGAGTGAATAAATCAAACCGAAAATAAAAAAAATAGCAAACCGGATGTTTTGGTTTGTTGCTTAGCACATGGAAATTGTAAACAAAGAGTGAAAAAAATTATTGATTTTCGATCATTGATTTCCCAGGCATTAGTATATCAATTTAAAAATAAAAAACGAATATATGTAGGAATAAGGCCTAATGTTATAATGTTCATAAATTATATTGATGATATATGCCAATTATTCAATGACCTGTTCAACGCATTTATATGTAGTTATCCGCTTATAATTTGAAAACCGTTCTTCGTGCACGTTCGAAAGCTATTACAAATACGCGTCGATTGGTATGCATATCATTCTTGAGGAGACTATACAAGAAAAGCTATAGCCCGCCAAACTTTTGGAAAATAAAATGTAACTGTACATTTTCAGTAACTCACTTATTGCACCCAAACGATTCTTCGTGCACATATCGCGCTACCTACCATCGATAGCTATTAAATATACGCGTCGATTGATATATGCACTGTTTTTGGGGAGACTGTACGAGAAGAGCTATAGCCCAACAAACTGTTTAGAAATGGAGAAAAACGCTAAAGTGTACATTTTAGTATTTCACTTATTGCGTACAAACGATTCCTCGTGCACATATCGCGCTACCTACCATCGATAGCTATTAAATATACGCGTCGATTGATATATGCACTGTTTTTGGGGAGACTGTACGAGAAGAGCTATAGCCCAACAAACTGTTTAGAAATGGAGAAAAACGCTAAAGTGTACATTTTAGTATTTCACTTATTGCGTACAAACGATTCCTCGTGCACATATCGCGCTACCTACCATCGATAGCTATTAAATATACGCGTCGATTGATATATGCACTGTTTTTGGGGAGACTGTACGAGAAGAGCTATAGCCCAACAAACTGTTTAGAAATGGAGAAAAACGCTAAAGTGTACATTTTTAGTAAATCACTTATTGCGCCCAAACGATTCTTCGTGCACATATCGCGCTACCTACCATCGATAGCTATTAAAAATACACGTCGATTGGTATGTGCGTCATTTTTGGGAAGACTGCTATAGGCCAACAAACTTTTAAAAATTATGAAAACGATGATTATTTATTTAGTAAAATTTTTGGTACAAAAATGATTAAATTGTGAAAACGCTAATAATTAGTGTTTCATTCCATTTGTTCTCAATTAGAAGTATGTACGCGGGTAGTGCCATATGTGCACGAAGAACGGTTTTCAAATTATAAGCGGATAACTACATAACCAAAAATCCGGTTAGCTTTTTTTTTTATTTCCGGTTTGATTTATTCACGGCTATTCACATCAAAAACTTGTTGATTTTTTCCCATCAGCTGACACAACATTGGCTTATAATCACTTAAAATGGGGAATCAATAATACCACCCAATGTTTTGATTTTTTTCGTATTTATGAAAACGTATGAAAGCTGAAGCACCAAATCAAAAACGTCACGTTTTCAAAAATGTGAAAAATTTCACATCCGAAAATTTTCTGTGACACGCCGTATGTCATACTTTCCCTTACAATGTTATTGTTTACACATTTTAAAAAAAAATTGCGAAAGTAATAGAGTACTGAATTGGCTTCTCAACGCATGCACTTTTCGACACCACCGTTGCAGACTTGGCACATTTGGCGTGTTCGTTTACCCCAAATTGGGAGCCCGTGGGCGCCCAATCTTACCCAAAAACGTTTTCTTACGCAAAAATTGGGTAAATGAGAGAGGTTTTGAGAGAGTAATGTTCTTGTTCTTCACGCACGAGAATGCCCGTACTTTTTCTTCGGGCTAGTTTGGGCATGAAGAACAAGCAATCAGTTTGTTTATAATAAACATTGAAAATAACAAGGCAAAATTACAAATGTCCCAAACAGCTGACAGACATTAAAAAAGTTGTGTTAAAAATTTTTCTTAACAATAATTAATTACAAACATTTTTGTTATTTATACCATAAATTGTTAAAAACTTTTCATAAAAAATACCATTTTTTTAAATAAAGAGTTTTGTTAATACAAATTATTATTTCCTAACGATGCTACTTATTTGGTAGCGAAATATTGAAAAATAAATAATTGTTAAAAACTTTTCATAAAAAAGACCATCGCTGAAAAATAAATATAATTAAATAAATTCTTTCAATACTTGTTTTTTTAAATAAATTCTTTCACAAATAGTTTTTTTTCGGTAAACTGTCATCACTCACATTAGACTTCCAATGAAAATCAGGGATAATCAAGCTCGTACAATTGTACTTTTTTCAGTACACTTTGCATTGCAAAAGTACTACTTTACTCCACTAAATATTAAGTACCAAGGTATATTCATATGATTATACGTTGTTCAGTAATTTAAATTAATTATAGCAAACATATATTTTCGATTTTTCTTAATACAATATTTAATTATTAAATTATTCACAACCACTTTTCACAAACTTTGACGTTTGGCCTGTTGAATGAAGTGACCAGCGAATAATAGTTTAATAAGTTTAGCTGCCCTACAAGAACATTGACGGTCATTTGACCGGTGATATGACCGTCATTGCTGACAGAATTATCGGTCATTGCGTAAAACAAAGTTTATATCATTTTCTTAAGGGCAATATGAGAAAAATGACCGAAACTTCTGTGTGCATGTGATAGTCAGCGTTGATGCATATATATCGCTCACTGTAGACGGATATCCCAATTGAAATGAAACACTATTTATTTCAATTCTTTACGTTGATTTTATTTCAATATTCTTATATGTACATATGTATATAAAAAAAAAGAAATGTAATATAATATAAAATAGAAATCTCCATCAGAACCTTGGAGTGGGTCATCATCTGTGAATTTTTTCTTAATATAATTGCCCACAATTATTTAAAATATACAAATATTAAAACAAATTATTCAGGGATTGGCATAAAAATTAATTCTATCCATCGGCAAAGACAACATATGTCGTTGTTAAAACGTGTCGCCGAGTACCGAACACAAAAACGATGCTCTCTTCCACACCTGTAACATGCTACCAAACTAAATGTTTTCTCGTCTAAACTCAGTCGTACGGAGCTTCAAAAACTATGGTCCGAATTATAAGTTTACAAACGAGTAAAATTATCCTTTCTGTAAAATTGATGAATTTGCGAAAATTCAAGAATACTTTTGTAATGAACTGCATTAATTTTTAACTATTCAACAACACGTTGGTTGTTTCGCAACGACGTGGTCTCTCGAGTAATAGGAACTCCTTCAGTATTACTTTAATTTGATTGATTTCGAAACAAATTCTCAATATTCAAGAATTCATTTTATTTTATCTTTCTGTTACTAATAGTTAATAATAGTAAAACTTAACACAACTTTTATATTTTTAGTACATTTGGGGTCAAAAAAGTACAATTTTAAAATTGTCAATTATCATCTCCGATATAAACAGAGTTGTAAAAAATTGACATAGTTTTGTAAACCGATATTGGTTTCATTTGGTGTCATGAAAACGTGTCTATTTTGTTATTTTCGAATGCAAATAAAACCGATATTCGAATCAGCTGTTTTATGGTTTTTTTCCTTGATTTACTACTTTTAAAGAAATTTTTGTTTGAATTTGTTTGTGAAAATACATATGCGAAACGAATTTATTGAAAAATTGCTGTTATTTTTATAATGTGCCCTGTTAAGGATAAAAAAAGATAAATACCTTTTTTTTAGAAATTTATCAACTAAAATTTACTTACATTTTCGCAAAAAAATTAACTTGAAAGAATAAAACAAAATGAAAAATGTAGTTTTTAATTACATTAAGTAAATAAATGTACAAGATTTTAACTAAATATCTGATGGAATTAATAAAATTAAATAATTGCAAATAAAGACCGACAGCACTCGGTTGCTTGCTTTATTTCCAATAAAAATCCGATAACATTGGTTTCTGTGACACCTACAACCGACATTATTTCTAGTTCGAACATAAAACCGATAACATTGGATTTCATGACACCAAAGTATTTTTATTATCGGTTTCAAATCCAATTCCGATAAGATTGGTTTCTATGACACCCCTGAATGACTTTACAACTACCTCCCTTTTGACACAAAGAGTACTGATGACGTGTGTAATGGCATAGAAAATATGTATTATACTCAACTGGTGCTGGAGATTAATTGTTCTTTTTACCTTATTCTAATGAAAAACGTAATTTCTTCACAATATTGTGATAAATTAACTCTGAACTTGAACACGACAGAAAAGTTTCATTAATTTGTAATAACTGTAGTTCAATTAAATTCTAAATATTCTGAATTATTTTATTTTTTCAAAAAACATTAAATTATTGTTTAAAATTACCATTAGGATGTGTTTTAGTATAGTTGTTTTTTTTTATTTTTTTACAAATACAATAAAATTCAATCATTCAACACTTTATTCATTTTAATACGTACTAGTAAATTAACAGAAAACTCGTACATGGTAACACTATTTCTCCATTTTCTTCCGCAAGTGCTAAAAGTTACTTGCAAGCAAGGCGAATTCGTATCAGGTGAACATAACAGCCCAGCTGGCCGACTATTTATCATTGTTTAACGTCAAATTGTACGAATTATTTTGAGTGTTGTTGTACTACTGAGTTTAACTGGTATCAATTCGCCTTGCTTGCAAGACAGTAGGCAAGGAGTCATTAACTTGGTGACGGTCAATCCAGTTGTTGCAGAACAGTCGTTCTTTGTCCCCGATATGTTAACAACAGCTGATGCGAATATTACAAAGAAAATGTGTTTTACTTATGAACAAAAAGTGTGTAAGATTTTTAAATCTGTAATATCATTTGATTTTAAATAAAAAGTTTTTGTCACCAAACACAGAATTTTGAAACAAGTTTTTGACGTTTGAAGCACAAACATAGGCACAACAAAATATTGCCACATGTTTTACCAACCGCACCTAGTTTGATACGCCTTGACAGTAAGTAGAATCGAAAGTTCCAAAAATCTGACTGTTTGGTGAAAAAGTTTGAGTGGATTGAGTTTTTCGGACTTGCACTTTCATGAGTAAATGGCAGGTTAGGGGGAGGATACATACATATATACATATGGTTGTACGCTCTCTGTCCGGATGCATGTAAACAAATGGCACTTGAAATGTCGTCCTACTTCCATTTTATATTGCCCGACGCCTTTAAACTACGTATTTGGCCTTCAGTAAAAATTTTTCGCATGGAATCTATGGCAAAGTTTGCTTGAACTAGCTTGAATCTTAGCTCCCTATTTTCATTTTCCAACTGACGAACTTTTTCCCGGTACTTTTTCTGTTCCCTATCGAAAATTGATGGACTACAATCAATAAATAAGAATATAAAATAAAATAGAGAAAAAAGAAAACACAAAAACGTTCATGTATTAAAATCGAATATTACTTACTCAGTTTGAGCTTCCTGTTCTTTCCAAATTTTTTCTGGAGACTTTGGATCTGCACTATTTGATAGTTCTTCGATGGAAAATAAAATATCATTTTGAATAGTTGGCTTAACATCTATTGCCAATTGACTTTCTATTGGGTAGCCGAACACTAAATTGTTCAATACCATACATATTACAAATGTGATCTTTTTGAGACATATTTGGCTCTATATTACCTGGTAATGACGTGTTATTTTCATGTTGAACTATTGGGACAGCTTTAGGCAATAATAAAATATGATTCCCCGAAGGCACAATATCGTCCTTAGAAAAATGGTCAATGCATATTCGGTTGCCTGCACATAATTCCTTCATGCATATCACACTCCACTTTTTTCTTCTCCTTGGGTCCTGTGGAACACTGAAGAAACTGCCATTTCCAGGCATTTGTTTTTTGCGACATAGCACACAACAACGCATTTTCTCTTTAATTTCACTCACAATAATAAAATACAAATAACACTTTTTTAAATAAAAATTGCGCAAATTAAATTACTTGTCACTTTCTTAAATAAATAAAATAAAAATGTCAAACAAATCTGCAGATGATAATAATAGGTCTGTACGTTTACTTTTTGGGTAAAGTTCGGTAAAATGAGAGTAAGCTATAATTACTCTCAATAAGAGAGCAAAATGTAAAAAGTAAGAAAACGATAAAAACCATAAAATTTACCAGAACATAAGAAATGTCAATTTTTTACAACTCTGTTTATATCGGAGATGATAATTGACAATTTTAAAATTGTACTTTTTTGACCCCAAATGTACTAAAAATATAAAAGTTGTGTTAAGTTTTACTATTATTAACTATTAGTAACAGAAAGATAAAATAAAATGAATTCTTGAATATTGAGAATTTGTTTCGAAATCAATCAAATTAAAGTAATACTGAAGGAGTTCCTATTACTCGAGAGACCACGTCGTTGCGAAACAACCAACGTGTTGTTGAATAGTTAAAAATTAATGCAGTTCATTACAAAAGTATTCTTGAATTTTCGCAAATTCATCAATTTTACAGAAAGGATAATTTTACTCGTTTGTAAACTTATAATTCGGACCATAGTTTTTGAAGCTCCGTACGACTGAGTTTAGACGAGAAAACATTTAGTTTGGTAGCATGTTACAGGTGTGGAAGAGAGCATCGTTTTTGTGTTCGGTACTCGGCGACACGTTTTAACAACGACATATGTTGTCTTTGCCGATGGATAGAATTAATTTTTATGCCAATCCCTGAATAATTTGTTTTAATATTTGTATATTTTAAATAATTGTGGGCAATTATATTAAGAAAAAATTCACAGATGATGACCCACTCCAAGGTTCTGATGGAGATTTCTATTTTATATTATATTACATTTCTTTTTTTTTATATACATATGTACATATAAGAATATTGAAATAAAATCAACGTAAAGAATTGAAATAAATAGTGTTTCATTTCAATTGGGATATCCGTCTACAGTGAGCGATATATATGCATCAACGCTGACTATCACATGCACACAGAAGTTTCGGTCATTTTTCTCATATTGCCCTTAAGAAAATTATATAAACTTTGTTTTACGCAATGACCGATAATTCTGTCAGCAATGACGGTCATATCACCGGTCAAATGACCGTCAATGTTCTTGTAGGGCAGCTAAACTTATTAAACTTTTATTCGCTGGTCACTTCATTCAACAGGCCAAACGTCAAAGTTTGTGAAAAAGTTGTGAAAAGTGGTTGTGAATAATTTAATAATTAAATATTGTATTAAGAAAAATCGAAAATATATGTTTGCTATAATTAATTTAAATTACTGAACAACGTATAATCATATGAATATACCTTGGTACTTAATATTTAGTGGAGTAAAGTAGTACTTTTGCAATGCAAAGTGTACTGAAAAAAGTACAATTGTACGAGCTTGATTATCCCTGATTTTCATTGGAAGTCTAATGTGAGTGATGACAGTTTACCGAAAAAAAACTATTTGTGAAAGAATTTATTTAAAAAAACAAGTATTGAAAGAATTTATTTAATTATATTTATTTTTCAGCGATGGTCTTTTTTATGAAAAGTTTTTAACAATTATTTATTTTTCAATATTTCGCTACCAAATAGGTAGCATCGTTAGGAAATAATAATTTGTATTAACAAAACTCTTTATTTAAAAAAATGGTATTTTTTATGAAAAGTTTTTAACAATTTATGGTATAAATAACAAAAATGTTTGTAATTAATTATTGTTAAGAAAAATTTTTAACACAACTTTTTTAATGTCTGTCAGCTGTTTGGGACATTTGTAATTTTGCCTTGTTATTTTCAATGTTTATTATAAACAAACTGATTGCTTGTTCTTCATGCCCAAACTAGCCCGAAGAAAAAGTACGGGCATTCTCGTGCGTGAAGAACAAGAACATTACTCTCTCAAAACCTCTCTCATTTACCCAATTTTTGCGTAAGAAAACGCTTTTGGGTAAGATTGGGCGCCCGCGGGCTCCCAATTTGGGGTAAACGAACACACCTAATGTGCCAAGTCTGCAACGGTGGTGTAAAAGTTCATGCGTTGAGAAGCCAATTCGGTACTCTATTACTTTCGCAATTTTTTTTTAAACTGTGTAAACAATAACATTGTAAGGGAAAGTATGACATACGGCGTGTCACAGAAAATTTTCGGATGTGAAATTTTTCACATTTTTGAAAACGTGACGTTTTTGATTTGGTGCTTCAGCTTTCATACGTTTTCATAAATACGAAAAAAATCAAAACATTGGGTGGTATTACTGATTCCCCATTTTAAGTGATTATAAGCCAATGTTGTGTCAGCTGATGGGAAAAAATCAACAAGTTTTTGATGTGAATAGCCGTGAATAAATCAAACCGGAAATAAAAAAAATAGTTAACCGGATTTTTGGTTTGTTGCTTAGCACATGGAAATTGTAAACAAAGAGTGAAAAAAATTATTGATATTCGATCATTGATTTCTCAGGCATTACTACATCAATTTAAAAATAAAAAACGAATATATGTAGGAATAAGGCCCTAGAATCAAATTTTATAATGTTCATAAATTATATTGCTGATATATGCCAATTATTCAATGACCTGTTCAACGCCTTTATATGTAGTCACATTTTATGCAACGTGTAGTGGTCTTATTGTGGCAATAATTACAACAAAGCTGTTTACATTTTCCATCTACTTGACGTGTGTTCTCAGTAAGTAAATGATCTTTTCGATCAAATCTGATGTCGCGTGATGATTCTGATGGTAGCGTTGCTGGGGGTTTCCCATCAGTAGATATTAGCAATGTGGCAATGCGCCGACGAAAAGATAAGTGGTACATTAAGTGGTACAATAGGCTCCGTTTCTCCAGATCTACACATTTTACTGACGACTTAATAAATTTACGTTTCCTAGCCTGTTGCAATAATGCAAGTGGAATGTCATCTTCACTATCCGAATAAGTAGAATAAGAATTTTGAAAAAGCTCAGCCTCAGCATTTAATAATAGGGGTGGTAAAATTCACTTCATCTTCTTCTCCAGAATCTTCATCTGTGACGTAGTTGTTCGTACCTTGAGTGGTCACAATTGAAATGTCGTAAGAATTTTGAAAAAACTCTTCATCACTTTCCTCTAAGGCATTTTTTATCTCATTTAATGTTAAACACATGGAAAAAAATAAGTTTTTGTTTTCCCATTTTTGCTCACTAATGCCTAACGTACTACATGTACTACGCCAGCAAATACATCTACTAAAATCACATATAATATGTTTTTTCACATATACTTTTGCTACGTATTCGCCTGTACAACTATTATAATTAAAAACATAGAAACGTAACAACAATACAATATGCATATTAACCTTTTTCTCATCGATTACGGGCCATCTTCACACTTTTGCCAATTTCACAAAACTGAAATCTCTGATCCAAAAAAATACACATTAGAAATTACCCTAGACAAAACTTACCAAGGCATGATTAGTTGACTGTTATATTATGTTGCACAACAACAACAAGATTAGAAAATTTAAAGCACAGTAAACGCAGAAACCTGAACATAACAGGAGTACTACATGTAGTAAAGTCGGCATATCTGGGTTAAAATGAATTATAAATATTAACTGAATTTATTTTGGGAATATCTCTTTATATATATGATTCTAATTGTGCTTTTTTCCCTTAAAAATTATATGTGAAATTTATTATTACATACCTTATGATATTCTTATAAAATATGAGAATATCATAAAGTATTTTTTCTAAAAGCAAACTCAACAACTGAGGAGGAAAGCATATATGTATATATATATTTATAGATATATATAGATGAGAAGAAAAATCTAAAAATAGAATATGTATGTGTTATAAAAAAAAGTAAACTAATGGATTGTTATGTTTTTGTTTATACATTTTTGGTTTTATGTTCGGTATTCAAATTTAATTCTTGATTGATTAGTTGAATTCTGAACATAAGAATCTTGAATCTGTTTATTCAAAAATTGGGAAAAGTCCACTGCTGAGCTAAGTAGGCATTAGCGAAATAGTACTATATGGATATGCTTCCTCCTCAATTTTTGAGTTTGCTTTTATATAAAAAAATACTTTATGAGAATACCATAGTATGTAATAATACATTCACATATTTTTTCGGCAAAAAGCACAATTTTAAAATTAGAATCATATACATATAAATAAAATAATTTGTGCGAGTTCGGTCAATTTTGTTATGCCACTAGAACAGACCTAATATATATGACCATGTACAATTACAAATCTACACACATGCATACATCCATAAAAACACAATAATTTGGCTTATACATGTTATTTAAAGAAACCCCAAATAATTTTGAACTAAATCATGAAATAAAATTAACTATTCTTTGTTCATTGCATTTTTGGGAAACTTTTAATTTTACTTCCTTTGTTATTTTCAATGTTTATTATAAACCAGCTGATTGCTTGTTCTTCACGCCCAAACTAGCCTGAAGGAAAAATACGGGCGTTCTCGTGCGAGAAGAACAAGAATATTACTCTCTCAAAATCTCTCTCATTTACCCAATTTTTGTGTAAGAAAACGCTTGTGGGTAGAATTGGGCGCCCGTGGGCTCCCAATTTAGAGTAAACGTACAGACCTACTAATGCACATCATAAAAATGCGAGATGTTTATTTTTATTTTAAAATTTTAGTCTGAAATTGTGGTTGAACCCAGGTCTGTTTTTGGATTCGTAGTCAACGTGCAGACTACCTTCCATCGTGCCATCGCCACCCTCAATATATTTAATGTAGCTTATTTCTAAAAAATTTTATTTATATTTTAATAAAATTATTTGTGTACTAACATGTAAAGGCAGCTTTAGAAGATATATTGGCTTATTTATGAACATTAAAAATCGCTAAAATGAAAATCTGCAAGTCCTACCAATATTTGATTAACTTGGTAGCACCAAGATGATAGCCATATGTAGATAGCTGTGAATAAATCAAACCGGCAATAAAACTCTTTTTCAAACCGGATGTTTTGGTTTGTTGCTTAGCACATGGAAATTGTAAACAAAGAGTGAAAAAAATTATTGATATTCGATCATTGATTTCTCAGGCATTAGTATATCAATTTAAAAATAAAAAACGAATATATGTAGGAATAAGGCCCTAGAATCAAATTTTATAATGTTCATAAAAAAAATTTTTAAATAAAAATAAACATCTCGCATTTTTCTGATGTGCATTAGTGTGTCTTTGTGTGTGAGTTGTTGTCGGAAGGTTTCAGTGGCGAAGGCATAGTCACTGGTCACTGAACAATATCGGCTTCAGCTGATACCAATCCACAATCACATCAGAATGCCCTCCTTCGTCGGTATTGTGTAGCACCGGCGAAGTAAAATAATAATAAAAATAGCTACTAAACCGAAGCTTCAGCACTGCTACGAGTATAAAAACAAAAGAACGTGCGAAAGCAGAGCTGCAAAATAATTAATTAAGCTTCACCTCCTGTCGTTTCTTCTACTATCCCTTTCCTATAGTTCCCAGCACAATGCTTCGCATGTGTATGAGTCATCTCCTGAGTGCTGGTCCTAGATAAAAAAAAAAAAAATATTGATGATATATGCCAATTATTCAATGACCTGTTCAATCGCCTTTATATGTAGTTATCCGCTTATCATTTGAAAACCGTTCTTCGTGCACATATGACTCTACCTGCGTTCGAAAGCTATTACAAATACGCGTCGATTGATATATTTTTAAATTTTCTATCACATAGTCAATTTTTTTTATTTTTGGGAGCTGCTTCACTAAACTGGACATAAGCCAGAAAATTTCCACTTACTTTTTTTGTATTTCTTTTGAGTTTCCATAACTCGCTCCTTCTGCGGTATGGTGCGAACATTGTTGTGGAGGGCATTGTTGAGGAAGACACTGTTGTGGAGGGCACTGTTGTGGAGGGTACTGTAGGGGCCACTGTTGAGACCATTGCTGTTGTTGGTTCTAGCTTTGAGGCATACGAGGATGCATACCGTATCCATACGGCGTTCATGGCAATGGTAATGCAATTGTTGCAATATGGCCATTTGATTGTATTCTGCAAGATTGAAATATTTTCAAATAATTTAAAAACAACTATTTTTTCTTAAATCTATCAGCGAACGAAAAAATTTTTCGGAATGAAATCACTTTCGGAATTGCAATGTAAAATAGGTCCCGGATATTAACCCAATAGAAAATTTATGGGATTATTTATATCGCCAAGTGCGTAAAAGCCATATTTCATACAGAAATGATAAAAAAAAAATACTGCAGGAAGAATAGGATAAGATCAGTGTAGACTGCTAAAAAACTTATTTATAATATGCCTAATCGTCTATCAGAGGTTTTAAAAATAATGGTTTTCCAACAAGATATTAATTTTTCCTTTTTAACATAGCTTTAAAGGACTGTATTTTAATTTCATGAAAAAACCGATTATTAATGAAGAAGATAAACTGCTTTCGCCCACCAGCCACCAGGCTGAAAGCAATTGTCGAAGGTCTTTTTCCGCAGAGGGCCGAAATAACATACTTCGTTGCGGGACAGTTAGTCGCACGGTGCGACCCCGGAGGTCAGCATTCGGGAATATGAAATAGTATGTAAGGAGATGAAGCTGAAGAAATTAACAGGGGTGGTGGAATCCCAAACATTGCACTCAAGGCGGCTATGGAGAGCAGTACGGAGGCGTTTAGAGAAGTATTTGATGCCTGCATACAGGAGACAATATTCCCTAAAATATGGAAAAAGCAAAGATTGATGCTCATTCTTAAGGGCAAGAACGCGCAGGATGCATCAGGATATCGCATGATATCATACGGCAAAGGATAACGTAGAGGACAAGGTGTGCAGAACGGGAGAGCAACATCCGCTGAATGACCATTCCATACCATAGAATAAATCTTGCAGCGAATCGTGAATATTGGCTAGCCCGGCTCCTATAGCTACAAAAAAAACGTACATTAATGTTAAGCTCGTTACAAGTAATTGTTATATGGAATGTCTCTTTTTACATATTTTCAATTTATACATGCATTCTGTACATCTTTAAATAATACCATGTGTTATTTCTCTGTACGCAGTACATACGACACTTTGCATTTATAGTGTGTTCCATTTTTAAGTGATAAAGCATCTGACAACAGCTGTTTTGCAAGTTATTTGTGTTTGTTGTTCGGCAAATATTTTATTATGTTAAAAACTATTTATTTATGCATATTATTTAAAAAACAAAATCATGAATTAAGTTAAATACAATTAAAATTTAACAGAAATGTAAATCAGTATACTTATATTCATCATCAGTACATAATAGATATGTTATGTCAGAAGTACGTAAAATACCAAAAATAAAAATTATAAACCTTTGTAAAACACACACAGAATCAATTGTACATAAAACAGTGACATTCCTTGAGAGAAGTACACATAATGTGAATACAGCTTTAATTTATGTATTAATAGTTAATCCTTCTGTAATATTACCTTATATTTTTTGAAAGTCACAACAATTCTCATTAGAATTCTCTTTTGCAAAGACTTACGAAAGTCGTAAGACATGTGAAAATGTCAAGTATTTGGTGCAATTGCTATAGCAAAGTGTTATGAGAATGACAAATAATATGGTAATAAAATTGATAGGGCTTCTTTGTTTTTAGAAAGTTTAGAAACGATAAGATATGCATTTAACAATTAAAAATAATAGAACGGCTATGAGCTAGTAGCAGTATAATTCATTATACACGATGAATCAAACCGAAACAGTTTGAAGCAGAACAAAAAACAAAAACAAAACATGTGTGCACAGTTAATAAATTAATTATGCCAAATATAGTAAATATAGTTATAAATAGTAAATTTAGAACTTTAGAAGTGGAAAAAATAACGGGGAATAATTTCATGTATTCTATTTATAGAAAATAACAAATATATAATGCTAATAATTTAAATTTTTAAGCTTTTTTTCGTTTCGGTTTAGCTGCAAAAATCTTTAGGATCTGGTTCCACGACATTCGACTGTGTTCACACGATTCATGTTTTACTGACATGAATGCTACTTTATAGGCGAGAGTAACGATGGGAAGGGTAACGATTACTCATATGCATGTACCGCCAGTACGTATTGCTTTCTCATTCTTAATTTGAATATGCACACAAACTATATGTACATGTCGTCAACAAGACATGAAATGTGTGAACACCAAACAGAGTTCAAAGAAGAAAAAGTAAGAATGATGTCACTAAAACATGAATCGTGTGAACTCAGACTTAGTAAAAATTTTTGGCAACTTCTCCCATTTTTTTTACGTTACGAAATAAAAACCAGGTGGTGGCGAATTGTTGTACGATGTCAATAAAGGGTGTCCCACAATTGTCCCACAAGTCGTACGACATGCCAAATTTTTGTGTAGAAGAGCACAAATCGGATCGTCTAAACGTAATATGTAATGAAAATATAAGATTTTGAGAGAAAATACGGATGAAAATTTGACAGTCGTATGGCTCTCTTGATTTTTTAAAATTTTTTAAAAACCAACACACACCATTAGATCAGGGATGCATTTTTATGTAAACAAATGTGAGAAAGCCAGGGAGGGAAAACTGGTTTCATAAATTTATACCAATTATAAAATCGAAATGTACATTTTAAACCACGACAGCACAATTTTATAAAAATATACGTATATTTTCTAAAAGTACACTAAAAATTTTGACCACGAAAATAACATATTCCAAAGTTATAAAAATATTTTTCAAGGTTATTTAAAAAAAATTCATTTGCACAAGAACTCCATCCCTGGGAAAACAAGCAAACAGCTGTAGTTAAATTAAATGAGAATGTTTTCATCTTACTTGATTTTATCCATACCAATGGTGTAAAAGCCAGAAAACAACCATTCGATTTTTACTCTTTTTTTTGAAATACGGATGCAATTTCATTTTATTTTCTCGCTCATTTTACATACGACAAATCTTATGGTCTAAAGCACCCTTAACAAGTAATGGAAATATTACAAAAACAATGTGTTTTGACGTTTGTTGTACAAATGTAGTTAAAGCAAAAATTGCCGCCTGTTTTAATAACTCCATCTTGTTTGATACGCCTTGACTAAAAGTAACTAAGTTAATCGACAGATGGCGTTGGATTTTGACAGCTAGTGGTGTGGTTTTGTTTATGTATATTTTCGAATTTGCTTTAAAGTTTAGTTTTTATAGTTTTTATAAATCTGTTTATTTAAGTCATTATTGCTTTGATACAATAATGAAAACAAGGAAAAGCACAAGAATAAAAACAGCAGCTGTTAATACTGAGAATAGCGACATTGAAATTAAAGAAGAAACATTTTCTGACGATGAATGTTGGATACCGCAACATCAGAAGAATTCAAGTGCCAGTAAGCGTGACAGGGAAAACAAAATGAAACGCTTACGAAGAGCGGCCCTTAAATTGGAAGATCTATTAAAGTTGCGTGAAAGAGAAGCGCAACAGGCCCGAAAATATCGCGAAAAAGTTCGTAATAGGAAAGATGCCAATGTCATTCGTGAAAAGGAAAATAAACGGAAACGTTTGAGAAGAGCAGCATTAGATGTAGAAAAATTATTGGAGTTACGGCAGAAGGAAGTGCTGCAAAAGAGAAAATACCGTGAAAGCTTAGATTTTGATAAAATGATTGAATTGCGTAAGAAGGATGCGAAACGAAAGCGTTTGGAACGGGATGAAAAACGAAAATCAAAGTAATATGTTCTTGTTAAAGACTCATTATATTGAAGCCAATGCCATAGAGTTCAATTTATTATTTTTTTGTTATGGACTTTAAATGAAAGTGTTTTCTTCATATGGAGTAGTTATTTCACAGCTATGTACGTTGGAGATGAAGTTCATGTCCTTGTTTTATGTACATATATTCCAAAATTTTTATTACTTTTTCATTCAGATTTCATACATTTATTGCACATAATACACAAACTAATAAATATTTTTTTTCTTGTGGAGCTTTTGCACTCTCCAACCCCTCCTGTGTGAGATTTTTAATTTCGTGGCACTGATAACATACTGAATTTTTGCACAAACAAGAAACAACTAAACTAAGATAACTAAATTATTTTGTTTTATCGATAAATATTGAATTGAATAACAGAATTTTTCAAACTTTTTATTAGTTCTATTTTTGTACCTCTTTTTTTTCTATATTAATAAATCTAATTATTTAAGCTTAAGGTCTTTTGTGAATAAATAATTTATTTTTGTTTCAAAATATATCACTACTTCTGTGTGTAGCTTCTTCCGGAAAATTTTTGTCATTTATATATGATTCTAATTTTAAAATTGTGCTTTTTCCCGAAAAAATATATGAAATGTATTATTAGTTATTTTATCATATTCTCAAACGCATTTTTTAGAAAAGCAAACCCAATAAAATTAATTATTGAGGAGGAAAGCATATCCAAATAGTACTTTTCGCTAATGGTTAGTTCAATAGTGGATTTTACCGAACACAAAACCAAAATTAAAAAAAAAAAAAAACAATCCATGAGTTTAATTTTTACAAATCCATACATATTTCACTTTTTATATTTTTCTTCGCATCTACTCTAAGCTGTCCATTGGCCAGCAAACATAATCCATTTAGAATTAAATGAAAAATTAGAAAATTAAGAAACTTTTTTTTATTATTCTTCCTTCGTGCCCAGAAATCCACCCAGGCGGTTTGTTCTATAGTTTCACAGTTTTAATCGTATTAAACAAGAATATTAAAATATATATATATTTTTATTAGCAAAATATTGTTTAATTTATTAATATAACTATTTTTTATTAAATGAATTTACTTTGGGAATATCTTTATACAAGTAACTTTTTAAGTATTTTAATCTTAATCGGAGAACTTTTACTGAAACAATTTAGTTTTAGCGCTATGCTACACTTTTCAACTGTGGTCAGTTTAATTCTGATTTATTTAAGTTCAAAAAATTATTAATCTAGTCACAAATTATGAAAGACAAAAGTGTTTGTGAGCAGTGAATAAAAAGGAAATCAAATTACAATTCAACTTATTGTAAAGTATATTGCAAAAACCATATTTATTATACTTCAGCATCATAAGGTGTTTTGTTACGTCTGGAAAATTCGTTAAAGAGGGAAGCAAGAAGCATTTGTTTATTATAAATTAAAAATTTATTGGAATAAGTTTCTTACGTCACTTCTCCACCCTTCAAGAACGTTCGAGTCCTCGCGAACACCTTGTTTGTTTACATTAAACTTGTTTTTGCAATATTAGAAAATTATTAATAATATCAATATGATTGTAATAATTATTAGGATTACATCAGAAATATTATTTTCAGTTTTCATATTATGCAAGCTTAATTTTAATTCGCTTAAATTAATATTAGGCAGTTGTATAAAAGTTTTATTAACAATGTCCTTAACGTATGGTACATATAAAAAGTTATCATTATTATTGAATGATTCAAAAACAATTCCGTTAAGCGTAATTTTACAATTAAAAAAAAAAAATTAAATTATAATTTTTTATTTTGAGTTCTAAATTATTATAAGTTTGTTCAATAATTGTTTCATCAATATTTTTTGCCACAATAAAGCGAAGTTCAATAAAACTTATTTCTTTTTTATTATTTATTATAAACTCACGTTCAGTATCATTTTTATTAAGAAGATTTCTGATACACTTATTTTCTAAATTTTTAATTTTTAACCTTTTATCTCAAAAAGTGAGTTATCAATGTTTGTAAGTTTTCTATTCATATCAAGATTTAACTCAGTAGGAAAGGGAACTACTATTAAAATTAGATAAGTTTCCATTGTATTAAGAATTTGAGCTATGAAAAACAGTACATCTTCCTGTTGCTATAAGGAAGTTTTAATATATTCAAATTGAATTGTATTTAATTCCGATATTTTATCTGGATTTATTAATTTTGGATTCAGAATACCCTGTTTGCTTAGAACCAGTCCTAATTGAATGTTCTTCAAGTGTTCATAATAACGTTGAGGGTGGCGATGGCACGATGGATGGTAGTCTGCACGTTGACTACTAAACCAAAAACAGACATGGGTTCAACCCCAGTTTCAGACTAAAAATGTTTAAAATAAGAATAAACATCTCGCATTTTTCTGATGTGCATTAGTGTGTCTTTGTGTGTCAGTTGTTGTCGGAAAGTTTCAGTGGCAAAGGCATAGTCACTGGTCACTGAATAATTCCGGATTCAACTGATAGCAATCCACAATCGCCTCAGAACGCCCTCCTTCGTCGGTATTGTGTAGCACCGGCGAAGTAAAACAATAATAAAAATGGCTACTGAACCGAAGCTTCAGCACTGCAACGAGTATAAACAAAGAACGTGCGAAAGCAGAGCTGCAAAAATAATTAATTAAGCTTCAGCTCCTGTCTTTTCTCCTACTATCCCTTTCCTATAGTTCCAGCACAATGCTTCGCATGTATAGGAGTCGTCTCCTGAGTGCTGGTCCCAGATAAAAAAAAAAACGTTTACGTTGTCTAAAAAGCATACTTTAAGCTTTGCATAAGTAGGGTTTTGTTGTTTAAGTGTGATAAGATATTATTTATGTCGTCATGTGGCAATGTGTTTTCTTCTATTAACTTCAATCTACCCTGACTTTCGAGGTTGTCTTCGTCATCAGGTTCTCAAACAGAAATTTAATTCCGCTGCCTAAGGTATTGAAAAGTCCGCGTCTGTGCCTAATGTTAAATAATTTCTTTTCAGTATCAGCTATTTTAAGGTATCTTCTAGCCATAGTTGTCTGCAAAAATGGGTTTTCATTAAATTGCTTTTCCAATACTTCGTACGCTAATTGAATCTCTGTTTTGTTAATTTTCAATATGAGTTCACTATACTTATCAGGTAAGTTCCTTTCTGTAGTATTACGTAGCCCCGATTACCGCTTATCTCCTGCATTGTCTGAGTCGCTACTGTCACCATGAATGAAGTATGTCAATATCGGTTATATTCTCTTATGTATCCTAAATCTTATGTATGTATATTAAAAAATATTTATATTTTTTAGTTTAACAATGTAATGGTCCTGACCTTCCGTTCGCAAGACTTGTGCTTTCCTAAATGTATTTGTTTTTAGTCGAAACGCTTTCGCAAATTCTCTGCATCCAAAAATCGTGTATCTATTTCAGAATCTTTCCTATTCCTGTTAATGCTACTTATTCGATTTTCCTTCACAGCTTGATTGTCTTTATTTGGAGATTGTATGTTAAAAAAATATTGTAAGGAGTCTCCCCCGTGGCTGGGTGCATTATGATATGATTATAAGTGAAAACTGTTTATTCAATCGCTAGTTGTTTTAATGCCTGATTTCAAATCTACCCTCAGATTTTTTGTAGCAGCTCTAGTTAGTGAGATACAGGTACCGTCTTAAATTTACATAAGTAGTCGGTAGTTTCTATCAATAGCGGTGTAACTTAACTAGTTCCTTTATAAATTTCAGTATGTCTTCCTCAAGAAGGACGTGTTTAAACAATCCTGATTGTTTTTGTGTTATTTGGGAGAATATATGTTTCGTTTTAATGTGTCGGACTTTGTGAAAAAGACATACTTGGACTACTTTGGGTTTCCGTTGCCGTCAAACGGTAAACCTTGGATACCAAGTTTGGTATGTAAAACATGTGATGAATCTTTGCGACTGTGGGCAAACAAAAAAAGACACACTTTTAAGTACAAAGCTCCTATGATTTGGCGTGAACCATTCAACCATCATGACGACTGTTATTTCTGTGTAACGAAAATCATAGGAATAAACCATAAAAATTGCTCTAAGTGGATATATCCAAACTTAAAATCTGCTATAAAACCAGTCTTGAGTATTAGTGACACATCAACACCACAGCACCCATGTACATCTTCGCAAAATGCAGACCAGTGCAGCGGACAAACCGAAAACGACGACAGTGATAGCGACAGTGATTTTGATTGCTACGGTAGTCCCCGACCACTAAATCAAGATGATCTAAATGACTTGATCAGGGACCTGATTTGAAAATGGTAAATTGTCTCCTGGCCAACAAAGTGGCTACACAAAATATCCCTGTTTCCTATGCTTATGGGACAGCCGAGCTCAAGCTGAGCACTGGACAAAAAGAGACTGGCCTTCTAGGGAGGCTTTGATTCCCGGTAACCAAAATGTAATTCATGTTCCACTAGTATCCAGAGACCGAATTATATTGCCTCCTTTGCATATAAAACTGGTGTTGGTAAAACAGTTCGTAAAAGCTCTTAACAAAGATGGAGAATGTTTCAAATACATTGTAAAAGTGTTTCCAAAATTGAGTAGTGAGAAAATCAAAGGTGGTATTTTCGATGGCCCACAAATCAGGAAGTTGATAGATGATAAAATTCTCGAGAAATGTGCATGGGAAGAGTTTGTTTGGGTAGTGAGGAATTTTTGGGAAATGTGACGGCTACATTAAGCACGTTGAACAGTTGCTGATACACTTCCAGCGGCTTGGATGCAACATGAGTATTAAGTTACACTCTAGACTATTTTCCTGAAAATCTCGGTGACCTAAGCGAGGAACAAAGAGAGCGCTTTCACCAGGATATTCGCACTGTGGAGGAGAGGTATCAGGGGCACAGGAATGAACATATGATGGCTGATTATTGTTGGAGCATTCAAAATAGTACTCATATAACATCTCACTCTAGAAAATCCAAAAAAAGTAAATTTTATTCAGAATAAATATATTTAATAAATTTTTTAAACTTAAACTATGTGCATTTTCAATGAAAAATCCTGTCACTTCATAACTCCAAAACTAGAGCAGCTACATGAAAACGGCATATATTTTGGAAATCAGCGTGGAAAAACTATTCAGATTCATGTAAAAAATCTCATGCAACAGACATGCTGTTTTCCAGTGTCATTCTTAATTTTTCATTCAAAGTCTTGTGAAGCCTCTCAATATCTGCTATTCCTGTTTTCCCTGTTGTGATTTCGAGCTCTATGTTTAAAGTTTTGTAATATTCTTGTAAGCTTACATTTACTAATCCTGCGCCTTGAACAATTTTAATTGACTTTGGAGGACACATGGTATTGAATATTTTCAACAACGCTCTTTTTGCTTCAACCCAATTGGTGTGATTTAGATTTTCTACCATAGCATATTTAGTATTTAGAGAAAATATCTATGCAGGTGAGGTATGACGAATTGTCCCACCTCAAAATATCAATAATATATTTATGTATATCGAATATAGTATGTAGGAGGTGTGATTTTAAAAGGCATTTTTTTTGTTCTATGATCGAATTTACATTCATTGCATAAATCGCAATCATTTATTATATTCGATATTTCTGTAATATAATTCGGATAATAGTACTTAGCTCTAAATTCTGGCTGTATTTTTTCTATCCCTTGGGGCAACCCTGTCAGATATATTGTTAAAATAATTTCTTTGAATCTGTCATAAGACGTTATATTTGTTAATAATTTCGTAGCTCTTAAAATTCGACTTTTCTTCGCTTGTCTTATAAGATTTGCATATACAGACTGAAATAGCACAAAATAGCTATCCTTCTCAAAATATATTGCCGCTGTGCCGGTATTACAGCTCAAAATAAAATCTTCTGTAAAGTCTTCCGTCATTTCAACGTAGTCTACAGTAGTTCTGGCATTTCTGTATATGATTTTCAGGCTTTCCTTATGCACTGGAGCCCGTTTAAATAAAAACTGTCTACGGAAAAGGTTTAACGGTCTCTCTGATATGGATATAAAATTTTAATTGTCTTCACCCGCCGAGTGTATTGTTGCTTGGTTAGAAGCATGACATTCTTTATTATTTATTCGTGATAGGGCATCGGCCACACAATTTTCCTTCCCTGAAATGTATTTCACATCTATTGGAGTAGAATGACGTGGAGAGTATAAAATCAACCAATTCAGAGTCAACTAAGAATAAAACTAAATAAATGGATGTATTTAGCTTTAATTCTCGTAATTAGTAAAACCCAGCAGGAATACCAAGAAAAGATTAGAAACAGAAACAATAGTTTAATATTGGACTGTAATCTGGGTTTTATTGGAACGCAGAATAACCTGCTTCTAAGATGGTATGATGACAATTAAGTAAGTTTTATTTTAGCTCGAAAAAGGAAACAAAACTTCTAGCCATTTTGGCTTTCTTAGTTAGCGTTTAGGCTCTATGCGCAAGTGGGATAACTATACAATTAAATTATTCAGCTTATATATATATTAGTTTTTCAGGGTAATCGTCACTTATCTCAACTATTAATGCCAAAGTGTAGTATCTCCACTTTTGGCGTTAACATTGCCGCCCACCTTGCAGTATATATGCAAAGGAGATGAAAATTTAGTCTTGCTTAAATAGTTTGTTTTCTTTTACAAGAAGTTTTAAAGAAAAGTTGTTAATAGTTAGAACATGACGTAGTAATAATAAATTCATTCAGTTCAGGATTTTAATAATATTAAAGATCATGGACACTAAATGGAATGTATCATTGTATATTTCTATCTTAAAGGAATTCAATATACATATACATAACTACACATTAGTACATAATTAATTCAAATAAATTAAAGGTATGAAAAAAAATATTTTATAAATAATCACATCGGTAGATAGGTGACCTTTCTCCAAAGAAACGAATTGTGGTGCTGTGCAGATTTTCTGGGTAGCTCTTAGGTGTTACATGACCCGTAGATGGTCCAGCCAAATATTGTACTTTGGGCCGTAGGAAAGCCAGTTCTCGAGAAAACTCCTTGGCACATTACTTTAGGATATAAATCAACACCAATTATGATATCGATGGAAGCCGATTCATAAAATTTGGAGTCTGCTAGAAACAAGTCACGGAAATTATTTTTGTACGATTCGGGTAGTGACTGTGTTGGTGTTTGTAATGCTATCCGATTGTCAACTCTAAATGTGCCCTAGATGAAAGATGTTGAATCGAATCGACATTTACGTACCATAGGCAAATGCAGTGTATAGGTAGTCAGTTTCACCTTTTTAACGAACCGTTTTGTAACACGGCTCACCACTGAAGCGGAATCCATTAGGCAGCGTGCATGCGAGGTCGATCCTATTTTCACTGAAACCGTTGGTAAAAGTATAAGCATATTTTGGGTTAATATGGATGATAGGGACACTGTTTTGGTTTTGGCAAACGTTGAAGGCGTATCCTTGGATTTGGAGACTACAATTTTGGGTTTTGACGTGGGCGTTAAAGGTTTTGGACTAGAGGAGCGTCACCGGAATCCCGACTCGGAATGCAACAACCCTTTTGCAATTCTCGGATGAACATGTAGTAGTGTGTGGTGGAAATTCATGCTTCGAAAAAACAACTACCTTTAGAGTGGTCATGTGCTAGGCAATTGGGACAATATTCTCGCGGACTGAACGGATCCGATCGGACATATTCATTGCCAAAAACTTTCTACATGTGCGTAGTGGATGCGGACGTTTACAAATTCGGCACCGAAAATCGTTGTACTTTCTACAGCCCGGGTAAATTTTAACGTTGCGGACAACCCGCCAATAATTACGTGGAAGGTTTTCGTCCTTGACAACAACCATGGAAGCTTCCTTAACGCTAGGTTCAGGCCTTTGCCATTTAGTTCTCTTATTCATTTCCTTTAGATACTAATTTTTATGTGCCATCTATTGATTAATGAAATAGACGAATCATTAACGTTGGGATCCACGGGTGCAAGTTTGGTGTTGCTATTAGAAAATGTACAGACGTCAGGGCGCAAAGATCTGTTGGTTCAGAATTAATTCTCGATGCGCCGACCAACGTAGTCCCGTTGTCGGAATGTAGATGAGAAGGACAGTCACGACGAGACACGTTTTGGCAATGGCTGCCAAAAATGCTGGAATGGATAGATCACTTGTGACTTCCAAATGAATAGCTTTTGTAAAGAAGCAGACGAATACGCAAACATATCCCTTCGAAATACGACATGCTCGTCCTGAATAGCTTTTGATCTCGAACGGGCCGGTAAAATCCAAGCCTATGTGAGCAAAGGGACGATTTATATTTGCTCTCTCAGGTGGCAATGCAGCCATGATTTTTTGTTGGCATCGCTTTTATAAATAACGCATACTTTGCATTTGTTCAAAGTAGTTTTTAACAAGTTTTTCGCTTTAGGTATCCAATATTGAGTTCTTATGAGACGCAATACTAGCTGGTTACCTCCATGTAGACTTATGTCATGAATAAATTTCACCAAAAACCTAGAAAACTGTGAATTGTAAGGCAGTATTATGGGATTTTTTTCGTTAAATGCTAGACCAACGGAACACTCTAGGCGCCCACAAGAACGGATTATTTCGTCGGAATCCATGAAGGGGTTCAAATTCAGTAAATTACTGCTTTTTGGTAATGGTTTCTGTATGGCAAGAGCTTTATAATCGTTCGCCTAAAAGGCCTTCTGACAAACGGAAATTAGTTTGTCTTGAACAAAGCGTATCGTAAAGTGCATTTTTATTGGCTCAACTTCTAAGTCAATATTTGGAATATAGGACCGATCATCACTAGGCCAAAGGATATTTTCTTGCCGGAGCCAGTCCGGTTCATGCCACCAAACTTCCTATCCAATAGCTCTTGGGGATAGAGGCCACGACTAGCCAAATCTGCAGGATTTGCCTCCGTGATGACGTGTTTCCATTGAGTATATGGTACCACCTGTAATCCTGGATACACGATTTGCCACAAAAGTCAGCCAGTTACATGGTGGCTTTGCCAACCAGGAAAGAGCAATAGTTGAATCTGTCCAGCAATAAAGAGAATATTTTTCGACATCTCGTCTTGGGATTGATTAGGTGAAGTAGAATTTGTGCCTTGTATTCGAATGTATAAGGCTGCAGCGTATGCTTTTTCAGAAGCATCGCAGAATCCATGAAATTGGATATGGACCTTCGGACAATACTCAATCCATCGAGGAATACGAATGGTATTGATAAACGAGTAACTCTTATGGATAGTTTTCCACTGCTTCAACGTTTCAAGAGAAAGGGTTTCATCCCAACCAGTGTCATCTATCCATATTTTCTGCATAATAATTTTTGCCAAGACGATATATGGCCCTAACCAGCCAGCAGGATCGAATAGCTTTGCAATCTGGGACAAAACCTCTCTTTTGGTATGGTTTGCAGTGTCTGGAAATAGATTTGTGGCAAAGTAAAATTCGTCTGAACACACATTCCATCGTATGCCAAGTGTTTTTGTAGAACTACTATTTTCCAATGTAAAAATATCCTCACGTTGTAGATGGTCTAGCGGGATATCAGGCAAAATATCTCTTGAATTGGATGTCATTTTTCTTAACGGAAACCCTGCTGATTCCAGAGCCAGAATAAGCTCATTTCTTGCTTTGATCACTTCCTATTTAGTATGAGCGCCGGCCAGAACATTATCAACATACATCGCATTACACAGGATAAAGCTCGCAAGGGGGTACGTGGATTGAACGTCATCTGATAATTGTAAAAGCGTGCGAATCGCAAGATATGGAGCACAATTGACCCCAAACGTAACGGAGTATTTTGATCACTTCGGAATAGAATTCTCAGATAAGACGTATGTTCTGGATTAACCAGAATCTGCCTATACATTTTCTGAATATCAGAGTTAAAAACATATTTGAAAAATCGCCATTTCAAAATTAGGAGGATCAGATCATTCTGGAGAATGGGTCCCACATGAAGTAAAGAGTTTAGACTTTGGCCGTTGGATTAGGGTGCTGAAGCATAAATACCACGCGCACTTTTGTCGACACGCTATCAGGTTTTATAACCGCATGATGCGGCAAGTAATAGAATCTCAAACTTTTGAAACCATCTGGTGCTTTCACTCTCTGCATATGACCCAGTTCCTCATACTCTCGTACAACTTTATCATAATCCGACTTCAAACTCGGATTTCGGCTCAATCTGGCGTCACTTCGAAAGAACTGTGCCATGGCGCTGGAGCGGGAATTGCCCAGACTTGATGAATCCGGAATGCCATTTTTGAATGCGAGTGGCACTATATATCGAACTTCATTGTTCCTTTTGGTTGTGCCGATAAATAATTCATTACAAGCAGATGGAGATGAAAAGCTCTTCCGTCGAAGATTCTCCACCTCCCAAAAGCGTGAAATTTCTTTATCCAAAGAAACTTCACAGAAATTGGACACTATAGTAAGACTCCTGAGTAATAAGATTTGAAATAAGACCAGTTAAAATCCATCCAAAGACGATTTCCTGTGCAATAAGGAACCCACACACATAATGATGGATTCCTGGACAAATGACCGACGGAAAACATCACCACCAATCAGTATATCAATCTTCGAGCTAATATAAAATTTCGGATCAGCAAGTGGTATATTGGGCAGGTTTGAAAATTTCGACT
Source organism: Dexiosoma caninum (assembly GCA_963924685.1). NCBI lineage: Eukaryota > Metazoa > Arthropoda > Insecta > Diptera > Tachinidae > Dexiosoma > Dexiosoma caninum. Next base: position 58,837,945 of record OZ004725.1, read on the forward strand.
GCAGAATAGTGTGAGCTGGAAGATTGCTGAACAGCTGCGGAACTACGAGTGCTGTCACTGGAATAGCAATATCTTCGCTCGCCGTTAAGCCTACCACAAATGAACAGTTTACTGAACCCTAGCGGAAACGGATTGATTCAATCCAGAAAGCAATGCATTTGTAGAATTACGGGTTAGATTGAGGAGCCTACAAATTCGCTCGGAAACAAATGTACCTTCCGATCCAGAATCAATCAGTGCAAGTTAAGGACGATGCCAACTATGGCAAGAAAATAATTACAAGTAGACAACAATTATTGGGAAAAACCAATATTACCACAATTATTAAGAAAAACTAATTAAGTAGACGACATATGTATAAAAATAGTCTTACGCAAATTAACCATAATTTAAGAATACATTTGTAGACACCACAGGAGCCAATAATAATGGCGACAACATTATCAAGAAAACATATGTCGACAATAAAATATTTTAATACTTTGTTTGTAAAATCCAAAACATAATATCAGCACACAAAGAGATAAACTGATAATATGGCTTGGATTCCCTTAAACAAAAATATGTATTTAGTATTACAGAATGAAAGTATAAATAGATCTGTAAATACTTTCATTCGTCAGTTCATAAGTAAACTCAATAAATAAAGAATGCTTCAAGATACATCGGTATCACACATTGTGTTTGTAGAGATATCATTATATTTTATGTTCCCTTCAAAAATTCCTTTAATTTGATACCCATATTATAGCGGTGTTTAAAGATAGTAAAAATAAGCACTATTTAAATGTAATAAAATTACAAAGGTACAATTTTACTTCATCGCACAATCGAAATTTTTTCTAGAAGAAAAGATTACAGAAAAAACCTTTCTTCTATGCCCTACACTTTCGGAGAATTGTGGTTACAAAGGGAAATACCTAAATAGGTTTTTTTAGCTTTACCCACATATATGGAAAGAGTACGAAGCACATGTCCGCTTATTTTTCAGCTTTTTATGCTGGTCGGCAGTGTTTGCCGTTGCTCTATCCTGTTGGAACAACATGTCCTCCAGTCCTAATTCGTTCAATTGCGGCAGAAAAAACTCGGTTAACATGGCCCTATAGCGCGCACCGTCCACTGTTGTCGTTGGACAAGCGGCGTCCTCGAAAAAATGGCCCGATGACTCCTCCAGCGTGAACAGCGCACCATGCAGTCCCTTTGAGCGGGTGTAATGGCTCCTCGTGCATCACTCGTGGATTTTCGGTGCCCAAGAAACGATAGTTTTGATTGTTCACGTACCCGCTGAGGTGGAAATGAGCCTCATCGCTCATTATGATTTTGGTCGAAAAATTATCCACTTCGTCCATGAGATTGAGGATGGCTTGGGCGTAGGTTACGCACTTGTTCACTTGTATTCTACATCTGTCTAGTTCACAAATGTCAAAACAGATTTGACATTGGCCGCCATTTGCAAAAATAAGAGCATCTTCCAATAGGGTGATTACTTTTGGCCCACCTTGTATGAATATGTATATTATTTATAGTTATTGCAAATGCATTTATTTATTTTATTTTACACACTTATTTTTTTATTTTATTTCTATTTTGTTTTTTTTTCCAGATAGTTTAGATAAACTAGCGATAACTTGTTATCAAAATTAGAGATAATACTAATTTGTTCGTGGTTCCTACTTCGCACAGAATGAATCAACATGGTTCGCTCTCAAAATGTTGTATGGCGAACCAAGTAGTTTCAATTATGGTTGGAGTACGAACCACGAATGAGATGCGAACCACGAATATTGCTGTCCGTGTGAACATGGTATTAAAGAGCATCGAATGTATTACAAAGAATTAAGCATTTTAATTCTATTACGATTTTTTTGTTTTAATAAGTGTCATGGTACTAAGAGCCTTTCAACCTCAATGTTACTGAATGACCCAAATGAAGATATTGATTTTCTTGTATCACATTCCTAAATTGTCACAAATCCACCTAGATCTCAACTGTTGACTCAACATTTGTTCAGTTATAACTTAAAGCGTTCGCCTTTGAAATCCATTTTAAAGTAATTTTCTCTTCGTGTACTAAAAATTTTCATTGTAATTATGACAATTTTTATGCGTTTAAAATGATTTTATGGGTTCATGCTAAATTTAAATTAAAAGAACCATAAAACTTGTAGTGCTCATTGCATTCTTTTAAAGTAGTGTTATTGCATATTGATTACATTCATTTAAAGTTCAGGCAGTAATTAGTGATTGCATAAATACCGCTATAGTACTTCCACAATTTAGCTTTAGATCATTTTACTTTAAGAAAAACACGTCACTCATCAAATGAATTTAGCGAAGACGAATCACGTAAATTAAGGAACATTATAATAAAATCTTAATAAAAAAATAAACGGTATTTAATTAAGAGCGTTTATTACAGTGGCGACGAGGAAAAAAGTACAACCAATTTTAAATAATAATAAGTTATTGGTTTGGAGTGTAAAAAATTAAAAAATGTGTGCAGCAGTGTTTGGTAAAGTGCCTTATTTTGACCACACACAAAGGAATTGGTCGGTATTCCAAAACCAATTGGAGCAATTTTTAATTGCGAACGACATTGAAGATGAGTCGAAAAAGAAAGCCATCCTGCTCACTTCATTATGTGAAACGTCGTATATTTTATTACAAAATTTGGTGAGTCCAGCAAAGATCGAGGATGCTGCCAGTACATTTCAAGGGTGTTTAGCGGTGATGAGCACGCATTTTAAACCGGCGACATCAGGGTTTGCTGAACGCTACAAATTTTATAATGCAGTAAAGTCACCAACGGAGACAATAAATGAATGGGCTGTGAGGGTGCGATCGTTGGCTGTGTACTGTGAGTTTGGTACATCTTTGGAAAATGCCATAAGAGACAGATTTGTTATGGGGCTGGAAAAGGGTCCGACCCGCGACAAATTATTTTTGGAGCCAGTGACTTGCAAATTCGAGAAGGTTGTGGAAATTGCAAATAACGCAGAATATGTTAAGCACCAATATGATGCAGTGGATATAAAAGAAGAAAGTCTACATTTCCAAAGAAGCGTCACACAACAAGAACAGCAGCAGAAACAACAGCAGCAGAAGAAACAACAGCAGCAGCAGAAACAACAGCAGCATAAAGTAACAGAACAACAGTGTGGAGTATGTGGGTTCAAAAATCATAAAAGTGAAAACTGTAAGTTTCGTAATTATAAGTGCAACCAATGCAATCAAAGGGGTCATTTAAAAAAAATGTGCAAATCGCGAAATTTTAATTTTATTGATAACCAGGATTTAAGTTTATATTCTATTACGTGCAAAAACGATGGTCCAATTAAAATTAAAATTTTTGTAAAAAATAAACCTTTTGAAATGGAATTGGATACGGGCTCGGAAAATAACGTAATTTCTGAAAGTACTTATAAAACATTCTTTTTGAATCATGGACTTAGAAAAGTTGCGATGTTGTTGAAAGCTTATAATGGTGCGAATATAACACCTATTGGAGCTTGCGACGTAGAAGTCAAATACGGTAGTAAGATAAAAGTGATACCGATAGTTGTTATTAAGAATGGTGGCCCACCGCTATTGGGTAGAAATTTTTTGAAGGCTTTTGGTATTGAAATTTGTAAATTAAATTATTCAAACCAGGTGCAAATGAAAAATTCAAAACTTTTTGAAAAATTTAAAAATCTTTTTGATGACTGGGACTGTTTAAGAAAAGCGAAGCGGTGTTGAGGGTTAAAGACGAAGCGATACCGAGATTTTTTAGACCACGGCCGTTACCATTGGATATTAGAGAAAAAGTTGAGGTCGAGATAGATAAGTTAGTGAAAATGGGTATTCTTCAACCGGTGGATTATTGCGAATGGGGAACACCTATTGTTCCAATTGTAAAGAAAAATGGTAGCATTAGAATTTGTGGTGATTTTAAAGTTACCTTAAATCCACATTTAGATGTCGAAAAGTATCCTCTGCCTCGAATTGAGGATATTTTTGCGAAGTTGCATGGGGGAGAAGAATTCACTAAATTAGATTTAAGCATGGCATATCAACAAATTCAGTTGGATAAAGATTCACGAAGGTATACAACTATTTAAACATCAAAGGGACTATTTCAGTATACCAGATTAATTTATAGATTAGCTTCAGCACCGGCAATTTTTCAGAAAATTATGGACTCGCTTTTATCAGGTTTAGATGGGGTGGTAGTCTTTTTAGACGATATTTTTATCAGTGCTCCTAATAGAAAAATGCATTTTGAGAGACTCGAAAGGGTGCTCCATATTTTGAATGATGCCGGGTTTAAATTGTCGTCGGACAAGTGTGAATTTTTTTGCCAAAAAATTGGATATTTGGGTCATGTAATTGACAAAAATGGATTACACATGAATCCAGACAAGGTTAGTGACATTACTAACATTCCTTATCCACCAAATGTTAAGGAACTTCAGGCCTTTTTAGGTGTAGTAAATTTTTATAGACGATTTTTACCGGATGTATCCACATTATTACACCCATTACATATGCTTTTACGAAAGGATGCAAAATTTGTTTGGAGCAATGATTGTTCTTTAGCTATTGATGAATTGAAAAATCTTTTACTAACGGATAATTGTTTGGCTCATTTTAATGGTAGGTTGATGACAAAATTAACGGTAGATGCCAGCCCAGTAGGGGTAGGGGCAGTTTTGTCTCAAATCAATGAAAGGGGGGTTGAGAGACCAATAGAGTTTGCTTCACGATCGTTAACGGATACTGAGAAAAGGTATTCTCAGTTAGATCGAGAAGCAGTAGCTATTTTGTTTGGTGTGAAAAAATTTCACCATTACCTATATGGTCGTCATTTCACATTGGTCACTGACAATAAACCATTACAACATATTTTTAATCCAAAAAGGGGTATCCATTGATGGCTTCAAGTCGACTGCAACGTATTGCTTTAACCTTGACAGGTTACCAATTCGACATTGGTCATATAAAATCAAAATGCAATATTGCTGATTATTTTTCTAGATACCCTGGAGAAGGTAATTTTCCGTTGGGTGATTTTTCGGATGATGTATATCTAAATTATTTACAAACACTTAACGGTGGGAATAAATTCTTGGATTTTGCAACGATAGGAAGGGAAACAGATAAAGATGTTGTGTTGCAGAAAGTTAAAAAACTTATTAAAGTAGGTTGGCCGGAAAAGTGTGCGGATTATGAACTTTTACCATTTTTTACGAGGAGAAATGAGTTGTCAGAGGAGGCAATTGTATATTTTGGGGATATCGGGTCGTAATACCGAAAAAATTAACATCTGATGTTGTTAATTTTTTGCATGTTTTACACATGGGAGTTGTAAAGATGAAGGCTATGGCTCGTGAATGTTGTTGGTGGCCAAATCAAAGTGGAGATTTAGAGAAAGTGGTTAAGTCCTGTGACGCTTGTCTTATGACTCGTCAAGGTCCGCCGCAACAGATATTGATTCCTTGGCCAAGACCTGATGAAGTTTGGCCAAGAATTCAAATAGACTTTTTCGGACCGTTTTTGAAACGTTCGTGGCTAGTAGTAGTTGATAGTACTAGCAAATGGGTGGAGTGTATATACATGGGTACTAACACGACCAGTCGTGCCGTTATTTTTTTTTTTTTTTTTATCTAGGACCAGCACTCAGGAGATGACTCCTACACATGCGAAGCATTGTGCTGGGAACTATAGGAAAGGGATAGTAGGAGAAACGACAGGAGGTGAAGCTTAATTAATTATTTTGCAGCTCTGCTTTCGCACGTTCTTTAGTTTTTTTATATTCGTAGCAGTGCTGAAGAGCTTCGGTTTAGTAGCCATTTTTATTATTATTTTACTTCGCCTGTGCTACACAATACCGTTATTACAGTTTTACGACAACTGTTCGCACGTTTTGGTTTGCCCAATTATGTTGTTTCGGACAACGAATTTAAGACATTTTTAGAATTGAATGGTATAGAACAAATTACATCGCCAGTGGGACATCCCACTACAAACGGTCAGGCGGAAAACACCGTAAAACAGTTAAATATGCTTTAAAACGTAGTTTAAATAAAACGCCATTATCTGATTTCAACAGCATATTATGTAGATTTTTGTTTGACTATCGAAACACTGTACATACTAGCACAGGAGTTTCCCCACGTTTTTTAATATTTAATAAAAGAAAACTAAAAACAAGGTTAGATCTTATTAATCCGAAAAGGACTGTAGAAAATAAAAATATGAAAGATATTAAAGAATTTGCTAAAAACAAACAAAAAAATCAAACAAGATACCATAAAGGATGTAAAAATTCTTTATTTAAGAATAATGATAATGTCATTGTAAAAGATTACTCTATACCAGGAAAAGTTTCTTGGATAAGAGGTAAAATAATTAATGTTATCGTAAACAAACGTATTTAGTTAAAACCGAAAGCAATAAATCTTGGAAAAGACATGCCAATCAAATGATTGCGTGTTCGGGCAACAAACAGTTCATGGTGGAAAAGGAAATTCCGAGTACCTTATCAGATCCATTTCAAAGATTTAATTTTAGTTTTCCAAATATTGCTAATGATAAACAAAATAATTCTCAAAATGAAATACAAAAGGAACCAGTAATTATAAATGTCAATGAAGAAATTCAAAATAAGGATGAAAATTTAAATAATGAAAATCAAGTGGTAATTAACAATGGAAAAGAAAAAGTTGTTAAATATAATTTAAGACAGAGAAAAGAGAAAAAGAAGTGAATTGTAAAATAGAGTATAAGTAAATATTATGTATTTATTTTATAATAAATATTTTCTTTTCACACATATAAAAAAAAAAAAAATTAATTATTATATGGGGAGGAAAATATTTATGATTGTAGTATGTTCATTGCATTCTTTTAAAGTAGTGTTATTGCATATTGATTGCATTCATTTAAAGTTCAGGAAGTAATTAGTGATTGCATAAATACCGCTATAGTACTTCCACAATTTAGCTTTAGATCATTTTACTTTAAGAAAAACACGTCACTCATCAAATGAATTTAGCGAAGACGAATCACGTAAATTAAGGAACATTATAATAAAATCTTAATAAAAAAATAAACGGTATTTTATTAATAGCGTTTATTACAAAACTAAAACGTAAATTTCGAGGCCAAAGTTCAAAAAAAGGATAAATTATCCTGGAAAAGGTGTCACTGACTGCAGTAGAAGAGTTTTTTCATAAAACACACAAATGCAGTCATAACAACCCAGTCAGCATTTTAATTAATTATTGATCATATTCGAGTCTTTTTTATTCTTCTTCGCGATTAAATTAATCATTTATGCGCACGTTTCTGAATCGAAAACGACTGTTTTGTCGGTAGAAAATGGTACCCTAGATACGACTCTTCAAAACGAGTCTTTTATGACTCGCGTTTGTGACTCATTTTCGCGCTCGTTTCTGAATCGAAAACGACTGTTTTGTCGGGAGAAAATGGTACCCTAGATACGACTCTTCAAAACGAGTCTTTTATGACTCGCGTTTCTGACTCATTTTCGAGGCAGTTTGCAATAGTACTTACAATCAATTACGACACTTTTTCAAGCCATTTTACAGTCATATTGCTAGCCGTTAGTGAGTCTTGTTTTATTTGGTATAACATAAAGAAAGTATATTCTTTTATTTTTTTCATTATTTATTTATTACTCTTTAATTGATTCAACTTTTATTGTTCTTTGCACCATGAGCTTACCACACAAATAAACATAAATTCACAAAACTCATTTCTTTCAAAATCAGTAAGAAAATTTGTCCCGTTATAAACAGTAGCAAAAACCATAAGAAACAATTTTTCATCGTTAAGATGCGCTAAATATGACTCCAAAATAAAAATAAAAATTCTTAATACAGTCACATTTCGGGCATCTACATGATGAATTTATGATTGCGCACATTCTATACATATTGTTTGCGTTTTTTAAACAAGTCGCTTTCCAAGCATTTGTCGGATTCATTTTCGGGTCTTTTTTTAAGCGCACAACTGATTAGTCCGTTTTTAGTCATCTGAGGTAGTCTTAAAAGACTCAGTTTGGTGATTTCTGCCAAAACAATCTTCCAAATGCTGACTGGGAATCCATGAGTTCACTTCTTTTATTACACATACATACATAGGTATTTCTATTTTTAGAATTTTCTTCTTATCTACACTAGGCTTGCCATTGGCCAGCATGCTAATGTATTTTGAATCAATAATATATGTACATTAACCGATAGCTTTTCTGAGTTTCTTTAGATTTGTTTCTTTGCAGTTTTACAGAAGAGTATCATGTAAAACTGCTAAGAAAAAACACGCATAGAGCATTTCGATTAGTGTTGGTAAAAGAGAACATCATTTTAGCAATTAATAATGGAGAAAAGAAAATTAAAGTTGTTAAAAAATTTCGATTTCATAAATTAAAAAAAAAAGAATTCATAGTGGAAACGTGTTTAGGTAGGTAGTAAAGTGAAACGATAATATTAATATAATATTCCTATATTTATGGTTTGCTCAGTGTCGACAATGTGATATTCTTATAATATACATATACATACATATATGTATGTACTTACATATGTATGTAGTACATATGGATGTGTAGTTACATGTACATATTAAGACTCGTTTGGATACTGAATAAATTATTTTGATTTTAAAATCTTATTTTAATTCATAATAGATTAAATTAGTGCGCTTCGCTGCCATCAAAAAGAAAAAAAAAGAAAAACTATTTTAATTTTACCATAAATTTTTAAACACTCACATGAAAATTTCTACTCGTACATATAATGCGTTCATTTTAAACACGAGTATGTATGTATGTATGTATGGCTTGTTTTTTTTATTTACTTACGGCCATTTTCACAATGTCTGATTAAAACTTAATTGGAACATTAACAGTCGGTTAACTAAAAATATATTTCACAATGTATGATTAACTTTTAACTGACACCATTTAACGGAAAAGTGTCTGTTAAATTTAACCGAAAAAAATGTGGCGGTTAGCAATATAATCGACACCTATGCATAGCTAATTTTAATTGATAAATAGAAAAAATTTACACATGTAAAAAATGGGAAAGCAACACTTATCAAGCAAGTTTTAAAACTTTGAAACAAAAAAAAAGAAAACTTGCTGTGATATTAGAAGCTATACAAAAAACTTTTTAACATGTGTAGATCTTAATATTTTTATAGACCAATATTTTACCTGTCTCACTTGTTTTTTTAATGTTCCAAGCTGGAACAATTTGTTGCTTCTGAATATTCCGCCATTTCCCTTCAGTATACTTCAATGTTTTTTTTCACAAACATTAAGATTACGCGCGAGAAGATAACAAACTTTTCAACAAACTTTTCCAAAAAATTAACAGAGAAAGAGAGAAAAAATTTTTTTTTATGCAGACTGCAAAGAGTATGTTAACATTTTGTAGATTAGTGCTGCCAAATTATATATGGCAGCACACTTCACTTTGGTTGGCAAAATGTGTAAAATTTTTGGGAAAAATTTGACTTTTTATTAATATTTCCCTTTTTATGAATGAAATGTGAAATCCGCGGTTTAAAAAATATTATAAAAAGTTAATGTGCAAATGAAAGTGTAATATTCTATGCGCACAACAAAAGTACTATGTGTAATGAGTTCTAAAACTTTGATTGAAATTTCCGGCAAGAGTGGAAATGCAAGTGATACTTTAGATTTTATATTATTGGCTGGTTGGTTACTTTTAAAAGCAACATATGGTTTAAATTTAGTTTATGGACGCCACTCCGAATTAGAAAAAAGTTACCTCATCTGATAGAAAATTTAATTTTAAGAAAAAAGAGTTTAGTGCAAAAATCTTCGGCAACGCATATTTTCCGAGTTATGGGCCTCGGAAGTTTTACAATAAAAATGTGTTTAATATTTCTTAGCTTATTGGGTCAATATGGGTATCATTGGAGAGCTTGTGAAAATGCCGATCACATGATGGTAAAATTTCACATTTTGGGATGATAAAATGTGTAGCGGTGAAAATTCTTAGGCGCCGTCAAAGGCCGGTTATGCAGAAAATCTCTAGTTAGCGAAGCCGGTGTGTGTTGTACCATAGAGGAGAAAACCCTTAAGCCCGGCGGAAGGCCGGCTATGCGGGAAACCTTTAGTTAGCGAAGCCGGTGTGTGTTATACCATAGAAGAGAAAATCTTTAAGCCCGGCCGAAGGCCGGCTATGCGAGAAACCTTTAGTAAGCGAAGCCGGTGTGTGTTATATCATAGAGGAGAAAATCCTTAAGCCCGGCCGAAGGCCGTTTATGCGGGAAACCTTTAGTTAGCGAACCCGGTGTGTGTTATATTATAGAGGAGAAAATACTTAAGCCCGGCCGAAGGAAACATTACATTTAATTTGTAAAACTAAAAAAAAAAAATTTATTAACTCTACAAAATATGGCAAAATATTACTGCTTTTCTTAAACACTGTTTTGACATTGCATACGGATGTTTAGGAAGGCAGCCATACCCATATTGTTGCAATGAATCAAACACTTATAATGAAAATGGCAAAATATATCCACGACTTTGTAGGTCAGTAACTCCCAAACTATGCGTTGCCGAAGATTTTTGTACTAAACTTTTTTTTCTTAGAATTTAATTTTCTATCACCTAATATAATTTTTTTTAAATTTGGAGTGGCTTCCTTAAACTAGATTTGTTCCCAACATAAAGTTGTTCTATCGGAATTGCACCAAACCGATGATGCAGCAAAGCAACTTTAACTATCAAACCACGGTATGTATGTTTGTGTGCCGGCACGTTTGTCTATTGATGAATTAGAGAGTTTCGAAATGGTGGTGGAGTTTAATGAAAAATTTTACGGATGTACCCAGCAATAATCAACCCAGTATTTTAACAAGGAATTTCACAATAAAGTGCGCTTTGTTAAAACCACAGAAAATGTATGTGCATTGGAATTAACTTGGGTTTTGCCACCGATGGCAAAATTGTATAAATGTAACCCTGATCACTTTCTCATCTAATTGGTTATTATGGTTAAGGCAGTTTGTCTGCTTATTTAAGAAAAGGTTAGTTTATTTTGTTTTTACTGATTATCTAATGGCTGCTAACATTTGCAAATGTTGTTTTCTTTTTAAGACTCTGGGGCTTATAGCTAATAGCTGGAGTAGATGAATCTGGTTTCGATACAAATTACATTTAAGCCCTTATAAATTTGCGCATTTACCTAACTGACAGTGCTTTTCAACATTTGAACGATATTTTGTCAACAATTTTGGCTTACATACAGCTTTGTGGTCATTATGATTTTTTAAAAGCTTATGAAGAATTGTCTAGCATAGAGGCCACCAGTTTTCGCTTTGCTGCTCAAGAGCCTGGCCACAAAATAGACAGAACCGTCAGTTCAAAGCAGCGAACGAGCAGAGAAAGAGACATCATCAAGAGATTTGCTGTCTCTTTTACCCCCTAACTCTGCTCGGTGATTCCTTTTTCTTCTAAATTCCTCAATATTGTTGTTTTGTTTTGATTTTTAGTTTCTAGGTGTGAAAAATTAACGTATTTTTTCATCTTTTTTATACACACAATTTCACAATTTTTAGCACGGCAATGTGGTGTTTTGTACATAGAATATATTTTGTGGTTTTGTATTTTGTGCTTATAAAGCTAATTAAAGTGATTTAAAAAATAAATATTAAATAGTATGAATAATTTTCAAAATCGTAAATAATATGTTCCAATATGTCACGATCAGCTACAAAACCCAGAGCACGAAATACAATCATTATCGGAATTTCTTGTTTTATATATGGTAAAATAGCAATAATGCGTTGACCAATAGCCGACTTCTTAATATTTTGTGAACCTCTGGCCATCATATTGACCCAAAGTGTTGATGTAGGCCGAGAACTGTGTTCTAAGCAAGATCTAATTTCAGATTTATATGCGTATTTGCCATCCTTAATGCTGAATACATATACAGTGTTAGTAGCCATTTTCTCTTGAGCAATTAACACCTTCTCGGATCCGTTGATAATAAAATAACCACCTGGATCCAAAGGACACTCATTCAATTCAGTCAAATCACGATCCGTTAATTGTGATAGCAGGCAATAAGTAGAACGTAACATAATGGGAATTTTTCCAATAAATGTCTTTTGATGCTGAGTCTCAACCGGTGCTTGGCCTTCAACAATTTTGGTTTTCGTTATATCAACATAAATTTCTATTATAGATTATAAGAACTTATTCATTAAAGAAATTTAACACCATAGCATGTGCTTCACTCCACAAAATATTATTATATTATATTAACACAAAACACAATTAAAACAAAGAAAACCTCAAGAAATTATAAATTTGTTCTTATGCACAAATTGTGGCTTATGTTAACAAAATTTTTCACCACAAAACACCAAAATACTGACAAATTTCTTTTTTATAATTTTTTAGCTTCGCTATGTTTTTTTTACTATATTAACACAAAACACTATTAAAACAAGCTTCACTATGTTTTTACCTATAATATTAACACAAAACACAATTAAAACCAATAAAACCACAAGAAATTATAAATTTGTTCTTATGAACAAAATGTGGCTTATGTTTACATTTTTCTTTTGTTTACTTTTCATCTTTCGTGAAGTTGTATAGTTGTCTCTTTCTCCCCCTATTTGGAGAAAAGCTGATTTAAAATTTTTTCAGACCCCCAGCTGACAGTTCTAGGTATTCTATGGCCTGGCTTTGACGATGTACAAAATCTAGTGGTTCTCTCAAAATACTATCCGCCCAACCATATTCTAATGAAATTTGAATATTTTTGAATGAATAAAATGAAAAAAATTATATGAAAAATTGATAAGTTCAATAATGACAAAGAAAGTTTAATAATGTTAAATTTGTGCTAAGAGCCATTTGAAATATTACATTTATTTATTTATTTCTTAATAGATTTTTATTTCAAAAATAGAAACCGAAACTGAATAAATAAATGTTACACCGATACAATTAAATGTAAATTAATTGTTTTTATTTAAAAAGAAACCTCTAAATTCTACTACAGAAAGTATTTTTAATTAATAATAATTATTTTCCATTTCTTCTGTCTGCATTTGTTTCCATTTCTCATCCCATCCAAAACCAAGTACCACATATTCACGCACTCGTTGAACATATATATAAAAGAAAATAAAAACAAATAAATTTTTTTAATTTTTTATTATAAAAACGGAAAACGAAATAATTAAAAATTAAATTTTAACAATCTGTTTCATGATGTTTGTTCTATTTGGTTTTGTCAATCATAGCTATTTTATAAAACACGCTGTTGCTTTTGTTAATCATAAAATGAATTGGAATTTCTTTTGCTTATGTTAACAAATTGTTTAGCACTAAACAATTTTGTTCCAATTCGTTTTGTGCTTAATAAACCAACGGAACGTTTGTATTTCATAACACACTAACACTTTTGGGGTAGGAATCAAATATACTATATTTAAAAACTTTTGGTCCAGTTTGTTTTGTCAATCACAAACAAACTGGCCATTGCTATTTTATAAAACACAAACACACTTTGTTGCTTTTGTTAATCACAAAATCAACTGGAACTTCTTTTGCTTATCATAACAAATTGTTTAGCACTAAACACTTTTGTTCCAATTGGTTTTATGCTTAATAAAATTAGTGAACGTTTGTATTTTAAAACACAGTAACACTTTTGGGGGTGGGTTTTAGAACTTGGGACAGTAGCACTCAATAGAAAATGTATGACTTACCTTGCTACTCCTACTGAGCCAGTTATGCTACTTCTTATAACTGCTTTTATTACATAAATCTATTCTTTGGCGTCGATGTCATTTATTGCCTGAAACACATATTTTTTATTAGGGCCTAAAATTGCAATTTGATAACATGTACATACACTAGTGGCACAAACTAAAGCAACTTACCTGGTGTTATACTATTTTCATTGCAATATTGTAAAAAACGAACTTAAGGATTTTTAAGGATTACTATTACAAATCTTTAGGGGTATATTAATTTATTAAAAAAATTTTTTTGAAAAAAAAAATATTTTGTTAAAAAAAAATAAAAGAAACATAAAAATACTTCATATTTAGATGGCAAAAACTAAAGCAACTCTTACAAAATTTTTTAAATTTTGCCACATATCTTAATAATTATTCGCATATCCATTGTTTTGCAAAACAGCGGCACATCTGCGAGGCATTGAAGTGATTAATTTACCGATTTCGTTTTCTGAAATGCTTCCCATGCTTCTTTTATTTGGAGGAAAAAATTTCGTTTATTAGACCCTTGATCACGTTTTATTTTTCTGTCCACCATGTCCCACAAGTTTTTAAATCGGGTGACTGGGCGGGCCATTTAAGTAAATTAATATTTTCATCTTGAATCCAGGACTTAACATGTTTCGATGTATGTTTTGAATCATTATCGTGCTGAAAGATCCATCCAGCAGGCATTTCCTTTATTGCAAATGGCAACATGACAGTTTCCAAAATATTTTTGTAGAGGCAGCGGTCCATAGTTTCGCTTATTTCATACCGAGGTCCGACTCCATTGAGTGAAAAACATCCCCACACCATTACATTACCACCGCCATGCTTAACAGTTCTCTTACAATACCTCGGATCTAACCGCTTATTTACAGGTCTTCGAACACTTATTTTTTTTGAATCAGATCCTTTCAGGTTAAATTTAGATTCATCGGAAAACAATATTTTTTGCCATTCTTCAACACTCCAGTGTAAATGTGTCTTAGCAAATTCGATTCTCGCCTTACGATTCTTTGGTGAAATAAACGGCTTTTTTGCAATTTTTCTAGAACGCATTCCTGCTTTTAAAGCTCTGTCTCGCACTGTTCTTGCTGTAAGATTTAAATCTAATTTGCTAGCAATATTTTGCGATGAGACAAACGGATCTTTTCTGATTTCTCGGATGATCATTTGGTCCTCGTGATCTGACGTTTTACGAGGTCTTCCACCATTATGAATGGTCTCCACTGAACCAGTTGATACAAATTTTTTAATAAGACGACAAATACCCGATTTATTTATGTTGAATCTTTCTGAGAGACTTTTTTGTGTAATTCCACTATTATATTGTTTTATTATTTCATTTTTAATATACGAATTATATTTATTTATCGCCATTTAATTAATAGTATTAATTTTTATGAAAGTTTTAAGAACAGTTGCTTTAGTTTTTGCCATCCAAATCTGAGTCATTTTTATTTTTTCTTTATTTTTTTTATACTTAAAATGTTTTTTTTTTTAAGTTATTTGTTTAATTAATATAGTCCTAACACCTCGTAATAGCAATCCTTAAAAATTCGTAAGTTCCCATTTTACAATATAACTTTGAAAATGGTATAATATTAGGTCAGTTGCTTTAGTTTGTGCCACTAGTGTATATCACCTACCTGTGTAGACTTTTCCGGAACATTTGGAGCTTATATGCTTCTGTGTACTATAAAACGCAATGTTGGCTCCTAAAAAATTTAAATATAATGTATGGTTGGACATTGACTTGTATTTTGTGATTCCCGTACTTTTGTAAATTTTTTAGTTTTATTGAGATTTATTTGAAAAAAAAATATGGTATGGATGCTGACCATAAAAAATAACTGCCAACGCACTTAGCATAGTACCTCCTGGGTTGTGTGGAAAACTGTGCATATTTGCTACACTTTCTACAATGTTGCAGAGATTTTCTCCTCTACGGTCTTTGCTAACTAAAGTATTACTTCATGACCAACATTTGGCCGGCCGCAGGACTTTTCTCCTGGAACCGAAAGTGAATAGTTATTTTTTATATTTTTAATTAATGTACTCTCTTAAAAAAATAATACCGGCCCTAAACCTTTTTTACAACCGAAACCGAGCTGCATACTCGGGAAATTTGGCATATATAACTTAAATTCCATATTCACTTTAGAATATTTTTTTTCTTGGACCGGCACTCACGGGATGACCCCTACACATGCGATGCATTTTATAGAAACTTAAATGGTATGAGGGTATAATCCACTGCTACTTTGTTGTACATCATAGCATAATTCTGTCAACAATGACGGTCGTATCACCGGTCAAATGACCGTCACTGTTATTGTAGGGAAGCTAAACTTATTAGCTATTTCGCTGGTCAGTTCATTCGACAGGCCAAACGACAAAGCTTGTGAAAAAGTTGTGGAAAGTGGTTGTGAATAATTTAATAATTAAATATTATATTAAGAAAAATTGAAAATATATTTTTGCTATAATTAATTTAAATTACTGAACAACGTATAATCATATGAATATACCTTGGTACTTAATATTTAGTGGAGTAAAGTAGTACTTTTGCAATGCAAAGTGTACTGAAAAAAGTACAATTGTACGAGCTTGATTATCCCTGATTTTCGTTGAAAGTTTAATGTGATGGATGACAGTTTACCGAAAAAAAACTATTTGTGAAAGAATTTATTTAAAAAAACTAGTATTGAAAGTATTTATTTAATTATATTTATTTTTGAGCCATGGTCTTTTTTATGAAAAGTTTTTAACAATTATTTATTTTTCAATATTTCGCTACCAAATAGGTAGCATCGTTAGGAAATAATAATTTGTATTAACAAAACTCTTTATTTAAAAAAATGGTATTTTTTATGAAAAGTTTTTAACAATTTATGGTATAAATAACAAAAATGTTTGTAATTAATTATTGTTAAGAAAAATTTTTAACACAACTTTTTTAATGTCTGTCAGCTGTTTGGGACATTTGTAATTTTGCCTTGTTATTTTCAATGTTTATTATAAACAAACTGATTGCTTGTTCTTCATGCCCAAACTAGCCCGAAGAAAAAGTACGGGCATTCTCGTGCGTGAAGAACAAGAACATTACTCTCTCAAACCCTCTCTCATTTACCCAATTTTTGCGTAAGAAAACGCTTTTGGGTAAGATTTTGATTAAACGAAACAATTTTGAGTAAACGAACAGACCTATAATAGGCTATAGGCCTTACAGTGTAGTACTGCCAAATTTTTTAGTATGCAAAATGTTAATTAGTATGGCAGCACACTTATAATTTATTATATTTTTGGATTTCATCAAACTTTCTGTGGAAGGTAACAAACTTTTTGAGTCACTTGCACCAAATTTTATTATTTTAAAGAAATTATTTAATTATGTAAGAACATTATGATTAAAAATTAGAAAATTACGATTCGGAAAAAATTCAAAAATTATGTATAAGGAAAATAAAACACCAGTTCTTAATAAATACAATCACTCACTGTTTCGAAGCTATTTCAGTCACTACACTGTAAGGCCTATAGCTCCGAAACTAGGACTTGTGCCAAAAATCGCCCTATACCGGGTGATAGGTCTAAGTATTTACTACATTGTGCCATCATTCGTTTTCGGCCCAATGGTTGTGCCTTCGAACAAAATTTTTCAAATACTGTTTCAAGGCGATTTCAGTCACTACACTGTAAGGCCTATAGCTCCGAAACTAGGACTTGTGCAAAAATCGCCCTATACCGGGTGATAGGTCTAAGTATTTACTACATTTTGCCATCATTCGTTTTCGGCCCAATGGTTGTGCCTTCGAACAAAATTTTTCAAATACTGTTTCAAGGCGATTTCAGTCACTACACTTTAAGGCCTATAGCTCCGAAACTAGGACTTGTGCCAAAAATCGCCCTATACCGGGTGATAGGTCTAAGTATTTACTACATTTTGCCATCATTCGTTTTCGGCCCAATGGTTGTGCCTTCGAACAAAATTTTTCAAATACTGTTTCAAGGCGATTTCAGTCACTACACTGTAAGTAAATACTAAGCACAATGTAGTAAATACTTAGACCTATCACCCGGTATAGGGCGATTTTTGGCACAAGTCCTAGTTTCGGAGCTATAGGCCTTAAAGTGTGTTTTCAGATTTACGCTACTCTCCAAACAACTGGCAAAATTTCTTTTAAACAAAACAAAGTAAGTTAATCTCTTGTTAATTTCTGCTTAAAGTCTTATTAAAGACATTTTAATTATTTTTTTTGTCTTGTGTAAGAAATAGTTTTTAGGTTATTGGTTTCTTTTTTTTCATTTAAAGTGTATCTAATGATTTTCAAATAGCGCTGGAACCTAAAATGACCCACAATCATTGACAGTTAATAAGTTATTGTTGTTGTTGTTCATTTATCTACACGTTTTTTATTGCAACGATTTAAAGAACATTAACATAATTTCACTCCATTTGATCTTGCCTTTTCCCTACATCATTCCCATGAGAACGCACACATTCGCATATATTACGAGTGTATACATGAAAAAAAGATATTCTAATAAAAGCAGCTCGATGTTGAAATGCAGCGTTATCAACTCGATGCTGTTCGCATCGTTTTTAGTGTTTTTTAAAATTTTCGATTCAGTGAACGGTGCTTTTATTTTTAATTTTTTAGTGCTTTTCTTTATTTTCGCTGGCACCAAATATATTTTTAACACAAAACAAAAAATGTTTGCACACTAAAACGTTAATAGGTTCTATGGCAAATCACCTGAAAAAGTTGCGTTTTTGAGTTACAGAAACTTGGTGTTGAAACAAAAAGAGACGCCGATGGGGTGGGCTCACCGGCGACCTGCCTACCTAACCTAACCTTTTTTAATGTGTTATCTTCAAGACGAAATAACATACAGTGTAACCTGGTTAACGCAACCATCGATAATCACAACTCCTCGATAATGGCAACACCAAAATTCTTAACATTGGTGACTTTGTTAACGCAACTTTTCAAAAAACAAAACCTCAATTGGCGGAACTTTGCAAACAAAGTTAATTTTTATTTTTAAATTTAGTTTTTTATAAATAAAAAATATGTCATCTAAAAAAACGCAGTTGGAAATTGCACGCTTTTTCCGTTAAAAACACGAAACTTTAACTTACATAGAATGCGTATTTTTATTTATTAAAAATAATTTTTGTATTTTTTGTTTTTATTCTTTATTTTAATGATATAAATGTATATGTTTTAAAAGTTAAACTTTTTTTTTTTTAAACAATATTTTTAATCGAAAAACAGGCATTGATATTTCTGAATCGATTTTCGCAACAGCCCAAAATTTCTATTGGTTGCGTTAATCACGGTTCCACATTTTTTAAATCAAATTTTCATATCTTTCACAATGTAGTAAATACTTAGACCTATCACCCGGTATAGGGCGATTTTTGGCACAAGTCCTAGTTTCGGAGCTATAGGCCTTAAAGTGTAGTGACTGAAATCGCCTTGAAACAGTATTTGAAAAATTTTGTTCGAAGGCACAACCATTGGGCCGAAAACGAATGATGGCAAAATGTAGTAAATACTTAGACCTATCACCCGGTATAGGGCGATTTTTGGCACAAGTCCTAGTTTCGGAGCTATAGGCCTTACAGTGTAGTGACTGAAATCGCCTTGAAACAGTATTTGAAAAATTTTGTTCGAAGGCACAACCATTGGGCCGAAAACGAATGATGGCACAATGTAGTAAATACTTAGACCTATCACCCGGTATAGGGCGATTTTTGGCACAAGTCCTAGTTTCGGAGCTATAGGCCTTAAAGTGTAGTGACTGAAATCGCCTTGAAACAGTATTTGAAAAATTTTGTTCGAAGGCACAACCATTGGGCCGAAAACGAATGATGGCAAAATGTAGTAAATACTTAGACCTATCACCCGGTATAGGGCGATTTTTGCACAAGTCCTAGTTTCGGAGCTATAGGCCTTACAGTGTAGTGACTGAAATCGCCTTGAAACAGTATTTGAAAAATTTTGTTCGAAGGCACAACCATTGGGCCGAAAACGAATGATGGCACAATGTAGTAAATACTTAGACCTATCACCCGGTATAGGGCGATTTTTGGCACAAGTCCTAGTTTCGGAGCTATAGGCCTTACAGTGTAGTGACTGAAATAGCTTCGAAACAGTGAGTGATTGTATTTATTAAGAACTGGTGTTTTATTTTCCTTATACATAATTTTTGAATTTTTTCCGAATCGTAATTTTCTAATTTTTAATCATAATGTTCTTACATAATTAAATAATTTCTTTAAAATAATAAAATTTGGTGCAAGTGACTCAAAAAGTTTGTTACCTTCCACAGAAAGTTTGATGAAATCCAAAAATATAATAAATTATAAGTGTGCTGCCATACTAATTAACATTTTGCATACTAAAAAATTTGGCAGTACTACACTGTAAGGCCTATAGCCTGTTATAGGTCTGTTCGTTTACTCAAAATTGTTTCGTTTAATCAAAATCTTACCCAAAAGCGTTTTCTTACGCAAAAATTGGGTAAATGAGAGAGGGTTTGAGAGAGTAATGTTCTTGTTCTTCACGCACGAGAATGCCCGTCCTTTTTCTTCGGACTAGTTTGGGCATGAAGAACAAGCAATCAGTTTGTTTATAATAAACATTAATTACATTATTTATTAATTTATAACATTTTTACAATTAATAACATAATTACAAACATTTTTGTTATTTATACCATAAATTGTTAAAAACTTTTCATAAAAAATACCGTTTTCTTAAATAAATATTTTTGTTAATACAAATTATTATTTCTTAACAATGCTACCTATTTGGTAGCGAAATATTGAAAAATAAATAATTGTTAAAAACTTTTCATAAAAAAGACCATGGCTCAAAAATAAATATAATTAAATAAATACTTTCAATACTAGTTTTTTTAAATAAATTCTTTCACAAATAGTTTTTTTTCGGTAAACTGTCATCCATCACATTAAACTTTCAACGAAAATCAGGGATTATCAAGCTCGTACAATTGTACTTTTTTCAGTACACTTTGCATTGCAAAAGTACTACTTTACTCCACTAAATATTAAGTACCAAGGTATATTCATATGATTATACGTTGTTCAGTAATTTAAATTAATTATAGCAAAAATATATTTTCAATTTTTCTTAATATAATATTTAATTATTAAATTATTCACAACCACTTTCCACAACTTTTTCACAAGCTTTGTCGTTTGGCCTGTCGAATGAACTGACCAGCGAAATAGCTAATAAGTTTAGCTTCCCTACAATAACAGTGACGGTCATTTGACCGGTGATACGACCGTCATTGTTGACAGAATTATGCTATGATGTACAACAAAGTAGCAGTGGATTATACCCTCATACCATTTAAGTTTCTATAAAATGCATCGCATGTGTAGGGGTCATCCCGTGAGTGCCGGTCCAAGAAAAAAAATATTCTAAAGTGAATATGGAATTTAAGTTATATATGCCAAATTTCCCGAGTATGCAGCTCGGTTTCGGTTGTAAAAAAGGTTTAGGGCCGGTATTATTTTTTTAAGAGAGTACATTAATTAAAAATATAAAAAATAACTATTCACTTTCGGTTCCAGGAGAAAAGTCCTGCGGCCGGCCAAATGTTGGTCATGAAGTAATACTTTAGTTAGCAAAGACCGTAGAGGAGAAAATCTCTGCAACATTGTAGAAAGTGTAGCAAATATGCACAGTTTTCCACACAACCCAGGAGGTACTATGCTAAGTGCGTTGGCAGTTATTTTTTATGGTCAGCATCCATACCATATTTTTTTTTCAAATAAATCTCAATAAAACTAAAAAATTTACAAAAGTACGGGAATCACAAAATACAAGTCAATGTCCAACCATACATTATATTTAAATTTTTTAGGAGCCAACATTGCGTTTTATAGTACACAGAAGCATATAAGCTCCAAATGTTCCGGAAAAGTCTACACAGGTAGGTGATATACACTAGTGGCACAAACTAAAGCAACTGACCTAATATTATACCATTTTCAAAGTTATATTGTAAAATGGGAACTTACGAATTTTTAAGGATTGCTATTACGAGGTGTTAGGACTATATTAATTAAACAAATAACTTAAAAAAAAAAAACATTTTAAGTATAAAAAAAATAAAGAAAAAATAAAAATGACTCAGATTTGGATGGCAAAAACTAAAGCAACTGTTCTTAAAACTTTCATAAAAATTAATACTATTAATTAAATGGCGATAAATAAATATAATTCGTATATTAAAAATGAAATAATAAAACAATATAATAGTGGAATTACACAAAAAAGTCTCTCAGAAAGATTCAACATAAATAAATCGGGTATTTGTCGTCTTATTAAAAAATTTGTATCAACTGGTTCAGTGGAGACCATTCATAATGGTGGAAGACCTCGTAAAACGTCAGATCACGAGGACCAAATGATCATCCGAGAAATCAGAAAAGATCCGTTTGTCTCATCGCAAAATATTGCTAGCAAATTAGATTTAAATCTTACAGCAAGAACAGTGCGAGACAGAGCTTTAAAAGCAGGAATGCGTTCTAGAAAAATTGCAAAAAAGCCGTTTATTTCACCAAAGAATCGTAAGGCGAGAATCGAATTTGCTAAGACACATTTACACTGGAGTGTTGAAGAATGGCAAAAAATATCGTTTTCCGATGAATCTAAATTTAACCTGAAAGGATCTGATTCAAAAAAAATAAGTGTTCGAAGACCTGTAAATAAGCGGTTAGATCCGAGGTATTGTAAGAGAACTGTTAAGCATGGCGGTGGTAATGTAATGGTGTGGGGATGTTTTTCACTCAATGGAGTCGGACCTCGGTATGAAATAAGCGAAACTATGGACCGCTGCCTCTACAAAAATATTTTGGAAACTCTCATGTTGCCATTTGCAATAAAGGAAATGCCTGCTGGATGGATCTTTCAGCACGATAATGATTCAAAACATACATCGAAACATGTTAAGTCCTGGATTCAAGATGAAAATATTAATTTACTTAAATGGCCCGCCCAGTCACCCGATTTAAAAACTTGTGGGACATGGTGGACAGAAAAATAAAACGTGATCAAGGGTCTAATAAACGAAATTTTTTCCTCCAAATAAAAGAAGCATGGGAAGCATTTCAGAAAACGAAATCGGTAAATTAATCACTTCAATGCCTCGCAGATGTGCCGCTGTTTTGCAAAACAATGGATATGCGAATAATTATTAAGATATGTGGCAAAATTTAAAAAATTTTGTAAGAGTTGCTTTAGTTTTTGCCATCTAAATATGAAGTATTTTTATGTTTCTTTTATTTTTTTTTAACAAAATATTTTTTTTTTCAAAAAAATTTTTTTAATAAATTAATATACCCCTAAAGATTTGTAATAGTAATCCTTAAAAATCCTTAAGTTCGTTTTTTACAATATTGCAATGAAAATAGTATAACACCAGGTAAGTTGCTTTAGTTTGTGCCACTAGTGTATGTACATGTTATCAAATTGCAATTTTAGGCCCTAATAAAAAATATGTGTTTCAGGCAATAAATGACATCGACGCCAAAGAATAGATTTATGTAATAAAAGCAGTTATAAGAAGTAGCATAACTGGCTCAGTAGGAGTAGCAAGGTAAGTCATACATTTTCTATTGAGTGCTACTGTCCCAAGTTCTAAAACCCACCCCCAAAAGTGTTACTGTGTTTTAAAATACAAACGTTCACTAATTTTATTAAGCATAAAACCAATTGGAACAAAAGTGTTTAGTGCTAAACAATTTGTTATGATAAGCAAAAGAAGTTCCAGTTGATTTTGTGATTAACAAAAGCAACAAAGTGTGTTTGTGTTTTATAAAATAGCAATGGCCAGTTTGTTTGTGATTGACAAAACAAACTGGACCAAAAGTTTTTAAATATAGTATATTTGATTCCTACCCCAAAAGTGTTAGTGTGTTATGAAATACAAACGTTCCGTTGGTTTATTAAGCACAAAACGAATTGGAACAAAATTGTTTAGTGCTAAACAATTTGTTAACATAAGCAAAAGAAATTCCAATTAATTTTATGATTAACAAAAGCAACAGCGTGTTTTATAAAATAGCTATGATTGACAAAACCAAATAGAACAAACATCATGAAACAGATTGTTAAAATTTAATTTTTAATTATTTCGTTTTCCGTTTTTATTATAAAAAATTAAAAAAATTTATTTGTTTTTATTTTCTTTTATATATATGTTCAACGAGTGCGTGAATATGTGGTACTCGGTTTTGGATGGTATGAGAAATGGAAACAAATGCAGACAGAAGAAATGAAAAATAATTATTATTAATTAAAAATACTTTCTGTAGTAGAATTTAGTTTTTTCTTTTTAAATAAAAACAATTAATTTACATTTAATTGTATCGGTGTAACATTTATTTTTTTTTTTTTTTTTTTTTTTATCTAGGACCAGCACTCAGGAGATGACTCCTGCACATGCATAGCATTGTGCTGGAACTATAGGAAAGGGATAGTAGGAGAAACGACAGGAGGTGAAGCTTAATTAATTATTTTTGCAGCTCTGCTTTCGCACGTTCTTTGTTTATACTCGTTGCAGTGCTGAAGCTTTTGTTCAGTAGCCATTTTTATTATTGTTTTACTTCGCCGGTGCTACACAATACCGACGAAGGAGGGCGTTCTGAGGCGATTGTGGATTGCTATCAGTTGAATCCGGAATTGTTCAGTGACCAGTGACTATGCCTTTGCCACTGAAACTTTCCGACAACAACTGACACACTAATGCACATCAGAAAAATGCGAGATGTTTAATCTTATTTTAAAATTTAAGTCTTGAACCCAGGTATTTTTTTGGATGCGTAGTCAACGTGCAGACTACCATCCATCGTGCCATCGCCATTGTTTTGTTCAATGCTGTGAGTAATAATAAGTCATATTACTACTAAACTACTGAACCGATCTGAAAAAAATTGAGATTGTGGATATCTGCGCCGAAAAATCTTTAAACCCATATATATATTTTCAAAACCGGCGAAGTGTTTGCATTTAATATAATGATATTGTATGATGTATGTGCAATACCGTCGTAATTAAAAAAATCGTGAACTGAGAAAAATGCATTTGAAGTTTTAAGCCATCTTTTTGATAGTATTTTCGTTTAATAAAGTTATTTTTTTTACAAGTTTTTAAATAAAGAGGCATGTTTTGTAATGTTTTCTGTTTGTAAATTTGTTGTCATAAAGGAAATATGTCATTATTGCAAATAAATATTGTTGGAAATAGCTGGAGGCAATAAAGACATTTGTGGCTGTAGAATCTGAACAGTTAAAGATAGAACCATAATCTTTTTTCCTTTAGATATATATTTCCCCAAAGATCATTTCTGCATACCCATCTAAAAAATTAAAATTTTGAGTTACTGCGGTATTGCACCAAAGGCTCGATATGTATTATGTACATATGCATATTTATACATATCCCTTCATTTCGGAAACTTCTGTAATTCGCAAAAAAATAGCTGGTAAGTCCGATTACGAATTAACGGGATTCTACTGTATATTAATTTAAAATTTTATTTATCCCTGCAAATAATATTGGACTACGTGGTCCACTTTAGATGAAATGAACTAGTCACAACATGGTCCTATGTATTGTAGCCGTCTACTATATCATTGAAAACAACAGCTTATTGTTATACGACAAGTGCTCGTGCTTTTCTTCGTATTTACGATTACTCCGTCTCATTAAAATTACTTCCTGAGGTGCTCCATGGAGTGGTTTTGGGTTAGTCCGATGGGTTATATTGTCCACCCCTAGGACATCATAATGTTAAATAAACCGTCTTATCTCCATACATTTGGGCTAGTCTTGGACTAGTCCTACTCCTCTGTGGAGTACACTATACTATTCGCTAAAGCGAAGATTTTTCGATATAACAATATTCGCTAAATTATCTGAAAATTTAAAAGATACGAACATTCACAAAAACAAGCTATTAGTGATGATTTCTCGGAAATAAACATTCGCTAAATTGACGAAAACTTAAAAAATGACAATAGTTCACAAAGAACAAATATTAACTTTTTTTTGAATTTCTATTAGAACGCCTCCGTAGTGTAAGGTTGCGGTTCAAATAACGCCTGAAGAGATATTTGGTGTTTTTTAAAGCAGAAAAACTTTAAAATAATCAACATGGTATGAACAAAGAAGAATGTATTATAAAATAAAAAACAACATACGAAAAATGAGAGAGAGTTATTTTTATTTTTGGCGAATATTTAGCAAGGCGAACTGTTGTGCTAGTAAGTTTACGTGGTATGAATTCTCGTCTTGATATTTAGTAAATATCGTTAACAATGTTCACTTTCGATAGTGCTTAAAATTCGCTATTAATATATAATCGAATCTTCTAGACCGAAACATTCGCTGCCGCAAACTGATCGACGCGTGAACTCTACGAGGTCTTTTTCGTTTTACTAGTAAAAGTCGTTGCGGGATGTTTTTCCCAGAAACCTTTGCTAATTCTTTGATGGCAATATCACTTTCGCCTGCTGTAGTCAAGAGGGAAGTAATAAAATGCCTTTATGTATAAGGGAATATGTGTGCGTATGCGTTTCCTATATGAGAAAACGTAACGTAGTTGCTAAGACAAGATCACGCATGTAATAAAACTGGGAGTTAATGATTTATTTCTTTTTCCTATTTACACATTAAACCTAAATTGGTAAGTAATAAAATATTAATATAAAACGTAAACTAGTTGCTATGAAATCATCATGTCTATTATTTGTTATTTATAACAATTGAAGGTACATGCATTTTAAACTAATATATGACTGAATTCCCTTAATAATACAAAAGTCATAATACCTAAATAATTGCGAAATAATTGACAACTTAATAACACGCTACACGAGAAAATCCCTGAGATACAAGTAAAAAAATTTCCAGAAAACTTAATTCAAAAAACGTAAACGTAATTCTTGCCCGCTTTCCTTTTTGCCTGAAGCTCATTTATAGCTTCTTAATGCAATCAATATAGATTATGGAAACAAAAAATAAAATGAACAAAAATAATTTGAAGATAATTTATGCATTAAATTCATGAAAGCTTGCAGAAACATCGATTGTGATGACACGGTGAAGTTTTAAAAAAAAAAATGGAAATTAAATTTTTAAATAACAACTTTTTACACTCCTTAATCTTTTACTTGTTCATTTCCTGTTGAGAACTTCTTTTGAATTCATATAAATACGAATTAAGGAAGATTTTAAATCTTTTTTTTTATTCCAGAAAATACGTTTTAAAATATTTCACGCGCTTTTAAATATGTTCTTATGTTGTATTGTTCACTGAATTCCCAGAAAAAGGACGGGGTTGGTTGATTTATGATAAAGTATTCCTGTTTTTTTTTCTCTTTTTGTTCTCGTGTCATACTTGAAAATCTGTCAATATTTCAAATTGTCTAAATTCGCTATTTTAACAAATCATTTATTGTTTTGTTAAGATGCTGCCTGTAGTGTCTTATGTTATTATACGAAACAGTAGGAGTTTAATTTGAAAACGAAATTTTCGAAATACTTTACATTTAGATTTGGAGTTTTCCCCCTTTTTCTCCGTTAACATTGTGTTTCAATGTTTTTAGCCGCAAGCAAAAATTTACATTGAACAGAAAAATTTTTGTCCAACAATTTAATTTTCAAGATTTCGGAAATTGTTTCTAATGTTTTAAATTAATTTTCCATAAATATATTAAAAATTTTGAGCGTACTTTTAGTTACAATTTCTATCTGAGATACTAAAACGTTCATAATTCTTATCGACTTGTCATTGAAGGCTGGACGTTAACTCTCATTAACGACACTCTTGCTTCTCATGATGAAGTTCGAGCTCACAATCAACGATCAACGATTTTTCTTTAGTAATAGTTGACGAATCGACTCGAAAGTAAGTAATAGATTAACGAAAAATTGCGCGTGTTTCTTTAATCTATTAAAAACTGTCGAGTCGATCTGACAACCAGAATAAGGCCGAATATATTTCATAGTGGCTTTTGTATACATTACATTTCTAAACGTTGGTTTTTCTGAAAAAATACTTTTTGCACAATATATTTTGGAAAATCTAATTTTTTAATGGTATATATTTTGGAAATAACTTTATACTAAAAGTATAGTAAAAAAATACTTAAAAGTCACTTTTTCAAAAAGATTTTTTTTTAAGCACAGTAGCTGACTCTAAAATGTAATATTGTAGTTAATATTAAATACATCAGGCAACACTATTGCTTGCTTTAAACGTGACATTTTAAGCTTCATTTTGTTAGAAGACATTATTAAAATCGTATTATTCCGTGAAAAGTTATTTACGTTTAAAAATTTGTGAAAATTCTTAATTATCGCCATAGTGTGTGTTTGCGGATGCACCTCGATCTGGTCGACCAATCACTAAAAGAGTGTACGAAATCATACAAAAAATTTAGCAAGATCGGCATACAAGTAGCGTGAACGTTGTTAAGGAAGTAGGCTTTCATCAAAACCATTTGAAGAAAGCCGAATACACAAAGAATCTCGATGTTTGGGTGCAACAGGAATTAGTAGTGAAAAATTGAGCTGCAGTGCTAAAGAGCAACGAAATCGAACCATTTCTAAAAACTCGTGTTGAAAAGATCATTGATTCTGAGCTCTACTGTCAACAGTTAACGAGATTGAAGCAAGCAATTCTATAAAAACGGCCAGAATTGATCAACATAAAAAATTTTGCATTTTATTATGATAACGCAGACCACACATATCTTTGATGACCCGGCAGATACCGAGAGCTCGGCCTAACATATAGCATCGACCTTCTGTCTTCAGATTATCATTTGTTTCGATCTTTGCAGTACTCTCTAAATGGTGTGAATTTATAATCCATAGAGGCCTGCAAAACGAACTTGGTTTAGTTTTTCGCTCAGAAAACCTATAAGTTCTACACATAAGGAATAATGTTTGCCTCAAAAATGGCTAAATGTTATCGATCAAAATGCCATATATTTGATTTAATAAAACTCGATTCAAATATAAGAAAACAGTATTTCATTTCTGGTCAAGTTGGTAACCGAACATTTTCGAACACCCATTATTATGTAAAGGGCAGAGTATTTTAAATATTTATCCTTTACTCTTTCTTGGTTAGTTTACTAAAATATAATACGAAGGTAAGGTAAGGGTATTTTTTTTTTTAATTTCAAATTTTATATTATAAGTTAATTTTTGAAAATAAATAAAAAAAAAAGATATATGTAGGTGGACGGTAAAAATTTTGATGGTTCAGTGAGCGAACGTGGCTCATGAGGTTCGGAATTTGAAAACTATACTATTTTGTATTTTATATATTTCTTATGAAAATTACTTTATAAGATAATTTTTTTTTTTATTTATTTAATTTTTTATTTTTTAAATAATTAATTATTTAATTATTAAATAATCATTTCATTAATAGTACAGTACAACATTTTTCAGCTCATTGATTTGCGACTCAATTCTGAGAATTGTACGTGAAAGTAGCCCCAAAAAATAAGAACTTCTGCATTCTGTTTTGTCAAGTTGCTTTGCATTAATATTTAATTCAATGGCCATTCGAATTAAGGTGGATTTTTATCCCTTTTTCTATATTTTAACACGGTTATATTTCGGTATACCGTACGGAATATCTTTTTTGTGTCCGAAACAAAGTTGTAGATAGTCAATAGCAAAAAAAAGCAGAACAAAGAAGCCTGAAAAAAGTGCATCCAGTGCCTGAAAAATCGCAAAAATGCCCATTTTTCTCTCATTATTCACGTTTTTTGGTTAATAATTGGATTACAAATCCGCAAATATTCGTTGTTTCTTTTTAAACTTTATTTTGCAACTTGACAAAGCGAATGATGAAGAAGTTCTTATTTTTGGGGCTACTTACACGTGCAATTCTGAGAAATAAGTCCCAAAATCACGTGTTGTACTGATAGATACAAAAAAATTTCAGCCGAAAATAAGTTCAATAGAGCGGCACCATTTGATTTATTTCATAATATGCCATATGCCACAGCTGTTTCCCAACGAAAATTTTTTACAGTGACTAAACGTATTGACAATGGATAAAAAGTTATAACTGAAGAAATTTAGAATATTTTAGATAGTTTTGAAAATTCAGATTTATATGATTTTGAGGATGATGAGGAAGAAGAAAATTATGTTTTGGGGTTAATTTTTGAAGACTTTAAATAATAATAACAATAATGAATTTTTAATCGTGGTACTAAATAATTCGGATGGGAATACCAATCTTGTTGATAGGCAAAGATGTCATGGGTCATGGCAAGTTCAGGTTTTACGGAAAGTTTTCCCAAAGAAGTTTTAAAAATTCCTGCTTCATATTTTTGTAGAGTATTGCCCTTATGAGTTTATTGACACCATTGTTCAGGCATCAAACCCACATCACTTATGGAAAGTGGAACTTCTGTTAATCTTGTAACAGAACAAATTCTGGTATTTAATTGGGTTAGAACTTATCACTGGGACAATTGGATATCCTCGAATATCAATGTACTGGACTATTGTCACAGAAATACCAGACTTTTGTAAACATATGACTAATAATAGCTCTGTTCATTTACTTTACTAGTAAAATTTAGCAACGAGAGAGTAACAAGAAATTTTCCAAAATTACTCTCAAAAATGTGAAAAAGTAAATGAACGCTTTACTTGTAAAAATTTGCAAGTTAAAGTAGTGTTGTAATGTATAGGTATATATGAGTACTTAATAACTGCCCCGATATATTTTGGACAAATTATACATATACATATGTATATTATTATAAAAATATTGTGATTATGGTCATTTATATTCAGCATTGTCGTGACTGGCGTTTTTCGAGTACGGCTTGTAATAGAATAATGAGAAGTTTTGCAATTTTATTTAATCTAATACTAGGCGTAGTTGAAATACGCTAAACACGATAAGGGTGATTAGCAACTTTTGAATAAAATGAATGAATAAAATATCTATTTTTTAATTAGTTTATACGTTATAACAGCCTGCCTACATATAGCAATGATTTTTACACACGAATTTGTAAGATATTTCAGTTTTTGCAAATAAAATTGCCCTATTACTTTTTGTAGCATATTCACAAATTTAGAACAATCTGCTCCTAAAGTATTTAAAGCGAATATTCAATAAAAAAAATCCTTCTATTAATTGATTTAATAAATAAAATGATAAACAGCCGCCGAAAAACGGAAAAAAGGAAACAAATTTAAGCAATTTTCATTCTCATTGTAATTAAAAGCTTTATCCAAAATAAAATATCATGTTGCTGCCAGCATTAAACGCCAAAAGCAGTAAAAAAAAGTAATTTAATAAATTATGTGTTAATTTAAATTTATTTGCAAATATATATCTGAACTAATTGAATTATTTGCCTGCTTAGTGTAAAGTACCGAGTAGCTAGGTACTCAGAATATTTACAATACTAAAAATAACAGCTGGTCTGTTTGCCGGAACAACCTTTGCCACTGATGTCCCAAATGCTTAGTTTAATTCCATTAGACATCTTATTTTGCTTCTGTTGTTCCTAAATTACACAAAAAGAAATTTGTTACCTTTTTAATACTTTTTATTGTTTTAAAAGTTTACATTTACTTACAATTTCTTAAATTTTCCAAAATATTTTTATTTTTAACTAAATTTAGAAATATTGTTTTGTAAACACAAACGCAAAACAGCTGTTTGAATAATTATTGCAAGTAAAAATTTTACTTGTAAAAACTTGAAAGAATTTTTCTGCCTCTCAATTTTTTACGCTTTTTTGACGCTCTCTGGTTGCAAATTTTTTGGGTTAATGAACGCTTTCTAGAAACAATTATTACAAATTTGTAAAAATGTTTAGTAAATGAACAGAGCTAAGAGGTTTCATTAAATACACACTTGTCTAAAGTTTAGCGTAGGGGAGAAGTAAAACGACAAATATTTTACAGTTCGTCTTTTTATAGATACTTTTCTGAAAATAACCCATGATTCCCAAAAGAAGAAAACTGCAGTTGTGATTAAATTACGATTCCTGGGTTAAAACAATATATGCCCAAAAATCCTATCAAATGAGGAATAAAAATATTTTGCCTATGTGGTTTAAATGGAGTTACATATCATCTATATATCAAATATACCAATGGAGAAACACAATTGTTGTAGTATCAATACAAATTATTATATATAAAATTATATATAATATTAATACAATTGAATTGCTTGTCCTTTTTTTGCATCTTCTTAATAAAAAATTTAAAAATTTAATTAAAAACTCTGCATGATGGTCAAACACCGCTTTTGGAAGGAAAATGTTAAAAAATTTCTTTTCATTATTCCTAAAGTATGCTTAAGCAAAGTTACAAAGTTGAAAAAAAATATTTTTAAACTCAAAAAGAAAAAAGAAGTTAATAATTGCAGGACAATTTTTTTTTGGCGACTTACCTTTCTATTTTTTAACATAATCTCCTTTCAGATCAATACATTTAAACCAGCGTTGTTAAATTTTTTTATTCGTTCCAAATATAGGCGTTTGTTTAGATTATAACCTCTTTATTCGACCCAAATTTCTTACCACCCACCAATTTCTTCAGGTTTGCAAAAAGGAAATTGAAAATAGTCGCAGGTCATTAAATCTGGCAGTTCGCAGCCCAATTTATAGATTTTTGCCATACTGACTACTATATTGATGGAACAGCACTTTTTCGCCAATTATGGTCGTTTTTGCTGCAAATCAATATCGAATCAGTCTAAAAGCTCTGAATAACATTGACCTGTGATCGTTCTACCCTTATCTACGATGTTTATCAATGATTTCTGGCGTGATGACCTCTTTTAAGCGACCTGAACGTTTGACGTTGCTTGTGCTGGTACGACGACAACGAAACTCAGTAAATCACTTCTTAATCTTTGAAATTGATAGTGCAGGGGTCCCATAGTATATATCAAATCTTTCTTTGGTTTAAGTGATGCTTTTTATACGCAAAAATAATGCTTAATCAATACACTAAATTCACTTTTTCCATTTTTTATTAATTCACGAAGTTGTCTGTATTTAATGGCTGTCAAACACAAACTAAATCACAGATCCAGGCGCAGCTTGCTCAAAATTTTCAGTAGTGTGATGGTGGTTGATGGCAGTAGTGCTGCATTTAAAGTAACTGTGAGGGAAATTCAAAATTTCACGGAGTTATCAAACAGCCCTTGTAATTTTACGCATTTAAAGAAAATACTAGTGCCTTTGCCCATTTCACTGTTGCTAATACAGATCTTCAGGGAATCTTTACCCTTTGGAGCAAATGCAGATATTATGTTAAACCTTCATTTAAATAAATGAGTAGTTTAAGCAATATCAGAGCTGAAACAAAGCTTTACAAAAATTATTTTATACTACTACTATTTGTTTATTCGATTTACATCTACTATTTTTTCTGTATAAATAATCGTAATTCATTCCGACTCGCGTTGAATAAATATGCAATGGAAGTTGAATTAAAAAAAACTGTTCTACACATTTTGTAGGAATGAATTCATATCGTTAGCAAAATTCGTTACATTTCAATGGGCATTCAAGTGCAACTCTATTTGAAATATTCCATCCATCTAAAAATAAGTACTTGAGTAATAAAATACGTAAATAGTAGAAAGCGAGCGAGTTATTGTTATATTTTATACAGACGTGGATATAATATTTTTCAAGGTACAGATAGTTATGATGAAATATTAAAATACATTTTTTTCGACTTTTTATTAAATCAACAAGCATTTCCTTGCTTCTATGCTTTAATGTTTAAAATCTTTATTTAAACTCTTCAAAATCTGCCATTATTTGCACACAATTTAAATATGCTTTTAATAACTTGATGCCTTGTAATGAGGTAATTTAAATTCAATTCTAATATGTGTTTGTTTCAGATTTTTCATATCTTTCTCCTATTCACTTTATAGAACGTATTTTAATCTGGCAAAAAAATTTTTATTATTCTTTATAAACCTCTTGTATTGTTCAAATGAAAAAAAAACACTCTACTTGCCGAAACCACTTTAGGATATGCTAACAATAACTGTCGCAAATTTAAAACCAAGTTAATGTCTAGTGTCTTGTAGTTAATTTTATTAGAAAAGAATCTTCCTATAAGTGATAAGTAATTCGAGATTGGCTTTTTCCATATAATTCAGATTTTATTTAGATTAATTTCCATTAAAAAGCGATTAATCTAGTTGGAGCTTGCGAATATCATAAATATATTTAAATGTTAAAAATAGAATTTAATCGAACTGTAGTTAATACATCTTAAAGAAATTTGGTCGTGCTCAAGTTCACAGCTAATTTATCACAATATTGTGAAGAAATTGCATTCCTGATTTGAATAAGGGAAAAAAGAACAGTTAATCTCCAACACCAGTTTAATATAATGCGCATTTTCTTTGACACTACGCATGTCATCAGTACTCTTTGTGTCAACAGGGAGGTAGTTGTAAAACCATCAATATCATCTATTTAACCCGTCAGAGCTTAGGAAAATGTGTACGAGAATAATCTTTACTGTCTACATACTATTAACAAATGATGTCAGCATTTGTTGTTTTTTATGTTTCTAGTAAAGGTTATACGTACTTCATACACTCCCAAAGAACAAAGCCTCAAAGACAACATTTCTTTAATATGTATACATATATTTAAATGTTTAATGAGCTTTGAGCAAAAATAGGCAATATATATGCAACTTAAATTTCTGTGGAAATTACAAATTTATCATAATTCTATTTGGAACTAAAAAATTTCTCAACTGTCCGATTCTTATTCGGGTATAGTAACATTTCTTTTATACTAACATCTCCATTGTCTGCACCCTGTAAGAATATTTTCCAAATATATGTATAAGTATGTCACTATAAAATTCTTCTTCAAAAAGGCTGTCCTTATACTCTTCCTCAAACGCTGTGTGGCACAATAATAGCGTAGCAACAAATTATTTTTGTTCCTATAAGTAGATGTTTATGATGATTATAATGCAGTAGATATATGGGGGAGGGAGGGGGTTGGTTGCTAGGGGATGTGGCACACTGTAGATTAATATTTTGGGCATTTTATTCAAGTGTAACGACATAATTTTGTATTAAAAACAAACTTTACAGCCGATTTATCATATTTATTATGCGATTTATGAACAATTTAAAATCGAATAACATTCACATTAAAGATACATGGCAAATTATTTATGACTTTTGGATATTCATTTATCTTACGGTTGTAAAATGTTGACTAGAGGGAGGATTTGTGAAAATAAATATTTAACACTTTAGAAAAATATGAAGTTTACAAAATTTAAATCAAATACAGTGCAAGCTTGCTTAACGCAGCTAATGCAAATTTAGGGATTTGCGAAAACTAGGAATGAAGCGAAAACCGTGTCAAAAATGTATATACCTATTTTTCGATAAAAGACTTTATGTCAAACCAAAATTATAAGAAAAATAAATGTTAAGTAAAAAAATATATTCATTTTGTTTCAAATAAAGAAAAACCAAGAAATAAACACTTTTTTTATCCTGGACCAGCACTCAGGAGATGACCCCTAGACATGCACTGCATTGTGTTGGAAAGGCATAGTAGGAGAAATAGCAGGAGGTGAAGATTCACTATCTTACAACTCTACTTTTGCACGTTCTTTGTTTTACAGCAGCATTGTACCTCCTCTGATGTCAAGGAGACGTATTAAATTATTAAGCTTCGTTTTTAGTAGAAATTGCTAGTATTTATTTTACTTCGCCGGTACTACACAATACTGACGAAGGAGGGCGTTCTGATGTGTCTGCGAACCCATGAAATTTTTGGTTTTGTAGTCCACGTGCAGAGTACTTCGACCATCGCCAACCTCAATTTATTTATTATGAATTTTGTTTATTTTCTAAATTCTTTGTTCCGTTAGTTTTTCTCAATTTGTTTATTTTTAATCTTCCAAAGTAAGATATCACGTAAGTTGATTTAGTGTTTACATACATACTTGCGTGTTGCCAAACAAGTAAAGTTCTATCAAAAATTGCTAAATAACTATATGAGGTCAGTATTACCGTCTTGGCAATATTTGAAAAAAATGTAATCATAAAAATTATTTTTCCAAAAAATATGAAATTCTTATTTAAAATTACCATTAAGCCTCGTACAAGTTTTTCCATTTTCTGACATCGCAAGCAAACATTATAATATGTGCGATTGTCAACGTGTATTATTTACAAAATGTTTCGTTGTGTGTCATTGAGTTGCAAACTGTTAATGTCTCTAATGTCGACAGTTGTCAAAATAATATTTCGTTGCATTTGGTAAATACTGAAAACATGATAAGTATTAAATATATATAAATAATAATAATTTTTATTTTATCCAATTCACAGACACATCAGAACGCCCTCCTTCGTCGGTATTGTGTAGCACCGGCGAAGTAAAATAATTACTAAAAAGAAAGTTGCTACAAAAACGAACTTTCAAAATTTAATACATCTCCTTGACATCAGAGGCGTTACAACACTGCTATAAAACAAAGAACGTGCAAAAGCAGAGTTATAAGATAGTGAATCTTCACCCCCTATCCCTTTCCTCTAGTTCCAGCACAATGCGTTGCATCTGTAGGGGTTATTTCCTGAGTGCTGGTCCCAGATAAAAAAAAATATATATATATGCTCAAAATTAAATAATAACAACAAATCTGTTTTTAATGTTTTTTTTATGTGAATACTCTCAAATTATCAGTTTCACTTGTAAATTTCGAAGTGAATTTAAAACGAAAATTATTTTTAGTTTTTCGTTTCCTGGAGAAGCTAAAAACGTTGTCGTTTTTACTTTCGTGTTAATTTTGTTTCTGTAACACACCTGAATATGTACATAATTAACCAGAAATTAAATACTTTACTACATTACCTTTTATTCAAAACAGAGCTTCGAACCGGAAGTGCACCGAAAACCGGAATTTATAACCATTTTTTTTTTTTTTTGTCTTGGACCGGCACTCAGGGGATGACCCCTACACATGCGATGCTTTGTGCTGGAACTAGGAAAATAGGTTATGGGGAGGAGGATAGAGGGAGTAGTGTTTATTGACATTTGATTTAAATTTTCCCATGCTAAAAGTGACAGGAAACACCTCTGCGGGTAGTCTATTCCACATACGTGCCGTTCGGCCGAAAAACTAATTTTCCCTGTAATGCGTAGTGCGAGTCGCCGTCAAATCGACCACAAATGGATGCGCTCTTAATGATGATCGCGTCGTGCGCGCGAATAACCGGGTTTCGGGAACAAGTTCCCTGATTTCATTAGAACACATCCCATTATAGTAACGATAGAACAACGAAACGCACCCCACGTTGCGACGATGCTCAAGAGAGTCAATAGAGTTGGCTACCCTACTGTCTCCTATGAGTTTCTTCGCCCTTTCTTGTACACGGTCGAGTAACTTCAAAATAGTCTTTGAAGCACCGGCCCACACATGAGAGTTGTATTCCATTTTCGGTCGGATGTAGGCGGTATAAATAGTGAGGAGATCAGATGGGGTGAAGTATGTCTTACACCGCCTTAAAAAGCCTAGGCACTTGAATGCTTCCTTTGAGACCTGAAAAATGTGCTCAGTCCATCGGACATCACACTGAATTTTCATGCCAAGAACATCAAGAGCTTCTGATTCGTCAATGTTTATGCCACCCATTTTTACAGATGAGGCAGCGTGATCATGCATACGGCGGTGTGTTAGCATGCAGCATTGGGTCTTTTGGGAATTGAAATCGACCCTGTTCGCGTGACCCCATTCCAATATTCTCGTGAGGTCACCTGTTAGCGAATCATTCATATTCTGCCGCGTCGCCGCGATCATAGCTGTCATCTGCGAAAGAGTGGATAGGGTTTGAAGTATGACATAGGAGGTCATTAAGAAAAATAAGAAATAGGGTAGGAGAAAGAATAGAGCCTTGTGGTACCCCTGAATTGATCTTGATCTCGTTAGATGAGATCCCGTCTATAACAACTCTTATAGCGCGATCCCTGAGAAAGCTCGATATAAATCGAGAGAAGATATCACCGACACCAAAAGCAATAAGTTTGGACAAGATTGTTCCATGCCACACTCTGTCGAATGCTTTTGAAATATCTAGAGCCACTACCTTACTTTCGCCAAAATGGTGGATGGATCGACACCATTTTTCCGACAGGAAGGCTAATAAATCACCCGTGGAACGTCCTCCACGGAAGCCATATTGTCGGTCGCTAAGTCAGGTGAGAATTACCTGCAAACATTTCAGCTAGGAGGTTAGCTTTTTCAACCGGGTCAGTGAATATTTGATCAGCCTTTAAAAGAGACGGAATAGAAGAACTAGCATTTCCCTTAACTCTTTTAACGAATGACCAAAAGCTTTTACTTCCCCGTGGGGCAGTAAGAACTTTAGCGCGAAGACTCTGCTCGTACAAAGCTTTTGCACGTCTTAGCACTTTGGCACACGAAGTTCTCGCCCTTTTGCGCATCATATCAGTATCTGCGTTTTTATTATTCCGCCAGACACTAAATGCTTCCTCTCTGGATCTGACTGCAAGTCTGCACGTCTGATTAAACCAAGACTTTGGTCTAGGCCTAATCGAAATTTGCTTCGATGGTATGAACGTTTTCATACCAAGCATTATTATATTTTGGACCATTTTAGCCGTGGCATTGACATCATTGTCGAGGAAGCAGAGCCTCCAATTGAAATGCCGAAAGAAATCGTTGAGCTCAGCCCAACGTGCCTTTTCGTAAATATATTTCAAACGTTTCATAGCTGGCGGTGAAACGCCTCGAAGTTCCGCAAACGAAAAGGAGGCAGAAATGGTGCAATGATCCGAATTACCGAGAGGTGCGCTAATGTTCATTTCATACTTTTCAGGGTGTGAAGTGAGAAAAAGGTCGAGGGTGTTGTGATGGTGCCCGTCAACACATGAAATATGTGTTGGTTCATTCACTAATTGCGCAAGGTGATTGTGCGCTGCGAATAGCTCAGCATATTGGCCTTCTGGAGTTGTATTGCTCGAATGGCGGAGCCACGATAAATTATGGACATTGAAATCACCAGCAATAACGATTTCACTGTTCGGGTAATTTTCGAGGATCCCCGATATATTGTCGGAAAGGGCATCGAAGTTCTGTATAGTCTTCTCCCTTTCCGTGTTTGGGCTTCTGTAAAGAAACCCGAAATGCAGAAGATGTGCCCTGATTTTGAATTTAACCCAAAGACAGCTAAATTCGGGATCATGCGTGTCTAAAGATTGCTGGCACTGGTACACAACTTCATTGCGTATATAAATTGCAAGGCCCCTGTGTAGATAGAAAAGAGATAGGAGGTGATACCCAGGTATGTGAAAATCGTGTGGGTCAGCATCCTGAGACACCTGGGTTTCACTTAAGGCGAAAACATCCGGCCGATGGAGACAAACGTGAGCTTAGACAGAGAAGAAATTTGCCCTTAGACCACGTATGTTGCAGAAGTCAATTCTAAATCGGCCTGTCATGATTAACGCGAGAAAACCCAAATGAAATGTCTATCTTTTGTATTGTAGTTGCCACTGAGCTAATCGCTGCTTGAACGACTGCCGGTGATCAGTGTTACTCCTTCATCACCAAACAGTCTAGCAGTAACCAACACAATGGCACCAACAATGCAAAAGATTTAGTCGGGTATGGTAAAGGGAATTAGCACAATGCCACGAAAAAAGGCCATGAAAGACCTCATCCGGTCACCGTGACCCGAAGTGACAGCACTGGTTGGTAGTGTCAGCACTGGTGTATTTAATTTTCGTTCCGTCACCGGTAACGGGGTTTTTATTTATTTTTGTTGTTTTATTGTTGCTGCTGTCTCATTAATTTCTGCTTGTGATTCAATTATTTTTATTTAATTTGTTATTGTTTTTCGTATTTTATTTCTTATATTCAAGTTTATTGTTCTTTTTATTTATCAATAATGTAAATGAGTTGATCAAAATTCTCCAAGTTTATTCCGTTCTTTTATTTTATATTTTTTCCACTTATTTTCCTTTTATTTTATTTCTGTTTGAACTATTTTTATTAAAAGTCAAAACCGAACAGCGGCCCCAAAGACACGTGTATACCGGTCGAACGAATAAACACTACTCCATACCGTAACCCAACCCATATATTTTAAATACAAAAAACCGTAACGTTAATCGGAACAAACTTTCATTTCGGTTTTTTTTCGTTCCTTAATAAAGAAAAAAAATTATAATTTTTATATGATTTAGCTGGTGTATGTGTACATTTCATTTGCTGCTAATATCAAAATCGTTAGTAGACCTTTAACCAAATTCTTTAAAAAAGATAAGAAATTTCACATGCTTATACAACAACTCCCAAAAAATAATTGAGAATTATTGAATATACAAACAAAACAAACCAAATAGCTTCCTTAAAAATTTTCTTTGTACAACAAATATTTTCTTATTTGATTTTAAATCTATTTAATTTTTCTTACAATTAGTCAACACTATGATTGTATTTAAAAGGCAAAATGAAAAATTAAAATTAAAAAAACCGGTTTCGCACCGAAAAAATTTAAAACCGAAACGTAACCCGAAACGATCAAAGTTTAGAAATGAAACCGAAACCCGGAACAAATTAAATTGCGGTCGAACCGCTCTGATTCAACCAAATTAAACCCGTTAGGACGTATTTTCGAACTCGCTCTGCTAATTGTCAAGTTTTTACCTGTTTTATTAACACACGCTAAAATAATTAATAATTAATAAAATATAATAATAAATAATATAAAATATAAAAACATAAAATATAAATAACATAAAGTATGAAGTGCTTGTTTTTTCTTTTTACTTCAGAAAATATATAGAAATTCTTTTTATCAATTTCTAACAACAATTACTGTATATTTATTATTAAAAATTTTTAAACACTAACAATAACAATATATACTACAACAGTAATATTCAAGTGGATCTTTTGTGAAAATATACCGTAAACCCTTTAAATAAGTTTTCAATTCAATAACAACGATCACTTCTTTTTTAATTTCAACAACAACAATAACAATATCACTTGCTACTTAAGGCATGTACACACGATTGTCATTTACTACAATATTGACAGAAAAATTTTTACAAAATGTGCAACAACCGTGTGAACACAAAATTTTTGTGTGGCAACATCGTCACAAAATGTATTGTCGGTGCATTGTATGCTAATAATATTGTCACAATTCTGACAATCGTGAGAACACCCTTCATTTCCATTGACACACAATTTACAGTCATTTGTTATTGTCGCATGTGCTTCATTTAGTGCACCGTACAATAACACCATTGGCAGAAAAATATTTTGTTGGCAACGCTGCCCATAAATATTTAGATACAATGTTAAACATCGGATCTGGCAATTCTGCCGTGCAATAATCTAACAACCGTGTGAACGGTCAATTATTGTTGGCATAAAAATTTATTGTCGCAGAAGTATGTGCCAATGAAATTGTATGGATTTCTTTGAATAGTCTGATCAGACAAATAACCAGATGGTAACGATTTTTCATTGTGAGTGCATTGCCACCATATTGACGTATACTACAATATTGTACAATCTGATAATCGTGTGAACATACCTTTAGTCACTAAACAGTAAAGCGCCTGACACACGCATCAGTATTCAGCTTCAATATTTGGCTTTGGGTTAGTATATATATTGAAGCCTCTGACACACTACGTCAGCATTTCTCATCAATGTTAATTTTTTTGGGTTCTTTCAAGTGCAAACATATAGAAGTTACCGTCGGCAAAACATTTTTTGAAGTTACCGTCGGCAAAATACATACATATCTATTTATTCCTTTATTTATTAAAAAAGCACTGATGATATTTTTTTTTGTCACTATATTTTTTAATGTGGACGTCCCAAACAACCATTAATGTGCGATATACTTCAATTAATTTGATTACAAAAATTTTTTACTCTATTTGTAATGCGTCACAACTACGATGAGCACTCAAAGTTACCAGAAATAAAATGAATTTTGACGATAACGATGCCACACTACGTCAAACTGCTTCAATATTGTGATGAATATCAAAACCATTTTGATATTCGTCAATATCATACACAGCGTATATGTGTGACTATTTTTCGCACACAATGACAAAAATTGAAGCTGAACATTGATCGTCTGTCAGGTGCTTAATACATTCTACACCTAATCCTCTTTTCTCGAGTTCTTAAATATAAATATAGTCACTAATTTATAATTTATATAATGAAACAATAATTAAAATAATATAATTAAAACCATGTCGCGTTGTAAACCGAGATGTCGTAATAAATCCGATGATCCGATGGTCTCTTACTGGGTGTGTGATTCGATTTACCACGCTAAATGTGTTGATTTTTCACCTCGGATTGCCGACAATCTGCGTGGGGCTAATTGTCAAGTTTTTACCTGTTTTATTAACACACGCTAAAATAATTAATAATTAATAAAATATAATAATAAATAATATAAAATATAAAAACATAAAATATAAATAACATAAAGGATGAAGTGCTTGTTTTTTCTTTTTACTTCAGAAAATATATAGAAATTCTTTTTATCAATTTCTAACAACAATTACTGTATATTTATTATTAAAAATTTTTAAACACTAACAATAACAATATATACTACAACAATAATATTCAAGTGGATCTTTTGTGAAAATATACCGTAAACCCTTTAAATAAGTTTTCAATTCAATAACAACGATCACTTCTTTTTTAATTTCAACAACAACAATAACAATATGCAGTTGGTGCTGCAAAAAATGTATTGCTTTCGATATTGAATTTTATTAATTTTTTAAAAATACTCGTGCCCAGTTTAATGAAATGACTAACGATCTTAACAACATTTGTAAAAAATTTATGAAATATAAAGAACTTATGAAGTTAGTGCTGAAGTTGTTGCTACTGCATCTCATAATTTGTTACTTACAGCCTCATCCACCAGTTCTAACTCATCAATTGTTTGCCCTGTCATATCCGATTCTTCTACTAACCAAATAATACTGCACCACCTGTCTCGACATCACCTTTACCTCATAATTCTGGAAGTCGATTAAATTGCAATAGCTCTGTTCCAGTAAATTTAAATACCTCTGTACCTGTTTTTAATCCTTCAAACAATACACCTATTCTTAGGGTTATTTTGCCAAAAAAAGACGATTTTTGCTGCTGGTTTTGCATTTAATACAACTACTGACGACATCAAATATTACATAATGGATAGGATTGGTTCCAGAATTGATGTTACTGTATTCAAATTTAAATATTCTGAATCAAGAAATAAAGCATCATTTAAAATAGTTCTACCTCTTGAAAACTTCGATTCTATTGTGAATCAAGATTTTTGGCCTCCTAATGCACTTATTCGTGAATACGAATACAAAAATATGTCGGGAACTGATATTGCTCATTTACCACAATATTCTGTTTCAAAAAACTGAGATAATTGTCGATTTCGAAAATATGCTATAGCGAGATCTAATTATAATATTGCTAATAAAGTTGCTTACAATAATTATATAAATCGTATAAAATCTAATATAAAATCAAACCCTAAATCTTTTTATAGATTCTTAAATTCTAAATAAGCATCGTTCTTTGGGGCTACCCCATGCATTTAAATTACGGTTCTTCGATTGCTGAGGATGACAGTTCAATATGTAACATATTTGCAGACTTCTTTTCAACCACGTATTCTACCAATTCTTATGATAATAGAATACCTTATTTTCCTGCGGCAACTCATTCGTGTGGGATCTATTTTCCCTTTATAAATAGTGATACAGTACTGTCGAACTTAATGTCACTGAAAAACTCATTGAGTTCTGGTCCTGATGGCATACCAAGTTGTATCCTTAGGAATTGTGCTGCTTCACTACCTGCGCCTCTTACTTCAATATTCAATATATCTATTGAATTATGTTATTTACCACCAGTATGGAAGGATTATACATAATTCGTTTATTTAAAAATGGCAGCAGATCTGATGTATCTAACTACAGAGGGATTGCAAAAATTAACTCAATTCCGAAACTTTTTTAGAAAATACTCACTAACTACTTATGTCATAAAATTTCATCCCTTCTATCGCCATGTCAACATGGTTTTCGTAAGCTTCGTTCTATAACAACTAATATCATAGAGCTCACTTCAGTTGTTAATGCCGGTTTTACTAATAAAATGCAAACTGATGTGATATACACGGATTTTAGTAAGGCGTTCGATAAAGTTAACATCATCTTCTGTTACACAAACAGTCCTTA
This sequence comes from Dexiosoma caninum, assembly GCA_963924685.1. Taxonomy (NCBI): domain Eukaryota; kingdom Metazoa; phylum Arthropoda; class Insecta; order Diptera; family Tachinidae; genus Dexiosoma; species Dexiosoma caninum. The sequence goes on from OZ004725.1 coordinate 58,882,124, forward strand.
TGGGTTGTAGTGACTCTGCACTAAAATGGTTAAAATCTTATCTATCGGAAAGAATTCAACAAGTAAAATTTAGAAATGTCATATCCAAAATCATTCAAGTACATTCAGGTGTTCCTCAAGGCAGTCACTTGGGCCCAATTTTGATCACTTTGTTTATCAACGATCTTCCTACTATTATTTTACATAATAATAATAATACTGATGTATGCTGATGATGTAAAAATTTTCAACTCGTTTAATGATATAAATGGACATAGTTCTCTATGTGCTGATATTCTAAGTTTTTCTAAATGGTGTAGACTCAATTTACTGGAATTAGATGTTAAGAAATGTAAGCTGATGTCATTTTTCAGGCACAACCCGATTGATACTTCTTATTGCATTGATACTGCTGTTTTGGAAAACGTTGAAACCATATTGGATCTTGGCATACTGTTGGATCACAGACTTACCTTTCATGATCATATTTCAATAATGGTAAATAAAGCCAATGGAGTACTTGGATTCATGAAACGCTGGTCTAAAGAATTTCAGGATACATATATTACAAAAATTTTATTTACTTCACTTGTTCGACCAATTCTTGAATATTTATTCTATTCATATCAATAGTATTGAATCAGTTCAAAAACAATTTTTAATTATCTGTCTCCGTGGACTTGGATGGAACTCCTATATTTTACCGCCGTATCATAGCAGGCTTGCTTTGCTTAAATTGCCTACTCTGAAAAGTCGACGATCGGTCGAATGCTCAGTGTTTTATTTGTTCTGGGCCTAATATATGGTAATGTTGATTGTGAGTACCTCCTTAGACAAATAAACTTCATTGATCCTGTGAGACCGACCCGTAATTTTCAACTCTTGGGATTGAAATACTACCGAACTGTGTATGCTAATAATGATTCTTTTCGTCGTGCATGTGATAACTTCAACAAATGCTACCATATTATTAACTTGTCCGAAACTAATCAAATTGTAAGGAGGAATTTAACTTTATATTACAATAGCTAAATTACTTATATTGTAAATAATACTCTGTTTTTGTTATAATCATTTAGTCAGTATGGATGTAAAAATCTATTGATGTTCTTAAATAAATAATACAAGAAAAACACGTCTTATATTAAAGTATCGGTTAGCAATTTATAACAAGTTTACACTTTTGATTTAAAAAGAATAATAGTTAGAATTTCTCATGTGTATAAATAAAACATTATTTTAAGAAATAAATAATTAAAAATTACAGTTAAGACTGATAAAACTATACTTTGTTCATACATAGAAAGGAGAAAATAACTAGGCGAAATGCTTAAATAAGGCAGATTTGAAATTTCTTGCCTTGTTTATACACAGAAAAAAATATACCAAAATTTTTTTAAAAAATCTGTGTTGTTGAATATGACACAAAAAGTCAACAATATTTAGTATTTCATTCAAAGACAATCGGCCTTATTGCGGTTGTCAACGACGACGTCGACACCAAAATGTAACCTCTCTCAAAGCGATATGCGATAACTTTCACTTAAAAATATTATTTGTTATTTACTAAAAAACACGAATTTTTGTAAATGCCATTATAAATTTGAAAAGATGTCGCAGCATATGGACGTAACGTTGAGAACCACAATAAAGCCGATTGTTTATCAAAATTGCAACTTAAAAAAGACAGAACATAGAATTCATTCCTGCACATGTGTTATACATACTTATAAGCCTACCCAGCAAACGCATTGTTCTAGAATTTCACCATCGGCTAATGTCCATATATAAATATTTAACCCTAGAACCATAACGATATTTTATAATACGTTAATACCAACGATACGTAAATTGTACGTATATATACATTTCGTTTGATAAATTGCAAATGACAAATCTTCGGTAGGATTTCATTTCAATTGTTTTTTTTAATTCATTAAAAATATATATTGAAATTACTTTCTTATAAAAAGTAAAATAATTTTCAAATATGTAAATTTTTCTCTAAATAGTCCCTCATAGTGCATTGATGACAGCAATAACACGTTTTTATTTTTCGTCGGCATAAAACAGACTAACGTCATGTTTTCATCATACACACATCCCGATGATCCACAGTGCTGCAAACCGAGTAGCTCGGGAGTTATCTAAGTGTGCTAACGCTACGAAAAAATTACGTGCAAGAATTTAACCTTTATTACCAACGATACGTAAGTTTACGTACAGATCCTAAGTGCGCATACTGTGAATTGCTATAAAACATTAAATATGTGTTGCTTTAACACTTGTAATCATAGCAGCACAATTGTGGAGAGCATAGCTAAAATGAATTGGCGTTAGAATGCCGATCACTTCTTTTATATACATGTGAAAAAAAACTGTACGTAAAATTTACGTACATTATGGTTCTAGGGTTAATGTACGAAGATTGTTTATCTTTCTTTTTCTCATTTTATCTACAATCAAAATAAATAAGCAAATAGAAAAACTAAAACTCAAGAATGTGTTTTAATAAAAGCTTTTAAAAAGTTTATGGGAGTATAATAAAAAAAATGTTTAATGATTTTTCTCAATGCCACTTTTTATTGATTTTCATTCAAACTCCAATAAAACATGTCGTAGAATCTATAAAAGATTTGTTTGATTTCCACACATCTTTTATTTAAAAAAGTTTACAAAATAACAAAAATCTTTGTTCGAAATAAAATTTAAATCAACAATTTTTTTCTTTGTTTTAAAATATTTCTTTATTGAATTAAAATGGAAATATTTTCAATAAACGACCCTACAATTTTGTTTATTAAATATGCAAAAATCGTCATCACAGAAAATTCAAGAAAATTTTTTATTGAATCAATGATTTTCGTATTTAACTATCACAAACATTTGTTTCCATGTAAGTTGTTTCTGAGGGTATAACTGGCTCCACAGACGAATTAAATGTACAACGAGAGTGCTTTAATATAACATAATGACAAATATTGAAGGTGTACATTGATACTTGTGGCATGCACTTAACAATGATGGCGATATCTCTACTTTTTTTTGTGAGATTTCTACCTTAAATTCCATTCCACCCATGATTCTTTCGGTTTTATTTCACGCTGTTTATGGGCTCGTTTTGAAGAAGTCGGATAAGTTATTTGATCCGCTTTTACCGACTTCAGTATCTAATCACCTAATTCGTTTTAATTCCCTTAAAGATTAGTAACTTCATTGAGCTTGTTGCACTTTCTAAATTTGAATTAAATTATTTTTACTTTAATGGCCTTATGGTTTTATATTTCTCTCTTGTACAAATAACAGATGCTTTTTATAAATAATTGAAAGAAAATATTGGCTCAACATACAAGAAACAACAAAACAAATTGATATTCAATATGAACCAATGTTTTTGTCTATCCTCTGAATATTCAATGCGTATTGAAATATAGTCAATGACTGCAACCATTTTTATACAAATTATTAGAATAATCAAGACAAATTGTTGAATAGGGAGGTGAAAGTGAGAAGTTAAAATAGACCAGAAAAAATACACGCCAGCGAGTTTGATTTACTACCCGCATTAGTCATTATACTTCTGATTGGAATATTGGAAATATTATACTTGAATAAAGCAAAAATAGCAACAACAACGGTAAGTTAGATATTGGTAAACAAGTGATGTACTCCAGGGACCCAAATGTCTATCATGTTATGAGATGTTTAAGCAGGAAAAGGTAAAGGGATTTGAAAGAAACCTTTTTAAGAATGGTATGGTGCAAACAGGGTGGCCCAAAATGACCGAAGAGGTTTGAGTTTAAAGAGCCATTGTGTCCCACGCAGTGTGAACTGTGGCTCCATCCTGTTGGTCCCATACTTGCGGATGGTTTTCCACGGCGGGCCTTAAAAAAAATTTTCCAAAATATCTAACAACAGTGATGGAAACGGCGATATCGTATTCATTTTCAAGAAAAATATGAGCCAATTATCCTTTGCGACGAAATACCGCACCAAACGGTACTCTTCAGTGGGTGTAATTCTCACTGTTGAACTACTCTTGGATTTTTCGTAGCCCTTTTTGCCTATTAATGAACACATTCAATTTGAAAAGGTTTTCGTCGCTCATAATTAAATTACGAATAAAATCATTATTTTCTTCTGAAAGTTCAACGATTTTGGCACGTTATTCAATTGTGTACTGTCTTATTTTAAATTCCCCAAGTCTTCTTTACAAAATACTGAAAACAAAAAAAAATATAATAAAAAAGTTATAAGGATTTCAAACACCTTCGGTTCTTTTGGACCACCCTGTATATACACATTTAAAATAGTACAATTAAAAACAATAAATAATGCAAGTTTGTAGGAACTGTGTATAAGCAATGAATATTAATTTATGCCTTTTGAAAATAATTTAAATTAATATAAAAATTTCAATTAAAGTATTAAAATAAAAAACTGTTTTTCTACTTAATTAACTACAAAGAAATTAATTAAATAAAAGAAGTTTTGCAATCGGCTCTTAATAAAACGCATTTCTGTAGGCGTAACTGTCACTTACTGCCCTATTTTTTTATTTACTTTTTGTTGTTTGGTGAGAATAAAATAAATGTGTGTAAGTGTTGAATGAATGCATAAGTAATTAGTTGGCCCTGAAGCTCAAATGAAAAAATAAATGAATACATAGATGGAAGTGTGCATTCAAGAGGTTTAAATTAAATCACAATACGAAATCTTGTATTTTTTTTGTTTTGTGTAAAGATCTTAACAAAAGAAATGTCAACACCAAGGAATTCCAATTTATTTATTTTTTGCTTTTTTTATTTTCCTGATAACCAACCTGACCATATCAAATATCTTGCATAAGATGTACATGCAACACTACTCACCCTTACAATTATTCTTGTTGCTTCACCCCTCTGCTATGCTCTTACTTGTGCTTAAGTGTGTGTCCTTTTTTGCTAGCGATTAAGTGTGTAAAACAAAAGAAAAAAATCATTCTTATAATCCTGGTACACAATTTGGTTATTTCATTTAGATTTGGCTGGATAAAGACAAAAATAAATAAACTCAAGAATTTATACTTAATTTCACCTTTTATCCAAGAGTTTTTATGCCTTGATTTGCACTAATCGTTGGTAGTTTTTCACAAACAGGCACGTATAAATTAATTTTCCAAACACTTCATTCTCACCCAGATAAAACATATTGTATGACATTCGTTTACTATACAAAAATATTGAAATTATTTTGTGATTCTACGATTACTTGGTAATCGTGGGTCTGAAATCATATTAGTTTTATACTTCTACAACAACATAAGTTCAAGCTATTGTATTTTCTGCTGGAGTTCAAAAATTGTTTAAAATAATTCATTATATATCTATCAACATTTGGCAGAAGATCACAAGTGGAGATAAGAAAGTTTCTTAGTATTTTAATCATAAATGGAACTTCACAAGGCGCTTTGTTTGCACTAATCACCGATTTTATATGAATTTTAGTTTTTGGGTTTTCACACAAAAGTAATCAACTTATCTTGACTTGTTGTTGATTTAATTTGTAAGCTTGATCTTAATAGAGATTTTAGTAGAAATTAAAATTAGAGAAACGTTGCCCGAATTATACTAAATTTATAATTTTTTTAAATTTGTTCATTGGTTTTAGTGACTTCTTGATGACATTGTCAACGAATCACCTCCACTTTTTATTTTGTCTAAGGAAAGAAGAGAACGTATCTTTCTCTTTATATCTGCAAAACTATTTTTTATGGTCTCATTTTGTTCTGTTAAAAATACATGCGGTTGCTCTCAGTTTCCCACAAGAAGTACTTAATACTCTATTGACTACATAGGACCAACGTCAAGAGTAAATTTTCAATTACATTACATTGTCTGGGTCAGTAGTACTGATGACTAAGTCAGTACCAAATTAGTACAGTTCTACTGTTGGCATTTCCTTTCTCTGTATGAAATTTATTATTACTGTATTAAATTTGTATTACGATGGTCATGTGTTGGTATTATATTTGATGTCAAAAAATTCCAAAATTCTATAGTTTACATTTTTTAAATTGACACCTAATAAAATAAAAACTAAGCCTTCCAAAGTAGCGGTTTCACTGTATTTTTTTATACATGTTGCCTCAGAATTTTTTACTGGGTGGATCGATTATGATGATTATTTTTTTAAAGGGAAGCTCGTGCCTACCGTTTGTTCCTACGGGACATGCATAAAACGTATTACATACATACATATGTACATTAAAACGAGGCATCAATACAGTATTGAATAGCATCGCAAAATAAAATGTAATTTTTATAATTTTTTTACTTTTTAGTTTTTTTGAAGTCAGTTAAAGTTTTTAATTTTTTAATTTTTATTTATTAAAATAAAGTTTATTGGTTTCTTTTTAACGTCAAACGTTCTACAACAAGTGTGTATTTATTAGATTAAGGTTTTCTTTTTTAGCTCATTTTGCCTTAATATGTTGGATTAAAACTTCCAATTATATTTTCTTCTTTAATTTTCTTTGAACACAAATGAAACCTTACACGTCTTGCCAAAAAAAAACTTAATTTTTATATAATGAGGGTAAGTTTTTGTTTGCGCTTATTGTTCAGTTTAATTCCCTGTTCAAATGTGTCACCTCACAGATACACACTTCCTCAATATAATGCGTTTCTTAAACTGGTACTCATTAATTTTAATTTTCACAAGGAAAAAACTTTCCAAATGAGTATTTGTACAGTGAGGAACAAAATTAATTTGATTATTATTAAATAAGTGCAAGTTTAGTATAGCGTAATTTTTGTGTCCTTTAGAAAAGAATACGTTGTTGTTGTTGCCGTTTTCGCTTTTTCATTGTACTTTTGTTAAGATTAATTAGTACATTGGTAAATTTTGACATACGCACTCATTCATATGATGATTTGGTTTCATCGGCTTTTGATGTGGTGTTAAAATGGTTTTTATCTCTATTACACTGCGATAGGAGGGCAAATAAATAGTCAGTTATTCTTTTTTAGTGGTGTTTGATGTATATTCCTGTGCTTTCCTTGTGAGTCCTTGCCAAGTTACATAATGAGATGAGTATATCCGTCCGCACTTCTTTGAAATAACATTTGCATAAATGATGTGGATGTATAAATGCGTTTGCGTTGATATATTTTGGGTTGAAACTTTAATTCAAATTTTAACGTGTTTATTGTGCATGAAATTATTATTAATTGATATTCTATGAAAATTATTATTCTGCTCGTTTTGAGTAATTGGATCTGTGAATTTCCAATATGGCAAAGGTAATGGACGTAAGTGATTAGATAAGGAATAGACCAGAAAATAATAAGAGTGGCAAGGGCTCATTTTTTAAATTTTAGGTTTTACTTTACTTAAACATTGTTTTTTTTTAGAGTAAATGCGAACGAATGTTCTTTCACATGTTTAAAACAGTAAAAAAACTGGAATTATTTTTACGTTCAGTATAAATATTGATGACAAATCTTGGTTCGCATTTGGTTTTTGTGTTGTAAGCAAATAATAAAAAATAATAGAGAGAATTTTTTGCAATCGGCTGCATTTTCAGTTTAAAAAAATTGATAAATAAATTAAAGTCTGCTTTAATACTACTTTTTTATAGTTTTTTATTGGTTTTTTTTTAATTTTGGTAATTCCTTACATCGCGTAAATATACTATTTAAATTCATCTAATACGAAGCCACTGGTAAAATTTTAAACTTTTTTATATCGATATGAAATGTGTTAAATGAAATTAATTAAATGCGCCTAAATAATCGCTAAAATGGCTGCATTTTGCTCCCAGACATTTGAATGAAAAGTTGCAAAAGGGTTCGTGCATGCTCTAGCTTGACTTACGTTTATCACAGCACTTTTTTGTATATAAAAAAATTGTAAACGCTTAAAAATTATGCGCACTATAATAAGCGTAACTAAACAGATTTTAAATTCCCTTCCGAGCAATGAAGGAAATGTCAATTTACTAACAAATGTCAATTTGCAAAATTTTTTATATCATTTACAATACTAAACAAAATAAGAAAAACTGCAAAAGGATGTTGAAAGTCACACATGTGTTGAATTTCCCAAATACCGCCAGGTTGATATCGCAGTCACAAAAAACATCATTAATATCACAATTGAAATTTTAAATCATAAAATGAAAAGAGCGCGCCTTTTGTTCGGGTTTATTGTCATAAATGTTGCACCACGTATAAAGCTTCTCAGGATAATGATGCTGATGACATTTTCAACACTTAAATTTTGGCGCCTTAATACATGGCTAAAGTTACTTTATTTCCTTTTAGTGAAGTCTGTTTTTGCAAAATAAACGTTTTTTTTTCTTAACAGGCAAATGCTTTTGCTTTCACGATTTATAGAAGGGAGTTTGCCCGGAAAAATGATGATGATGGTGATGGCGATGGCGATGATGCCATCACGCAAATAATGATCTGCTATAGATGTGAAAGCATATGTTGACAACTTCTTATTTGTATTTGAAAGAACAAGTTACAATGTGTGTACAAATCAGGGTTGTCTTATATGCGTTGTTATATTTTTATTATTTTTTTTTTATTAAACACTCATTCAAGCAACATCCGACGTTTATAAATGTTGCGACTTCTGTTATTTTTTTTTTAATTTTTTTTGTTGATTATGTATATATGTACATTGTACATTGTACATACATATATATGTATGTGTTCATACAATAGGCATTTTCAAAAATTTCAGTTTGTTAAGTATATTATTCTGTCAAAAGTGTTGTTATTATGATTTAATGTTTGTATTCTTGTTTGTCAAAATGAAATCAGTTTTCCAAAATTTATTTAAAGTTGTCAATATTCTTATGTTTTACCTATTTTTTTTTTACTTACTTATTTTTTGCTTGAATTTTATGGTTCGGAAAGGATGTGTGGATGTGCAAAACGATGTATGGATGGGCAACAATTCACTGTAATGGTGAGAATTCTGCAAATGACAGGTTTTAAACTTGAAAAATTACTTGCGATATAATTTATTACGTTCAAATTTATAAAAATGATGAAGTTAAATTGTATAGTACGCATATTTTAGCTTTGCATTTTTAGGAATAATCAACTATGTATGTATATTCATTTATAAAATAGGAAGGTGAAATAAAATAACCAATTAAAAAACCAGCAGGTATTGTGCATTAAAACGCGGAACTCCTTTAAGAACACATTTGCTAAAAAAAATTAAATACATTAAATTCATTTACCGTGAGGATAACTTGGCATGTATTCCCACCTCGGCAAGTCTTAATTCAAAAAACTAAAGTCAATTTCAACACTCAGTATTATATACCAAAACGATATTGAGATGAACACTTAGCTGAAAAATTTTTTTTGTTAACTGTTGCGACGCTGAGTTCGATATTCCTCCTCTTACTGAAACCTAAATATTAATACTCTTAATGCCGAAAATATGTGTGATAAATACAAGATATTTAGACGAGATAGAATAAACAGGGTGGTGTTGCTATTTTATTGGTAATTGCTTCTAGTTCATATCGAGCTGAAGAACTATTAATTGAAAAGTCGTGTAACTTGGAAATAGTGGCCGTTACTACACAAATATTAAGTTATTCGTTATTTGTTACTTGTTCCTATATTCTTTTCAATTGCGATCCACAAATTTAAAAATTGCGTGCTCTGTCAATTAAAACAGCTGCAGAAAAACTAAAACCTGATGATCATTTGATTGTACTTGGTCATTTTAACATGCCTTTAATATCCAGGATTGAGTCAGATGAACCGTAATACTTGACACTGATTACTCCAAATGATTTGACACGAGATTTTCTTTCGTCTCTTGCTGAATTAAGGATTTTTCAAATAAATAATGTTAATAACATTAATAGCAGATTACTAGATTTGGTATTTATAAATAGTCCCTCTCTGCTTGATGTCGGTATAACTAGTCCATTATATGTTCCTTAAGATCGTCACCATTCAACAGTATCCATTTCTACACCGTTTCCTGAGAAGAATGATTCTCTCTGCTACAAACGTAAAAATTTTTTGTTATTTATTCTCCTTTTTATTCGACCTTCTATTTTTATTGTATGCAATAAATTACTTAGCACTGTAAGTTTTACTGTTATAAAATTTTTAATTTATTTATTAATAAGTTTTTTCGATATTTCGTTAACCCTTGGTTAGCATCATCAGGAAAAATAAATTTATTGAATAAAATGATTTAACAAACATAAAATCAAAATATTTTATATTAGTTGAAAAGCAAAAAAAAATTTTGTTTCTGTCAATTGTATAAAAGTATTTTGAAAAAAATGTTTCTTTTCTTTGTCATAAAAATTCAAAAAAACTCAAATTACATATGAAATATTTAACACTCAGAAAAGAAACACTTTAAACTCACTTTAAATCCAGTACAAGGGACTTTAAAATTAAAAATTTTCATGTATGAAAACCAGCCGTATTGAAAAATATTTAATTTTAAAGTTTACACTTTAAAATGTAAATTATTAATGTTAGCACTTTGAATATTAAAGTGAAAACTTTACATTTTAATAAGCGCATTCTCGAATACAAACACTTTTGATTTTAAAGTTCACACTTTTCACCCAATTTAAAAATGTTTGTATTTAAATTAAAAGTTAACACATTCAATCTCAAATTAAAAGCGTTAGCTTTTATTTTAAGAGTTAACACTTTCAAATGCAATTTAAAAGTGTTCACTATAAACTTTAAAGGAAACAGATTATTTTAATTGTTTTTAATTCACATTTTTTTTTAATCAGACATATTTAAATTAAAATTTATTTTATATTAATGAAATAACTTATTTATAACTCATTAATAATTCATTAAATAAAATAATTTAATTTAAATTTAAAAAATAAATCATTATGTTATCATATCTTCTTTAATTTGCATATGTCTTTCCATTGTTAATTTGATGTAAATTCATAGGCAGGCTTGTGAAATGTGAAATGTTAATCAGTTTTAGGCAATTTTGTTTTATACCAGTCTCGTAAGATTGAAAATGTACATCAAATTTAATAATTTCAATTAGATATCATAGAACGTAAATATCATTTTCGTAAATAAAAAGTTTGATTTTATAGATACAACAATTTATTTCATTCAGTAATGCTAAAAAATTATTTTGTTTATACTCGATTCCTTTATAATGTATTATAGTCGAAACATAAACAGATTGATAGTTAATGTTTTCAAAGTTCAATATTAGAGGAAAATATTCTTCTTTTGTTAAGTCTTTTGTAATAAATGTTTCAGTGTTAAAAGCATGCGGAAACCCATTTTTATACTTTTGTAAAAAATTTGAAAAACAAAAAGAACTGTGCATAGCCGCTGTATAAGCAGGATTTAATCGAGATGTTATATTATTAAAATATATTTTTGCATCTTTATGTTTTGCCTCGAAACGCATCGCCCAGACAAACTTAAGAGGACCACATTTCTCAATTGCGCGAGGGTAGTGCACCAAAAAATTATGCTTGGGTTTCAGATCACCGTAAAGTAGAATATATAATTGATGATATGTTTTAATTAAATTTTTCAACTTATCTAGATCGAAAGTAGAAAACCTAGAATCAAATAATAAATCTAATCTAGCAACACCAATAGTTTCCAATGCATCACTTCCGGTGAAATTAAATCTCCTATCGTAAGTGGAAGAAAATTTGTAAAGCACAAAACCTCACTAGCTGTCATTTTTGAGTTGTATGATTGAAGTCGGTCCATAAAGAGAGGCTGCGAAATATTTCCTATTTCAATATTTCCAAACTGAAAAATTTTTTTCTGCTGTTAATAATGTCTAATGAAATAATTTTGTCATTTACTAAACATAAGATTATGTTGCAAATATCATATACGCAAATCCCTTCTAAAACATCTTGCATAATGTCAAAGCAAATGTTATTTGTTACGTGAAAGCTTCTTAACTCATTAAAAATATAAACTGTTTTGACACCTGTGTCTTGAAATTTATTGTTAAATAAGTCATCATTGTATTGAATCCGAGTTCTTAGCAGTTGTTCGTTTTCTGAAACTACAATTTTAATTTTATCTTTAGTAGTTGTACATGCTCGACAGTAACGCTTGGCATTAAAAGATTGCACAAACCCCAAAATACTATTTACACCTAAATTATCTCCCACTACAAGGCCTAAAACGAAATGTACTTTGAAAGTCTGATCAAATGATTGAATTAATATCCCTTCCTCCGATGATTTAAGCTCTTCAAGTAAATGGAAGAAGGACGTTCTGTGTCCACAACATTTCAAATCTTTTGTAGATATAAAAGCAGCATTAAAAATAAAATCAAGTTTTGAGAGTATATATTGTGGCATAGTAGGGAAATTGTAATAACAACCGCAAATTGAGAATGTGTGACGACCAAGAGCGTTATTAATTTGAAAGTCATCGAATTTTAATTTAATTAAATGAAAAATTTGGCCATGATCAGATTTTATTTCCATGAATGGATCATTACAAAAGTTAAGAATACAGTCTTTGTATATTTAAAACATATTTTCTTGGCATGGTACTTTTTGAATATAGTTGCAGACATAAAGCTAAAGACTTATTTTTGAAATCTGCTATGGTTTGTTCTCTATTTATATGAAATTATGGAATTGTGTCTGGCATTGTTACTATGATAGGTTCATCTGATAAAATGGGTTCATCTAACTTAATTCCGGAGGATGTGGAGGGTAACTCTACTGGTGTTTGTAAAGTGTAATTAATATTCTTATGTGTTAATAAATGTCGCTTTAGAGAACTAAAGTTTGAAAAAATTTGTTTACATTTATTTTGTTCGCATTGAAGTATATCTCTATTTGACAATAAATGCATGTGTTTTAAATTTATTATTAGCACATCAACATTATTAAATAACTGAAAACATCTGAAACATTTATACATTATGACAATCGAAAAATTTACAAAATTAAATTTTTTTCATTGATGTGTGTTAACAATGAAGTAAGATTTGAAGTTTATAAATCAAATTTTGAATCTAATTCATAAAAATACTTTTGGATAAACAACATCCATAGCATTTCGCAGATCTTAGGATATTTAAGATTAAACACGTGAAAGATTTTAAAGCATATGTATGTCCAAACTTTCAATAAAAGAACTTAGTTTGTACAAAGTTTCGTCAAAGTAAATATAAACGGTTTTAAGATCGTCCACAGAGTCTCCTACCACAATTATAAACGACTGTACAGTCAATTTATTATAATAGTATTTACCGATAAGTTCTTTTATTCGTCTTGAGTAATCGCTAATTGTTCTTAACTGCAATAAGAAGCTTTCATTAGCATCTTTAATGGTGGCTTTCTTTTTTGGATTTCCATCTGCACTAAATCTTGCTGAAGGCAGCAGAACTGAATTGAGAAGAATTGTAAAAATGTATTCTTGACAATCTGAAAAAAAATTATTTTGTGTTATTTTATTAATTTAACAAAAAGCCCATAATTGTTACTCACTAATTTTTTTCGTCGTTTTTGCTTGGTTCAGAAGATCTATTGATTGCTGATTCCGTATGTTGACATCGTAGTAGTTCACTATCTTGGTTTTAAAATTATCCCACTTTGTTTTTAAAAGATTATCTTTTTGTGGACAAATCAAATTAAAATTTAGATTAATCTAAAAAAAATATAAAAATTTGTATATCCTTGAATTTTGTTAAAGTTCTTTTTAAATGCCAGAAATGGTTCTCTAGAGTCTTTTAAAATTGGCCACTCCTGCTAAAAATCAGAATTTGAGCGCTTTCCCAAATCCTTCTTCCGAAATGTAAGTGTTTTTTGCCATTTTGGGATGAGGTTACCCAATTACTGGCATCTTTTTGAAGCGAAGTTTTTAAACATAACGACAACGTTTCGTCAACATCAAACTTTTCTTCCACTAATGGATCACGTACTTCACTTTCTTTGGGAAATAAACCAATTATTTCTTTCACAATACTAGCAAAGTGTTCCGGTTAAGCTTTGCCTTTGTTAACATGACATCTTCTAAAATTATTTTAATGAGGTCATCGCGTTGCTTATTCGTAAAACATGCATTTTCCTCATAATATTGAATAAGTTGTTTTCCGGCTGAGTTATTCTTTAAAAATGTTGAAAGGGACTGCAATGCAGTGTATCATTAAACTTAATATAAAACTTTTTACTGCATATTCTTACCTGTGACCCAAATTCGTTTCTTATTGAATTGTTTGAAGAACAAGGTGAATCGTTGTGATGGTTTTTTTCTAGCCAACCAACAACCGTCGAAGTCTGGCTCAATGTTTCGTATTCTATTCCAAACCTGAAAATAAGCTTGTAATATGGAAATGGGAATTGTATCTATGTACGTGCGTAACATCACAAATAAGCTTCAAAATTAATATTATATTTACCTTTGACTTGCGCCAGAAAACAACTTTTCTCTAAACTCCGCTCGAAGACCAATATTTCTTACTGCTTTCGCAATGACTTCTTTTGACAAAAATTTTAAGCTTCGAAAAGTTGTTCCAGCATCTAAGGAACATTAATAATATTGCATAAGTGTTAATATTGCCTAAGAATTTTTACTTACTTTTTAGGTCAAGAAAAAGTGTTTCCAGATCAAACTCCTTTAGCAGATTAAGGAGATCCGTATCTTCCTAACACACGTGTACGTTAAATCACCCTGCTCATTAATTAGGATATCGTTGCCAAGAATTCGCACCAAGTCACTTTCTTCTATAATTTTACCCTGACTGGTCATTCTTGTATCTTGTTCACACTTCTAAATTCACTTTACTATAACGAAATCACACAAATGCCGCTAACGGTACAATTTAAAGTCGAACTTTTAAAATAAACTTAAACACTTTGAAAATAAAAATGTTTACGTTCGTTTTAAAGTGTTCACGTTTAGTTCCAACAAAGACACTTTGAGTTTAAAAGTTAACACTTTTAATACAAAATGTACACTTTAAATGTCAAAGTGAACACTTAATAATAAACTGACGCCTTATATATTAATGTGAAAACTTTAAAATTAAAGTTAACACTTTTTACTCAAAACTAAAACTTTCAATATTAAAGTGAACACTTTAAATTAGAAAGTGACACTTTAAAAAAGAAAGTGACACTTTGATTTATAAAGTGAACACTTTAAATGGAAACGTTAACACTTTTCTGCAAATTGATCACTTTACATTTTAAAGTTAACACTTTAAAAATAAACGTTTTAATTTTATTTTTTAAAGTTTAAAAATTTTAAATTAAATGGATTCACTTTTAATACAATTTTAAAAGTGATTACTTTATAAATAATATATTTTACTTTCAAATATAAAGTTTGTCATTATAAAATAAAGTCAACATTTTTAAATTTAAGAATTTTACATTAAAAACAAAAATTTTAACTTTTAAATTAAGAGTAAACACTTTAAAAACTTAAAATTAGCACTTTTACAAAATATTTTTTTTGTGCCCCCCATAAGAACCTATAGACTGAGGCACTTTAAATAAAATTTGAAAGTGTTCACATTTAATTTTAAAGCGCACATTTTTTCTCAGTGTATTATATAAAATAAAATCTCCCTATTTTTTTATTAACAAAATATCTATAATTTTGACCTAGCTTATCTATATCTGCGTTTAAATTAATTGTTCTATCTATTGGTACTTTTATTATCTCTAATATTTCTCACATACAACGACATTTGTAATTATCCCCTTTATTCAATATTTATACTTCATCAAATTTCGGGAAGCGATTCAAGTTCGCACAATGTGAAGTTAATGCAGTTTTTTGTGTATTAATGTGTTTTTTTTTTATCTGGGACCAGCACTCAGGATATGACTCCTACACATGCGAAGCATTGTGCTGGAACTATAGGAAAGGGATAGTAGGAAAAATGATAGGAGGTGAAGCTTAATTAATTATTTTGCAGCTCTGCTTTTGCACGTTCTTTGTTTATACTCGTAGCAGTGCTGAAGCTTCGGTTCAGTAGCAATTTTTTTTATTATTATTTTACTTCACCGGTGCTACACAATACCGACGAAGGAGGGCGTTCTATGACTATGACTATGCCTTCGCAACTGAAACCTTCCGACAACAACTGACACACAAAGACACACTAATGCACATCAGAAAAATGCGAGATGTTTATTTTTTTTTTTTTTAAATTTTAGTCAGAAACTGGTGTTGAACCCAGGTCTGTTTTTGGATTTGTAGTCAACGTGCAGACTACCATCCATCGTGCCATCGCCACCTGCTATTCTAGTTCAAAGTTTGTTCTTTGTTGTTCCTATATAAACTTTATCACAGTTTTCTCCTCAATTCCCACCACAAGGTATTTTATATACTAAATTAGAGCAATCTAGGTTTTCTATTTTATCTTTAGTTTTACTAAATAACTTGTCTAAAGTGTTGTATGTCTTATGTGATATTCTATAATTTGCTCTTGAACGTTAAGTTAAAGGATGGAAAAAAGCAAGTAAAAAGAAAATGTCGTCAGAACCACAGCAGTATTGCTGGAACTGGTGGTGGAGCTATTATATTTTGCTCTCTTACAGCTCTGGATCAGCTGATTTATTGAACAATCCCTTAGTGGAATGAGTGGGACTTTATAGTTTGGGGCTAAAAACTGTTTAAATACAAAGGCGTCACATAACCATAACCAGAGAAAGAGAGAAGTTAGAGAAACTGTGCGAACCAATTTTATGGCCACTAATGTAGTCGATCATATTTTTGCTACAGCCATAACCACAACCACATATATATACATATATTTTCTCACTTTTGAAATAATAAAAGCTATGGCTATATTATGGCAGTATTAATTGAAGGGACAAATTTATATTATGATTAATGCTATGGCTATGGATATGTTAAAATTATAAGTCGCGCCTAACTCTACCTTTAGTCGCCATAAGATTGGTTCGCTCAGTTGTTCTCTCTGGTTATGGTTAAGTCTGGTCTAATTTGACGTTAAGTTGAAGGTATCTCTTTTGAAAGATAATCTGAAATCTCCAAACTGAAATAAACTAGAAGTGTTTAAAAATATTTCATAAACAATTTTGGCTTTCCATCGTTACGAAATCCAGCCCTTGGCAACCATAAACGTTTTATGAAGAATGTTAAAACAAAATGTAATAAAATGAAAATACAAATTACTTTGTTCTCGTCAATACTGTGAAATATTTTCTACAGAAATTTCTAACATTTTCTTTTGAAGCTGCATTCCTGTCCGTGTAAGATGAAGTGTTGAGGCGGAGGGGTCCAGCACCATAACCATCCTGATCTATTGCACACCTTATACTGTCTATCGACAGTCGAGTATACCCTTCAATCGGACCAACTCCTTCTAGGGCAGAGACAGGAGGTCCACATAAGCGTGAACGCGTCCAACAACCTTCTTCTCCTATTCCTAATCCCTGGACAGTTGGTGATAAGATGCTCCATAGATTCATCATTCATACAGTAGAACCTGCAGATGTTAGGGATGCCTAGTATGTGAAGATGCTTATTGCAGATGAAATGACCTGTCAGAGCTACTGTGATTACGAATGGTCGTTTTATCTAGTCTATGATCCATTTCGGCCCTATTTCCATCAAATTCCAGAAATCACACCATCCCGTACTAACACCGATCCATCTGGATCTTAGCTCAGTCTTCACATAACGTTCTTTCTATGAAACTTCTGCTTTGCAGTGTCGTTGTTTTTATTGTTTTTCTCCTCATGTTTTGGAAAGTTTAGATAGTTCATTTGTACCCTTTTCCATTCCTTTCCCCTCTCACATCAACAAACTCAAAAGTTTCACAGCAAATGTTTAATAATATGGACGGGGAGTTTCAAAAACGTGCGTTTCTGTTCAAATAAAAAAAAATACTACAATGCAAAAAAAGTTGAAGGGGTAAATGGTACATAATTTTTGCGCGAGGATTCAAAAGTATGGAAATATTTTGAATGGGATGAAAAAGACTAAGTGCCTGAAGTAGCTAAAATGCTAAGTTGCAATAGGTATTCCACCCCAGAACATTTTAATTACCTTAAATTAGTCTATAAGTTAAACATAAATCTGCAGCTATTCTGAAAAATAGAGAACCCGTTATTAGAAAAAGTCGAATAATAGATCTCTTGGTACTTGCTACCTCTGAAGGTGAAATGGTGCAACAATACAGACGATCTAAAAGAATTCCCAGTAATAAGTAACAAAAAAAGTTAAAATATGGCAGAATAGGCTAAGTCGACTATATCACAACAGTAGTGGCGATTCAGTAACTTCTATTACGATAATCGTATCGGGAAAATAAGTATTAAGAAACTTTATCGAATTTTCAATTCAGTTATTCGCTATCACGTAAAGTCAGCTGTTAACGTCAAATTTGCGACAATAATTTGTGTGCTGTTTATTTTGTCGACAATATGTACATATTTGGTTTTTAAAATTTTGTTGAAAGATTCTTTGGGTGTGAATATACAAACATACATACAGTGGGACTTCGATTATTGTAACATTAATTTTCAATTCAAAATTATTCAGCAGAATATGTTTCCAATTCATCGTATGATAGTTTACAAATAATCTAAAAAAATCATGTCTATAAATTTTTTATTTTCGTTTTAAATACGAAGCATTTGTTAGTTTTTTAAATATTCCTATTCACAGAGGTTAGCCTATGCTCAAGATTCCATATTGCGACAGATGTTACATTTTAAAAACTTGACGCAAAACAGCAAAATACTGTTAAAAAAAAAACCAACGCTCAAAGAAAATATCGGCAGAGTTACCAGTTCTTAATACGAATTTAATATTCGCTGTCCGACAAGCAGCCAATATTGAAGATCGCATGATGATCTAACAAGTCGAAATCTCAAAGAATTTTTATAAAAATTTCGATCATTATCAAATCTTTAGCTTTCTTGAGCATAAACAGTTGTTCATGCACACGTACGCACTCGTCTATGGAAAGAATTATGATTGTTTAAATAATTATATTGGCGTGTGTCATTAAAGGACAAAATGTAATAAAATTGGTAATTTTTTCGAAAACAAATCATTAATCAAAAAAAAAAAGTTACCTTTTGTTAAAAAATTAATTTTTATTTACAACTCAAAAACAACATGGGATTTCTTTTATTCCATGTCGTGTTAACGATAAAAGTAGACACCTTAGGGACCTTAAATGATGAACCCACACACACACAGAAGCTCACACGCTTATCATATTTTTTATATTGATTCAACAGGATTGTTAGGATAATGAAACCACACACGTCTGCCATTGACACATGCCGTGAATGGGAGAGAATAGATTTTATTCATTTTTTATTATTTATACATACTTAAAAATAAATGAATATGTGTGTTGTAGCCGTATGTGTACGTAAAAACGCTTATCCCCCTACTGACATTTTTAGGTATTTTCACACATTGTTACAAAATGGGAAAACAAAAAGAAAAAGGAAATTTAATTTGGAATTCACATGCACTCGAAACTCTAGTCATAAACATCCCCTGATCAATTTGAACAACCACCTTCAATTCTTGTTTTTTTTTTACAAAATATCTTAAAATACATAACAAACGATTTGGAATTTTCTAATACTGTAATGCCAGCAAAAGGCGTAAATTACATGCAATTTTCTAGCGAAACGTATGCAAATCTTAAATAATGATTTTAGAAAAATGTATTCATGGAGAAATGAGCGTATTTTGCAAATGATACGCATTGTTATTGTCAAAAAAATCATTACGAGTATTTTAGACAACAGTATGTTAACTTTGAATACGCAGAACTCCCAAAGGGTTCTATCTGCAAAAAAATATGTTTTGAAGAACTATTCTCATAGTATAACAATTTTTCAAAGACCATTGTAGTAAGAAAAAAATTCACATGTGCAGTTAAAAGATTCGAGAGTAGTTTGCTAAGTTTGAATTATTAAAAATTTATCAAATACAGTTTAATTACAGTTACACCACACAATTTATGGGGCAAAATAAAATAGTTAATGTGAATGTGTCTTAAATTATATGACCAGAGAATTAGCTCAAAAGTTGATATTCTACATTTGTTTTCCAAACACAAAATTTATTGATTCAGCTACTTTTGGAACGAAGTCTCCAAAACAGATATGAACTAACTCCCCCAATTTTTATATAGAGGACAACAACAATAAACTTGGGGGACTTATTTTGGAGAACTTCTTTTCAATTCATTTCTGATTGCGGTCAAAGTTCATTAGGGACTTAGTTCCTACCATCACGAATTACGTATTTTTTAAATTAAGTCCCTAAACAGAAATGAATTAGGTATTTATTTGAGGACTCCGTTTATGGAGAATTTATTACGAACTCCCCAATTTCAATAACGAATGAATAAAAGGCATTTTTCCTTCATCTAATGTGGTCAATACGGGTATCATTTTAGAACTTTTTCTCCTTTATTTTTTTCTGCTTTTTTAACTTTCCGCAATAAAAAGTTACTTATTTTACCCCAATTTCGAAAATCTAGTTTTCTTCTTATTTCGACGCTTTGAAGTTCTGGGAGTCTATTGCGACTATTTGCGCGATGATGTCAGAATTGATGGATGTATGCGAGTAAGTGCTTGTATACATGTAAACGTGTTATAACTTAGGAACGCGTCAACGGATCTGAACGAAATATGTCGCATTCGAAACGTATAGAGCTCACATGACTTGAGAGAATGGACCAATTCGGTTAGGCAGATTTCGAAAAATTCCGCCTGCAGCTGATAGCAATCCATAGGTACATGATACCGACCTCCTTCGTCGATATTATGCAGCACCTGCGAAGTAAAATAATTACTAAAAATGACTACGAAAACGAATCTTCAAAATTTAATACGTCTTCTTGACATCAGAGGTGCTTCAACACTGCTATAAAGCAAAGAACGTAAGATAGTGAAGCTTCACCACCTATCATCTCCCTCACTATCCCTAGTAGTAGTAGTTTTCATTTCCAGAACTAACTATAATCATTTCTTATTGTACTATCATTGGCAAAGTTTCATTTAAAACATAAAACCTATTTTTTGATCACCCCTCGTTAAAAACATAAAGAGATATCTTTTGCTTCGAAAAATAAAATGTGGTTGACGAACTGCTGTCGTTTTAAGGCCACTCAAGGCTTTGAAATAAGCTAAAAATGTTTCTTTATTTTTTTTTTTTGATTGATGTTTTGATGAAGTGTGACAAACGCAATTTTTGACAGATCTCATATTTAACCCGTGCCTTTGTATGCGTAACCTCTACCGAATACCCTCTACACTCGTTCTGACACTCATATGCATATGATTATTACTAAGAAGATATAATGACGTGTTTTTGGGATTTTAAATTTAAAATTACATTTTAGAAAAATGTTTTTATTCAAATTTCCTTTTGATTTTTTTTTAAATTTTTCAGTTACGCATTTGTTAACGATGGCATTATTGCAGATTTTGGTGTCATATCATGCGGTTTAACTTCTAGAATCATAAACCTTTTTCTAGTTGTACACATGTTAGAAGGCAAAATGTGGTAGAAGAGGTTATCATATGCTTTTATTTTTTTAAAACATGTTACATGTACTACATACACATTTCCAATTGGTTTCAATTTCACATACTCAAATACACATATTCATACATATGTATATTTAATCATATTTGGGTGGGAAATTTTAAATCATTTATTATAGCGACGGATTAAATACGTAATGACATGAGGAATAGGAAAGAAATAGAATAGAAGTCTCAATCAAGATATTCGTTTGTAAATCAAATAAGATGTGAAATAAATTATTTGTAATTGTTTAATTATTTATCTATGGTTGTTATATGGTTTAGCTGGTCTATATGCAACATTTCATTTGGTACTAATATCAATATGTTCAGTAGACTTTTAACCAAATTTTTTCAAGCTAAGAAATTTCACATATTCATACAAGAACTTTAAAAAAATATTTGAGAATTGCGAAATATACAAACAAAACAAACCAAATAATGGTGGTTTGCCTTCAATTGGTTGAGTTTGCTGTACGGTTCGGAATTTACATACGGCCATTGAGTTATTGGTTTAAAGAATTGCAGACGCAGGTCAAAGTACAATTGATCTTATAAATCCCCATTTATAATCTCGCATGAGAGTAAGTGGATTCGCATTTAAGTCCATGGGACATTTATTCTACATATCAATATGTTGAATAAAAGTTTACCTTCTAGATCAAAAAGCCGTGCACTTATTTCAATGAGCCAAGGTCACAAATGTGACTGGTAAATATACGATAGTATATAACTAACCAAAATTAGGCTTGTTTTTAACTGAAACTTATTTGGTTCTAGAATATCCTAAGAACAATGTCTTATTTTTTAAACTTGTGACAAATGAAGTAGAAATGAATATAGGAATATAAGTGAATAGAATAAAACAACATTACAATACATACGTAACTTTTAATAATTTAATTTAGATGAAAATCAAATATCAAAAAAAAACTAGCTTAAATACAATGTTCAGACTTTAAATGAAGTTATAAGAAGGTTATATATTGGGTGATTTTTGAACCGTAGTTTTTTTTTTAAATCTACTAAAACTGGCTACGGTTCAAATGGTCCATTCGTAAGGCCCAATTTTGCACTACTTTTTCGAGCATTTCGGCCTGTATTCCATGAATAACACGTGTTATGTTATACTCTAAGGCTTCAATCCTGTTTGGCTTGTCCACATAGACCAACGACTTCACATAACCCCACAAGAAATAGTCAAGAGGCGTCAAATCATATGTTCTTGGCGGCCTACTCACAGGGCCATTTCGAGAGATAAACTGCTCACCAAATTCATCCTTCAATATGTCTGTTGTTTCACGAGTTGTGTGGCATGTTGCACCGTCTTGTTGAAACCATATATCAACCAAGTCCAACTCATCCAATTCGGGCAAAAAAAGTAGCGTATCATGGCTTGATATCGTTCGCCGTTGACGGTAACGTTTCTTCCACGGTCGTCTTTGAAGAAAAATGGACTGATGATGCCACCAGCCCATAAACCACACCAAACTGTCGTTTTTTCGGGATGCATCGGTAACTCTTGTACGGCATGTGGCTGTTCTTCACCCCAGATGCGACAATTTTAGCCAGAAATGAGCCTCATCACTGAACACAATTTTTCGATAAAACAGTGGATTTCCATCGAGCTGTTGTAAGTTCCATTCACCAAAAAATAGACGTTTTGGTAAGTCATTCGGCTTTAATTCTTGTACGAGTTGGATTTTATAGGCTTTCAAATGCAAATCGACACGTAAAATTTTCCACGTGATTGAATAACACATGCCCAACAACTGAGAACGGCGACGAACTGACATTTCACTATCCTCATTACCACTTGTCGCTACGGCTGCAATATTCTCTTCGGTACGCACTCTACGAACGCGAGTCGGTGGTT
Source organism: Dexiosoma caninum (assembly GCA_963924685.1). Lineage (NCBI taxonomy): Eukaryota > Metazoa > Arthropoda > Insecta > Diptera > Tachinidae > Dexiosoma > Dexiosoma caninum. Next base: position 58,905,538 of record OZ004725.1, read on the forward strand.
TAATGTCCAACAAAGTAAATTTGGTGCGAAATATGGTGAAAATGTCGTCACAAACGATGGACATTTGTCACAGAGCACGAATTTTGATAATAAATTTCAACGATTTGCAGTCGTTGCTCGTTTGTGAGTTTCTCCATGATGAAATGGCAGAGTATACTGAACACTTTTAATTTTCACAGATGTCGTAGCACACAATTACCAACCAGTGCTGGCAACCCCAAAAACTTAATTCATAAAAAATTCCCCGATATAAGACAGTATCGCAGTTTATTGCATATATTGGAAGAGTGGACACTTTTAAAGCAATCATATGGATACAAATTGGTTAGATATTTCTTTATTTTCTTTAATATGATAAAAATTCCCTTCAATGAACCGTGGATAATTGCCGATTTTTCTTTACTATTTTCTGAGAAAAAAAATTTTATATTTGAAAGGTGGGAAGATTTTTGAGAACCAATTTTGGAATTAATTCAAAATCAAGTTAAAAGTGCAGAAAGCATAGAACTACTTAAGGAATTAAAAGCATCTCAAAATGACTATGGTATTTATTTATATAATCACAAAAATAAAAATTTATTTCCCATTCGCATAAACAGAAACCAGTTTGTTTACAAACTGAAAATAATGGTATGATTTCTTTTTCAGAATTAAGAAATGTTATAATTATTCATCTTTTACACTCATTACTGAAACCAAGCACCAGGAAATGTGTAATAAACGAGAATAATCGTAAAAGAAAATTTGAAAAAACATCAATTGAAGACTCCAGAAATGCATTTTTGTTATGCACCCACAATAATGGAACTGACTACAAAAATTTAGTTAATAATTGATGATCTCTAATTTGTGGTATAAGTGAAAGTTTTTTCCATCTAGATGATTTCTATGCATTTTATGGTAATATTTTCTATAAGCTTCAAAACGTACTAGCATGTGTAGACGTCGCGTTTAATATATTTTATGTCCTTAATTTAAGATATCCCGAAGATTGCAAAAATATTTTGTTGTTTATCCAACAACATTTTTTTCTTATAGACATAAAAAGCCCCTAAAAAACTACTACTTTAGCTAGTGTTTTAAAAACATGAAATAGTAAAATATATTCAAATGTACGTTCAACTGAAATAAGTCTGATGTGGCTAATTATATACAAAATAGGTATTTTAAAATGTATTTTAACTGTTTTCTTTGTGTAACAAAAAATTAAAAATTGCTGGAAAAATATTTTGTCATTTAAAATATCTATATTAATTATCATCAATTAATGTATATCAGTGTAGTTTTATAAATTGTTTACAAAAATGTAGTTGTTTTAAAGCATTTGCAAAACATATGAAAAATGAATATTCCAGCAATTTTGAAACTGAAAATATCGAATTAACTCCAGTAATTAGTAAAAATATGCATAATGAATATACCTTATATATTTAATCAACTATCCATGCGAAAAACAGTTTTGACACGTAGAATCTCCTTTGGTCTAATACTGTACAATTTACAGTGTACAGTATTGAAAAATCTCAATTTTATTCAGAAAAAAACGCTTTTAAGCGGAGTAACCTAATTGAATGTAGGTGTGATACAAATTTTAGTCGTTATGGAACAGTACATAAAAAATAAATTTTTTGTATTTTTTTATAATCCTTCATTTAATGCATTTAAAATTCAAGAAATAATTTCATTAAAAGGGAAAATATTAATTCTTTGTGAAAACCTAAATGTTGTGTATTATGAAAAAAGTTCTACTCGAAGAGTTAATAATTTTTTCAGCTGATTCCATTAAATCTCCTCCAATATTTATGAATGTATATAATAATTTATATTATAAATAAAAATTAAAATCAATAAATAAATGACTTTTATTTTACCTTCAAATCCGGAATTTAATAAAAAAAAATACAAGAGTTCTTTCTAAAAATTATAACAAATTAACTTAATAATATGAAAATGTTTAAGTTGATATTAAGAAATTTTTACTTAAATACAGAAATTCTGATCTTCATTACAAATATATTTTGCTTGCATTGAGTTTATGAGCGAACATGTTTTACCTTTAAGAAAATTGTATACTTTATTTAAGATGAATTTTCCTTGGAGCCAAATCATTCCCGAATATCTTGAAGTTAAGTTAAATTTCTTAAAATTTAGTAAACTTTTTTTGAGTGTAGCGATGGTCGAAGTAGTCTGCACGTTGATTACAAAACGAAAAATTTTTCCTGGGTTCAACCCCAGTTCAGACTCATAAAAACATCTCGCATTTTTCTCTTGTGAATTTGTGTATCTTTATGTCAGTTGTTGTCGGAAGGTTTCAATGACGAAGGCATAGTCACTGGTCACTGAACAGTAACGACTTCAGTTGTATCCAATCCACAGGCACATGAGAACGCCCTCCTTCGTCGGTATTGTGGAGCATCGGCGAAGTAAAATAATTACTAAGAATGGCTACTAAAAACGAAGCTTCATACGTCTCCTTGACATCAGAGACGTTACAAAACTGCTATAAAAACAAATAACGTGCAAAAAGCAGTGTTGTAAGATAGTGAAGTTTTACCTCCTATCATTTCTGCTACAATCCCTTTCCTATAGTTCCAGCACAATGCACCGCATGTGTAGGGGTCATCTACTAAGTGCTGGTCCAAGATAAAAAAAAGAAAAATAAAAACATTTTATTAATAATAATATACATATATAAATAATAATAATAATTATTAACCAAATGAAATGCTCAAAGAAGAAGAGGAAGAAGAAGAAGAAAGAATAAAAAATATTTTGATACTTCACTGGAGTTCGGTTATAACGTTATAACCGGAGTAAATAATATTTCATTGCTAGTCTTTACAATATTTTTATTTTCAATATTTTCTTTATTTTTTTTTTAATTGTTTCACTTTTTTCTTCAGTTTTTTTCAAAGCTATATTTAGAGAATCTGTTTTATATTTTTGTGTCTTTGATGTTATTAGTTGCTGTGAGTTTAAATTTATTATTTATTTTTTAAGTAAAGTGGATGCTACACGCAGCTTTAATATTTGTCTGAAGGCTTTGACACAGTACGTCAAAACTTCTCGTCAATATTCATTTTCTTGGGTTTTTTCAAGTGTAAACATATAAAAGTTACGGTCGGCAAATTACATATCTGTTTATTTCTTTATTTATAAAAAAACCACTGATGATATTTTTTATATTTTTGGCACTATATTTTTTGCTTTGCACGTCCCAAAAAGCCATCAATGAGCGTTATACTTTGATTAATTCGCTTACAAAAATTTTTACTCTATTTGTAATGCGTCACAACTACGATGTGCAATCAAAGTTATCAGAAATAAATTTAATATTGACAAGAACACTGATACACTACGTCAAACTGCTTCAATATTTTGATGAATATCATCAAAATTACACAGACCGTATAAGTGTGACTATTTTTTGTAAAATAACGTACACAAGTACAAATATTGATGCGTGTAGCATCAGCTTAGAAGAAGAATTGATAGTGTTACCAAATAGTGATAAAAAATTTAAAGTTTCAAAAGAAGCCAGACAAAAATTTGCAATTTTTTTTGTTCGTTATAACCGAATAAATTTCCATGCATTTTTCCAATGCAAAATTGTTGTGACCGGAGAACTAATTCGTTGTAAACGCTATTTGTTATAATCGAACTATACTGTACTTTTATTGTTTTTCTAATGGTGGTTAACATTTGACACACTAGTACTAAAATTCATTGTCACCCGCGTAAAAAAAGAATATAGTTAGTTGGTTATATTTTTTCATTTGGTAACTTGTTTTATAAACAAATTTTGGTTCAAATAATTTTTTGGTCGTGACGACTTTACGTCATGTTGACGATTTTTCAGAACGAATTCATCAAAATGTCGATTTACGATTTTTTGTTCAGTACCCCCCAAAAATGTAAGAAAGAAAGATATAGAAAAGGTTCACAAAAATTTTTTTTTTAAAATTGATTATCGAATATTTTTGCAATTTGTGGAGCAGACTGATACGGGTATCAAAAGAAAGTGCAATGGGTATTTTTCGGCAAAACTGCGTTTTGAAAAGAGTAGCTTTTATATTTATTGGAAAAGGTACTGTTATTGATATAACAATAAAAGTATCCAAATTTGATGCAGGTGGCTTGCCGTAACAATATCTGTACAAAATATGGCGAGATTAGAAAAGTTTGTGTGCGGTAGCGAAGCGTAGCGGGTTAATCTAGTCCTCTATATATTAATAGGCAAACATGTTTTTCGTAATCCCTTTTACAGCCGTACTACTGCACCGATTTTGAAAAGATATACATATGTACTATATGATTTTATAGATTTTTCGGCACAGATGTGCACAATCTTAATTTTATTCAGATCAGTTTAGTACTTTAGCAGTATATGACTTTGAACTTATTACTCACTCCATTAAACAAAACACTTCTCTTCTTATTAGATATAAGTAAACACAAAAAACACACATGAGGGTGGCGATGGCACGATGGATGGTAGTCTGCACGTTGATTACGAATCCAAGAACAGACCTGGGTTCAACCCCAATTTCAGACTAAAATTTTGAAATTAAAATAAACATCTCGCATTTTTCTGATGTGCATTAGTGTGTCATTGTGTGTCAGTTGTTATCGGAAGGTTTCAGTGGCGAAGGGATAGTCACTGGTCACTGAACAATACCGGCTTCAGCTGGTAGCATTCCACAATCACATCAGAACGTCCTCCTTCGTCGGTATTGTGTAGCACCGGCGAAGTAAAATAATAATAAAAAAAAATGGCTACTAAACCGAAGCTTCAGCACTGCTACGAGAAAAACAAAGAACGAAAGCAGAGCTGTAAAATAAGTAATTAAGCTTCACCTCCTGTCGTTTCTCCTACTATCCCTTTCCTATAGTTCCTGCACAATGCTTCGCATGTGTAGGAGCCATCTCCTGAGTGCTAGTCCCAGATAAAAAAAAACATTTGTATGTATACTTTTGCTTTACGTGTTTTTGCAGAAACAAAGGTAAAATTTAATCAAATATAAAGAATTTTTTCTCTCTCTTTAAGTAAATAAAAACGGAATTCATCTGAAGCCATACATATATACTCGTACTTAAATATGTATGTACGTATTATATTAATTTTTATAAGTGCATAACAAAAGTTTTAAAAAATTTATAATATAATTAAAATAATATTTCTCAAAAAATTTTTGAGGGCAGCAAAGTGCACTAATTTAATCTATTATTCATAAATAAGCAATGTGTATTTGAAATCTATTTTACGAAAATTTTGTATGAAAAATTTGAAATAAAATACATTTCAAAATCAATTTCAATTCTATGATACATATATAAATAAACGTGTTTAAAATATCTTACAATATAGTTTTAATCATTCTTTCATACCCCCTTAAATAACGTTGCAATATATACAAAGGAATATTTTTGTCACGGCGGCGCTTTCGGTGATCGTAACTTTTTTTTAAGATTTTTAAACATCAATCCCATTTGGCATCCATAATTACATACCATTTACATATGAAAGTCCACCATTTTATTGACCTCATAACTCTCATGTCCAGGAACCTAGCCCAATGTAACGCAGTTAAAGTTCCCCAATACGTTGAAAACGTTCAGGAACTCGCATACCATTTTCGACGTTATCATGGTCAATCGAAGGGCCTTAAGATCCGCTTGCCTATGTATATATGTAGGCCCCCTCATGCTCCTACAGAGGCAATCGCACCTGTTCTCCAGCTTGGACACGTCAGTATACCATACCTGAGATCCCGGCTCAAAATTATTGGAGTTAGTTCTCCATTCTAGATGACGCCATGTCATCACTGTGGAAAATTGGGGTATGTAGATTGTCCCGCAACTCCTTCAAATATCCCCTGATGTCTCCACTCTTATGCTCAGAAATACCCGCCAGTCTCAGGGCACAAAACGAGCCTCCCTCTCGATCATGATCCAAAGTGGCGTGATGTCCAAAAGCACACTCATTGCATCAGTCGGGCAAGTTCTCAATACCCCTTGATGCCAACAGAGCTGGTGCGATGCAGTTCGTCCTAACATGCCTTTCAATGCCGTTCGGCCATGGCACCAAAGACATATAGGTGAATGTGGGTTTCACCACCGAATAAAATATCCAGAAGGTCATTCTGGGATTCAGACCACATGTCCTACACAAGGCAAAGAATGCCCTCCTTACCTTCGTGGTAACCTTCTCAAGATATGTGTTCCATGTATGTGATCGTCTAATCCAGCGTTACGCACCAATAATTCGCTTCATCGGAGAATTGTAATGTCATTCCATCCAAGACAGGGTATCTGAGATAGGTGCTCCTGTTCGTAATGAACGGCACTAGTGTAGTTTTAGATGGGATGATGGAAAGCCCTTATATGCACACCACCCGTTTATCAGATTTAGGGCTTATTGCGTGCGGTCCGAAATGGTATCTTCATACCAGCCCTTCACGTACACTACACGATCATCATCATAGTGGAAAAACCTACATAGGTCGTTCAGCTTTGTATTACAACAGTCTACAGTAGAGGTGATAGATTTGCCCCATTGATAGGCTTCTTGAAGCCAATGCATTGGGAAATTCAGCAGGTCGTTTTCCTTTATGTATCGATTAAAGATCTTCTCCATTCACTTAAAGAAAAACTAACTGAGACTTATCGGTCTGTATGATTACGCAATTGCTCGGGTTGCTTCCTTGGAATAAATGCAACTCTCACCCGAGCACATTTTTTAATTATATGTCTCGACAATAGATTTGCCTATTTTATTTATTATTTATATTATTGTCTGGACAGAGTAGTGATAATGTGATCCGTACCCTTTTCCAGAAGGCATGGAAATATCCCAGGAAGTCCCGGAGATTTTATGGACAAAATGTCGACATAGCTCATCGTATTTTTCATTAAATAGATAATTTTCTAGTATCAGGCCCGTCCTGTCAACAGAAATCCCCAAGAATTACGCACCCAGGAAATTAGTATATAGTAAATGTTAGGCGATCACTAATCAGCATTGCCGTTCTGGGGCGATCATCATTATCATTTTTAACACTTCCCAATACGAGTTACCAATAATATAATAGACAACAATTTATAACGTAATAATTGAAAGTAATTTTACTTACATATTTCTTCTTCTTTTTCTTTGAAAGTTGAGTGGAAAGTTGAATAAAATATGACTGTGTTAGTGAAGAAGTGTGATTATATTGCGAATTTCTTGAAAGTACTTTCATGTGTAAATGCTATGTTACTGAGTAGTAAAATGTAATTTTTCCAGTGTTTGCTTAAAAAAAGGTGAGCCTAAAAAAACAAAGTAAATGCTGAAAAGTACTATCTTATGCTTTCATTTTTGTAAGCATCTAAATCAGTTACTTGAAGTTAATTTTTTTTGTCTAAAATTGTATTACTTCATGTGGCGATGGTCGAAGTAGTCTGCACGTTGATTACAAAACTAAAAATTTTTCCTGGGTTCAACCCCAGTTTCAGACTCATAAAAACATCTCGCATTTTTCTCTTATGAATTTGTGTAAATTTATGTCAGTTGTTGTCGGAAGGTTTCAATGACGAAGACATAGTCACTGGTCACTGAACAGTAACGTCTTCAGTTGTATTCAATCCACAGGCACATGAGAACGCCCTCCTTCGTCGGTATTGTGGAGCATCGGCGAAGTAAAATAATTACTAAAAATGGCTACTAAAAACGAAGCTTCAAAAATTTAATACGTCTCCTTGACATCAGAGACGTTACAAAACTGCTATAAAAACAAATAACATGCAAAAAGCAGTGTTGTAAGATAGTGAAGTTTTACCTCCTATCATTTCTTCTACAATCCCTTTCCTCTAGTTCCAGCACAAAGCACCGCATGTGTAGGGGTCATCTACTGAGTGCTGGTCAAAGATAAAAAAAAAACGCAGAATGTGATAGAAAATACCGAACTTTGGGAGGTATATTTATTATATTCAAAATTAATTGAAAGGAGTTGTAGCTTTGTAAAGTCACTTGAACACACAAGGCGGCCTGTTGTGTTACCACGCGATACCAAGGCTCAGAACTGGCCGTCCAGTATATGTCCGATCCGGATAACCAATTGAGAGGCCTCGTCTGAAAGCACATCTAACTTAAATCAGGCGAAACCAACCCGAACTCCCTTAAACTATCGAGAAAGGGTGACCCCAAGGAGAGGAATCTATCCTGATGCAATGACCCATCAGAATAGATACAGTAACGGAGATGTGTCCACGCCCAAGCCTAATGAATTGCTTGGTGCGCCTCCTATTAAAAGAAGTAAGTAAAAATAAAACTTTTTGAATTGCAGAAACTTTGAACGTTGCACATAAATATGGCGTTTTTCTTTTTTCATACGTTATTTACACCATAAAATCAAATAAAATATGATTGCTAAAACCTTAAATGGAAAATTCCTCAGAACACATACCGGTTTTTAAAGTTAAAAATCTGGCAAGTTCTATAGAAAATTCAGTAAAAATTTTCCACCTTTTTCTACAACTTTATAGTGATAGTATTGTTCAATGTAAATTATTAATTAGAAAAAAACTTTCAAATATTCAGATATTATTTACTGCTCAGTATTTGTTATGTATTTGCGTGCCTTAAAAATTTTGTATTTTACTTTATTTTCTGGGACCAGGCGCTGACGAAACTGTAGTGATGACAGGCGGAGGAAATTATTTTTACAACTTTGCTTTTCTGTTTCTTTTTTTTTTACAACAGTGTTATTTTACACTGCAGCTACACGTTCAAATTTTGTTTAAATATTTTTTTTTACATACTGCTTCTGAAAAATGCATGTAGATTGGTAGTTGTGACGTAGACTGCACGCAAGTTTTGAGCAATTTAAAAGCAAATTCATTTATAAAGATGGCTTCGCTATTTTTAAGAATAGGTATCAGCTGTTTTCTTGCCCAGAGAATTTGAAAGCAAATACTCATCAACTTTTAAAAGTAATAGTGCATTAGTAAAAAAAAAGAGAATTTTAAGATTTGGCAGGCAAAATTAGAACCGCCATGTTACATCGTCGATGATGCTATACAATATCGACGAAGGAGGGCGCTCTGCTTGTAGATTAGTATCAGCTGAAGTCGGTACTGTTCAGTTACAGGTACTGGTCATGCCTTCGCCACTGAAATGCCCACCAGAAAAATGGGAAATGTTTTTACAATTTAGACGGATACCTCAGCCATCGCCACACTAAAATTAACAAATTAACGTTTTTAAAATGCTGTTTTAATCAAAAATACCAAACTGTGCAAACTGTGTGCATTTTATATTGTGTTTGTCAAAAATATAACAAATTCATTTATTGTTTAACACGTAAGTAAATTTTCGTGTACTTTATAATTGCTGTTGGTTAAATATTTTCTTTTCTGCATTTTGGTTTAAAAATTATGGACACCATATGTTGTTTCTGAAGAAAATTTTGCACAAGCAAAAAAAGCAATCAAACAATAAGTTATGCTGCTTTAAATTTTTATGACTCCGGCTCATGATCTAAATATATAAGGTCTGCTTGACAGTTCAAATTATTTTTACTGTGACGTCATCGTCGAGATTTGTTTTTAATATGTATGGGGTTTGTTTTTTTTTTTAAATATTTTGCAATTTTAAAGGTAAAATAAATAAAACAAATTAAATTGTTATGTTATAGTCTTTTTTAATTTTCTTTTTTCATTTTTTTCTTGTAGTAATTTTTTGTTTAAATTTCTTATTCTAAAATATAAACGACTTTTAAAAAATAACGATTTTACATTTTCAGGCACATCTATGTTATCACATTTAATGTTATGGTATTTTAAATAATTATTTCAAAAACTTAAAGTATTATTATTAATTTCCTTAAATATATTTTCTAATTTTAATATGTTTCCCATAAATTCTTGGCAGGGTTTATAGAACCCTCTGTTTGAACTGCAACTGACTTATTTGGATTTTCATTTTCAATATTTTCAATACTTTCAATACTTTCTTCTTGTAATTTCTGCAGACTATAAATAATTGTAAATATTATTTCATTAAAAAAGTGGATTTTAAAAAAATTGTATTTACTTTAAATCAAATTCAGCAATTGCTTCCTTTACAATTTGTTTGTTTGCTCTTTTTACGTATCGTTTGGATCTTTCGACTGTTAAAATGCTGTTTACATGGATATTTAAAGATGGGACAGCCTTCGCATCTAACAATATTTTTCTTATTGGCGTGTTCAATTATATATCCTTTAAACGCCAATCATTATTCGTAAAATGTCTAGAACAAATTGTTCCAGATTTCCAATTAACATTTTTTTTACAGCATGCATTGATCCACACTTTCTTTATTTCTGGATCTTTTGGAAACGTAAAATATTTTAGATTTTTATCATCCTGCTTCGAGCTTTTACAATCTTTTACCACACAGTATTTTATTGTCCAAATAAATTTTATCACTCTACACAAATTGTTTATTAAAAACTCTTTTTTTTTTTGCTCTAACTCAGTTCACATTTATTTTTAATTAATTGTCAATATAATAATCCTTTAATTTTCTTAATAAATATGTAATAATAATAATTTTAATCACTAGCTTTTAAATTTCCATTTAACCACAACAAAACATTTCCCGACGATGACGTCAAATTAAAAAAAAATGGCAGCTGTCATTCAATATCAAGCAGACCTTATATATTTAGATCATGACTCCGGCTGTAAGATGTTAACGGGTATACAATTTATATTACAGTAGTAATTAACACTATGCAATCGAAAGAACTCTCTAGACGGCGAACGATGCTTAAAAGACGATGATTTTTATGGGCAGTATAGTATTGTGTAAAATCTCCAATAAAATGTACAATTAAATAAATTTGTAACACCGCCACACATCTGCTAAACTTTTCACCTCAATGTTTAACCCTTTCGCACGTCCTTTTCTATAAATAAACCTATTTTTAAATTTTTGCCATGTCATGTGGAATAATTTTTGGTTTGACCAACGGCGAGTGTAATAAGTACCAGTTTTTTTTGTTATTTTTATTTTTTTTTCCAATAAAATAATTTATTCCATTTTAATACGCAATTTTACGGCAGATGGTCAGTTTGAAATACCATTCGTTACAAAGCGTGACAAATTAACATGAAATAGCAAAATTTCTGCCCAGTGATTTGACAAATTTGTAACATAAAAATTTCAATTAAAAAATATGTATTTTAAAATGGGCAATTACTATTCCTTTTGATCTGCTTTTTACTTTTCATAAAATTTTAATTTAAAAAAAGGGTTGTATTTATTTGGTCACTTAAAAACTCTAATTTTTTTTTTCAAATTGACAAGTTTTAAGATTCTCAAGTGTTGCAATTAAAGTTTGAAGAGAAAAGCAAAGACTTCCAAAGAAACTTTTCAATTAATATATTATGCTCTTGTTTCATATGATTGTCAGGAATGTTTATACGATTAAAGGAAGTAATTCCCAAAAAGATTTTCTTCTTTAAAGAAATATAGAAGAATTTTAATTAGATCCTTTAAAATTTTTTTGTAGGAAGTAGGATTACTTTCGCATTTAAAAGAATAATAAGTACTTTGACTACGTGTTGACAAACCTAACTTTATGTAAAGATATGTATAGAACATGCTCCATCCCGTTTAAACTACATTACAGCAAGATTAATGGCAGCTAATTAAGGTACGAAAAAATTTCTAATCACGTCCCTATACCGTTTTACATTGACAGTAACATTTTTGACAATCTTCGTTTTTGAAGACATATTGAACAATGGCTAAGCCAACCCATAAAGCGCACCAAACAGTAATTTTCTCATCTCATCCAAATTCGACAATTTTACTTATTTTCGTACCCTTTCAACCAAAAATTATCCTCATCCGAGAACAAAATTTTGAATGAAATTCAATATCAAGTTTGACGAACAGAACCATTATTTTGATAAAAACTTTCAAGCGTTGCTCTGGTGTAAGTCTATAATGCAATGCCAAACCAAGCAATGCTAGGGACACAATTGGGTTGAACGACGAATTATTCGTTGCGAACATTCGTCCTCAGAAATAAAATACATTTGTGAGTCATGCGTGATGAATTATGAGATAGATTTATTTCTATTTAATACGCCGACGAACGACGCACAAATTAGTACAGAGTTACCGTTTTTCATTTTAGTTTTCAAATATATTAATTTCTATTTTAATAGTTATTTAATTTTAAAAATAAATAATTTAAATTAAATATACACAATTATTTATCATAATATTGCTTTCTAATTCTTTTCTGTTAATGTTTAATTTTTTCAATTATTCGTTTTTATACAGTCACACATACACCAAACAACTTTGCTGATTATGAAAACTGCAATTTTTTCGTCGGTATTGTGTGCGACCGAATTTACGCAACGAACTTTTACCGACGAATTCGTTGAGCAGGACCAAGTTCGTCCTTCGTTCCAATTGTCTTCCTAGCATAAACAGAAAAATAAAACGTCGGCGAAGTAAAATAATAAATAAAATGGCTTTGCTTAGCTTAAAAATAATACATCAAGTCACATCAGATACTACGTTTATACGTGCGACTTATTTGCAAATAAGAACGTTAAATATTGCCGCATTATTATCGCGCCTTATTATTACGGAAAAACAAGACGTGAATAACGCCACTATTTGCAAATTGTGAAATATTACCACTTGTTTGAAAACTTTCAGTTCTCTTTACCATCAGGTAGTTTCGTAAACTATTTGTAAAGACATATGGAAAGTTTTTTGATGTTGCCATACAATTGCTTATTTGCAGCCGACTTTAAAGAATGGTAACCCTAACAATCTTTTAATTTTCAATATTGGCTGCACTGCTTTTTGTTTACATTTGTTATATTATTTCTTAAAAATTAATAAAAGAAGCGCGCGTTCATCGAACTTTACCGCGCAAGATATTGAATTGCTGCTGAAATTGGTTCGGAAAAACCAAAATATTATCGAAAATAAAAAACTGATAGTATTATATATATACATTATATTATGATAGATGATATCAAAACAAAAATACTAATAATAATTTACTAATCAGCTGTTGTCTAACTATTTGTTGACTATTGACATTTGGCGGTTTAACTAATAGTAAACAAACAGCTGTAAATCAAACTATTGTTATTAGCTAAGTAATGACTGTTAATTTGGGCATTAGAAGCATTCTGTATAATGCTTAGGCAGTTTATCAAGTATATTGGGCAAATTGACTCAAAGATACAGATATTAGTTTAGAGAACAAATATGGAAACTAATAATTGCATACTACATTGGGGTAATGTTCATCTTTCAAATGCTAAAATAGCAGACATCGGCGCAAAGTTATGAACCATTTATACCAAATGAGCACTTGTTTCTACACAAAATCTTGTTTCTAGAAGAATTTTTTTTGGTTGTAAGCTTAAAAACTAATGCGTCAATATAACTTTAAATAAATATCAACTTCGCGTTACAGATGCGGTTCTTGTAACTCTTGTTTTATGAATAAACAATACCATGAAATGCATCGAATTTTCTGTGGATGATCCCATCCGTCATCCTCAACGTATATGCCCGATATCTGGTGTTTTAGAATTTGGAAATTTGTCGACAACACAAACCATAATTAGATTATGTGGTATAGCGAGCAACCAGCTAAGTTAAAGTAATGCGGATAATAAGACTCCTTAGCACAAGAGAATTTGGGCCACCGCTAATATTGGAAAGGTACAGCGAAGAAATGATTAATCCAAACATGCTGATGTTTAGCAAGCAATACATCTGCCGGACGCAGGCGTATGCTGCATTCATATATGTATATTGCGATAATCACATTCCAACAATAACCCAGACGGATTCGCAATGAAAATATTCCACGCAATGGGGCTGCGCATTGTTTGATTGCCTGCTTGAATTAAATAAATTATTATTGCCGAAACCAGTAATATTTCCCCTTTTATATTTTAAATTTTAAACATTTCTTTTGCAACATTTCCAATTTTCACAATTTAATAAACGAACAACCAACAATCAGTCAAACCAAATCAACAATTTATTTGCTTTAGGAAACAGCATGTTTAAGAAAACAAAAATATCTATCATGACTACATATTACAGCCGTTGGCAAAGTTTAAAATGTATTTAACAAAAAACTGTCAAATGTAAAATAAACTTTAAAGGACCGGTAAGAGATTTTCTTCTGCTGATTGTGAAAACAACTTTATTCACTCTTTTCTTCGTCTTTTAAGGGGCAGTGATGTGTGACTTTGTTATTTGAAATACAAGACATGGAATAAGAATTGAGTTATTGTTATTTGGTAGGCTTAACGCTTTATTGGTTTTTCATTGTTTTTTTTGTACCCGGGAGGTGAGTTACAGCAGCAATACCCATCGACAACCACGTATGTACATATGCATGTGTAAACATTAGAAAGGATAAAAAAACATGCTCAGGATCAAATAGATGATGATTTTGATGGTAGAGTTGTGTGGTGCTCTTATAGTGGCTAATTTGCAAATAATATTTCAACCATACAAACAACGGCATAATGACAATAAACAACGGAAGGCGGAAAGAAGAACAAACACAAGTCAAAGAAAACAGGATAAAAGACATGTGTATGCAAACTTTTTGCATATGAGGACATATCTGTTTGTGTATGTACAAAAATATTCGTAACAGTTCACGAGTAACATGGGAGAGTGAGTTAAAAGGCATGAACAGGAGGGGGATTTTGCAAAAGTTGGGCGTTTTTTTGTTTTTTCTTCTAAGTTTTAAATTAGATTTAAATTTTTTGCATATGTATGTCGTTGCTTTGGTTACGTTTCATGAATTTCTTATTTCTTCCATTTATTTTAACAAATTAAGGTCACAGTTTCTCTATGGTTTTTTTTAATAATTTATTGAGTTTCGAATAAAAAAGAGTTTGCATTTGGCTTAACGTATGTTCCTACGTTGTTATCTATTATTTGCTTTGCGAATTTTTGCCTTTGATCATTAGAAAATTAGAGCTGCTGACACTGAAAGAAAAAGGATTTCAAGTACCGAGACTTTAGGTAAATAACAATGCCAATGTTAAGTAGTTTTTCATCAAATGCCACATGCAAACATGTTTTGAATTTTAAAATAAAATCCTGTGTTGTTTTTGCTAACATTTTTGAACTGTTTATTGCGTTTTTCATTCTTATTATAGTGTCTATTCAATTTGCAATAAAAAACTTTTACAATAGTTTTTGTTTAATGTGTGGAGAATGTTCATTCAAATTAGTTCCTTTATTTGATTATAAGTTTATTTTTCATACTGTAAATAGTGGAAGTTCTGATTTTACCCAATTTTCGAAAATGGAGTTTTCTTTAAATTTCGACGTTTTGAGGTTCTGAGAGCCGATTCTGACTATTTTAACCCGTCGTTTCTCCTACTATCCCTTTCCTATAGTTCCAGCACAATGCTTCGCATGTGTAGGAGGCATCTCCTGAGTGCTGGTCCCAGATTTAAAAAAAAAAAAAAAATAACCGCTCAGCAACTGGGACAGGTAGAAGTTTACCTGTCCGTGTTTAATATCTGTCCACTCCGATATTTTCCCTATGGGTCTGTGGGTCCACCTCCTTTTATTGAAGTGGTCCAATCATGGTGCGCTAGCCCCGTTCCTCTTGCAACACGTTTCTTCTTATCGGTATCTGCCACTAGTCGCAGCGGCATCATTCCAGCAATTACCAGTGCTGCGACCGTAGACACCGTGCCGTCCCTGTTCATCGTATCCGTCCATACGGTGGCTGCATATAGGGCAATGGACTTGACCACCCCCATCAGCAACTACCTCCTTTCCTGCTTCGGACCGCCTAGGTTAGGCTTTGTTCTCGCAAGTGCAGAAGTCGTTTTTGTACATTAGACACCTACATATGAAGCACTCTGTTTTCTTACTACTGCTTACAAGCAGAACATCTGTCTTACGATCAGCAAGTCTGAGACCTATGCTTTTTATCCAGCTTTCAACTACAGCGATGGCATCGTTGCACGTTCTTTTAAGCTTGTCGAAGTGTTTGCCCTTTATACTAGGGCAATGTGATCTACAAAGCCAATGATCGGTGTGCCACCAGGTAGCTGAAACCTTAGTACCGCATCATACATGGCATCCCGTAGTATTGGGCACAGCACAGAAACCTGAGGCACGCCTGTGGAGACCGATTCGGTAAGCCTTCTTCCCCTAAAGCCATTTCCAGTCTGCTGCAGATTATCTTCTCCAGTAGTTTACCAGCCATATAATTCATACAGAACGGACGATATCCCGATGCATCTTGCACGTTATTGCCCTTCGGAATGGGCCTTTTCCACATTTTAGGAAATGTTCTCTTCTGTATGCAGGCATCGAACACTTCTCTAAACGCATCCGTATCGCTCTCCATAGCCGCCTTGAGTGCAATGTTTGGGATTCCATCACCCCTGGTGCTTTTTTCAGCTTCATCTTCTTACATACTATTTCAAATTCCCGAATGCCGACCTCTGGGATCACATTTTGTTATGTTATTTAGGTCCTCTGAGAGAAAAAACTCCGAAAATTGATTTCAGCTTGGTTGCACATGTTGTGGCTGGTGAGCGAAAGCAGCCACCACCTTATACCCCATGTCACAGGGATTGTTTTCAATGTCGGCATACATCTCCTTATAGCATCTGGTTTTGCTTTGCGCAATGGCCCTTTTCAGGTTGCTTCTCAATGTTTTGTACCCTTCCTGCATATCGGTAAGGTTGTCAGGTCTCCTGGCATTTTGACATAACCGCCGCGCATGGTTAGACCTTCTTCTTAGTTCAGCTATTTCCTCATTCCACTAATAGACGTGCTTCTTGCCCAGCAGATGACGTTTCCTCGCAATAGATACGTCACAATCCACAGTTTCGTAGCGCATAACTTAAGTTGCCATGTTGTTCACGTTACCGAATAGCCGAATATCCCCCATTACGAGCGCAAAAGTTTCTCTGTCGAAGGTGAAATCTCTCCATCGGAGGTTAGGAGGAGCGGTCGGAATAGTGGATCTCGTATGTCGTACGTTGATTTCGTACAGAATAGCCGTATGGTCACTATGTGTGTATATGTTAAATACATTCCAGTAAGTTGAGGTCTCCAGTGCGTCGCTAACAAATGTGAAGTCAATTTGAGAGTTTCTCCCGTTCCTCGAAAATGTATCCTCATGTCCGCAGTTCAGCAGAACAACCTCCAGTGTTGCAAACGCCTCTAGTAGGCACTCTCCTCTTGCGTTTGTGTGAGATGAGCCCCATTCAACTGTCCATCCGTTCCATACCGGCAATCACTATGGGACTTAAATTATTCGCTTTATTCACGAGGTCATCCCGTCGTCGTTTGTAGTCGCCAATTGCCAAGCTGTGGGAAACGTAGCAGCTGAAGAAATGTACTCCATTAACAGTGCTTTTCAAAAAGCCATCTTTCCTGTTGTCGATATTTTCCACTGAAAATTTACTGCAGGTTCATTTCGATACCTTGGAGCACTTGCTCTATAGTGCTCGCTCAGTATTGCCAGATCTATCCCCAGTTCTCACACGGTCTGTCGCAGTCAGCTTTCGTCGGGCTGACAGATGGAACGGACACTTAGGTCCTCCTGTGACATGATGGGCATCGGTAATCGGCTTCCCTCTAAAGTGCAGAAGGACAGTGGGGGACGCATTTGCAGTTTATAGCAAAGTGGTCCTGTCCACTATACTTGAAGCAATGTTTATACCAATCTCTCTCAGTCCGGCAATTTCTGGCTACATGCCCAAATTCCAGGCATTTGTAGCACCTCTTTGGGGTCACTTTCCTCAGTAATTGACAGACTAACCATCCAACACTCAGTTTGCCCAACTCCTCCGCCCTGTCGGCCTGCCCGATGGGTATACTAATTATAGCCGTACGAGAGCCTCCAGGATCACTTCTGATCGTTTTGAGCGCCGACGTCCTTATTTCTGTTCCTTACAAGCGGTGATTATTTCATCCTCTGTCACCTCGTCCAGGTATCTCAGCTCAAAAGTCACTGCGTTAGTGTTTTCACCTCCTCCTCCTCAGAGAGTGTACTTTTTATCCAGAATTCCAGAAGAATTTCACCTCTCTGTGTCTTCTGACAATCAGTCATCGCCGACTGATTTAAGTTCGGGGCGCTTCTTAATTTATTGAGTATATCAGCAAAGGAGAGATTCTCGGTAGGTTTAATGATCACGGCGTCCGGTCTGGGTGGTCTCTTACGCTTCCTCGTCTTGACGACCTGATCCTCTTGGGTGGTGGTTTCCCACCCCTTTCCAGTGCGTCTGTCAGTCTCTTTAGTGTACCCGGTGTTTACTCCCGTTGGATTGTTTGGGTGCACTCCCAGCTCATGTGTTCAGTGCCAGACTGGGAGCTAAACTGAAGCTATACTTAAGTGACCCTACAACCCAACTCAATGGGACCAGTTCAGGATCGTTCCCAAGGCTTGCACGTTCTAACGGGACGGAGATGGATGACGCATTAGCCCGAAAGCCGTCTGGTCCTCTCCAGCCCATATTGGTCACAGAATACACTATCCGCCAGCCCATGTCGTCAAATCCAAATTCCAAGGTCCGTAAACCAGTATGTTATAATCAGCATCTTGGTGGAGATTCTGACGCGTTCCCTCCCGACAGGAAACCACCACTCCACGGTTTATATGTGTGTGGGAGTGTATGTATGTATGTAAATATTTAATAACATAAGAACCTGAATAACCGGATCGGAATGAAATGTGTCGCATTCGAAAGATATTGGGTTCAATTAGATGGCTTAATATCGAAAATAAAATTTTCTACTTATTGCTTTTTGAAATAAATTTGAAACTACTAAACCTAACAAGTTCAAAATTTAACCAACTCTTAGCCTCAGAAAGAGGCGTCGATTACTCGCAATTTCACTAAAATCGTCTGATTCGTTCGGGAGATACCGTTAACGAAAAATTGCTTTTCCGAAATAAATTTTAAACAAATAAGCTGTCAGGTTCAAACTCTAATCAGCTTCGCAAAGAACCGTCAATTGTTGTAAATTTGAATAAAATCGGGCGATTGGTCAAATCGGGTTTATATATTCACGGATTTTTATGAACTTAAAAAATATGTCAGATTCCGCCAATTTAAAAAATATCTGGTAAGTGGTTCGAAAGATATTGATGGTGGAAATTTTCGAAAAATTTGTTTGTTAAAAACCTTGCCGAACGGCGGAAATTTGCTTTGAATGAGTTATATTTAGCTAAATGTTTCAGAAATGCCCTGCAAGGACAACTGATTCCCATATATTTTTAATTTCATAAGTGAAAAAAGAGTGCGTACAATATTCTTGAGTAGAATTATGGGACCGATTATGGCCTATTAGGCTAGGTCTTTTTGAAAAGAATTAATAAATAAAATGAAATGAAGTGAATAAAATATAGGAAAAAAATCAAGAATGAATATTAAAGAGTTAAAATAAAAATTTTCTCGCGAACAACAATTTTTTCATTGATTTTTAAAGTTTTTTAATTTCCGATATTCCAACGATATTAATTTATTTTTGTTTAAAAATGAAGTAATTGTTTTGTTTTAATTTTTTAAACAACTATTATCTAGCCACCAGCGCCGGATAAAAATAGCACAGCATATTTGCATATCTAAAATAAATCCTGTTGAAATGGGTCGAAACAAAATCTAGCGATGCTGATTAATTAACCTGCACTGCCCTATAATATTTATAGTGCTAGAACCCTGTACAAAATTTTTGTGGAATTGCTGTGGTAGAAGTACCTGAAATATAATAAATGAGTAATACAAATATTTCTTATTGTCAGACAGTATAAAGGGAGGGCCGTAATGTTAGCGCGGAATATCAGACGAATCGATTGTTTAGAAACATAAAATATGTATAACTATAGCTACCTATAGGTAAAAGCCGTGCTTCGCTGCACCTATTTGAATTAAAAAAGTTCAATATAAAGCATATGTTTGATGTTTGTAAATTACAAAGTCACTTTACCTAATTTAGAAGATTTTGTTTTAACAGTTTTCAAGATATACAGATATTAATATTTAGTTTGTATGGGAGATACTAGGTCGACTTTTCCAATTCTGCCCATTTTTTACCAGAAGACTTTTTTTTTTGTTTTGTTTTTTTATCTGGGTCCAGCACTCAGGAGATTACTCCTACACAGGCGAAAGATTGTGCTGGAACTATAGGAAAGGGATAGTAGGAGAAACGACAGGAGGTGAAGTTTAATTAATTATTTTAGAGCTCTGCTTTCGCACGTTCTTTGTTTATACTCGTAGCAGTTCTGAAGCTTCGGTTTAGTAGCCATTTTTATTATTATTTCACTTCGCCGGTGCTACACAATACCGACGAAGGAGGGCGTTCTGATGTGATTGTGGATTGCTATCAGCAGAAGCAGGTATTGTTCAGTAACCAGTGACTATGCCTTCGCCACTGAAACCTTCCGACAACAAAAAATGGGAGATGTTTATTTTTATTTTAAAATTTTAGTCTGAAACTGGGGTTGAACCCAGGTCTGTTTTTGGTTTAGTAGTCAACGTGCAGACTACCATCCATCGTGCCATCGATTGTACTGCTACTCAGATCAAATACAGAAACATTAACTTTGACCGTTCTCAAGATATACAGAAATCAATATTTAGTTTATATGGAAAGTACCATGCCCATTTGTCCAATTCCTCTCATTTTTTTTTGTGATAATTTGTTTTAACTACAAAGTCATTTGGATCTCTTACAAAGATATACTGTAAAAATTTCCAAAAAATCAGTTCAGTCGTTTAGCTGTCCATAAGGCGCAAACACACATCCATACATACACACATACATACATGCATACAAAGGGTTTGTTTGTTTGTACCTGATAGGAGACCAAACCGCTGGACCGAGCTTCCTGAAATTTTCACAACATTAACCTGGGACTCTTGAATGAAATAAAGGTTAGTTTTTTTTAACCACGTCTACTTTTTCGCCTACTTTTTTAAATTATGTTACTCCTTCCACATATTTTTAAACGGATTTTATAATATAAACAAGCTTATTCTTTTTTCAAATGGAAAAATTCCGATAATATTTTTTTTTAAATTTGGGGGATTGCAAAGTGCCTGTCGACCCATTATCTGAGGTTGAAATTCGGTATGTAGACTCTTTTTTCCATGTTTAGATCCCCTAAGGAGGGATTTTTGGGTATTCTAATGTTAAGGGGGTAAAGAGGATGAAATCGGAACTAAAACAGATAGAATAAAAATTATAAAAGCATATAAATGCTGCTGAAAAATAAGCGGACATGTGTTTCGTATTTTTTCATCTATGTAGTTCTAGTGGGTAAAACTAAAAAAAATTAATTTTGGTATTATTCTTTGCAACCAAAATATTACACATAGAACAAAGATTTTTGCGAAAATATATAGAGTAAAATTGCACTTTCATTCAAGAATGCTTATTTTGTACATTTGCTATTTTTAAACATCGCCATGTTATGGATATCAAATTAAAAGGATTTTTGAAGGAAGCATAAAATATAATGATATATCTGCAAACACAAATAGGGGGCGACTCTGATATGGGAACCAAGTAAAAAAAATGGCTGAAAAGAAACAATAAAATAAGGTGAAACGGGTATTTTTCACCAAAAATGCGTTTTCTACCTTTGTTGATATAACAATAACAGCATCCAAATTTGATGCAGATGGCTTACCTTAACAACATCTGTATAAATTTTGGCGAATATTGGAGAATATTTATTACTAAGAAACGTAAAAATGATTTGATATATGCTCACCAGGTTTCCTATTCCTCTAGAAATTGTTAAATATGTATAATTTTCTAGTGAATGGAACACTTGCGATCAGTTTGAAATATATTTATTGAATCAATGTAAAAACCATTATTACAAAATGAGTGTATATAAAGTCTATATATTAAATGTAAATACATAAGAGAGTCTTAATAATACAGTTAGTTTTAATACATATAATTGAACTCTTCAGTAATCAATACAGTTTTTTAATAAGAATAAAAATACAGGGTTATTAATAAATTTTAGCAATTATAACATTCTTAATTCATATCTATGTATTTCTACATCTCCCATTTTTTTCTTTTTTTTTCATTGTTATTTAATTAATAATTATAACGTTTTCTTAAATACCATGAATTTCTACGAAATATGTTTCCATCTTTTTCTATTAAGTATGATCGAGGAGTTGTATGTCTTGTAATAATTCTACCGGTAACCCAGTATTTTCCATCTTTCATCCATACATTCTCTCCTCTTTCAAATTCCTTCTGATTTTTTGCATTTTTATCATAATATTTTTTATTAGTTCTACTGTTACGACCAAAAATAGGAAGTATTTTTTTAACAATTTCATTATTTAAAAAAAAAATTTTTTTTGCAGGACCCAGGGTTCTTGTTTGCCTTCCAAAGAGTAATTGAGTTGGTGTTAAATTCGAGTTTGTTATTGGAGTGTTGCGAGATTCCAATAAAGCATGCCAAAAATTACTTTTTTCAAAAAAAAAAGCTTTTTGCAATTTGCAGCAATCTTTCAGCAAAACCATTTGATTTTGGATAACGAGGACTAACTGGTGTGATTTTTATATCAAAATTTTTGGCCCATTGTCTGAACTCAAAAGATGCAAAGGGAACATTGTCTGCTATGATTTCCAAGGGATAGCCGTGTATCGAAAAAATTATGCTAAGTTTCTCAATAATCGCTCCTGCAGTTTTCTTTTTAAGAAGTGGCACAATGTCTAAATATTTTGAAAAATAATCACCTACAATCAAATAATTCTTTCCCAGTACCTCCATTATATCCATACCTATTTTTCCATACGGAATCTGCGGAATATCATGTGTTAATAGAGGTTCCTTTGTATTAGTAGATCTATGTTTCTGACACAAATGACACTTTGCTATCAACAATTCAATATCCTGCTCCATACAAGGCCAATACAAAAGCTCCTTAGCCCGTTTCTTTGTCTTCTCAATTCCTAAATGAGACCTGTATACATTCCCTAGAGTGATTTCCCTCAGTTCCTTCGGAACAAAAATTCGGTCCTCAAGAAATACTAATCCATTCTCACTATACAAATCCATTCTGTACTTCCATAAGAATTTTATATTCTCCTTTACTTTTGTCTTATCCACAGGCCACCCTTCCTGACAATATCTAAGAACATGTTTTAAAATTTCATCCTTCGCAGTTTCCTCCACGTACAATTTTTTCCTATCATTACTAACATTTATAGAATGTACCATTTCTCCTAAACCCTTAATTTCCGGCTCATTATTTTCCTTCTCAGAATAACTTCTCGACAACCAATCTGCCAAGTATAAATATTTTCCTTGTAGATATGTGAAATCCAAATTATAATTTTCCAATTTCAATTTCATTCTCCGCAGTTTCGCAGAGGGCATTTTACTGTAATCCTTCTTCATAATCCCTAATAGTGGTTTATGATCACTCCCAATCTGAACACTATGCCCGTATATATAGTTATGAAATTTTTTACAAGCGAAAACTACTGCTAACATCTCCTTTTCTATTTGTGCATATCTTGTTTCGGCATCTGTTAGGCTTCTAGATGCAAAACAAACTGTTCTTCTATTCTGCATAAATGCATATCCCAAGCCTGCTCTAGAGTCGTCTGTCTGCAACACAATACTTTCTGAACTATAAAACGGTTTCAAATCAGGAGCATTCAAAATACAAATTTTTATCTTTTCCAAACATCTATCATGAACAGGTAGCCATTGAAATTCAACTGAATTCCTCATCAATCCCCTTATAGGCTCGCTCAAATCACTAAGATTCGGTATATATTCTCTCAAATAGTTAATAAATCCCATCAGCCTTTGCAAGTCCTTTCTACACTTTGGTGGTCCCAAGTCCTCAATTCCTTTTAGCCTGTTTTAATCGCAACCAATTCCTTCATCTGATATCCTATGACCTATTCATCACTAACTGAACAGTTGTGTCATGCACTTGCTCACTTTCCGCCGCAATAAGTATATCATCAATATACACAATAACATTCGAAATATCGCCGAAAATTTCCTCGTTACTTTTCTAAAAGGCTTCAGGTGCGATTTTGATACCAAAGGGTAAACGCTTAAATCTGTAACAACCGAAAGGTGTGCTAAAAGTACATAAATCCTTTGATTTCCCATTGAGAGCAATCTGCCAAAACCCATCCTTTAAGTCAAGTACCGTAAAAAACCTTTTATTAACTAATTTGGCTTTTATCTGTTCAAAAGATGGAATTTCATAAAAATTATCCTTAATTGCCACATTCAACTCTTTGGGATTTATACAAATTATCAAACTTTTGTTTGGCTTCTCAACAATCACAATATTCGAAATCCTTTCGCCTGGCTTTTCACATCTTTCAATAATATCCCTGGAACATAAATTTTCCAATTCCTCTCTAAGTGCAATAGGAATTCTACTTGTCGGTTTTGAACAATTGAGAAATCTTCCTTAAGACACCCTATTTCACTAAAGAGATTTTTGCATTGTGCCCTTAAACCATACTTTGACGAAATTCCAACCAATTTTATTTTCCAAATCTCTCACAAGAATCGAGTTCTAAAATTAGAATCGAATTTGGATCCTTAACTATGAACAATTTTATCACGCCTACTTTGTTCTTTATTTCACACAGCAAGTCCACAACACCCAAATATTTTATTTTGGTGCCATTAAATGCAATTAGATTTTCCGCGCTCTCTTGCATTTTAACGTTATTAAGATTTTTCAAAACATTGTAAGGCAAAACATTAACCATGGCTCCCGTATCTAATTTACACTTAACAGTTTTCATTTGTATCTTAATAAACTCATACCATGATTTAGAAATATCTTCCTTTGCAATATAATCTAGATATAAATTTCAATTATCAGTATCAATTTTAACTTCTCTAATTGTTTTCTTTTTACATACTATTGCAAAGTGATTTCTACCCTTACAATTAATATATATTTTTCCATAAGCTGAAGATTTTCCTTTTATATGAGTTTTACCACAATATAAATATTTTATAATCGCAGTTTTATTACCTTCGTTAATTTGCCCTACATTACCTTTGTCTTTATAGTTTCTTTGCCCTGTTGTTGTTTTCCTAAAACTTGTATCCAATAACTTTTTTTGTAACGCCTTATCGCTGGTTCCAATCACTATTCAGTCACGTAACATTCTTGTTTCGTCTTCAAATTCACATCTCCGTACGATCTTTTTTATGTCCATCAGAAAATCATCGAATGGTTCACCATCTCTTTGATTTCTGCTATGAAAGATAAAACTCTCATACACTTCATTGGTCTTGGGTTTACAAAAATCTGCGAATGCTTTTGTAACCTCATCATATTTTTCCTTGGCTGCCTCACTGAGGTTAAAAGAATTAAATAGTTCTACAGCTTCAGGTCCTATTGCATTCAAAAATATAGCCACTTGTATGGGTTCTGTTTTTTCCTTCAGTCCAATGGCTGTTGCAAATATTTGAAAATTTTGCCAGAAAATTCTCCAGTTGTCAGCAATATTTCCATAGATTTTTAATTCATCAATTTTTTTCAAGTAATCCATATTTGCATTCTTCTTTACATACACGTATTTTATTCTTTTTGGTGGTCTTCCACGTAATTTTGCCTGATGAATTGACTCGTTTAATTTTGTATTATTTGCTCTTCCCATTCAATTAATAAAATTTTTCCATATTATTACTTTTATGCATTTCTTTATACAGTCTTCAATTAATAAACCTTAAATGCATGTTTTGTTCTTTACCGACTGCGCCATGTATTAATTTCTAGTGAATGGAACACTTGCGATCAGTTTGAAATATATTTGTTGAATCAATGTAAAATCCATTATTACAAAGTGAGTGTATATAAAGGTATATATTAAATGTAAATATATAAGGGAGTGTTAATAATACAGTTAGTTGTAATACATATAATTGAACTATTCAGTAATCAATACAGTTTTTTAATAAGAATAAAAATACAGGGTTATTAATCAATTTTAGCAATTATAACATTCTTAATTCATATCTATGTATTTCTACAAAATAACGTTCACATTTTCTCCCGATTTTGATATTCCTAATAAAATTTATATATACACATTCACCCCTATCGCGAATAAGAACTGAAACTTTCATTGCCTTCGAAATGAAAATTGGTATCATGAAGTTCACGTGGAATTTTTTCCCGCTATCATTCTCAGTGGATGTAGAAAAGGAAGATGATTTCAAAAACATACAAATTAATTAAAAAGCATGCCAATTTACCTTTTAATATTGAAATAAAAATTCATGGGTTTACATGTCTTACGTGCTAAATTAAATAAAAAAGTTTTGCATTCGAACAATAAAAATACCAGAATGCAAGAACTTACAAAAGTGTGAAAATTTAATAATTTGAAAAATAAAATAAATAAAAATAAGATTACTCCAAATATATAAATAAAATAAATGGAACTATGATGTACTAGCAGTTTAAGTTAATCCGTAAGAGAACTCCAAAATACGGCCGCGATATTTTTGTATATTCTAGTAAAACACACTCAAATATTTATTGTATGTTTCCACTATAATAGCTGATCTTGATATAAAAAAATTATATGTATCAAAATATATAAATATGTATGCAATTTCCCACTAAAAATCTATAAATTAAAGTGAAAAGTGAAAAAACTCACGGAAAAAAATCATTTACAATAGGGGATATTTTTATTTTTACGAAGGAAAAACTATTGACGATAGGGGTGATTATATATATATACATGTATAGATGGCGCCAACTTCACTCACAATTATTTACAATGTATTTGCTTCATTGCCCACATGGAGGAAATACATTTCTTTTCTACAAAATAAAAATATTTTTCATAGAAATATAAAATATATCTCATACGAGTATTCATTTATCAAGTGGTGCATCCATCACCTTCGATCTCAAACGACGTTTACTTTTAAAATTGTATCCCTCGTTTCTGTATCAACGTTAACGTTGCTTATATCCGTTTTAGTTTTTGTTCATATTCAATGGTTTCTGCTAAAGCTTCGACTATTACTTTCAAATTCGAAAATGTCCCTTTTGCCAAGTAAGAACGCAACACAAGGCAATTATAAAAGGAAATGAAAAGCCATAA
Source organism: Dexiosoma caninum (assembly GCA_963924685.1). Taxonomy (NCBI): domain Eukaryota; kingdom Metazoa; phylum Arthropoda; class Insecta; order Diptera; family Tachinidae; genus Dexiosoma; species Dexiosoma caninum. The sequence goes on from OZ004725.1 coordinate 58,932,701, forward strand.
AAATCCTTTCCTACGGTGATTAGTTTAGCATATTCTTTTTACTATTTTCTTCACTTCTTATACGCATTTGCCAAAACAATTTCCCCACTTAATTCTTTTAATATGTATTTAGTATTTATGTCTATGGAAAAATCAAAATATTTTATGAAAAGGGAAACAATTATTTATATGAGAAATATTATTTATGGCATAAATTTCCGTAAGATTTTATGTCTTGGCGCATGTACGTTTGTCCTGCTACTTTGGCTTTTTTCAAGGGTTCGATAGTGTATAATGTAAATGTCTATATTTTGATTATGTTTTTGTAAATAATCATAAAAATATTTCATAGAAGTACTTTTATTATATTATTGAAAAAAGTACTTATGTTTTATAGTTAATAAACATAATTTATATTTATATGATTGTTCTATGTCATGAGTTCAAGTAGTTTAATTTCTGAGAAAAGAAAAGTGCGTGGGAAGTGGTTTATTAACCGTAAATCTAAATAAATACGATTTGGTGTTAAAACAAACAAAAAAGATTGAGGTGTTATTATTATAACTTTTGGTTAACACACATCGTCATGATGCATCTTTAGTTCGAATTTAATCTATTATGTAAAAATTAGTAACATTTTTTGTAAAATTTATCACTATAAAATATAATTAAACGGAACTTAGAAAGCATTAAGTAAATTTTTTTTTATATTTTTGCCGTTTCTGTTGTTGTTAAAAATAATTATATATTCCCAAATTTAATTTTTATTTTTTAAATTGGAATAGGTTTTAAAATATTTCATACTCCATCAAATATTAAAAGTTTCTTATTTAAGTCTTTAGTGCTTATAAAATTATGAAAAAGGCTTTTATTTTACTTATGACCTTTAATTTATTTACGACCGTTTATTAGTTATTTTCAATATAAACTTATGGAAATATTGAAAATGCAAACTAATTCGGCCCATTTAAAAATTTTTACTCTGAGGTACACTACGGTTATTTCCGGACCGACTGTCGATACTGGTTATTAGAAGAAAAAATATCGAAAGAAAGAAGAAAAAAGGATCAAAACTTATTTAAGTCGTTAAAAAAGTTACATAGTTTTCAGATTTGCTGTTTTGGGGCGCTTTCAGGAGAGATTTTTAATTTGTTTGTAACGAATGACTTTTTGCATATTCTCCACACGAACATAAAGATAAGAACATAGAAATAAAAATACACCAATAGAAACGAGCTCGTATTCTGGACCGACGTATATCATCTAATAATAAATTCACAGACCTTGATGTAGACGAAGTAGAACGTGAATATATTGTAGAATCAGAACAATGTCGAAAACATAAGTACATATTATGGAGAATCCCACTGAAAAAAGTGTTTCCAAAGAAGTCAATAAGATCCTGAACTTGTGAACCGGATTAGTTGGATTATTTCTACTTCTTTTTACATACGCTTGTCTTACCTGAAGTTTTCTTTTTTGATGCGGATTCATTGAATCTGAAGTAATGCTCGTGATGCTATTTAAATCTAAAAACTAAGAAAATATAAAAGCAGAGTTGTAAGATATTGAATCTTCGCCTCTTGTCATTTCTCTCTAACTAGCCCTTTCCTTTAGTTCCAGCATAATGCATCGCATATGTAGGGGTCATCTCCTGAGTGCCGTTTTAAGATGAAAAAAAACTCCCAAAGCAGTTATAGAGGAAGAATTATTGCTATTGGGTCTTAAAGTAAGATCGGTTACTCGTAGTAAAAGTCGGATCACAATACTTTTCGTCTTATTCGACCCAAATGATAATAATAATAATATTTATGGTATCAAATTTATGAACAATGTTCTCGTCAAAATTTAACCACCAATCAATTCCAATTATTTGGTACTACTAAATCATACAGCCAAAGAATTTTCGATGTGCCAAATGTGGATTGGATTTTCCTACACCTGAATGCACAAAACTGATTGATTCTTCACTCCGTTGCTACACTGCCTAGGCAACAACACTGTTAATTATAAAGGTTGCAAAATTTACCAAGACCTTATTTCCGAAAGTATGTTCAAACCAGCAAAGAATTCCTAGTTTCAAAATGCATAACCATGAACATCTTATACTGAATGGTATAAATCCAGCTCAACCACATCAGAACAATTATAATATGTCAAACAACATAATTTTAATATTTCCCTTAAAAAGGAATATGAAATAAATGATGCAATTGAAACCTTAAATAAAGTCAGATATGAATGTACTTCCTTAGCTAGCTACTTCACAGCAGCCTGAAAGAATAGGAAAATGTGTTGAAATATCTTTAGAAGTATGAAAACTTATAAGAAACAAACGCACTTTTAAGAGAATACATCAAAATAGTAGATGTCCAACTGATAAAGCAAACTGGGATAGAGCTTCAAATTATCTAAGAAAACGTTTAGCAGAACATAAAAACGATACAGTCAATACCTATTTAAGAAATTTAGATGTGTCTAGAACAGATGAATATAATCGTGTGAAAGCAACAAAATACCTGAAACGTTCTGTAAAAACAAATATACTAATAAACAAGTAAGAGTGCTATAGACGGTTGTGCCGAATCTTAGATACCTTTCACTGGCTCACTTTACTTTTCTTATTCGTCTGAATTTCCGCAGAGCCGTTTAGTAGTGCCGAATTTTTACCCAATCGTTCGATCTGGTCTTTCGGACCAGCTCTTTCCAACCACTATAACTTCAAATAGCCAACTCAACGTGCAAACCAAATTTCACCATAAAGCTACCAAAAACCACCATTTTGATGTATTTGTGTATTTTACCATGCTTGCGAGATCGGATCTTTCAAACAGAGGCTTACACCATTTTTTGCTGTAAGTATTTCATAAATTTAAATAAAAGATTCAAATATTACTTAGTTTTTATAAAAGTAGAAGATTCCGCAAATAGTTTACTTTTACTAAATAAAGCAAATCCGTCGGAAAAAAAAGAAACATTTAGTTGCCATACAAAATTTCTTATTGGTCTGTGTGAACCCCAGAAACATTGGTCATAATAGGCTTAGAAGGTTAAATTTATTTATTCATAATTTATAGGTTATATATAAGGCGAGAAAATATAAAAATATGTTCCTACGACGTAGAGGTTTTGAGTAATTAATTTTTTCTAATTTCAGACAAGTTTTTTGATTATGGTGAATACTTCACGTTTTGAGGATTTGAGTAGTTATTTCTTCCAGCCATTTGTTTCAATCCCTTTCCTATAGTTCCAGCACAATGCATCGCATGTGTAGGGGTCATCTCCTGAGTGCTGTTCCAAGATAAAAAAAAAGTGACAAAATTTACAAAATCGGTTTCACTATTAAATATTGTGTACCATGTAAAAATGCATGTCCTTGTAAAATAAACTATTTTATTAAAATATAAGTGATTCTTTTAATTTTATGCGATTTTTGAAGAAACTTTTTTCTTACCCTGTTATCAAGTTTTTTCCCTCTCCGGACGATATGTCAGTTTCACCAAACAATAGTTCGGAACCAACACCAAATTTTTTTTGCTTTTTAATGGCGGATCATGAAAGAAGGGTAAGCAACAGTGTAGGAAATAATATTTCTTTTCATGAAACTGCCTTAAGAAGCATAAATGTAGAAGAACTTGAGTTTTCGTTCATAAAATTTTTATCTCAAATTTGCAAACATTGGAAAATTTTTAATACGTTATGTTGCTTAAAAATTTTAAAAAGTAAAATTTTTTGATAGTAAAATTTTTACTATTTTGCAAAATCAACAAATGCCCAGTTCAGTGATAACTTCACTATTATAAATTGTTGTGATTTAATTTTAATGAAAACCTGCCGATTTCTTTACCCGTTACTGTAAAAATCTTCTATCAATTGCGTTGCAAAATATTTTTCAGCATTTCGGTATTAAAATCCTTAATTTTTTTTCTTATAACCCAATAACAATTTTTTTTTTATCTGGGACCAGCACTTAGGAGATGACTCCTACACATGCGAAGCATTGTGTTGGAACTATAGAAAGGGGATTGAAACAAATGGCCGGAAGAAATAACTACTTTTGAAAATAAGGAGAAACGACAGGAGGTGAAGCTTAATTAATGATTTTACAGCTCTGCTTTTGCACGTTCTTTGTTTATACTCACAGCAGTGCTGAAGCTTCTTTAGTAGCCATTTTTATTATTATTTTACTTCGCCGGTGCTACACAATACCGACGAAGGAGGGCGTTCTGAATTGATTGTGTATTGCTATCAGCTGAAGCCGGTATTGTTCAGTGACCAGTGACTATGCCTTCGACACTGAAACCTTCCGACAACAACTGACACACAAAGACACACTAATGCACATCAGAAAAATGCGAGATTTTTATTTTTATTTTAAAACTTTAATCTCAAAATGAGGATGAACCCTGGTCTGTTTTTGGTTTTGTAGTCAACGTGCAGACTACTAACCATCGTGCCATCGCCACGATTAATTGCAGTGTTGCCAGAAAATAATGAGATAAATTAATATCAAATTAGAATTCCTTGTTACAATTTACTAAAGGCAATGTTAAATCTACATAGTAGTGAAATGGGAACAATGGTGACGACTGAATGAGAGTTTTCATTATTTAAAGAATTAAGAAAATATACTTTCATACATACATATTGAAATGCAAAAGGGCAAATCTTTAAATTTTATAACTTTACAGGAGAGAGAAGAAATTAATAATATTAGAACTATTGTTATTATTTATAACCATAATTTTTTCAAAATAAAAAATTTTCTATGGCAACTACATGTTTTTCTTATTCTTCAGACGGATTTACTTTATTTATTAAAAATAAACTATTTGCGGAATCTTCTAATTCCCTAAATTGTAAGTTATATTTGAGTTTTTCATTTAAATGTATGAAATACTTAAAGCACAAAATGGTGTAAGGCTCTGTTTGAAAGATCCGATTACGCAAGAATAGTGTAAGCCACAAATGCATCAAATTATTCGTTTTTGGTAGCTTTACAGCAAAGAAGACACTATTATTGTTCAAAAAACGTACAGCGTAAGTGACTTTTTTGCGTCGTTTTTTGAGACGCTTATTTCTTTCTGGTAAAAATTATACAAAAATGCTTTTTCGATTTTTTTAAGGCTTTCTTCTTTAATGCAACAAATTCTTACTGCCGAATTCATCAAAATTTATTTTTATTTATATTCACTTCATTTATTTAAAAGATTAATAAAGAAATTTCCATGAAAAATCAGTTATTATACATTTTTTGCATCCAAAAAAAAGTTTATGAATTTAAATTGAATAGTAATTCATAAAGCAACAGAAAATTCTGTAATTTTAAAGTTTAGGACTTTCTAGATATTTAAGTTGCTCAGTTGGCGTATTTTGGTTTTGAATAGTTATATATCTCACAGAACATATTTATTTGAAAATTTTTTTAAAATAAAATCTCACTTTCAAGGCTATTGACTCGCATACATAATCCGTCACTGCAACCACTTCAACATTTTCACTGTTAGATTTAATATTTTCATTCGTAAAGCTGATGGTACACGCATCAATATCGGCGTCATATAAATAGTTGCACATAGACGTACAAGTTAGATAGTACTCCACCTTTTTTAAAATTTTGTAAAATGTTTTTTAACAGAAATTGTAAAAAAAAAATTATTTGTTATAAATTTTTTTGGTGTACCGAATGAGTCCTTTTATGAGAACAATTAAGTCTTTCCTACTATGTATTTTAACAATCAATTCAATTAAGCTTGTCTCAGTTTTTTGTTCTTTCTTTAAAAGTAAAATTTTAAATAAATATAAATAAAAATCGGATAATCATCTATGTATATGTCGACTCTATCGCAACATTATTTCGTGGCAACACTGTTCGTCAAAATAAAATTTTTTTCCATATAGAAATGCTCAAAAAGCAATGCTACTCTTTCGCATGAATGTACATATTTATAAAAACAGTAAAGGAGAATGCGAAGGTTTGCTTCTAAAAAATTGTTTGTAAAAACTGGCACCATGTTTTATGTTTATGAGTGCTAAAGATTTATTTGTTTTACCGGACCGTATACATACAGTGGCCAAAAAAACTATTCGACATTGCAATTATTTTCTTAAATTTCATTGAAAACTCTAGTATCCTTTGGTTTTTTATATGTATAAACGTGAGATCACATTCTGTTATATGTATTTAATAATTTATGGTCCTAAAAATAATAAAAATTGCACATTTTTTAACTCATCTATCTGTTTGAACGAAAAACAAAAAAAGTATTCGACTGGCATTGTTTTTCCCTTATTCTGATTGTGTATTTCTTATTACTTAATGTCATTGTGGGTAAAAATATCGCTATGTTTCTTGTTTATCATTTACAAGAACTTTTTTCTTATTTCTGTGCAAGTGATCGCGATGATGGGACGTAAAGGGAACAAAAACTTCTCTTGATGTAAGAAATTTAATAATACATCATTTTAAATTAGGAAAAACGGAAAAGACTATCAGAAATCGTTTAAAAGTCAAGAACTACTGTATATTACATTATAAAAAAGTACAAATCAAGTAAAACTGTGATAAAGAAGGTAAGGATTGGGCGACCTTGCAAACTTACAGATTCAGATGAACGGCGAATCGTGCGTGAAGTAAGAAAAAATCCAAAAATTACTGCTAACACTTTAGCTAAAAACACGGAGGAACACTTAGGAATATCCGTTACACCTCAAACAATAAGAAACGTCTTAAAAAAGCACGATTTCCATGCACGATCAGCCAGGAAGAAGTCACACATTACTAAGAAAAATAGAGAGTTGAGATTAGATTTTGCGAAAGAGCATGTAAATAAGCCAATGGAGTTCTGGATGGATTTATTTTTGCTGACGAAAGTTAATATAACCTTTTTCGATGTGATGGAAAAGTTCTGGTACATCGCAAGCCTAACACAGAATTAGATGAAAGGAATATGGTACCAACTGTTAAACATGGTGGCGGTAGTGTTATGGTATGGGGATGTATGGCGGCATCAGGCGTGGGTAATATTAGGTTTATTGATGGTATTATGGATCACTGAAAGTACATTGACCTCCTAAAGCAAAATTTGAAGTCAAGTGCTGAAAAATTGGGTCTGGCAAATAGATTTCAGTTTTATCAAGATAATGATCCCAAACATTGTGCCACTAATACAAAGCTTTGGCTTTTATATAATTGTCCAAAATTAATAAAAAACGCCGCCACAGTCCTCAGACCTTAACCCTATTGAACATCTTTGGGGTCACTTGGAAAAAAATCAGAAAACGTGAATTTACGAACAAACACCAGATGATAGTTATCCTGCAGGAGGAATGGAGCCAAATTGATCCAGAATATACCAAAACGTTCGTAAAATCTATGCCAGATCGTTTAAAAGAGGTTATACGTAGGCAAGGAAAAGCAACTCGCTACTGAAGTAGAAATAAGCTTGTATTTCAATTCATGTATTTTAAAAATGTTACCAATGTCGAATACTTTTTTTGCTTGTTTTTTGTTATTAATATTTTAATTCATGTGTTTTTTGCTTTTTTTACTTTGAGATCTCATTTTTTTTAACTGAATATAACTTTGTGTTCCTTAATAAAGACTTTTATAAGTTTATTTTGTTAAAAACAACATTCCATATTTTTTTCTTGATAAATATATAAAGTTTACGGCCTATGTCGAATAGTTTTTTTGGCCACTGTATATGGTAGAATTTCTGCAGATATATTGCTAAAAAGGGTCCTCTGCACGCAAATCGATAGTCGACTACGAAAATAATCCATTTATTGTCAACTTTTTAACAACTAACTACAAACTAACAACAAAGTAATTTGGTAATGCAAACAACGTGGTTAAAGACTACAAAAGTAATCTATTTATATTTAATTTTGTAACAACTAACTTTAAGCTAACTACAAAGTCATGCAGAATTTCCCCGAATCATTGTTCTGTGCAGTGAAGTTGTTGTATTTTTTGCATTCGTTGCTCATTTACTATTTTGACTTTGGTTTTTCCCCAGAATGTATGCGAGCGTATTTTTTTGTTGTTGTTTTTTACGTACATATATAGATCGTTGGTGGTTTTCTTCCGTTTTTTATAACTGTTAAGAATTGCGACTTTGCTATTATTTTTCTTCCCAAAAGAAGAGTTAATTTATGAATTGTTAAATGAGTGATCAGTTTTGTGCGTAAAATTGAAGCAGTAAGTTCAAAGTGTCAATTGAAATATTACGTGATTTTATTTATTTCTAATTATTTGTGAAATATATAAAGATGAGTGGTGTTAGCAAAAGAAATTTAACAAGACTTTTAAAAAAGAAAAAGAAATATATTCAAAAAAATTAATTACAAATAACTCAGCAGCCTTCCTGCTATAAAGTTAATACAAGTGAAAGTTGCAAATTGGCGCTTTTTACATGTAAATAGAATGAAAAATTTGCTAAAAGGACGGTTGACAAAAACTTTAACAAATGTATTCTCAACGAACGCCTGCATGGATATTAATCTAGATGGCATCCACGGAAGAAAAGATTGAAAAATTTCCAAGCTTTCTTCCAGGCTTTATCAGGTATATATTTAACATATATGTACATACATACATAGTATAAACATTTCCATAATATATAATTAAAAATATTTTTTCAACAGATGCTTGCCGATCACTTGGCTCAGATGATGTGGAGAGAGACATAAGAAATGCCTTAAAAGTTGTAAAAAAAAAGAGAAATCCATGCAGAATGTATTCGCAATAAAAAAAGCTTAATAATTTATAAAAGTTACTCAATATTTTATAATAATACGAACAAAAATTGAAGGAAAATAAAAGAATTTCTTATAATAATAAATAAAAAAATAATAGAGCTTTTTAGTTATGTTGACCTATTGTGGATTGGCATATACATACATAATTAGTTAAAAGCTAATTATAATTTAGATAACTTTTAGCTAATTACAAATGAACCAGTTTTTAGTTGACTAATAAAAAACTAATTTTAAGTTAGTAGAAAAGTCATGCAGAGTCGGAAAATTCACTACTCGCATAGGCCATCCCAATGTTAAAATAGTCAGTTGGCTCCATTAAAAATAATCTAGGTATCAGCCACAATTAGTTGAGAAAAAATATATTTAAAGTTAGATAAAAGTTAACTGAATTGCTTGTAGGGTCGTTACACAACTTGTGTTAGTGTATATGATAGGATTAGTGAGAAAATTGTGGTAAGATGTAGTGTTGATAAGTTCTAACAAAGTCAGCGGTGCCGATGAATGAGGTGACAGAGTATCTGGATGGCGTTTTGGTGGAGTTTTGATGATGGTTCGAATCATGTTATAATATGTAAAGTACGTTTTAATTTAAACGTTGTTCTATTAGTCTAATTCATAATATATAATGCATATTTCATAAGGAAACCAGGTATTTTTATAGTTTTTGTTTGTATATTTTGAACATATCTCGAGCTAACTATCGGATCTAAATGGTATTTAAAGTAAGCAGCACACCTAGTTACATACATGGACTAAATTTCATTAAAATCATACCAGCCGTTTCGAAGTTACTGAAGTTTTTGTACTAAAATTTCAAGTAAAAAAACGATGTGGTCGTGGTTCTTCGGCTGTAGCTCGGAAAGTACTGAATTTCAACGAACACACAGACAGACGGGCATGGCTCTATAAACTTCTCTATTCATAACATTTCTGAAAATATATAAATTTTTCTTCAGAGAGGAATATTAAAGAAATTTCACATGGAAAGCAAAAGGCGAATGGTGCAGATCTAATATTACCAAAGCTAATGATAATGATAATGGATTATTATCCAAATTTACCTAAGAGAAATGACAGTAGGTGAAGCTTTACTATCTTTCTGCCCTTACTACTTCTATCTTTACTACTCTCTTTCTGCACATTCTTTGTAGTTTTATAGCAGCTGTTTCTGTTTGAAGCTTTAAAATTTAAAGTTTAAATTATATTACAACTTTCGAGAATGGCATGCTGTTCCGACTTGCTAGTGTATGTCAGTGTAATTTACAATTTTATTCCTTGGATTTAGTTTGTTTCTTAGCATATACATAACTATCGAATGTAATTCTCATTGCCTGTAAAAGTTTCAATTTGTATATACTATTTCGATCCCTTGATAAAAAGTCAACAAATATTGACGAAACGTCGGGAAAAGAATGAAATAAAAAGTTATTTTATTTGCATTAAAATTTTAGGTCTTATTAGCTAATTTTCACCACATAAATAAGATATTAAATTGGCCATATAACACAAAATAAAAAAAAAATATATATTACTACATATGTACCTATTTTTTTTTTGTTTCATCAAAAAACGACGATCTTTTTAACACTTTTTGATGTTGGTTGCCTTAAAACCTTATGGCTATAGTTGGGTTAATGAGCTCTCTTTTCAGCTCAGCTCTTTTTGGTGAGCTGGTTCGTTTAGTTCGTTCAGTTCGTTCAGTAGCTCAGTGTATCAGTTGACTTTAGTAGCTCAGTTGATTCTGATACTCAGTTGAATTTGTCGCTCAGTAGATTTTGTTTTTTAGCTCAGTCTCAGCACCAAGCAGGGTTGCCACAACGAAAGTGCTAAATCGCCAAAAAAAAAAAACAATGTTCTACAGTTAAAAAAAAGTGAATGTTTTTGCACTATTGGTTTTTATTAATATAATGAGAAGTAAAACTTTACATTTCAAATATCTGTACATATTTAAAAAGTTTTTATTATTTTTTCGAATTTAAACCAGTTTTTATCATAATTCACAAACATATACATACATATATGTATAATCAAAAAAATTTTTTTTTTTATTTGGGACCAGCACGCAGGATATGACTCCTACACATGCGAAGCATTGTGCTGGAACTATAGGAAAGGAATAGTAAGAGAAACGACAGGAGGTGTAGCTTAATTAATTATTTTACAGCTCTGCTTTCGCATGTTCTTTGTTTATACTCGTAGCAGTGCTGAAGCTTCGGTTTGTAGCCATTTATATTATTATTTTACTTCACCGGTGCTACACATGCCGATGAAGGAGGGCGTTCTGATGTGATTGTGGATTGCTATAGGCTGACCAGTGACTATGCCTTTGACACTGAAACCTTCCGACAACAACTGGCACACTAATGCACATCAGAAAAATGCGAGATGTTTTTTATTTTTTTTATAATTTTAGTCTGAAACTGGAGTTGAACCCAGGTATGTTTTTGGTTTTGTAGTCAACGTGCAGACTACCATCCATTGTGCCATCACCACCCGAAATGGATTAAAAATTAAGGCCTAAGATATATCTTATAAATAAAATTGATTAAAAACAGGGCGCAGCATATGTTAATTTAAAATCTCTTTTGACAAACAGTATGTGTAGCAAATTTTAAAGACAACCTTGACCTTGTAACTGCAGCGCAAATTTAAAAAATTTCCTTAAAATAAAATATATACATATGTATATAGATTCCGTAAAAATGTTAATACATTATGCAATTAAAATCCATTTTGTCATTTTCCATAATGTTTGCTAGACAGTAACTTTATCGGTAACAAACTTAAATCAAATAAATACAAACTACAAGACAGAAATTTATTTAAGAAAATAATAGTGGCTTCATACAAATTTAATGTAAGAAAATTTTTTTGGTTCTGGTCAGCGTTACCATATATTTTTTAAGAAAAACTTTTTATTTAAAAGAAAACTTCATTTTAAAACAAAAAACTTTTTTTCACAATAGTGTCCAAATAATGAATAAAAGCACAAAAATATATATTTTGAATTCATTTTTATTCAAAATAGGATAAACAAAAAAAGTTGAACAACAACAAGTAGCTTATTCTTCCCACGATTTTGAGCAGATCCACATTTTTTAGCTTTCATTGGACCCTCCTATGTGTCTAAGCGTATTCTAAGCTATTTTTTCCACTTGTATTGCTGCTCAAAACTAATAACACCAAAAACTAAAAATTTTCCATTATCATTACCGTTTCTCTTTAAATATTTATTCATACTTTATAAAGAAAACATTTATATAGAAAACAGGCATACAAAACTATAACATTATTAATACAGCACAGTTGTGATATAGAGGCCATATACACATTTAATACTGTAAAATTATAAAATCGATTACATTTTACATGGCAACATCAAATAATATTTTCGTCATATATCTGTAAATTAAAAATTAATAAACAAAACTTAAAATTTGAATGAATTTCAAAAAAACTTATTTTTGAAGCCAAAAACTTAAAACTTTTAGGCATTTTAAAAACCTTGAAAAATAAGATTAATCTTGAGAAATGGTAACCAGACCTGCCAATAGTGCCGATTTTTCGATTTTTTTTACATAAACAAATTACCTAATGCCGCTTTGCCGATTTTAGGTAAAAAAATTACGATTTTTATTAAACAAACTGACAACACGGTAACTGCAATTAGAAATTTTTTTTGATTTGGTAATGCTGTACTGGTAATCACGATGTTAATAGATTGTAATGTAATTGCTAATGTATTAATAAGAGAGAAAGAGATAAAATTATATACCTCTTACGGCCATTTTCACAATGTCTGATTAAAACTGAAAAGGAACTTTAACAGTCGGTTAACTAAAAATATATTTCACAATGTATGATTAACTTTTAACTGACACCATTTAACGAAAAAGTGTCTGTTAAATTAAACCGAACAAAATGTGGCGGTTGACAATATAATCGATACCTATGCATAGCTAATTTTAATTGATAAATAGAAAAAATGTACACATGTACAAAATGGGAAAGCAACACTTATATTTTTTCAATGTTTATAATTTTAAAATTTTGAAACTAAAAAAAGTAATATTGCTGTGATATTAGAGGCTCTACAAAAAACTTTTTAACATGTGTATATCTTAATATTTTTATAGACCATTATTTTACCTGTCTCACTTGTTTTTTTGAATGTTCCAAGCTGGAACAATTTGTTGCTTATGAATATTCCGCCATTTCCTTTCAGTATACTTTTAATGTTTTTTTTCACAAACATTAAGATTTTTTTCTATTTTCTGTCATTATAGTATTTTTCGCAAACAAACACAAACAATATTGCCATACTTTTTAGCGAATTCTTTTGTTAAGTAACTGAAAGATGGTGAAACTGAAATCATTAACCGTCGATTAAATAGTGCCTGTTAAGCAAAATAATTAGACATTGTGAAAATGGCCGTTAGTGATTTAGACATTTTTTTAACCTTGAAAAAAAGTGACAGAAAAAAAGTTAACGGAATAATTTGAACAGCATTCATAAAACATATTGATTGTGACTGAAAATCGCAAACAGGTGAAAAAATTTATTTAAAAAAAAATGTTGAGATATTTACAAAGAAAAGATATAGAGGTAAGTTTATGAATGTTTTGCTAAATACATACATATTTATGGAAATGTTTTATTATTTATATAAATTATTTTTCTAAAGAAATAAACGACGACAATAATGAATGTGATGAAGAGAATGTTGGTACATCGAGCAACCATTCTTTTGTAAGTTTCCAGATTTTTTTAATTAATCCTTTTGTAATTATATGGAATCATTATTTTAAGGCCGAAAAACAAAAAGAGGAAGTTAAAAGAAGAATAGCTCCTGGATCCTAAAATAAAATATTGGGCAGAGAAAAAGAATGACATGATCTATTGCAAATTGTGTAATGTGCAACTGGTGCGAGACTTACTGAAATTAAGATGGCTCTTTTTATAGTGGAACAAAACCTTCCACTCATGACTAAAGTTTGCCAGTTTTCTGATAATGCCCAAAAAAATATGCATTTGGGGCGCACTAAAGCCTCCGCCATTGTTAAAAATGTTATTGGAAAATACCAATTTAGAACCGTTTGGGAGCTTTTGCGGAGCAATTAATTTTCTTTATGTGCTGACGAGTCGACTGACCTTACTAATTCTAAGGCTCTTTGCTTGGCGGTGCGGGTTTGTGTGGACTTCAGTATACACGATCTTTTCTTTGGTTTAGTAAAAGTGGATAAGTCCGATGCAAAAAGTTTGCATAAAATAATTGTAGATCACTTTGAAAAAAACAATATTAACTACAAAGCCAATATGTTTGGATTTGCTGCAGACGGTGCATCGGTAATGACTGGTAAGTAACTTTCAGTGGCAAAATTGTTAAAGCACGACATACCAAATTTGTTTGTTATTAAATGCGTATGCCACTCTTTAGCTTTGTGTTCTTCTTACGCATGTCTACAAATTCCATCAAAGGTGGAAACCTTAGTGCGCGAAATAAATAACTATATACATATCTAACAGTCCTAAAAGAAATAATCAATTTGTAGAAATTCAGAAATTGTTAGATTTAAAACCAAAAAAAATGCTACATCCTAGTCAAACAAGATGGCGGTCGCTTGAGGCTGTAGTTATTAGAATATTGGATTTATATGAGCCATTGAAAATTTATTTTTCTTTTGCTGTAAACGTTCACAAAATCGATACAGCCAAATCTGTTTTAAAAAATTTAAATGCGGCAAATCAAATTTATTTAACTTTTCTTAAATATATTCTTGGAATCTACTGAAATCCATAATTTATATGGGCAGATGGAAAGACTGCTCAACACAATATTGTATAATTTTATAAAAAATTATATATTAAAAATTCATTTCATAGATTTCAGAGACAAAAATAATTTTATGGAAGTTGATCAAATTTATTTGGGGATTTATGCTAAAGATTTAATAATAAAATATAAATTATGCGAATCCAAAATTCACAAAATAGTTAATAATTGTTTAAATTTTTATATAGAAATCATCGCTCAAATACGGAAGCGGTTCGATTTTGAATTTAAATTCAAACCACTAAGTTTAATAAGTCCAAATATCATAATGAATAAAAAATCAGCACTAATTTTGATGTTCTTAAGGAATTTCCGAACTTTATAGATGGAAACAAAAAACAAGCATTAGATTCTGAATACCGAGAATTGCAGACTCTTGAATTTAAACAAATATTCGGCAAGACTAAAATCAATTTATGTAATTTTTGCAAACAATTTCTGAAATAAAGCGAGCCGATTCCACAATGGCTTTTGCAGTTTTAACAGAATTTGTGCAACAAATTATGATTCTGCCACATTCCTCCACAAACGTCGAACGAATATTAAGTGCCGTCAACTTAAATAAAACTAAATTTCGATGTTCTAAGGAACATGAAACTTTAGAAGGAATTATTTATTCTAAAGATTATTTGAAATTTAATAAATCCAATTGTTTTGACACAAGTATTAAATACGATTTAGCAAAAAAGTTAAATTCTGAAAAGTATTCATAAATTATATGTATGTATGTACATATGTATATATATTATGTTTTTAAGGTTGTGAAATCAACTTAAATGATCTTTCTTATGTTATGTTTTTATGTTTATAAAACATATAAAAGTTTATATATATCGCTATTTGTTTGACCTTGGTTTTAATACTTATAATATTGTTAAGCTTTAGGTCTTCTTTAAAAAGTTTTTTATTTGTTTATTAAATTTGCTCAAATAATTAAAAAAAACTTTTTGAAGAAGACCTAAAGCTTAACAACATTTTAAATACATATAAAAGTTATTTTATGTTATGCATTTATGTTTACAACACATGAAATTATTAGAATTGTTATTTTTTGTTTTTTCATTAATAAAAATTATTGAAAACCTCGAAAAAAAGTTTTAATTTTATTTATGCCGATTTTCGAAATTCAAGTGCCGAAAATGCCGATTTATTTCCCATGACATTTCACAAATACTAAAAATGTTCTTGTCTTTTCGTTGCCCTTAAAAGCAATTGAATTTCTATCTGTTTGCAGACTTAAACCGTACGCATTCAAATTATACACAAATACAAATACAAATAAAAGTTGTGAAAAAAACTGGACTTACGGTATAGACCATAAACCGTTTTAGGAAGACTCTTGTTGTTTTCTGCTATTTTCGTTTTTTGTATGTCGGTCCACGTCTGCAAATAAGTTCTAAAAATAACATACGAAACAAATTCAAAATGCAAAAAATTTTACCTTTTTCCACTCAACAACAGTACGTAAAGGAGGGCCCAAGAAATTTAATTTTTTTGCCAATTGCGCAAACTGATCTTCCGTTGTTAATTTAGTACTACCATACACAGCACTTCCTCGAGCCAAATCAGGAACCTCTTCCATGTATTCCACTAGAGCTTGCAGTTGATGATACGTTGACTTTTTCATGCTGAAATATTAACATGTAAATATTTTTAATAGCATACAATATAATTTACTTACCATTTATTTTCCATTTAGATTTTTTTTTAAATTTTTATTATTTTTTAACAAGAGCTTGTGTTTTACTCTTACTCAAACGGCAATAACCAAACAAGTGACTGATTTTGACATTTGTGTTCGTACAAACATCAGAAAAGTGACATAGTGGGCCGCAATTTTATACTCAAATGCTTACGTTATCATTTCCCTTCATTTTCTTTCGACTAAGAATCTTACTGGGTCGTAAATCAGCTGTTTGTCGTTTAAAACGATAACATTCGACATCGTAGGCCTGGCTGTACATTTTTTCTGCATTGTTCAAATTTTGGAGAAGAGCGCAAATATAAGGTATGGTTTTTACTCTAAATTGGGCACCCGCGGGATCCCAATCTTACCAGAAAGCGTTTTCTTACACAAAAATTGGGTAAATGAGATATGTTTTGAGAGAGTAATGTTCTTGTTCTTCGTGCTGGTTTATAAATAAACAGTAATAGTTAACATATAATAGTTAATTTTATTTCATGATGTAGTTAAAAATTATTTGGGTTTTCTCTAATTAACATGTATAAGCCAAATTATTATGTTTTTATGTATGTATGCATACGTGTACATTTGTATTATACGTATGTACACGGTCATATACATTAGGTCTGTTCCAGGTGCATAACAAAAGTGTCCGAACTCGAACAAATTCGTTTTATTTCTATTTTATTTATTTATAACAATAACCAATCGAGCCCATAGGGCCATATATAGTTGGCGGACTACAAGTGTAACATAAGATTAATTAAACATGTAGGCAACAACTAAGCTAGAAACCTGTTCATGAAAAAATAATGGTTTATATAGGATTCTAATTTTAAAATTGTGCTTTTTCCATATATATATAAAATCATATATAAAGAGATATTCCCAAATAAATTCAGTTAATAAAAAATAATAGTTATAATATTATTAGATAAGGCTACTTATAAATTGGAAGTTATATTGCGCATGAATTTGACTATATATATTCAGAATCTAGATCAGTTCAATTTCGAGAAATGTTCAACAAGTTTATCTTTGAATGAATTACGTGTAACATGGAATGCTCTAAATTTATCGAAAAGCGTTCAAAATAACAATTTTTGTGCAACTTTGAGAGAAAATTAGGGAGTAAAATTTTCTATTTTCTGTACAAAGTTGCACGGAGTTTTTCTTTGAGTAAGTTCGGTCTAGAATTCAATTATCGGCTGTTTTTTATTTACATATGAAACTAAGAAATTATTCAGAAAATTTGCAAAGAAACGACGAAAGCTTTTATTTAAAAATTTTAAAAAGAAGATTTTTCAAATACATTTGAAGTTGGAAGTACATATATTTGTGCATATTTATCATTTTATTTAATAAAGAATTACTTTTACTTTTTTTAGTTTATTTTCATTCACTTTTTACAGTTGATGCAAGTGTTTTGATTTTACGATATTATGCATTTTAAGCGTCTAAATCACTAAAATAAAATTTGCTTGAGAAAGTAATCAGCACTAGTATTTCAAGATGTTCAATTGTGATTGGCTTGTTCCAGCAATTTTCAGCAACTTTGTCACATTCAGAGAACATAAACTACAACTATGGTATTCTGGGTCAGAGAGCAATTTTCTTTTTATTCCCAAAAGTTCGTACACTTTTGTTATGCACGTGGAAGAAACATATTTTGCGGTAATTCTTACGGTTTTTTGCGTTTTCTTAATTTTGTAAATTTTTGTCTTTTATTGAGATAAATTACAGTTTACTCTCATTTTACCCAACTTTACCAGAAAAGTAAAAGAACACACCATATTGTAATGGGAAAATTAATCAGGTGCAAAGAGTACAATTATATTAAAATAAATGCAAAAACATGAAATCGTTCACTAACGTTATCGTATAATTTTCCGTAGCATTTTTTTAAAATTAAAATAAGAAGGCAACATTTAAAAATGTAAATATTATATTGTATTTTATTTTTTTTTGACCGGCACTCAGGGGATGGTCCCTACATATGCGATGCATTGTGCTGGAACTAGGAAATTAGGTTATGGGAAGGAGGATAGAGGGAGTAGTGTTTATTGACATTTGATTTAAATCTTCCCATGCTAAAAGTGACAGGAAACACCTCTGCGGGTAGTCTATTCCACATACGTGCCGTTCGGCCAAAAAACGAATTTTCCCTGTAATGCGTAGTGCGAGTCGCCCTCAAATCGACCACAAATGGATGCGCTCTTAATGATGATCGCGTCGTGCGCGCGAATAAACGGGTTTCGGGAACAAGTTCCCTGATTTCATTAGAACACATCCCATTATAGTAACGATAGAACAACGAAACGCACCCCACGTTGCGACGATGCTCAAGAGAGTCAATAGAGTTGGCTACCCTACTGTCTCCTATGAGTTTCTTCGCCCTTTCTTGTACACGGTCGAGTAACTTCAAAATAGTCTTTGAAGCACCGGCCCAGACATGAGAGTTTTATTCCATTTTCGGTCGGATGTAGGCGGTATAAATAGTGAGGAGATCAGATGGGGTGAAGTATGTCTTACACCGCCTTAAAAAGCCTAGGCACTTGAATGCTTCCTTTGAGACCTGAAAAATGTGCTCAGTCCATCGGACATCACACTGAATTTTCATGCCAAGAACATCTAGAGCTTCTGATTCCTCAATGTTTATGCCACCCATTTTTACAGATGAGGCAGCGTTATCGTGCATACGGCGGTGTGTTAGCATGCAGCATTGGGTCTTTTGGGAATTGAAATCGACCCTGTTCGCGTGACCCCATTCCAATATTCTCGTGAGGTCACCTGTTAGCGAATCATTCATATTCTGCCGCGTCGCCGCGATCATAGTTGATGTCGGCCTACGATCGAATGAATATGAATGGCAGATACTGCTGTCATCTGCGAAAGAGTGGATAGGGTTTGAAGTATGACATAGGAGGTCATTAAGAAAAATAAGAAATAGGGTAGGAGAAAGAATGGAGCCTTGTGGTACCCCTGAATTGATCTTGAACTCGTTTTATGAGATCCCGTCTATAACAACTCTTATAGCGCGATCCCTGAGAAAGCTCGATATAAATCGAGAGAAGATATCACCGACACCAAAAGCAATAAGTTTGGACAAGAGTGCTCCATGCCACACTCTGTCGAATGCTTTTGAAATATCTAGAGCCACTACCTTACTTTCGCCAAAATGGTGGATGGATCGACACCATTTTTCCCACAGGAAGGCTAATAAATCACCCGTGGAACGTCCTCCACGGAAGCCATATTGTCGGTCGCTAAGTAAGCTATTGGACTCCAGATATTTCATAAGATGGAAATTTAGCATACTCTCCATTACTTTAGAAATGGTAGAGCATATTGCGATTGGGCGATAATTTTCAGGGTTGCTTGCCTCTCCCTTCTTGGGGATCGGCGTAACATTTGCAACTTCCCACACGACGGAAATTCACCTGCATGATAGAGGGTGCTGAAAAGGATTGCCAGAGGACGCGATAACGTCGAAGAGCACTGCTTCAAGACCATTGCCGGAATTCCATCCGGGCCAGGAGACTTATTTATGTTAAGGTCCGATAAAACCCTTTTAACTGCACGAGCCCGAAAGTATATCTTTGGCATAGTTACGGATACACGCTCGGATGCGGGCAGTGGTTGATTGCTTTCCGGCAGGTGAGAATTACCTGCAAACATTTCAGCTAGGAGGTTAGCTTTTTCAACCGGGTCAGTGAATATTTGATCAGCCTTTAAAAGAGACGGAATAGAAGAACTAGCATTTCCTTTAACTCTTTTAACGAATGACCAAAAGCTTTTACTTCCCCGTGGGGCAGTAAGAACTTTAGCGCGAAGACTCTGCTCGTACAAAGCTTTTGCACGTCTTAGCACTTTGGCACACGAAGTTCTCGCCCTTTTGCGCATCATATCAGTATCTGCGTTTTTATTATTCCGCCAGACACTAAATGCTTCCTCTCTGGATCTGACTGCAAGTCTGCACGTCTGATTAAACCAAGACTTTGGTCTAGGCCTAATCGAAATTTGCTTCGATGGTATGAACGTTTTCATACCAAGCATTATTATATTTTGGACCATTTTAGCCATGGCATTGACATCATTGTCGAGGAAGCAGAGCCTCCAATTGAAATGCCGAAAGAAATCGTTGAGCTCAGCCCAACGTGCCTTTTCGTAAATATATTTCAAACGTTTCATAGCTGGCGGTGAAATGCCTCGAAGTTCCGCAAACGAAAAGGAGGCAGAAATGGTGCAATGATCCGAATTACCGAGAGGTGCGCTAATGTTCATTTCATACTTTTCAGGGTGTGAAGTGAGAAAAATGTCGAGGGTGTTGTGTTGGTGCCCGTCAACACATGAAATATGTGTTGGTTCATTCACTAATTGCGCAAGGTGATTGTGCGCTGCGAATAGCTCAGCATATTGGCCTTCTGGAATTGTATTGCTCGAATGGCGGAGCCACGATAAATTATGGACATTGAAATCACCAGCAATAACGATTTCACTGTTCGGATAATTTTCGAGGACCCCCGATATATTGTCGGAAAGGGCATCGAAGTTCTGTATAGTCTTCTCCCTTTCCGTGTTTGGGCTTCTGTAAAGAAACCCGAAATGTAGAAGATGTGCTCTGATTTTGAATTTAACCCAAAGACAGCTAAATTTGGGATCATGCGTGTCTAAAGATTGCTGGCACTGGTACACAACTTCACGTATATAAATTGCAAGGCCCCTGTGTAGATAGAAACGAGATAGGAGGTGATACCCAGGTATGTAAAAATCCTGTGGGTCAGCATCCTCAGACACCTGGGTTTCACTTAAGGCGAAAACATCCGGCCGATGGAGACAAACGTGAGCATAGACAGAGAAGAAATTTGCCCTTAGACCACGTATGTTGCAGAAGTCAATTCTAAATCGGCCTGTCATGATTAACGCGAGAAAACCTAAATAAAATGTCTATCTTTTGTATTGTAGTTGCCACTGAGCTAATCGCTGCTTGAACGACTGCCGGTGATCAGTGTTACTCCTTCATCACCAAACAGTCTAGCAGTAACCAACACAATGGCACCAACAATGCAAAATATTTAGTCGGGTATGGTAGAGGGAATTAGCACAATGCCACGAAAAAGGCCATGAAAGACCTCATCCGGTCACCGTGACCCGAAGTGACAGCACTAGTTGGTAGTGTCAGCACTGATTTTTGTTTTTCTCGCCCGTCACTGGTATAGCGGTTTTATTTTTTTTTCTTCTCAGTTATTCCACCGTCTAATTTGTTGTTGTTTTTTGTATTATATTTGTTATATTGAAGTTTATTGTTTTTTTTATTTGTTAATGTAAGTTGAACAAAAAAATTTTTTCTTTCTTTGAAGTTTATTTTGTTTCGTTGTTTGTCACTAAGTTGATTGTTTTTTTTTTATTTTAAATTTTTTTTCTTTTTTCCACTTGTATTTTTCTTTTTTAATTTATTTCTGTTCTGTTTTAATTAAATTGAAGACCGAACAGCGGACCAAAAGAAGATACGTGTATACCGGTCGAACTAACAAACACTACTCCACTACTCCCTTTCCGTATTTGGGCTTCTGTAAAGAAACCCGAAATGCAAAAGATGTGCCCCGATTTTGAATTTATCCTAAAGACAGCTAAATTCGGTATCATGCGTGCCTAAAGATTGCTGGCACTGGTACACAACCTCATTGCGTATATAAATTGCAAGGCTCCTGTGTAGATGGAAAAGAGATAGGAGGTGATATCCAGGTATGTGAAAATCCTGTGGATCAGCATTCAGATACTTGAGTTTCACTTAAGGCGAAAACATGCGGCCGATGGAGACAAACGTGAGCATAGACAGAGAAGAAGTTTGCCCTTACACCACGTATGTTGCAGAAGTCAATTCTGAATCGGCCTGTCATGATCAACGCAAGAAAAATCAAATGTAATGTCTATCTTCTGTATTGCAGACGCCACTGAGCTAATGGCCGCTTGAACGACTGCCCGTGATCAGTGTTATTCCTTCACCACCAAACAGTCTGGCAGCAACCAACACAAGGGCATCAAGAATACACCAGATTTATTCGGGTATGGTAAGGAGATTTATCACAATGACACCAAAAAAGGCCAAAAAAGCCCAGATCCGGTCACCGTGACCCGAAGTGACAACAGTGGTTGGTGGTGTCAACACTGATCTGTATTTTACGCCCGTCACTGGTATAGCGGTTATTTCTTTTTTTTTTTTCTTCCCAGTTATTCCACCGTTTAATTGTTATTGTTTTTCGTATTTTATTTATTTTATTAAAGTTTATTGTTTTTTATATTTGTTAGTGTAAGTATGTTATTAAAATTTTCTTAAGTTTATTTTGTTTCTTTGTTTTCCACTATGTTATTTTGTATTTTCTATTTTTCCCACTTGTACTTTTTTTCTTTTAATTTATTTCTATTGTAACTATTTTAATTATAGTTATTGCGAGGCCGATCAGCGGACCAAAGGAAGACACGTGTCTACCAGTCAAACGAATAAACACTACTTGTTTCTTTCTGGCTTTACTCTCCCTTTCTTTTAATTTTATATTAATTAATGTAGTGTCACACGGGCTTTAGCAGTAGTCTTGTCAATGTGAAAATGATGAAAAGTTCTAGGACTTCGGGACATAGTGTGCAGATCACTGGTCTAATTACACTTCCTTTAAAATTTCAAATCATCTATTCTGATGGATTTCATAATTTAAAATTTTACTAGTGTCAAAAAAACTCATCCAGATTTAATTCGGCTATGTTTATTTTTCTCGAAAGATAACAAGTAACAAATTCCATTTTTTCCATGCGCACATTATTAAATTTAAATTTTTCGTTATTATTGTACAATTTTTTTTAAACTATTGTTAACTGCATTGATGTATTTAATATGTATGTATAAAGTCATATTTTTTAACATTTGCTATTTCTTGAATTAAAATTAAATTTAAGTATTTAGCGGATGTCATTAACAGCTTCCGTTTCCTTGGATTCTTTCAAAAATTTTCAACAACTTTATTTCCATTCAATATATAGAATATGCGATGTATTTTCTTTAATACGCAGAAATTTAAAACTCCGGCGGTGGTCTTTTTCTTACTACGGATTGTGAATTTTAACAATAGAGTCAGCGAAGCTTAAATCACCTTTTTTATAAGATGAAAAATAAATCAACTCACACTCACCGTTGTTGTCCAACGAGCGAGCGACACTTTATCAATTTTCAATACCTTGGTAACACCACAGGATCTCAAATATAGAAAAAATACGTTATATTCCAACAAAAAGAAAAAAAAGCAACAGGAAGGCTAATTGTGAAATAAAAATCTATAGAGGAAAATTTGAATATCTTATGACAGGCAGATAGACAAACGACGGTGAAAAAGCATGTTTGAAGTTTAAAATTTTAATTTAAATATTTTCTTTTATTAGAGGTGGTGCTGGAGCGATGTGATGGACGTTGTTTTAGGCATAATGCGCCGTCTTTTATTACATTTGCATTTATTGTTTGTTGCATGGCAGTTGCGTAACAAGGACCATTAATTTACTTGCTACTCACTCGTATATCAATCACTTTTATTATTGTCCTGTCGCTGTTTGTTTGGGAATTGGTTTGTGTGTACGAGTATGTTTTGGTTGTGATAATGACATGAAATATTTCACGCTTCGACAGACCACTAAGATTTCCATTTACATACATACATTTATTGTACAGTAATTTACTTTTAAGTTGAAATATTTTTTTTTGCTTCTTATAGATGCAGGACTGTATTGATTCCTTTTCCCCTTGGGTGTTTTGTTTCCGTTGTTGTTATTTAAATTTTTATTGTTTAATAAAAAGAAAACCAATTTGATCGTATCGCTCATACTTCTTATAATCTACAATTTTCATTAATCTTTAAGTGATACTAGAAAGTCGTGGTGTTTATTTTACATTTAGAACACCCCATTGTATTTTGCATAAAGTACTTTTCTTCTGGTAAAATTTTATTTGATAGAAAATTGACTTCTTCTTGTTCCAGTCAGTCATTCGTCATGTTTATGGCTTTCAATCATAATTATTGATGTATTCATTTTTGTGTTTGTACTTTGTTATTATTTCAAGTATTTTTTTATTGTTTAATCTGCTGTTATCAATTGTTACCTTTGGTTTTTTTTATTAAAACTGCAAACAGTTTCCAAAGTAATTACTTCAAAATAAATAAAAAAGAAAAACATTCCCATTTTACAATATGAAAATTAAAACTTTAATGCAATAAAACATACATATGTATGTATTTACCAGGGAAAGGTTAAACATTAATAGGCCCTGAATTCAGCACAATCGCATGATCCACTCACAGCGGTCTGATAATGAAGTCTAACCAACGTTAAAAATCGCTTCAAAATGGCGTTGTAAGTGCCACAAAATATTTAATACATAATAGTATACATAATTCACAATGTCTGTTATTAAAGGGTGCTTTAGACCATAAGATTTGTCGTACGTAAAATGAGCGAGAAAATAAAATGAAATTGCATTCGTATTTCAAAAAAAGAGAGTAAAAATCGAATGGTTGTTTTCTGGCTTTTACACCATTGGTATGGATAAAATCAAGTAAAATGAAAACAGCTGTTTGCTTGTGTTCCCCAGGGATGGAGTTCTTGTGCAAATGAATTTTTTTTTTAATAACCTTGAAAAATATTTTTATAACTTTCGAATATGTTATTTTCGTAGTCAAAATTTTTAGTGTGCTTTTGGAAAATATACGTATATTTTTATAAAATTGTGCTTTCGTGGTCTAAAATGTACATTTTAATTTTATAATTGGTATAAATTTATGAAACCAGTTTTCCCTCCCTGGCGTTCACACATTTGGTTACATAAAAATGCATCCCTGATCTAATGGTGTGTTGGTTTTTGAAAAATTTTAAAAAATGAAGAGAGCCATACGACTGTCAAATTTTCATCCGTATTTTCTCTCAAAATCTTATAGTTTCATTACATATTACGTTTAGACGATCCGACTTGTGCTCTTCTACACAAAAATTTGACATGTCATGCGACATGTCGTCTAAAGCACCCTTAAGTCGTATATTGTCTTAAGGTCTTAATATTTCAAAACAGTTTAAACAAATTACTGTTGTGCTTCAAACAAAACAGCAATAAAATAATAAAGCTTTGGTTATTAAATAACAGTGGAAATCTGAGTCGTACACTGAAACTCTTCAGTCAAACCGGCTATAATATTTACAAGCCGCCGCTTGTAATAAGATAAAAAATTGTTGAAAAATTCTTCACGTTTTTATACTTTACATTATATTTTTTTTTATCTTGGACCAGCACTCAGGAGATGACCCCTACACATGCAAATGCATTGTGCTGGAACTATAGGAAAGGGATAGTAGGAGAAATGATAGAAGGTGAAGCTTAACTATCTTACACTGCTTGTTGCATGTTATTTGTTTTTACAGCAGTGTTATAGCGTCCCTGATGTGAAGGAGACGTATTAAATGTTGAAGCTTCGTTTTCAATAGCCATTTTTAGTAAATATTTTACTTCGGCGGAGAGATACCGACGAAGGAGGGCGTTCTGATTTGATACAGCTGAATACGTTATTGTGCAATAACCAGTGACTATGCCTTCGCCCCTGAACCATTGAGACGACAACTGACACAAAGACACAAATGCATATCAGAAAAAATGCGAGATGTCGTTATGAGTCTGAAACTGAGGTTGTACTCAGGAAAATTGTAGTCAACGTGCAGACTACTTCGAGCATCGCCACCCTCAATTTGCTTGATTTACTCTATTTTGTATTTAATTTTTAGAAATAATTATCGAAAATTAACTTTTATTTTCTGAGATATAAATAAAACTCAAGAAATAACTCTTATTTTCGAAGCGAGAAATAAAACTCAAAAATAACTTCAACCCTAATCCAGTCAACATGTGCCTTTCAGACACATCTTTCACTTTGAAGTGTTTTATCTTCTTTAAATTGAAGTCATGGTTCTTGGTGCTTCTTTAATTCTTACTTTGAATTATTTTATTTCTTTAAAAAAAAAATTGTTGTTTTTTAATTTCTATTTATTTATGTAAAACCACAAATATACTCAATCAATTTTTATCATTCAATGTAACCTTACACAGTTTATACAATTGTTGGCTAATTTTCAAGGACAAAGTTGTAAAGACGGAATAAACCAAGATGAAGATTACGACAGTAAATTTTCAGAGGATGCGGATTTTATTCTACAATATGAAACAAGTACTGCTTTGAAAGAAAAAAATGCTAATAAGAGATATAAATTCCCAAATATAATATGCAAAGGGTTTATATGTGCCTCTGCAGCACATTTTGGTTGGATTCGTTACAAAGTTTATCTGACTTGATTAGGGTTAAAGGGTAGTTTCTATAATACAAGTACTATTTGTCTGCAAAAATTTATATGAAAAACACTAAAAATTTTTAGTAATTTCCTTACAAAATTTTTAATGACAAGTACTACTTGTGTTATAGAAACTACGCCTTATTTCCTGAGGAATAAATAAAACCCTTAAAATAATCGGTGAAGTTAATTTTTTGAGGAAAAACAAACAAATAGAAATTGATGCAGCTAAAAATAGTCCACGTAACAAGAGTTATCGAGGGGTATTCCTTATGCACGTAACACTTTTCTTTTAGTTCGATGTTTTTAGTTCAAATGGGAAAGATAATCGTTATTTTCATTAAGAACGAAAAAACTTTTACAACTTTTTTATGAGTTCATAATAATAAAAAATTGTTGTTTGGAATAATAATTTAAAAGCACGAAGTAAACGATAGTAAAAAATTAAATCGTGAAAGTTGGAAAATGTTTTTAATAAATTAAACAATAATGTGAACAAATATGATTTCAATTCATGCTACATTCTCTTCTGAGCAGGTTGTATGAAAATGTAAATGGTGCAAATGAATGTATTTTCAATATTATATATTTTTTTTATCTTGGACCAGTGCTCAGGGGCTATCCCCTACATATGCAATGCATTGCACTGGAACTATAGAGAGGGATAGGGTAAAGAATAGACAGGTAGTGAAAGTAGAATGAAACTCAGAAAAAACTTTTTTCTGATTTGACCTGGCTGGGAATCGAACTTGGGTCTTTCTGGTTGCAGAGCCAATACGCTGACTACTCGCCATCAGTTGTAGGAAAATAGAGTTTAATTCTTACACAACTCTGCTTCCCGCGATTGGCAACGGGGCTTGGCATACTTGAAAATGACAAAATCGAGAGGCATATGTATAATGAAAAATAACCCTGCCGAATACAATCTTTTTGTACAAGACCAAGATTTGGCGACATTGATCAAAAATTTATATGTTAAACTTAAGGAGATGTTGGCTAAAAACAATGCCTTGTTGGCACTTTTAACGAAAATCAATGATCATTCTGTCAATATAAATACGGCTTTCAGTATTGTTGATACAATATGCTGTTTCGATTGTGAGTTAATGCCACGTTTGCACCATATAAGAGTAGCAGGAAAATATTGGGTTTATTTTGAAATGCTGACACACTACACGGGTTTGTGTAGGTACCTGATGTGTGCTCCTCGAAAAGGCTACACACTTTGCACACTTTAGTGTTTAGTTTTCGGTTTAATATTATTATTTTTCAGTCTCCTTTCACTTTTTGCGTAGTGCAAACTTTAGATTTCATTTATGTTTAATATTCGATTTTTAGCGACCTCAATTTTGTTTTACCTTTTCAAAACGTGTATTTTACTTGAGTTCGTGATTGCAAAATAAAAAAACTAATTGTTACGTTTTACCTTTTAAAAAGCGTTTTCTTTTATTTACAACAGTTTATATTTTAGCTCGATAATCTGTTATTTGTGTGTCCTCTTTATCAATAATTTGTTCACAATGTCATTTTAAGTGTATAATGTTCACAATCTGTAGTTTCCTTTTAGGCACTTAGTATAAACGATAGCTTCAAGACAATTTTTGTAACTGCATAACCATTGCTGACAATCACCATTATTTATACGACATTTGCCACTAGACTCATGGAAGGAGATGGCCCCTACACATGCGTGCATTGTGCCGGAACTATAGGAAAGGGATAGTTAGAGAAATGACAGGATGTGAAGCTTTACTATCTTACAACTCTGCTTTTGCATGTTCTTTGCTTCTTTTATAACAGTCTTTAAGCGCCTATGAAGTCAAGGGCACGTATTAAATATTGAAGCTTCTTTTTTTAGTAGGCACTTTTTTTATTAATTATTTTACTTCACCGGTGCTACACAATACCGATGAAAGAGGGCGTTCTGATGTCCCTGTGGATTGGTAACAGCTTAAGCTTATGTTAGCTTTTACACGAGGGTAGTACTCTAATTGCTTTTAATAAATGTATTTCCGTAACAATTTTATTATATTATATTATTATAGTGTGTACATTTTTTGTTGAAGATTGTAATGTTTTGCAATTTCATTTAAATCCAACGTGCCGTCCTTTTATCTCAGCTTATTGCCATAAATTTATAACTTTTTTTATGCTGATTTAATAATTTAAACCTTGAGGGTGGTGATGGATGAGGTAGTTAGCACGTTGACTAAACACCCAAGGTCGAGGTTCGAGGCCAGTATCCGATTGTCATAAAAACATTTTCGCATTTTTCTGATGTGCATTATTGTCCCTATGTCTCAGTTGTTGTGGGAAGGTTTCAGTGGCGAAGGCATTGGTCACTGAATAGTATCGATTGATTATGAATTATAACGGGCAACTTTGGTTAAAGAGGATCAATGGTTCTAGTTCCTATGCATAAAACCTAACTTATATGCCTGGTGCTGGCCGGACAGGTGTTAAACAATTGAAAGTACATAGGTATATGTAACAGTTATAGTTATTTGAATTGTTTTTTGAAGATAAAGGACTGTCAATGGATGACATATTTTGCGTTGGTTTATTGGCGTAATTACAGGCACGTGCAGAAACTCGTTGGCTATCATCAATAGAAAATTTAATTACGATATATATTTCGTGTTTACGTCTTCATTTTCTAAGTCTCTTCTATACAACAACCAGCTACTGACTACAGCTGTGCTGAGGCACCAGTATACAACACGCATATACCATTTCTTTGAACGGTGGTTGATTTTACACAATTCTTACAAAATGTCAGCCAAGTCTACGCCTCCCATATACTTGTTATAGCAATCAAGAATAGCAGGCCTAGGTGTATTTATATACTTCTTTTGTTTACGGCACCAGCTTTTGCATTCAGAAACTGGATTTTCAGCTATATAATTTGACACAAGTTGAATGCTCTTCTTGTCGTACTAGCGGCAGGCATCTAAATTCTGAGTTGCCTCAAGTTTAAATTCATAGGATCCACGATCATTTTTAATAAGCTTCTTTTCATTCATAATGCAACAGTTTTTTGATTCGATTTCTGCGAATTGCTAAAATGCCTTTTTCTTTCAATGCACTCATCAAGCTTACGGAAGCGAACCAACTATAGAAAAGTAATTTATAGTTTATGTTCTTTGGGACATTAGAAGCTAAGTGCAACAGAATATCTGAAGAGATCCCTAAGCCAAAAGATGGGAAAATCGCTTTATGAATTGTCAGAGTTAAACTTCTTATGACCAAATTCACAGTCATTAGTTATCTAATAGCAATATTTTAACCAATAATATTTGATCCACAGCTTTTTGTTTACTATTAGTTAAGCCGCCAAATGTCATTGGTTAACAAATAGTTAGACAACAGCTGATTAGCAAATTATTATTAGTATTTTTGTTTTAATATCATCATATATACATATGTATATATATACATATATAACACTATCAGTTTTTCTATTTTCGATAAAAATTTGGTTTTGCTGTAGCAATTCAATATCTTGCGCGGTAAAGTTCGATGAGCGCTTGTTTTATCCATTTTTAAGAAATAAAAATAAATGTAAAGAAAAACCATATGGTATAACAGTGCTGCCAATATTGAAAATTAAAAGATTGTTGGGGTTACAATTTTTTGAATTTGGGCCTTAACTGTCTAAAATGCCAGTGTAAACATCATAGTTTATGAAACTTGTTTATGTTTTCAAACTAGTTTAAGAATCGCTATTTATAATAAAAAACATTATTTCTGGTTAAGTTAATTGTGCTTTTTTTTCTTAGAATTAGTGATATTTTTTTGAAACTACAATTATTACAAATGAATGAATGAATATTAATTATTTTGTTACAAAGGTATACTACAATTTTTTACAGACAACATATTCTAATAGGGTACAGAATATATGTATGTACATACTCCTGAAAAGTTTTGTGCTGCTACATAAAACAAAAATTCATTTATATATAATCAGTCAAACTTGTAAAGTAAACGTTATAACTAAATGGGAGGCTCGCTGACGCTTCTTGCTATTTTATCAATTTCTATTGCAAAATTTCAAAATATGAACTGCATTTTTATATCATTAGTTTCGGATCAAAAGAATGATTATTATATAGATGTAGAACAAAAGGTTAAATATACTAAAAGATACCATTAAAATGTTAAAAATTACTGCTTCATCTTCATTTGTATTAAAGTTTACCTGGTATGATGCCCTGGTTCAATGTGTCAGCATGAACATGACTTTAGTGACGATTGATTCAGAAACAAAATCTGAGGATATCACCAATGTATTAGTTAAAAAATTTGAGAATACAATTTTGTTATGGGTTGGTGGCTGTGTTAATGGAAATGGTTTGCTTGGATTTCAAATTGGAAGAAATTTGATTATACAAATTGGGCTACTAATCAACCTGATTTTAAGGCCAATAATGAATACTGTCTTCAAATTGGATGGAATGATAAATTCCAATGGAATGATCAAGTGTGCCAAAATAAATCTGGTATAATATGTGAATTTAACTACTGCCGAGAGAAATCGCAAATAAAAATGCCACAAATTGAATATAAGGAGATATTAGAAAATGCTTTGCAGTATGACAGGGAAGAAAGTGATGAACGTAAACATTTTCGTGATTTAAATGTGTATATAAATAACTACAATTAATGAAATATTAAATAATTATTTATTAAAAGAAATTAATAAATTGTATGTTATGTAATGAGACGAGAGTTAGGTAGAACATACAGGAGAGGCTTATGAGATTACTGGAGAAAGTAATATGAGTTTACTTTCAAGGGTTTTATTGGGAATTACTGGTGCTGGGAGGAGCTCACCTCAAGCGGCACTGGACGTATCCCACATTTGCTACCAATAGGTCTGTTCGTGTTGGAAAGTGCGGCAAGGAGTTTACTTATTTGTTTGCGTATTTCAACTATTATTTGAACTAGTCTATAACTAGTTGGGATCCTATGATAACCTAATGGTAAAATCTATAGTTCAATATACATACATATGTATGTATGAAAAAAGGACAGACAGGAAACTAGTCTAAAGGAAAAAGCAACTAGTATATGTTTCAAATACGTGCAGTATACAAATCATATAAATAACTTTTTCATAATCAAAATATCTTTTTTACGTTACGGTTATGATCTATTCATTTGTTTGCAAATATGAATTTTTATATACCCCAACCAAAAAGGCAGAAATTTATTATCATTTTAATTTTTCATCGACATGTATAACAAATAATGTACATATACATACGAGTACATACACAAGTATATATATATATATATATATATATATTTGGGGTATTCACAAAGTTGTATGTTGTAAAATAATAACCCGAAAAAATAAGACTGTTGTGAGTAACACATCATAACTTAATAGCGGAACTCACTCTTTGGTGTAAATCATTTGCAATCATTGCAAACAGTGCAAATCTAACATAAAATACAATACCACAAAAACAAAATACATGTAACCGCGATTTGCACCTCTTCATCCAATTTGCACCAAAAAAATTCATTGCATGAAACACAAAAATATGCTAGGCCAAAATATGCTAAACTAAAACAGCTGAGTACATAAATAAAAATAAACAATTAGATAACTGAGTTCGTAAATTTTTATAACGGTGGCGCCGTCACACAATTTGCCGCCAGAACTTTTAATTTTCATTTACGGTTGGTCAAAAAGTAAAAATCAGAAGTTTCAAGTAAAATCTTAATAATTAATCAAAATTTTCATAAAATTATTAAAATGAAATCTGATAATTATTTGTATTAATTGACAGGAAATTAATTATAAGACAAGTAAGAGGGCTATATTCGACTGTGCCGAATCTTATATACCCTTCACCATATGAGCATTTTACGTTTTGCCGATTTTCGTGCGTTTTGGCGTTTTTATTTATTTTGGCAACTTTTTGCGTTTTGGCAATTTTCCCGCGTTTTGGCAGTGTTCTTGAGCTTTGAGGATTTTTTTACCACCTAAGGTGAAGGGTATAAAAATTAAAGTAAACTAAACTTAATAGAAAATATTGATTCTGTGTAATATATCTGCACATATTGATATCATTGAAAATCTTGTCAAGATGCGTATTAATGCCAAAAAAATGTTATCTCAAGCATAAAAAGTTAAATTTTGGATATCATTTTTGTGCACGGAATCAAAATCTTATCTTCTAAGAATTCAATCTCCTACAACCTAATTTACATTTTATTTTATTTGGAACGCTTTCATAAACCAGATTTGTTCCCTTTAATTCGCTGTAGATTGAGCAACGGCGTTATGATATTGAAAGCGGCTAACTTTTTGCCGGCGTTAAAAATTTTAGCTTAGTTAGTGCAATAAAATTATAGTAATTAGACAACACAAAAAATAAAATTTTTTTTGTTAAAAATGCAAGCAGTCAGCTGTTATCAAAAATTTGATATGCTTATAAAACAGACACTCACGCTTCGTTGCAAAAAACTGTAGCATATTTGCATTTTTTATAAGTATGCACCAAAGAGTGAGTTCCGCTAATATGTTATTTCAAAAAGATAAATAGCTGCTATTATAGATCTCTGCCACCTTATTTTGTGAACGGCGGCGGTTAAAAAAATTTTGCGGCGGCTTGAGTTCGGCAATTCGAAAAAAAGTAACAAATATAATGTTATTTTTTTTTAATTACTTAGAACTGAATTTAAGCAATACAAATTTCAGAATTTGATATTCCTAAGAATGTACATATCGTCATATGAAATGAAAAACTCCTAAAATGAAAAAAACCCTATAATACTTTGTATTAAGGCATGTCAAAAATTAACGTATTTCATGCATGTGAGGTAGTATGAATGCAATGCAGAATAATCTTATATATAAATTTGACATGTTTGGATTTATTTATGTATGTATGGATGTAGGTATATTTGTGCCTTATGGACAGTTTCACGGCTGAACCG
This sequence comes from Dexiosoma caninum, assembly GCA_963924685.1. Classification (NCBI taxonomy): domain Eukaryota; kingdom Metazoa; phylum Arthropoda; class Insecta; order Diptera; family Tachinidae; genus Dexiosoma; species Dexiosoma caninum. The sequence continues at coordinate 58,966,286 of OZ004725.1, forward strand.
ATTTTCTTGAAATTTTCACAGTATCTCTCTGTATATCTGGAAGGAACTATAGGCCATATAATTTTCAAAAACTACAACTAGGCGTTGCCACTCCCATAATAAGTATATATAGCTACATAGCTAAAATTCGGTATACGGGAGAGTAAATAATGGGAAAAATATAAAAATTCGCAAAGTACAACAATGTTTTTAACATATTGTAAAATATTACAATATTACGACAATACGACTAAATACGAGATTTTGTGAATACCCCAATTAATTTAATTAAAAAAAAAAAAATTAAAATTTTGTATTACGTTTGAGAATTTGAATTTAGAGCGGAAGGTTTTTCTGTCATTGCCCCGCAGATAATGTGACTTCTTCTTACATGGATGTAAAGTATATTCCATAGAGGACTAGGAATAGTCCACGACTAACCTAAATGTATGGACAGAACAATATCCATTTAACATTACGATGTCCTACAGGTAATTTTAATGCAACGTAGCATGTAATCGTAAATACGAAGAAAAGCACGAACACTTGTCGTTGTTGTTTTCAATGCCATCGTCAGCTACAATGGACCACGTAGTACAATATTATCTGAAGGGTAAGCCCTGCAAACACTATTTTTATTACTATAGGCCCTTTCACACTATAATACAAGTCTTACAACTTTCATAATACTTTTAAGAGAGAAATCTAATGAGATTTGGAGCACTGTCAAAAAATCTAAAGTAATATTACAATTTCCTTTCACACTATCACACTTCAAATAAAATGAAAATTATAAGTAGTAAGAGCAAAACCGCTTTAGAACTAAATGATTTTTTTGTTGTTTTGTTATTTTCTTTATTTGCTATGGTACTACACAAGCCTGACAAAGCGAACAAACTTATCGCTTTGAAAAATGAGAAAGTGTTATGGAATGTCAAATGCATTTCCGTATTACTTGTTGTTTTCATAACACATTGCATTCACACTATCCCACTTGCACTTTTGAAATGTCTTAATACAAAATATTATAGAGTGAAAAAGCCTTAATTTGGAATGGTTTATCACCATAAAAACAATATACATCCATACATACTATGTACATATTTACGCAAGTTTAAAAAAATAATGTTTAAATTTGTTTATTTTACAATGAACATGTATACAATTGTGAGTTTTTCGCCGCTTCTAGTTACTTTGTCAAACATTGTTTATATTTGTTTGTGGTATAGTATGATAAGAAATACAGTGAACTCGCGAACTCGCGAACTCGCGAACTTCACGTTTTTAAATTTGTTAATGTTTTTGATAGTGAAAAACTGAGAAAAAAAAGCACACTGCTTACTGCCAGATATTAACTTCTACCAAATCAAAATCAAAAAATATATTAAATACTTGAAATTTTTTGTTATATTTACATGCACATGCACATATGTATTTACCAAAAAAAAACAAAAGCAATTCAAACAAATCAGATGTTTAAAATTATACATGTGCATATTAAATGTTTACATGTTTTCTTCTAAATGAATGGAGTTAAATTCTTTCTGTAATTCCTGCCAACTGAATCAAAATTTTAAAAATAAATAAAGAAAATAATAAAAATAAAATTAATTAATTCAACAAAGTACAAATTAAAAATACAACTCAATTCCCTTCAATTCATATATTTTTACACCAAATATTTTAAAACCTGTTAGACTTTCTTCACGTTTTCCATGTATAAATAAGTGTTTACGATTCGCCAATTCTCTGTGAGTGTGCTGATAAGGACAGACTGATTTTGACAATGTAAGTAGACATTTTTTAAAGCGAATTGAGACGAGTCTACCTTGCATAAATATATCTTGCTTCATTTATGTAAAAGTGAGTTGAGTGTTCGAAAATGTTTTATTCATAGTAATATCACAATCAAGGTGAATAAAACTAGGTGGCGTTACTAGAACAGGTGAGCGGAACTGCCGATGCTTTTTTGGTAACCGCTACCGCCGTTTTTTTGGCTTAAAATTAATTATTGATTTTCTGTAATTAAGTTTTCGTTGGACTATTTTTTCAAAAAAACTTTTAGTGTGTTGTATGTTGAAGTGTGTTTGATGTAAATTTTGTTTTTATTAAATAATTATACAAACATATACAACTCTTTTTTTAAGGTTTTAAACAACTTCTGTCTAATTTACCCAATTTAGATTTATATACATATATGTATATAATTAATCTTAATCATGTTTTCTTTAATATTAAGAGAAAAATAAATTTAAATTCATTTTCAATAATGACTTGGTTTTTTAATTACTGTAATTATTTGTATACAAATATATAAATATTTCTTTTGAAATATTTTTTTAGACGCATGCCAAATTTTGGTGTTGTTTATACATGAGTCTGATTTTTAAAAACATATTGTTTGAAAATAAACAATTTCAGCAAGAAATATGTGTGTTTGCTGGCGATGGCTGAAGTAGTCTGGATTTCGATTACAAATCAAAACAGTCCTGGGTTCGAACCCAGTTTCAGGCAAATTCATAAAAACATCTCGCATTTTAGTGCATTAGTGTGTCTTTGTGTCAGTTTTTGTCGGTAGGTTTCAGTGACGAAGGCATAGTCATTGGTTACTGAACAGTACCGGGTTCACATAAGAGCTGAGCATCCTCCTTCCTCGGCATTGATAGCACCGGCGAAATAAAATAATTGCTACAAATGGCTACTAAAACGAAACTTAAAAATTTATAACGCCTCCTTGACATCAGAGGCGCTGCTATAAAACAAAGAACGTGCAAAAGTAGAATTGTAAGATAGTAAGGCTTCACTTTCTGTCATTTTCCTAACTATCTCTTTCCTCTAGTTCCAACACAATGCATCCCTTTTTTAAAAGGAGTCATCTCCTGAGTGTTTGTCTAAGATAAAAAAAAATTATACAAATTTTATTTTTTCTTACAAGTGTACCTGCTTTAATAACAAAATCGATATGATTCTAAAGACCAAGAATTTTTCAACAGGTATTTAGACAACATATAATCATAAATGTTATGCCAGTTGAGTGCGAAGGCCGATCTCATTGTGTCGTCCGATAGGCAATTCGTGGCGTAATCTACCAGACACCCTTGTCCCCGGTGTCAAACCACCACGTTGCCCGGGGTGTATTCCGCTGACGGAGCAATCCGACAGTTCCGCGAGACCGCCAAGTGTCGAAGCCGCCCTCTCCCTGGAGAGGTCCGAAAATACATATTAATTTTGAATAATTTTTGTAAAATATAAACTTTTTTTGTAAAAAAAACAAAATATATTTCACGGCTGGAATTCAAATAATAAAAATCGTCGTATTAAAGTATTTTCGCCCTCAAACCTATTGCAATGCCGTGCGTAAATAAGGCCTGCACTGCTAAACATTCGTTCGCTCGGAACACTCGATGGTTGTGTCACTAAATATTGCCTGGTTTCGGTATTATATATCTCGTATTTCTCCTTATTTGCTTTCCACCATGTCATGGGGTCGTTAATTTTTCGAATTAAAGGATCAGTAACTGGTTTGAAATTAAACTGATAAATGTTCGGCTGTGGCAATCAGGTGCTAAGTTGTCAGTTAGCCATCGGAATGTCATGGACGCAAAGGGGAAATGTGAAATATCAGATTGACTATTCGACGAATGATATTTCGACGAATATTAAAAATTCCTATTCGTACCATCTCTAGTACATACATATACACACATTATTATGTACACAGGAAGAAAAAGCTCGTACTAAATTTAAGTTTTTTCTTATTAGTACGAGCCGTACTTAAAAATCGCAATACGAAAAGTAAGCATATCTACTTAAATCAAGTCCAAAATGAGATTACTTGAGAGATTAAATCCTGAAAATTTTTGAAGAGTACAAAATTTTTAAATCTAGAAAAAAATCAAAAATTCAGTACGGAACTCTATTTTGTATTTATGAAATTCTCAAACATTTTTAAAAAATTTTCTTGAAAGTCTACTGCTGAGTTAGTAATAGCACCACCGAAATGTATATGTAGGATAGCTTAATTTTACAATATATGTTTAAAACATTTAATAACGCATTTGAATCCAATACACAAGTTAGAATTTCTTGAATCAAGCACAATTTTAAACTTGATTACTTCTCGATTTTTCTTAAATCAATCTCGTTTTCGGCTTATTTCAAGTAACGATTCGGAATTAGATATGGCTAAAAGTAAATATTTAGCGCTTGCAGAATCCTTACTTAAATGAAGTATTGTGTACCTGATTTAAGAAAATCCGTACTTACCGTATTTCTGACACAACTTCGAATTGATTTAAGTACCGATGGATTGATTTTTTTGGGTGTACTCTTTATAAATACTTAAAACTTTTTAAAAGCCAACATTCTTGTTTAGTCGAACTTTAATGAAGAGTGAATAAAAATGGAAAGCAATAGTGTGTCTCTTGCAATTTTTTTAATTTTTATTGCAAAATTACAGAACACAAAATGCAATGACAATATTTTTGTATCAAGTAAAGAAAATATTTATTATATAGAAAATGAACAAAAGGTGGGACGAATTTAAATTCCAATATTAGATGAATTTTTGGAAAATTTTAATTTTAAATATTTCAGTTCACATGGTATGATGCACTGGCGAAATGTGGCAGCATGAACATGAGCTTGCTTACGATTGATACTGCAGGTAAATCTCAAGAGGTCAGAGATTTATTGTCCAATACATTTGGCAAAAGAGTTCCATTGTGGATTGGTGGCTGTGTTAACAACGTGAATCCCATACAATTTGTTTGGATTTCAACGGGCAAAAAATTTCTTTATACCAATTGGGCTAAAGCACAACCAGATTTTGCTGGCAATAATGAATATTGTGCTCAGACTGGCTGGACTGATTCAATGGAATGGAATGATCATGTCTGTTCTAATCAATTTGGTTTTATGTGTGAATACAGTCGCTTATATAATTGTGAGAAACAATTGGAAAGGAAAGTGCAAGATGAAACGAGAAAACGTCAGCAAGTTGAACTGAAACAGATGGTGGGAGAAATTTTACAAGCTCACAAGAATATTGATGAAGTAAAACGTTTCGTGACATAGTTTTTAATCTCAGTAATTAATAAGTGAAATTAAAATAGTGAAACAATTATTAAAGTGTAAACATATTTAACAATAAAGTTTAAAAGTTCCTCTGCAAAATTCATACATGCTGTATAAAAGCTAAAAAAAATTGCTTCACTAAATGTCGGCCTGCATTTATACGGGTCTTTTTTAATTATGCGCTTCCTATCTTTAAATTTAAATGAAACAAACGAGAGTTTTTATTCGTTTGAAAGATCTATTGATGCGTATAATATAACATCGTTCAAATGTCCGCACAGCTTCTCTCGGTGGAGCGTATTCGAAATCTGAAATTTTCTGATGAGCTACGATGCTAATGCCAAGCGAGCGCACCATTTGGGGAAGCAATCAAGGATCAAAGTGAGTTACTTTTTGATTTTATCCTTGACACAAACCTCCATATATGTAACAGGGGTAGCACAGAAAGATTGGTCTTCCCAGGGTCGTGTGGGTGGAATGGGTGGGCAGAAGTTCTTGATTTAACACTGACATCTTTACCTCTGTTCAATGTTACCGACAACAACTGACACGCGAAAGCACATCAGAAAAAATGCGACATAGTTTTACGATTTAGTCTGAAACTGGGGTCCTACCCTATGGATGCCTTGTCTGGTGGGGGCCGTCGGCAGGGCCTACAATCTGACCAGACTGTGTAAGTTACAACTATTTGCGTATGTTGGGGTTACCAGCGCATGCAGAATGTGCCCCGCGTCTGGGCATAACAGCATTCTCCGACCCCTTCCAAGCTTCATTACGGACTTCCCGTTGGCTATCTCCACTGGGAGACTTGTCTTTGGAATATGGAGTGGTGGCGGGTGTTTTCTCCGATGATCTGATGGGTATTGCTGATTCTAAGAAGCCAGCGCGTGGAGGGTACTGTTGCTGTCCTCCGGAATTTTTGTACCACTTCCCTTGTGTGGGTTCCGGGACATAGGAACATCAGGGGTAATGAGATGGCTGATGATCTGGTGGGATTGTGTTCGGCCTGTTTGCCATCTGCTGCTATTATTTCTGAGGGACAGATGGAGGAATTTTTCAGGGGGAAGGCTCAGGAGAGGTGACGGTCTATCTCCCGCTACGCCATAGCAAGTATGATTTACGTAGTACTGGGAAACTCCTGAGCTTTTACCGATTGTCCATTAGTAGATCCCGCAGGGGTTTTCTGGAATCTTGAATTTCGGAACCTACGGGTGTCTGAGCGACCCCGCGGTACCCAGCTTAAGGTGCAGCATTACCTTGTTCCTCCCTGAGGTTCGAAAATGACAGAAGAGGTGACTCTTCGAAATCTCACTAGAGATTGATGAAGGACTGGTTAATACCAGTTTGATTCGAATCTAGCACTACGGGACCAGCTTGGCCCCACACTCCCAACAAGTACAGGTACAATGTACAGGTACATAAGTACGGGTTTAAAGACTGATGTATTCCTTGTGAGTACTTCGTGTCTACCCCGAAAGTTGGATAGTGTGTGCTGGTATTGGGTAAGGAATCGTAGTGGCTGTGGTTGTAACCCAAAGTTACGCGGGGAGTGGAGTTTTTGGTCTAATCGTAAATATGTGTGGAGTGACGCATATTAATGATATGACTTTTACTCTACTAGGTGCTGTTGCCATTCGACAGTAGTCACCGGAATGTATTTCGAACCAACAGTATTACTGTTAAATGGGTCTTGACATAAAAACATTCTGATGTGACAAGAGTCATGACAGCTCGAACACCTCAACAAGGTGCATTATATAATTCAGGGATAACTATACATGATTTGTTACCCAACTCTGGAAGTAGGTGGCCTACGGGCTCATTTGCTTATCAGTGCTCTGGGGGCGCTAGTGAATCGTTTCAAAAATTTACTCGGTGTTGAGACCACCGTCTGATAAGGCCCTATGGGCAGATGCAGACGTTAATCTTGAACACCATTGTGAAGTACGTGAACGGTACAGGATGGCTGTGACGTTCTCTGGCTTCTACGGGGCTAAGGTAGCAAAACGGAACCTACGGTGGTACTTGACTCGACTACCCTCTAACCTAACCTAACCTACTTATGTTTGAGAATTTCATTTAGTATCTTCTGTGAAAAACCAGTTCTTATCAAAACACTCTTTCTAAATCGCATTATCAAGGAATCATTTTGCTAAAATGTTTCAGTTTTTACTTATTAATTTATTTACAACATCTGACTACAAATCCAAAATTCTTATGTTCAAAATTCAACTAATCAATGGAAAATTAAAAATTCAAGTTTTGTGTGCAGTATTCAACTATTAATTCTCAATTGATTAGTTGAATTTTGAACATAAGAATCTTGGAAATAATCAGAAATTAAGAAAAATCCACTAATGAGGTAACTAAGCATTAGCGAAATATTACCACATGGATAGCTTTCCCCCTCAATTATTCAGTTTATCTTTAAAGAAATCCTTTATGAGAATATTTTATATTTTTTTAAATTAAGTATTACAATATAATTAAAATTAAAAAATACTTTTCTTCAGTCCTTGTAGTAGATAGACTGTTCAGTGGTAATTGAACCCAGACTAGCTCACTATTCACTGGTAACTGGCGCATCCCAATACACTTTATGGTAAGATCAAGGTTTACGAATTACATCGTGATGTCACTTTTGTCGTAGCAAATCATTGCGTTGTAATGTGTTCATCTTAGTATATTGGGACAAATATTAAAGATTTAAAGTACTATCCATGAGATCGGTAGTAAAAATTATGACAACAACCAATTCATTTAATTACAAACAAAGTATATGTATTCAATTATATGCACGTTCAATTAGTGTTTGAATATTATTTCTCTCCGCACTGTCAAAAGAAGTCCAACGGTGACGGCCAATTAACATCGTCACGACGTGAGATAACACGGTCATAGAATTTCTCGGGAAAAAGAGCAATTGGACGAATTGGGCGAGTATGCACAGGTGTCTTCACATTTCTCGGTTTGCTGAAATTTGCGCACAATTGTCCCGATTGTGGACACATTTTGGCTATTATGCAGACCAAAAAAATAACGAAATGCAATCTTAACGTGCTGCTTAACTGTGTCCATGTGTGAATTTGTTAAACATTGAAACAAAGAAATGTCAAATTAAGTTGGGCAAAAAAACTTGACGTTAAGGTGTGACTCACAATTTTTTTTTCAAGACAATACAAACTCTACGAAGCTCTTAAAGCTTGTCTGTAGAAAGGGTCTAAGCGGGAATCGAACCCGCACCTCCATATTTATAAGACTAATGCTCATGCACTAGACTACGGAGGCACCCAATTAACATCGTGCATTATATGTGCGAAACATTTCGCAGCAATCGATTGTATGGAAGGAAGCACATGAAGTTTGATTTATTATTTGTGTGGGAAAGGCTTCGTTTAATAACATTATCGCAATATCATGCCAAGAGAACAATTTGTGAACAAAGTTTCGAAGTAATCGATTAGACGGCAGTACATGTAATATGAATTTACCACATGTATTAACGCAAGCTTCGCAATATTCTCGTAATAAAACCGCCAGCCAAAAGCAAGTGTCAGACTGAAAGTAGCTTAAAATTGTAAGTATTCTAATTAATACAATAAAAGTATGCATACTTTTCCCTGACAAGTATTGTTTACAATAAACAATCAATTCTCTTATCGTAGTCAGTCTTATACGAGTATATGTATATGCCTTTCTGGGTAATAAAATAAACCACACATTTCATTTAAACTTTTTGTTAGTTATTTATTATAATATTCTGATATTCATAATTCTTATCATCTACACATTCACATCCCCGTGGTTTAAACTCACAAATGAAACCAATTTTTTTGTACAGTTATTATCGTTCCACCGCATGGTGACATGAAACCAATTTGCAAACAAAACTCTTCACTATAATAGAGATCGGAATTTCCAATATGCCAAAATGCATGTGTGAACTCCTCGCCTGTTGCAACCCAATCCAACTGACGTATGATACCAACAGCATAGCCGCCAACCCAAGGAATACAGTTTTTTCCTTCGCAAGATAAAAAAGCGATTTGAGATATGTACTCGTACTTTAAAATTAAGTTATAAAAAGAACCGAAAGCATACCAAATGAAGTAGTCACTAATTTATTAATATCCTCTGCCTTATTTTTGGAATCAATTGGGAGCAAAGACATATTCAATCGCGCACATTTGATTAAGGATTCAAACCAGTCATACTGAATTTTGATGGAGTGTTTACTTTAGTTTTACTTTAAGCGAAATATTGTAATTTACTGACCTTGTATTCACTTTCTATGTAATAAACTTTTCTATTTTGTGAGGTATATATTATTTCTGATGTTATGGAACATACTCGTTCCAATGATATGAGAAACAAAATTGCTTCAGAAATGCTCGGAATGATCATTTTTATTTCAGCTTTAATTTCAGCGCCATAAAAATACAACCCAAGTTACAAGCAGTTACGAAAATCAAAACCGAATATAAAGAGGTTGCGATTCCATGTGAAATAAGGAGTAGAAAGAACGAATCATCTCATTTAATTGTGTGATTCTTGCAATTGAATCCGTTCATTCGGGAACTACACAGCTCTATTATTTATTCTCCAGATGTTATTTATGTACATATATAACCCGAAAGAAAATTAAAACAAAAAAAAAATATAAGCGAAAAAAAATTTTTATCATGAATTTGTGAAATGTTAAATATGTGGTAAGCTATGTATACACGATTGTCAGATTTTACAATATTGGAGGATATGGCAATATGGTGGCAATGCATTCACAATGGAAAATTGTCAACGAAATGTAAAATGTCTGTACAGACTATTGTAAGAAAACTGTATAATTTCATTGTCACATAATAAATTTATCTGTCAACAAAAATTGTCTGTTCACACGGTTGTCAGATTATTGTATGGCAAAAAATGTTTAACATTGTAGGTGTGTTTTTTATACTATAAATTGGGTCCGCGCGGGCGCCCAATCTTACCAGAAAGCGTTTTCTTTCACAAAAATTGGGTAAATGGGAGACGTTTTGAGTAATATTCTTGTTCTTCATGCACGAAACCGCCCGTACTTTTTCTTCGGGGTAGTTTGGGCGAGAAGAACAAGTAATCAGCTGGTTTATAAGTAAACAATAATGAAGTAAAATTGAAAGTTTCCCAACAATGCAATGAACAAATAATAGTTAATTATATTTCATGATTTAGTTAAGAACTATTTGGGGTTTCTTTAATTAACATGTATAAGCCAAATTATTGTGTTTTTATGGATGTATGCATGTGTGTAGCTTTGTAATTGTACATGGTCATATACATTAGGTCTATACCAAGTGCATAACAAAATTGCCCGAACTTGCAGAAATTTATTTATTTGTATATGATTCTAATTTTAAAATTGTGCTTTCCCCGAAAAATTAAGTGAATGTATTATTACATACTTTATGGTATTCTCATAAAGTATTTTTTTATATAAAAGCAAACTCAAAAATTTAGGCGGAAAGCATATCCATATAGTACTATTTCGCCAATGCTTACTTAGCTCATCAGTGGATTTTATCAAATTTCTTAGATTCAAGATTCTTATGTTCAAAATTAAACTAATCAATCGAGAATTAAAGTTGAATACCGAAAAAAATCCAAAAATCTATAAACAAAAACATAACAACCTATGAGTATTAGGGTGGGGCGATTTGAAAATCTTAATGGGCGCTTCGCGTTTCTGATTCTTGGGATTGTACTAAGCAAAAAAGTCTACTAGAACATACGTCTACGGTAATTTTAATTTATTATGATATATTGGTATTACTCAATTATGTATGGAACAAAATATCGGCCAAATGGGCGCCGCGACCACGGCAACAGTGGATGATCAATTTTCGAAGAAAATCATCTTCAGTGATGAGGCACATTTTCACCTCAGTGGATTCGTCAATAAACAGAATTGCCGCATTTGGGCGAATGAGAATCCAAGAGTGATTGTCGAAAAACCAATGCACCCACAAAGAGTGACTGTTTGGTGCGGTTTATGGGCTGGCGGCATCATCGGGCCGTATTTTTTCCAAAATGAGGCCGGTCAGGCAGTTACTGTGAATGGTGTTCGCTCTCGTGAGATGATAACGAACTTTTTATGGCCCGAATTGGAAGATATGGATGTGGACGATATGTGGTTTCAGCAGGACGGTGCCACTTGCCACACAGCTAACGAAACAATGGCTCTTTTGCGCAACAAATTCAATGGCCGTGTTATCTCACGTAATGGCGATGTCAATTGGCCGCCAAGATCATGTGATTTGACACCGTTGGACTTTTTTCTTTGGGGTTATTTGAAAGAAAAGGTGTACGTCGATAAGCCAGCAACAATTCAAGAGCTAAAGGATGAGATAATTCGGCACATTAACGGCATAGAACCTCCATTATGCCTCAGGGTCATCGAAAATTTGGACCATCGGATGGAGGTGTGCCGCCGTGGTCGCGGCGCCCATTTGGCCGATATTTTGTTCCATACATAATTGAGTAATACCAATATATCATAATAAAATAAAATTACAATAATTTCCTAAATAGTTTGTGTTTTATTCAAAATCAACATCGGCCCTTGAAATTTAACCACCCTTTACATTTTAATGAAATGAATTGTCTTTTTTAATTTGGTTTCTGTAAATCTGAAAAAAAAATAATTTTAATAAAACATACCTACATATCGATTGTCTCATGTAGAAAGGCCCTAACTCGTAGTTTTTTTTAAATAAATTTTTTTAGTGATTTCGATAAAAGAACTCAAAATAATATTTTACAAAACAGAAAATTTTGCGACGGATGACGAACGAAAAACGAAACCATAATAACAAAATCCTAATGTTGTGTTTATTTTTCATGTCCCCTATTTACTAAGTGTTAGGTGACTTAAAAAGTAAATCAAAACATATTTGCAATTAAAAAGTCATAATCTGATATACATGTAATCTATACTACACACAACTCACTGAAAAAATTGCAATGAAAGAGTCACAACTCAAAATATCTCCTTATTTTCAAAATAATAGCACAAAATTTAAAAAAATCAATTTAACTTTCTTTAAAGATAATGATCTTTACTGTGGAACACAATTTGATTATAAAATTGCAATCATGTTTCTAAAAATAGTTTTGTGCCTCTCCTAAAAACTTTATGAATTTTGAGTTGTCACTGTTTATGATTTAGTGTGCGATATACATACATATATACATAACTATAGGCAACAAATAAGATAGAAATATTGTTCAGGAAAAATGTAATAGTTATAATATTACAAGATAAGGATACTATATAAATTGGGAGTTATATTGCGCATGAATTTGGTTATATATATTCAGAATCTAGATCACTTTAATTGCGAGAAATGTGCAACAAGCTTATCTTATCTAAATTTATCCAAAAGTGTTCAAGATAACAAATTTTGTTCAATTTTGAGAGAAAATTAGAGAGTAAAATTCTTAATTTTCTGTGCAAAGTTGCACGAATTTTTTCTTTGGGTAAGTTCGGTTTAGAATTAAATTATCAGCTGTTTTTTATTTATTTCATTTAATTAAATTAATCAGAAAATTTCCAAAGAAACGGCAAAAGTTTTTATTTAAAAATTTAAAAAAGAAGAAGATTCTTCAAATAAATTCGAAGTTGTAAGTACTTATATTTGTGCATATTTATCACTTCATTTAATAAAAAAAGGCTTTTACTTTTTTCAATTTATTCTCGTCCACATTTTATAGCCGTTGCCAACCATTAAAATATTTTGCTTTTCAAAGCCTTTGAAGCGTCTAAAATCACTAAAATAAAATTTATTTCGGCACTTTTGTTATGCACATGGAACAGACATATTTTATGGCAAATTTTATTGTTTTTGCGTTTTCTTACTTTTGTACATTTTTGTCTCTTAGTCCCCGTCCATATTGTGAAACATTTGCTCCAAAAGTTTTGAGTTTGTAGACGAGAAGGTGAAGAGGAGTGGAAGTATGTACGCTGTTTCTTGTACATGCAGCTTTTGTTGAATTTCTTATTTGCATCTTTTGAGATGAGGTGTATTTGACGTTTCATTTTATTTCTTTTCGTTTGGTATACTGTTAACTTCTATCATAATAATAGCTACCCTGTTTTATTGTTAATTTTTTGTGAAATATAATCAAAAATTTAAAAAAAAATATAAAATTATATAAAAATTATTATATAATTTTTCTTCTTAGCGTTCATTTTGCTTCAAATTATACCTTGTGCTTCAAATGTGTATCCAAAAAAAAATATTCACACCTTCTATCACAGGGTAGTTATTTTATATTTACATTCGGTATTGAGAAATGTCAAAAAAAATTAAAGAAAGAAGATAGAAGGGAGGAATAAAAAATACTAAACATGAAGCAAAAGTTTCATGTATGGACACTGCTGAAGCTTCAAAAGAGAATTCAAAAAAGTTTTGCAGCAAATGTTTCACAATATGGATGGGGACTTATTGAGATAAATTATAGTTTACTCTCATTTTACCGAACTTTACCAGAAAAGTAAAAAAACACAACTTGTATCTAAATATTAATGAGCAGCGTTGCACTAAATTAAGCACATGTGACAGTAACAACTGACTGTGAAATGTGAAATTGTGACAATATTATTGTCATACAATGCATGGACAATACATTTTCTGACAATGTTGCCACACAAAAATTGTGAGTTTACACGATTGTTGAACATTTCATTACAATTTTTCTGTCAATATTTTACTATATGACAATCGTGTGTACATACGTTAACAGATAAAAAAAAATATTTGCGTAAGAAAGGTATCGAAAATCAGTGTGGAAAATTATTTTAATATAAAATTATTATAAACTGATTATATGGAATATTATTTTATTATTTTTGGTATTGTTTCCGATTAAAACCTTATTAGTGCTTTCGAAATTATTCTATATAAAATTCCATGGGGTTAGTTATAGACCATTTAAAAAGTATTTTAGTATTGTTCCCGATATACGCTTTGCAATAATAAACGTGCTTAGATATTCCGATTTTCTGCAATGGTTATTTTTTCTTTTGCACATTTTTTGTATCGCTTTATTATTTCTTTACAATAATAATTTGAGGAATACCTTCCACTATTTTAAACAATAGAATAATACCGCAATCATACTCGTATTCTCTCCTTCACACTCATAATTTGATTCTGTGCACCATAAATATTCCATGTGATGTATAATGATTTTTTTATCGTTTCAAAATTACCAAAAATTTGCATAAAAGAAATATAAAATTACTGTTGTTTGGTTCCTTTTTTGAAACAATTTTAAAATTTACATTAAATTGAGCAATAAAATGCACAAGGACACAAAAAAAAAACTTCTAACTAGAAAAATAGTAAGAACTGAAGCAATTGGGAAGTGTTAATGTGTAAATATCATAAACACTCACTCGCCATTTTAGATGCTCATAGATTTATAACTATTGAAAATGTTTAGAATATTAGATGAGACAGTAAACGTTAAAAAAAACTAAATTGAAAAATTATTAAAATTTTTAGAATATATTTTTAAAGGAATTTGAAATCACATTGTACATAAATCTTTCAATGTATCTTGTAGCTTTTTAGAGGGTGTTTTGTAGCCCTGTAGAATTTAAGTCAACCTAAAGAAGGAAGAAAAGCAGTGTTATGTATTCGAAGAATTTTTTGCAAAATATTTCAAACAGTTTATGACCGGCTCACTTCGTTCATTTATCTCAATAGTTCAATTGAGCTAGCTCCTTCAAGATCTACACAACTCTAAGGTGCAAGTTTCTAGTTTCTATTTTATATCAAATTTGAGACAGCCTTTATATTTATTTATAAGTACATACATACTTATGTATTATGGAATATAATGTGATTTATTACCATAATTTCAAGTTGAAAAACGTGCTAGATTTTCATTAAAAACATTTTTTATTTTTTAGTGGAAATTTTAAACGTTTCTTTGCTATCAATTTCTAAGAGAATATCAACCCTCAGCCTCTTCTTGCAATTTCGGATATGTACATATGTACATACTTATGTACTTTCTGCAAATATTTATTTGAAAAAGCCAATTGATTTACTTTGATTCTACATTTTAAATTGGTGCGATTATATTACGTTCATACATATGTATGTATGTACGTTTATGGCGGTGTATGTGATTGTTAGTAACTTTGAGGGTTACATGTAATTTTTTACTTTTCGAAAAGGTCTTCCAAACCAATTTTCCAATATAATTCCCTTAGATTAGACATGCATATGCAAAACAACAAAAAAATAACGAAAATAGCGGGATTTTTTCAGTATCAGTTACATAGTACGTTCAGAAGTTTTCATAAAAATACGACAATTCTTTTTGCATTCAATGCCATGCAAGCGAAGTTTAGAGGAAAACAAAGCATTCCTAATATTGGCAATTGGAAAATCTACGTTTTTGTTTTTTGGAAAGGGGAGATTCACTGAGTTATTATTTTTCTTTTGTGATTTATATATACATACATACATATATTTAAAAAGGAAAAAATTTATTATAGGCGTAGTATATACATACATACACACACATCCATACATACATATGTATGTATGTCAATTGCAATTGAAAATGAAGTGTTTGGAAAACTGAAATGTGCACAGTTAATCATCGAGTCGACTAGTTGCACGTAAAAGTGTATATTAAACCGCAATAAAATTTTGTCACAACAAACAGCAGGAGCGGGGTTAATCGCTTTTTAGTTAGAAAAAAGTGTTTATAGGGTAAGTCAATGTTTTCAAGATGAACGTGAGAACCTGCTGCGTACTAAAGAACGGCAAAGTCTGATTGGAAAAAAATCGTACGCAAAAACATACGAAAAAAGTGCATTTGTATTCCAACAATGAAAAAAATCGAATCACACATATCGCTGCTGCATTTCAATCATTCCAATCATTCGGTTGTTGTTGGTTCTGTGATTTTAATAATGTGTCGGATCATTGCAGAGATTTCGCGTGTGTGTGAAGAATAAAATATCTAAAATAAAATAAATAGATACACATTTTAATTTTTCATATTTTATTCAATTTATTTTTATTTATATTTATAAAACGGCTGAAAGTCGCGCATATATTTCCAATTGCGCAACGGCAATTTTAAGCGTTTTCATAAAGACCAGTGTTCCCAACTTGGCGCTTTTCGGGTATTTTTGACGCTTTTTTGGTTTCATTGCCTTTTTAGTTTTTCCAAATACCCTTTTTTTAAAAGGCATATTTTTAGACGCTTTTGCTGCTTTTTATTACATCCATGTGTGATTGTGCGTTTTGCAATTTAAGTACTGTTGGAAATATAATTTGAGCATTAACACTTTGCTTATTCAACATGTATATTCACATAGTTGGCTTTGAAATATTTTTTATGTTGTGTCACTTTGTAGAAAAATTTTATATATAGTTTAAAAGAATTTGTCATCAATAAAAGTCATACATGTACATTGTGTTTTGTACATTGCTTTTTATATAAGAACTTTGTGGAATTACTAGAAAGGGTTTGCATCACCACAACTACATTTCAATAGGTTATGGGCCCAGACATACGATTTGGAAGTTGTTGAATTTTTATTGCAAGATTTAAAAAGAAAAAATGGCATCGTCGTCATTATATCAGATAGAAAAGCTAGATGAAAGGAATTACGAAACATGGAGTATTCATATGAGAAGTATCCTTATTCATTCTGGTTTTTGGAAGTATGCAAGTGGCGAAGAAGAAGCAGATTCAACCTGGAGTCGTGATAAAATTTTGGAGTGGAAGAGTAATGATGAAAAAACGCTCGCAACAATTTTATTAAGTGTTAAGTCTAACCAGTTGAACCATATTAAAAACATTAACAAATCTAAAGATGCCTGGATTAAACTTAAGGAAGTTTACAAGCCGAGTGGTCCGATGCAAAAGGTTAGCTTATATAAAAAGATGTTAAGTTTGAACATGAAAGACAGCAAAGATATGGCCGAATATTTAAACAGTTTTTGTGAAATTACGGAGAAATTAGCCGATGTTGGAATTAGTATTCAAGAAGAATTATTGGTAGTCATTTTATTGTCAAGTCTTCCGAGAGAGTTTGAAAACTTCGTTATTGCCATAGAAACGAGGGATTCTCTACCAGCGTTAGGAATGCTAAAGGTTAAACTTCTTGAAGAGTATGAACGTCGAAATCAACAAAACAAATCATCTACGATTGAACAAGCTTTTGGTGCAGCCAAAAGAGAAACAGGTTACAAGAAAGGTAATAATAATTTGAATGTTAAAAAGGGAAATTGCTTCATATGTGGTAAGAAAGGGCATTATGCAAATAGGTGCAACGAAAAACGTAATCAAGAAAAAACTTACTCTTTGATTGCAATGGCGAATTCTGAAAAAAGAGATACACAAACATCGACATGGTACATTGATAGCGGTGCTACAAGTCACATGTGTGCAAATCGAAATTTATTTTGTAAATTAGACAGATGCAGTGATAATATAATGTTGGCAAATAGAAAATCAATTGCTGCTGAAGGAATAGGAACAGTCAATCTGTTTATAAATAATAATAAAATTGTACTAAAAGATGTTTTATATTCCTCAGATCTGAATGGAAATTTTTTATCTGTCAATAAGGTCGTACAGTATGGTGGCAAAATCAAATTTAATAATAAGGGTGCAATATTTACTGATGCTTACGGTGAAATAGTTTTAAAAGCCCGTAAAGAAGAAAATTTGTTCCAATTTAAAATAAAAATACCGAACGAGAAATTATGTGTTTTACAATCCATTAATGAAACTTGGCATCGTCGATATGGACATTTGAACTATGAAAGCCTGTTTGAGTTGTCGAAGAAAAATATGGTGAATGGTATAAATTTGACGCAGAAACATCAAGATCCGTGCGAAATATGTATGGTTAGCAAAATTCATGCTATAAAATTCCCGAAGAAATCTGAAAGTAAATCTGGTGAGTTGTTAGATTTAATACACTCGGATGTTTGTGGTCCTATGAAAATAGATTCAGTTGGAGGTTCAAAGTATTTCCTCACATTCATAGATGACAAGTCAAGAAAAGTTTTTGTTTATTTTTTAAAATACAAAAGCGAGGTATTTGAAAAATTTAAAAATTTCAAAGAATTAGTAGAACGTCATACAAATCGTAAAATAAAATGTATTCGTAGTGATAATGGAGGAGAATATATTAATAAAGATTTTAATAATTATTTGGAGCAATGCGGAATTCAACGTCAGTTAACGGTACCTTATACGCCGCAACAGAATGGGGTAGCGGAAAGGTTTAATAGAACAATAGTAGAAATGGCTCGTTGTATGTTAGTCGATGCTGGTTTAAAACAAGATTTATGGGCTGAAGCTGTAGCAACAGCAGTTTATTTACGTAATAGATCTCCATCAAAAAGTCTCGATGGAAAAACGCCTTATGAAATATGGACGGGTCGTAAGCCATGTGTAAATCATTTTAAAATTTTTGGTACAAATGCAGTAGTTTTGAATAAAAGAAGAGGAAAATTTGAATCAAAAGGTGCAAATATGATGATGGTTGGTTATTCTAGAGTATCAAAAGCATATCGCTTATATGATAAGAAAACACGAGAAGTTATTGAAAGACGCAATGTTTTATTTAATGAATATAAATTACCCTGTAAAGAAATTAATGATAAGAAGATTTAGAGTATAGCATTGTAAGATCAGTAAATAGCGATATTTCACTTGATGAGGTTGTAGAAACAAATGAAAAAGGTAAACGTGGGCCAGGTAGACCTAAAATTTTTAGTAATGGTACTTTTAAAAGTAAGTGGGTATACACTTTAAAGAAAAATAGTGAAGGTGAAATTGAAAGGTTTAAGGCAAGGTTGGTCGCCAAAGGCTGTAGTCAAAAATACGGCATAAATTACGAAGAAACTTTTTCCCCTGTTATAAGATACGAAACGATAAGAATGATTTTGGCATTAGCAGTTGAGCACAAAATGCATTTGCACCAAATAGATGTAACTTCAGCATACCTGAATGGAGATTTATATGATGAAATTTACATGCAACAGCCTCAAGGTTTTGAAAACAAAAGGTATCCAAATAAAGTGTTACGTCTGCACAAATCTCTTTATGGTCTTAAGCAATCCGGGAGAGCATGGAATTTTAAATTAAATGAAGTTTTATGTAAGATGGGATTTGAAAGTTGCAAAAATGAACCGTGTTTATATAAAAAAATACAAGACAAAGAATTGATTGTAGTCGCAGTTTACGTCGACGATATAATAGTTGGATGTAAAAATAAAGCAGAAATATTAAAATTCAAGTCTCAAATTAGTAAGAAATTTGAAGTATCAGATAAAGGTTTATTGGAACATTTTTTGGGGATGAAAGTTGAACGTAACGGTGAAACTGGAGATATAAATATCTGTCAGGAAAATTATATTAAAGATTTGTTACAACAATACAATATGGAAAATTGTAAAACATCATCAGTTCCACTAGAACCAAATTTTCAAACAAAATGCAATGAAAAATGTGAAGAGGTTGATAGCACATTATATCAATCACTTATTGGCTCTTTATTATATTTATCTTTAACGACAAGGCCAGATATATTATATTCTGTAAATAAATTAGCACAAAGAAATACTAATCCACATGTAGAACATTTTAAAGCGGCAAAACAAGTTCTTAGATATTTGAAAGGAACTCAAAATCTTAAATTAAAATTTTGCAAAAGTAATCAAGAGTTAATCGGTTATGCTGATGCAGACTGGGGTGGATGTAAAACTGACAGAAAGTCACATAATGGATACATATTTTATCTTGGAAATTGTGCAATATCTTGGGAGTCGAAAAAACAATCCACAACAGCATTAAGCAGTACAGAAGCTGAATATATGTCTATATCAAATGCAGCAAAGGAAGCAGTATACTTAAGAAGATTACTACAAGAACTTGGTTTCATAAATGAAGAAAGTATTAAATTAAACGTCGATAATCAAGGAGCTTTAAAATTAGCAACAAATCCAGTATTTCATAATCGCAGCAAACATATAGATATAAAGTATCATCACATTAGAGAAGTAGTAAATAATAAGGAAATCTATTTGGAATACTGTCCTACGGAAGATATGATTGCGGATATATTTACTAAAAATTTGTCTAAATTAAAACATAATAAATTTGTTACTTTGTTAAATTTAAAAACATAAAATCAGTTTGTAAAATATATATGTTGAGGAGGAGTGTTGGAAATATAATTTGAGCATTAACACTTTGCTTATTCAACATGTATATTCACATAGTTGGCTTTGAAATATTTTTTATGTTGTGTCACTTTGTAGAAAAATTTTATATATAGTTTAAAAGAATTTGTCATCAATAAAAGTCATACATGTACATTGTGTTTTGTACATTGCTTTTTATATAAGAACTTTGTGGAATTACTAGAAAGGGTTTGCATCACCACAACTACATTTCAATAAGTACTTCTTTTTGCAACAAAGAAATTTTTTTGTTTTGTTTCCTAACTATGGTTTTTTAAGTAGCTCTTGAATTTTTTGTAAAAAAAACGGACAATAAGCAAGCAGAAAATAGCTGCGTAAGTACAACTTTATGTGTTACAAAAGCAGTGAAGATAACACTAGGCTACACCAATATTATGCTGGGGTTCTCATGTACCAATTCTTTTTTGTTGGAGTCCATAGAGAACGAAAATACTTTTAATTTTTTTAGGTCGCTACGAAAAGTGATTTTATAACCGTAAATGTAGTGAAAAACGTGTTTTATAGAGTTTAAAATTTAAAGAGTTATAACTTCTTTGTTTTCGAACCGATTTCTATCATTTCTGCTTCTGTTTGAAGGATGTGATATTATTTTCAAACACTGCATACTTTAGGCGAGAAAACATTTGGAAGAAAAACATCTGTTAGTCATTTATTTTTTAACCGATTTAATTGTAATTACCCATTTCGGAAAGCTAATTTAGTGTTATTTTTCAGAATAACAAATACAGACTTATATATTGTTTGGTATCTCATAAGTAACTTTGAGCCTGAGGAGAAAATTTTTTTTTGGAAAAATAAATGTGTTTTTTTTATACTTCAACCACTATAACTTATCCATTTATTAACCGTTTTACTAAAAGTATGCATTATTTGAAAGATAATATGACATCATTCACACATAAAAAATCGGTGAAGTGAAATAATTACTAAAAATGGCTACTAAAACGAATCTTCAAAAATTACGTCTCCTTGACAGCAGAGGCGCTGCAAGACAAGAGACATGCGTTCAACCCCAGTTTCAGACTAAAATTTTAAAATAAAAATAAATATCTCGCATTTTTCTGATGTGTATTAGTGTCTTTGTGTGTCAGTTGTTGTCGGAAGGTTTCAGTGGCGAAGGCAAAGTCACTGGTCACTGAACAATACCGGCTTCAGCTGATAGCAATCCACAATCTCATCAGAACGTCCTTCTTCGTCGGTATTGTGTAGCACCGACGAAGTAAAATAATAATAAATATGGCTACTGAACCGAAGCTTCTGCACTGCTACGAGTATAAACAAAGAACGTGCGAAAGCAGAGCTGCAAAAATAATTAATTAAGGTTCACCTTCTGTCGTTTCTCCTACTATCCCTTTCCTATAGTTCCAGCATAATGCTTCGCATGTGTAGGAGTCCGCTCCTGAGTGCTGGTCCCAGATAAAAAAAAATAAAGACTGCTATAAAACACAGAACGTGCAAAAGCAGAGTTGTAAATAGTGAAGCTTCACTTCCTGTCAGTTCTCCTACTATTCCTTTCCTCTAGTTCCAGCACAATACATCGCATGTGTAGGGATTCTGAGTGCTGGTCCAACATAAAAAAGGAATGTCTACTTTAAATAAAATTTTTTTAGTTTATTATTCTCTGAAAGTAATGAAGTTTTCGAGACTTTCTACTCAAGAGAGTCAAGGTTTACTGCTTCTATTAAAATTCTAGCGGCATTTCTGTCGAATACTTTACATCGATATAACAAAATGGACAATTTCATGTTTAAAATCTCTTTAACGTCCCTTGCAAATGAAACTTTCTTCCTTTTGTTGTCATGACCATCACTTCGAAAAGTCATGTAGATATTATAAGATAATTATCTAAATATAATTATCAGGACAAGTAAGATATAATGAAAAATTTAATAGAATTTATAAAACATCTCGTACTAGAACTAAGGCGTAAACTTCTTTCTAATTTATTTTAAATTGCTGCAAAATATATCGCTATTTAGTGTGGATAATATTTTTAGAAATAACAAAGCCGATGTTACTGATTTCATACAAAATTTCTTTAATGATCCGTTTTTAATAAATAAAATAGAAACTTCTCCAAACTGTACGATTTTAAAAATTCCGTAGGGGAAAATCCTTTTCAAGAATTAGCTAGCTTTGTTATCCATATACTTCGGTACCTACTCAAATGCCGACGTCGAAAGAATATTTAGCTTAAAGAAGTTTTCTAAACCAAAAATTAGAAATCGACTTTCTTTAAATTCAGTAAAATCAATGTTGCATGTTTAATTCGGTATAAAACAAGAAAAAGCTTGTTGTTCCAATTATAAATTGCCTTCAAGCGTTTATCTAAAAATTAATTCCAACGATACTTATGAACGATCTCAGTATTTTATTTAAACCGATTTGTGGCCACGATGTGATGAGTATGTAACAGACATATTTGAAAATGAAATTGTTTTGATTAAAAACCTTCATATTAATTTCTCATCTTATTTTAAGTTTTTTTTTTTGAATTAGTAACGAAATAATTCTATTGTTTGAATATATTTTTATTTTAAGTTTTTTACTTTTTTTTTATAAATTCTTGATGCTATTTTATCTCTACAATTTTAATGTGATATCTGAAAAGAAAAGTTTTGCTTTTTCTTTTTGGGGCATTTTACACTTTATTTCGTACAATCCTAAAATGGAAACACTGAATAAAGACCCTTAATATTTCGTATCAATATATTTATTTGTAAATAACTATATTTTATAAACATTAGATAGATTAGTTATATATTTTCTATGTCCACAAGCGTAACAAAAAATTGTTTGTATTGCAAGCCAATTCACAATCGTTATTAAATTAATACCAAAATATTTTTTTAGTTAATTAAACTAATTTAAAAATTTATTGTCACTTTATTAGTTAAAAGAATTCACAAACAACAACGGATAACAAAATCTTAGTCTTCTTTTCTGAAATAGCCCATATTCAAAAAAGCAACACTAAATTGAACTTGAAAGCATGTAAGTAAAGGCAATGAGATTCTCTAAACGAGTTAAATTCAGAAAATATATAAATACCCATTTACCAAGCAGGCTTTGTTTGATTAAGATATTAAGAGAAATTATTGAAGAAGTAATAAGAACCGAATAAAGTAATTAGATAATAGGCTAACAATACGAGCTAAATTTTATAAACAGTTTGAGGCTTTTGGTCTACTGAGAGTCTACATTCATTTGCCGTTGGTATCATTTGGGAAATATTCGAAGACTCCAAATTTGTTGCACAGTGTAATGCATGATTTTTGTTCGCGTTGAGCCGTTTAGAAGCATTACATCATAATGCATTTTTTAAGCATTTATGCTGCTATAAACAGCGTATTCACTGACTTTAGTGCATTTAGGTAGCATTTTTTAAAACAATGCTTCCGATAGCTTTTAGTGCTTCTAAATTACGATAACTTTTGGGTAATCGAACAAGTTTTCAAGTTTTTTATTTGTATCTCTTTTTTAGATTTATAATTTTGAAACTATTAAAAATTGTCACATTGACAATGAAAAATTTAAGTACACTTAAAGCAAAATTACATTGATTGAAATTCAATGGCGAAATGTTTTAAGTTATAACTGTACAAATATTGAGTCAACAGTTGTGTTCTGTGTGGAGGTGCGATAATTTAATAAATGCGCTACAAGAAAATATATTTCTTTCCTCATCAACATTAGCAAACCGATTATTTTGCAGAACATTATTTAAACTAAGAAAAATATCCTCAAGTGATCAAAGAAGTAGCATAAAAAGCTGGAAAACTTCAGATTAAATTTTGTGTTTTGTGGGTTGTTATTTAAGAATCTGGTCACAATGCTCAAAACAGACCAAACCAGATGCTGTCGTCAGTATCATTGTGGTTTTATTCAACATGGAGCTTTAATGCATGATATGTTATGAATAAAACATCTTCGCACACTCATTTGAATTTATGACTACGATGCTGATTTTATTCAACGTCGATTTTTGTCATTCTCTGTTGCGTAGATAAAGTCTAGAAAGTCTGAATTCTCACGACTCATGTTTTTCTGACATGATTGCTAGTTAGAGTAGAGTTAGAATCATGTCATTAAAACATGAATCGTGTGAACTCAGACAAAGAAGTATATTGTAGGATGTATCGTTAATAGGTTTTGCTTTCTCATTCGTGCATGCACACATGCATACACAAAACTATATATGCATATATACAAAAATATGGTGTCAACAATAAGAATGGCATTGTTTGAACAGCAAGATTTTTCAAAGAGGCATAAGTAAGAATCTCATCAATAAGACCTGTATAGTCGCAACAGGAATTAGTCAGGACTACGGGTAACCCTCATATAACACGGTACTTGCACAATGTAGATTTGCTCTAGCACTTTTAAAGAATTGCATATTAGTTTCATATAAGACGGCTAAAATTGGTGTCCCGCGTGTAAAGAAACATACATACATACATATTATACCTAACGGAAATCCCCGTAAAGCACCTGAGTATGAAAATATGAATCGTTTTTTATTTTTTACAAAGGTTGTCTATCAATAAATTCATAATAATATAATAATAATATCATGAATTAATTTAATTATATTAAATAAAAAAAAAAATTAATAATATAATTGTAGTTTCGTTCTTTGCAATAAAGGAAACTAAATTCAATGTGAATAGATATGTATGAGCCAAAATCTTGTAAGGAAATCAAAGTTGTTCACCCTCTTGGGCTAGTATTTGAGCAGCAAAAGTTGGGGAAGTAAAATAATAAAAACAATGGTTCTATTTTAACCACTACGCATCTGGCTGCACTCACTATTTAAAAAAAATGTTATTTCCACCTTTGAGAACTGAAAGATTTGAACATCCTGTTGGCACTATCTTGGTTGGAAGGTTGTTCGTGGCAATTTATTATCATGTTTTTATTATGTTTTGTTTGTACTGATAAATCCCATTGAAAAATTATTAAACAAAGCACGCACGCCTGGCTTTATAACTGGCTGCAGTTTTTTCCGTTTTCTTCCTGCTTCGGTACATATCTTTCCACAATACCAGAGCGTCGCTAATTTAACAACAAAAAAAATTTTACTGGTTTTGCAAAATAAAAAGAGAAATTTGCGACGTGCGTCATTTTGTTTGCAAAAAGATTCAGTGTTTCACATTTCGGTTTTTAAACCCACATATTTTTCAATTGTTGGTGCGTTAATTTTTTCTTTTTACAAAATTGATTCATCAACTGTCTTCCTTTAAAATATCATGAAGTAAACAATACTTTGGCACTCGCCTAAATTGATGAGAAATATTTTTTTATTTTTTGGTGTCCTTAAACGCTCTTGTCTGGCGCTTTTTTTATATTCTATTTTGCGCCTCATTTACGCATTTTGATTTTAATGACATAATGAAAAAAGATGGGTATATTTTTCATAGCTCATTGTCGTTATATTCTCATCTGTTTTTCCAACTTTTCTGATAAATCATATTTTGATTGCTGCTTTGATTGTGGGTAGTTATCGTTTGACAAAGTTTAAATTCTGATTGATTTCAATTATTTGCCATGGAAATTATAAAATATGCGTCAGTTAAGAAACTAATTTGATTTTTATGCTTACGAAATTTTAATATTTTTTTAAAATAATTTTCTCTAATTTTCCTACGGCTAAGATCTTTTAGATATGTACATACTCGTAGATACATACATAGGTACATATGCATGTATAAAAAAAATATTTGCATTTTTCGATATTTCGCAAGTTGTTTGTGTGACTTCTTCTGGACATTATATATGTTGTTTGAAGTTCATAATACAAAAAAGTAAATACACTCAATTTTTTTACACGATTTTGAAACACCACGGTTCACAAATCCGATAACAAAATTTTTTTTTGCAGGAGTTTTTTAAAGTTGCACGAATTTTTTTCCCATCTGTTTTTACAAATAATTTGTATTTTTCTGTACAATGTTTGAATTTGATGTCATGTATAAATACATCAATACATACTACATATGTACCTTTTGGTGAATTAATTTTTTTGATAGAATGATAATAATTTTTTCGATTCGTAATTTTGTCACATACGTAAGATGGAGATCAGCTCGCCACAGAAAAACGGTTCTTTTTTTATAAATTTGTTACACAAATAAAGCTTACATAAAGCTTAATCATATGGAAAAATTAGGTAAATACCCTCAAGATATACCAAGCCAATGCTACTTTTTTCCACATCATGGAGTTCTTCGAGAAAGTAGTTCCACTACTAAGTTGAGAGTAGTTTTCGACGGAAGTTGTAAAACTCCGCCGCATTCATCTTTAAACGAAGAATTAAGCCCTGCTCCTCCATTGCAAAAAGATTTGCCAGATATGAAAATTGCTTTCACAGCCGACTTAGAAAAGATGTTTAGGCAGGCAAATAAATATTTTTGAAGAGCACGAGTCATATCAGTGTATTTTGTGGAGAGATGAGAATACAAATGTCAGAAATATTTACAAACTTAGAACAGTGACGTATGGCACAGCATGCGCATCCTTTCTTGCAATTAAAGTACTAAAGCAAATTGCTGATGACGGATCTGAAAAATGTCTGCTTGCTAGTAAAGTGATTGAAAGTGACACATATGTCGACAAAAGATTATCTGGAGCAGATAGTCTTCATGAGTCAACAGAATTACAGGAACAACTGTGTAATTTGTTGGAGAATGCTGGTTTTAATTTGAGAAAGTGGAACGCCAATTCGTTAGACTTTTTACGGCATATACCTAAAGATAATCTAGCAACCAACAATTTCGAACTTAAAAATCGCGAGATGTCAAAAGTACTGGGTTTGTTAAGGGACCCACAATCAGATTGCTTTTGGTTTCAAATAAACTATCCCTTTTCAGATAAAATAATTAAAACCACTGTTCTTACCGATTCTGGTAGGCTTTTTGACCCATTTGGTTGGTTGGCGCCTAGTACAATTATTGCAAAAATTATGTTTCAAAAACTCTGGCGAGAGGGACTTAGTTGGACGGAAGTATTACCCAAACCGCTAAGCGCTCAATGGACAAATTATCAGGTAGCATTAAAGGATATAGAGCAAATTAAAAAACACGGTGGTTTAATTGTAAATCCACTACTTCGGTCGAACTACATGCATTTTGCGATGCATCCAAACAAGCTTCGCTGTGGTAATATATGTCAGATCAATTTCTGAGGATAGTGGAGTGCATATTAGTCTCGTTCAGGCGAAAACAAAAGTCGCGCCCCTAAAAATACTTACCATTCCTAAACTTTATCTGAGCGCAGCCGTACTAGCAACTAAGTTGGTTAATAAAGCCAAGCGCAACATAGGACTTGACGTCACTAAAGTAACATATTGGTCAGACAGCAGTACTGTTTTGATAAAATGCCAATCTTTACTGTTACCAGTTTGCGAAGCTAACCTTTTTTTTCCAAATATAACGGCTTACTAACCCACTTAACTGGAAATACATCTCCACAAAAGACAATCCGGCAGATTGTGCAACTAGAGGTTTATTCCCGCAAGAATTGCATCTTCATATATTTTGGTGGTAAGGCCCCTCTTGGCTTATAAAAGATTCAGAAACATGGCCAGTTAAAAGGTTCAGAAATAGCACACCCTTGGCAGCAACTGATATTGAAGCAGCTACAGCAACAATAGTTACATCGAACGAACATGAGTTATACCCATTATGTCTTTTCAAAGTTTTCTACATTTTCAAAATTACAACGAGTAACAGCGTATATACTTAGATGGTACTACAATTTAAAAGATTTTATATATAAAAAAAATCAATATCAACTTATATCAACGTCTGAACTAAAACGAGCACAACATGTCTTAGTAAAACAATGTCAACATCTAATTTCAAGAGGAAATTAAATGTCTTCTAAAACAAAAATATTTACCTTCTAATAGTAAAATTTTGCAACTCCAACCTTTTTTAGATGATGATGGACTGGTACGCGTAGGTGGCAGAATTAAAAGTGCAAACGTTGAATACAACAAGATTCATCCGATCTTATTAACAAATAAGGATCCTATATCAACATTAATTTTTCTCGACGCTCATTTTAAAACCTTACATGGCGGTTAATGCAAACGTACGTAATGTCTCAATTTTGGCCCAATTTTTCTTTAACAATCAACTTTACGTAGAAGTGCTACAAGTAAAGGATACATTTGCCTATTTGTGTGCATGTGCACAAAGGCGCTGCACTTAGAAGTGGTTTCCAGCCTTACTACTGGAGCTTTCTTAGCAGCCTTCAGGCGATTTATTTCTCGACGAGGAGTACGCACTGACTTATATTGGGATTGCGGAACAACGTTCATAGAAGCCAACCGAAAGCTGCGTGCATTACATAATCGCTCAATAAGTTGACTCCCCAACGAGCTAGCATAAACTTTCAGCAATGAAGGCACTAACTATCACTTCATTCACACGGCTTCACCACATTTTGGAGGCTTATGGGAAAATGGTTTCAAATCCACTAAGCACCATTTACGACGTATCATGAGATACCGTGTGTGCCAAATTTAGAGTTGTTTAAATTCAAGACTTTTATGCCCACTCTCATTTGACCCAACAGATCTAAATGTGCTAACCCCTGCGCATATTTTTAGCCGGAGAACCAACTACTACTGTTTCGGAAGAATATATTCTTGAAATTAAAATAGATCGTTTAGTACGCTGGAAGCAAATTGAAAAATTGAAATAACATTTTTGGCAACGGTGGTCTAAAGAATACCTTTCCAGATTACAGGCAGGACCAAAATGGAATGCAGTAAAGGGACAAGCAAAAAATGGTGACATTCTGTTAGTACTAGATGAATGGGTTTCACCAGAACACTGGCCACTAATTAGAGTAGAACAAGTACATCCTGGCTCCGATGATGTAATCCGAGTTGTTACTATATACTGTAACGGGAATTATTTAAAACGACCTGTGGCAAAAATCTACTTTCTTCCGGAAACTGATGTCAATGATAGCAATTCTGTTTAACCAACCGGTTTAAGAACTATCGTTCTTAGTTGGGTAGGAATGTTTGGGAGTTTTTTATCTTTCTTACGAAACTCGAACCCTGACTTAACTCGACTTATGTATATATTTTCATAACTTAGTGCATTTTTCCTTATACTTATTGGTTTTTGTAGTTCTGTGGTTTTAAAGGGTGGTTAAATTTCAAGGGCCGATGTTGATTTTGAATAAAACACAAACTATTTAGGAAATTATTGTAATTTTAATTTATTATGATATATTGGTATTACTCAATTATGTATGGAACAAAATATCGGCCAAATGGGCGCCGCGACCACGGCAACAGTGGATGATCAATTTTCGAAGAAAATCATCTTCAGTGATGAGGCACATTTTCACCTCAGTGGATGCGTCAATAAACAGAATTGCCGCATTTGGGCGAATGAGAATCCAAGAGTGATTGTCGAAAAACCAATGCACCCACAAAGAGTGACTGTTTGGTGCGGTTTATGGGCTGGCGGCATCATCGGGCCGTATTTTTTCCAAAATGAGGCCGGTCAGGCAGTTACTGTGAATGGTGTTCGCTATTGTGAGATGATAACGAACTTTTTATGGCCCGAATTGGAAGATATGGATGTGGACGATATGTGGTTTCAGCAGGACGGTGCCACTTGCCACACAGCTAACGAAACAATGGCTCTTTTGCGCAACAAATTCAATGGCCGTGTTATCTCACGTAATGGCGATGTCAATTGGCCGCCAAGATCATGTGATTTGACACCGTTGGACTTTTTTCTTTGGGGTTATTTGAAAGAAAAGGTGTACGTCGATAAGCCAGCAACAATTCAAGAGCTAAAGGATGAGATAATTCGGCACATTAACGGCATAGAACCTCCATTATGCCTCAGGGTCATCGAAAATTTGGACCATCGGATGGAGGTGTGCCGCCGTGGTCGCGGCGCCCATTTGGCCGATATTTTGTTCCATACATAATTGAGTAATACCAATATATCATAATAAATTAAAATTACAATAATTTCCTAAATAGTTTGTGTTTTATTCAAAATCAACATCGGCCCTTGAAATTTAACCACCCTTTATTATGAGAAAAAGAATTATTTTCTTTAAGGGTCGTAAGATGGAGATCAGCTCGCCACAAAAAAGACGGTTCTTTTTTTTATAAATTTGTTACACAAATAAAACTAATAAAATCAATAAAATGTCTGAATTAATAAAGAAGAAATCAATCGTTTCACTCAGAAATTCTCGTACAGCTAGTGAACACGGAGTTTAAGACATCTATGCCTGATTTTTTCTCAGTTATGCAAATGGTTTCCATATTTATTCAACGAAATTCTTCATTATACATTTGACTACCCTATCATTCATATGAATATCATTTTCTTTTATACAGTTTCGTCTTTGTCAATTCATGCATTGAAGAATAGTAATTTTTGCCTGATATATTGATATTAACGCTCTTCAAAAAAAAACCAAGTAAAAAGATATTCATTCTATTTAATCTACTCTGCTCTACTCTCAAAATGAATTTCATATTTATGGCTTTCGTTTTCGCTTTAGAATGAAAATCCTCCATAATCAACAAAACACATCTAATATTTTCCTAATGTGGCAATAACAATTTTCACAAAAAAATAAAAATAACAAAATTTAAGAACACATGTGATGAAATAACATTTCTAATACATTTTAAATGTTTTCGAATCCATTTAACGAGACGAACAAAAAAAAATTAAGAACTTGTCGTTCTAGTGCAAAACATAACAAAAAATAAATAAAATAGAAACTACAAATTGCATTAATAAAATTTTATCACCTCATAAGGGAAATGGATTTCTCTTTCACTTTAGGGAGAATTTAATTTTTCTATTTTCATGATAGAAATAAAACCCATTTTTATTTGTTATTTTAAGAAGTGATTATATTAAAATTAATAGTTATTTCCTATATATATTTTTGCAAATATTAAATTGTTAAGTAAACAAAAGAGTTAAGAGAAATACACGGAAAAAATTGTCTGTCTGGATAACATTTATCCGATACAAATTGTTTATTATATTCCTTAAGTGTAACTGAATGAATACTCTTCCTTTTGTTGAGTTTTTCGATATTCATTGAAATCTGTTTCCAACTTATGATGGTTGTGAATCCCATGCTTTTTTAAAAATAATTAAACCGTCCAGCAGTAGTTCATTGTCAATAGTTGCTGCAAAACTAATTTGAGGGTTCTGTTGGCTGAGTTTGACTCTACATCCTATCAATAGCATTTCTGTCGTTGGTAATATACGAGTACATCACATATAACATTTGTCGGCGAATAACATTTCTATTCAATGAATAAACGGCAATGGTGAATCCGTTTGAATATACATGGTCATAGTCGTTTTTGCATCAGTTGTTGTCGGAAGGTTTCAGTGGCGAAGGCATAGTCACTGGTCACTGTAGAGTACCGGCTTCAAATGTAACCAATCAACAGCCACATCAGAGCGTCCTCCTTCTTAGATAGCTTTAAAATTTAATACGTCTCCGTGGTTTCCATTATATGGACTAGCGGGCAATAATTTATATCTCCAAAACTAAAAAAGCTAGGGTCTTAAAAATTTGTCAGCATGTCCGAAGAACTTAAAGTTGTACTGTAGCCACAGTAGCCATTTGATCTTTGAAGGGTTAATTGGCTTATAGATTTTGTTTTTACATTTTTAAAATAAAGTATTTCTATATGAAAATTCGATTGTTTTAAACAATTTTTGTAAATTTTCATTCCATTTTAATTCATTCGAAATATACACTGGAAAAAAACTAAATTATAAAGTTATATAATGCAATATGAGGTATTATTAATTAATATAAGATAATAAGGTAAAATAAGATATTAATATATATCAAAAATTAATCAAATTTAGAACTACTTGTTTTCTTTGCTGGTAAGTTTCGGGATTGAGTAATAAATGGATCTGAACTTAAAAAGAGCCTATTTAAAAGATTTGTATTTGTAGCAATGCGCGATATTTTTCGTGTATGTTGCAATCTAAACTGTTTTCTATTCTTATTTTTAGCTTCAGCTGTTTCCTCCGATTATTCACCTATTGGCACTGATGCATGCTTGATCACCTCAGCTCCATGGATCAGAATTTTGTGTGAACTTAAATTATATCGGAAAAAGTACAATCACTAATACTCCAGAAGCATATTTTCGTAATTAAAGAACCTGACTCGAAGTTTTTAGGACATGTTGCATCTCCTTCAGGAACTGTAAATTCTTAATCATTTCTATGTTGCATATGAATGAGCTCTTATTCAGACTTCTGTTTGAACATATTGATTGTAGTACTTCAATACGAGAGACATTTTTGGGGAAATTTCGCAAAGCACTTGAAAAATGTGAGAAAGATATATAGTGAAGCTTCAACGAATTCCTACGATACTTACCGGAGGATTATGGTGAATATATAAGTGCATACGAAAGAGATTTCTCAAAAAAATCACACGGCAAAATGTTTTATGCTCGATGACTAACACGATCTACCAGATATATGTTTCATTTGCGAACGCCTTTGATAATATTACCACTCTCGTAATATACATAGTCTGTTCAAACGAAACGGAGAATTTTGAATTGAATTTTGAAAAGTATTTATTTATTCTTCAAAATCCATTTTGTCCCCTTCAAAGTAATCTCCCTCAAATATTATGCAGCGCTTCTTCCAATCCTCGAAGCACTTCTGAAATGCGCTTTTCGGTACGGCCATCAGCTCGTTCTTCGATTTTACCTTTATCACATCAATTATGCCAAAACGCTTTCCTTTCATTAGTCTCTTCAGTTTTGGGAATAGGAAAAAGTTGTAGGGAACCAAATCTGGTGAATAAGTTGGTTGAGGCATGATTAGGGAGTTGTTTTTGGCCAAAAAATCACGAACAAACATTGAGGTGTGAGCTGGTGCAGTATCGTGATGCAGAATCCATGATCCTTTTTTCCACAATTCCGATCCTTTGAGCCGTATTGCTTCACACCTGTTGGCAAGAACTTGTGATGCACCACGCCATTGTAATCGAAGAAAACAAAATTTGTCTTTTCTTTTGAACAAACCTTTTATATTGTAAAAGTTTTTGTTCCAGTGAATTTCTCGATAAAGACTCACACCAGTTGTAAATTCAAGTAATTTTGTACAGTTTGTGAATTTATTACTCGTATTTATAAATTAACAGTCCATGTAAACGAATAAAATCTTCGACTGTTTGTTGAAGCAATTGAGCAGTTACACCTTTCCCGTCACTTTGAGTGAAGCATCAATAAGTTTGTGTAACAAAACAAGAGGAGTAGGATTCATATTCGACAGGAATAAGTCACAAAATAAACTTCATTATATTCATTTTTATTATGTTTGTCCTTCCAAGCTTTGTCATGCTTTTTCTCTCTAATAACTACAATTACTATGGAATTCAAACTTTAACAAATAAATAATCGTACTATGACACATTTTTCTTTTGTTAACTACATAAATTTTTATAAGATTCGATATGAAACCGTAGGCAGAATATTAATTCCTATTGCAACCATAGTTGGCAACTTAAGGCCTTTTCACACGATAATTAAATTCTTCCGACTTTCATAATAGTTTGTGAGAGAGAAATCTAATGTGATTTGGTGCGACTGCCTAAAAATCTAAAGTAATATTACATTTTACTTTCACACTATTACACTTCAAATAAAATGAAAAGTATAAATAGCAAGAACAAAACCGGTTTAATAGCAAATGATTTTTTTTGTTGTTTTGTTATTTTCTTTGGATACTTACAGAAAAACACATCCCTGATAAAATGAAAAGTATAAGCTTTTTGAACATTTTTAAAAAATGGTGAGATACGTGCGACTGTGAAATTCGCATCAGTATTTTGGTTAGATTCATAACATATTGTTTCTACACTATTATATTTTCCCATTTGATTTAAGTTTTCGGCATGTCGTAGTACTCAGTATTACAATGTAAAAGGGCCTTTAATAACACTTACTATTTAGCATCTTTTTCTCACAGTGCGCTTAAAACACTACACAATTTTTTTTTCTTCATCTACAAGTGCACTCTTCCTCCTCTCATTTTTATATCTACAATACATTTTCACAAATATACAAAGTAATGAGTTTATAAAGTTAAAATTGCTGGTTATCGTCCCCAGAATGTACTGCTGCTGCTTATCATTTTATTAAAATATGTATGACAAACAGATTGCTAAAATTTTCTTTAAGTGTACAAAACATTAACGAGTAAAACTGAAATAAAACCAAAGACGACTTTAAAGCTTTTTGGCGGAACATTTTTTATCGTAAACAGAACAAATGGTTACCAAAAAAATTATTTTTATTTCAATTTAATTTAAATGGTCATGTAACTAAGGCGTCATCAATTTGTTTTCCAAAGTGTTCCGTTAAAGATATTAAAATCAAAGATAAAATAATCCAACAAATCATTTTAACACCAAATGTTGGAAATTAGTGCAATTAAATTGAATTATTAGTGGAATTAACAGAATTTCTGAAGAAAGATATCAATTATTCTCCATCAACGAAATCAACAGCTTCAACAGTTACACCATTGCCATGGTTATTAATTTCGTTATACGGCACAATCCCAAGCAAGAAAACAAATTCAAAGTTAAAAGGTTGGCCAGTTAATGCTGAAAGCAAAAGCCTTTGAGTAACCAAATTAAAATATTTACAACGCAACCACCCCGTACTTGGAAAATTAAATACGAATATTAGTCAATGGGGTAAATACAACAGCTATAAGACATATAACCCTTAAAATACATCAACATTCTAGGTATCAGCCTAACATGTACTAGTAGTTATACATAGAAACGTAGTACAATTTTTTTCTTTTATTTTCCGCAACTATTAAATGCTGTCTGGTGATGTTCAACACCAGAAGTGAGTGAACGAGTGAGTGACACTTGTCGAATGCCTTTAAGCTAAATGTCACAACTGTACTGGGTCACAACCACTTAGCAAAAGGGTTGTTGTAACCCCTCAAAAAACACATTAAAATGACTAAGTGAATGAGTGGGTTGGTCAGCAGATTTAGAAAACAAACCAGGCATGTTTTGTAATACTGTCTACATGTGTTGCATCATACGCCTTCCAAGCCATTTGTCTTTAAGAACCTTGACGTACTTCATTAATACTATATCCATATGAAGTAACCACAAACATTTGAATCAGTTTTTAGCACTGAAATGAGCATTTGAAGAAATACCAAAACAAAAGACACAGAACTTTTAGTAAGTACTCCGTTTTGCTTTTAATTAAGTTTATTTTCATACTCTTTTGCCCTCAGTTGTGCAAAATTTGTTCATAATTATTAAATCCCTTGAAGGGAAAATATTTGCGGAATGTTAGTATATACTCGTATATAATGTTCGAAAACATGATTGAAATCACAAAACACATTCACATTCGATAATTGCTTTCATTAATCAATATAATCACATCTCTAGCTGGGTTGTTCATAGTCTGAGCAGCGCATCCCTCTCGTCAGTAACTCTACTAAAGTTTATATGAATATATATTTAACTAAAGTAATTCATTTAAAGGAGGAGGTGGAAGTATTTATACAGTTAACTGTCTTTCCTCTTGCAATTTTTGGTTATTTATCAACATTTTGTTAATTTAATGGCAAAAGTTTGTTGAACTTAATATCGAACTATTTTAGTTATTGGCAAACTTTAAGATTGAATTCTTGTAGTGGTCTTTGAGCAGGGCAGTTGTTTTTTCAATTCTTCAAATCTGGGATGTTTAATATAGATGTATAGCATATTTTTAATGAAATATGTTAATTATTAGAATAAAGGTTTGTTATTTTTAATTTACACTTTGTTTAATTAACAATTTTAATTGAAACATTAAAATATCTTTTCATCTGAAAAGTTTAATGACAATTGTATTTGCGTTTGATTTATTTACCAGTCACTGATATATCATTTTCTGTTTATTTGAAAGAAATCAACTCAGTAAAGGAATACTAGGCCTTCGCTAAATGCGAAAAATACAAGGTGGCTGATGAAAGCCGCTACCAAAAGAAAACTTGATAGCTTTTTTTGTAATGCATTAAATTTATTCAATATGTTTTCATATGAAAGCCCATTTAATTACTTTTAAATCTAATTGAATTTAAATACCCACTCTGCTTCTTGAAAAGTTGTTCATTACTGCCCGCAAAATTGACGCTGGAATTGCAGCTATTGCCGCTCGAATTGATTGTTTTAGTTCATCCACATTTGGCGGTTGTATTTGTACTATTCCTGTTTACAACAACCTCACAAGAAAAAGTCCGGTGGAGTTAGGTTAAGTGACGTGGAGGGCCAACGGGAAGTTGAGAATATATTCCCTTTGAACCAAAATTATAGACTCCAATGCGTGATAGCGGCGGACAATTCGCATTATTTTTTTAGAGTCCCAGTTTTTAATTTTTATTTAATCTAAGAATCAATCTATAAAAACAAAAACAAAAACAAATTCCACATTACTTAGGTAGAAAAAATGTTATTAAAGTTTTCTTTTACTTGCGGCTTTGTAGAGACTTTCATCAGCCACCCTATATTCTACTTCATTGCAGAAATACATAAATGTGATCTGAAAAAAAAATATATTTCTTTATTAAAATTTATAACTTATCGGAAATATAGAATAATATAACAATTTCGAACTCAATTATTATAATAAATAAAACTACACTCTATTTCGATAATTGTAGCAACGAACGAATATTAACGACCTAAAATTACACAACTCCTCTTTTTAAGCATTTTGTTTATTGTTTAACAAAATATATTTAATTTTGAACATAAGATGTCTAATAGCTTTCCTCTTCTAGATTCATATACATATACTACATACTTAATTTGAAACATATTTTCTTTAATAAAAATGCACTTTTAAAAATAAAACTGAACTTTACTCAATTTATTTTAATTACTGCCTGTACAGTTTTTTGTGATATTGTACATAATTGTTTGTAATAAAAATAATAAGTTTGAAGTTTCTTATGCATTTTTCTTTTAAAATATCGAATATATTTGAAACATTTGGATGCTATTTAAGGACATTTCACACTTTATTACTTTGCATTAAGCCATGTCAAAAATTCGAGTAGTACGTACAAGTGCGATAGTGTGAATGCAATTTGTTACGAAAATGTCAAATAAGACGGTGGTAATACATTTGCGTACCAAAAGATTTCTTCGCATCATTTAAAAATAAACAATTTCAGCTTCAAATTTGCATTTTTGCTTAAAATTGGGCAAATTATGTTTTCTTACAAGCATCGAATGTTTTTTTAGTTGCGTGAAAACTATCGATATCGATAACTACAGTTTGTTATCTGAGAATGTCAGACTGTAGTGACATTTCTGTTCAGTAAGGTTTAGCAAGACATCAAAAAAAAAATACTTTTTTTTAAGATATTAAGTTAGCAAAAATATTTTTTCTGATTGCTTTTGCAGCCACGAGAGGGCGCTAAACTCATGAAAATAATTTTCAAAATAAACTTTTTTAAAAACTAGTTCGAAATTGGTTTTCAATAACTCTTATATATTTGTAGTGGCTGAAGTAAATCATAAAAACATCTCGCTTTGTTGCATTAGTGTGTCAGTTGTTGTCGGAAGGTTTCAGTGGCGAAGGCATAAATACTGAACAGTACCGGCTTCAGCAGATTGCTATCCATAATTAGATCAGAGCAACCTCCTTCGTCGGCATTGTGCAGCAGTGGCGAAGTAAAATAATTATTTAAAAAAATGGACACTAAAACAAAGCTTCAAAATTTATACGTCTCCTTTACATAAGAGGCGTAAACAAAAAACGTGCAAAAGCAGAGTTGTAAGATAAAGAAGGTTCATCTTCTGTCATTTCTCTAAATATCCCTTTCCTCTAAGTTCCAGCACAATGCATAGAATGTGTAGGGGTCATCCGTGAGAGATAAAAAAAATTTTCAATAGACCTTTACCTAACAGTGATGACATCTTAAAACTCTGCATTTGCACTAAATTTCAGATTGTATTCTCGTATTCACTGAATATTCGCACATACATTCGTATTCGCGAATATTCAAAATGGTATCCCTGTCATCACTAGTGTGTAAACATATCTTAATATAAGAACAGGTCCAAAGATCGGAAGTAGACTTGTTGCGTTCGAAAAATTGATGTGGTGTGATAATGCACAGATTCGGTTCAGTAAATTTCGAAAAAGTCTTTTTCAAATAATTTTTAAACTACTAAGCAGATAAATTTCAAAATCTATTCATTTCTTAGCCTCAAAACGGAACGTCGATTACTGACAGTTTCACTAAAATAGCGCGGTTATCTCGAGAGCTATCGCTCACGAAAAATTAAAAAAAAAGTTCAAAAAATTTATCGATTGCTGTTAACATATTCTAAATTTAATAGTATATTAATTTACATCAAATATATATTAATTTAGATTTTGTTGTAGCTGGTACTAGGCAAGAAGTAAGGTTTCCTTCTTGAAACGTTTTTATTATCTTGAAACGCACATATTATAAAATTTTGGCTCTCAATTATCAAGTCTCACACTACAGAGACAAACAAATCAAAAACTATCATCCATCAAAAACATACTTTGAGAGCCACAGAACTTGAATTATTGAAAGGTCTGCTTTCAAATCACGACAAAAGATTAAGAAAATAAATCGCAAATATTTGTAACTATAAATTACCCAAATTTCAACAATAAATCTCTAAATACTACAACAATATTTTCTGGTCGAAATTAAATCAAAAAGAAAAACAACAACAATCATTTGTAAGGATTTAACGAACAAATAAACAAACAAACAAACCGGCCAACCCAAAAGCGGAATGTCCTATTTCACTTGTGGACTGTTGAATTTAATTTGAGTTCCTTGTTGACATATTGAAGTGGTCAATATTTCTCATACTATTCGATAACATTTAATTGAAATGAAAATCTAAGGAAAAGAAAGGCAAAAGAAAGAAAAAGATTTGGTAAAATATCAATGTACAACTTTAGTGTTAAGGAAATTCTTTATATTTCTCGGCCAAATTAAATCGTTATTGTTTAAATAATTGCAAAGGTTTCGTCAATTTGTTTTTATTGGTAAAAAAAATCAATCAAAAATCTCCACATGCCTGAAAAATCAGTAATATTTCCCGCATGTCTATTTTTATTGATATTGAAAGGAAACCCTTCAATGCTGATGTTATTCTAAGAACTATTGTTACATTTATACATTTTTTTCTTCTTTTTTCTGTAATTGGTTTGTTGTGCTCCGGTGTTTATTCATCGGTTGCGGTAATAGTTTTGATTTTAATGTTGCCTTCCTCTATTTTTATTTGGTTTGTTCTCATTCATCCATTGTCCGTATTAAATTGGTCATGTGACCAGCCATTTATTATTAAATCAAACATGGACAATAACACATGTGATGGTTGCTTTATTTTTTATTTCATAATGCAGCTCGTAACTGTGCTTATAGTTACTTCATCTGTATTGTTCTGCTCGTTACTGTTGTTGTCATTATTATATGTATTTGAGCAATATTTTTGGGTTCAAGTTTAATAGAAAAATTATGTGTTTGAATGATTTGAAAATTCTAGAGGGGGATGTCTTAAATTTCACATTAAATTCCATCCTTCTATCAATTTGAAAACAGTTTTCAAAATCGTTTTCTGGCTGTTTGAAATGAGAGAAATACATATCAAGCCTTTTGTGCAATACCGTCGTAATTCAAAAAATCGTGAACTGAGAAAAATGCATTTGAAGTTTTGAGCCATCTTTTTAATAGTATTTTCGTTTACTAAAGTTATTTTTTTACAAGTTTTTAAATCAAGAGGCATATTTTGTAATGTTTTCAGTTTGTAAATTTCTTGTCATAAAGGAAATATTTAATTATTGCAAATAAATATTGTTGGAAATAGCTGGAGGCAATAAAAACATTTGTAGCTGTAGAATGTGAACAGTTAGAGATATAACCATAATATTCTTTCCTTTAGATATATATTTCCCCAAAGATCATTTCTGCATACCCAGCTCAAAAAATTAAAATTTTGAGTTACTGCGGTATTGCACCTAAGGCTCGATATGCATTACACAAGTTGTTTTTATAAAAAAATATTTCCTACGAAATTTGGTTTTGATATAATACATGAAAAAGTTTCTAAAAATTAGTCTTGGTTTTATGAAATAATCCCTTTTTAATCTGATTAAAAATTGCACTTTTTATATTTGTCGCTTAAAAACTCTTTCATTTACTAATATTTTTTTATCTTGGACCAGCACTCAGGGATGACACCTACACATGCAAAGCATTATGCTGGAACTATAGGAAAGAGATGACAGCTGGTAAAGCTTCACTATCCTACAACTCTGTTTTTGCAGGTTTCTCTTTGTTTATACCAGTGTTGCAGCGCGTCTGATGTCAAGAAGACGTATTCAATTTTGGAGCTTTCTTCTAGCAGACATTTTTAGTAATTATTTTATTTCGAAGGGTTAAATATGGTTTTTCTGAGACACTCTACTCTCTCTCAATGAATTTAAATAGTAAAATATATATTATTTTTCTAATTTTTTGACCTATTTTTATATTAATAACACTAATTATTTAAGCTTAAGGTCTTATATTATATTATATTATATTTTATTATAAACAAAAACCAATTTTCCTGAAGAAGCTACACAAAGGAGTAGCGAAATATCGAATCGAAATAAATATTAAATATATTGAAAAGACCTTAAGCTTAAATAATTAGTGTTATTATTATTATTATTAGTAAAATATATATGTATGTAGTGTTTGAATAATTTATTTTTAACATTGAACTAGTTTAAAAAAAAATTAAATTGAAAACAACTACTTCTGGTTATATTTAGTACCCAGAAGATAAAATTCTCGTTATCCTTTTCGGATTTATTACTTTCCATTAATTTGTCAATATCAATATCAATTTCGAATTTCTTTCCCACAGAAAATACTTTTCCCGAGAACAAATTCCTCCAAACACAAATTCCGCGAGAACACAAATATTAAACAGTGGCATTTTTAAATTTTCAGGCTGTCTGTATGTGTTGCTTAAAGTGCTTTTACATGGTAATACAGAGTATTGCGACTTTGTAGAATGAAAATATTATGAAATTCTCCCAGTATTTAAGAAAAGAGAATAAAAGTCTGTTGTAAGTCTTTTTTCCATGTTTACACGGATGATATAAGTAGAACGAAAGAAAAGATTGTTTAATACCTGAGTTAAAAAGAAATAGGCAAATTGCAAATAAAAAGAAACAGCACTAAAAAAACTGAATATTTGCAAAAACATTAAATTAAGAACAATAAAATAAATATAAAAGAAGAAGAAAAATGTGTTATTTGTGTTATCCTTCGGATTTGCAGTCCGAATTAAATACCTGATGGTCACATTTCTACAATATTTACAAAAACAACATGAACTTTTCACGCATTAATTTTGGTTGTTTTTGTAATTTACAATAGTTACGTTAATGTTAACCGCTTCAATGTATGCTGTTAGTGGAGCCTCTTAAAAATACAGCTCTGGGGCGATGAATATACATAAGTTTCTAAAATGGTTTAGAAAATAATTTTTGTATCTACAATATTCTCTCCTACTCTATAAATTTTGCTTTTACATAATAAGATTTTTTTATTCTACAGCGTTTTTTGACAACTCGTGATGCTTTGTATTACCATGTAAAGGCACCTTTATTAATTTTATGGTGTAGTGGTGTTTGATAAGTGATGTTTTGTGTGCCAATATATGTAAACAAATTTATTGTTTTAAAAAAAAAGCGTACTACTCTTGGAGGAAATTTGTGTTGTTATGTTACATTGTTACATTTATCGCAACCACGCGTAATGTCTACATTTACTTTCATTAAAGTTAAAAAAATTTTGTGTTTACAATTTATTTGTTCTCTTCGACGTATGCTAGGTTAGATTAAGTAGGCAGGTCGTCGATTAAAATAGAAAGAGGTCAGCCTATACACCTATACAATGCACGGAGCTGTAGCTCTCTATATGGCGGTCTTTAGCAGAGCACATGAGCGACACTCTCCTCCTCGTCATTGCAATAAAAACAAAAGTCGCTGTATGGGAGACCCATGATCTGTCCTGAGTTCCAGTACGCCAATGTCTTGATATAGTGTCGGTAAAGGTCCTCGTGATTGCGCAAGCAGGCTCCTGCTCCGAGCCCCTCCCAGAAAGTGTTCTTCCAAGCGTTGTCAGCACGATGCGATAGGGAACTCGCAGAAGTTGTTGATCTCCTCATCATAAAGATGGGTGCATCCTCTAGCCGGATCATCTGCAAATCTGTTCCGTGTCTTCGTCGTTAAAGTACAATAAAATGTTCTTTTTTTTAATTTAAATTTTGTTTTATAAAAATATTACTTCATATTTTATGAAAAGTCCTTTCTGTTCTGTGAAGGAAATATTTTTACGGAGAACTGAAAAATTTCTAGGTGAAATTTGGAATGGGAAAAGAAAAAATTCAAGGGTATTTATTACGCATTATTTGGCTGAGAATTTTTAAAATTTCAATTGTAATGTGTCAACGTGTGTACAGTGATACATTATAATATTTTCTAGACGTCGTCATATGTAAATTTGTACTAGCTGCTTTAAAAAAAGAAATTCCGTTAAAGTGTGAAAAACTTTAAGTTTGTTATATTCGTATTAATAGCAATTTTATAGTGTGAGCAGCATGTAAAAGTACGGAATAATTCACAAAAAAAGTGTATTGGCTACTGTAAATTTTAGAATCGAGCCTACCAATTAGAATTTTTTGATCTAATTGCGATTTAGTATAACGTAATCAATAGGATATAGCGACCTCCGAAAACAGCATATTAGCATATATATGTATACTAGGCCTGGGTTTTTATTCCTTTACAATTATTTAATACAAAATACTATTTCTGCTTATTAAATGTTATTGTCTTATGTTGTTTTTTTTTCATACACCACAACGGAAATTTCTGCTGTCATTTCGGTTTCCTACTTCATGCTACTTAATACAAACAAAAACACTACAATAAATGACTGACATGATACAGCAATGACATTGACGGCGGCGTAGCTAAATTATAAAAGCAAGAACATCGAAAACTACGAGTATATTTA
Source organism: Dexiosoma caninum (assembly GCA_963924685.1). NCBI lineage: Eukaryota > Metazoa > Arthropoda > Insecta > Diptera > Tachinidae > Dexiosoma > Dexiosoma caninum. Next base: position 59,009,781 of record OZ004725.1, read on the forward strand.
ACTTATTTATGTGTTTTAATAAAAACAACATGAGTTTAAGTTAAGCAACGATGACGATGATGATAAGGACGATAACAAATAGAAGTACTAGAGTGGAGAAATGAAATTAAATGTCAGTTTGGAAGGCAAAGGCCCTTGTGCAGGATGTAGTTGATTACTTGACATTTTGCATGGCATATCCGTAGCATTAATGAATGAAATAAATTTTATTTTTGGCAATTAATATGTATGATCGAGATACATCCAGCCAGTCAGTCAGACCAACAGCACTTGGTACAATTCATTACACTCGCCGATACTAGCAAAGTCATTGTTTCATATCATGGGAAATATGATGGTCTATCATAATTTCTATTTAATCTTTTTTTTTTTCTTTTTTTGCTTACCCAACCGTCACTACAATTATTTTCATTTTCCCCTTTTCCCAAGTTTATAAATTTTTTTGTTGTTGTTGCTGCTGTTGCTATTTTTGATAAACGCCTACACAATCTGTTCAACAAACTATGTGTTTATTATCATGACCGTCATCATCATCCTCATCATCATTGTCTTCATCTTTTTCATTATTATTGACTTTGATACCTCCTCTTCCAACACTGGGCGACCGTTTTGTTTTTATTCATTGTTTTATTTCATTAAATTCATTGCAATTTTAGCCCGGCCAGCGCTATGAACTAAACATTTTGAATGACTTGACAGACAATTACAACATCCCTTGACTGTTGTGTATAAATGCCTCCCTCAGCAATCGAGCTGTATGAGAGTATATGCACATTTGTGTATATTCAGTTAATTTGCGAAATTTTATAATATTTGAAACAATTAATTCTTTTCTTTAGGTCTTACTAAATAAAAAAAATCTTAGTAAGTCACATTCTGCAACATTGAAAATTTCCTGCATTGTAAAACCTTTTAGTAAATTTTTTTCGTAATTTCTTTTCAAAGCTTTATGGACCATGGCAGTCCAACGGCCCAAATAATATTTTAAACAATCCTTAGAAACTTCTCGTCTTCTCTTCACTTGAAAAAAAAAATCATCTAAATATAGTGGAAGATTATCACGCCCTGATGGCGTATGTGTTCATTAAATAAAAATTATGAAATCTGAACACTTGACATACAAGTAATTTTTTTTTTTTATTTGGGACCAGCACTCAGGAGATGACTCCTACACATGCGAAGCATTGTGCTGGAACTATAGGAAAGGGATAGTAGAAGAAACGACAGGAGGTGAAGCTTAATTAATTATTTTGCAGCTCTGCGTTTGCACGTTCTTTGTTTATACTCGTAGCAGTGCTGAAGCTTCGGTTCAGTAGCCATTTTTATTATTATTTTACTTCGCCGGTGCTACACAGAGTAATATTACTTGATGTCATCATATTTGTCAGCTAAATTGCCAATCTGCTTTGAAGAGTGAGTTGCTATGAAGAAAAACAATTAATAAAAAAACTTCTCAAATTCTATTTGTTTATGTGTGAACAATCGGGACTGTTTTTTTATCTTGCACCAGCATTCAGATGATGCATTGTGCTGGAACTAGAAAACAGGGATAGTGAGAAAGATGACAGGTGGTGAAGTTTCACTATCTTACAACTCCGCTTTTGCACGTCTTTTGTTTATACCAGTGTTGTTGCACCTCTGACGTTAAGGCGACGTATTCTATTTCAAAGTTCAGTTTTTAGTAGCCCATTTAAGTAATAATTTGACTTCGCTGGTACTACACATTATCGCCGGAGGAAGGCACTCTGATATGACTGGGGATTGGTATCAGTTGAAGCCGATACTGCTTACTGACCAGTGACTACGCCTTCGCCACTGAAACCTTCCGATAACAACTGACACTGACAAAAGACACATTAATGCACATCAGAAATAATGCGAAAAGTTTTTACGACTTAGTCTGAAAATGGGCTCGAATCCAAGACTTTTTGGTTTTGTAGTCAACGGGCAAAAATATATACATATTTTTCAACTTTGTAAAATAATGTCTATTCTACTGCTATTACTCTGGGGAGTAGATGTCATATCCCAGAAAACACTTTAATACATTTCACTAAGAGATTTTTATCGTATTTTTTTCGTGTTATATTTAATGATAGTTTTTCAAAATTTGTTTATTGTATCAACAATAAGACTAGGTCTCTCCAAAAAATATAGTTGCCTTTAAAAATTTCAAGACTTGGAGTTTCTTGAATTTCTACTAATTGGTTGGTATGAGCAGCAACGAAATGTAAATATAGACCAGACAACAAACATATGGTTGTTTGTGGGGCTACTAAAAGCAAGTTTTTTTCTATCAACTCACAAGTTTCTAGGAGATTTAAATAAGCTCTCCCAAAATATCAGCTCTACGACTTTAAATTTTCCCATACAAATTGCATGGGACAAATTTTTTTTTCGTATTTTCCAAATAAAAGTACTAAAAATTTTTTTTTAAATTTTAATGGGCATATTTAATTAAATATTCCACGAAAAGCCTCTTATATGATTTTTTTTGTTAACTTAACGGGTAAAGATATCAGACCTTAAACCAAATGAGTAGTTATGAAGCAAATTTAATGTGAATAAAAATTTATTATAATTATTAAATGTACTTTGAACCTAATTTTATTTTTTAATCATTTAAATTTGATAATTTATCAACAAAAAAAACCAATTACTGTAAGCACGAAAAAAAATACAAATTGCAAGGGAAAATTTTAACTCGTTGAGCATGGCGTATAAACAAAATATGGGCCGGATTTTTTGGCCCATAACAAAAGTGCCCGAACTTTTGGGAATAAAAAGTAAATTCCTCTCTGAATGTGACAAAGTTCCCAAAATTTCTGGAACGCAACCAACCACAATTGAACATCTTTAAGTACTAGGCTGCTTACTTTCTCAAATAAATTTTATTTTAGTGATTTCAGACGCTTAAAATGCATAATATTTTAAAAACAAAATATTTGCATCATTGGCAAAAACTGTAAAAAGGGATTGAAAATAAAACGAAAAAAGTAAAAGCGATTTTTATTAAATAAAATGATAAATATGCACAAATATATGTATGTATGTACTTACAACTTCAAGTTTATTTGAAAAATCTTCCATTTTTCTTTTTCATAAATTTTTAACTAAAAACTTTTCATTTTATTTATTAATTCTTTTCTAATAATCCCACTATTCTAGTCATGAAAATTTTTTTCATTTCTTTGCAAATTTTCTGATTAATTTTTTAGTTTCATATGTAAATAAAAAACAGCCGATAATTTAATTCTAGCCCGAACTTACCCAAACAAAAAGTTGAGTTGAGTTGTGAATCATAATAGGGGCATTTACTTCATTATTGTTTACTTCCCAGTGAAATTTTTGCTACATACATCTTCGATTTGAGACCAATGACAATGTAAGCAAGACTCATCCAATGTCTGTATACAATTTCTATTTACATTTACACAGCGATGGCCTAGGCTGTAAGATTTATCCAACACAATATACATTGTAAGTGAAGGTTGGATGGGTCCAACACAATATACATTGTAAGCGAATGTTGGATGGGTCCAACTATTATGGTGAATTTGGAGTGCAATAATATATATCTGAATGCCATTGATCTTGGAATGAATTTTAACTATTGCATAATTAAATTAGGAACTTCATTTTTTTCAATATTTTGTATTTTCGGAATTTTGTTTCAAACGTTCACTTTCTATTTTCTTTAGTCTTCTTAAATTTCTTTTACTAAATCCAATCATTTTATTCTTTACAACAAATAAAAACACAAAACATACATACATATGTATATAAATTAACACATAAATAAAAATAAAACAGTCACTTACCTTTTTTAATTATGTTTATTTAATAATTTATAACAATAGATATTACCACAAAAAATTCCGCTAACACTTCACTTTTAAAAACACTTATGAACTTGATACAAATTTTACTTTGGAATAATAATAAAAATGAAAAAGAAAGAATAACGGAAAAATTACTTCAGAAAAATGAACAAAATTCATAATTAAAACGAAATGACAATATGATACATTACAAAGCCATCCAAATCAGATGGTAATGCGATGCAAAATTTTTATTTGTGTTTGTTTTGATCTTCATTTCTAATAAACATTTAACTTTACAATTGGATGGGAAAAAGACAAATCCGAATCAGATGCGAGTTGTAAGGGCTTAACTATTTTCGTTTTATTTTCCCTATTGACATAATTTTATACAATCGGATGGCTTTCAGTTTGTAATGAGTAACCGGACTGCTGGGTTATAAACTGAGAACATTACTCTCTCAAAAAGCGTCTCATTTTCCCAATTTTTGTGTAAAGACCGGGACACATAGAATTTGTCATCCGTCATAATTTGCCTTTTTCAAATGACAAGTAAGTTGAAATACACATTTTCTTATGCGCTTTGTCACATTCAGTACGTCTCCGTGAAAGCCAATTACGAAAGTTGGTAACACTTTTAACGTACGTTGAGTACTTTGACAGTTATGATCAGCGTTGCCGTTGTAGGTTATTTTCAACCAAAATTTGTTGATTTTGTTTTAAGTTGGAGATGTAAACAGTTTTTTGCATTTTGTTTACTTTTTCCAGCCTAAGTAATACTCAATACGTAAATTTTACTTGTAAAGTTTTTAAATCAGGTTTTATGCTGCGAAACATTGTTAACACCCTTTTGTTTTATTAAAAATCGTTTCTGTTGTAACAAAAAATTCAAGACTGCTGCAGCAAAAACAAAAATAAAAGAACACAGTATTTAAATTCAAAATAGATAGGATATTATTTATATATAAGTTTTTATATAATTTTTTTTTAAATTTGTGACTAGTATAAAAGAAATTGAAGACTTATTTTTATAAAGTAAAACATTTTCTGGTATTTTTTTTTTATTTTTTAACTTTTTAGCGTGGTACCGCTGGTTATGAGTCGATATCCGTCAACAAAGTACTCATTGTGCCAATCTCTTCCGTCGGTACGTTAATGTCATTTGAAAAAGTCAAATGATGACGGAGGACGAATTCTATGTGCCCCGGCCTTAAGAAAATGCTTTCTGGTAAGATTGGGATCCCGCGGGTACCCAATTTACATAAAAAAATACACCAATTGTATAAATGAAAAGAGAATATGTAAATTTATATTGAAATATAATTACTCAATGCCTCTATCACTGTCAACCAACGTGTGTACAGTTGTGAATTGATTTAGAAAAATTTATATATTCGAATAGAAAAATGTTTGTTTTATAAAATAATTTTTGTAAAGGCTTGTTTTTTCTGTTTGTGTACTCGTAATTCTCAAAATTTCTTTGTAGTTTTTATACAATATAAACATGTGGGATTTGTTAGCTTTTTCAGAACCAATGCAATGTAAAAAAAAAGTTCGTGGCACCTGGCAATAAAAAAATGCTCAGCAAGGTTTGCTATTTCATCATGAAAAGACTAAAAAAGGAACAACCCTTGGAAATCATTAAATATTACTATTTAAATTCGTGCTGTGTGAGAAATCTATTTCGAAAATTACCTAATCTTAATAGACCCACCGAACAGGCTATTCCAGCTGTTGTGACCAAATTCCAAACCAGTTTTACGTTATTTGACGGGTGCCCCGGTAGTAGTGTGCTAGTTTATCAGTTGGGGGTTCTAAGTTCGATTTCTAGCAGAGACTCTGGGAGGTATCACTACAACATGTGGAACTTCTTTTTCACAAGAGGTATCACAATGGAACCGTAATAAATTAGACTCAAGTGGGATGGGACCTTTCTTTACCTTTACATCCAGCAACCTGCCGACCTAACCTAACTTACTTTAGTAGACATTAATCCACCAGTCCGTATGCGAAGAGGGCGTACCGTATTGCTGTATCCCCAGGGTCAGTAAAGATCGCGATATGTTACCGACCTTTTTTGTTTAAAATGAAATAATTATACTTAATTAACATGTGGTTTGAGAGTGACGATGGCAAAAGTAGCCTTGCACGTTGATTATAAAACCAAAAAGTGCTGTTTTGGAGCCCAGTTTTAGACAAAGTCATAGAACATCTCGCATTTTTTCTGATCAGCATTAGTGTCTGTTGTTGTCGGATGGTTTCAGTAGCGAAGGTATTGTCACTGGCCACTGAACAGTACCGGCTTCAGCTGATAGCAAGCCACAGGCATATCAGAGCGCCCTCCTTCGACGGTATTGTGTAGCACCAGCGAAGTAAAATAATTACAAAAATTGGCTACTAAAAAGCTTCAAAATTGAATACGTCTCCTCGACATCAGAGACGCTACAACACTCCTAAGTGCTAGTCCAACTTAAAAAAAAAATAAAAAAATGGTGACACCTGTTACACGGCACGAGATAACATGAATTGTTTGAGAGGCGAGATATGTGAACAATTCTTCTCACGTTTTGGAGCAGGCCATTGGATGCCAACATTATGCGATTTGACTCCATTCAACTATTATTTGTGGGTAGACAGCATTACAGCAAAATTGGTGCTCACTATACAATATTTATATAGACTAACTTAACAAATACCCCTATCATGAATACTCTTTTAAGTGAAATATTTCCCTGCTCCTTAAATTTGCAGTAATGAAATAATTCACCGTAAATAATTACATGTCAAAATAAAATTCCCCTATCGTGAATGATTTTTTTGCCAGGAATTATTTCACTTTTCACTTTAACTTATTCACTTGATTTTTGCTGCGGAATTCTTTCTTTAAATATGTGTTTTGTTTGTGTGTTTTGTCAAAGTATACAAAGCCATGGCGGCCGAGTTTTGTAGTTCGCTTACGGATTAACTAGAGATGCTAGTACATCATAGTTCCAAGTCTAAACATTTTACTTATAAATTGTTGAGTACTCTATTTTTATTTATTATATTTTTAAATCTTTTATTAATTCTTGCATTGAGGTACTTTTATTGTTCAAATGCAATACTTTTTATGCTGGTGTCTAATTAACTGGCCCCTGAATATTTAAAAAATACAACTTATCTGTATTAAATTTATATTGGCTTGCTTCTTAATTAATTTCTATGTTTTTGAAATCTTCTTCGCTTTTCTACATTCACCGAGAATGATAACGTGGAAAAAATTCCTCGTAAAATTCATGATACCTATTTTCGCCTCAAGTGGGATGATAGTGTAAATATTATACCGCATTATTAATTAAAAAATTTAAAGTTTTCAATTACGAAGTTACTGAAATAAATGAGCGATATATAAAAACAATTGCAGGACAGGTTAAGTTATAATATATGATTTCTATTTTAAATGAAAATAAAAGCATTAATTTATTAATTTATTCTTTAACAACTACATAACCTTTTTTTTCTTAGGAATTCATTCTTTGCATTCTCTGAATAAACACCTAATTCTAAATAAATATTTCTTCCCGTCAGACTTCTCTAAGTAAACATTTATTGGAAATAAAAAAATTTAGTGTGTCATCAGAATTTCTGTTGCTTTTCGGCTGGCAAGAGCATTTGTTTTTGAATGTTTTCATGGCGTTTTAGTAGCTTTTAATTTTAACCTAAAGCCATGTCGCTTTGCTTAGTCATCTTAACTCATAGTCAGTCATGTGGGGATGGATGTGTCAAAATGAAATAAGTACATATTTTGGCAATATGTTGCATCGTTTGGTACTAGTGTTTGCCAAAAAGCTCTTATATTTTCATCAAATGTTTGTCTACCACTTAAGAGTTTTGCAATGTTATTAACGTAATTTTTTCTTCTTTTCAACCAAATTATACCCTGTGCTTATAACAATTTATGAGACGTTTTTATTTACTATTCATTCATTTCGGGCATTGACGATGATGATCGCTGTGAAAAGGTAATGACACTGCCATTCCATTTTTGATTTCATTTCAGTATGTGATTATTAGTGATTATTAGTTACGAATATTGGCATTCGCATCGCCGAATATACTCCTATTTTATGTTATTTAAGGGTGCTTTAGACCATAAGATCTGTCGTACGACATGTCAAATTTTTGTGTAGAAGAGCACAACTCGGATCGTCTAAACGTAATATGTAATGAAACTATAAGATTTTGAGAGAAAATACTGATGAAAATTTGACAGTCGTATGGCTCTCTTGATTTTTTAAAATTTTTCAAAAACCAACACACACCTTTAGATCAGGGATGCATTTTTATGTAAACAAATGTGAGAAAGCCAGGGAGGGAAAACTGGTTTCATAAATTTATACCAATTATAAAATCGAAATGTACAATTTTATAAAAATATACGTATATTTTCTAAAAGTACACTAAAAATTTTGACCACGAAAATAACATATACCAAAGTTATAAAAATATTTTTCAAGGTTATTAAAAAAAAAATTCATTTGCACAAGAACTCCATCCCTGGGAAAACAAGCAAACAGATGTAGTTAAATTAAATGAGAATGTTTTCATCTTACTTGATTTTATCCATACCAATGGTGTAAAGCCCGAAAACAACCATTCGATTTTTACTCTCTTTTTTTGAAATACGGATGCAATTAAATTTTATTTTCTCGCTCATTTTACGTACGACAAATCTTATCGTCTAAAGCACCCTTTATTCATATCCCCAAATTCAAGCGAAAAGTTGGCAAATATGTTAATGACAAATAAAAAATTTAAAATTAAACCAATTTGTTAATTTTTAATCATTTTTATTAATAAAAAATTAGAAAAAACTAATAATGAATATTTCTTAACTTGAATTAAAATGGAGAAGTCTTACTTGTTCATATAAAATCTCTGCGAAGGCATGCTTATCTTCAGAAATTGACGTTTTGAAGCCTTTCCTCCTTCGTGCCTATTATGATCCGGTGCCCAACCTTTTAACTTAGTTTATATAAATTATGTGTTTTCCGCACTAAAACAGGGACCAAATCGCCACATTCGTGATCGAATAAACTTTCGTATCGAATAACATTTCGTGACGTATCGAATAGCCAGATCGAGGCATTCGATAGCGTTCGAATCGAAATTCGTTTTAAAATGTAAAAGATTTTTGTGCTTTGTCATAGAATAAAACTATATCGTTACAATATTTAAAATTACATGTTTGTATGTATGTATGTATGTGTGTTTCTTGAAATTTTTACAGTATCTCTGTTTATCTACAAGGAACTATAGGCTACATAAATTTCAAAAATTCCAAATGAGCGTTGCTGCGCTCATACAAAGTAAATATTTATTTTTGTATATCTTGAGAACGGTTGAAGTAAAAGTTTCTGAATCTGCTCCAAATGACTTTGTAGTTAAAAAAACCATCAGTCAAAAACTGGGAGGGCTTGGACAAGTAGGCGTGGTTCCTCCTATATAAACTAAATACTGATTTCATTATATCGTGAAACGGTTAAAGTTTCTGGTGTTGGCCTAAGTAACTTAATGGTCAGTACGAATCAGCATTCAAAAAGTGGGCGGAACTGTACAAGTGGGCGTGGTACCTCCCATAAAAACTGAATATCAGTTTCTGTATATATTGAAAACTGGTAAAGCAAAATCTTCTAATTTGGTAGAAATGTCTTGGTAATTAAGAAAAATTATCAATCAAAAACTGTGAGAGATTGGATAAGAGGGCGTAGTACTTTCTATACAAACATAAATTTCAAAATCGACTTTTTGATTTATTATGATATATTTTGGTTAATTTGTCCTAATAAAAATTTTTGATGTTGGTAAAACTTTTTTCATTTATTTATGTATCGTATGTACTTACGTGTTTAATAAAAAATTAGACTGAACAATAAAATAAAATTTGTCGTTCTTAAATAGTAAGCAAAAAACTAGTTTACGACAGCTTTTAGTCTACCGAATGACATTTCGAGAGAAGGTACTCGATCGACTACTCGTTATCGAATGCCATGATCTGAAATTTCGATACGTGTGGCTCGATAACGAATATGACGATCTCAAAAAGTAAAATTTCGATCAAATTCATTCGATCACGAATGCGACGATTTGGGCCTATGTCTTTCTTAATCTATTTATATTATAAAAGAGTGACGTGGCTCACTGATCCATCATCGCGAAACTCAAACGGCTAAAGATAGAAGGTTGAAAATCTCTATGTATACGCCTCTTTCCATGTTTAGATCCACTAAGCAGAGAATTTTGGATATTCTAATGTTAAGGGGGTAAAAAAGGATAAAATCGACAACCTAATATCTCAGAAACTAAGAGAGATAGAATAAAATTTAAAAAAGCATATAAAAGCTGATGAAAATTAAATTAAACATGTGTTTGGTACTGTTTCCATATATTTACTTTTAGTGTGTAAAACTTCAAAACTGTTTTTGGTATCTCTCTTTGCAACCATATATCTCCAAAACTTTTGTCTATGTACAAAGCTTTTTTCCATAAAATTTTTTTATTGTAGAAAAAATCTCGAGTGTATTTTCTTACTTTTTCGTAATTCGAAAATGTATGGAGTAAAATTGTACCTTCATAATTTTATTCAATTTAAATAGTGCTTATGTCTTATAGTCTACGACGGTCTTACGTTATACTCCCCTATTGCTTCCAAAAAGCAAATTTTCGGATAAACGGACTTCAAATTCGTCTTTTGCAATCTAAATGCATGCTAAAATCAAGTTATAAAACTAAATAATTCATATTTGGCTTTCAGTGGTTAATGGAATAAATAAGACCCGCATCACTACACATAGTTTTTCGAATTATAGCATGAATAGGAACTAAGCTTCGAAATGATCAGGAGTGCCATTAAGTACGAAGTTTATAACCTCATATTCAACCATCGGAATGTCAGAACTGACGCAAAAGAGAGACTTTTTCAATTAAATTCAAAATATGCAGTGGAGCTGCCGAATATTGGCGCAGATATTTGTATTCGCGAATATTAATAATTGGTATTCCTAACATCACTAGTATGTATGTATGTATGTTGAAGGGGAGAAATGAAATTGCTTCACTGTTGATTATTCATTAGAGAAATTTATGAATTTAATAAACGTAAGTACTGATTTGCTAAAAAAAAAATGTGAAAATAAAATAGAAATATATTACATTTTGAAATGATATTGAAGATTTTAATTAAAAGCTAAAGTTGTACCACTAGTGCTATTGGAAGTAGAAAAGCATCAGTATAGCAAATTTAGTATACAAAAATATGACTATCATATATGCATATTAATTAACTGTTTATGTCTCCTTCTTCATAGAAGTCTTTCTCTGTTGGCATTATGATGAATATCAACTGCAAATCTGTTATTTTTATAGTTATTTTTCTAAATTTTGGAAAAATTTTTTATTAAATCCTTCCAACATATTCTGCTATTTATTTTCGTAGCAATTACATTACTATTTAATGAATTTCTCATCCGATTACCATATCTAATTTCCTGTCATTGAATGAAGTGCGTCACTATTATCGGACACCAATGAACTGTCAAATCAAATTCTATTAAAGAAAATAAAATTCGGAAAAAAGTTATAAAAAATGAAGCTCACGTAAACGTATTCTTTGAAAAAAGAATGTTAAAAAAGAATCAATTTTCACTTGATTAACTTTAATTATCGTTTTAATCTGTCCTGCAAACGTGGTTTCGATATAAAACGGAAATCTATCAAAATTGCGACAATTTAATGGAAATCAATACGAAAAGACATACAAATTCTTTGCAGTATTTCATTCGTTCGTCTCTCCATCGCTACTTGGCCACTCGTCATCACTAAAGCTCATCATTATTTAATCAACTCTACGCATTATGAAGTTCACATTTTTTTACGATTCAAATCCCTTATGTAGCAAAACAACAAAAAATCGCATAATTTTGTATTATTTTAATCATTATGCTAAGCGAGTGGCCATGGGTTTCCCTTTTTATTTTCCCTGCCCATTTTTGGTTGCTTAACAATAGAACTAGTTCATTGATTACCGATTTACCAACACAACAAGAGCATATCTCAAGGGGATTTTGATTCACTAAACGGACACACGCACTAGCATTTTACTATTTCAAGCATTAAGGGGGTCCATATATAAAGGGAAAACAATTACATTTAAAGTAATACATTTTGGATTGATGTGGTATCATATTTTTTTTTTACAAAAAATAGTCACACATATATGTACGTAATCGGTAATTTGAAAATATATAAATGCCATCTTTATCGCCGACATGCTATAATTTGCATTTTCAGCTCTAATGTGCTCTATTTTATGCAAAATTTAAAATAACAAAAAAAATCTTATTTTAGATTATATACAATGCTCTATAAATAGAAATGGCATCTTGCATGCCGACATTCTATAAATTGCATTTGGGCTTTTCTACACTCTAAAATTTTAACTCGTAATATGAATGTGTTTTTTTTTATATTGGACTAGCACTCAAGAGATGACCACTACAAATGCTATGCATTGTGCTGGCACTAGAGAAAAGGAATAGTGAGAGAAATGAAATGAGGTGAAGATTCACTATCTTACAACTTTGCTTTTGCACGTTCTTTGTTTTTATAGCAGTGTGGTATTCTATGGCAGTGTTGAAGCGCCTCTGATGTCAAGGAGACCTACTAAATTTTTAAGCTTTGTTTTAGTAAACATTTTTAGTAACAAGATTGTAGATTGCTATCAGCTGAAGACGGCACTGTTCAGTTGACCAGTGACTATGTCTTCGCCACTGAAACCTTCCGACAACAGCTGTCACAAAACCACATTAATGCACATTAGAAAAAATGCGAGATGTTTTTATGATTTAGTCTGAGAGTGGCGTCTAGAACACAGGAAATTTTTGGTATTACAGCCAACGTGCATACTACTTCAGCCATCGCCACCCTCACACACAAAAATTAAACCGTCTGCTTTAGTATCGCAATGCTTTTTCCATTAGGCTTGCTTTCATTTAAATTCTTGTTAATTTGAAATCTATATTATTTCAACTTTTTCTTTGGTTTTTTGAATTTCAACTTATCGAGACTCGACTGCTGTTGCATGTATTTAACATAGCGTCTACAACTGATATAACATCATATATTTTTATAGCTGCAAACATCCAATTTCATATGATATCTATTGTGAACAACAAACATATTATTATTCGATTTAAATCTATTTAATTTTTCTAAACCTTTTTACAATTATCATTCGAAAAAATCAAAATTTTTTGTTTTTCTTTACATCGCAATTTCTTGTCAAATCAATTTTCGATACGCATTAATTTTTCTGGACTTGACAACCTTATCGAAATCTGCAAATTTTATTTGAATGAGTTAAACTTAACAGGTAGTTTCAGGGATATCCTGCAAAGTCTGCCGATTTCCATATTTAATTCTGCTTTTCCATTTGCATTAACTTCTTTTTGTCATCGCAAAATGAGAAGATAAATATTTTTTATTGCCAAACTTTACAAACTTTCGATTTGTTTTATGTTTATCATTGATTACGAAACTAAATTTTATTTAATATCTAATCTAATCTAATATAACACATTTTTGGACAGTCATTCAAAATAAACTTTTTTTGACGAAGGTTGGGGAGCGCCTTTTTAAATTGTTCTTTATATTTTTGGCATTCGTGGTCGGATCTTAAAGAATGATATATCAATGTTTTTGTCTCGAGAAGTTCAATATTCTGCTTCAATAGCTTCAATGTCAGAAAACTAAAGTTTGCAAAAAAACAATAGATCTTTACTAAGGAAGTAATTCCATAATTCCAGCAGAAGCATTTTAAAATTAAAGTATACCAAATTAAAAAATTAAACTATAATAATATTGTTACGGAAATACATTTCTTAACAGCAATTTGTAAATCACCCTCGTATAAACATATTTCATTAGAACGTTCTGCAGTTGTAAAAAACAATGTTGAAGCGAGCGTTTATATTAAGTGCCTAAAAGTAAACTACAGATTGGGAAAATTAATCAATTGAAGTAGCTTTGCAGGAAATTATTAAGTAAAAGGACAAATATCAAACTAAATAGTTAATTGTTGTAAATAAAAAGTTTTTAATGGTAAAATGTAATAATTCGTTGTTTTATTTTGCAATCACGAGTTCAAGTAAAATACACATTTTAAAAAGGAAATTTTGTTGGAAATTTTAATCAATCACATTTCGACGTGATTCAAGCTGGCTGTATTTTTGGCGGCTCTTTAGCTTAGAAAAAATATGGCCCATGCGCTGGTCATCGGTGACTACCTTGGAGATTCATATACTACATAAACAAAATACTCGGCATTTTGTGAATGGCATCGGTAAACTGTGAGAAATAATTTCGTTTAGCAAAATAAAGTATCAAATGAAGTTATTTTCGAACTTCGTTGAATTGCCAATTGATTTTAGAGTGTTTATTGGAGATCGCTTTAGTATCAAGCCATTCACATGAATGTTTGCCGTGATTGTACATAGCATTTGTATTTGTTTGAAGGCGAACGTGATAGAGAAGTTTGAAGCTTATACTTGTAGATCAAACTACAAATATCGACTGTTCTGCAAGAATTATCGAATTACTTATTTAGCAAACAGCTATTATTTTTTGGCAACTTTAATATTCTGACATTAGGGTGTAGAAACAGAGATCTGATGGATAAATACTAGAACAGAATACTGGAAGTCAATGGCCATTGATGGTGAATGTTGGCCTTCTCGAGACAATAACATTGATATATCATTCTTTAAGATCCGACTGCAGATGCGAAAGATATAAAGTAAAACTTAAAAAGGCGTAAACCATTTTTTTTTCTTCAATTACTGTCCAAAAATACGTTATATTAGGGAGAGTAGTAAGGCGCACTTATTTTGTGTGTAAGGTGGTACGGTCTAATGTACATACATACATACTTATGTACTATATGAACTACCCTAATACACAAAATCTTAATACTATTGACCATGTAATCTTATTGGTCCGCTAAGCTTCCCCAACCCTTCAAAAATGAAAAAGAAAGACTTAATGTGCATGTTTTCGGCATCAACGGAAAAAATTAAGGGTCATGCGAATGAATGTGATGAAAGTAGCAGCAAGTAATCAAAAAATTAAAATCTCTTTATGTTTTTTTTGCGGCCGTTGATTGAATGTTTTTACAATTGTTATTAATATAGTAGTTTTATGATGTTGATGTTTTACTCTATTGATGGGATATTGAAGGATAAAGCAAATGTAACACGCAGTGACTTATGTTGGTGGTTGCTGCAGCGGTATACTCGGTTGGGTCATCGCTAGTGAAGTGTAATGGATATTCACATTATAACAAATAAAAATTATCTACATGCATACATACTTACATATGTATGTATGTATAGTACGTTTTAAGGGAACATAACATTATTGTACGTTATGTTATCCTTTTCTAAAGGCCCTACTCACAATAAACTTCACGATTAACTGTATGCTTGAACACATTAATTCTATGCACAAACCAAAAAACATCTACCTATATCCCGTTATTTTTTTGCTTAAATTATATTTCTGCAGGCCTCAAGAGTGTTAGTTGCGGCTCATTCTGAAGCCTTTGAAAATTTTAATTTCATTATAATGAAATTTTAGTTACAATAGCCAGAACGCACTTAATCTCTAATCAGTTACTAATAAAAGTTGCCAATCCTGTGACCACCTTTTTATATCAAGTCCTTTCATTTCATACGTGTTTTTTGTATTTAATTTAACAATAATTGCGTTTTTACATGTTCTCTATATATCGTTCATGATTAATAGACAAACAGTTTCATTCACACATCATTTTTTACTTGTCTTTTGAATAGTTTCCAGTTTTCTTAAATAAGAAACGTCCTTTTGACCTATTATTGTTCACACTCGTGACTCATTATGATTTCTATTGAAGTGCCCTGTCAGATTAATTGAGAATCTTTTTATTTTTATTTAGAAGAGTATTTTAGGCATTAGGTTTTTGCGTTGGTTCTACTTATTGCGTATTATTATTTTGTGTGATGCTATGAATACAATAACTAAAACAAAAACGTAATAAAGTAAATGTTGCAGTGAAATAAGTGACTGCTTCATTGTTAAGACAACTCAGCGCCAAAAAGTCGTCAGCGCCATGATTATCGATTTTGTTTTGGTTGATTTTAAAAAATTCAATAGTTCTTGATCAGTCACCTCATCTCATAGAATACATACATATGTTGTGAAATTTGCCTGTACGATTGGACTGCGAAGGCCTTTTAGACGTACATATTGTATATATGTATGTATGTACATACATACAATATGAATTTATATATGTACATACATACAGTGAATCAAAGTAATATTGGGACAAAGCTAAAATGATTTATGTGGAGATAATTAAGCACTATGTTAACTGATTTTAATGCAAAATTTTCATGCTTTTGTGTAGCTAACACTGTGCTAATTGCCATCTCAAAAGATTATGATTCTTAAGTTTGTCAAAATTAATTTATAAATAATTATTCACAATAAGTTAAAAATGCAGTACAAAGTAATAATGGGACAGCTGCCATCACTATATAATCTAGGCTTTATAACGGAACATTTTGCAAAAATTTTTTGTTTAAAAGTTGCTAGAGTGTATTACAGATTAATTTTTGATAAGTTTTTAAAGAAAATTAAAATATGGCGCCACGGGGTTCACAAACATCGCCTCAAATCAGAAAACTGATATTAGAACATTCGAAATCAGGGAAAACCGTGAGAAATATTGCGGAAATAGTAAATAAACCAAAATCTACAGTGTTTAACATCATAAAGCGATATGGAGGTACAGAAACTTTTCAAAATGTAGCAAAACCAAGCAAAAGAAAAATATTTTCCGACGCGGATGAACGATGGCTTATGCGACAAATCAAACAAAAACCCTACTTAAGCGCTCCCAGACTTGCTGCTGAAGCGGAAATACATCTAGCAAAGAAAGCTAATCCCGAAACGGTAAGAAATGTGTTAAGGAAACACAATTATAATGGCCGGGTAGCTAGGAGAAAACCTTTTATTAATAAGGTTAATAACCTTAAACGAGTGCGCTTTGCTAAAGACCACAGAAACAAGGATTTATCATTCTGGAATAAGGTAATATTCACTGACGAAAGCAAATATAATATATTCAGATCGGATGGAAGGTCATTCGTTTGGAGAAGACCAAATGAAGAACTGTCAGAAAAAAATTTGAGACTTACTGTTAAACATGGCTTGGGGTCAGTTATGGTGTGGGGTGCAATATCAGCAGCTGGTCCCGGTAACCTTCACATTATTGAAGGAATTATGGATCATAAATATTATATCAACATCCTGCGTGCTAATCTTGCAGAAACAGCAGAGAAATTGGGACTGGCGAATGATTATTACTTCTACCAAGACAATGACCCCAAGCATAAGGCTCACAATTTAAGGTGTTGGTTGCTTTACAATTGCCCACATGTGCTCGAAACGCCTCCGCAATCACCCGGTCTCAATCCGATAGAGCACGTATGGGCCTATTTAGAAGAAAAATTAAGAAATTACCAAATAAGTTGCAAATCGGACCTAATTAGTGCTCTGAAAGAGGAATGGGGTAGAATAACCCCATAATTCTGTCAAAAACTTGTGAAATCTATGCCGTATCGATTGAAGGCTGTATTAGAGAAAAAAGGCCTTCCAACTAAATATTAAACATTATATATTTAATACTTAACTTGTTACTTTATTACATTGTCCCATTATTACTTTGACAGGATTTTCTGTGTTGTTTTAGTTTTTTTGTTTTTATATCCCAGTGACGGTAGTCAATGTATTTTTTATTTATGTTCTTAATAAATAATAAAAATAAAAGTATAAATATAATTTTATTTTCTTCTTAAACCAATAAATTCAAAAAAATAATTCGAAAGTTATTGGATAAACAGCTTGTCCCATTATAACATTGAGTCACTGTATGTACATTTGTGGTAGATTCTGAGATTACCGGCTAATTTGCTATCCTCGTATATTTATGTACTACATATAGAAATAGGAAAATATAAAATATATTCCACTTTGCTGTTGGCATTTCTACTCTTGCAGCTGAACCCACTCAAAAACACGAAGAACTTTTAGGGTCTTGAGTTTTAAAAGTTTTTCTAGGTAAGAAAATCATTATTCTCTGAAAGGATATTAACATTTAACTACTGAGGAGAAATATTTGGGCATAGTTACTGCGGTGACGGTAAATTTTACCAACAAAAAAAAATTTTGGTTTAGTTATTTGTTTTTAAAAGAACAAGAGAACAAATACATAATTAAATAAAGTAATAAAATTTAAAAAAATATGTTTAATTTAACAAACTAAGTACTTTATTTTATTGACACTTTTTTTGAACATAGAAATTGTTTATTTAAAGATAATCAGGAACTTAAAAGGAATTTTTTTACAGTCAAGTGTATGAAATAACAAATTAATTAAAAGAACAAAAATTATATATGAAGAAAAAAAATTAGATTAATATATTTGTATATATGATTTCTAATTGTGCTTTTTCCCTTATAAACTATATGTGAAATTTATTATTACATACCTTATGATATTCTCATACAGTATGAAAAATATTATGATATTATGATATTTTATATATTATGATATTTTTCATACTGTATGAGAATATCATAAGGTATGTAATAATAAATTTCACATATAGTTTATAAGAGAAAAAGCACAATTAGATCTCATATATATAAATGAATATTCCCAAAATAAATTCTTAATATATTAATATATTTGATTTGATTTATTTTCTATAATATTTTAAACTTATTATTTTCATTATTATACGATTTATACTATTTTAATTTGTATTAAATAAATTATTATAGTCTGCCACATTGAAAAACATTTTTCTAGTACGATACCACGAAAATTTTTTTTTTTAATATATAAAAATTAAAATTATTTGTTAGCAAAGCAGGTCCTAGGCAGTGTTTTAATTTCGAGTATCACACTCAAACTCGCAGAAATTTTAGTTAATGAAATGTGAATACTCCGAAATGCGAAAAGAAAAATAAAATTTTCGAATATCAACTTCCCAGAGCCAATGTATTTTCATTCCAATCCTGGTATAATAGAAGTTTAACTATTTGATGAAGAATGTTTGCTTACAAATTGCTAATGTTTTTCATTATAAAGCCTTTGAGCATTCACTAACGAATACTAAATTCAGTATTTTAAAATACATTATTTTAAAACAATTTTTGATTTTCTCGTCAAAAGCACTTTTATTTACTTTATTCATTTAACAAGAAAAGAAGCAGCCAGTTAATGAAAATACAATTTACATAAAGTTCTGTATATTTTTCTAATTACAAGCATTTGTTGAAATTATAATTACAACAAGAATTAAAAGATGGCAACAGCGTGAACGTGGACTAAGTAAACAAAAAGGGGGTGAAGCACATAATTATGTTTGTACAGCAACATATGTTAAAATTTTTTAAATACTTTTTTGTTTAAAAGTAATATGCATTTAAGTACAGTTAAATGTTTGCGTAATTTGAATACGAATTTTATATTCTTTGATGACGATTTTTTATAAATTATATTTGAGAATATTTTCAATAAATAATTTTACTGAAATAGCAGCCACTCCTAAATCAGTACGTCAAGCACTCCCAAATAGGGCGTCGTCAACGCTTTGCAATTGGAAAATTTTACTTGACATTGCTTTAGTGAAGTTCAAAATTAATTTTGCATATTGAAAAGGTTCATTATTTGAGAGAGGTTGGGGCTAAGTGCCCGACTTTCAAAAATAAATATCAAATAACTTCGTCGTTTGTGAACCAATTTCCAAAATTCTTTTTTCAAATGGAAAAATTCTGCTAACATTTTTTTTAAATTGCGGGCAAAGGTAAAGAACTTCTCGTACGTAGGGAAAAAAGGATAAAAACGGGTAAAATCGATAATATAATATCTCAGAAACTAACACAAATAGAATAAAAATCATATAAATGCTGCTGAAAAATAAACGGACATGCGCTTCGTACTCTTTCCAAATATGTGGGTAAAACAAAAAAAAAAACTATTTTGATATTTCTCTTTGCAACCTTGTATCTCCCAAAGTATTGGGCATAAAACAAAGGTTTTCCGAAATCTTTTCTTCGAGTAGAAATTTCGAGTGTGCGACCGTACTTTTGCGAAATTCGAAAATATATGGAGTAAAATTGTACCTTTGTACTTTTATCCCTTTTAAATAGTGCTGATGGTACACATTTCTTACTATCTTTAAACACCGCCATGTTGTGAGTATCAAATTAAAGGGATTTTTGAAAGGAGCACAAAATATAATGATGTCTCTGAAAACAAATATTTTTTACCCACTTTAATAATAAGAATAAAACCTGAAATAAAATAAAATTTTGTACTTTTCAACAAAACTGAATTTTGGACCATTTTTTTGTTGATATAACAATAAAAGTATTCACATTTTATGCAGGCTTACTGTAACAATATCTATAGAAAAGTGGGCGAGATTAGATATGTTTGTGTGGGGTAGCGCAGCACACCAGGTGTAGTTAGTAATAAAATAAAACAAATTTCTCATTGATTTCTTAGAATTATTTATTTTTTATACCTAAATATATTATACCTAATATATTACACATACTTAGGAATAAACAAAATTAAAAAATTTCATTTCATTTATTTCTTTTACATTTTTAAGTTTATTATTTTTTGCTGCTATAAAAATAAAATTCAAATAAATTACTTCTGGAACCAAACAAAAATAATTAATGAATCATGAAAAAAACCCAAACAATCCCAGCAAAAAGTTTGCTGCCAAATTAATGAATTAAAATAATAATTATCATACTTTTCACTACTTCCACTTTGACTTTTTAGCTAATTACTTTCACATGACGATGTCATTGGAGGAAAGTACTTACCAGTCTCGTTTTCGAATAACAACTTTTTAATGTCATTACAAATAAGTATTGCAGTAAGGAGTTATTTTGAAGGTCATTATTTAAAAGTTACCGATCATGACACATTTAAATTGTCATAAATAAATAATGTAGACAGTGAAGATGTTATCATCACTTTTTTTGGAAAATAAAAATCTGCACCGGGTACTTACATATATTTGAACGTCAGTATGCCCAACAACGCACCAATTAAAGTTTTCAAAACAACAAAAATCCATCACGAACTGTCAAATTTTGCGTACGTTTTCATACACATTTGAACACTTATTTCATATACCTTTTATGACATGTAGACTCGAGAAACAGCAACTAGAAGCAATGTTGTTTTTGTAAATTGCAGTTGTAATAATATTGACCTTTGTGCCTTGGTATGCATATGTAATTGAAAGCCTTTAAAAATAAAGAATTAATGTTTTAAAGTTAATCATATTACTTCCCAACCCTTTTTAACCGACTAAAAAAAGGTGGATGTCTCAATTTGACGATATTTATTTTTATATGTTTTATTTCAGCACTTTTTACTGAGTGGACCGCTGCAGATGATACTCTTCTCATAGGAAAGGTCATACCTCGCTTGTGTCGGAATGAGACACAAAGAATAAACATAAACATAAACATTTTTTAAATAAAAAGTTAGCAGAGTTAGGTAGATTTTTGTAGGAAGGTTGCTGAGTGTAAAAGTAAAGAAAAGTCCCAGCCTACTAGGGTCTAATTTTAATTATGATCCCTGTTGTGGTACCTGTTGTGAAAAAACTTTCACGTGTTGTAGTACAAATCAGAGTGTCTGCTAGAAACCGAACCTAGACGGCCAAACTGATAAACTAACGCACTACTCACTATACTACTGGTGCACCTTAAAACAGACAAAAGTAGATTTTAATTTTTTAAAGAATTCGAATTTTTATAATAATTTTTACTTTTATAAATTAATTAATAATATTTCAGAAGAAAAGTAAATAGATGATATTAATATAAATGTAAATAGAAGAAATTAATGACTTTACAACTACATACCTATTGACACAAAAGAGAACTGATGACGTATGTAGTGGCATAGAAAATATTTATATAAGTGTTCTCCCCAATTTATGTTGCAGATTAATTGTCCTTTTTTCCAAATTTTCATATTATTGTGATGAATTAACTATGAACTTAAACACCTCTAAATATTCATTCATTCATTTGTAATAATTGTAGTTCAAATAAATATCAATACACTTAAGCATAATAAATAATTTAACAAATAATAAACAGTCTGTAAGAGAAAATTTATTTCTTAAAATTTAAATTTTGATATAAATCAAATAAAAAATATTGAGCGTCACGTTTATCAAAAACACGTATCTCTAAATACAAAGTTTATTGAATTGTTTTCTATTTTTTGACAAAAACGAATGGATACTTTCGTGACATATTTTTTCTGTGTACAATTTATAAATGAAAATGTTTCATGTACTAAATTTTTCTTCTCTTTAAGTCTCAAATGTGCCAAATGAATTGCTAAATAATGTACATGTCATGCTAAATTTGTGCCTTTGATTTTAAAGAAGAGACGCACTTGTTAATTTCCGGATATTTTCCCAAACTCAAGTGGTTTTTCGCATAGACGTGCACACATGAGGTGTCCCAGATTTCTTAACTTTTTTTTGTGTTTTTGCAAAATTTTATTTTCTGTTGAAGATGATGGTTTGTTCAACTTTATACATTTCGTTAACGATTGAAGGAGGGCGGAGGATGGAGAAAGTGTAAATTCATGTTTGTATTTGGTTTGATTTCAAGTGTTCGAATTAAATAAATAAAAGTTAAGAGCTAAAGGTTGCTTTTTAAACTGTTTTGCATCTGTTTTTAGTGAAGAATACTTCATACATTTAAAGGAAATTGTATTCGAAATACATGTATGCAGATGAAATAAATAAAGAGCATATATGTACAAATGTATATATGTACGTAAGTATGCAAATATATATATTTGTACATATCTGAAGGAATAAAAAGTTTATCGGAAGTGTTCCTAAATTAATCATTCAATGATCAGACCGGCAAATATTTTCAAAATAACAGAGTTAACAACTAAATAGCATTTTACTATAGAAAATGACTACAAATTAAATGCAGATAGAACTAAAAACTAAAAATTCCAATAACATAAGAAAATTAAAAAAGAAAAGATTGATCAATAAAAATTAGCAGAGGGGTATTTGAATTTCGTATGCATAAAATAAATAATTTAATATTTTGGCGTGCAAAATTTGCTCGAATTCTTGAAAACAAGGACTCCATTTTTTAATTCTAATGCACAAACCGCTATATAAATTTACAGTATGGAACATAAAAACAACTTTTTGTATAAAGAAGTTATCTTCACGTATTTCACAAAACCTTTTTTTTTGGGTAATTGAATTTAAAGTTTCAACATTTTATACAAAAAATTTAAACGAAAAATTGGTATGAAACTTTTTACAGATATTCTATTATTATTATTACAGGAGAAGCTCGAAAAAGTTGTGATGAGAAAAAGTAAAGAATACGGAAAATTTAAGCACCTTTCATCACACGGGGCTCTAGGAACTTAAGTTTAGTGCGAGCATTTCAAGATTATTAGTAGTCAACAATCGTATTCGACTCTTCCCAATGATATTTTTGCGTGTCATTTGGAAGATTATTAACGATTTTTTTTATTTTACACCTTTGAAAGATTGTTATGCACCACAACGGAATTATATTATTACAATGGTACTTTTGCAATTCTTTGACAATTTCTGGACGAGTGACACAAATCAGTGTTCACGCATTGTGGCTGCGTGTTAGTACTTAGCATGTTATCTCTGCAAGTGGAAGATCGGCGTTCAATACTCAATACGGTCTCATCAAAAGTTTTTCTTGCTTTTGAACACTGAAATATTGAATAAAATGGTTCTCTTATTGCTTAAAGAATTAATGCGTCGACATAACATCAAAGAACCAATTATTTTTGTTTTTTTCAAATCAGTTTTTCCCGTGGTACTGAACACGCACGATCGCATAACATCGTGGACGATGGGAAACTACACATTAAAATATATACATATGTATAAACAATGTGTAATTAAACATACACTTTTCATATCATGGAAAAATTAAGAATTTGAAAGAATTAAGCACCCCAAAAACAAACTACTTAACTCTTTCGACCTTATACTGTAATAAATGATAAAATTTCCCAACCAGCACCAGGTATAAAGTTAGTTTTTGTATTTGGAATATTTAACCGTTGATTACTTTCGAGTTTCAGTAAGAGACACGCTGTCTTAGTTAGTTAGTTAGTTAATTTTTTCATGTATCCTACTGTTATATTTTTTTCTGCTGCCTACTGTATGTATAATATGTATAATACATACATACATACATTGTATTTAGTCAAATGTCCTAATCTGTTGATTTTATGTTTATTAATAATTACGTCTTATTTTTAGTCAAAACTTAATGATTCGAGAGCAAATAATGATGCTTAAATTTATAGAATTTTTTTCAGAAATTCTCTAAGGAATTTGTAATGTAATTCGATACAATTCAATTTCCACACAATCTCAATCACAACAAGTACATTAAAACTATTTGAAATGAAGTCATAAATATACAAAACGAAGGAAAAAGACGAAATAAAATGAGGTGGACTGTTTCAGCCTATAACTTTTAGTACAAACCATTCAACATTTTAATAATGTGCGTAGATTGTTATGCAAAAGAAAAATAAAATATAAGAAATCATATGCGAGTATCTAAAGGAGAGTTTAATAAAATAAGAGGGACATAAAATATTTTATTGCAATTCGCGGGTTATTAAGCACTGTACTGTAAACACACATTTGTATCTCAGTATCACAAAGCAATTGCATACACATGCTTGGGTATGTGTGTGCTTTTGTGTTTTTATAAATCATGCATTGAAAAGCCGTAAAGGATACATGGAGAAAGGGATATAAATGGATTATAAAAAAGCCATTGTTAGCTAGGCCTGTTTTTGCATTTGGGTAACTAAAAGCAACCCTGTCGAGGAAAAACGTATTAATTTCCTGAAGAAATTTAATACAAAAAACCATTTTTACAATTTCTACGTTTATCAAAAGAAGCGAGCTAAACAGAAAGTTAAAAGGAAAAGTATAATTTCATTATTAAAATGTATTGCCGTATAAAGAATTTCTATTGACGTGAATGTTGCTTTGTTTTCCTTTAGCTTAAAAAGGAATTAAAATTTAAATATGTAAGCATTTGTAAACATGTGTATACATATGTACATGTCTACGAGGTATGTGTATGTTTTCACAATGTACATATGGAAATATTTGGATGCATGTAAATGCTTGGTAATCACAATGAAATATGTTCAATGTTAAAATACACGAGTAAATTGCTGTAAGTAAAAACTTCTTGTAATGAATTATAGTAATTATTTAATTTATTAATAACATTCAAAGTATCTTTCTTAAACGAATAAGAAGAATACTACGAAAAATAGCTGGCGAAAGGTTACATCTAAAATGTTTTAAAGTTTTTCTTTATTCTTATGGAACCGTGGAAAGCTTAGTTGCAGACGAATCCTACACTATATCGCAATGTGACTATAAGCATAATTGACATTTAAACTACTATAACCCTTTCAAACCGGCTTTCGAATAGCAATACTGAAATACAAATTTTGATTGGAGCAGGTTATTTAAACAATTTATAATTTATCGTTGAATGAAAATCTGAGAAGCAATAATAGGGTGGCTCAGGGGGAGGTGGTAAACCATTGTACCATCTGGGAAGTTGAGTGGTACATATAAGTACAATAAAGACTTCTAGTCACTTTCAATGTCGCTTTATTAATTTCATTCTAAATCAAAATTACAATAATTTTTATATTAAAATAAATGCAGATTAAACTTTAAAATAATAAGTGCACAAAAAAATACAGAAAAGAATTATTTATAAAAATAAATGCATATTCGGCTTTAAAATATTGATTGCAAAAATAAAGACTTAAAAATAAATTCTTATTAAACTAAATTGTTACTTTTTTATGTGGAAATAAATATTGTGGAATAAAAAAATACAAAAAATTATAATAATTGAAATTAAGCAGTTTTTTTAGAGCGTTGACTTATGTGTTGTTTTTACGTTAAACTAGGTGGTGTTGTTGTTCTAGATACTATTATGGGGGTTTTCATAACTCACGCAAGGGAATTGGAATGGAATAAATTTATGTGAATATAAAAAAAGATTGTATGATTACTTTTTCAAATTTAGCAAACTTAAAACATTCATATGTGACACAAAAATGAGTCGAATTGTTTGAATTAAATTAAGGTTTAAGGCTTTATGCCTCATTTTATAATGTGACTATAACACTAATTATTGCCTTTATATGTTACCTTGGATACTGCTGATCCATACATTGCTGTCGGGATACGTCAACACAACATTACGTCCACATCCCAAAACATCAACACATTTTTAAGAACAATGTCTACTCTAAAATGTCAATCAAACCACAACGCTGTAATACGTCAACTATAAATACATGAAAATTTAAGATTTAGTAACAATTGAAATACGTACTTATGTACATATTCATTGTATGGGATTAGTTCCGAATTTGGGGTTACGTTTCTTCCAATCCATGTAAAATCAGACAAATTTACGCCATGGTCTCATGAAAAATATTTTTGTTACTTTTGTTTAGGTCGGACAACTATTTTTCTATTTTTTGCAATTGCGGTTTTTACATCCTAAATCCGGAAAATTTAATATTTAATTTGAGAGCTACATGTAATAGGTTTACTGGGACATTGTCTTCTTAAAACTCGGTAAAAGCACTCAAAAGGTCTTCATCACTTAAAACTAAGAAAACACCAGTATTAGGTTAAGTCGGAAGGTTGCTGGATGTAAAGGTAAAGAAAGGTCCCAGCCCACTTGGCTCCAATTTATTATGGTCTCATTGTGATACCTGGTGTGAAAAAACTTTCATGTGTTGTAGTGATACAGAGCAGAGTCTCTGCTAGGAATCGAACCTAGAAACCCCAACTAATAAACTAGCGCACTACTCACTAGACTACCGAAGCACCCAGTACCAGTACACCAGTATTAAATACAATAAAGCATAGTTCCAGTAACACAAATAAAAAAATAAAAGAAGTCACAGTAGAGGTAACTCAATATGTACCACTATATAAAGTTTGAAAAATAGTAGACAGTGAGCGGTGATCGTCGATTCGACGTACGCCCATAAATAGTAAATTAATAAATTTTAAAAATGCCTTCAATACCCACTGTAGGGCATGCATAATTTTTAACTACAAAGAATACCAGCAAAATATCTAACCAACATATTGTTACGACCAATTTTCTTAAATTTTCTATTGCGACAATGACATTTAAAATAAGGATCATGTTTGGTACTCGTACAGCCTACTTTTTTCATGTTGGATTTAATTCCTCTCATCTTGACAATAGACGAACAGTAAAAATTTACACAAAAAAAAACAGAAAGCCGACTACACACATTCAAATATTGTAAATTTAAATACCAGCAACCAGAAGGAAACAGGTTTAAGAAAAATTAAAAATTACAAAATTAGCATATGAATGAATGAATAAAAGAATGAGCGAAACTCATATAATCAACAATCAAATAGGCTTACGGGTGCAATTTTCTTATAAAGAAAATGTAAAAAGTTTTCTTCTTTATTCATACGATTCTTTATCTAAAAGTTTGATTTTTATACACGATTGCCACAGGCTTCAAAAAGTAATTTTTAGTAAAATTCAGCGAACTATTCAATAGATGATACTCCGTTGTTTGTATTATCACGTCGATTGAAAAAAATCATGACGAATTAGTTAAGAATTCCAACAGTTCAAATTATTTGTGCATGATTTCTTTTCTTTCCCTTTATATTTTTGCGTAGTAAGGAAATCGTATATTATTTAAATTCTACGTATGTACATACATACATACATACATATGTACGTACGCATTAGGAGTAAAATATTAAAAATTTTAAATAATATGTATATGTACATATTACACAAAACTATAGATATTTAGTTAGTAAAAATTAAATTATTAGTTTTAATATTATGTTGTTAAATGTTAATGTACATACTATATATGTATGTTAAATTTATGGAGCATTCCATGAAAAAGTGGAAATCTATACAATTTTATTAACAATAATTTTTTATATACTTTTGCACCCATATAATGAGATTATGCTCTCAGCTAAAATAATTTATATACATATGTATATTATAAAGAAGAGATTAAATTCTTTTAATTACTGTTATTTTTTAGAGCAACAACAAGTAGTCTTTTTCATTTCACTTTACACCATTTTTTGTAGAGGTCGCTGTCACTATTGTTTAACAGATAGAAACTAAATTTCTTCTCTCAATTCAAGTTATTAGTAAATATTATTAAATTGCTTAATAATAATTAACTACATTAATTATTTAAGCTGTAGGTCCTTTTTATATATGTAATATTTATTTTTATTTGATATTTCGCTACTCCTTTGTGCAGCTTCTTCAGGAAAATTTGTTTCTGTTTTTTTTTTATTTTTTTTATATAATAAATAATATTAAAAATAAATATTACATATATAAAAAGTCCTACAGCTTAAATAATTAGTGTAATTAATATAAAAAGAGGTAAAAAAAATTGCTTACTAATTTTTTTGGTAAAATGTTTTGCTGACGAGAAATTAATTACAACGCAAAGGTATGTTCATAGGTTACTGTTCTGAAAATTATAGAAAAATTTTTTTATGTAAACGCTTTACTAATATTTAATCCTTGATAAAAAAAGTCTCCACGTGACACCGAGAAATAAAAATCTGATATCTTCCGATTTTAATGGGGTTTGTAAACTACCAATTTCTAATCACACAATATGGCTGATAAACAACTTTCAAACAGTCCTACCCGTATGCGTTAAATTCGCGAAAAGCTTAAGGAGGAAGATCCTGAATTCACCGGTAAAGAAACCAAAAGGCTATGTGAAGTTCGTAAACGAAAAAGAGAAAATCTTTCGGAAAATGGGTTAAAAGCGATAAGACTTAAGGAAAGGGATAAAAAGAGATTACAAAGAGCCAAAAAATAGTTTCAAGATCAAAATATTCCCGAATCTGCTGTAAGTACAGAATCTCCAAATAAATCGAAACAAACTTTATCTAAAGCTGTTAAAAAGGCACTAAAATGCCTTCCTCAATCACCCAGAAAGAAAAGTACTGTAGTAACAGAACTAGCGCTTAAAATGAACATTACTCTAGCCGAAAGTCCAAACACAAGCACATCAGATGACGATACACGTTACGAGGGTGTGAAAGCCTTTTACTACCGTTCGGATATTGTGTATACCTCTCCAGGCGCAAACGATTGTGTTGTTGTTTGGGAAAACGGCATTAAGGAGGGGTCTCAGAAGCATTATTTAACCATCTATCTTCGGAAGCCTTCTGCATTTTTAAAGAATATAAGCCTAATGAAGAGATAGGATTTTCGCAATTTTGTAGTCTCATACCGCAGAACGTGTTGCTTATGAAAGACACTCCTTCAGATCAGTGCAAATGTATATAACCCATGAAAATTTTATGTTCAAAGTGAAAGGTTTGAAACAAAACTATTGCAACGACTGCTGCATTTTTCTGATGTGCATTAGTGTGTCTTTGTGTGTCAGTTGTTGTCGGAAGGTTTCAGTGGCGAAGTCAGTGGTCACAATACCGGCTTCAGCTGATAGCAATCTCAATCACATCACCGACGAACGAGGTATTGTGTAGCACCAGAAAAGTAAAATAATAATAAAAAATGGCTACTAAACCGAAGCTTCAGCACTGCTATAAACAAAGAACGTGCAAAAGCAGAGCTGTAAAATAATTACTTAAGCTTCACCTCCTGTCGTTTCTCTAACTATCCCTTTCCTATAGTTACAGCACAATGCCTCGCATGTGTAGGGCTCATCTCCTGAGTGCCAGATAAAAAAAAAATATGAAATGAAGAATAATATGCTGAGAATACCATTTTGCGAGATATTTATATTTTTACAAAGTGAAAATTTGTAAGTCGTATTTAAACATTAGTCTTTGACTGTATATTATATATACATAAAAACAAAACAAAAACAATACTAAGAGATCTTGGATTAAGTAAAATATGCTCAATGTTGAGCACTGTCACTTTTAACGTGGGAAGATTTAAATCAAATGTCAATAAACACTACTGCCTCTATCCTCCTTCCCATAACCTGATTTCCTAGTTGCAGCACAATGCATCGCATATGCAGGGGTCATCCCCTGAGTGCAGTATCCAAGAAAATAAAAAAAAAATACATACCGCTGTTTACACATTAAAATTATAATAATTCGTTTTTTAATTCAAAATTAATAAATCGAATTGGGTTTTTTTATTGTTTACCTAGATAAATACTTTTATCTATGTGACGTACAAACATTTTAAAAAGAAAAAAATATTAACAAAAGAATTTGTAATATGAATCGTCAAATGTTTTATAAATATTCTTCACTGCTGCCAATTTGAGTTAACACATTATTATCGCATTTTTTAAATATGCGTAAAACTCCTGACAATTCTTATTAAAATTATATTTTACTATAATAAGGTCAAAAATAATTTCTTTCTGGCGTTAACTTCTCCTTAAAATTTTGTAATCAGAGCAAGTAATACCAAGTCGTTGGAAACAGTAACGACAAAACATGCCAACGTTTAAGATATGATGACGCAAAAATAGGTTTCATGGAGTACAGTGTAAAAAGTAGGACACTTACTCAAAAAAGAGAATTCCCCCAGACAACCCCAAAAAAGAGGACTGTGTCCGGGGAAAAGAGGATGAATGGCGCCCTAGTTATAACAAAAACTAAAGCACCAGCTTCCAAACTAACAAATCAGCGAATGAAAATTTCAAGCCAATCAAAAGTTATGGATTATTCACCATCTTCTCGAGAATTGGTCCACTGTGCGACGTATCGTAGAAGATATGCTATGATTAAATTACCAGCACTACACAAATAAACTTCAATGTTCCTGTAAGACCAATCCGTAATTTTCAACTCCTATTATTGAGATACTACCGATTTACATATTTATGATGACAATGATTCTTTTCACCGGCAATGTGAAAACTTCAATAGATGTTATCATATTATTGACTTGCCTGAGGGCAATGAAATTCTAAATTTTAATACACTCACACTTTTTCACAATACCATTCATACTTTTAAAAATTTTAATTAGCTTTAAAATTTTATTGGCAATTGTGTTTCAAATTAAAGTCAAGAAACAACTGATTGCTATTTTTGTTTTTAGTTTTATTTTAAGTTCTGAATTTAAAAATTTTCTTTTTTTTGGCTTGACTTTATTTTCTCTGTAATCAATTGTTTGATATGTCTGTTTTCAGGTTTGTTAATTTTCCTTGAAGCAAATTTTTTAATTAATTAAAACTGCCCGATTTTAACATTCGGACAGTCTGATCCGTCAATTAAAAAAAATACATGGAGTACACAAAAACTCAAAGAATTAAAATGAAATAACAAAAGAGAAGTGAGAGGTATCTTTTCGATGCAAGCTATTTTGTACCCCCGTTATTTCTTCGCTCTACCACATACTCAGATGTGCTTCAAGAAAAATTGCCAAATCTAAAAGCAGACTAACACATGCGATTACAGTAGTAACTTGATTATCGTCAAAAATAAAATCAGTCTGTGCACATTTCGACGATGTTGTGCCACAAACTATTTGACGTTACATTTTAACTGGATTTGGAAGTCCAAATACATCAAGGATTTTTGAGATGAAAGAGTAAAATGAAATTTTTACTGCGGATCTATATTAGTATTGGTAGTTGATTTCTTGTAATAAGTGAAAATTTTAAAATTTGGAGTTAATACCCTTTTGTGCGATATGTGTATATTTACATATTTTTATATTTTATACAAATTGGCCTAATATTTGTGTACCTCGCAGTGTGCACTGTGGATCCATCCTGTTGGAACCATACTTGCTGATGGTTTTCCACGGATGGCCTTAAAAAATTTTCCAACATTGTCCGATATATAACACAAGTGATGAAAACGGCGACACCGTGTTAATTTTCAACAAAAATGGGTCAATTATCTTTTCTGATGAAATACCGCACCAAACGGTACACTTAAGTGGGCGTAATTCCTCCGAAGCTGGTATACGTTTTTCTAATAAAAATACATGATTTTTAGACCGCGTTAAATTAGATTAAATCTTATAAAACCGAAATAAATTTTTTTTGGAATCGCTTTAAATCAAATTCACGTAAAAACAGAACTAGGTGTATAAGTTTTTGTTAAATATTTTTAAAATTTTGTTGCAAAGAATTGCCTGACTATCAGCAATCTTTGAACTGATGTAATTGATGTCGACTGGCTTAACAATAACTCTTCATTTAACTATTGTGCATTGTTATTAGACAACAAGAAAGAATGCATTCAATTCAATTAAAAACTCTGCACTAAAATATGTATACTGGTATATGTACGTACATATGTACTTCTATAAAGATGAAGTTGATATATGTACATACATAATTGCTACAATAGATAGCAGCGAAAAAAAGAGGTAAAAGGGCGTCTACAATTTAAGTCCATATTTAACATACGCAAGCACTTTTTTGCACACATAGTACATATTACATATATTTGTAAGATGTTTTTTGAATAAGTCTTCTTTATTCCTACACTCCTGTTTTTAGTTACTTAAGCCTTATTTCCATTTTTACAAACTTCCCGCTCAACGAAGTTACTGATTTTACTCCAATTTAAATAATCACGCGTTGTCATCCTATGTATTGCGACGTTTTGAGGTCTGGTGAGTCGATTCTGACTATCTTCGTGATGATGTCAGTGTGTGTGGATTGCAAACAAATTTATCACATTCAAAAGATATTGAGCTCACTTAGGTGTCGTGAACATTTCGAAGTTTTTCGAAAATAAAATAATGACGAGCTCTGCAAAAGAAAGACCTGGGTTCGATTACCAAGCCGGTCAAATTAAAAAAAAATTTATTCTGAGTTTTCTCTGCATGCTCCTTCGTCGGTATTTGAGCAATAAAACGTCGACGAAGTAAAATAATAAATAAAATGGCTCCCCTTGGCTTCAAAATAATGCGTCAAATTGACATCAGAGCCGCTGAAAATTTACTTTTAATTATAAACACGCAACTGCAGAGTTGTGAATTGAGCTCTATCTTCCCTTCCTACCACTTTCACCACCTGTCTATTCTCTACCCTATCCCTCTCTCTAGTTCCAGTGCAATGCATTGCATATGTAGGGGATAGCCCCTGAGCACTGGTCCAAGATAAAAAAAAAAAAGGTTTCAGTGTCGAAGGCATAGTCACTGGTCACTGAACAATACCCGCTTCTGCTGATATCAATCCACAATCACATCAGAACGCCCTTCTTCATCGGTATTGTGTAGAACCGGCGAAGTATAATAATAAAAATGGCTACTAAACCGAAGTTTCAGCACTGCTACGTGTATTAAACAAAGAACGTGCGAAAGCAGATCTGTCGTTTCTCCTACTATCCCTTTCATATAGTTCCAGCACAATGCTTCGCATGTGTAGGAGTCATCTCCTGAGTGCTGGTCCCAGATAAAAAAAAACAAACTAAAAACAAAAATGATTTTTGACAAGCATATACTGAGTGAAACATTTTAATGACATATAAGATTTTGTAACTGCAGCGTAACTGTATAATTCAATGACTTCTTGCTGGGAGATTATTTTCCCCTTCTACCATAATTTTTCTCTAAGTGCGCAGATATGTTGAAATGTTTTATTGAAATATTAATTAATTGTTTTATAATTTGCAGCCACAGTTCTTTGATTTTTTTGCTATGTGCCGGTTGGTGCTCTTTTTCAATTTGCTTCAACTACGTACACTGAGTTTTTTTAAAGCTTCAGGCTATAATTTGATTGTAAAACTGAAATGAAAACAAATAGAGAGATTTAGTTGCTTGTTTGGAAATTGTTACAATAGCAATTTATTTTATGAACCACGTACATAGAAACATATTTTCACATTCATCTATTGAGTTTTCTGCTACAACAATAAAAAATCTAATCTTCTCATTTGAATACGGTTGTTGGCAAAGGTTGAATGAAAAGAAAATGCAAAAAAACAAACAAACAGCAGCAGTGACGGCGTAATTGTTTTTCCAAACAATTTTCCCTTTTATTTCATAGAATATTTTCTATTTGGGTTCATGTGTTGCGTTTTGTGTTGCAATGTCACGGTTCACACAATTTTAGTTGTTTGACTTCTAAATTTGAAGGAAAGAATAAATTTGTTTGCGATATTGGCAGATTGGGCGCCAAAAAGAGAAAACATTCCGCACAGACAAGCGTATATAAAATTCATGGTACTGCTGTACTTCCGGATAACAATCTTATATTCATAATAATATATTCTTCACTTCTTTAGAAGCTCGTTTTTTGCTGTCCCAGCTAATGTTCTAATCTGCTGTAATAATTTTTACCATACGATGCCAACTTTTGTGGTATTTTTTGGGTGTCTCAAGAAACTCTACCACTTTACGAGAAAAATGTAATAATAATAATGTTGAAGTATTGTATAGAAAGAAGTTCAACTACAATTTATTTTTAACAATGCATTAAAATAATACCCAAAAACGCTGCATAGGATACACTATTTAAGAATTCCTCTATTTTTTTTTAATAATGCGCGTAAACACTGTTAAAATTTTCAGTTTAAAAAAATTTTGTTTCCTTCCTGTAAAATGACAACATTGAATGACATAAATGGAAGAAGAAGAAGCAGACGAAAAAAAGTTGTAAATGTACATATTTTTATTCCACTTTATAAAAAAGTACTTTCGTTTAACAAATATTTTTAAATTAATTGAATTTATTTTGGGAATATCTATATATGATTCTAATTTTAAAATTGTGCTTTTTCCCGAAAAAAATATATGTCAAATGTATTATTACATACTTTATGATATTCTCATAAAGTATTTTTTACAAAAGTAAACTCAATAACTGAGGAGGAAAGCATATCCATATAGTACTATTACGCTAATGCTTACTTAGCTCATCAGTGGATTTCTCCTAATTTTTGAATACAAACCCAAGATCTATATGTTTAAAATTCAACTAATCAATCGAGAATTGAAGTTGAATACCAAAAACAAACCCAAAAAAAAAAAAAAAAGGACAATTTTAAAATTAGAATCATATATAAAGAGATATTCCCAAAATAATTTCAATTAATATACAATACATGTGCACGGTGTAAGATTTTAATATTCTTTTGTTTCATTTTTTAATTTTTCATTTGATTCAAAATACATTAGTTATGCTGTCCGATGGCAAGCCTATTGTAGATAAAAAAAAATGTAAAAATAGAAATATGTGTGTGTTATAAAAAAGTAAACTCATGGATTGTTATGTTTTTGTTTATAGATTTTCGGTTTTGTGTTTGGTATTCAACATTAATTCTCGATTGATTAGTTGAATGTTAAACATATAGATCTTGGGTTTGTATTAAAAAATTAGAAAAAATCCACTGATGAGCTAAGTAAGCATTAGCGAAATAGTACTATATGGATATGCTTTCCTCCTCAGTTATTGAGTTTACTTTTGTAAAACGTCCTCTGAACTCACCACTCTTCAGCTCCGATTTGGCCACCAATCCCAGGGCACCGGAACGTGCCTCCATTTCGATCGTGATCCTAAGTGGTGAGATGCCCAAAAGCACATATATTGATTTAGTCTGACGAGTCTTCACTGCGCCCGTGATGCTAACACAGATGGTTCGATGTAGTTTACTCAACGCTTTCCTAGCCCTTCTTTCCATGGGTAAAAATTCTAAAAGAGAGTTAACCCTTGAATTGATGCCCGTATATCCCCATTCCGTGTGGTGGACATTTTCTTCGCTGCAGAGGATCCATCGGATATGTTTCTGTAGGCAGTATTCCACCCTTGTTGTAACCTCCTTTGTTGGGGCCTCCTTCTCATCACCTGGTGGGTAGGCGGAGGCAAGTATCAGCTCATACTGTAACCAGGTCCCTACTCATCAGCTGTGAAAGAGGAAGAAATGTCAGTCGATTACTAATCAGTATTGCTCTTCTGAGGCGATCATCGCTGTTAGCATAGATCAATCTACCGTTTGTACCTTGGAGACTCTTGATGACTCCGTTGTGCAGCTAAGGTTCTTGGATGAAAGCCACATACACGGCTCCGGAGTTAAATCTCCTCACAAGCACATCCAAGGCTGCCTTGATGGAGATTTATTTAAGAACATCCAATTTAATTTCCCTGTTTACCGGAGGCTCTTGTGTCCCTCTTTCCAAGTATTGCCGAAAGGTTACTAGTGACCTGGTTTATCTGAGGCACTGCTGCCTCTTTTTTTTCCTTCTTGGACCAGCACTCAGAAGATGAACCCTACACAAGCGGCGCATTGTGCCGGAACTGGGAGCAAGGGATAGGAGAAATGATAGGAGGTTAAGCTTCACTATCTTACAACACCACTTTTTTGTACGTTATTTGTTTTTATAGCTGTGTTATAGCGTCTCTGATGTCAAGGAGACTTATTAAATATTAAAGCTTCGTTGTTAGTAGCCATTTTTTAGCAATTTTTTTTTATCTTGAACCAGCACTCAGGAGAAGACTCCTACACATGCGGCTCATTGTGCTGGAACTAGAGGAAAGGGATAGTAGGAGAAATGATAGGTGGTGAAGCTTTACTATCTTATAACACTGCTTTTTGCACGTTATTAGTTTTTACAGCAGTGTTGTAGCGTCTGTGATGTCGAGGAGACGTATTAAAATTTTAAGCTTCGTTTCTGGTAGCTATTGTTAGTAATTATTTTACTTCGCCGGTGCTACACAATACCGACGAAAGAGGGCGTTCCGATGTGATACTTGATTGGATACAGCTGAAGCCGTTACTGTTCAGTGACCAGTGACAATGCATTTGTCACTGAAACCTTGCGACAACAACTGACACAAAGACACACGAATGCACATCAGAAAAAGTGCGAGATGTTTTTATGCGGTTGAACCCAGGAAAATTTTTCATTTTGTAGTCAACGTGCAGACTACTTCGACCATCGCCTGAGTCTGAAACTGGGGTTGAACCCAAAAAAACTTAACATGCATTATAATGAGCAATGTAAAAAGTTATTATTGGAATATAATTGATACCTTTTTTCGTTATATAATCACCCCTATCACGAATAAAAGTGAAATTTTTATTCACGTAAAATTTTCATTCCCCTCGAGGTGAAAATTGGTATCATGAAATTCAGGTGGAATTTTTTCCACGTTCTCATTCTCTGTGAATGCAGAAAAGTGAAGAAGATTTCAAAAACATACAAATTAATTAAAAAGACAACCAATTTAAATTTAATGCGGAAATAAAAATTCGTGCGTTTAAGTCTTAAGTTGTGTTTTTAAGTTAAATAGTCACCCGCATTATTGGTATTGCATTTGAACAATAAAAGTTTAAAAATAAAATAAAAACAAATAGCGTACTCCAAGAAATTAAATAAAATGTTTAGGCTTGGAACTATGATGCAGTTTACGTTAATCCGTAAAAGAACTCCAAAATTGGAACGCAATATCTTTGTATACTCTTAACAAAACACACTCAATTGGTCTGTTGGTTTGCATTTTATTTGTTGTCTTATGTATGTTTCTACTATAATAGCTGACATTGATATAAAAAAAAAATATTTATCAAAATATATAAATGAAAGAAGAATTTACTTACATTTTGCATATAATTCCCCAGCAAAAATCAAGTGAATAAATTAAAGTGAAAAGTAAAAAAACTCGCGTGAGAAAAATCGTTCACGATAGGGGGAAATTGATTGATGATTGCAAATACGTGAAAAGGGAAATAATTACGAGGGAAATATTATTCATGATAAGGGTGAATAATAATTAAAACCAATTTTAATAGAATATTTTTTAAAATTGCCTTTTTTTGGTAGATTGGAAAATTAGCATAATTATTGGTTTGGGTATTAATGATTTCAATCAAAAAATATAACAATTATTTCTTGATTTTTATATTTTGCCTAATCTGTTTAACTATTTTAATTAAGCTGTTAATTAAAACTTATGACACAATTTCCTTTATTGTTTGCCATCACATACAATAATTGCCTTTGACGTTCTAAAAACTTTTTTGTTATTTTGTCTTTTTATTTTCTCTGCAATTTTTTATTGACTTTGAATATCCATAGAAATGTTGATAAATGTTGTACTAAAATGTACGATTATAAGCAATTTTTTTATTTGTTGTTGCCAATATTTAGTGTCAATATCAATAAATGTGTCTGTTCAGGATGTCAATACATTTTGACATAATAAAAACAACAAATACAATATGTACCCAAAACATGCACACATTAAGCCATGAAAGTCATAAAGAGCATCATGTGTGCATAAATATTTATTTTGTATTTTATATTTCAAGGAATTTGATACAATAAAGCAGATATACTCATCAAATACAAACTAATACGAAATTGTACAAGGTGTGGACGGTTGTGGGTGGATCGACGTAGACAATTTACCCATTTTCCGGCTAGATCTAGAGGTAATTTTTTTATCTAGCCGGAAGATTTAGCCATTTTTTTTCTTACTACCCATTTCTTATTTTCAGTTTTGTAAAATTTTTATAACAATTTTTTGGCTTTTTTTTAATGTTATACCAAACTTAGTATTGGGGCGGAATGCATCATACGAACAAGTTCAACCGCATAAAGATGGATGGATTTTTTTTTTTTTTTTTTGGCGTGTGAGGTAGGGTTGAAAATGCCTTCGCATTTACAGAGACCGTCGTCATCTGCGTCGAGTGGTGTTGCCACTAAAAAATTCCCTCCTCCTCCTCTGGGTAGATTCCTCCCCGGGACCGCTTTCCGCATTACTTCGGGAAGGCCCAGAGCCACGTCCCAATCAGGACCACTCTCACTCACCCACGTCTTGGTCCGCCAAGTCCGTATCGTCTGGTCCCCGTCAGAGGGGGCCCCGTTATGCAGCAGCGTATCGAGGTCCCTCTTCTTCCTCCGCAGAACGTATCCCACGTACTGCGCCACAGCGTCCCAATTCTCCTCGCAATCGAGCATCCTCCCTATCACGGTGGCAGGAGCAAACCCGCCAAACCGCTGCGCCATTGCACCTCTCTCAGTATGCCACCTGGTGCAGTCGAAGAAAGTGTGTTCTGCATCATCATCCGTAATACCACAGTAAGTCAGCCTACAGTCGAGTCTGACGCTCAAATACCTTATCGCACTCTGGGTAACCAGAGACACATCCCCTATCCGCATGCCGACGCCGAGTGGTATGTGTGCCCGCGTCATCAACATCACCTAGGTCTTCTCCCCGGCCAATTCCAAGCCGTGGTCTTCAAGCCACATCCGGGTCCTAATCATGACCCGGTTCAGCTTCCCCCTGGCGTCATCCATATCCCGCGCCAAGATCACCGCCGCTATATCATCCGCGTATCCGACGAGCTGAGCATCCTCTGGCATTTCCACCCCAAAAGATCCCATCGTAGGTCAGATTCCATAGGTCCGGGCCCAGCACAGATCCCTGGGCCGCGCCGGATGTGATCGTCCTGCTCCTCCGCCCCGTCGGCGTATCGTACAACAGCACCCGATCGTCCAGATAACTACGGAGAATTCTATACAAGTATCCGGGAATACGGAACCTCCCCTGTAGCGCCTCTAGAACATCAGCCCATCGTAGGCTGTTGAAGGCATTCCGAACGTCGAGTGTTGCCAGGACAACTATGCGCTTCGGATAATAGCGCCTCTCACTCTGAGCGCGCTCGAGATGGATGGATTTCTTTTATAAAATATGTACATTTATAAGCAGTTTATCAGTTTATATGCATTGTACTTTGAAATATAATTAATTGCAATTACTTCAGTTTAAATTTTGTTCTGCATGCTGCATGCTGCATTCTACTTTTTACATTTTAATTTCAATATTCATACAAAAATTTTGGCTTATAAACTTTATATTTTAAATCTATTTTAAGAAAATTTTCATAATGATTTTAAAAATGTTATTAATATGGGCTAATATCCCTTCGTCGGTGTTGTGTAGCAGCGGCGAAGTAAAATTATTTCTAAAAATGGCTATTAAAAAACGAAGCCTCTAATTTTAATACGTCTCCTTGACATCAGATGCGCTGTAACACTGCTATAAAAACAAAGAACGTACAAAAAGCAGAGTTGTAGGATAGTAAGCTTCACCTCCTGTCATTTCTCCTACTATCCCTTTCCTCTAGTTCTAGCACAATGCATCCCAAGTGTAGGGGTCATCTCCTGAGTGTTGGCCCAAGATACAAAAAACATCAAAAATGAAAAGTGTACTTTTCACATTTCAATTTCACTTGCTTTCTATAACATATTGATCTCATTAAATATGCAAATGCACAAACAAATATGTATATGTGACGCGCAAAATAGAAAGGGACCTAAGGGTAAAAACCGGTTTTGTTCAGGAGAGCCATTTTAAAGATTTATATACGTGTATCTTTGGTGTACCATCACTTCATAAAACGCGCATATCTCTGGGAGGGAACACTTTTGGGGCATGGGATCGGTCTCATTCGATGCTCAGATGTTGTCCACATCAAAAAAAAAAAAAAGTGAAAATTGCTTTTTTTTACCCTTAGGTCCCTTTCTCTATGCGCTGTCACATATGTAAATAAAAAACTAATTAATATTTCTGTAGATGAGAGGTAAACCCACAGCAAGTAAAATTTTCGAAATTTTTGCAGGAGACTGCTGGAACTATAGGAAAGGGATAGTTGAAGAAACGATAGGAGGTGAAGCTTAATTAATTATTTTACAGCTCTGCTTTTCCACGTTCTTTGTTTTATAGCAGTGCTGAAGCTTCGGTTTAGTAGCCATTTTTTTCATTATTATTTTACTTCGCCGGTGCTACACAATACTGACGAAAGAGGGCGTTTTGATGTGATTGTGGATTGCTATCGGCTGAAGCCGGTATTATACAGTGACCAGTGACTATGCCTTCGCCACTGAAACCTTCCGACAACAACTGACACACAAAGACACACTAATGCACATCAGAAAAATGCGAGATGTTTCTTTTAATGATTTTAGTCTAAAACTGGAGTTGAACCCAGGTCTGTTTTGGTTTTGTAGTCAACGTGCAAACTACTTCGACCATCGCCACCCTCAGATAATATTACCGTTACTTATTTACTTTCTATGACCGATAGAGGAAACAAATTTTGGCGTCAACATTATAAAATAACGTATTTCGAAAAAAATTTTAGTTGGTCTGACTTTACCTCCACAGTTTTCAATAATTTTGAAAATCTAGCCATTTTTTCAAATCTAGACTTTGCTCGATCTGTAGAGTTGGCAAGGATGGGGTGGAGTGGTGTGCTTATTTTGTAGGTAAAAATCATATAGTTATTTATTTATAATATCTTCAAAGGCTGCTTTACATTGTCCCACAAGTCGTACGACATGCCAAATTTTTGTGTAGAAGAGCACAAGTCGGATCGTCTAAACGTAATATGTAATGAAACTATATGATTTTGAGAGAAAATACGGATGAAAATTTGACAGTCGTACGGCTCTCTTGATTTTTAAAAATTTTTCAAAAACCAACGCACACCATTATATCAGGGATGCATTTTTATTTAACAAATGTGAGAAAGCCAGGGAGGGAAAACTGCTTTCATAAATGTATACCAATTATAAAATCAAAATGTACATTTTAGACCACAACCGCACAATTTTATAAAAATATACGTATATTTTCCAATAGTACACTAAAAATTTTGACCAGTATTAAAAATAATTTTCAAGGTTATTAAAAAAAATTCAATTGCACAAGAACACCATCCCTGGGGAAAACAAGCAAACAGCTGTAGTTAAATTAAATTAATATGTTTTCGTCTTACTTGATTTTATCCATACCAATGGTGTAAACGCCAGAAAACAACCGTCCGATTTTTACTCTCTTTTTTTGACATACGGATGGAATTTCATTTTATTTTCTCTCACATTTTACGTACTACAAATCTTATCGTTTAAAGCGGCCTTAAAAAGGTAATTAACGAAAATCATAAGGCCTCAAACCATAGTCGTTCACTGTGTGTTGACTAAAGAAATATTTGCAATTTATGGATATTAATTGTTTCTTACACTTAAAGTGTTAGGTTTTCCTATTTATTTTAGAGCTACGGTAGCAGTTTTCATGTCTGACTATGTTTATGGCCCAATTAATTTTTTAACTTTTAGTTTAATTTTTCATTAATAAGTTTGTTTAAGATTTTTTAATACGACTATAATTCAAATCTTTTCGACTCGAGCGGCGAACGAGAATATCATTGTAATATTTTTTTTTAACGTTACTTGGGTCAATTTAGCAAAACTAATTGATCAATAATCTTTAATTAAAGAGCCAGATTATTATATTTAGTTATTTCATGATTATATCGACTGATTAATATTAATCCTCATACATATATAACACC
The DNA here is from genome assembly GCA_963924685.1 of Dexiosoma caninum. Classification (NCBI taxonomy): domain Eukaryota; kingdom Metazoa; phylum Arthropoda; class Insecta; order Diptera; family Tachinidae; genus Dexiosoma; species Dexiosoma caninum. The sequence goes on from OZ004725.1 coordinate 59,052,184, forward strand.
CAATTTATTTGTCTACATCCTGTTTGTTCGCTTGCAAGATATGTATGTACATATACATACATACTATAAAATCTTTTTGTTCTCTTTTTTCAAACATTTTCCTATATTTTGTATTTATGTTTATGTTTGCAACAACAATATAAAGAAAGTGAAATAAAAAAACCAAAAAAAAATTTTGTGAAAATGTGCGTTCAGTTGTTTGCAAATTGTTGCGTTTCTTCTTTCCTTTTGCCATCATTTAAAATGGGGTTGTCAAAACAGTTTGACATGTTTTTTATATTTTATTTTGGGTGAATTTATAGAGTAAATTTAATGAAATTACAATGTGATAATACAGTGTTTCATAGTGAAATCTATATATTCACAAAAAACTACAACTGAGAAGTAAATAAATAAAACAAATAATAAAGATTTTTTATAGAAAATTTTTGTAGTTATTTCGTAGTAAAAACAACAGGTTTCCTTGTCATCACGATTGCAATTAGTTAATGGAGTATTATATGTTTGCTTTTTATATTTGCTTCAAAAGGAAAATTCATTATTTTTTACAGTACTTAAACACACATCAAAATGAATAAGATGTTGACTTGAGTGGGCAAATACGGTATGTTTATAGAATTTTATACTTCGTTATTGATTATTCATTTTTCTTTTACGAATACCCCACCTGGTTTAATTGATTTAATTTTCTAATTATATTTCCGACATCTGTCGTTTTACTTTGTTCCTTGTTAGTAAAAAATCCACTTAAACGTCAATCAAATATTAATAACAGTCTTGACCGCAAAGTATTCTTACGAAATTAATTCGCTAAATATAAAGCTGGTAGTTGTAGTACTATGAAAACCTTCCCCCATTTATTAAAAGTCAATTTGTTTTTTAAATACAAATTTTACAACCCACAATTTTTATAATATAATAAAGTTTATTCATTTTATGAAAAGCGTACATCTATAGAATTTTCCAATTAATGAAGTTAATAGGAAATGTACATAAACTTGGAAGTCTAATTTGTAATATTTTTGTAAAAAAAAACCGCTCTAGTGGGCAATCTTCTTAGAGCAAGGGAATAGAAAAGAATAATAATAATAAGGCCCATTATTACGACTGGTTACTTGAGTTATAGGTATGATTTTATTGGACGTATACAAAATTTTTTATTATCACAGTTTTAATTTAAACCTAAAGTGAGCGATAAGTTAAAGGCAAGCTTATCCCTCCTGATAAGTTAAAGTTAAGTTGTAATAATAAAAACAATTTTTATATGTCCGATGAAATCCTCCCTTGAACTAACGAAAGTTGTAATGAAGGGCCTAAATGTATTAAAAAAGCAAATAAATCCCGCATACTTTCGGAATGAATATAACAGTTCAATTATTATTATTCCATATTCTTCATTAAGTAATAATATTGAAAATCTACTCTTTTTTTATATACACTAAAACAAGCATTCAACTAATATATTTAGAAAAAATTATTAATATTTTTAATAATTTAAGAAAGTCATTACCATAAGGGTTAATAATAATAACTGTACTTGCACCAATTCTGTAACATCAGTTTTACTGCAGAAACTGCTCAACTAAACTCACCACTTTTTTTATAAACTTAAATACGCCACCCTAAAATCATGCTTTAATTTTAATACACAAGTCCTAATAACTAGACAATAAAAACATATTCATGCAAAGAAAGCAAATACTAGTATGTACACTGACGTGCATAAAAGTTCAGTTATCATACACTAGACTGGCTCATAATGCTCCACATGGCTGCCGCTCTGCCAAACGGCAAGATTAATATGTATTACAAATTCCACACAATTTGGGCAATATTTAGAGGTCGCTAGAAATGTACGATTTTACACTGTAAACTGTATAGAACTTGATATACCAAACATAAAAGTCGAAATTCCTAGCGACCCTAAATATGGTCCGATTGTTCTAATTTTTGATACTCATGCTCCTTTGTATGAATGGAGCTGGGGCGGCCTTGTAGACACAGAAAAAAATTACATCTTCAAATCCCATACATTCTTGCGCAAGTCTAATCCTACACAGTCGCACGATCTGCGAAATATGGCATATGTAAGGTACTGTGGACTAAAATGCATCGGTCCTACATATTTTCTTTTGGAAGTTGTGCGATTTGGAAAACTTTATTAAAATTTTTAAGTGACTTTATCCAAACAGATTAGAATTTTGTTGAAAAGAAAAATCTTTTTAATGTGTATTTCACAATATGAAATCAATATTGTTATTGTTATGGCCGCCAGATATCATTTAGAGGGTTTAAAAAAACTAACGGTATTTCGTTCTACTTTTTCCTCTATCATTCATTAAACAGGGCGTAAAATAAGTTGACCGTTCGTAATATAATGGAAGAATATGAATATTCGTTATAGCGGATTTTCGTTAAACCTCGTGTAACTGTAGTTTTGTGCGAGAGTAATTGACTTATTTTCTTAAAGAAAAATATTTTAATACATTTTTTTAAATAGAAGAAAATAAAATTTTAAAGCTTCGGATAAATTGTGATTTGACCTCTTTTTGTATATCTTCGTTCATTGTCATGTCATGATGATAAAGTGAAGTTTATAGTGATCAGAACGCAATTGCGCGTTTTGTTTTCAGCCTTCGTAGCATTTTATTATTTTATTATACTTGGTGAACGATTCTACTATAGAAGAATTAATATTTCTTCCCTAATACGTTGAATGAATACGTTGCTGTGCACCTCGGACGTCTGAGTCGTTGTGTAGACCTTTCACGTCTCAAACACGCTATCATAAGTATTGCCAATTTTGAACTATAATGAATATAATTACTAAAGTAGGCAAAATTACGCATGATTATCTCTTAAGTTTCCATAGAAATCGGATTCCTAAGTTAGAATTAAGTTTTCTTGATTACTGATGAAGTTATTTGGTTTTTGTTTCTCCTTTTTTTTATAATAAATATGACTTTCATTCTGGTGTTTGCATGTCATTTATAAATGTAAATTGTACTCCCAATTAGTTTATTCGAAATAAATATATTCCTTATAGTTACGACATGCTAATATTCTTTCTCCTACCCTATTTCTTATTTTTCTTAATGACCTTCTATGTCGAACTTCCGACCCTATCCATTCTTTTGCAGATGACAGCAGTATCTGCTATTCTTATTTATTTATTCGTAGCCCGACTTCGAATATGATCACGGCGACGAGGCAGAATATGAATAATTCGCTAAATGGTGACCTCACGAGAATATCACGCGAACAGGGTCGATTTCAACGCCCAAAAGACCCAATGCTGCATGCTTACCCATCGCCGTATGCACGATCACGCTGCGTCATCTGTAATTAAGGACGGCATAAATATTGAGGAATCAGAATCTCTTGATGTTCTTGGCATGAAAATCCAGTGTGATGTCCGATGGACTGATATCCGGGGTCATCCCCGGAGTGCCGGTCCAAGAAAAAAAAATTTGTACTATAGATATTCTCATTATTTTTTATACAACAGAAAACTAGCAATATCATACGTAATACTACTATTTTAATGATAAAGTAATTCCTGAAATGAGAAATGGTTAGAGACATTCAAAAAATCCAAATATAATTCTCGAAGTTTCCAAAAACGAATTTACTCTGTAATGCGTAGTATACATTGTTGCAAAACCGACCATAAGTAAGCAAAATGACAAATGTTCTTCATTTACATAAATTAAGGGCAATTCTAAGATATAGAACGGGGCACTCGCTCGCCTTTGAAAGTTTAAAATAAAGAAATCTTTAATTTTTTTCTTCTTTTTTCCATTTTTTATAGCACATGGAACTATAAATACTGCAATAAGTAGCTTCTATCGATTTTTTGTTTTGGAATGTGGAAAAATTACAAAATTTGCGAATTAGAACATCACTTTTGGAAATAAATTTTTTAAACTAAAATGGAATAATATGCCTTTCTACTCATGGTTGTCATATTTAAATATTTGTGTTTCTAGTTTTTTAATTACCTTTAGTATGATTTAGCACGGCTCATTAAGAAAGGGACAATTCTTCTACCATGTTTGGAATAAAAATTTCTACAACTTCAAAAATGCGAAAATTTTCGTATTTTTTATTTTATACATATTAATACACACAGAAAAATTCCAATGTAAAATTAACATGACTAAATGTTCTTTAAAAACATGTTAAATTTTTTGCAAAAATTAAGAATAATTTAAATTTGACATTGATTCGCATTGATTTGAAACGAAAAAATTGCCCTAAAACAAATTGATTCAATATTTTTCTTACTAAAAATTACATTGCACAATGTAAAATATATAACATTTTATATAAAAATAAAAGTTTTTGACGTTAAAGCAACGTAGATTGCTAAATCAATACAGCAAAATTCAAGATTTTCAAATAAACATAGACTAATGTAAAATTAACGTTGAATCAGGTAAAATTCACATTGGGAAATTTAAAGAAATTAATGAATAATTTTAATTGCTTGAAACTAGTTTTTTCAGTTTGTTTACTGAGTAATTCCCAAAGACTTTTTATATAAACATGAGAGATTTCTTTCGTTTTTAAGGAGTTGATATTTGCATCAACGAAATACATAGACCAGTTTAACCATACAACGAACATAAATAAATAATCGTAATTCTTTTAGCAACACCAAACAACATTAAAGTCATGTTAATTAAGTATCCAAATCATTTAGTTTTATTTTTATAAAAGTTTCATTCAACAGCATGTGTTAACTAGACTCATATATTAAGTCAACATGACTTAAAGATGTTCTAAAGTGAAATCGGTTTGTTTGTATTTTTTTTTACAATGACAGTTCTCTGTGTATGCATATAAATTTGTGGTTTTACGGCCATTTTCACAATGTCTGATTATTTTACTTTTAACAGAAAATTAACTAACTGGCGGTTTGCTAAACAGGCACTATTTAATTGACGGTTAAAGATTTAAGTTTCACCATCCTTCAGTTACTTAACAAAAGAATTCGCCAAAAGGTATGGCAATATTATTTGTAACGAAAAATTCTATAAAGAAAATAGAAAAAAATCTTAATGTTTGTGAAAAAAACATTTAAGTATACTGAAAGCAACAAATTGTTCCATGTTGGAACATTCAAATAAACAAGTGAGACATGGAAAATATTGGCCTATAAAAATATTAATTAATTAATTAATGTTAATAAGTTTTTTGTAGAGCCTCTAATTTCTTTTTTTTGTTTTAAAATTATAAACATTGAAAAAATATAAGTGTTGCATGTGTAAATTTTTTCTATTTATCAATTAAAATTATATATTAGTTTCAATTCTATTTTTGTTTGACCTTTATTAATTTGTTTAATTATATTTCTTTTGAGCGATGGTTTTTTTTATAAAAAGTTTTTAAATTATTTATTTTCAATATTTCCTTACCAAATAGAAATAATAATTTGTATTAACAAAAATTTTTTTTAAAAAGAAAATGAAAATATTTTTGAAAGGAAATTAAATATTAAATATTAAAAATGTTTTGTATGCACAAATATAAATGTGTGTACATCTCTACATAAATAAACATTTTTTTAAAAATATTTTTTTTTTACATATGTATATACATGTATGTAAAATATTTATTTGTACAATGTAATAATAACATATGTATAACTATAACAACAATAGAACATAATTTTTAAAAATTATTCAATAAATAACCTACCACGACCTATTATTATCTCTATTTTTTGTATTAAAATATATTTTAATACATAATCTAAATGTAAATTACATTAACTAAATATCTATAATTTTGTGCTAAATTATCTACATCTGATTTATAGTTTATTCTCTTGCCCGTAAGTATTTTAATTATTTGTAACATTTCTAACAAAAAACATCGTTTATAATTAGTTTCTTTTTCTAATACAGTTGTGTATTCAAATATTGGATAATTATTTAATGTCGCACAATGTGTAGTTAACGCTGTTTTTTGTGTATTTTTATGGCTGTATTTTTGATCTACTTATATCCTGCTAATCTAGTTTTAAGTTGGTTTTTTGGTGGTTCCCACATACACTTTTTTACAACTAAATTCCAAATTATTTCCTCCTCAGGGTATCTTGTATACTAAATTAGATAATTCTGTATTTTTAACTCTATCTTTCGTTGTATTAAATAATTTTCCTAAAGTATTACATGTTTTATATGTTATTTTATATTTTTCTGTATTAAATATTGTTCTTATAAGTTGTTCCCACATATGTCATAGATTTATAAATTTTCGGTTCCATATTTCTATTCCCATTAATATTATCCTGATTACCGTATTTTTCTAATAATCTATTAATAACTTGTATTAGAAATAGATTTTTACTTAACCGACCGTTAAAGTTGCTATTAAGTTTTAATCGGACATTGTGAAAATGGTGGTTAGTGTGTAATAATTGAGCCGTTTATTTTGAAAGTTTAAGTTGTCTTTCGTTTTTAAAGTAAATTATAAAAAATAAAATAGACTCGTATATTTTTTATGTTCTATATATTTAAAATATATTTTCAGTTTTTATTTTCTCAAAATAACAAACACGACACACTGAAAATGCATTTTCGCTTCCCATAGACCTTTCTGTGAAAATGCCCATTTACAAACTTTCAGCATTGTGATAAATATTATTTATACATTTAAGATGTTTTGTGAATATATCGAAAGAATTATATTATATATATTTTTAAGTATATATAAAGAAGCCCTTTGATGCCCTTTCATGAGAACATTATCATCAAAAAAGTAATAATAAAAATTATTTTCAATTATTCCCCTATAAATTTTTGTGTATGACATTATTTGTAACTCTTATTACGTAGTAAACGAAACAGGAAGTTAGTTTTGTTTAATGGTTTTTGTATAATTAAATTTTTAAATGTTTCTTCAGGAATGATCGAATAACATCCTGAGCAAAACTGTATTAATTTTTTGTAAGCTTTAATTTTCAGATACATTAAGGTGGTAGAAACAGAGATTTGGTGGATAAATACTAGATACTTGAACTCAATAGCTTTCGACGCAGAACATTGGTCTTCCCGAGACAAAAACATTGACATATCATTCTTTAAGATCCGACTGCAAATGCTAAAGATATAAAGAAACGGTTAAAAGGTGACCCCTGCCTTTATAAAAAAAAATCAATTTTTCGAAATTGCCGTCCAAAAATACTTTATATTTGGGGGTGTGCTGGAATTTTTTTTTTTGGAGGTACGCTTCGACGACATTTTTTAAATGAAATTTCACTTTCTTTTGTAATTGAACAAGAAAATTTCAAGAAATTGAAATGTTTATTCACAATACGCTTTCAAAAATTTCATGAAATTAGTTGCTATGAACAGACTGAAAATCAACTGACTTTGCTCCCCTACTGAATTCCCTCTCTGCTGTACGTGGTTGAGTTGCTTAAAATTAGACTTTTAAGATTTAATATCTATACCATTCATAACCACAGTTGACCCACCATTTCGATCAGTCAATTATAGATATTCTATAGAATGTGAAGAGTAAATTAGTAAAATGGAATTTGTGTCTGAAAAAATCTATCTATAGAAGAATCTATAAATTTTACCTATAGCATTTTTGTCCGTCATTGTAAAGAAGATGTTTGAAGTTGGAGGTCACACACATAACCAGTGGTGTTAACTTTCTTATTTGGATTTTCGTACCATCGAAAAAAATTACAGTTTTAAAATTAAAATTACCACATGCAAAATCTTGTACAAAAATAATAATATTTTTTGGATAGGAAAATAGTTCTAGTTCTATATATGGAAAACGCTTATAAGAACAACACTGATATAAGGAATAGACAGCCGTGCACCAAAAATCAAAAAGCTTATGAAAAACATTCCTTAAAAGAGATTATTCCACACGGCAATACATACTCATTTACAAGGGGCAGTTAAGTTATTGTTATACGTAGGAATTCGTTAGAATAATAAAAAATCGATATCTAAAATTTTAACTTTTACTGTGAAATTAAAAAATATTGTTTACACACTGTTGTTATAAGAATGTACTCTTATAACAAAAATTTTTTTATATATTTCTTAAATAAATCTTTGGGGGAAAAGAAATTCTTATATAAATTGGCACGCTTATAAGAAAGTATTTCGTTAAATTTTATTACTATAATAAAATAAAGTGTTTCAAATTTGTACTTTCAGTAAAATCAACGTATGCATTTTTGTAATATTTAATCTTAACTAAAATTAATTTTTTAACTGCAATTAGCGTTATTTTGCATAGTTGTAATGAAACCGTACATTTTAGGAGAAATGTGTATATCATGTGAAGAAAATACTTTCGGTGTTTAGCACTTAAAATTTAAAACTTTTTAAAATTACCGTACAAATATAAAATTACTTGCCTACTGTTTGGAGGAGTAAATTACCGCACAATACGATGATTCCCGTATGGTTAACATAACTGCACATAACGAAGCAATGCACAACATTAGTTTTAAATGAATAATCGAGAAAGCAATTTTGTGATTAAATATTGTTTTCTCATTGAGAAGCACGTGCCACATCAAGATACTCATCCACACAACAACAGCACACAACATTATACAACAAAGCCAACATATTCAACTCAACACATGCAAATCACAATTAATTTTTTGCAATAAAGCTTTTTGACAGAAGGAAGAACTGAAATATTAATTTTCAACCTTCATATTTTCACAATGTTTTAAACAAATCGCGTGAAGAAAACAAAACAACGTTTGAATATTCTAATAATCATTATAATCGCTGACATTATTCTACCTTCATCTGTAACTTCTTTGGATTACTATCATCATCTATAACCCTGACGTGTCTCCCACTCCTTGTTATAATGCCGTCATGCTTTTGTGAGGTCGTTATTGAAATTATGGAAATTATTTTGATTAAACATCAAATTTGCATGTGTTTGCAAATTTTCCATACATTTTCCTCTGATAAGTATGAATTAATATTTTTAAATTAAATTTTAAAATGAATAATAAGATGCAGAAGTAATAAATACAAATTTTGGCAACAATCTGTTCATAAGCATGTTCCAACAATCAGTGTTTAAGAACGTGTGCAAATTTCGTGTTTATCTCTGAGCTCCTTCTTCAGTTTTTATTTTATTATTTGTTCAGTATTTGATCTGCTGGTTTCATATTTACTTTTAATTTGAGCTTATTTATTTAATATTAAAATAGAATTATGTCTATAGAAATAATAATAAGGGATGGTTTATTTACTGTTACTTTTTTGTAAATAAAGTATATCTTTATTACTGTAGTCGATTTTTTTGGGTTTAATTTCGAATAATACACTTTTTCCATTTTGAGAAGTCCTATTGTGATATCTTAAAACCGAAAACATGATATGCAAACTCTTTTTGCGTAACCAATGGAATATTCTCACATTTACGTTTTGCGTAAATCAAAGTAACCAATGCAGAATACCCGAAGCTTATGACAAAAAAATTTAAGGAAAAATCTTTAGACAGGCGTCTAATACAAGCTTCGCAGATTGCCTTTCATTTCCTAAATGAAGTTTCTGTTCGTCAGACTTTATTACTAAAAATTATTGCTTAATTAAACGCTACTGTAGAAACCCTATTTTAAGTTTTGCAAAACAAATATTTTATTCATTTAAATATCATTCAGCTAGGATTTTAGATTACATAATTTATAATAAAGAATTCTGAAAATTGCCAGTTATAGATTATACAATTAATTTAAATTCCAGCACCAGCACCACAACTTAGGAACATTTGCAAATGATGCTATATTAGTTTCAATATACTCGTATGTACTATTACATATTTATTTATTGGATTTTTGTTTATCTTACACATTATGTTTAAATGAACTTAATTAATTGCCATATTTTGCTTTAACCGGCAACGAATCACCTGTTTAGCGAGGAGATGCCGGTAAAAACGAAATAATCACCCCTATCGTGAATAACAAATGAAATTTTTATTCACGTGGTGAAAATTGGAATTTTACGTGGATTTTTTTCACGTTACCGTTCTCAGAACAAACAAACCAATTAAAATTTAATACAGAAATTGGCGCGTTTAAGTGTTCAGTTGTGTCTTTAAATATTCAGGGACCAGTAAACCGCATAAAAAATATTACATTTGAACAATAAATGTACCCGAATGCAAGAATAAACAAAAGTGTGAAAATTAAAGAATATAAAAATAAAATAAATAAAAATAGCGTCCCCCTGCAATTTAAATAAAATGTTTTGGCTTGGAACTTTGATGTATTAGCAGTTGAAGTTAATCCGTAAGAGTACTCCAAAATTGGGCCGCAATATCTTTGTGTACTACGGTACACACTCAATTGGTCTGTTGCTTTGCATTTTAATAATGAATTATGTATGTTTACACTATAATAGCTGATCTTGATATAAAAAAATTATATTTATCGGAATTTATAAATAAAGAAAGAATTTACTTACATTTTGTATGCAATTTCCCAGCAAAAATCAAATGAATAAATTAAAGTAAAAAGTGAAAAACCTCACGTGAAAAAAATCATTCATGATAGGATAAATTTTGTTTTGACATGAAAATATTCACGCTGAATTTTTCCACGATTTTAAGGAACAGGGAAATATTTCACGTTAAAAAGTATTCATGATAGGGGTGAATGAAAAATTGTTATTGAATTTAAACAAAAAGTTTGCCTAATTTTTTCTATAATTAATAATAATTTGAAAATGACACTTTGGTTGAAAAGTATAGCATCCTTCCTAAAGGACATATTTTTGCCGTTGACGCCTGCTTCTGTTAATTCCAATTGTTACATTATGTACTTTTGTTTACTTTCTTTATCTTAGAATTTGTGTTACTATTTTATATGCTATATGTTAAATTTATTTTATATGCTTAATATCACATGTAGGCAGCTTGATCATTTAAGTGATCTACAATCACATGTTCCCTGCTACTAAATTAACTGTGTAATGCCCTCTCCTACACATTTCAATGCCGATTTATAAAATTATTAACATTCCGGATACAAAATTGATATATACATATAAACAGACTGTGTTTTGGTTTTACATCACCAGCTGACATCGGATACAATGTAAAATTCCAAAGAAATTCCAGGTAATATTCGGCCTTTAGCTGGGAGACTGCGGGATTGCAACACCCATTTCCTCCGAAAAGAACTCCTTGCAGGATGATCAAATTTATAGACATTTAAGTCTTATATATATATATATATCTTACAACCCAATAAAGGGATGCGATATATTTAAATTACTAATTAAGAATTTGATCAAATATCACATACTTTCAAAGTGAACAAGGTATTCAATTAAGAGTACTTCCTTAATAAAACAGACTCCCGTTCACTGACACTGAGATAAGGACGTTCATTAGAGTTTTACGGGTTATACCATATAAAGTTCTTAAGATTGCTACACCCGTAATCATAAATAATTTCTTTATCAGGAAAATATTTGATATGAAGAGTACTCTATCTCTCTCTAACCAAGAGCAAACAGGGTATCGTACTCCGCAGAACATTACCTATTGAAACATACTCCACTAAATCGTGTTTTAAATATAAAGCTAGTTCATATGAGTTTTATGTGTTAAAGATATAAGGTTTATCCATAAAATTTTGTCAAACCCAGACTAGGGTTCGCGAATCCGTCACACCCGTAAGTCACTAGCAAGCCAATGACTTCCCTTGCATCTATTGTTAACCTAAGGTCCATATCGTATGTCGTAAGTCAAACGACTACGGTATATATTCAACATTTTTGAGAACGATAGAATAATTCTCAGAGCCTTCCTATTTAGCCGTTAGTATAACTAACGAGGAGGTGTAGGATAGGCATATCTATTACTCGAAAGTCATGGTTGGTTGGTTGCCCGCCAGATACATATGTATAGTAGACCATACCCTAATGTCAGAAAATTAAATGTCGCAAAGATCAATACAGTTTTGCTAAGGAAATAAGTCGATAATTCCTGCAGAAACATTTTAAAATGTAATAATGTATACAAAAAGAACAAAAACAACAAGATAAAATAAAATGTTGGAAATTTTAATCAATCCTATTTTGACGTGATTCAAGTCGGCACTATTTTTGTCTGCTCTGTAGCTCAGAAAAAATATGGGCCATGCGTTGGTCATCGGTTACCGCCATGTAATATTCATATACTACATGAACAAAATGCTCGGTGTTTTATGCATGGCATGCATGAGCTGTGAAAATAATTGAGTTTAGTAAATAAAGGTATAAAATGAAGTTACTTTGCAAACCTGGTAATTCTGTTGTCTTTTCAACACTGAAATTCTCCATTTAATTTTCTGATATAAGGGTGGTCCAAATAGAGATCTGGCCCGATTGCGAAAAAGGGACTCCTACCTTCTGCAAAAAAAATTTTTATTTTAAATTGCTGTCTAAATTAGTATGTACACCGCAAAATTTTTTTTGTCTGTTAGGAGCTACATTGGAGCATACACAGTTGTGTTCAATATTTGTACATGTAAAAATTGACGTTAATTTATTTTTTGTTAACGAAAACAATTTACATACTAAAATCGAAAATAAATTAAATTGAGGGTGGCGATGGCTGAAGTTGTGTGCACGTTGACTACAAAACCAAAACAGACCTGGTTTCAAACCCAGTTTCAGACTAAAATTATAAAAAAAAACTTCTCGCATTTTTCTGATGTGCATTAGTGTGTCTTTCTGTGTCGGAAGGTTTCAGTGGCGAAGGCATAGCTGATAGCAATCCGCAATCACATCAGAACGCCCTCGTTCGTCGGTATTGTGTAGCACCGGCGAAGTAAAATAATAATAAAAATGGCTACTAAACCGAAGCTTCAACACTGCTATAAAACAAAGAACGTGTAAAAGCAGAGCTGTAAAATAATTAATTAAACTTCACCTCCTGTCGTTTCTCTAACTATCCCTTTCCTATAGTTCCAGCACCCCGAAATTATGTACCAATACAACATCGAAACTACAAAACTGTGCAACCAAACATTTTTACCACCACAAAACTATAAAAACTAGCAGCATTCGCTTCCAAACTTGCTTATATACATTTACTAGCTTAACCCGGTCTGCTTTGCTACCCCCTCATTATAAAATTAAATTAAAAGTGTTTATATAGTTAAAAAAAATGATTTTTTTATAAATTAACTTTCGTAAAGCTCTAGGTTATACAATAGGTTTAGTGTGTCCATGCGGAGCATAAACAACGTAAAGCTGTCCGCTGGAGAAACATGCACTTGGCAAATTTACGCCACAAACTTGCAGGGATTGACCTTTTTTTGTAACGAACAAATGAGAAAACTGTCATAAACAATCGTCGACGATAATCAGCAATAATATGTCTACAACATATTCTTCTACGATTTTACATTATTTTGTACGCATCGTTAAAGATGTTAAATACATGGACAACTGGGTTAGATAAATAAACGATTAACGTATGCAAATGGAAATGTTTTCAATTAAAGTAAAACATCCAGAAACTAGATTCGGGGTAACAAGAAAAAATTAAGTTTCTGTGCAGACAAAGTACAAATTTAAGTAAAAAAAAATTACTTACTATAAAATAACACAATCGAATTGGATTGAATATTTAAAAAATATAGTTGACTACCGAAATATATGTCAAAAACGATAGTGAAAGTGTTGAATTTATATTGAACTTGACTTATATTTATGTTTTGGCAAGTGGCTGTCAGAGATGAGTGTGGTCTCGCAAACATATCGACCCCTGTGCGCGAAATTATCGTATATTACAAAAACTAAATTTCACAGGAGAGCAATTTTATTCGTTTTTTTTTATTTGCCTGACAGCAGTAACTATTACATACGATAAAATGTACATAGTGTTATCTCCAGAACTACAACAACTATCGCTATAATACTTTATCTGCAGATGAATTACCATTTTGTATAAAAAACTCGATTTCGAAAAAAGTGTAACATACGAAAATTTCGAGCACAGGGGTCGATATGGTCGGTACAAAGAGTGTGTTTAATACCTAATTATTTATCAGGTGAGGTCAACATAAGCCATAAATGTGTTTTGTGTCTATAAATTTCGTTGCCAGCAAAACTCAAAGGCGCTTTGAATAGCAACCATAAATTAAACTTTTGATAAGTGCGTTTTTTTTTAATGAGAGTTATTTGCAATTACAATTTATTTGCTGAATTTGATTATCAGTTTCTTGTTTAAATTTTAATGTTTAATTTTTACGGAAATTAGCATCTGGTCTTTTTTTTAACATCAACAATGATTGTGTTTTACATATTTCTTTGACTTGGTTTTATTTATTTAAAACGGGCTTATTTAGTAGCCTTGACCAAAATAAGAGAAGGTCATAAAGTTATATAACGTTTTTATGACTTCTTCTTATGATGGTGTTTGAGTTAAAAATGACAAGATGAAAATATTCGGTTCAGGAAAAACATTCTGATTGGAATATTGCTGAATATCGAAAAGCATAGTTTGCCGCTTGCTAATAATAGAATCGAAGGGAAATTAATTGCCATTCTAATTTAATATTTGTTGTTTGGTTAACGTAGCCTACATGCGGCATTTAATTGATGGTAATGGGAACTCATCAGTAGAACTTCAACAAAAGTTTTGAAAAAGCAAAGAAATTTAAAATTTTTATATAAAAACTTTCGAAAAATGTTTGAAAACTATAAAAACAAAGAAACTAAAGCCCTTAGGACCAGCATTACCGTTGATAAATTTCAAAAATGCTCTCTGGCTACAAAAAGGGTCTTTGCCGACAAAAAGGGCATTTGAAAGAAAAAAAAGGGTAACTTTTTGAAACAAAAACTAAAGCTTTATTTTATTTTTAGTATAAACGAAAACAAAAAATTAAGTACCATGTGAAATAAGTCGCAGTGCAATAACTCCCAATGAAATAAATGAAGCCATTTATTGGATGTTATTTCATTATGAACTAATGTTCTGCATAGCCGGCTTTAGGCCGGGCTCAAATGGCTCTATGGTATAACCGACACTGGCTTCGCTAACAAAAGCTTTTCTACTGGAATGTAGAGGAAATTTCTGGTTCTTCCCTTTCCTCATACAATTACATATTGTAAGGTGGTCATTGTATTTACTCTTGTTTAAACTTTACACGAATAAAAATTTATAACATTGATTAATTGCAAATAATTGAAAATGAAAAGACTCACAAAAAAATTATATAACTGCCAAAGCGAATGAAATAAGACCTAAGAATAAAATAACATGAAATAGCTCCCACATGAAATTCTTTTGGAATTTATTTTAAGTAGGGAGTAAGCATTAGTGAAATAGTACTATATGGATATGCTTTCCTCCTCAATTATTGAGTTGCTTTTGTAATAAAATGCTTTATGATATTTTTCATAATGTATGAGAATATCATAAAGTATGTAATAATAAATTTCACATATAGTTTGTAAGGGAAAAAGCACAATTAAAATCATATATATATAAATAGATATTCCCAAAATAAATTCAGTTAATATAATATACATATATATTTTTTTTTTTTCAAATTATGCGAGTATGACTGAATAAAGAACCAGCATTTTATTATTTAAATCAGCGATTAATTATCTTAACGTAAAAAGCGTTAATATCATCGACATTTTAACGTCAAGAGTTCGCTCCCTGAAGCAATGATTCGTTGCTTAGTTCATCGTCAGCACCACCAAAATGACACCGTACGAGATTTGTCTCGAATCGCTAGACCACATTCAATTTGAACAGCGGAAAATATTGAACTTGTAGCGTATTATTTTTTTTGAAAATGGAGATGAAAATCCTATAACCGTAAATGGAGAGCGGTATCGGTTTATGATAGAACATTTTTTACGTCCTGATTTTGAAAACAGACCTGAGATGTTGTTTCAGATCGATGGAGCCACTGCCCACACTGCCCGAGACACAATGCACTTTTAAGTAAAATTTTTGGAGAGCGAATAATTTCCATATTTCGCCAGATTTGACAGCATCTGACTATTTTCTTTCGTGTTATTTGAAGAATCGATTATATGTCAACAAGCCCGAAACAACCCCTGAACTCAAGGCCAACATTATTGCAAAAATTCTTGCGCTTCGCCCACATATTTCAAATTCAATTGATATTGGATTCGTCTTGCCCATTAATTTCATTTTGAAAAATTATTTGAATTCATAAACACGTGGATCTAGAACAAAATTTTTATTATACAAATCAATTAAAATCCCATTGAGCAAAAAACAATAAATGTCAACAATACAAAAAAACACCTGGAAAAATAAAGTTGTATACTAAATAATAAATAACACTATGCAACACGAAAAAATTGCCTTTGATAACCAATAGTTTTTTTTAATCCGCTGTGGTCACCTAATTAGAAAAATCATCACAATTTCAATATCAATGGTCGTAACTTTAGAAATCTTGATATGCAATACGTCAAAAATTATTAAATTACGCCAGCTTTAAGTTTTGTTACGGTAATTTTGGAGTTATTGTTGAAAAGGTGAAAGAAATTGTTTTCTTTTTGAAAAATTATAATTACCAATTTTTTGAGTTCAAAAAATTCATAAAAAATAGAAAGCACCAAATGTTTGCTTATTTTTGAAATTTCTAATTTTAAGGGTAAAAATACTTTTCTTTTTTATTATGGACCAGCACTCAGGAGATGACCCCTACACATCCGGTGCTTTGTGCTGGAACTAGAGGAAAGGGATAGTAGGAGAAATGAGGTGAAGCTTCACTATCTTACAACACTGTTTTTTGCACGTTATTTGTTTTTATAGCAGCGGTATAGCGTCTCTGATGTCAAGGAGACGTATTAAATTTTGAAGCTTCGTTTTTAGTAGCATTTTTAGTAATTATTTTACTTCGCCGGTGCTACACAGTGCCGACGAAGGAGGGCGTTCTGATGTGTCTGTGGATTGTATACAGCTGAAGGCGTTACTGTCTAGTGACCAGTGACTATGCCTTCGCCACTGAAACCTTGCGACAGCAACTGACACAAAGCCACAGAAATGCACATCAGAAAAAATGCGAAATATTTTTATCAGGTGTTGAATCCAGGAAAAATTTTCGTTTTGTAGTCAACGTGCGTACTACTTCGAACATCTTGCATTCGCATTTGGACTTTTTTCCGGAAAATTTAAGTTCGGCAAGCGACGAGCGTAGTGAAAGATTTTATTAACAACTTAAGACCATGGAGCAACGTTATCAGGGACTATGGAATGGAAATAGATTTTATTTTGTTCCTTATTAGAGAATCAAATTCTCAAAATCATAAGAGACTAAACAAAAGTCGATATAATTTTACATTATGCTTTGTTTATATTTTTGATTAAAATATAACTAATTGTTAACTTCGTTCATTAAAAAATATCTATTAAATGCTAAAAAAAATTACGTGCCCTTTAATTTTATCATATTGCCTGTAAAAAATCGCTTTTCTGCCAAAAGTAAGTACTTTCACTTTATCGGCAATAAAAAACGCGTTTGTACATTGCTTATCATGAAATAAAGTGTATTTTATTTCTACTACATTCACCTTTAAGATTAAGTAGTAAAACTGGTAACTATTCGGTACTTTCTATTTATGAATTATTATCATTTATAAATTCAATAATTTGGTAATTTTCCAAGAAAGAATAAATTTTTTTTTCACTTTTTCACCAATAACTTCAAAACTATTGAATAAATCGAAAAATTAACAAAACTTATAGCTGCCGCAATTCAAAATTTTTTAACATATTGCATAACAGGATTGAATAAGTCCGTTACGACCTTACCATAGAATTAGAAATAATAAAGATTTTTGTAGTTAGTGACCACAGCGGCTTAAAAAAAACAAAGAAAAAAAATTTTTTTTTCTTTTGTTGCATAGTGTAATTTGAAAAATAGTATTAGCATAAAATAGATTTTAAAATGTTTGTATTTGAAAGAGTACTACAATTAAAAATGTAAATAACAAATCTTATATTATTAAAAAATTCCTGGACTCTTCTGACCTTCGGTCACTCCATGTATCCAATCCATAAATTCCGCCACATTTGTATAAACTGCTGGATGCCCAGCCATTCCACACTGGGTAAAACCGTAACTCACAATACCGTAGGTCACCCATCTTGAATGTTTGCGATCAAAATACATTAAAGGTCCACCACTGTCTCCGGCGCATGTGTCTTTAGCATATTCCCCACCAGCACACAATTGTTTACCATCCAACTGTACACCAAATAATTTTAATATTCTACTACAATTTTCCTTAGGCACTAAAGGAATGCGTAGCTTAAGCTTAATCGGACTATGTATGTTGATGAAATATTTATTAACTGCAAACAAAAACACACTTTATACTTTGTATTTTTTCTTAATCAACATTTAAACCTACACAAATCAGTTCTGCCCCAACCAGAAACTGAAAACATTTGGCCCTCTTTCAATGAAATGTTTTCTGTTTTACTGGGCAAACAGATCGGCATGACAAAATGTGTAAAGGAAACTGGATGTTTTAAACGTACAACCGCTATATCGTTGAATTTATTAAACGAATAGTCTCTATAATTCGGGTGCACAAATATCTCTCCCACTCCTATATCGATAGAAGCATCTGCACAACTTAAATAGTTCGGTTCTTCAATACAATCCGGTTCAGTTTTTACATTGAATTCTCCCAAGCGCACGTATTTTCTAATTGTGGAAAATGTTTTTTAACAAAAACGAAATCTAAATTTAAAGTAAATTTTTGCAAATATTTTAAATACTATAACGCTTACAATCCCATTTTCTCGCGATAACCTTCACCATGAACACAATGAGCTGCAGTCAAAATGTGGCGATTGTCTATGAGAACGCCACTGCAAGCGTAATCATCTAAAAGGAAACCATAATAATTTTTAAATTTAATAAATTTCCTACTTCAATTATATTTCTTTAAATTTTAAAATATTTTGCCGTCACGATTTTTTTTTAACCCTCTTTAGATCTTGTCTGTTCAGGTGGAATTTTGTAATAAATTTTCGATACGCGAAATGTAAAATTATATTTCATATATTCATGTACATTTGTACTTCTACTCAACGGTTCTTGCGAAACAGTGTATATGCAATACCCTGGTAAGAATTATGCTGTCGATTTTATATTGAGTAAGAATTTTTTTAAATAAGTACTTTTGCGCTTTTTGTGAACCAAAGAGTTTTTAAAGCTTCTTATAAATATGTTAACAAATGCCTAATATGTTCGATATCCCGCCATTTTTCTTATTTCCTGCTATCTCATCACAATAGGAAGCATCGAAACGTTCTATATCAGTTTCGCTTAACAAAATATTTTTCTGAAACAAATCCAGCCTTTTATCAGGGTTTTAACTGCACCTAATAAAAAAAAAATTAGTTACAAAAAATTAGTTTACAAAAACTTACTGTTATTGTATACCAACAGCGCCATCCAAGGAAATTCGTCCAATTCGGCAATTTCACCACCATAAATTCTTTGTGTAACTTGCTTTCCACACTCGTTCCATAAGTTGAAACCTTCCATGTGATCGACTGTTTGTATACGTCTTTTTAACTTTTTCTTTTTAAAACGCAACGTTGCATCTTGAAAGCGTTTATGTTCGAACTTTGTAAATTGCATACTTGGAAAACGATAATCCTGCCCATTAGCGGTGCAACAGACTAATGGTTCAAAATTTTGGGCGATTTCTTTATACGATACATTTGAAACACATTGAACTTTCTTAAGGAAATTAACTTTCTCGGCAGAGAAATTTGTTGCATTGCGAACTTGTAAATAAGCGGAACATTGACTAACTTCTAAACACACGCCTAATTTATCTTCATTGGGTATTTCACAATATATGCGCATTCCATCATTAGTATCCCTGTTGAAATCGGTCAAAACTGAAGAGGACTTTTCGTTATTCTTATTAGAGCCGGTAACATAATTAAATGCAACGTTTTTCACACAACGACATTTAATCAGAAAATTTATTGTGACCAACGTTATTGCCAAATAGCGAAGAAAGTACATGATGTCAACATTAACCAGCTAAACGAACGTTATAAGTTATTTAATTAAGTTAATTAATTAAGTTTTAAAACAATTTTTTTTTTGCTAATTTTAATAGAATTCAAGTAAAATTCACTGAAGTTAGTGCATACGAGTATGTAAAAACTGTTGTATTTACTTACTTATTGTTTCAATTAGTTGTTCACACGTTTAAAATAATTAAAATAGTTGAACTAAAAAGACACAATGTGCGCCACAATATACCGTAGAAACAACATGTTCCATGAACGGACCGTTTTATTATGACGCTCAGCAATTTTAACGGAAACAGGTGTTAATTCCGCACTGCCCCCTTCTAGACAAACAAAAAAGTTACAAAATAAAATCCAATACAAATTAATTACACATACTCAAAAAATAGCACTCTCAATTTAAAAAGTTTTTGAAACATAAAACTGCGAAAAAAAAACATTCAAGATCAGCTCGCCATCGTCCAATAATAAGCAACAACGAATCGTAGAGCCAAAACAAACGCCGAAAACAAAATTAATACAACAATTGGTTGCTGACACCTTTTTCTTATTTATGTACATTTTTACGTTTCCTAGTGTTAAAAGTGCAATCACGGAAAAATACAAACTAGATTGACTACTGTGTTCATAATTCGTTTCAGTCCATACTTAGGTCATTTACACTTCGTTGCAGACGAACTGGTAAATTATGCAATACGAGAGCGAGTCGGTATTGTTTTTAATATTTATTTCACATACATATTTTTTGCGTGTGACTCACACAAGTTTCAGTTTCGCTTTCATTTGAACTAAATGTAATTGTTCATACAATAATAAAAGCATATCCTAGGGAGCAATTATTTTAAATTTGTGTCACTTAGTTACAACCCAACCAAAATCAGTAGACGTGCAAAACTATCGATACTCACGGATAGTTAACATATTTCATGACTATCGACGTATTTATTCTGCAATTGATTAATACTGGAAAACAATCGATAACTGCCAAACCTAAAAAATTAATGCGTCAACGTAGTACTGCCTTAAACAATAATGTTGATTTAGCAATAAAAAATAGAAAATAAAAATAAATCGCTAAATTGACCTGAAAAAAAAACTAAATTGCCATTACTCTTTTATCTTGAACCAGCAATCCGAGATAACCCGTTTACATGCAATGCAATCTGCTGGAACTAGAGGAATGGGATAGCTAGAGAAATGACAAGGAGATGAAGCTTCACTACCTTACGACTCTGATCTTGCACGTTGTTTGTTTTTTTTTTTTATAGATTTTAAAGCTTCGCTACAGTAGCCATTTTTAGTAATTATTTTACTTCGCCGGTGCTACATAATACCGACGAAGGAGGGCGCTCTAATGTGCCTAGCGGTTGGATACAGCTGAAGCCGTTACTGTTCAGTGACCAGTGAATATGCCTTCGCCACTGAAACATTCCGACAACAACTGACACAAAGACGCACAAATGCACATAATAAAAAATGCGAGATATTTTTATAAGTCTGAAACTGGGGTTGAACCCAGCAAAGTTTGCTCGTTTTGTTCAACGTTTGACAGAATATATATATTGGCCCCTTCATACTTCTACGGAGACGCTCGTCAACCCATATTCCGTTGGCATGAACTTCTGCCTGGAAAACTGTTGGGTATACCCCCATCGTTATCGATTTCCTGTATCGGGAACCCTTAAAACCCACTTGGACTCATTCTCCAGCTGAGTCCTATCAGTATATCATAACTGAGATTCCGGCTCAAAATTTATAAATGTGGTCATTCAGTTCTCACTGTCGTTGATATCCACCGGGAACTTCCTGAAGAAAACAATTCTCGGAGGCGCCATGTTATTTTTGTTTTGTAGTCAACGTGCAGACTACATCGACCATCTACTGCTTACATATAAAATATACAATACAATACAATTTATATTCATTTTCGCCAATTAATTAAAGTCGTGGGCGTTATTGAGTATAATATTTTGAACAAATAAATAAAACTTTACAACGGCTTGATGACGATGTGATCACAAATATTGAAACAGAAAAATTTGTTTATTTTAGGGGCAGATAGGCGAACGTAAACAGAAAATAGTTTTAGTTAAATACATATATTCAAACAAAGGATTGTTTAATTTTTTCAGGTTTCATCAATTATTTTGTTTGGTTCTAACAATAATTTATATGAATTTCATTATTGTCGATAATTATTGAAAAGAAATAAAGTAACTGTGCAAAATGTGCGGATCAACATATGTTTCTGGATGAGGTGTTTTAACTCAAAAAATGAAATTTTTATTTTTTGTGTGGAATGTTAAAAGAAGAGTCGGAAGTGTTTTACAATTTCATGGAATCGCTTTTATATGACTTGCAACGAAAGAAAAAGTGTTTAAAAGTTTCTATAATTTACATATATACTCGTATATAAAAGAAAGTGACGTTAGTATCAACGCTAAGAACGCCTTGACCTATTTCGATGATTCGCACCAATTCAGACTGGTCTCCGTCGAAACCAGAAGAATACCCAAGAAAATTCCCGAAATAATTAAATGAGCACGGTTAAAGTTTATATATATGGTCTGAGTAACTTAATGGTCAGTACAAATCATCAGTCTAAAAGTGGGCGGAATTGGAAACTAATTATTGATATCACTATATTTTGAGAACGGTTAAAGTTTCTATATTTGGTTTGAGTAACTCGATGCTCGGTACAAATTTTAAGTAAACAAGTGGGAGGAATTGGACAAGTAGGCGTGGTCCCTCCCATACAAAGTCAATAATGATTTTCGTATATCTTGAGACCGTTTAAAGCTAAAGTTTCTCATTTTTGTCTGAATGACTTTATGGTAATTTTTTTTGCTTCGGGTACTTTCAATATAGCTACAGAGCTGAAATTCGGTATACGGGATAGTAAATAATGGGAAAAATATGAAAACTGACAATTTTTATCAGGCGTACAATAAAGTGAAATGGGTACTTTGCAACAAAACTGAGTTTTGTACCTTTTTTATTTTTTGGAAAAGGTACTGTTGATATAACCATAAAACTATTCAAATTTGATGCAGAAGGCTTACCGTAACAATATCAATACCAAAGTAGAAGCGATTAGATAATTTGGTGTGGGGTAGCGAAGACACCGGTTGTAGCTAGTAAAATATAAACCTATAAATATGAAATTTTGAAAAAGTTTATGTTATAAACGTACAGTAAAAATTCGATAATCCGGATAATTGATTGCAGACCCCAATCCGGAGTAGCGAATTATCCGGATTACTACGCATGTATGTATTTATTAAAAATTTTAATAATTCATAGCAAAATACACGTTGTTTCTCAAACCACGAATATAATGATTGTTCAAACTCTTTATATTCACCATATTTTAAAGTTTTGCGCTTTTTCAATAGTTTTCGATTAGATGTCTTCGCAAACCTGAATGTAAAATATTTTTTGTTAATACATATGTATTTAAATAAAAATCATATAAAAAATTAACTCACGTTTTGAGGCTATCGCTTTTTTTTTATATGTGAAATAGCAGAAGTACCAACTCCATATTTGTCAGCTAACACCCTTCCACTCATACCTTTACTAAGTTCTTCAACAATTTCTACTTTATCTAAAATAGATAAAGTCTTGTGTGCTCGCTTCACTTGCATCAATACTAAACTTAAAAACGCATGAGCAACGTTCCAAAACATACTCATATCACACTATTCTAACTGTATTTTTCAAAGCATGCTGTGATTTGAATAAAAAAATTAATACAAACGGGTGTTATTCAATCCGGATTATAGAATACGCAATGAACTGCAAAATTCTGTCCGGATTACCGAATATTCCGGATTAGTAGGGTCCGGATTATCGAATTTACACTGTATTTTGAAATTCAAGTAAATTATATACATAAATTACATACATAAATATGTATGTTTGATTTCTTGGCAAAACGTCCATGTAAATTACATATAGTTTCTGGTACAGGTTTAATAATTAGTGTTATTAATATAAAAAAAGGTCAAAAAACTAGAAGAATTATTTTTTTTAAAGCAAACTCTAAATTTGAGGAGGAAAGCATATCCATATAGTACTACTTCGCTAATGCTTACTTAGCTCATAATTGATTAATTATAATTATTATATATTATAATTAATTAATTAATTAATAATTAATTCTCGATTGTTTAGTTAAATTTTTAACATAAGAATCTTGAATTTGTAGGAAAATTAGGTAAATTAGGAAAAATTTACTGATGAGCTAATGATGATTTAGTTAAACTTTATTATGTTTTTATGTATGTATGTGTGTAGAATTGTATTTGTATATGCATGCGTGTAGATTTGTACTATACGTACATGGTCGTATACATTGGCGATTCCATTTTGTGGTAAAAATATGCAATTTTTTGCGTTTTCTTACTTTTGCATATTTTTCTCACAGTCATTAGTTAGCTAATAGCAATAGTAACCAATAATATTTGATTCATAGCTTTTTGTTTACTATTAGTTAAATCGCCAAATGTCATTGGTTAACAAATAGTTAGACAACAGCTGATTACTAAATTATTATTAGTAATTTTGTTTTGATATCATCTATCATAATATAATATAATTATATACATACATATATATAATACTATCAGTTTTTATATTTTCTATAATATTTTGGTTTTCCCGAAACAATTTCGGCAGTAATTCAGTATTTTGCGCGGTAAAGTTCGATGAGCGCGTGCTTGTTTTCTAAATTTTTAAGAAATAATATAACAAATGTGAACAAAAACTATATACGCTATAACAGTGCTACCAATATTGAAAATTATTACTGAGAATGTTAGTTAAACAATACACTGTGAATATGAAGTATTAGTTAAACAATAGTTGTCATTTTAGTTTACTAATAATTAACTAATGACTGTGAATATTGACCTTAGTGAGATAAATTATAGTTTACTTTCATTTTACCGAACTTTACCAGAAAAGTAAAAAACACACCAACAATGATATTGTTCATTCAAACTACTTTTGTTTCATAGTTCTCGCTCTTATCTCAATTTTAGTTAAGGCCGCGATTCACTGGCCTACACACTCGCACGATCAGCCAATATGTGTCAAAAAAGTAAGATAGTGTGCACTAACTATTCATCTGTGTGAAAGATTTTTTAGCAAGTAGTGCGATTCGCTTAAGGTAATTCGAATGCAATCGAACGATGTCGAGTGACATCGTGGCCAATGTAGTAAATTTAAATTAGCTAGGTAAAGACCACCAATGTATGTTATAAGTTTTTAGTTTTTTACTGTTCGGTTTCTACCGAAGCAGAATTTAGTTGTCACCAGTGTTCAAAAAAGAATCTATAAAAAATTATCATGTCCAAGTAAAAAAGTCAAATTTAAGTGAAAACAAATTGATATTCCATTCCATCGATAAAACTGTTATCTCTAAGGTAAATACATTAAAATCCGTTGACTCTTACTCTGAAAATTTAGCTTTAATAACGAATAATGAGTTAAATTTCTTAATTTCAAATCTTAAATCATACAAATCTCCTGGAATAGATGATGTTTCCAACATTTTAATAAAAAATTTACCTCCTAAGGCAGTAATAGCAAACGAACAATTTGGGTTTAGAAAACAACATAGCGCAGTTCACCAAATAAATCGTATCACAAACACAATAAAGTCTAACAAACGAATTAAAAAATCTACAGGCTTAATAGTTCTTGACGTTGAAAAGGCTTTTGATACCGTTTGGCACAACGGTCTTGTTTATAAACTTCTACAAGCCAATATACCAAAATATTTGTGCAGGCTTATTGCTGATTTTCTCACTGATAGAACATTTGTAGTAGCTATTAACAAAAGTTTATCGTCTCAGAAACAAATCACTGCTGGTCTACCACAAGGTTCAATATTATTATTGTATTCAATCTATACATCGGATTTCTGTCCACCATTATATGTGAAAGTCGCTTATTACGCTGATGATACTGCTCTCTTAACGTCTAGTAAACTAACTAAAGCACTGTTAAATAAAACGGAAAAAGGATTTTTTGCATGTAACAAATACTTTCATAAATGGAAAATAAAAATAAACCCTATTAAAACTCAGGCTATTATATTCCCTTAGAACAACTCCCCCAAACGATTACCAAGTCGTCAGATGAATTTTCAAAATGAGATGCTGACAATAAAAAACGAAGTCAAATATCTTGGCGTTTGCCTCGATAAGAAACTTAATTTCGGGAAACACATCGGTGAAATCTGTAAAAAAAATCTATGAACCCTATCAGAATTTTGTGGCCACTTCTTAGTAAACGTTCAACACTTAACCTTAAGAACAAAAACTTAATATTCAAAAGCGTTATAAGACCAACTTTGACTTATGCAAGTCCTATTTGGTATAATGCAGCAAAGACACAGCAAAAAACTACAAATTATTCAAAATAAATGCCTTAAAATAATAAACAACAAAAATTGGAGATATTCAACTTTACTTCTCCACTACGAAACTGGATATGAACTAATTATCGACTTCATAAAAAAACTTAACCATACCACGAATCTATTCAGAATTCTTCTTCTCAAATGTTAAGAGAATACATACAATTGGATTAATTGCAACTTAAACCAGAATTCATTAAATTGAAAGGGACATGTATGCATGTATTTTCCTCGGATAATTTCATGGTATACCTGATACTTTCTAACTATATTTAAATTTATATCTCTTTTCATATAAAGGTTTTACCTATTTTCCTTTCAATAATGTTATAATTTTAATAATTATTATCAAGTTTTTTTTTATCTAAATTATTCGCTGTAGTATCTATAGATAAAATCTCGAAAATGTAAATTTATATGCTAAGCAAAATACATATATGTGACGCGCAAAATTGAAAGGGCCCTAAGGGTAAAAACCGGTTTTGTTCAGGAGAGCCATTTTAAAGATTTAAATACGTGTATCTTTGGTGTACCATCACTTCATAAAACGCGCATATATCTGGGAGGGAACACTTTTGGGGCATGGGATCGGTCTCATTCGATGCTCAGATGTTGTCCACATCAAAATAAAAAAAAGTGAAAATTGCTTTTTTTACCCTTAGGTCCCTTTCTCTATGCGCTGTCACATATGTATTAATAAAGATGAAATGGAAATTGAAATTGAAAAATTGTCATTATCGAAAGAGAACAGCAATACGAGAATATGTTATCTTCTATTGCATATCTAATTAGTAATTGGTGAAGTTCTTCCAACACTACTATTCCAACTAGAAGACATGGAGAATGCTGGCGAATTATTTCATGGCTGAGTATTTATTCATGAAATTAAAAACTATTAAGTACAAACGTGCTTTAAACGGAACAAAACATAAATATAAACATGAAGTTGAATTTATTTTCACGTTTAAAAATTAAATGAATACAAAAAAATGCATGAATGGAAAAGAATAAAATGTTTAAGATAATCTTACTGCCTTAAAATCTAAATATCAGTTGGTTCTTTAAACCAATTTGTACTTCGTAACAAAAGTCAACTGCGTAATTTTATATTTATCCAGTCGGTATAACTACTGACACGAACATATACACCCGGCCAATCTTTGTAACCACAACGGCGACCAAATGACACAATACCCTCCAACACCCAAACGCCATTACGATAATGCATAAGTGGTGCACCAGAATCACCACGACAACTATCCTGATTCGCTATACCACCAGCACACATGTGTGACGATTCAATACTTAAATTAAATTTCGTATATTTTTGTTTGCAAAACTTTTGATCCATGAGAGCAACAGTTAGCTTTTGCTTAATAGGACTACTTGAATCGTATTCTGTTGCACCCCAACCAGCTACGGTCAGTTTCGTATCCGTTTTAAGATTAAAAGGAGCCAGTACAGAGGGCAAGCATATTGGTCGTACAGTTTTAGAATAACGCACAGTATTTTCTAGTCGTAGTAAAGCAATATCGTTTAAAGGAGTCTTTTGCGGTTTGTAGTTTTCATGGATAATTTTCTCCGAAATGCGCCAACGTTGATGGTCGTCAGGAAATATCGATGTTTTAGTGTAATCTCTTAAGCCCAGTCGTACAGCCACCCTATAAAATTAAGAAAAGCATATTTTGGGCTCCAACACATATGAAAATAAATAAGCATATACAATTCTCCTTTTAGTTTTAAAATAGGACCCTCCATACAATGAGCGGAAGTTAAAATGTAAAAGGAATTGATCAGGGAACCAGCACATACTGCCTCTTGGGTGGGGTCTGGGAAAAATCATTAAATTAGTAATTAATTTAATACAACTACAAACTTTATTTATCTTACCGGTTTTTGAGTATTCCAAAAAAGCCATCCAAGGAAATTCATTTAATTCCGCATCTCTTCCTCCATAAATACGATTGTCTATAAATTCGCCACCACAGGTAGGAGGTTCTGGTAAATATAACGATTTCGCTTTAGCGGTTAAAACTTTTGTGTGTTCCGGCGGTATTGGTGTGGTGAGAAAATTTTCCTTAAAGATTTGTCTTAAGAACGATCTGTCATTAAGTCTAAAGTCTGGCTGTGATATTGTTACAGGCACCACCTCATTTCTTGATTCTGTGATGAATGCCGTATCACTGGAACAGCAAACGTACGGTGTTCTTCCGAAACCACCGCCACATCGAGATGCTTCTACAAATTTACGATCACTTTGCAATAACACTTGACAGTCATGAATGGCAACACAAGTACCTGGTCTTTTGTTAGGATTTTCGCAGCGCCTGTTACTTTGATCTTAAAAAAGAATATCAAAATAGAAGTAAAAAGAATGAAAAAGTACATATTTTATTAAATGCATTCGTTTAGATTTGTGATTTTCTTTCTTCTTTTAATTTTTGTTAAATTAATTCGTTTGGGAATACCCAATGAAGTATGTGTATATAAATATATGTATGTAGTATATGCAAAGTGAGAATGCTGATGCTGGTCTAGTTGAATAGCTGTTGTACATGCTGAAACAGACATCTCGCGTCACGGAAATTTTTTTTTAAGAGAGCTTTATTTTATTTGTGATGTGGCCTTGGACAATTTTGTGTGTCACTCGCACTGCTTAATAGATTTGCCACAACTAAATGTATAGTTTCCTTTCTGCAATTTTCATTAACGACTACGTTGCTACTTCTTATGTGAAGACCAACATACATACGTCAGTTTTTTTTTTTTTTTTTTTATCTGGGACCAGCACTCAGGAGCGGACTCCTACACATGCGAAGCATTGTGCTGGAACTATAGGAAAGGGATAGTAGGAGAAACGACAGGAGTGAAGCTTAATTAATTGTTTTGCAGCTCTGCTTTCGCACGTTCTTTGTTTATACTCGTAGCACTGCAGAAGCTTCTGTTCAGTAGCCATATTTATTATTATTTTACTTCGCCGGTGCTACACAATATCGACGAAGGAGGGCGTTCTAATGAGATTGTGGATTGCTATCAGCTGAAGCCGGTATTGTTCAGTGACCAGTGACTTTGCCTTCGCCTTCCGACAACAACTGACACACAAAGACACACTAATCCACATCAGAAAAATGCGAGATGTTTATTTTTATTTTAAAATTTTAGTCTGAAACTGGGGTTGAACCCAGGTCTGTTTTTGGATTCGTAGTCACCGTGCAGACTCCATCGTGCCATCGCCACCCTCAAAAATTATAAATTTACTATTAATATGTAACATGTGGTTACTCTTTCCCCCTTTTATGCAGTGATATACAAGGTGGGCCAAAAGCAATCACCCTATTGGAAAATGCTCTTATTTTTCAAATGACGGCCAATGTCAAATCTGTTTTGACATTTGTGAACTAGACAGATGTAGAATACAAGTGAACAAGCGCGTAACCTAAGCAATAGCCATCCTCAATCTCAAGGACGATTTTTCGACCAAAATCATAATGAGCGATGAGGCTCATTTCCACCTCAGCGGGTACGTGAACAAGAAAAACTATCGCTTCTGGGGCACCGAAAATCTACGAGTGATGCACGAGGAGCCGTTACACCCGCTCAAAGTGACTGCATGGTGCGCTGTTTACGCTGTAGGAGTCATCGGGCCATTTGTTTTGAGGACGCCGCTGGTCAAAAGACAACGGTGGACGGTGCGCGCCATGTTAACCGAGTTTTTTCTGCCGCAATTGAACGAATTAAGACTGGAGGACATGTGGTTCCAACAGGACGAAGCAACGGCACACAATGCGCGACCCACAACCGATATTCTGATGGCAGCGTTCCCGGTTCGCCTTATCTCTCGTTTTGGCGATTTGCACTGGCCCGCAAGATCGCCCGATTTAACCGTTCCAGACCTTTTTTGTGGGGTTTTTTGAGTTCCCGTGTTTACGTGAACAAGCCCGAGACCCTGGAAGCCCTCAAGGACAACATTCGACACGAGTGCGAGAATCTGTCGCCCGAAGTGATGAAAAATTCTATAAAACGAACCCGTATAGCAATCAATTGTGACGGCGCCCATTTGACCGATATCATCTTCTCGACTTGACCAATAAAATTCTAAAGGTTCAGATAAACATAATCAAAAAACAGAATCGAAGTTTTTCTTTTAGAAAAAAATGAGAGCCAAACAACATGGCATGCCTTCTTTTGGCCCACCTTTTATCAAGAATTCTTTTTTTTATCTGGGACCAGCATTATGCTGGAACTATTTTTTTTTTTTTTTTTTTGGCGTGTGAGGTAGGGTTGAAAATGCCTCCGCACTTGCAGAGACCGTCGTCTTCTGCGTCGAGTGGTGTTGCCACTAAAAAATTCCTTCCTCCTCCTCTGGGTAGATTCCTCCCCGGGACCGCTTTCCGCATTACTTCGGGAAGGCCCAGAGCCACGTCCCAATCAGGACGACTCTCACTCACCCACGTCTGGGTCCGCCAAGTCCGCAACCGGCGCCATGGCCCCGGCCCGTATTGCCTGGACCCCGTCAGAGGGGGCCCCGCTATGCAGCAGCGCATCGAGGTCCCTCTTGTTCCTCCGCAGAACGTATCCCACGTACTGTGCCACAGCGTCCCAATTGTGCTCACAATCGAGCATCCTCCCTATCACGGTGGCAGGAGCGAACCCGCCAACCCGCTGCGCCATTGCACCTCTCTCAGTATGCCACCCAGTACATTTCCCCAAATCTCGCTCCCATGCAGCAAGATCGACTTCATGACCGCCATAATCAACCTCGTCTTGCTCTGTGTCGGGCCTCCGACATTCGCCATGAGTGTGCTCAACATGCCAGTCATCTTCGCCGCCTTAGTCGCCACATGCCGTATTTGGGCCCAGTAAGTCAGCCTACAGTCGAGTCTGACGCCCAAATACCTTATGGCACTCTGGGTAACCAGAGACACATCCCCTATCTGCATGCCGACATCGAGTGGTATGTGTGCCCGCGTCATCAACATCACCTCGGTCTTCTTCCCGGCCAATTCCAAGCCGTGGTCCTCAAGCCACATCCGGGTCCTAATCATGACCCGGTTCAGCTTCGCCCTGGCGTCATCCATATCCCGCGCCAAGATCACCGCCGCTATATCATCCGCGTATCCCACGAGCTGTGCATCCTCTGGCATTTCCACCCCAAAGATCCCATCGTAGGTCAGATTCCATAGGTCCGGGCCAGCACAGATCCCTGGGCCGCGCCGGACGTGATCGTCCTGCTCCTCCGCCTCGTCGGCGTATCGTACAACAGTACCCGATCGTCCAGATAACTACGGAGAATTCTATACAAGTATCCGGGAATACGAAACCTCCCCCGTAGCGCCTCTAGAACATCAGCCCATCGTAGGCTGTTGAAGGCATTCCGAACGTCGAGTGTTGCCAGGACAACTATGCGCTTCGGATAATAGCGCCTCTCGCTCTGAGCGCGCTCGAAGCACTCAACCACATCAGCAATCGCCCCGAGCGTTGACCTGCCAGGTCTGAAGCCATGCTGTCTATCCGACAGCCCCCCAGCCATCCTGACGGCCTCCGCCAGCTTTCTTTGCAGTAGCTTCTCCAGCAGCTTGCCGGCACCATCCAACATGCAAAGTGACCGATAAGCCGATGGCTGGTCGGATCGCCCCTGCCCTTGCTAACAAGCACGAGCCGCTGTGTTTTCCAGCGTCTTGGGAAGACGCCCTGGACTAAACAAGCATCATATACCGGAAGCAATGCTTCCGGCCTGCTCTCAGCCAGGATCTTCAGCACCTCCGACGGTACCCCATCCGGGCCAGCGG
This sequence comes from Dexiosoma caninum, assembly GCA_963924685.1. Taxonomy (NCBI): domain Eukaryota; kingdom Metazoa; phylum Arthropoda; class Insecta; order Diptera; family Tachinidae; genus Dexiosoma; species Dexiosoma caninum. The sequence continues at coordinate 59,084,464 of OZ004725.1, forward strand.
TTTCCCCGTCCTAAGAGCCCCGGCGGCGATCCTCAGCTCCTCCCCGGTAAAGGGCGGTGAAACCTCATCATCGTAGGACCCACGTTCGCCACCCACAATCGCATCGATCCGCGCGCAGTCCAATTGCACCCCAGCGCGGCTCGCGCCCAATTTTCCCGCCACGATCCTATAGCCTTCCGCCCGTCGCGACAATCGGGGCATCGATGCGTCGCATCCACGGACAATGCGCCGCATCATAGCACCCGCCAGGGAGTCAGCGTCTCCCCCACCGTCCAAAACCGTAGTACCGTCGAAACCGGCCAAGAACGACCCGCGGTCTGACCTCGCGACGTTCCACCACGCGCGCCTCTCCCCCCGTGCGACCGCGCGACGGCCGCCTCCGATATTATCCCAAATTCAACATACTGGTGATCACTCCCAGTATATTCCTCGAGCACCCTCCATCCTTCGATCATCCCAGACAGATTCTCGGATGCCAAAGTGATGTCAGGAGTGGTGAACTCGCAACCCGGCCGCCTGAAGGTGGTCGCACCGCCAGCGTTCATGACCACCAGGCCCAACCTGGCCGCCATATCCAGGACGCACCTCCCCCTCGTGCTCGTCACCGGATCACCCCACTCCACAGCCCTGGATTTGAAATCACCGGCCACCACAAAGGGTCCGGCCATACCAGCCAGAGCGTCCTCGATAGCGGCCATCTTCGCCCTAAATCGCGCCACACTATCGCTAGGAGTGAGGTAACAGCTCACCAGCACAAAACCGCCGATCCGAGCCCACGCATAGCCGCAGCCGATCCCGTACCGCGCAACCGCGAGTTCACCGCCGTCAGGTAGCCAGAGCGCCGCCGTACCCGTTTCGTCCCCGAGCCAGAACCCTCGGTGCATCGGACCGTATTGTTCGCTGATAACAACCACGTCCGCGCCCCTCTCGGCAACCATCTGCCATAGCAGAGCATCCGCCGTCCTGCTCCTGTGCATATTCGCCTGGAGCACCCTCATCTGCGGGATAGCGGGCAGCCCTTCGAGCCCGGCAGGTGGTCAGTCGTACCGCGCCCCGCCCCCGAGCACAGAACGCACTTGGGGACCGCTGTGCAGTCCCTCATCTTATGTCCTGCTCCTCCGCACCTTATGCACAGTTGCCTCCTGTCTGTCCCAGTACACTTTGCCTGGGTGTGTCCCGCCCCAAAGCATCGATAACACCTACCGACACTCTCGGACATCCGCATCGCAGCCCTGATCCAACCGACACGCACGTAGCCAATATCGATCAGTTTCGCGGCGCCCTCCACCGACAAAGTAACGTACGCCCGAACCTGTTCGCGCACGTCCGGTGCCGTCACCCTCACGCGTAGCTGCTCTTCGCGCCCGGCGAGCAGACCACAGACCGCCATCTCCACCTCCTCCACGACCGTCAAGGAGTCAAGACCCCGCATCTCCACGGTCGCGCTCGGTATTAATTCCGCGACCGACGCTGTCTCGCGGACAGCGTCCCTCAGACGCCGTAAAAACTCCGGGTCAATCCTGTCCGCCCTCCCAAGTTCCAACAGGATGTCACCGGCCCCCGTCCTCCTGACGGACCGTACCCCCTTCGCGTCGCCCGTCACGCTGCCACGCAGATCCTTCAGCACCCCCGCATAGGTGTGCCCCACCGCGGGCTTAAGGAGTATCCCCCCTAGCAGACTCGCAGCCCGCCAGTGGGGACCCGGAAGCGGCCCGTTCCCCTCAGCTGCCCTCCACGCACGCCTACAATCGAGCGCGACATCAAGAAGCTCGGCCATTTTGGCCACGCCTCCCTTCACCTCACCACTGATGTTCCTCTGCCTATAGGAATGATAGAAATAGAGATTACGCCACCAGGGAAACAAAATAAAATTGTTTTGCGCATGTAGGATCTCTGACGTCACAAAACGTTCTTATTGGCCAATAATTTTTTGAACTCTAAGGCTAGGAGGGCGATAGGGGGGAAATTTCTGCCCCTCTGAAAAGTTCAGAGCGATTTTAATGAAATTTAGAACATAGATATATTTGCGTCTAAAAATTCGCAAAGGCTATATACATTTTCAAAAGTAGGATCAGGACGGCGATAGGGGAAATTTCTGCCTCCGAAATAATCAAACCGATTTTAAAGAAATTTTATTGCATAGGCTTCCTTATCAATCAACACGAATCTTCAATACAAAGTGGTTGCATAATGCGAGGGTTACGGGTAGTTATCCGCAAAAATTGCGGAAAACTTTGCTTGAGGATATGCACTCAACTCATTTAGGGGTAACTAGAATGAAAGAATTGGCAGGAAGTTTTTGCTGCTGGCCGGGAATTGGTGTTATCCATCTCGTCCTTGGGAAATGGTTCATTTAGATTGTGCTGGGCCTTTGATAGGGTCATATTTCTTATTATTAATTGATGCATTTTCTAAATGGCCTGAAATTCTTATATTAAGGAGTATAACAACAAATACAACTTTACAAATACTAGAGAAAATCTTCTCCACATTTGGGTTGCCAAAGGTTATTTGCACGGATAACGGTACCCAGTTTAATAATATGAAATTTACTCATTTTTGTAGAGTTAATGACATAGTACATAAACGGACTGCACCTTACCACCCCGCTACAAATGGCCAGTAGAACGATATGTACAAACCCTGAAGAATAAATTGAGATGTTTGAACGACAGACATGAGTGTTTAGGGGTAGGATTGAATAATATTTTATTACACTACCGGATAACACCCCACCCGGTCATAAGGAAATCGCCATCTGAAATTGTATTTAATTATCCGGTTCGATCAAGATTGTCATTATTATTGCCGAACGAGACAAATGTAGACATAGTTACCAGAAACGAAATAGGCAGGGAATTTTCGAAGGGGAAAGATTTGCTGCTAGGAATTATGTTGGTAAGGAAAAATGGCACATGTGAGAAGTTCAGGATAAACAGGGTGTATTGCATTATGGGATTAAACTGGATAATGGTAAAACAAGCCGTAGGCACGCCGATCAAATGTTAAATACGAGCCGCTATGTCATTGACTACAAGAATCTCAGTGAATGTCCAGAAGAGCAGCACACAACCTAGAGCAACTAAAGCTTCGGAGATAAAAAATGAAGAGGATATCGATAAAAATCAAGAAGAAGAAGGAGTAAAGTTAAGAAATGAGCAGAAGAAATAATCGAATACGAAAACCGGTAGAACGATTAGCGTATTGTTAAAAAGGTAGTTTCGCTATGTAATAAATATTACTTACATATACATATGTATATACATACATACTTTTATACTGTAAAATGAATTTTATGTGAAACTATTAATGAATTGTTAATGAATTTGCTTACACATACTTGATGTATACATATTGATGTAGCCATATACAAATATTATTATATTATTTATATAATATATATATATGTATATGTACTTAAATATGAAGTTTTTCCTCTTTGGGGGGGGGGGGAAATTATTGGTTACTCAATTAATATATACATCTTACAAAACGTAAATTGTCAATACTTGTGCAGTTGTGCTGTAAGCACAATCTTATAGGCATCTGTCAATTATGACTAGCAAAGGTAAGTTATATATCATGGCATTCTGAATTGTACCGCCAGTAAACTCAGTGGATAATTTACATTTAAATGTACATACATATATTAATATATGAGAACTGTAACTATGCATTTTTATTACCTATCCCTCACACAAATACAACAAGAACATAAATAGATTTGCGTCTAAAAATTCACATAGTCTATGTACATTTTCAAAACTAGGACCAGGAGGGCGATAGGGGGGAAATATCTGCACCTCCGAAACGTTAAAAACCATTTTAATGAAATTTAGAACATGGATAGATCTGCAATTAAAAAAGCTCATGGGTAATGTACATTTTCAAAACTATGACCAGGACGGCGATAGGGGGAAAATTTCGGCCTCTCCAAAACTACATAGCCGATTTTGATGAACTTTAAAGCTTGGATGTATTTGAGTTTAAAAGAAACATTGGTAATTGTGCAACTCCGGGAAGGTTATAGGGTCTTATTTTTTTTAAACTAGTACCTCGAGGGAAGGTAGGGGCAATTCCACGCCAGCGAGATCATCTAACCGATTTTTCTTTTTTATCTTGGACCAGCACTCCGGAGATGACCCCTACACATGTGATGCATTGTGCTAGAACTAGAGAAAAGGGATAGTAGAAGAAATGATAGAAGGTGAAGCTGCACTATCATACAACACTGCTTTCTGCACGTTATTTATTTATTTTTTTATCTGGGAACGGCACTCAGGAGATTACTCCTACACAGGCGAAGGATTGTGCTGGAACTATAGGAAAGGGATAGTACGAGAAACGACAGGAGGTGCAGCTTAATTAATTATTTTATAGCTCTGCTTTTTGCACGTTCTTTGTTTATACTCGTAGCAGTGCTGAAGCTTCGGTTTAGTAGCCATTTTTATTATTATTTTACTCGCCGGTGCTACACAATACCGACGAAGGAGGGCGTTCTGATGTGATTGTGGATTGTTATCAGCTGAAGCCGGTATTGTTCAGTGACCAGTGAATATGCTTTCACCACTGAAACTTTCCGACAACAACTGACACAAAGGCACACAAATGAACACCCTCTAACCGATTTTAATGAAATTTAAATGTATTTATGTTTCTCCGTCTAGAAGGGTACATATGCTACATATATATTTTTAAAATAGAAGCAGGAGGCGACGTAGGGGTATGATATGCCTTTCCGAAACTGTATAACCGATGGAGCTAATAACGGGAGCGAAGCCCCGGGTAAAAGGTAGTTAGTAATAAAAATCGTATTTGCGGCAATTTAGGCAGTAAAACTTCTATCCCAAATGCAATAAATCTGCCAGTAATAATTATTTGCTGAGGAATTTTCACTAATTCACATAACGAACCTTATATTTTTGATATATGTAGATATAGGATTTTTTAAGAGGAAAAAGCTCGAAACATTTTTAGTAAGAAAGAATTAGATTTTTTTTTGTAGCAAATTTTAGTAATTATTTTACTTCGCATGCGCTACGCAATACCGACGAAAGAGAGAGTTCTAATGTGCCTGTGGATTGGTTACAGCTGAAGCCGGTACTGTTTAGTGACCGTGACTATACCTTCACCAGTGAAACTTTTCCTCAACAACTGACACAATGACACACTAATGCAACTCAGAAAAAATGCGAACACAAGGAATTTTTGGTTTTGTAGCCAACGTGCAGACTAATTCAGCCATTGCCACCCTCAATTTTACAATAGTTGAAAAAAATTGTTGTTGTGCTGCAAACAAAATAGTTATGAAATAATATAATTTTTTCAACTATGTTTTTTGTTTTGTCATAAATTAAAAGTAGAAAGCTGACTCGTGCGGTGAAATGCTTCAGTCAATCCGGCTATAAAATTTACAAACAGGCGCTACTATAAATGATATAGGAATTTGAAATTGTTTAAAAATTGCCACACTCTGACACTTTTACATTAAATTACATTTTTAAAAGTAAGTAAGAAAGAAAAAATCACGACAGCTAAAAATACACAAGTGAGCAAATTTTGTTTGTGTAACTTACATATTGTCACAGAAAATGCAAGAAGCCGTACCTAAACTTAAAAATGCAAAATTGAGTTATTAGTTCTGATCTGTTAAGTCCAAATGAAATTGCAAAATTTTTTTGTAATTATCAATATATTTTTAGTTAAACAAGTTTTTTGCTTCTGCTGTAAAATTTTTAAAATATATATTTTATTTTTTGTCAAATAAAAACAATTATTTTGAAAAAAAGTTCTTTCTCTTAAAAAAATGTTTTTTTTTTCAATTGGTTCTCATTGTAATTGCGTGGTTTACACTGTCTGTAGTCCACCGATTTGCATTTAAATATTTTTTATGACTCAATATACATATATACAATATATTTTAAGCGGACACTTGTCTTGCTAAAGTTAATTTTCTTTTCTTGCGGTTTTTTTTAATAGAATTTTGCACTAGAAGTCATAAATATCGAAGTTCATTTAAGTGTTATGTTTTTATTTTATACGGATACTTACATCCATACATTACATATGTACATACATATTCAATAGACACAATTAATATTTTATTATAAAACAAAATTAAATAAGACAAAAAAAAATTTGAATTTATTAATTTCAAATGGCTAGAAATATAAAAAATGTTTGTGAAGAAATTTATTATTTAGCCTGCTTTTAGATTGAAAAATTTTTCTTAAAACAAGTGAGAGTTTGTAGGAGAGCAAAGAAAGATTTTTTAAACATGCAGAAACAGTCTAAACAATCTGGCAGTTATAAAAGAGATTGAAGGCACTTGCTGCAAGAAAAATTACCTAATCTAAAAGCAGGCTTATTGAAATTTCTAAACAAAAATTCAAGGGGATTTTTTTTTGCATTTGCATACAAACGATTTATATACATGCATACATATTTTGTTAATTTGTAGTCACTCACCACTAACGCATGACGTTATGCATAAAATTGGTTGTAAAGCCTAACAAAAACAAAGGTTTTTTTTTTCAAGTTAACGTTTTTTTTCTTATTCTGAATTATTTAAATTACCATTAATTTTTAAATAATAATTTTTTGTTGTTGTTACACTTAATTAATATTTTATATACTCGCAATTGAAAACCAGTGTAAAGACTTATAAAAATACTACAAGGTAGGGCAAAAGTAATCAAACAATTGAAAACCGCTATAACTTTTGCAAACGGCTCCAAATATCAATTCGGTTTTAATATTTCTGAAGTAAACAAACGAAGAATACAAATCCACAAGCCATGAATCTGTTTACTCCGCAAAAACTTGGATAATTGTTAGCATTTTTTCGCGAAACAACTTTCCAGCACGACGGAAATTCGCCTGCATGGTATAGGGTGCTGAAAAGGATTGCCAGAGGACGTGATAACGTCGAAGAATACTGCTTCAAGACCAGTGCTGGAATTCCATCCGGGCCAGGAGACTTGTTTATGTTGACGTGCGCTAAAACCCTTTTAACTGCACGAGTTCGAAGGTATATCTTTGCCATAGTTACGGATACCCTCTAGAGAGCGGTAGTGGTTGATTGCTTTCGGGCAGGTGGGAATTACCTGCAAACATTTCAGCTAGGAGGTTAGCCTTTTCAACCGGGTCAGTGAATACTTGATCATCCTTTAAAAGAGACGGAATAGAAGAACTAGCATTTTTCTTAACTCTTTTAACGAATGACCAAAAGCTTTTACTAGCCCGTGGGGCTGTAAGAACTTTAGCGCGAAGACGCTGCTCGTACAAAGCTTTTTCGCGTTTTAACACTTTGGCACATGAAGATCTCGCCTTTCCGCGTTTTGCTATTCCGCTAAATACTAAATGCTTCTTCTCTGGAACTGACTGCAAGTCTGCATGTCTGATTAAACCATGACTTTGTCTAGGCTTAATCGAAATTTGCTTCGATGATATGAACGTTTTCATACCAAGCAATATTATGTTTACAACCATTTTTGCCATGGCATTGACGTTATTGTCAAGAAAGCAAAGCTGCCAATTGAAATGCAGGAAGAATACGTTGAGCTCAGCCATGAATCCCGAAATGCAAAAGATGTGCCCTGATTTTGCATTTAACCCAAAGACAGCTAAATTCGGGATCATGCGTGCCTAAAGATTGCTGTCACTGGCACACAACCTCATTGCGCATATAGATGGTAAGGCCCCTGTGTAGATGGAAAAGAGTTAAGAGGTGATACTCTTGTATGTGAAAATCTTGTGAGTCAGCATTCTCAGACACCTAGGTTTCACTTAAGGCGAAAACATGCGGCCGATGGAGACAAACGTGAGCATAGACAGAGAATAAGTTTGCCCTTACACCACGTATGTTGCAGAAGTCAATTCTGAATCGGCCTGTCATGATCAACGCAAGAAAAATCAAATGTAATGTCTATCTTCTGTATTGCAGACGCCACTGAGCCAATGGCCGCTTGAACGACTGCCGGTGATCAGTGCTATTCCTTCACCACCAAACAGTCTGGCAGCAACCAACACAAGGGCATCAACAATACACCAGATTTATACGGGTATGGTCAGGAAATTTATCACAATGACACGAAAAAAGGCCATAAAAGCCCAGATCCGGTCACCGGATCCGGATACCCGAAGTGACAACAGTGGTTGGTGGTGTCAACACTGATTAATTCTTTTCGCCCGTTTTTTTCTTTTTTCACTTAATTCGCTGTTCAATTTTTATTGTGTTTTTTGTTGTTCAATTCATGTTCATTGTTCCCGTTAACTGTTCACGAAAGTAAATTATGTTGAACTCTTCCCTTTAATTATATTCATTTATTCCACTATATTTGTCGCGAGAACAGTCGACAAAAACAGAAACGCGTGTACACCGAACGAATAGATAAACACTACATATATAATTGGCAAATTTCACCGCAGCTTTAATTACTTGACAATTATTTACATTTGTTAATCTGAAGACGCTATTTTAAAATAGAAAATTAATATTTGTGTTTTTGTAAGAAAATAAATCACTTATCGAACTATACGATTTTATATATAAAGGCCAACTGCCACAGACAGAAACAACACAGCAACTCACTCAATGACTTGACCCTATGTCACTTTCGTCTTAAAAAAGAAAAAATAACAATCCGTTGTTTGTGTGAATAGTATGTTCGTTGGCAAAGAATTTCAGTTAATTAGACTTACAATTTGTATTCGTTATAAACTGAGTTTCCACAGCGGCTGTTGTGGTCAAAATTATGACTCCCAGCACCACAATTACTTTCATTTTAACACTAAACGATAATAATAAGTCCTTAAAGATTTTTGTTTGAAAATATATTTTTTAGCACTATTAAGTGAGTTATTAATTCATATGTTTGTATTTAATAATAATTTAATTTATTTTTTTTCGTCAGTTTTGTTTCAGAAAATAGTTAATTATTTATTGACCTTGTTGCTGATTTTATTGTTTAAATTTAAATTTAAGTTTCATATTTATTTCTTGTTAACTAAAAAAATTTGCATTTAAAAGGAGCTATTGCCCGTTCACAAGTAAACGCTTTGATGCTTAAGATTTAACTGGAATTAAATTTAAAATACAATAAGGCTTTTATACTAAAAAAAACAATGTACATATATAATTCAGCTCAGTTCTATCTGAGTTGACTTGCTATGTCATTTGCTTTTGTTCTCCAACCGCTGCAAGTGCGAATGCATTCATTAATAAAGAAGAAAAACATCTTAAGAATGATCCGTCTTGGATTCGTTCTACTGTATATGGAATTTTTTGTGGTAAAGTAAAAATTTTACGTTACGAAATAATTAGTCTACAAATTCTCCGTGGCGAATAAAAGATAAGAGCTTTGTTTTCTCTAACTTGTACATAAATAAATAATGAATATGACTTTAATTTCGATTCTATATTGAAATAAAAAACTAATAAGAAAATTTATAACAGGCAGTCTTAAGAACTTGGAGGATTTAAATGCCTTCGATTTCAAAGTTGTTTTACATTTTGTTTATTTTTTTTAGAATTCAGCGAAATGAAAGAAAATCTATTCTCTAAAATTATGTAATTTTTTAAAACAGCTGGGAAAGCAACACACGTAACACAGAAACCTAAATAAAAGCGGTACGCATTGTTTGACTCTCATAAGTTCTCATGCCAATATAATTTATATTGAGCAAACAATTATAATTCGCGGCAGTTGGAAAATTCGATGTTGGAAGCGCGGCAACAAATGAATTTGGTTGCAGAAATTAAAAAAAAATATTTATAAGTGCAAAAGAAAACAAAATGCATATGTTTATATACATTTATATATGAAGAAAAAATTATCGGTATAATTCACCGTTATTTTAAAACTATATATCGATCCTTATTTACGAGTATCGTATTCGATTTTTTTCACTGAATAGCACTTCAGTACTGCTATTCACTAACTTTTACTACGATAATCGTATATTTGAAATAAGTATAACGAAATTGTGTTAAATTTTCTATTCAGTAATATTTTTAACGATATACACTATCGCTTAAGTCAGCTGTTGTCGTTAAGTTTGCGATAATAATTTATTTGCTGTTTATTTTGTCGGCCAAGTATATGTGGTGTATGATTTTAGAGGTGTATGGAAGTATTCAGAAACGGATTATTTTTGTTACGTGACGATATCTACCAGAAAAATAATATCACATCCCAAGTATTTCTACTTTATTCATTTTTATCACACAGTATTATTCAAGTCGTAATTGCTGAAGTATAAAAAAAAATTGTTGAACGTTGCCCTAGATCCCTCAAAAGTGCTTCTTTTTCGATGGACAAATATATGATTCTTTTTTAAGTATTAAAATCTAATAAATATTTTTACTTTTCTCTAAAAAAGCATTAAACCTATTTAAAATATTCTTCTCATTTTGCCTTTTCAAAAAAAAAAATGCCGCTTTGAATTTCCCAGTGTTATTAATTTTTACAAATTATAATTGCGTTTATATTCGAAGCCCTGTCATATATAAAAGCTTTGGCTAAGTAACCATAAAATTTAATTGTCAACTGACTCACAGTGGGCTTTTCAATGCCACAATAGGGAATTAATTCGTTGTAACTTTGTCTGTTTATAATCTGAAGTTTTTTTGTCAATACCACTTGAAGATAGCAAGCTTAAATGTTGGGCAAAAAAATTGTCGGAATAGGGCTAGGGGAAGCGGTACTCCCCATACAAACTAATTAATAATAATCTTCTATCTGGACACTTATAATAATAAGTGCCTTAAAATTTGGTGGGACACAATTTGAAGACGTTATACGAACTTCGGAAAAAAATGAGAGGGTGGGTCCTCGAGAAGGGGTACTACGCATACAACCTTATTAATAATAATCTGCTATCTGGAGTAGTAAGAGGCCGATTCTTGTGAAACTTAGTAAAGTCATTCCATCTAATTAAAAAATTATAATGGAAGAGGGTGGGTGTGGTACTACCCATTTAAAATAAATAATCGTTATCAGCTACTTTTACTTAACCGATACTTATGAAACTTTGGATACACATTGACTTCACGTGGGAATATAACATTGTGATTATAAAAGGTTGGCGATGGTCGAATTAGTCTGCACGTTGACTACAAAAAGAAAAATTTTCCTGGGTTCAATCACAGTTTCAGACTTATAAAAACATCCCACATTTTTTCTAATGTGCGTTTGTGTCTTTGTGCCAGTTGTTGGCGCAAGATTTCAGTGGCGAAGGCATAGTCACTGGTCACTGAACAATAAAGGCTTCAGCTCGCAAAAAAAAACGTCAAATATCACAAACTTGAAAAGTATATAGTTCAACACTGGTAGTTGTCGTAAACAAATTTTTTTTGCTAGCGATGTGGGATTTTGTGTACTTTTAGCTTTAGTTTTTCAATTATTTTCCAGTTTTGGTACCGAAAACACCAACGAGTAGACTAATTGCAAAAAGGTTTAGAAAAAATAGTAGATGCAAATCGAATAAAAAAATACTTATTGTATGAAATAATTTTTGCAAAGGCTATTTAGTTTATTCTGTTTACATTTTCATAATTCTCAAACATATTTTGAAAGTTTTTGTTTAAGCATGTGAGAATTTATAGCTTTTTCAAATATTTGGTTGAAGGTCTACTGATGAGTTGGCACCGACGAAATGTACACATAGACTAGCTTAACCATGCAACCAAGATACATTTATACAAGGTAGACTCGTCTAAATTCGCTCTTAAAAAAGTTGTCTTTAGTTTCTCAAAATCAGTCATTATCAGCACACTTACAGTGAATTCGCGAACACTTATTTTTACATTGAGCACTCATAACATGAAGAAAGTCTAACACTTCTAAAAATATTTGGTGTAAAAATCAGAGCTTCGAACCGGAACCGAATTGAAAACCGGTATTTATAACCAAACCGTAACCAAACCCAAATATTTTAAATACAATAAACCGTAATCTTAACTGGAATGAACTTTCATTTCGGTTTTATTTTCAAGAAACAAAATTTTTATATGGGTTAGCTGTTGTATATGTACATTTCATTTGGTGGTAACATCTAAATCGTCAGTAGACCTTTAATCAAATTTTTATTATTATTCTCTTTATTTATTTTTTACAATTTTCATTCAGTTGATAAGAATTCCAGAATCAATCCGTAGAGCACAGTAAATATAAACAAAGTTTGACAAAGTAAACTACATCGGCGAAAAACTCACTTGATCTGTCCAGATTACATGGTGTAAATTTACTTTGCATGCAACAAGTATATGAAAATACACGGGTTTAATAAATGTAAAAAAGAACAAGTTCAATGAATTAAAGTTTTGAAAATTGGACAGTATAATTAGATTCATCTGTATTTCGACTATTAATGTTCAATAACTTTTAACACACCAAATTTTCATTTAGTATTGATTAATCTATATTTCAATATTTTCCTTCAGTTGTGATTTAATCAGATATAATAAATTTTTTAATCCTTATTTTTTAACCTTATTACCTTTAATAACAATTTATATATTATCTTTTAAGCTTAAAGGTTTGTTTTTATTTTTCTATTTCGATATTTCGTTAACCATCGGTTAACATCATAAAATTTCCTAAAGATGTTAACCGATGATAGTTGCTGTTGGACTGTTTGGTGATGAAGGCGTAGCAGTGATCACCGAGCAATCTCTCCGGCGGCAACTAGTTCATTGGTGTCGACAATAGAAAAAATAGACAATTGATTTGATTTTTTTGCGTAAACTATGACAGGCCGTTTCAGAATTGACTTCTGCAACATACGTGGTTTAAGGGCAAATTTTTTCTCTGTATATGCCCACGTTTGTCTCCATAGGCCGGATGTTTTCGCCTTAAGTGAAACCCAGGTGTCTGAGGATACTGATCCACAGGATGGGTATCACCTTCTATCCCTCTTTATTCTTCATAGGTGCTTTGCAATATATATATATATATACGCAATGAAGTTGTGTACCAGTGCCAGCAATCCTTAGGCACGAATGATCCTGAATTTAGCAGTCTATGGGTTAAATTTAAAATCAGGGCACATCTTTTGCACTTCGGGTTTCTTTACAGAAGCCCAAATATGGAAAGGGATAAAACTATATACAACTTCGATGCCCTTTCCGACACTATATCGGAGATCCTCGAAAAATACCCGAACAGTGAAATCGTTATTGCTGGTGATTTCAATGTACATAACTTATCGTGGCTCCGCCATTCGAGCCATACGACTCCAGAAGGCCAATATGTTGAGCTATTCGCAGCGCACAACCACCTTGCGCAATTAGTGAATGAACCAACACATAGTCCGTGTGTTGGCGGGCACCAACACAACACCCTCGACCTTTTTTCACTTCACACCCTGACAAGTATGAAATGAACATTAGCGCACCTCTCGGAAATTCGGATCATTGCACCATTTCTGCCTCCTTTTTGTTTGCGGAACTTCTTAACGTTTCACGGCCAGCTACGAAACGTTTAAAATATATTTTTGAAAAGGCATGTTGGGCTGAGCTCAACGATTTCTTTCGGCATTTCAATTGGAAGCTCTGCTTCCTTGACAATGACGTCAATGTCATGGCAGAAATGGTTGAAAATATAATATTGCTCGGTATGAAAATTTTCATACCATCGAAGCAAATTTCGATTAAACCCAGACCGAAGTCATGGTTTAATCAGACGTGCAGACTTGCAGTCAGATCCAGAGAGGAAGCATTTAGTATCTGGCGGAATGACAAAAACGTGGATACTGATACGATGCGCGAAAGGGCGAGATCTTCGTGTGCCTAAGTGCTAAGACGTGAAAAAACTTTGTACGAGCAGCGTGTTTGCACCAAAGTTCTTACTGCCCAACGGGGCAGTAAAAGCTTTTGGTCTTTCATAAAAAGAGTGAAGGAAAATGCTAGTTCTTCTATAGCGGCTCTTTTCAAGGATGATCAAATATTCACTGACCCGGTTAAAAAAGCTAACCTCCTAGCTGAAATGTTTGCAGGTAATTCTCACCTGCCGGAAAGCAATCAACCACTGCCCGCACCCGAGCGTGTATCCGTAACTATGCCAAAGATATACTTTCGAGCTCGTGCAGTTAAAAGGGTTCTAACGAACCTTAACATACACAAGTCTACTGGGCCGGATGGAATTCCTGTACTGGTCCTGAAGCAGTGTTCTTCGACGTTATCACGTCCTTTGGCAATTCTGTTCAGCACTCTGTACTATACAGGTCAATTCCCATCGTGCTGGAAGGTTTCAAATGTAACGCCGATCCCAAAAAAGGGTGAGGCAATCATACCTGAAAATTACAGCCCAATCGCAATCTGTTCCGCGATTTTCAAAGTGATGGAAAGTATGGTGAACTTTCACCTAATGAAATATTTAGAGTCCAACAATTTACTGAACGACCGTTAATACGGCTTCATGGTTCTGGATATTTCTAAAGCATTTGATAGAGTGTGGCATGGGGCACTTCTGTCCAAACTTATTGCTTTTGGTGTCGGTGATATCTTCTCTCGATTTATATCGAGTTTTCTCAGGGATCGCGCTATAAGAGTTGTTATAGACGGGATCTCATCTAACGAGTATAAGATAAATTCAGGGGTACCGCAAGGCTCCAGTCTTTCTCCTACCCTATTTCTAGTCTTTCTTAATGACCTCCTATGTCAAACTTCCAACCCTATCCACTCTTTCGCAGATGACAGCAGCCTTTCTCACTCATATTCATTTAGTCGTAGGCCAACATCGACTATGATCACTTCGCTGAGGCAGAATATGAGTGACTCATTGAATTATGACCTCATGAAAATATCGCAATGGGGTCAGGCAAACAGGGTCGATTTCAATGCTCAAAAGACCCAATGTAGCATGCTTACACATCGACGCATGCCCGATGACGCTGCGTCATCTGTAATTATGGGCGGTATAAACATCGAGGAATCAGAAGCTCTAGATGTTCTTGGCATGAAAATTCAGTGCGATGTTCGATGGACTAAGCACATTTTTCAGGTCTCAAAAGAAGTATTCAAGTGCCTCGGTTTTTTAAGACGGTGCAAGACATACTTCACCCCATCTGATCTCCTCACTATTTATATAGCCTACATCCGACCGAAAATGGAATACAACTCTCATGTTTGGGCCGGTGCTTCAAAGACTATTTTGAAGTTACTCGACCGGGTCTAAGAGAGAGCGAAGAAACTCATAGGAGACAGTAGGGTAGCCAACTCTATTAACTCTCTTGAGCATCGTCGCAACGTGGGGTGCGTTTCGTTGTTCTATCGTTACTATAATGGGATGTGTTCTGATGAAATCAGGGAACTTGTTCCCGAGACCCGATCATTCACGCGCACGACGCGTTCATCATTAAGAGCACATCCATTTGTGGTCAACTTGGCAGCGAACCGCACTACGCATTACAGGGAGAACTCATTTTTCGGCCGAACATCGCGTATGTGGAACAAACTCCCTGCCGAGGTTTTTCCTGTCACTTATGACGTGGGAAAATTAAAATCAAATGTCCATTCACACTACTTCCTCTATCCTCCTTCCCATAACCTGATTTCCTAGTTCCAGCACAATGCATCGCATGTGTAGAGGTGCTGATCCAAGATAGAAAAAAAAAAAAAACTTACATAGGTTTAATTTTTTTTTTTTTGAGAAATAGGCACTGATACGCCTACAAAAGTGAAACATCTGTTTTTCACCGTTTTTTTTTAATTTTTTAAATTTTTTCAAACGCATTCAAACGCTGCCCTTGATTAATTAAACTGAAACCGATTTTGACGAAATTTCAAATGTAAATATATCTGAGGCTAAAAAACACATAGACAATACATAAAAAAAAAATAGAACCACGAGGGGGCA
Organism: Dexiosoma caninum; assembly: GCA_963924685.1. Taxonomy (NCBI): domain Eukaryota; kingdom Metazoa; phylum Arthropoda; class Insecta; order Diptera; family Tachinidae; genus Dexiosoma; species Dexiosoma caninum. Next base: position 59,100,324 of record OZ004725.1, read on the forward strand.
GTATATTCCTCTCCGAAAACTATAAAACCGATTTTTAAGAAATTTAAAACATACGCAGATACTTATGTATATCTGACTATAAAAATTGCACGTAGGATACAAATTAAAGAAACAGGATCAGAATATAAAATAGGCTACATATACCTCTCGGAATCTATCCAACCTATATTAATAAGATTTAATTATTAATTTAATTTAATTTAATTTAATTTTTAATTTAATTTATTAATTTAATTATTAATTTAAGATTTAATTTAAAATAGAAGCAGATCCGAGTGTAGAAGAAGACATCGATATGGGCATAGTGGTGTAGGTGGCGACATACGAGTACATATGTCTCTCCGAAACTATACTACTATCTCTATTATGAGTAAATAGAAAATTATGTTCGTTGTTCAGCAGGAGAACTGCTGGATTGATTACGATAATTTTTTCTGTTTATTGTTTGAGGATGGTTTATAGGAAAATAACAGTTTATAGGTAAAAACTTGTTTTTTATAAAAGAGTTTTAGCTTTTTCCTACTTTGAACAAATTTTTGTCTGCATTTTACATATTTTCCAGAAATTGCAATACAGTCAAAACTTAAATTGGTGAAAATTGTTGTAGATTTAAGGAGAAAGAAATTGTTTATGAAATATTTGTGACCCTTGACAGATATTTCTTTGTCAAAACTTAATTTTTACTGAAAATAATATATTAACATTAGCACTTGCCCGCAGGGGCTTTTCTGACGGTACCGCCAACACCGGGTGAATTCTGATGTTCACCACAGTCCCCATGGCCACATGGAAAGGTATGATATTTCACCTTGCTAAGCTGTTTCGGGCTGTCTAACGCCGATGTCATATCAGAGGGTTTAATGCAGGCTTCCATTCACCAAATCTTTATCCTTAGATAGAGCAATATGGGAACTTCCTCCTGCATAGTCCAAGACACCTTTCTGTGACTATGTTGAATGAATAGAACTATAACTACTCTCCCCGCGTGACTTTAAGCATTAACCACAGCCACCACGAATCGGTAGCCATGCCAATACACTAACTCGACCTTCTCGGAGTTGACACGAACTACTCCAAGGAGCAAAACTAAACTAAAACTGAAAGATCTGCTAAAACAGTCCGCAATCAAATCTCTAGTGGGAAGAGTGGTCACTTCTGTCATCTTTGAACTCAAAACAAGTTCAAGCCGATACATCACTTTCTGAAATCACAATTTATTGACCATTAGCTCCACATCGTATGTCGGAAGTCAAAAGACTACATTCAACAAGTTACATTCAACAATAGAAGTTTGATTTGCGTTCGACAATGGAAGCCCTACTGGGATTCCCGCCTTTAAAGTTGTTCCTGAAAAAGACGGCGACTCACACTGTTGCGAAGCTGGCCCAAAATTAACAAAACAATCCTTATATTAAAACTAACAAATTACTTTATTTTATATTGAATATTCTAATTAAGTAAAATTAAATATAATTTCCAAAAAAAACTTAATTTTTGAAAGAGTTCTGATGATCCAAAATCAACAGTTTTATGGAACTATTATTATTATTATTATTATTATGTTTTGCCGTATGAGGTAGGGTTGAAAATGCTTTCGCACTTACAGAGACCGTTGTCATCTCAGTCGAATGGTGTTACCACTAAAAAATACCTCCTTCTCCTCTGCGTAGAATCCTTCCCGGACCGCTTTCCGCATTATTTCGGGAAGGCCCAAAGCGACTTCCAAATCAGGACCGCCCCTTACTCACCCACGTCTGCGTTTGTAGGTGGCACCACGGCACCGGCCAGTACTCCCTGGTCCCCGTCAGGCGGTGGGCTCGATCTGCAGCAACGCATCGCGGTGCCGTAGAACGTCCCATACGTATTGCTCCACAACTTCCAGTTGCCCTCGCATCTCTATAACGCTGGTAGGAGTGAGTCCGCCAATTGCTGCGCAATTGCGTTCCTTTCAGTATGTCATCTGATGCAGTCGAAGAAAGTGTGTTCTGCATTATAATCCATCATACAGCGGTAAATGCAATCGAGACCATCTTTCCTGCCCATGGGGTTCAGGTACTTTCGGAAGTAGCCATGGCCTGTGAGGAATTGTATCAGGAAGTAATTAACCTCCACAAATTTCCTCCGAATCTTAAGGGCCGCCGTCCGCTGTACCACCTAGAGAATATTACGTTTGTTTCTCTCACAAGGTACAACTCCCCAAATTTCACTCCCATGCAGCAAGCTCGAATTCGGGACCGCCATAATCACCCTTCTCTTGCCCTATGTCGGGCCGCCGACATTCGCTATGATTGTGCTGACGCCCTAATACCTGGGTAATCAGAGGGCAGATTCCACAGGTGCGGCCCAGCGCAGGGATCTCTGCATGTGATCGTCCTGCTTCTCCATCCGGCCGCTGTATCGTACAGCAGCATTCGATTGTCCAGGTAACTATGGAGAATTCTAAACAAGTATCCGGGAATACGGAACGGCTCACGTAGCGCCCCCAGAACATCAGGCTGCTGAAGGCATTCCGAACGTCGAGTGAACCCAGGACGACTATACGCTTCGATTAGTAGCATCGTCTTCTATCAATCGCACCGAAGATCGATCTGCCCAGTCTGAAGCCATCTTGTCTCTCCGACAGCTCCCCAGCCATTTCGCCAACCGTCTTTGCAATAGTTTCTCTAGCACCTTGCCGCTAATATCCAACTTGCAAAGTGGGTGATAAGTCGATGGCTGGATCGTATCGCCCCTGCTATTGCCAATCAGCACAAGGGTCTGTATCTTCCAACGCTTGGGGACATGCCTTGGGGAATACAAGTATTATATACCGCAAGTATTGCTTCTGGTCTCCCCTAAGTCTGGATCCTTAGCATTTCGCACGATAACTATCCGCGCCAGGGGCATTACCCGTCTTAAGAGTCCCGGCGACAGCCCTTAGCTCCCCGTCGATAAAGGGCGGTGGCATCCCATCAGAATAGGGCCCATCGGCACCGGCCAGAGGAGGGTTTATGGGGAACAGACCTGCCACTATCTCATCGATCCAACAATGTTCGCGCCCAGTTTTCCCGTCACGATCCTTTAGCCGAGTCTTCATGGATCAGGGTTCACGTCGTCCCGAAGTTCCATCCACTTCACTTAATCAGTAAAAACTTACAATGAAATATAATATAGCTGTAATGTCTGTTATCATGCCTAATGTCTGAAATCATGTGATTTCAAATGACATGCCGTTTTAAATTCACATTTGTGATTTTGTACTGTTCTGTAAATCTCACGATTCCGGTGTTGTTCAATGTAATTTTACCTAAACGAAAACACCAGAAAACAGTTGATTCTCTCATTTTAACTGTGTTAGATATCACACAAGCATAAATATTTTTACATAAAAAAAAGTTATCTTTCGATTTTTAAAATTTGTAAGCGATTTTTTTTAGTAAATTGTAAGTGTAATTGTTCAAGAAACTTAATACAATACACATTAAATAATTTATGTAATAGTCGCAATATAACAAGTGATTTGAAAATGGTAGAGACTTTACTGAATATCTAAAAATCACACAAATTTATGTACAGAACACCTTCTTTGTATGCAGTTTCAAATGATTCTCACGAAATGCCTGTATATTATCTTTTTCAATATTTTGTAACTCATATGCGATGTACCGTTACTTATATTGTAAATGCAATGAAAAACATCATCGAAATTTTTTTCTGTACTTTGCGAGATTTTTTCATTACAGGATAATTATTTCACCGGAAGTTTTTAAACTTTATATTTGGTTACTTGTGTTCCAAATTTTAAGTTTTTAAACTAACTGTTTCTGTTTTTGGCCTCTCTTTATACGAAAACACGATACTATGAGACTGTGGTAGCATTGGGAATGTGGAGTGATTCCGGTTTGAGGCACGCATAGGATCCCTTGATAGAGGCTAAAGTGGAGGGGAAGAAGATTCTCATTGCAGTTGACAATATGTCTGTGATAAGATGCTTACAAAGGATGCACGTGTACTCTGGACTGGTGCTAATGACTGTCCGGAGACTCAATAAGTGCAGCTCGCTGAATGAGCTTATACTACTCGTACTGTGGGTGAGAGGACACAACGGCATGGGGGAATGAAGCTGGGGATAGAGTGCAGACTGTGTCTGGAGGAGGCGGATACGGCAGAATAATTTGTGTGTGAATGCCCATATTAGGCCTATGGCTGCATAGGGGCAGCGGCCAGTCCCATCATAGATGGAAATGTGAGGGGGAACTTACTCTGCGGCAAATGCTACCGGTAACTAAGTACATATATTTTATGAAGTTGGATGGCAATAAATACCACGCAACTACCAGATGTCATTGAGTAAAGAGCAAATGCTTTGTTTGGCGCGGATCTCTATGGTTGATGAGTGTGCCAGTTGTTGGATGGACCGGCAATCCTTGCGATACGAGGCCGGTCGAAAAAGGATCCGATTTGGTGTTGGTCTGCTTCCATGTCTTCCACACGGGAATAATACAACTAGTTGAGTGCTATTTTAACGATAAGGGTAGCTAAAATCTCCACAACTTTAAATCAATATAAAGTACTGAAAGATATTTTGAATATCAATAAAATTGGCTTATACAATTATATCATCTAATACAAATAATGTTTCAATATAATGCCGCCCAAATACATACATGTGTATGTAAGTATTATTTTAATCATTGGTTTGATTTTTGTTAATTTCTATAGGTATTGATTGCTTGTCTAGTGGTAACTGTTACGCATCTTATGAGATTGTTTTTTATTATCTAGAAAACAATTCATAACGAAAGTAGTAAGACACTTGGTTGAACAATTCCGACAAAATAAAAATTTGCTGTGCGATAGGCAACTTTGCAACATTTTTCCTAATCATAAGTCTACCGTTCGTCAGTTTTCATGATATTCTTTATACTCCCATCTGAATTTTTTCTTACTCTTCTCAGTAGTTTCCTCTATGAGTATGCAGTGACTTTATAATTTGTACGCAACTTAATTTTTAACTCTGCATACATACCAACACAAGAATTATAAAATATTATATGATACGAAAGTAAAAAGTTTATTTATTAAAATAATTGGATATAAAAATTAAAATTAATATAGATATTGCAATATCACAATGAGTTAATTATAACGTAGACGGCATATTATTTGCTAAATGCACAAATGCATGCATAATTCAAACCACAAAGAAACCAAATGGGATTTTTCACACGAAAAGTAGAGTACATTAATGGACAATCATTTAAAAATATCAAAAAATTCAATAAATATCACAGCATTTAACATTTCAATGAATATGAAAAATATAAAAACAATAATTTTTTTAAACTTTATTATTGGACATTAGCATGAATCCAATCAATGTAACTTCTAACTCGAGTATAAACACCAGGTCTTTCCAAACCGCAACCGCGTCCATAGGAAACAATACCCTCCACAGTCCAAGCACCTCCGACTAAACGTGCCAAGCCACCACCCGAATCGCCAGTACAACTATCTCTTCGGTATTCACCGCCAGCACATAATTGTTCAGGTGCCACTTCAAGTGGACAGAGTTCATTTTCGACGTACGGCAATACTACTTTTCGCTTTACAGTCGAATATCTTGCTAAAAAATAAATATAGATATATATGTGTATATGTATATATAATATATTTAGATTTAGAAAATAATTAAAACTTACCGGAACCTGTATGGCCCCAACCAGCCACAGTTAGTTTTATACCACGTTTCAGTTGTGGCACTTGGGGGAAGACATCTGGTAAACATACCGGGGCCACTGAAAATGAATACTGAATATTTCCAACGATTCTAATCAGTGCTATATCATTGTAATTTCTATAAATACTACTGGAGCCAAAACTTGAATGCACTGTAGTTTTTGCCACCGCGAAACGCTGAAAAGCATCTAAACAACCTTTATTGTCGCAGTCAACTGGGATTTCTGTATTATGTACACCAACACGTACTGAAACTCTATAAATATATGTATGAATCACACATCAATATTTTTCAAAATCCATTTAAGTAATTTTTGCTGTATCATATTAAATGCATTGCAATTTGTTCTCTTTTATTATTTAAATTTTTTTCCAAATTTATTAACTTACAGTTGTCCAACTTTAATTTCTATTTCCCCTATAACACAATGGGCAGCTGTAAGAATGTATTTTTGGTTAATAATGTTGCCAGCGCACACGGATTCCAACCCTCCGCTGTCTAAAAACAAAAATAAAGAGTTAGCTAAGAAAATATGAATATATAATTCGTATTAACTTTTAGCTTAAAAATTTTACATAAATTTCATACCAATCTAATATTTCAATTCTTACCAATTGTATTTATATTCAATTTAAACGACATACATACAATAGGTTTCCTTTGTTTGTTTTCTTTTAGATTTATCGAGAAATCAGTCGAAATCTGTGGTTAGTCGTAATGTTAGTTCATTTATTATCGTTAAATTCGAAAAGCTTTTTCTGAAAATATCAGCCAGTTTTTTGTAAAAAAAAAATTAATTATATATAATTATAGACACTTTTTTTTGCAATGAAACAATAATGAAATTTGTGGATCTTGTCAGAATGACGTATTTATAAAATATGCTTTGCTTTAGTAAACAAATTCCCCTAAAAAATAAAATTTTTAAACCTTTGTAAAGCAGAAACATTTTAATTAATACAGCAGTGTGAAAAGACAAAAAAAAATCATTTTCATTGCTAATAAAATGTTGCAATGAATCTAGTTTGAAATAATTTCAAAATAATAAAATATAAAGTTTGAAATTTTAAAATCACTTTTAAATTATTGAAGTACATACTTATTTTTCATACGAATTTTCGCAATTTTTTGTGCAATACACCTAATTATGTTTTTACGCGAATTTGATTTAACACAATATCAAATAAAAAATATTTCTTTCTAGTTTTACACGATTTTATTTCACTTAATTCCTTCTAAAAATTATATACTTATTTAACTGTTCCTTCAACATTCATTATGTTATGGTTGTTATATGGTTTAGCTGGTCTATATGCGCATTTCATTTGGTGGTAATACCAAAATCTTCAGTAGATCTTTAACCAAATACTTGAAAAAAGCTAATCAATTTCACATGTTGATACAAGAACTCCCGAAAAATATTTAAGAATTACTAGATATATAAACAAAACAAACCAAATAGCTTCTTTAAAAATTTTCCTTATACAACAAACGTTGAATAATTGAAAGAATAGTTTTAATAGATTTAATTTTTCTTTTAAATACCATCATTGCCAACCAAAGTGTTGACTATTGTAAGAAAGATTTAGAAAAATTAAATTGATTTAAAATCAAATAATAAAATGTTTGTTGCATAAGGATAATTTTTAAAGAAGCTTTTGGTTTGTTTTGTTTGTATATTACGTAATTCTCAAATATTTTTTGGGAGTTCAAGAAAATCAATGATAGCAACTTTAATTGGAAAAATTACTGCCGTGTTCATAAAATTGTTTTGTATTTATAAAAGGTACAAGAATTGAATTTGGTCTGGAAATTTGTCTATTAAAACTTTTCTTGGGAAATTGTAGGTTTTGCCAGATTTTCGCTAGTAATACAAATCGTATGATGTTTTTAAGATTTTAAAGTTTTACTTCTAAATTTAGCAATTTTGCAAAAGCATCGTTGCAAAATTACATTTCAATTGCAAATTAAAAACATTCCATATATTCCATCCATATATTCAAAAAAGTTCATAAGATTCCGAAGATTAGCAATATATTTTCAGCCATATTTTCAGTCAGCGGTGCTAACTGATAAAAATGAAAAGTTCACAACAAACTCTATAGTTAAGTATAGGTTTATCATCTGATATTAACTTTGTAGGTAGTTTGCATCCTAAATCGATATGGGAAATTTTTTATATATTTTAAATTATAAATAATTAAGAAATTATTGAAAAAAATTCGAAATAGAAAACTGGCTTCTAACAGACCAACCTAAATTATGACGCAAAGCGTTGTCTGGCTGTCAAAATTTCACATTCCCATACAAATTGTATGAAACCAACCTAAAAACGCGGCGTTAACGCTTTGCTGTTGGAAAATCCAATTTTGACAGCACGTAAAAAAGTGAAGTCGTCTGCAAAAAAAAATTGTTAAAAAGCAATGACAATTTAGTTGTGTTCAGGTCAATTTAGTGAGTTATCTCTATTTCTATTTATAGTTTTTAATTAATGAAAGTGAGTAAAATTACTGTTTCTGGCGCAACGTTAACGCTCTAATTTCTGTTACTCATTTCAGCGTAAAAGCTAAGCACTAAATTACATTGCGAATTGCGTCGTAATTTTGATTGGACTGTAAAACATCATCAATATCATAAATGTTGCGGTAAAAATGTTAAATGATCACACTATCTACCAATGTAGTATCCAGTGATAATCTGTTCCACTCAGAGCTAAGTGCTATTAAATTGAAATCTGCATTATTTCATCGCTTTTACAATTACAATTTATTATGTTTTAAAAATACATCAGGGCAATTAGATCCTAGTGACCACAGAGCGATGTTACAAAATACTTACTGAAGCTCGAATCCGCAATAGTTTGAAAAAGACGCCTAAACATAATGGACTCCTCAGTTCTACTACTCCACGCAGAAGATGGTAATGGTGCTATTGGGTAATGCATCCCTTTCTGCGCCGCGACCAGTTTAATATTATTGTGCTCCCGTGTTTGTTGTTTATTGCTGCGTTTGTTTTTTTTATTTTTTTGGACCAGTGGTCAGTGGATATTTGCTACATATACAATACATACACTAGAACTAGATATAGAGAGTGATAGTGTGGAAAATATACACGTGGTCAAAGCGGTAGGAAGATAGGGCTTAATTCTTGCAGAACTACGCAACTGCAAAGTTCTGCAAATATTAATTATACCTTCCTACCACTTTCACCACCTCACTATTCTCTACAATATCCCGCTTGCTATCTAAACTTACAATTATTGTTTAACAAATAATTTTATTTACGTACATTTACTGTGTTTTAAGCACTTTTTTTTCATGTGCATTTTGCTCCCGCACCATTAATGCTATTTTTTAAATAACCAAACCATGTTAATTTTTCAGTTTCTTTGTAGATTAGAAACTTACACTGATTTAGTTACTACAAAAGTAATTCATTACTACAAAAAACAAACTCAATATATGCCCCAAGAGCATAGACTGCTTGTTGTTATATGTAACGCCCTTTCCGTCCCTCGTCTCCTTTTACCCTTTTTACTTTTCCAACTATTTCTTCATTTTCGACGAGGTTTGGCCAGGCCCCTTGCTAGCTCATTTCTCAGGTAGGTCCCAACCCTATTGTTGGCCTTAGCTCAATAACAATGAAAAATTACTGCAAAGTCTCCCTTTCAGAGACAACAGTACACAAATATCAGTGTACCACCATGGCTTCCTTTCTTGGAGGAGTGATGATATCTCCCCCCATTTTTACCCTTCCAACCTTGTTATGGTATTAACTTTCGATGGTCTTGACCATAACCCAAACCTGTTATCTGGCCGTTTACTCCACTTACCTATCCATCAGTACCTGAACCTTATTAAATTTTTACTCGCTAATTTTTTTTTTCATGACAAGAACTTAAATTTTATTACAGAAAAAAATAATTTGAATATGATTTGCAAATAAAATAAATGTTTATCAAAAGAAATTTTAAACTTTTATATATATAAATGGTTACAATTCCTTACACAAGGTTTATAGTAAAAATTTGACGCCTAGACTCTAACTTAATACAAACAAATAATAAATTCTTACAATTTCCCTACATTAAAAAAAATTCCATATCATACAAAATTTTCCAAACACAATATATGCATGAGTATATAAAAACAACAAGTAAGCTACATATATTTGCACAGAAAAATTTTCTCTATTTTTGTTTCCGTTCAACTCGGTAATACCTAGTAATTAAAATTCTATTGCCACTTACTGCAATTTTTCCACAGGGGAGATAATGAGGCTCAACTCAGTTCACTCCGTCAGTCTCGACTATAATCCTAACCTGAAGTAGCTCCCTAAGGCTAATATAAAAGCTCTGCGTCTGCACAATTGAACTATTCAATACTGACTTGTTATTGCCACTTGCTCTGAACCTCCTTATTGTTTTTTTCTTTGGAATCTATTTATGTGGAACTTACTTCTTATTTCATTTACGCAGTTTTACCGATTGAAAAAAAAATGTTCTATTGCCTGACTTATGGGGTAACGAAACTATTATGCTACACTTAGGACTAACTTAACAAAATTTCTAACATATACTTAAGGATTTTTCATTTGCACAATTATTAAATTTTTTTTTCTTATGAACGTATTTACAATATAAAAAAACAAGCTCCATATAAATTATACCCGTTATACAATGTACAGTTCTCACGTCGGTATCACAAATAACAGAATCTTTTCTCGCGGGATTCAACCGGAATAAAAAAATTTTAAATCTTCAGTGTTACCTGGTTTCCCCTTATATAATTTCTAAATCGGCCTCACCACAGTCCAATGTAACACGCCTCTTGGCTTATCAGCGCCTCTCATAAAGCTACACGACCTTGGCTGACGGTGTAATATATATTTTCTCTTCCTCGACCAGTTCGGAATTTCGGTTATTTAATTTTCAGCTAATTTATTTATTCTTTTATCCAATTTCAAAACGATTCAATCAATATCTTTTTTTTTTGTCTGTTTCTGTACTGTCTCTCTTTTTATCTCTCGACTCGCCTTATATATTTAATTCTTCCGCACTGGACTTTTCCAAATTTTCCAATAAATTCTTGCGAGAAAAAAATTCTTCGTCGACATTCAACACTACCGTTTGCCTTTACTCAAAAACTGCTTTTCTAAAAAAAATCCTTAAACGGTTCTACAACAAAAAAAAGAAAACAAATATCTACAAACGGTTAGTTATCCACTAAAATTTTATACATATATACATCCATGCACCAACAATCCTACAACCATTCTCTCTCCCCTCTTTTTATCATCACCCAGAATTATCATACCTATACCAGGGTGATATAATAGGTCTGTTCGTTTACTCCAAATTGGGCAAATTAAAAACCACCATAAACACAACTGACAAACAAAAAAATATACATATTTACAAATTCCCCCATCCACGAGAAGACTGTTGACCCAGCAATTACCCACCCGCAACAATGTTTCGTATAAATATATTTCGCTCAAGAACTCCTCATATATTTTAAGCTTTTCATTCATAAATATTAAAAAAAAATTAAGAAATTGCCTATCAAATAACGTTACTGAAATTTTGCATTTTTATTGCCCACATCATATAAGAGTATATCTTCATATGATTCCAAAGTTGAGGGTGGCGATGGCACGATGGATGGTAGTCTGCACGTTGACTTCAAAACCAAAAGCAGGCCTGGGTTCAACCCCAGTTTCAGTCTAAAATTTTTAAATAAAAATAAACATCTCGAATTTTTCTAATGTGCATTAGTGTGTCTTTGTGTGTCAGTTGTTGTCGGAAGGTTTCAGTGGCGAAGGCATAGTCACTGGTCACTGAACAATACCGGCTTTAGCTGATAGCAATTCAGAATCGCATCAGAACGCCCTCCTTTGTCGGTATTGTGTAGCACCGGCGAAGTAAAAGAATAATAAAAATGGCTACTAAACCGAAGCTTCAGCACTGCTACGAGTATAAGCAAAGAACGTGCAAAAGCAGAGCTGCAAAAAAATAATTAATTAATCTTCACTTCCTGTCGTTTCTCGTACTATCACTTTCCTATAGTTCCAGTACAATGCTTCGCATGTGTAGGAGTCATCTCCTGAGTGCTGGTCCCAGATAAAAAAAATATGATTCCAAAGTTACCTAGGTTACAGAATTAATATCGACTTTCTGATTATTGATGATTATGATGCACAGTATTAAAATACATGTTCCTGCAATATTTTACACACCTATAATTAAAAATAATGTTCTCAACAAAATTCAAATAATCCTACGTAAAAATTAGTTTGAAAGTGTTTTGCTTCTCCTGCAAAATTTCTTCAATGAATCTATACACGACCAAGTGTTGCTATTAAGTTTTTCACACATACAGTAAGTAAAAATTTATATGAATTGATAGCTGTGACGTAGGCTGCACGCAAGTTTTAAGCAATTTAAAAGCACGTTCATTTATCTAGAAGGCTTCGCTGTTCATAAGCATAGTAATCAGCTCTTTTCTTGCCCATAACATGAAACAAAACTGGATAGAGAATTTCATACCAAGTTCGCGTCAAGTTTTAAAAAGTATGAGTGGATTAGTAGAAAAGTGAGATTGTATTAAAACTTGATAGGCAATACTTAATCGTATAACCCTCAAGTTAGAGCTTTTATGTATTCAGATGACAACAAGAATGATAGAAATAAAGATTACGCCATCAGGCAAATATAATAAAATTGTTCTGCGCATGTAGGAACTCTGACATCACGCAACATGTGTTCTCATTGGCTAATAATTTTTTGGTATCAAATTATTACACATATTCATATTTAAACTTAAGAGTGTGCCAAGTTGTTATTTTTCTATTTAAAGATTTTAAAAGCAAACACATTATTAATTAATCCTATTAATAATGCCTTAGCAATATTCATATGGCCAGCAAAATTTAAATTTGTGGTGACTTACCCATTTCAAATTTCTCGCAAAAACTTCCTGTTTGCAATGTAAAGCACAAATGTTTTCTTTATTCACATTTACGGGTTTCATTCGACTGCAAAACATTACCCATACCTTTCTTTGTACTGCAACTTCTCGAAAATTCTACAATGATATAGCTATACAATAAATGGTTGGTACGATTTCCCACAATTGCCCACTTCCTTTTTCTGTTATTTTGTTTTCACTGGCCTTCTATGTTTTTCTTTCTTTAAACACAGTAATTTGAACGTTTTCTTTTTAATTTTAATTATTTTATAATTTTTCATTGTCTCAGTAATTTAACAGCAGCGTTGTCAACTATCACATAATACATACATTTCTTCAATGAAATTATAAATTACACATATGAAAGAGGGTTGGTAACCCTTAAGCGGGCCATCGAGAGAGTAATCATGCGCAAGGCGTAATATTTATTTCTACCATTCTTAATATTTATTATACATATGTATGTATAACGTTTTAATTTTGTTTCACTCACGACTTTTATACTCCAAATTTGCCAACCAAGGGAATTCCCCAAATTCTGCTTCCTCACCTCCATAGATTTTATTGCCAATAGCAACGGGACCGCAGTCAGGAGGTTTAGGAAACAGTGATACATCCGAAGTTTTATAATTTTCATTTCTTCTGGGTGTTCTCGCTGTAGTTGATGTTTGATTATATTGTATGTGATGATTCTCGTTATCATCCGTATCTCGCGGAAAAACAATACGGTCATTGCGTGACGTAAAGCCGGTGTCAGAAGTACAGCAAACATATGGACGGCGACCCTGATCATTTGTTAAACACTCAGATTTTCGAACAAAAACAGTAACGCTGGCCTGTAAAGTTTTTAAGTGGTTTAAGAGTGTATGACAGTCATAAATAGAAACGCACAGCCCCGCGCGACCATTCGGATTAATGCAACGTGAGGGCGCTATAATTAGAAAATTTCAATTGTTAACAAAACAGCAATAACAAAAATTATGTATATACATATGTCATTATTTTTTTATTTTTAGTTAGTTAAATATGAGATTCCTCCCATTTTGCACGTCCCTCGAACCAAAACACACCTTCGTAGGCAAAAGCTTTAATTTTAATTACAAAAATATAAATGATGAGTATAAGTTGCAGTAAAATTAATTTTTGTTTTTCCATTATCTGATTTTTGTTATTATTTTTAATAAAGGGAATATTTTAGTAATTGTTGTTAACGGCGATCAACAAAGTTTTTTTATAATTTTTCCAGAGTTAAGATGTTTCTAGTATCACGTTTAAAGTTTTACTAAGATAAGTTCACCTTTAAGCTTTGAGTTTTGTCAAATGCTCGTCTAATATTCTATTCTTTCTCTTTCATTTTTCTCTGAAACAATGCAATATGTAACTTACATTTGTTCTTATGGTGACTTAAAGATTTAATAATAGTTCACAGTGTGACCAGAGTCTAAAACAACATAGAGCCGAATCACGTTACAAAAAGAGCTAAAAACTTCAATATGAAATGTAGCTAAATTATTGACTTATTCTTTGATCACTTTGGAATATTTTTCATAGTATAAATAACGTATACATACGAGTATGTACGTATATATGTATTACGTTAAGGTGGAGAGTCCGAATTTTTTGCGAATTTCAATTACGAAAAGCACTAAAATGTTGCATGATAAAATATTGGAACCTATTTCAGGCCGTCTACCGCGGCATCGAGATTTTCAAATGAGATGAAAACGATCAATTTGTAAAGCAGCATATGATGCAACCAGTGTAGCCATATTGGCTAAATTTAGCTATATTTTTAATGGTTAGCTTGAAATAATTCATTTAGCTTTTAGCTTTTTTTCATCTTTTTTCAACAATGCATTGTAATACATTTTTTATATCACTTTTTTTATCTGGGACCAGCACTCATTGCGATGCAATGTCCTGGAACTATAGGAAATTGACCGTTAGAGAAACGACAGGAGGTGAAGCTTAATTAATTATTTTACAGCTCTGCTTTTTGTACGTTTGTCTATAGCGGTGTTGAAACTTTGGTTTGGTAGCCATTTTTATTATTATTTTACTTCGCCGGTGCTACACAATACGGACGAAGGAGGGCTTTCTGATGTGATCAGCCAGTGTTGTAGCGTCTCTGATGCCAAAGAGACGTATCAAATTTTTGTAATTTCGTTTTTAGTAGCCATTTTTTGTAATTAGTTTACTTCGCCGGTGCTACACAATACCAACGAAGGAAGGTGTTCTGATGTGGCTGTGGATTGGATACAGCTGAAGCCTTTATTGTTCAGTGACCAGTGACTATGCCTTCGCCACTGAAACCTTCTGACAACAACTGACACACAAAGACACACTAATGCCCATCAGAAAATTGCAAGAGGTTTCTTTTTTGAATGTTAGTCTGAAACTGGGGTTGACCCAGGTCTGTTTTGGTTTTGTAATCAACGTGCAGACTACTTCAGTCATCGCCATCCTCACTTACAAAAACAAAACAAAAATTAATTATTTTGGAATTTAAATCAAAAGCACCATGTTTTATTTACTGTCTTCGTAATATTGAAAAGTGTGCATGGGTTAGTATGAATGTTTGCCATAGTCATGAAAGCATTGCCTAATGTATACGTTAACCCAACGTTACAATTATTTCACTTCGATACATCAGATTTTGGTTGAAAAGATTAAATAAATGTTGAAGATAGCGAAGTTGCACCTCCTATAATTTCTCCTACAATCCCTTCATCGGTCATCTGTGCTGGTCCAAGATAAAAAAAAAATAAATGTTACCAAAGTTTTAAAATAAATAAAGATCTCTTAAAAAAATTTTATAGGGATATTTATATAAATCATAATGACGATTTTTGTCTGCTTCAGAAGTAGGAGAATATAATGAAATATTAGACATTCAGCCCAAAATAGTTACAGAAGTTTTAAAACGTTTCTATATTAATACTATATGCTTTTGAAAGGCAATTCTTTTATGTATTATACATACATAGCTTAAAATGTTTATGTCACATATGTGTAAACCTATGATACTTTGAAAAGCTGTTATGGTTTTAACATATTATTCCTCCTCGTAAAACTGGTTATTTTTTTACTACATTAACACCTGAGCGAAATATAGTACTTACGAGACTTCGTGCAAATATATTTGATCTTGAGTAGATTTCCCATACAAAATGAAATCTACTTTCTCACTAGATTTAGACGAAATTTTTTTAAATCTAGTAGTACTTAGAAATGCAGCTATGGTTTTTTACAAAAACTACAACCATTTAGAGTATATGTGGTTTGTTCGAATGAAATGTCAAGTACTATAATGAAAAATATGTCTCATAAAATTAAATCTAGGTAAATGGCAAAAAAGTGTTGTGTAAACGGTGTAGATATCGAGATACATTTCAAATCAAATCTACTAGATTTCCGTCCAGTTTAAATGTACTATTAACAAACAATTTGTTTTATATTGATTCAATATATCTTATTTAAATTATCAAAAATTTATTTTTACATATAAATAATTGAAAGTTCCTTTTAAAAAGCTTTATTTTATTAGCTTTATTTTTTGGATTCCAATTTCCTTCTTTAGCTCGTGATTTAACTTTCTATTTTTTTAAATCTGGTTACACTGGATGGAACATTATATGTTTTTTATAGTTGTTAAAATACGGTGTTCAGACATGCACCTTTATTGAGATTTTTTGCAATAAATACCATTATTGAGCTCAATATTTCATGAAAATTGCAATTTAAGTTCTTGGGCAATAAGTACGAAATAGTTATAAATACAGTGAACTCGCAGAAACGTGAACTAATTTTTACCGAGGGTGTTCACGTTTTAGATTGCATTTTTTCTATAACATATTTTAGTCTCTTTTATCTTTTATTTAATTTAAAATAAAGTATGTACATTATTTTCCACCTATGAAACATGTTTTGATTCTACTTTTTGTAAGTTCCTGCCATATTTTAATATACTACATAGCTACTATGGTTTGAAAAAGGGTTTCTAGGATACTAATTTCTAAATTATGTTATTGAGTTCATCAAAAATAGAGGTTAGCTGAATTTAAACTACGATAATTATAAATTTGTTTCAGTAGTTTTTATTGAAAAGAAGCAACAACGAAAAAACATTATTTGATACAAAGGCAAATAAATAATTTTTAAGACAACAAAAGGGTGTGTTAAAATTATTTCATTTAAAGGTTTTATATAACATATTCCAAATGATTTTAATGGATGTATATTCATTGGACGAGCTAAACAAAAAAGTCGGTGATCTCTTGTTGACGTTGTTTTTGCTTGCTTAAAATATCTGACTTTTCTTGAAGATTTAAAATTTTTGGTTTTTTATTAGATATTTTTCAATAAAAATATTTTTATATACCTACATTATTATTTATATACCTACATATATGTATGTATAGTCAGCACAGAGAGATGCTTCCAGTAGAACTGCTAATACTAAAGGTGCTTACAACAAACAAACTACGAAATTCTTCTACGGGGATCCCAAAATTTTACAAAATTTACGATATTAAATGTTAACATTCGATAAAAAGTTCACGTTTTAGAGCCTTCAGCGTAGAGTAAATTTTTTATCGCGCTATATTTCAAAGACAATTCTTTGACGATCACATAATGTATAAAATTGGTAAATTTAGATAAAAATGAAGAAACTTACCAGCAATTAAGAGGAAAAAGTCGAATATATTTTTCACGCAAAATTGCTTTAATTCAATTTTTTTATAAAAACGTATGGGAAATAAATTCGGCTTTCTTCACTCAACAAATATCGTAAAAATTTTTTATTTTTTGTGACATCTCTTCGATTTTATGTTTTTTTATTTAACACAAATTAGTTTTGTTTCTTACTTGTGAGCTTGTAGATGGCCAAACAATATGTTTGAAAAATTAAAATGTTTTTATTGCATATTATGTATATGTTCAGTTAGGTAGAACATTGCCTACGTATTCGAAATATTTTAGATGACTTCTTCATTCACCGGCTCTTCACCCTAATTTACGTACATACATACTCGTATATGTTCCACTTTATTATCTTTAATGAGAATATTGTACGAGTACGAGTCAGAAAATAAAATTGTTTATTAACAAAAATGTTCTTCATTTACATTAAAACTATTAGGTAATTTTTTTTTTCCTTTAAATCTTCCCGAGTTCAAATTAATTACGTGTAGTTATTATATGGTTTAGCTGCCTATACGTACATTTCATCTGATGCTAATACCAAAATCGTGAGTAGACCTTAACCAAATTCTTAAAAAAAAAACGTAGGAAATTATATATGTTTATACAGGAACTACCAAATTAAATTCTCGAGGTTCAATTTGTGGAAGAATTGAATTTAACTGACTATCAGCGATATCGATAATTACGAGTAATTTTCTTGTGGTTTCAAAAATTCTATGCGGTATTCCACACAAAGTGCGAAATTAAATTACGTATTTTTCTCAACAAGATTAATGCAAAAAATTTCAGGAAATTATGAAACAATTAGGAATCAGGCAATCTTGGGGGGTTTGAGTTACCTGAAAGATTTAATTTATTTAAGTATTCGGAAACAAGCCTATACGGAAAAAATATTTCGTGAAATTGTCAAAATTCACATTGAAAGGAAAGCTACAAAATGTTTGCAAATTTTTAAAAGAAATTGAATTTTTAATATGGTTACCTTTATCTTCCAATTATGGGAGCATTCACTGTATCCAGGCCAAGTATATTAACAACTGTCAATTTAGACATTATATAAACACATACACAATACGTACTATACACACAACGAATTAAAACTAAATTAAATAAATTATTAATAATAGAAATATATAGTTTAGTAGCTCATTGTCGAAGTATGTAGTGGTTATTGTGTACAGAGTATATTAGTCGTATTATGAAAGTTTAAGATTATGTAAATAATTAAATATCTATTTTTCTTCCTACTGCATTAAAGAAAAAACAAAAATTAAACGTGGCAAAGTTTTTTTTTATTGGTGCAACAATTTTTCCTTTTTTGTAATCTTATCAGGGACCCTCGTGACTATTTGTTGTGCACTTTTTCTTTTCAGTTACAATAATTTCTAAAAAAATTAGTTTTTTTTTAGAGATATTTAAAATATATTCTTAATACATACTAAAATTCTATAGATAGTCGCACTAAATAAGCTAAAAAAATAGTACTTTTCACTATCTGCTTCTGACATGCCTTCGTTTCTACTTAACCCTTTGTCATATTCCTTGTCATTTAAGTATTTGATTACAAAACGAAAAAGTAGAAATAAAATCATTCAATTATTACATTTAACAAATAAAAGTTAACAAACCACCAAGAAACGGTAACATGTTGATCTCTTTTTATGCTCTCAAACACCCCATGGTGATAATTGTTGATTTGATAACAAGATTAAAGATAAAGACCAGAAAGCTAGCGCACAAACAATAAAGGAAGCATCCAT
This sequence comes from Dexiosoma caninum, assembly GCA_963924685.1. NCBI lineage: Eukaryota > Metazoa > Arthropoda > Insecta > Diptera > Tachinidae > Dexiosoma > Dexiosoma caninum. The sequence goes on from OZ004725.1 coordinate 59,119,478, forward strand.
TAAAAAGGAAATGAGTTCAACATTTACCATCTTGTCAAAAATATATCACTACAAATGCAATAATTAACCGCGTTTTCGTGGTTATCCTTAAACAGAAAATAGCCCTTGGAAACAACAAAGAATTTGTGCCCTTTCCTTAGGCGGCAATAAACCCTTATGGTTAATTTTTCATTTTAAAATATCAAATGTTTTTTCTATTACTATTTGTTTTTCTTTCCTATTAACTTACAAATTTTTATTTGTTTACTCGTGCAAATGATTTCGTAAAGGCAAGAAGACACACTAGACCAAAAATAAATACAAATAATTTTCTTAGAAATCATTAATTATTTGGAAATATAATTTTCTTTTCAATTTCAACTCTACTCTAGTCTCCTCGTACAATAAACAGTTTTTATTAGGTATTCCTTGGATATTTCAGCGAAATAAATCTGTTTGTAAAAAAGATTTCTAATAGAAGCACTCAATGCCAGTTCTAAAAGGAAAAAGTATCAAATTTCACTAATAATACAATTTGGTTATGCCTCTATGAAAGCTCAGCAACTTGTATGAGCTTGTTTCAACCAGGTTGAAGAAAAAATATAAAAACATGGTTGTAGATAATTTTTATTGTTTTCAGTTGTAGGAAATTACATTTAAAAAATGTAAATTAAAAAAAAATTTGACAGCGGTGGGATTCGAACCCACGCCCTTTCGGACTGGTGCCTAAAACCAGCGCCTTAGACCACTCGGCCACGCTGCCTATACGTTGTGATTGCATAATTCTCAATATTAAGAGAACAAGATGAATATTTTATGTGATCGGTTTGCTAGTTTAGATCACGTATTGGTTTGTAATTCAAAAATTTAATTTAAAACAAGATAATTCAGACAAACGTTGTATTTTAAACAAGCACTATTATGCCGAGAATGTAATATAGTACATATCTATCTCATAGTTCAAAAAATGAAATTTTTGGTATACATTGCGGAATATGTCTTCATATAGGCTTTAATATTGTGTAAAAAATTCATACAAATACCTTTAAAACTTATCTCGTGACGGAACAATATTTTTTCATTTCCCCATTAAGGTGTATGTAAATTGAAAACTTCATGTATTTTTTAAAAAAAAACTAGCTTTTTATATTATGACATTGTTGAATTATATGAGCGATTTGTAGTCAAATAATGTTATTTAGTTTTATCTCATACATTCTAAATTTCCTGAATTTTTGGTTTTTCAAAAGAAAGGGTGAATTTTGAAAATTATTTAGTTATTCATCAATGTCCCTTTTGGCCCCTTCAAAGTAATCCCCCTCAGATATAATGCACTTATGCCAGCGCTTCTTCCAATCCTCGGTATGGTATTTCGGTATGGCCATCAGCTCGTTCTTCGATTCTGACTTTATCTCTTCAATTGTAGCAAAACGTTTTCCTTTCATTGGTCTCTTCAGTTTTGGGAATAGGAAAAAGTCGCAGGGAGCCAAATATGGTGAATAAAGTGGTTAAGGCATGATTAGGATGTTGTTTTTTGGCCAAAAAATCACGAACAAACATTGATGAGTGATCTGGTGCATTATCGTGATTCAGAATCCATGATTTTATGTTCCAAAATTCCGATCGTTTGAGACGTATTGCTTCACGCAAATGTTCCATAACTTCCTTGTAGTATTGCTTATTAACCGTACGACCTGTTGGCAAGAACTCATGATGCACTGCGCCATTGTAATCGAAGAAAACAAAATTCATCTTTTCTTTGGAACAAACCTCTTACATATGTATTTAATTCTATGGTTTTATGCAATATTACAAATAGATATAGACAATAATAATGTTTTTTTAAGAAAAAACAATTTTTATTATTTTTTTATATGTATGTAGTATTAATTGATGGATATAAAACTATTTATATTCTTGTTGTCGTATTATAATTTATAGTTGGAAACATAAAACTGTATGTACATATAACGCGCCACCTATTTAAGAGATATCTGAAAAAAAGGTCCAATTAACCAACTGTAAGTTCCGCAAAAAACCTGATTTAAACCCTTAAAAATATAATTTTTTTATTTTAATTCATTCATTTTAGCCTATCAAAAAATAGCAGCTAAACAAATAAAAAATTAATGTCTCTTTCAGGGCTTATAATATAATATATTTTGAATTCAACCGACAATCCATATTTATGTGTAGTTAGTTTTTGAAATAAATGCCAGAATCAGTTAAAATTAAATTGCTTAGAATTTGAATTGTTTAGTCATTTCATTTTAGTATGGAATACTTCTTGAATAGACCACAGTCGGTTACTGTGAGAGTTTGTGAGTGTGGTGAAGACTATGATTATTTTTCTATAATAAACGAAGTTATAAAATATTTAGTGTTTACGACCATTTCGTCATTTTCTCCATATAATCGTATCTTTGTGCAACAATTTATTTATTTCAGAAACAATTTTTATCTGCACTAGTGTGGCAAGTTTGTTCTTCTGATTGTTAAGAGATTTGACATTTGACTAATTTTGGGTAAAACATTACTATTTTTAACCTCATCTACATACTAGGATGATTAGCCCGGCGAATCGCAATACACATTATAGAGAAAATTAGTTTTTTGGCCGAACAGCACGTATGTGGAATGGACTACCCGTAGAGGTCTTTCATGTCTCCTTTGGCGTGGGAAAATTTAAATAAAATCTCAATACACACAACTCCCTCTATCCGGGACAATGCAGCGCATGCATAGGGGTCATCCCCTGAGTGCCGATCCAAGGAAAAAAAATGTGTGAGTTAAGCGTTTTTTAATTTTTTTTAAAGATTTTATTTTTTGGTTTTATTTTCAATGTTAAATTTTATTAAATATCAAGATAAGAAAGAGAGAAATATTTATCCATGTTTAACTAAAAGTAACAAAAAAACTTTGTTCTTTTTTTGGTCGAGATAAAAAAAATTCGACTCGGCGCTTTTTCATTCAAAAAAACCGGATTGTTCGACATACGAGAAATTAACATCTAAAAAAAAAACAGCCAAGCACTGAAAAGTCGGTTCGAAGTTCGGTTGAAAAACCGGGTATGTATTCATTTGAAACAAAATTTTAATTTTATCCAAAGAAGTAAATTTTCTTTGTGTAAATTTAATGTAGTACATAATATGATGAGATAATACAGTAAAACTCTCTTATAAAGAATTCTCGCTTTTAACGAATTAATTACAAAGTCCTGACATTTTGGTGGCCATTTTCATACAAAATTATACATGAAATTATAGTGAACTCATATATTACGAATCCTCATTTGTAGCGAATTACTTTTTACGTTAGCACGAAGTAAATTTCAAACATTTTTTCCGTTTTATAAAGTACATATAAAAATATATGTATATCAAAGACTTTACCACAAAAAAAAATTCAATGTATATAACCATATAATACGTATAATACAAAACTACACACATACATACATATATGTTTATTTGGATATATATATATATGTATATATATACATACATATATTATATGCATATGTATACAAAAGAAACAAAGACTTGGCTTATCATGGTTATTAAAGAAAGACCAAATAGTTTTTAACTAAATCATAAAAAATTAACTCTTATCTGTTAATTCAATTTCTTCATTTCTTTATTATTACTATGAAACAGCTAATTGCTTGTTTACTTGCCCAAACTAGCTCGAAGAAAAAGTGTGGCCCTTTCGTGCACGAAGAAGAAAAACATTATTGTCTCAATCTCTGGTAAGATTGTTATCCCGCAGCGCCTAATTTCAAGTAAAGAAACACGCATATTTTTAGTACACGTGGTAGCATTTTTAATCAGGTGATACGTATAATTAAAAAACATATTGAAAAAATAAACTTAAAAAATTTAGTATGTGTGTATTTTTAATGAAATAGACAAAACAAAATATTAAAAGAAAGTGAAGACAAGATTGTGCAAGAGCACATAAACATAAATTTACTAAAATAAAATCTTTAAAAATATTTTTAATATTTTAATAAAAAAATATAGTATATTACATATTTATTTATAAGCCATAACAAATGTTATTTACTTTAGAAAGATGTGAAACAGCAAGAAATATGTGCACAATTTCATAATAAAATAAATATCTGTAAGATATCTTTTTATGTACGCGACATTTTAAATTCACAGTGGGGTTGCTATTGTTTATATTCCGTGTTAACTTTGTTTTTATAGACTCGAAAATATGTAAATTTTTTTGTATCGTGATTTCTAACATTAATTTTTGTCGCTGTGGTAAAATAATAATTACTCTTCGTGAAAGAATTTATAAAGCGACAACAAAATTTTATTGTGAAACTTAAAAAAAAAAAACATGACAGCGGTGGGATTCGAACCCACGCCCTTTCGGACTGGTGCCTAAAACCAGCGCCTTAGACCGCTCGGCCACGCTGCCCATTGGTACATGTATGCCAATTGTTAGTTTTACCATTAAACTCAGTTTTATGGTAGGCAACAAAGGAAAATAAAATTCTATTAATATTTATTAAATTTAATTAAATTTAATAATTCATAATTATAAATTTCAAAAATAGTTTTTAAATGCTGAACAAATCTTTTTGAGAACACAGTTAAAGAAAAGGGAAATTTTTTTTCTTCGACTTAAGTCGTTTTTTTAATGGTTCACTAAATTAATTAAAATAGTTAAATCTGAAGAAAATAAAAAAAAAAGTAAAAATAACAACCCCAGATGTGTACCATTGAAAACGAAATTGTATGCAGTGTTACCAGACACAATGATTTGCTATGAAGTTGGCGATTTTGTTATATAGTTAAATGTTTTTGACCATTATTTTTCATAATTTTTTTAAATAAAATATCAAATTTTTAAATTATGTTGTTTTTCATTCATAAATAATTTAGACGAAATAAAAAAATTATAAAACGGATGAATATGTTAGAATAGAAGACACACGAAAAAGGGGAATAATAAAATATTTTTTTTTGTTCCATCTTCAAACTGCATTGTTATGAGTCAGTCAAGTCAAAAATGCACATTGTAAATATGGCTTTACTTCATATTATTTTCATCAGAGATTCATCTAACTATACACGACATGCATTGGCTAATAAAACGAGTCGAACTTAAGTAAACAAATATTTAATATACGATTTAAAATACGATTTAAAATGTCAGCATTTACATGTTATAACAAAACAGTGTCTTAATAACAAAACAGTATCAACATTGAAATATATTCATTATTGGTATAATTTGAAGTCCCTATTTGCATAAATATAAGTTGATTTCGTATAGTTATATTTTTTTACTTTCCTTTGTTTTAATATATTGTTATTTAATTTAATTAATTTTTCTTATTTGTTCTTGGTTCTTTATAGAATTTTAAATTTTGTTCTTAAAAAAACTACGTCGTATTTATTCCGCACTTTTTCATTTTATATGGCAACGTCGTTTCTAATTGTTTTTAGCGCTGTCAGTCTCTCTTTGGCTGAATCAGAAAAATACTGTGAAAAGCTTTCATGCGTTTTATTGTTATGTAGTGAAAGCTTTTTTCTATAGTATTTTTATAAGAATAAAAGAGTTGCAGCATATACAAAGGCTAAAAAAAATAATAATTTCATATAGAAAGGAAAATGAATCCATTCGATATTTTTAGTTTTTTTTTTTTTACAGATATGAAGATATTTAAATAAAAAATATAATGTTCCTAAATTTATCTCCATGCATTAAATGTAAGAAAGAGAACAATCTCACCATCGCTGAACTAAACATGCGCGATTTTGTATTTTATCTAACTAGAGGTATTGGTAATATGCTCAAATTAAAAAAGATGCCATTTATATTTATACGATTTTTTTGTACTTTGTTGATGAGTAGGTTTTTCAGCACATCAAGAAACTCTTTCAAACTCACAATATTAAAACGTTCAGTTAAAAAGCGGTAAAACAACCTTGAAAATAATCAATGGTGAATTAACAATGCTCCCGTTCCATCGTGCGGCGTGGGAAGTGTTTATCCTACTAATGCAAATTTTTTAACAAACTAGCAGGGAAGTTCTAATGTGGACAATTTAGAAATGTACTTAGTGTAGGACTTCTCCCGATTTTCCAAAATTTTTCCTGGTTTTTTACAAATTTTCTTGGTTCACTCTTAACCCAGATATGCCGACCGTACTACATGTAGTACACGTGTTATGTTCAGGTTTCTGCGTTTACTGTGCTTTAAATTTTCTAATCTTGTTGTTGTTGTGCAACATAATATAACGGTCAACTAATCATGCCTTGGTAAGTTTTGTCTAAGGTAATTGCTAATGTGTATTTTTTTGGATCAGAGATTTCAGTTTTGTGAAATTGGCAAAAGTGTGAAGATGGCCCGTAATCGGTGAGAAAAAGTTTTATATGCATATTGTATTGTTGTTGCGTTTCTATTTTTTTTTTAATTATAATAGTTGTAAAAGCGAATACGTAGCAAAAGTATATGTGAAAAAACATATTATATGTGATTTTAGTAGATGTATTTGCTGGCGTACTACATGTAGTACGTTCGGCATTAGTGAGCAAAAATGGGAAAACAAAAACTTATTTTTTTTCCAAGTGTTTAACATTAAATGAGATAAAAAATGCCTTAGAGGAAAGTGATGAAGAGTTTTTTCAAAATTCTTACGACATTTCAATTATGCCCACTCAAGGTACGAACAACTACGTCACAGATGAAGATTCTGGAGAAGATGATGAAGTGAAGTTTGAAAACTTACCACCCCTATTATTAATGCTGAGGCTTTTTCAAAATTCTTATTCTACTTATTCGGATAGTGAAGACGACATTCCACTTGCAACAGGCTAGGAAACGTAAATGTATTAAGTCGTCAGTAAAATGGGTAAAGCACGATCTGGAAGAAACGGAGCCTATTGTTACAGTATGTGCACGGGAAATTTTACCTACACTATTGAATTGTTCGAAAAATATTTTGATAGTGACTTTCTGCAAGTTATTACTCAATACTCCAATGACTATGCGTCCAAACAAAATGCAACTTCAAATATAACTCCAGACCAAATCAGATGAAAATATCAGCTAGTACCATGTATCTATTCAGGGTAAAAATGGTATTTCCCAATATTCACACACCTCATTGATCTTGCAGAGCACAATGAGCACATATGGGAGGTAAAATGGACCGGATATCTTTTCGTTGGCGCATTGCCACATTGCTAATATCTACTGATGGGAAACCCCCAGCAACGCTACCATCAGAATCATCACGCGACATCAGATTTGATCGAAAAGATCATTTACACTGAGAACAGACGTCAAGTCGATGGAAAATGTAAACAGCTATGTTGTAATTATTGCCACATTAAGACCACTACACGTTGCATAAAATGTGATGTGCCTCTCCATGTAAAGTGGTACCACACCACCAAATAATTTTTTTTATTACTTATGTACACAAAAGTTGCTGAATAATAAACCACTTGAATTAGATCACAAGAAAATACTGTCTTTTGCTCCCATATGTGCCGAGCGTACTACATGTAGTACGGACTCAAAATCCAAGTTAAAAAATATTTTTTTTTATTCTTTCTTCAGTTTTGTAATATAATCTGTCAAAATAACGCTATTTTGGAAAACTACGAAGATTGTTGCACTAGTATGCCCGCCGGCATATCTGGGTTAAATTGTCTTGGTTTTTTGATACAGGTCAATGCTGAAATAAATTTAATTTTTGATTTTTGTTATGATTTCTCTTATAACGCTGTTTACATGAAGCAATTTTATCAACATCTGTTGAACTTATCCATTTTATTAAAGTTCAACATGAGTTTATTTTTTTTATGGATACATTACATGTTAAGTTTTTTATCTATTGTTTAAATGTTGGACTTAAATGCAATATATAAGGTTTTGTTGATTTCTACTATAAGTGTCAAATCATCAGTCAATAACTGGGAGACTAAGTAATCGATTTTAATAAAGGACACATAAGATATATACATATTTTTAAAATAAAACTATTATAACAGCTACAGGAACGCGTATCGGGGTCAGCTAGTATAAATAAATACTTGTACATATACATATACATACATATATATATATACTTATCCATATATGAATATACAGTGAACTCGCGATAATATGACCTAATGAAGACAAACCCAGTTCACTTTTGCGAGATTGTTCTTATTTGCGAATGGCAACTAATTTACCTTTAAAAACGTTTTTTCCATAAAAAAAAATAAGTTTCTTATATTAATTTTTTTATTTATTGTTTATTGCATTAACAAAACAGCAATTCAAAATTCTGTGATTCACCTTTTGGTGAATGAATGAAATTTTTATGGACAGTTGAAGATAAGTTAAACACAAATTGCTAAGGAAATTCCCAAATTATTATGCAGTTGAATCGGAATTAAGTTCGATTTCAAAACTGTCTAGATAAAATCCGTTAAAAAAAACTACCAAAATAAGCTGTTCATATTTTAGAGGTTCGCACAATTTCATATTTTAGAGTAGTTGATGGAAGGAAAAGAGTGTTCATATTTTGGGGTGTTCATATTTTGGGATATTCATATTATCGCGAGTGCACTGTAATATATATAAAATTTTAATTTTTTAATTATATAAATTATATTTATTAATATAAAACATATATCGATAATTATTATAAAAAATCAAAAAGTTGAATAATTTATATTAACAAATAAAAAGATTAAATAAAATTTAAATCATTATATTAATAATTGAATATGTTTTTGTAATCCTTTGACAGCCGTACTACGCCGATTTTGTAAATACATGTATATGGTTTTACAGATTTTTCGGCACAGATGAGCAAAATCTTAATTTTACCCAGATCGTTTCAGTACTTTTGTAGTAATATGATTTTAAAGCTACTACTCACACCATTAAACAAAGCTTCATCAGCGGAAAAATTAAGTGAATCAAATATAAAGAGTTTTTTCTCTCTTTTTAAGGATGTAAATAAAAAATGAATCTATACATACATACTTAAATATGTATGTACGCATTATATTTCTTTTTATTCTGGAGTGCATCATAGTGAAAGAGTTGAAAAATTTTTAGTAAAACTAACATAATTTTTCTTAAAGAATTTTTGAGTGCAGCGAAGTGCACTAATTTAATATAGTATTAATAAAAGCATGTAGATCGGCTTCGCTCTCTAATTGACAGCTCTTCCTTTGCAATTTCCACTTTTAGTCTTCCAAATTTGTAAAAATGTAGCAAGGGCACATCTGTGTATTTTGTTAGTGAAGAACAAAAAAATGTTCAACCATTTTACAAATGCACAAGATTGTGAATTGGGCTTTCAAATTTGTATTATTGCAAACTGACAATACTTTGTAAATTTCATAATAATATTTCATTTTAAAGCATACGAAACTAAAATTTTACTAATTTTTACTTTTTAGTGCCTTTTTAAAGTCGGTTTAACTTTTTTTTTTAATATTTATTTACACATGCACATAATATGTATATACATATTATATTGTTCTTAAAAATGTGCGAACACGTAATTTCTTTAAAAGTGATTTCTTATTTTTATTTGATACCTTTATCAGTACGAACAACGTCGTCATTATTTTGGGGGGTTGTTCTACATCTCTTTCATTATAAATCTTTTTAGTTCGTAAAACATCCATCAGTGTGGAATATTTAAATATTTTCTTTGCAAAACCAAAAAAAAAAAAACAAAAAACTTAATTTTTACAACATTTTTATTATTCTGTTTAGCTGTGAGAAATCATTGTTATTTACCCCAGCGTTCTTTTCGGTCATGGGACAAATAGTTCAAAACTCCATTTGTCAATTAAATTTTAACTAAATGCAGTGGTCGGCATATTTATTTCGACAATCAGAAAGATAAGCAAACGTTAAAAATATTTAAAATAATAAGAAATATTGTAGGTTATTGTAACACAAAGGACTTTACAAATTTAAAATGTTTTTTCTTAATTTTTAATTAAACTTAAAATATGAGAATTCAGCAATTGGTATATGTATTTTGAACTGATTTTGCATATAATTTTTTTAAACATTAATCTAAAGGAAAAATGGGTAATAATGATTTAAATTAATAAAATATAAAAATGAAAATGAAGCCGATTTATTTTTTGTCTACTTTTTATTTAATCTAACAAAAACTTTTTCCAGAAATATTTTCATCCATCCAGAGTACACACATACAAATTTTACTTTTTTATTTTTAATTAGGAACTTTAATTAGAATAATACATTCTTTTAATTAAAAGTTTAATCAATTCAATTAAATTTATTTTTTGTGCTCTATACTAAATAAATAATTAATTTTTTGCTGTGAAATGCATTGGCTTATTTTTTTTAAAGAAATATGTATTCGAATTGAAATCAAATGTTTTTGCTTTTATAAATTTATTTGGAATTTTCAAAATGTTTAATTAAATTTTTAATTATTGCTTAATTTTGACTTAATTTTCTATAGCATAATTAAAAGGCATTAGAACATCAACATCAGATAGGCGTTTAAATAATTTATTCAATGTTTTAATAGTGAGCACAGAAATTAATTGAATTGATTAAACTTTTAATTGAAAAAATATATTATTATAATTAAAGGTGTTAATTAAAAATTAAAAAGTGAAATTTTTTCTGTGTAGGACTGAAAATTTCAACTGAAGATAAACAACTGATATGTCAAAATAATTATGCCGACCACTGTATTACCCTTATACCGTTTTATTTCTCCTACTAGATTCATTTTTTACGAGCATAACCTTTATTTTTACTACTTTGTATTTTTATGGACTCTTTTTTTCTTTTTTACTTCAAAGTGTTAGAAGTTAGATTTCATGTTAATAAAGTATGGCTTTTGCATCATTATGAGTACAAACTCGCAGCAAACTATATGCTACCCAGTAGATTAAAAGGAGCAATAACGGAACCAATTAAATATTTGTCAGTGGTATGAAAACCTAATTTCAGAAAATAGTTTTAAAATTCTGAAGAATAATAAAACAGAATTACTGGGAATAGAACCCTCCAAATAAATAAATATTTAATTCAGAGCGCTCGTTTTACAATACTTCGAGCACAAGGCAAATTTCAACAGTATCGGTCCGCCTTTCAGTGTGAACCTGATAATAAAATAGTGAATGTGGGGGGAACTAAAAAATGTCTTTTATATACGCGGCTTCGCTCCCGTTATTATATCCATCGATTTTTTTTTTTGTCTTGGACAGGCTTTCAAGGGATGACCCCTACACATGCGATGCATTGTGCTGTTTATCGACATTTTATTTAAATCTTCCCAAGCTAAAAGTGACAGGGAAGACCTCTGCGGGTAGTTCATTCCACATACGTGCCGTAACGAAATTTCCCTGTAATGCGTAGTGCGAGTCGCGAGTCGACCACAAATGGATGCGCTCTTAATGATGATCGCGTCGTGCGCGCGAATGACCGGGTTTCGATAACGAGTTCCCTGATTTCATTAGAACACCTCCCATTAGAGTATCGATAGAACAACGAAACGCACCCCACGTGGCGACGATGCTCAAGAGAGTCAATAGAGTTGGCTACCCTACTGTCTCCTATGAGTTTCTTCGCCCTTTCTTGTACACGGTCGAGTAACTTCAAAATAGTTTTTGAAGCACCGGCCAATATGAGAGTTGTATTCCTTTTTCGGTCGGATGTAGGCGGTATAAATAGTAAGGAGATCAGATGGGGTGAAGCATGTCTTACACCGCCTTAAAAAGCCTAGGCACTTGAATGCTTCCTTTGAGACCTGAAAAATGTGCTCAGTCCATCGGACATCACACTGAATTTTCATGCCAAGAACATCAAGAGCTCCTGATTCCTCAATGTTTATGCCACCCATTATTACAGATGAGGCAGCGTGATGCAGTTTCGGAAAGGCTATCGTACCCCTACGTCACCTGCTGGTACTGTTTAAAAAATATATACATATGTAGCATATGGGTCCTTCTACACGCAAAAACATAAATACATTTAAATTTCATTAAAAGCGGTTAGATGGTCTCGCTGGTGTGGAAATTGTCACTACCTTCCCTCGTGGTCTTATTTCTAAAAAACGTAATACCCTCTAACCTTCCCGGAGTTGTACAATTGCCAATGTGTCTTTTAAATCAAATATATCCAAATTTAAAGTTCATCAAAATCGGCTATGTAGTTTTGGAGAAGCCGAAATTTTCCCCATATCGCCCTCCTGGTCCTAGTTTCGAAAATGTACATTATCTATGAGCATTTTTAGATACAGATCTATCCGTGATCTAAATTTCATTAAAATAAATTTGAACGTTGTGGAGGGTCAGAAATTTCCCCCTAGCACCCTCTTGGTCCTAGTTTTCAAAATATACATTACCTATGAGCATTTTGAGATGCAGATCTATGTTCTAAATTGCATTAAAATCGCCCTCCTAGTTTTAGCAACAGTAACCTTCCCGGAATTGCACCGACTAAGTGCACCAAATTTCATCGCCATTGTTCCACAAATGGCGAAGTTAGGATCGTTTATATTATAAAATCTGTTAAAAACCATGTGGAAGGAGTAGCATAATTAAAAAAGTAGGCGTAAAGGTGGGCGTGATTAAAAAATAGTAGCCTATAATTCATTCAAGAGTCCCAATTATATCGACCCCTTTGCGCGAAATTATCGTATATGCCAATTTTTTTGAAATTGAGTTTTTGATGCAATCTTGTTCTACATTCAAAGAGACAAAATATTGTAGGCGAATTCCACTTCGTTGCTCCAAAAATTGATTGAATACTTTATCGTATGTTACACTCCATTTTTTCTTATGAACGATTTTATCGTATCTGCCAATGAAGAATATTTTGCATATTGTAGTTGTTACAATATTTACTACATATTTCTTTCTAAGTTAGAATTTGAAGGTAAAGGGAATTGCTCGCTTTATTTTGTTTTTTGCCTCTATTCGTTTTACCGTTAATTTTACAGAAAAGGCTATATTAAAGTTGAAGAGAAGCATTTAGCATGCATTCTTTTTCGGATCATGTGTTTGAGGTAATCAGTTATTGTAAACCACTCCAAGTAAAACATTGTCTACAGAGAAATTAATAAATAGTGCCTTAATAATGCTATCAGTTTCCAAAACCGTAAGTAAATAATATATGAACGATAAGAACCTCAGCAACTGCATTGTGTCGAATTGGGTTTTCAGACAGGTTTTCCAAAAAGATTTTAATATAGGTTTTCATTTGCCAAAAAAAGATAAGTGCACTAATTGCGAAAATATTAAACATCTTGATGAAGAGGAAAAAAATCGTTTGCAGAATTCCGATGAGTATAGGATGCATATAAGAGACAAAGATAAGGCCAAGGCTAATTTTTTAAGAGATCAAAATGAAAGCGCCAGCTTCGATTTGCAAAAAGTTTTGAATACTCCGCACGCAAGTACGCCTACTACAATTTCAGCGTTTATGAAAACGGCACTAGAAATGGCTATTGTTATTTGTGGGGTGAGCGTGATGGTAAGCGAGGCTGCAATGAAATTTCCACAGCCCTGTATAAGTATTTAATAATCGTAGACCAAAGAAAGACAGTTAAAGACATAGTCCTATATTGCGACAGTTGCACTGGTCAAAACCGCAACAATGCTGTATTAGCTATGTTGACAATTTTTTAAATTTTTCAAATTTCATTGAAAAAATTAAAATAACATATTTACTTCCCGGTCATATAATGATGCCAGTTGATTCTGTGCATAGTACAATTGAATCATTTGTACGCAGGCGTACCATTTGGGCGCCAAGTGAATGGCCCACAATTTTTCGCAATGACCGAACTAATCCATCGGGGTACAACTGTATTGAAATAGGCCACTCAGAGTTTGAAAACTGGAAGTCCTTTGTAAATCTGTTACTATCAAACAAAGTTAAACTAAACATAAATAAAGTTCGCATAGTTTTATTAGACAAAAAATCAAAATCAATTGAACTCATTTACGGATATTTCGACAATTCCACTAAAAAAAACTATAAATAACTTTAATTTTACCTTTAAGTTACAAAAGTTGTACAATTCACCTTTGTGTAATGAACAAATACATAAAACCACTAATAAATCTTTGTTTCAATTTATTTCTAACACTGACAAATGATATCGTAAGTGCCATTTTCTACACACGCATCTACGAAATGTTGTGAATGAAATTATAGTATGTGCCAAAAATACGTTTTTGTCGGAAAACTTGAACTTTTCCACCGGAATACTTTTAGGTGTAGTTATATTAGTTAATTATCTAAGCACATGTATATTTTCATTTTGATATTGCAAGCGAAAGCTGAGAAAAGTAGAAAAATGGCTGTCCTGAAAAATTTGGTTTTTATAACATACGATAATTTCGCGCAAAGGGGGCGATATGGTGTGAAAATTTCAGGAAGATCGGTCCAGAGGTTTAGGCTCCTATAATGTACAAACAAACAAACACACATTCATGTTTATATATATAGATTTATTGTACCTTCAATATAAAAACCTATTTATATTTTAAATCCATGAACTTAGTTATACAGGGTTGCACAAAAGGAGCTATATGGTATGAATTCTTTGTAACTTTTTTAATTATTATTTTTTCTTTGTTTTTTTTCAGCATTTTGTGAAGAAGACTTGGCGATTTAATTATGAAACATTCGAAATGCAATCATGGCCATTACACCCGAAATTTTGCGAAAAGTTATGGAAAATATGATAAAAAGAGCACGTATGTGCGAAGCAGAAAATGGACATAATTTTTCAAAGCTAATTGCAAAAAATTCCCCAATAATATACTGTATTTTTAAAAAAAAAATTATAATAATGGCATAAATAAAAAAGTTGTAAACAATTTAAACCATATAGCTCCTTTTGTGCCATCCTGTGTGATATATGACTTAGTGATATATGATCTGGACCTCATGAGGATAATATGCAACTAATAAAATGACATTTGAAATTGAAAAGCATAATTCGGCGTAGATCCAATAGTATGTTGTTAAGGATTTCATCTAAAACTACATCATTCTTTCTTTTAAGTTCGGCAAGACTTTTCGGTACCTTACGAAACGTAAAGCTAAGTATTACTGGCAGTACAGGAACAAAAGGTGATAAATCGGAGCTGTAAGTAGACATATTTGGAGTGAAAGAGTTTTCAAATGATGGAGAAACAAGCTACAATTCTCAGCCTCGTATATGGCCAAAACACTCTTTCCTAGAGCTGCTTGTTAAAAATCTCGTCCTTCGAAGTATTTTGTAAAAGATGCACTTTAAAAAGATATTCATTTAAAGGGGCGTTCTTCTGGCGTTCTTCTGGCGTTCTTATACCTTCAAATATTTTCATGGTAGTACGAATTTATGAAAAATTTTTCCAATATGAAGATCAAGTCATCATATTGTTGAAGATAAATCGGTGCAGTGTTTCTCTTCACATCAAAATAAATAAACTTAGTCCCTGTCTAGGCTTGTAACTTTTAAGAATTCCGCTTTGAAATTGCATAAGTGTACACATTATGAAATTTTCGTTTTGTAGTTTTTGGCTTAAATAAGGTTCAGGGCCACCTCTCACAAAAATCGTATGCCACCCGATATAAAGATAAAACAAATAAAATAAGAAATATAAATTGAGAAAGTAACGGAGACTCAGTTTACGAGTTATGGGCCTCCGAATTTACAAGTTTTTAAATGAAGGGTGTATTTTCTGTCGAATATCGGTAATTTAGGTATAATTTTAAACCTTGATAAATTTACTAAAATTGAAGGTTGCGTCGTTTGGGAAAATACGATGGTGGAGAAAATCTTGAAGCTCAGCCAAAGAGCGGCTTCACAATAAATATTTAGTGACAGAAACAAAATTTATTCAATTTAAAATTAAAAAAAAGGATTTGCTAAAATTTGTAATTAACATTCTGAATCTCTTTTGCATTCTTCCTCTAGAACCTCTGCCACCATGGCATAGAAATTTTCTTTATTTTCCACTATATACAGAGGCATTACTATACACAACCGAAATCGAATTAGCGAATTTATTTTCTAAAAAACCTAAAAAGAACATCAATGTTATTGTTTTCCGGAAGAAGGCCTTACGCTTTATCTTCTCCCAATTTTTATATTTCTTTCGCATTTTCTGCACCTACATCAAACTTCCTATTGAATAGTGAGAATTGCAATGTAAAAGATAATTGTCGACTACATGAAACTCTGTACCCGTGCGGTAGCTTCATACTTCTCTCACCAAAAAAAACCACGAATTGCTGCAAGAAAAAATCGAGACTGGATATGGACACACTACGAAGAATTTAGTTGGTCGCATTATTATTTCGTTTTGCTTCAACTTAATGTTTGTGGGAAGTATTTTATGCAAATATTCCATTGAAGTTATTGCAAATGTCATAAAACTCGTCATAAAAAACCTATTCCATAAAAAGAAAAACTAAATCTTTAGATTTATTACATACGATAAATTTTTAAAGACGTGAAATAAAAAAATATATATTTTTCTGACACTCTTAAATTAAGCATGTTTATGTTTTAAGACAGATCATTTTTGGTTAACCATAAAAATTCTTTGAAAAAATTTAAGTAAAACAGTTTCCGATTTTTTTCATTGTGTTTTCACAAAGGACACTTGTTGTGTTTTCCCATGTTTTTTTTTTTATATTCGGTTAGTTTAAATGGTTTCAATTATTATTGCTTGTTTTTGTTGTATATCAAAAATTTTTTGTTTAAGTTATGTGAAATCTGTTGATTTGCTTAGTCTATTATATACATGGTGGCGCAGAATGACTTTTTAATTCTTTGTTTTAATTAATTTTTTTTTTCAGCATTTTGTGAAGAAGACTTGGGGAATTAATAATGAATCATTACACGATCGAACACAGCATATACTGGAGGTGCCTCAATGGCTTTGTTAAGGGACATATTCGGCGAACGCATTATTTCGCGCACAAGCGATTTTAACTGGCCTCCACGTTCACCAGATTTAACAGCTCCTGTCAGTTTTCTTTAGGAATATTTGAAAGAAAGAGTGTACGTTAACAAACCAAGAACCATACTCCAACTAAAAAGTTATTGAAAATATGCTAAAAATAGCACGTATATACGAAGCAGAAAATGGGCATCACTTTTCATTCATATCATTTTTCAAAGCTAATTGCAAAAAATTCCCCAATCATATACTGTATTTAAAAAAAAAAAAATTATAATAATCGCATAAATAAAAAAGTTATACACTATTTAAACCATATAGCTCTTTCTGCGCTACCCTGTACTCTATATTTATATTTACGAGCAGGGTTATCATATTACAAGTTTTCTCTTATTTTTCAAGGTTTTTAAAATGCCGAAAAGTTTTTAGGTTTTTAACATCAAAAATAAGTTTTTTAAAAAATTCAATGAAATTTTCAAGTTTTCTTTATTAATTAATGTTTAATGTACAGTATAAATGACGAAAATATTATTTGATGTTGCCATGTAATGTGAACGATCTTATAATTGTTCACTCCAGATAACAACTTTTGTACAATTTTGATATAAAATTAGAGAGTAAAATTTTTCATTTTCAGTACAAAGTTCCACGAACTTTTTCTTTGGGTAAGTTCGGTCTAGAATTTAATTATCGGCTGTTTTTTATTTACATATAAAACTAAGAAATTAATCAGAAAATTTGCAAAGAAACGACAAAAGTTTTTATTTAAAAAAGAAGAAGATTTTTTAAATAAACTTGAAGTTCTAAGTTCATATATATGTGCATATTTATCACTTTATTTAATAAAAAATGGCTTTTTCATTTTTTTAAATTTATTTTTGTGCACATTTTACAGCCGTTGCCAACGATGCAAATGTTTTGCTTTTCAAATATTATGCATTTGAAGCGTCTAAAATCACTAAAATAAAATTTTTTGAGTACTTATGTTATGCACGTGGAACAGACCTATTTTATGGAAAATTTTATATTATTTTTGCGTTTTCTTACTTTTGTACATTTTTGACTCTTTTTGAGCAATCAACAATCAAATGGCAACATCAAAAGCCTATCCATATGTTTTTACAAATGCCACTGATTGCATGCCACTAGCAAATACATAATATCATCGAAAAATTCTTTGAAATAGTCGATTCTATTGCCAATAGGTGTAATGTTTACACATACCACTGCAAGTGCAAGTTTATATTCATTGCTCTATTCATGGAAATGTCATCTTACTCACCGACTTTCTTTAATTTGAATTTTGGCTTTTCTACAATCTATAATTTGAACGTTCGCTTTAGTTTCTATACCGTGCTTATAGCATACTCTCAGTTCACACAATGAAATTTTTATTTCAGAAATTCTGAGCTTCTCTCCCCTGTAAATTCAGAATTTCTGAATTAAAAATTTCACAGTGTGACTGCGAGTTACACCACAACTTCGACGATTGCTTTTATTACAACTGTAGCAGTTAAATTTAAAAATAATACTTCTGAGAGACAGAGTTAAGTATCTCACTCAGTAGATAATTAAAGACTTTGACTTCATTATCATTGTGTTCTAATGCATTTGTATATAACTGTAAGAAGATTCACAAAAAAAATTTGAAATTTTAATTAAACTCGTGTTAATTTGAATCTTTTCTATCTCCCTGTTTATTTCTTTCAACTATTTATACGGCTGAGTACAAATGAAATTTAATATATGTATGTACCTTTCATGATGGTTATTTGGTAACACTGTTATGAAAAACATATGTTTTTATACTTATATGTACAGATGTTTTTTTATTTTATTATTTTTTACACAGTGTCACCACTCTTTTCCGAACAATTTTTTTTCCAACCACAATTACGGTTTGTAGAATATTTCTTTGGCGATAAATTCTATTTACTATTTGTGTTTTACAATTTGCAAATTGTTTCCATATCGTGAATAGATTTCTTAATTTAGTTATTTTCCAATAAAAATCTCAAGACGACGAGTATTATTTCATTAAATATCCAGAGCAACCAGCCGTATTTCATTACCAGAAAAATTTGAATAAACTCGACACTACAATTACCCTAGATTGTATATTATTTTTAGCGAATTGTTATACTCTGCCAAGTTTTGGCCTTTTTTTTGTGTTTTTGTGGTTCTGGTTTCTCGTTTGGTCAATATTATACATTTTTCTTCATTCAATTTTTCCATGAGTTAAAAATTTCTTTTACTTTTTCAATATATTGTCCGTTGTTAAAAAATACACAACGCCTTAAAGATTAAAATCTTTCTGCTCCAACGCAAAATGTTTTCTGTTTAACTAGGTCTGTGGAAAAACATTTAAAATTTTTTAAATTTTTTTGGCATATGGCCCGCGTAGTAACGCGTGTTATAGATTTCTGCCTATCTCGCCGTATTTACGTCGAAATGTTCAAATGCAACTAAAACGTATGTACGTGCGTATGACCATAGTAAGTAATGGACAAATATATTGTATTATTATATTAATATTATTATGATAATGTTGATCATTTTACAATCGATTATTATTATAAAAAACATTAATGTCATTTTTATGTATACATATTTGATGAAAAATATTTTATTTCTTTTCATATATAAAATATGAAAAATAAGTCCACCATCCTGTAAATCCGTTTAAATCGTGTTAAGCTGTATTGACATTATATGTACTCGTCACAAGGATTGCCATTGTATTATAAAAATTAATTTTATTATTGTTATTGTTTCATAAAAAAAAGAAACTTTAATTCCTTTTTTCTATTTTCTTTATTATTTTTATTTATTTTCTTAAAGTTTACATGTTCACAGTGGCTTAACAACTAACTTAGAATATTTAGAAAGCTTTAAATAAAAACTGTTTTCGATGGCCTGATCACCTGGATTTTGCTGAGGTTGTGGCATGTGCCGGAAGTTGTTTAATTATTCCTTTAATTTTGTAGAATTTGTTTTCACACTGTTTTTCGTGTGTTTTTTATGAAAACTGCTGAATATGGTTTTTGTTAAACTTTATATGTGTCTGATTGTAATATTGCATTAGCTTTTGCAATATTAACTCCTCCCTTCTCAAATGAGAACGTACTCCTTGACATGACCTTTTCTTCAAGAATTGTTTTCTCTTAGGGGTGCCTTCTTTTTGAGTTTCCATGATGCGTATGAGAGTGTGGCAGTAAGTATTGCAAATGCAACTAAGGCAATTCAGTTAAGGGTTAAGCCAATTTTATTATGTGTGTCGATTTTGGAAATTTCTTCCTATTTATCAATTCAAGATCCTTAATCATTTCCAAAGAAAGAATCTCTTCCAGATCAGTTTTTCCCGATTGTTGTTGAAATACTGCTGGCAGTGGTTTCGAATATATTTCTTCAAGTATAAAAAATATTTTATCCTCAATTCTAACTGTGGAGTTATGATGTTTTATGATGAAGTTTCCAGCTAGTGTAAATTGTTGCCCCTCGATTTCTATTGTACCATTGAAATTATTGAGAAGAATTATACCTGGGTAAATTTCCTCAGCATCTGTTATGTGATCAGCGTTTGTGCGTGTACAGTTTGCTAATTGACTTCTTACGAGTTTACTTATACAATTATTCTAGCTTAATTCTATTAAATTATTTTTATTACAAATTGCTATTTTATTGTATTCCTTACAATTTGATTTAATTCCAAATATCTTTTTGTTATAATTGAAAATTTTATCATATTCAACTTTGTTAATTCTATTATTTGATTTTACAGATTTAAGTTGTAGGCAAATTCAATATATAAATTATCATAGTGCCATTTGCGGCTATGCTTACATCTGTGCGAAAGCAGAGCTGTAAAATAATTAATTAAGCTTCACCTCCTGTCGTTTCTCCTACTATCCCTTTCCTATAGTTCCAGCACAATGCCTCGCATGTGTAGTAGTCATCTCCTGAGTACTGGTCCCAGATAAAAAAAAAATATAAAAGAATTAACGACACCGGATTTAGCCCAATGTAAAGCATTTTCAATATTTAAAAGTTCTTCTTTAATAAGTTGTATTTGGTATTTTATCTTTAGACTTACGTCTAACTTATTGTCTAAATTCATAATTTCATAATTTGATTACTTCTTTCGGTTTGTTCATTTAGTTTTTTTTATCAATTCCTTATTTATTATTATCTGATTATCATTATTTGCATTTAAGGTTTTTAAACTTTCGTTTATGATTTCTAAGTCGCGGTGGTCAGGGTTTCCTGAGACCCACTTCCACGCTGATCCCACAAAGTCAAGAGATCGCTTTTGCTTTGTTCTAGGAGAAATTTTTGCAATTAAAGTCTGAATTTGAAAAATTTCATGTTTTAGGAAAGGAATAAAGGATGAGTTGAATTTATGGTATTTCTAATTGCGACTTCTATTTTAGTAGCCAGTTCTGCGTATTCTTCTAGGTTTATTACGTGAATTATTTTAAAAGTTCCGTCTTGTACCCTTGAGGTATCGTCTTTTAAGGTAATCAGTTGAGAATTTGTATAATCAAATATTTGAAATTCCGCATGCACAAGGTGCATAATAATTCTGCAAAATTAACATTTATTTTTATTAGTTAAATATTTAATTACTCGAAAGATTTAATCAAATTACCAACTCTTAAACATAAATTTTTCCTTTATATTTTAATGACAGTTATAATTCGAATATTTTGTTATTTGAAAGATTAAGTCCGATTTTCAATTTTTAATAATAATATATTATAAATTGCTTTACATTTTAATGTTGCATGGTCCTTTATTTCATGTTTCTTCTAATTCATATTTTGCTTCAATATACTAACTTTACTTTATCTTTTGTAACATTCAATTTAAAATCGTATGGCATATTATTAAAATTTTTCTTTATTTTCAATATTTCATAATTTTATGTGAATATCGTACGCTTATAGCATATTGCCCGATATTTTCTTGTAGAACAATTTTTCATACTTTTTCCTTAATGTTTTCTCTTAATATTTTTTGGTTCTTTGAAAATTTCTTTTTCTTTAAATTTTCCTTTGCGCAGATTTATTTATGTTTTGTTAAATTTAATTTCTAATGTGAGACTTATGTACTATTCGTCCTGATTCTGTCAGTATCGTATCTCCTCTGTCGTACTTTACCATACTTTTCTTCCTTATATCAAGGGTAAGCTTATTTCCTATTCTCTTATTATTTCTTACAAATATTTTGTCATTTCGGTTGTATGAACGAAATGGAGTTCTTTTCTTATTATGAAATTCTAGGACTTTGTTTTGTAGAGTGAATAGAAGAACTATATTTGTAAAGTGATCTAAACAAAAAGTCATCGAAATTTCTATATGCTCTTTCGGTTTTAATGCATCGCATTATTTCAGAGAGTATTGAGTGAAACCGTTCCATTTGCTCGTTTATAGTGTCTGCGTAGGGCGGTGTCTTGAAAATCTCTATTCAATATTGATTTTCGAGCATAAATATTATAGGGGATGAGCTAAGGAAATTTGTCATTGTCTATTACGATTTTCTTAGGGACGCCAAATGAAATAAGCAACTCTTGCAGAGGTAGTTTTATATCTTCGGTCGCCCTTGATTTTACCATTTTCACTGTGCGTATTTTGAAAGCTTATCTATTGTGGTTAAAATAATTTTATTGTTGGTGTGGTAAATATCAATATGCACGATATGTCCAGGATATTCAGGGATAGGAGAAGGTTTCAGAATTGGAGAAGAATGATGCCTCTAATATTTATTTTCTTTGCAAACTTTACATTGCTTAACTATTGTTTTGATCTTTGCACTCATATGAGGAAATTAAAATTTTTCCTGTATTTTATTTTGTTTTCGACTGGGTTTCTATGAGCTCTATTATGTTCTTTTATGATTTCCGTTTCCTGATCTGTTTCCTGAGTGAGGCCTTCTACTCGTTTTACTGTATAACGTGTTCTATATTGGCTGAAATGCTGTGGATATACATATTGAATTTTACCTAAAATATAATCTTCAGTAAAAATACAATTTGTCACTGACGGATTTAAATATCGCTTAATAATATTTATTAAATTCTCCTCAATAAAATCCCATTCTATTATGATATGCCTGTGATAGGTGGGATAAACAATTCTAAACTGATAAGAGGGTACATCATCTGTTGAAAGATACAATTGATTTTTAAATACACTGATTGGGGAATCCGTATAGGGAAAAAGGTTATGTGAAGAGCTCTGATCACTGTGTAACGTTGGTGTTAGAGAATTAATTTGGTTATTCGCTGGAGTTCTAGATACTGTGTCTGCAGCTATATTTGCTTTACCTGGTTTGTATTTGAGTATATAAAACCTTAACGGCAACCGGACCGTAGAGATAACTACGCAAAGTTTTCAAAGCCGACACGATGGCTAGCATCTCTTTCTCATTAGTTGCATAGTTTACTTCTGATTTTGAGAGAGTCCAAGATATAAATATAATTGGTGGTATCATTCTGTTCCAGAACAGAGACAAAATTCTTGCTGTAGTCCGGATACTGTAGCATAACTCGTTCGAGGCGAGAGTAGTTTTTGTTTTCTTAAAGGCTTCTATCGCGTCATTGTTCAAGGTTATTTCCTTTTTAGCTGATAAGCGTTTAGACATTCGTCCTTCTCTCCTCTCAAAATGAGAGTTAGGGGTTTCGCTAGCTTAGCATAGTTTCTAAAATACTTGGTCTAATTAAATTGTTTGGGTTTGACATATTGAAAGCCTTGTTTAAACTAATTTAATAAACTAATCTGTGTTAATATCCGCTAACGATATCTTTTAATTATTTAATATTTTTTAATTTGAAATTTCTATTTATTTCAAAACGAAAAAATCATTTTACAATTCACTTAATTCTTTTCGACTTTTCGATTATTTAACTTTTTTTTTTTTTTTTGATTTACACGCTCTTGTATCTTTTCTAATTTTTGATTTTTCCACAAATTTCTTAAATTTAATTTGACTAAAAAAAAATACCTTAAATTAATTTCTTGCATAAAAATTGCTGGATTTATCATCTCACGGCGCTGCGTTCCTTTTTACTTTTCAGCTACTCTGGGACCCGCGATGCGTAATTATTTCTTAAGTGCGGTCAAGTCTCTTTTTGTTGTTTGGCTATCTATAGTTTTGCGTCGCATTCGCACTGGTTGACTGATCTGACACAATTAACTGTATTATCATACGGTTCTTTTTGCCATTTTCTCTGTTAAGCATGTTGCTACTTCTTATGTGAAGTCATAGGTCTTTTACGTTTAGTTACACAAGAAATTTTTAAAATACTGCTAATAACATCTTGGTCATATGGTCTATATGCAAATTTATTTAGAAAATATAAATGAAATAAATAAATAAAAACACGCCGAAAATCAAAGGTGTCGTATGTACTGCACATAGAGAAATAACACATGCTATTGTTGAAAGGAGTTCAGACTGAATGTAGAAAATTTACTATGTTAAAAACTTAAATTCTATATTACAAAACATGTAGTCTGAATACAGCTTTAGAAGGCAACTAGGCTTGCCAGATCCTGGATTTTCTAGTTTTGTATGTCTGGTCCAGTTGCCAGTCCAATTTTTTTATATTTTATATTTTATATTCTTTTATAATGAAATTAATATTTTGTACAGAAAAATTGCATTCTAAACACAATAAAATTACAACTATATTTGCAAATGTTTAGATTATATCTTTTCCTAACTCCAATTAGTACCATTTTTTTACATAACTGACAATATCATCACTGTAATTTTTTGCTAATTGTATATTTAAGTCCAACACTAGTAATTTTAAGTTCATTTTAAAAACGGTCCAGTTTTTTTTTCTAAAATCCAGGCAAAAATTTTACGTTTTCCAGTTTTTAGGCTTTTGGGATCTGGCAATCCTAAAGGCAACAGTGTTTACTTCGTTGTCCTTTTACTTTCGAAAAATGGAAAAAAAAAACTATTGAAAAATTCGTTGAAATCTGAGCGGAAAATAAAACGAATATTAGTGCATTAGCGAATAAGTGTGAATGTATTGTGACATTTACTTTCGTGTATAAATGTAACCTAGCATTTGCTGCTTTCTGCAAAGCTGTAGATTACACTGTACAGCAGGAAAATAACATTGGTCTGCAAACAGATTCTAGTAGAGAAGACTAAAAAAATACGAGTATCGGCATTTGAAAAGTTTACGTATAGTACTCGTCGAGATGACAGGTGTATGAAAACTTCATTATCTTTACAACTCTGCTTTATGACGTTTTTTACTTTTATAGCAGTGTAGTAGCATCTCTGGTGTCAAGCACAATGCATCGCATGTGTAGGGGTCATTCCCTGAGTGCTGGTCGAAGGTATAAAAAAAGTACAAAATTCAACACCAAAAATGAGCAAAAACTGAAAATGCGGTCTAAGGTAAATTTTGTTAAATATCGTACCAAAAAGAAAATGTGAGTACCAAAGCATTTACATATTTAAAAAATTTTTCGTTTAGCTCTAGGCAGTTCTACGCAGCAGTTAGTTAAAGAAAATTTTAATGGTGGCAAAACTAATTTAAAATGTGCGCCACACTAGTGTGAGAAGGTTCCATAAACTTCTGGAGGGAAAATTTTTAAATAAATAATACGGATTTGAGGTCATATAATTTTAAAATAATACTGCAATAATATTTCATATATATTGAATGGACATTTTACTAAAAATTATATTTGCCGTCAATTTTAAAAATAAATTCGGTGTTTGAATCTAACCAGAGCATCAATGCCTAGAACCTTTCCGGATAATAAGCTAAAAATAAAAGAACACAAGTTCTGAACTTATGCAGTAAAATGGGAAACCTTAACGACATGCTACGATAAAAGTTTAGTTTTCTTTAGAATGGCTATAAGTAGTAGTATAAGGAAATCACTTAGATTGGACGTTCCAATCAACATCCTGTTAGTCTAGCCACATATCGTCACCTAAAAGACAAGCTCTTTGCCATGTCTGTTATATTTTGACATCTATTCGAATCATATCATCTATGCAAAATAAGAAAGTTTTGAAAGTTTTTAGAATCGAAATTATGCATATTACACAGATAACAAAAGTGGTCAAATCCCTTGAACAAATTCGAAACGGAAAAAAGAAACGATAAAAGAATTATCTTGACGATTTCTTTTAAACACTTTAATTTTGACTATGATTAAAATATTTTTTTAATATATCATGGGCGCTCGTCTGCGATTTTCAAACGGACATTTGTGACATAATGTGGTATTTTTCTTTTTATTTCAATTATAATAAAATTAAGTAAAATAAGATTTATTGTAATTTCAGTTTACATTTTATTGTAGGCATTTTATTGCAAAGAATTAATTAAAAAATTTTATTTAATATCCAGTTGGATCTATTCAATCATACCAATGTGCGACTATAGCAATATTTTGGTATGATTTCAACCGAAAAAAGTAGACAACTTCTCGTGCGCCCTGTGCTAAAAAATACATCAATTTATTAATTTATTAAAAAGTACAAGAGCATTTAAAATTTATAAAAAATAAAAAAATAGTTACTATTTTTCCATTCATATACACCTGTAAAAACAAACATTTAAATAGAAATTATCAGTTTATTAAAAGTATATTTTTAAAATTTGATACACTAACCAGTTTCGATTCTGGAACTCTGCCCTGAAATAAAAATAAATTATGGTTTTAGAAACTGTTTTAAAATTTCCATTGCTTATTTCAGTTTAATACCGTCGGTTGTAATGTGGCAAGCGGATGTTGCTGAAGTTGATGATGTTGTTGCTGAGCCTCTCCTAATACCAAAATGGCCAACAGAGCGAAATATTTAGTGCAGTTCATGGTTGTTAATGGAACTAATTTTGGAGTTTTGTTTAGATTACGTTTATATACTAAAATTTTCTGAAAAAATTCGAAATGCAAACTAATTTAACAAGTTTCTGGGATAATTGATTTCTTTGAAAAAGATAGTTACACAATCAGTGAAACTGGCATCTCTGATTATATTTCCGCTTTTAATTAAGAGATTTACATATTGAATGTTATGAATCAAATATTAGTTGGAAAGTTTAATCTGTTATTCAATTTACTAAAAAGTCTGCAGGCTTTTCAATAATACCCATATTTGAATACGAAAAGTGTTAATTCAATAAATTATGTTTTTAAACTTATCAATGATGCATTTTTTTATAATGAAAAATATCAGTCTGTACACGTTATATTTTTAAATTTGTTGCGAAGTATGCAATGCCCAATTCATATTCTTCTACATTTCAGTTTGGAAATTTTCGCGAAAAGCACACATTTTACATAAATATCTAAGGCTTGTGTTCAGCAAAATAGAAAAAAATTTAATTTAAAAATGTTTACCCAGCCTGGCAATTGGGTGATTATTTCTTTAAAAAATTCCTAAATGAGCATTTTCAGATCACATTTATCACTAAAGTGCGTTTCGTTGTTCTATCGTTACTATAATGGGAGGTGTTCTGATGAAATCGGGGAACTTATTCCCGAAACCCGGTCATTCACGCGCACAACGCGTTCATCATTAAGAGCGCATCCATTTTTTTTTTTTTTTATCTGGGACCAGCACTCAGGAGATGACTCCTACACATGCGAAGCATTGTGCTGGAACTATAGGAAAGGGATAGTAGGAGAAACGACAGGAGGTGAAGCTTAATTAATTATTTTTGCAGCTCTGCTTTCGCACGTTCTTTGTTCATACTCGTAGCAGTGCTGAAGCTTCGGTTCAGTAGCCATTTTTATTATTGTTTTACTTCGCCGGTGTTACACAATACCGACTAAGGAGTGCGTTCTGATGCGATTGTGGATTTCTATCTTCGTGGCCTTCGCCACTGAAAACTTCCGACAACAACTGACACACAAAGACACACTAATGCACATCAGAATAAAAGCGAGATGTTTATTCTTATTTTAAAAATTTTTAGTCTGAAACTGGGGTTGAACTTAGGTCTGTGTTTGGATTCGTAGTCAACGTGCAGACTACCATCCATCGTACCATCGCAACACTTACTATTCCTTACTATTAATACTATATGATACGCATCATTTGTATGCAGCGTGTATATTATTTTTGTCTTCTTAAATTTATTATATTATTTACGTGAAATCTTCTTCGTTTTCTATTTCCTGTCATTTCTTATTCCAATTTCCAACTAAATGTTCATTTCCACAACCAAAAACAAAAACGAAAAAAACCGAAACCTGGCAGCGAACCGCACTACGCATTAGAGAATGAATTCGTTTTTTGGCCGAACACCACTTATGTGGAATGGACTACCTGCAGAGGTCTTTCCTGTCACTTTTGACGTGGGAAAATTTAAATGAAATGTCAATAAACACTCCTCCCTCTATCCTCCTTTCCTTAACTTAATTTCCTAGTTCCAGCACAATGCATCGCATGTGTAGGGGTCATCCCCTGAGTGCCGGTCCAAGAAAAAAAAAAAGGTGATTGAAAAATGATTTATATACGATTTATATATATGTAAATAAAAAAAAAATATTATAGCCCCTTAAGCTTTTCATTAAAAAAAAAAATATTAAAATCTAACACCGTGCACATGTAGTATTGTATATTAACCGAATTTATTTTAGGAATATCTCTTTATATATATGATTCTAATTTCAAACATAGATATTACAATTCATATATTTTTATTGGAAAAAGCACAATTTTGAAATTAGAAGCATATAAATTAAAAAAAAAATAGGAAAATTTTTAAATTTTCTTAATTTTTTTTTCAAATTAATGAAAATTTCCTCTCGTGTTCAAATTCATAGTTAATTTATCACAATATTGTGAAGAAATTAAATTTTTTATTAGAATAAGGGAAAAAGATCACTGCCTTCCGATGGAGGGCTAATAAACGAAAAAAATTTTAATAAGAAAAGACAGTTAAAAAGTTGTAAAAAGCTAATTTCGTTCTCACCTGTACTGAAAACAGAAGCTTTGACCTTTGGGATTAAATAGATGATATTAATGATGATGGCATGTGTAGTGGCGTAAAAAATACGTATTCTACTCAACTGGTGTTGGAGATTAATTGTTCTTTTTCGTTTATTCTAATCAAAAATGTAATTTCTTCTCAATATTGCAATAAATTAACTGTGAAGTTGAACAAGACAGAAAATTTTCATTAATTTGTAATAACTGTAGTTCGATTAAATTCTAAATATTCGGAATAATTTTTTTTCTTTTAGTAAAAAGCTTGGGCCAGTGAACAAACTAAACTCTGATTTCTGTATATCTTGAAAAGTGTTAAAGGAAAATCTTCTAAATTTGGTAGAAATGACTGTAATTAAAAAAAATCTAATATATTCTTTATATTGAACTTTTTTTAATTTAAATAGGTGTAGCGAGTACGCCGGGTTTTAGCTAGTAATAAGTACATATTTTGAAAATGTTCGATTCGAGTTTTTAGCTATAACGCCGTTTTTTACAATTTTATGTTTTGTAAGCGAGTAATTAAATTTTCCAATCTCAAAAGTAGTTTTGCAGGTAATGTTTAATTTGTTAGTGCGCGATTATCTAAAGAAGGAAGGAACAACCACTACACTGATAGAATATCATAAAATCATAACACTGATGTAATTTGACATTTTAACTTTACATAACGTCTCGTAGTACTTGACCACATGACGACACTTTTCTTCATCGAGTCATCAATGCCAATGATCACAATTCTGTTATCACGCAATGTCATACTAGAAAAGATTTTGTTTTCAGATAGGAATAAACAGTCAGACAATGATTGCGTATTACTAGCTGTTAGTTACAAATAACGCACATAAAAAAAAATGAAAAAGTGTTTTTCTGATGGATACCGGACTCGAAACAAGGTCCTTTGGTTTTGTAGTCAACTTGTTAACTACTACTTCAGCAAACGCCACCCGATGATAAAATATAATATTTGCATTTGAAATTGATATTATACAGAAATTTATCAGATTGATGTCTATTTAGATTTTATTGATGACGTTTGTCATAGCTTGGATGTAAGAAGTCTGATGACACTCCAACACTATGTTTGCGTTTAAAGAAGGAGAAAGGTAAAAACGGGCACAGATGAAAAAGAAAAATGTGATAGAAACTGCAACCAAAGTACACGGTTTGCGTTACGAATTTCTTCTCCAATAAAACATATTCTTCAGAATTGTCCCTTAGGGACTGCTGACTGATCTCAAAAAAATGCTGCAGGAAATTAAAGAAAATTAATATAGAAAATAGAATAAACAGAGACCAAATACAAATCGCTCTAAGCATTACAATCAATATTCAGCCAATAAAAAAATTTATAGAGTCACTGGTTAAAACTATCGAAGTAAGTCAAAACAATAAAAAGTTAAAAAGTTTACAGTTAGTTAGGTAGTTAATTTTTTTTAAAGTATTTTATTTTATTATTCAATTAAATATTTAAGCGCAAGAAATATTTTCGAAACTGATTTGAGTCGAGAAACTATCTGACAGTTTTACATTATGAA
This sequence comes from Dexiosoma caninum, assembly GCA_963924685.1. Taxonomy (NCBI): domain Eukaryota; kingdom Metazoa; phylum Arthropoda; class Insecta; order Diptera; family Tachinidae; genus Dexiosoma; species Dexiosoma caninum. The sequence continues at coordinate 59,149,905 of OZ004725.1, forward strand.
AATTGCCACACTTCTTAAGTAAATTTATTGCTGGAAAAGGGAGGAATAGCAAAAGAAAAAAAAGGTAAATTTAAATATAAAATAATTTGTATACGTGTATGCAATTCTAATAAATTAGATCAGTACTTTTAAAGAAAGCTGTTAAGCAGATATCAAATCAACGTGAAAAAGTAGTTTCAAAAATATTATACTGAGGATTTTTTTTAATAATCCTTTAAAATACTTCATAATAAAGGCAAGGCAATAGTCGCAAGTCGGTGTCTTTTAAAAATGAGTGGCGATGGCACGATGGATGGTAGTCTGCACGTTGACTACGAATCCAAAAACAGACCTGGGTTCTCAACCCCAGTTTCAGACAAAAAAAATTTTTAAAATAAAAATAAACATCTCGCATTTTTCTGATGTGCATTAGTAGTGTGTCTTTGTTGTCCGAAGGTTTCAGTGGCGAAGGCATAGTCTCTGGTCACTGAACAATACCGGCTTCAGCTGATAGCAATCCATAATCACATCAGAACGCCCTCCTTCGTCGGTATTGTGTAGCACCGGCGAAGTAAAATAATAATAAAAATGGCTACTAAACTGAAGCTCTTCAGCACTGCTACGAATATAAAAAAAAAAAAAAAAAAAAAAAAACTAAAGAACGTGCGAAAGCAGAGCTGCAAAATAATTAATTAAGCTTCACCTCCTGTCGTTTCTCGTACTATCCCTTTCCTATAGTTCCCAGCACAATGCTTCGCATGTGTAGGAGTCATCTCCTGAGTGCTGATCCTAGATAAAAAAAAAAAAAAAAAAACCATGAGTTCCATAGCCACAATATAAGTATGTTTTATTTCAAAACCGCCTCCTACACACACGATGTATTGTGCTTGAGCTAGAGGAAAGTGATACTAAAGGAAATTACAGTTGGTCAAGGGACATATACAGAGAACACTTCATGATTTTTACAACTCTTTTTTTTTTTTTTTTGTTTATTGCAGTGTTGCACCCTCTGATGTCAAGCATTCGATTTTTAAGGCTGTATTAAGAAGCTATTTTATTAATTATTTTAATTCCCCGATGACGATACACTAGACCGATGAAAGAGGCCGCTCTGATGTTACTTGTGGATCAGTATCATCTGAAGCCGCTACTGTTCAGTGACCAGAGACCATGCCTTCATCACGGAAACATTCCGCTAACGGTCACAAAGATACACTAATCCACATTAGAAAAATGCAAAGTATTTTTATTACTTAATCGGATACTGGGCTCGAACCCAAGCCTTTTTGGTTTTGTAGTCAACGTGATAAGTATCTCAGCCATCTTTATCCAACATGTAATTAAACTTAGTACATTGTTGAGTTTTTTTATTATATCAATTTATACGATTTTTATTTATACATATACATATGTACATTCGTTATATATGTATAGTGAGCTCGCGATAACGTTAACTAATTTTTACCAAGAGTGTTCTCGTTTTCAAAAGTGGATATTTTTGAACAAAAACGTACAGTTTACTCCCTACATAATAAATTCTAACAAAGAAAGAACGAAACTAGATATTAAAGTTTTTATAAAAAAAATTTATATTTTTATAAAATGAAAAAGATAAAAAAACTTTCGTTCACGTTTTAAAGCTGCAGGACCTTGTTCACGTTTCCGACTTGCTATGTTCCCGGGTATTTACATTTTCGCGAGTTCACTGTACATAAATATGTATATGAAAATATTTATTTTTAATAAAATTAATTAGTCAACTCATTTTAAGTAGTTTTAGCATGCAAATGTGTAACATTAAAGCGGTTTTCACTATTGATTGGTTCTTATCTACATAAATTGGAGGCAATTACAGAGAAAACAAAGTAGCGACAGTAGTGGCGAACACATATGCAAGTCGCCTTCAATTAAACTGCTTTTTCGATACATAAACGCAAAAACAGTTCTTTTGTTACGAAACTAAAAATGGACACCTCATAGGAACAGATGTTTTCAAAATTGTAAATATACAGAACGTTTTTTATATTTTTGTCTTGGACCATCACCCAGGGTATAACTCTTACTCATGCGATACATTGTGCTGGATCTAGAGGAAAGGGATAGAGAGAGAGATGACAGGTGGTAAAGATGTACTACCTTACAAATCTAATTTCGCATGTTTTTTGTGTTATACCGCCTCGGATGTCAAGACCTATTAAATTTTGAAGCTTTGTTTTATTTGTTTTTACACAATACCGACGAAGGAGTACCAGTGAATTGGTATCAGCAGAAGCCGAAACTGTTCAATGTCACTGGTCATTATGCCTTCGCCACTGAAACATTCCGATAAGAACCGACACAAAGACACACTAATGCACATCAGAAAAAATGCGAAATGTAGAATTAGTCCGAAACTGAGCTCAAACACAGGTATTGTACTCAAATATAGCCATCCAGGAGAGACTGACTGTCCGAGAGTATTCCCTTCTTACCCTCCTGAAGAGTATGTACTGGTTCCAGTATTGCGAAAAGTTCCGCCTAAAATAGTATGAAATAGCAGTGATCTATGTATTATAGGCCCCACAACTCCTGCGGCCACAGCACCATTCGTTTTCGTGCATGTGGCGCCATTCGGACTACACCAACGCAATCAATCTTCTGTCGCCTGTAACATTTTTTTAAATACTAATTTTATTTGTAAAACTTTTGCTCTTCACTGTATATAACTGTAGTAGGTATTATAGTCATGAAATTAAGAGTAATTTTAATTATATCTTATTTCAAAAGGTCTAAGTCATCGTTTGGATTATAGGTTTAAAATAGTTTTATAAAATGATTTTATATGGACGTTTGTTTTATAAAATTTGTACGAACAAGGCAGAAAATATTTCAGATCTTTATTTCTGTTATATTTCCTGTAGCTAATTAATACTTGTAAAAATTATTTGATTTTTGGGAATAATAGTTTCTTGAAAATCCCACCAAAAAAGATATTCTTTATCTTTAATTTATGCATTTCTTGTAAAACTTTGTAATCGGAGTATGAAAATGTAAAGAAAAAAACAAAAACAAAACTAAAATGGTCATGGCAAATTAATTCATTTAAAAGTGGAGTATAAAATTATTAAGCAGAAAATAGAAACAAGTAGAAGAAAAAATTTAAATGGAATATTTAACACCATTCAAATGGTCATTCATTATATTTTTTCAAAGGCTGTTGGTTCAACTCAACAAATGTTTTTAACCAACGAAATAAAAGAACTAAAACCTAAAAAAAATTCATACGAATTTTATTCACTTAAACTGTCAACACAATTAATGGTTTTTTGTCACGCTTACTACAAACTACCACCAACACCAGCAAGATACTTGAAACGACAAGAAACGCCAACTAAAGTCCTAAAACCAACGAACTCCATATTCAAACGACAATAAGAAAAATATTTTGACAAGAAATCATGTTTAACTGAAGGGGTTAAAATAAATCGTTTATATATTTGTTATTTGCTTTATTTTAACATAAAATATATTAGGAAATTTTGTAATATTTAACAATGTTTATTGAACACGAAAAGGCAGAAACACCAAAAAAAAAAAAACGTGCTGAAATTTGTAATATGAAAATCAAAGAGAAAACTAATTATAAATTATGGACATGCTTTTTTTTATCATTTCAGCCGACAACAAGCCAAAGAAAAATAAAATTAATTAATTGTTTTTATGTCTTTAATTACTATATTCATAATTAAATGTATCGATTTTTGTTGGAAACCCACGACCTAAAATATAATAAATAACGCAATGTACAGTTTTTTAATTTCAAATGTTTATAAAAAGGAAAAATTAATGAAAACACAACTTTAGATCTTCAAAAACTTGTTGACTGCAAAACAAAAGGTTTTGAATTCGAACCCAGTACCCGGACTACATCATAAAAACACTTCTGATGTGAACTAACGTCCTTTGTGTCAGTTGATGTCAGAATGCTCCAGTGGCGAAACCGTAGTCACTGGTCACTGAACAGTAGCACCTTCAGCTGATACAAATCCACAAGTAGCAGAAGGGCAGTGCCCCTGTATAGAACACCTTCATCATGGTACCCATAGAGTCCATTATGAATCTCTATGGAGATAGAAGAAGGAGTGAATAAGAACGATTAGAAATAATAGAAAACAGTAGAGTGGAAGAAGAATAAGAGAATAATAGATCACGAATCTTACAGCCAGCATATACCCACAATGAAGCCCTGATATCCGCTCTATCATGATCCACGATATCACTTAGTTCCAAGAAGAACGAAGAACGGCTTCAGCTGATAGCAATCCATAATCACATCCGAGCGCCCTCCTTCGTCGCAAATTTATAATTATTTTTATTAATAATTTTTCTAGTTTTTTGACCTTTTTTTTTTTTATATTAATAACACTAATTATTTTAAGCCTAAGGTCTTTTTATATATTTTATATTTATTTCAATATTTCGCTACTACTTTTTGTAGCTTCTTCAGGAAAATTGGTTTTTGTTTATAAACAAATATTGAAATAAATATAAAATATATAAAAAGACCTTAGGCTTAAAATAATTAGTGTTATTAATATTTTTATTAATTTTAAGAGGAATTTTAAAGTAAAAATATGAACCATTTAGTACTTGTTTTGTTCATGTAAATACTAAAAAATGCAGCAATGTACATCACTAAATTATAATATAATATAATATTGTCAGATTTTGTGGTAATTTGTGTGTGCAAATATTTATAAAAATGGGAAAAAAATTAATTAATTAAAGTATATATAAAATTATTCTCGTCCGCGGCTTCAATTTTTCAAATATATACAAGTTTATGCACACATACACTCAAAATTCTAAAAACAACTGATTCCGTACGGAATGTGCGGTCAGTTGCGTAGCTCTCTTAAGCAAATGACAGTTAACGAAACTCAACGAAACTTTTTCTTAAGTACATTATGGTTACCACATACGATTTGCGTGTTATCGCATAGTTGCATAAGTTGCCTTCAGCTGGTGTACGCACATTATAGTTGGGCCTTGAGTCGTGTCATGCTGTCATGTTATTTTTGTTTAGTATTGTTTGGCATTTCATAATGGAAAGACTTACGCCTGAACAACGTTTACAAATCGTTCAACTTTATTACGAAAATTCACGTTCTGTGAGGAATGTGTTTCGTGCACTTCGCTCAACTTATGGTCAACATAATCGGCCTACTGACCGTACTATTTGCAACACCATCACCCATTTTGAGACCCAGCATTCATTATTGGATAATATTCGACCGAATAGACCAAGACCAGCATGCTGTGAAGAAAATATAGCGGCCGTAGCTGAGAGTGTACACAAAGACAATGGAGAGTCGATTCGGCGTCGTTCGCAGCAACTCGGACTGACGTCTGGAATGACTTGGCGCATTTTACGTCGAGATCTTAAATTGAAAGCGTACAAAATACAGCTTGTGCAACAACTGAAGCCTCTCGGCCTTCCCAAGCGACATCGCTTCGCTCTATGGGCTCTTGATAAGTTCCAAGAATATCCGACGTTTTCGAGGCAAGTTTTGTTTAGCGATGAGGCCCATTTCTGGCTCAATGGGTATGTAAACAAACAAAATTGCCGCATTTGGGACGAAGAGCAACCTGAAGAGATTCAAGAACTACCACTTCATCCAGAAAAAACAACGGTTTGGTGTGGTTTGTGGGCCGGTGGAATCATCGGTTCATATTTCTTTAAAAATGATGCCGGTGTGAACGTAACCGTCAATGGCGACCGTTATCGTGCCATGATAAACGACTATTTGATGCCTGAAATATACATTATAGAACAACGAAATACACCCCACGTTGCGACGGTGCTCATAAGTGTTAATACAGTTCGCTACCCAACTGTCTCCAATGAATTTCTTCGCACTCTCTTGTATACGGTCGAGTAATTTCAAAGTAGTCTTTAAATCACCAGCCCATACAAGAGAGTTGTATTTTATTTTCGGTCGGTTGTATAGATCAGGTGGGGTGAAGTATGTCTTGCACCGTCTGAAAACGCCGAGGCACTTGAATAGTTCCTGAGACCCGAAAAATGTACTCATTCCATCGAACATCACACTGTTATTGTTTCTGCTAAACTGTTTGGTGATCAGGGAGCAGTCTCTCCGGCGGCAATTAGCTCATAGGCATCAACAATATAAAAAATTTGTATTTTATTTTCATCGGCTTAAGTCAGGAAAGTCACTCCAAATCTCTTTAGATTACTTTCTCACAAGGGCCTTAACAAACTATTAACATTAACGGGTGCGGGTGCAGCGGCAATATCATACGAAAAAAATTCTATTGCTTATGGTTTGGCATCGCTAACAGTGGCACAGGTAAATTATCCGCAAATAGAAAAAAAGCTTTTTTGCAATTTTGTTTTGGGTGTACCAAATTTCTTCAAGATACCTATGCAAAAAGAAAAGAAAATGCAAGTAGAAACGTATCATAAACCGTTAGTGTCGATTATTAAGAAGCCCTTATTCAGGATACAATCCTGCAGCGTTTTATGCTAAGATTGCAGTGCTATGATTTAAATGTTGTGTACTAACCAGGAAAATATTTATGTATTGCGGATACCCTTTGCAGATGTTCTTCATTGCAATTTTATAAAGCCTCACATGGAAGTAAAGCCTCAATTAGCAGTGAAAAAGAACACGTTTTCGCCGATTCCATCACTGGTGTTAGATATCGGTCAATGTTGGAAAGTTTTTTAAAGACAGCCGTGGAAAACCATCCGCAACTCATCATCAAGCACATATCTTCCAAGATCAAACGGTCTTGCTGAAAGAACCATACAAACAATTAAAAAAACGTTATATATCTCAGTGTAAAGAAGATAATTTTGATCCTTATTGGGCCATGCTGAATAGATATTTCCATACTTACGAATGTACTTTTAACAATTTTTGATATGAATTCCAATAATTATTATAAACAAATTATTGGCACGATGGACGGTAGTCTGCACGTTCACTACAAAACCAAAAACAGACCTGAGTTCAACTCCAGTTTCAGACTAAAATTATAAAAAAAAAAAAAACAAAACATGTCGAATTTTTCTGATGTGCAATAGTGTGTCTCTGTGTGTCAGTTGTTGTCGGAAGGTTTCAGTGTCGAAGGCATATTCACTGGTCACTGAACAATACCGGCTTCTGTTGATAGCAATCCACAATCACATCAGAACGCCCTCCTTAGTCGGTATTGTGTAGCACCGGCGAAGTAAAATAATAATAAAAAAGGATACTAAACCGAAGCTTCAGCACTGCTATGAGTATAAACAAAGAACGTGCGAAAGCAGAGCTGTAAAATAATTAATTAAGCTTCACCTCCTGTCATTTCTCTAACTATCCCTTTCCTATAGTTCCAGCACAATGCTTCGCATGTGTAGGAGTCCCAGATAAAAAAAAAAATGGTATTCAAATATATTTCTTTTCTCATTTTCCGCTTATATTAAGAAAAAAAATGTAAAGTTCATCTTAGTGGATTTTTTAAATAGAAATTGTGTTTCTAATTATTTTAAAGCGGTTTTTTGAAGGATGTTGTTTGAATGATCTCTTCTCTATACTGGAATACAACTCTCATGTATGGGTCGGTGCTCCAAAGACTATTTTGAAGTTACTCGACCGTGTACAGGAAAGGGCGAAGAAACTTATAGGAGATATTAGGGTAACAAACTCTATTGACTATCTTGAGCATCGTCGCAACATGGGGTGCGTTTCGTTCGCTACTATCGAACAGGCATTAATGTGTGAGCTGGTGCTTTATCGTGATGCAGAATCCATGATTTTATGTTCCAAAATTCCGATCGTTTGAGCCGTATTGCAAATGTTGCATAACTTCCTTGTAGTATTCCTTATTAACCGTATGACCTGTTGGCAAGAACTCATGATGCACCACACCATTGGAATCGAAGAAAAAAAAATTCACCTTTGCTTTTGAAAAAAACTCGTATATCGCTCATTTACTTCACAAACGTTAATTCAAAAAAACTATTTTTGTAAAAAAACGTACTTAATTTACTTGCCTCTTAATGGGGAAATTAGAAAATATTCTTCTGTCACGAGGTGAGTTCTGAAGCTATTTGCATGAATTTTTTCCACAATATAAAGGCTGATATGTTCTATCGTTACTATAAGGTGATGTGTTCTGATGAAATCAGGGAACTTGTTCCCGAAACCCGGTCGTTCATGCGCACAACGCGTTCATCATTAAGAGCGCATGCATTTATGGTCGACTTGGCAGCGAATGGCACTACGCATTACAGGGAAAATTCGTTTTTTGCACGAACAGCACGTATGTGGAATGGACTACCCCCAGAGGTCTTTCCTGTCAAATGTCAATAAACTCCCTCTACTCTCCCTCCCAAAAACCTTATATCCTAGTTCCGGTACAATGCACTGCATGTATAAGGCTTTTCCCCTCAGTGCCGGTAGAAGAAAAAAAATTGTATTACATTTTATATTTCTAATTTTAATTATATAATTTTAGGTTTTTTGTAAATTTCACGGTACATTAAATTTTTTAATACCAGGTGAGTAATATTTTTTCAAAGAAACAATAAAATTTTTTCGACTTTCGTAAGTGTGCTTTTTAGATTGAGCAATTTTTCTTGAAGCAAGTTTGTTAAATTTTCTTTTCAAACTGCCGACAATCTGCTCCGTCAATTCCAAAAAAATTATATGGAGACAACAACAATTCAAAGAATGAGAATGAAGTAACAAAAGAGAATTGAATTAACTTTTCGGTACAAGCTATCTATTAGGTACTCCTTTGTTCTTGTAACCCCGCTCTCCCATAACCACAGACTTGTTTCAAGAAAAATTGCCGAATCTAAATGCACACTAAGATTTTTAAATTTGTGTCTATCGATAGCAGTGGCTCGGATGGCAAAACCAAGACAGTTCGAAGAATTGTAAATAATTTGTGGTCACAAATATTCAGACATCTTTTAGGACCATTTGTAAACACCCAAACAGTAGATTCATTTAATTATACAGAAGCATTACAAAAGTATTTTGTGTTCTCGGTATTTAATTATTTCTTTTTTAATTTTTACAATAATAATTATAGTCATATTAATAATGATCATAATATTTCATGCAATAATTATACATACATATGTGTATTTAATAACTCAACCCATCTGCATTCATAAATTGTTGTTTTACAGTTTCCGTTTTAGGTTTATTATAGGGTTAATAGCTGCAACAAATAGTAGATACGCCATACACGTGTGTGTGCTTCTCCATTACAGCGATATACATATGTACATGTACATAAAAGATTTTATATTTTAAGAGGCAAATAACACAAATGTTATGACCTATTCTTATTAAGGGAATTTCTTATTATAATACCTTTTTTATTTATAAATTTATACAGTTCTTTTTTATATACAGAATTTTTCATTTCATTTTTATTAATTCACTAATTTTTTTGTATTGAAATTTGATTCTCTTATTGTTATTGGTATCACGTGTCTTCGATTTTGATATACTGTTGTTGATGCTACTTAGATTACTTTCATTAAAAACATTAATTCTTGTAGAATTTATTTTTACTAAGTCAGGTGTGGTTCTTTTTTCAGTTTCTTTAAAATTTTTTTTTGCTCAATTTGAAAGCAAAAACTGATTTTTTTGTGGTTTTAGGTTAGGTTAGGTCGGCAGGTTGCCGGATGTAACGGTAAAGAAATGTTCCAGCTCACGTGGGTCCATTTTATTAAGGTCCCATTGTGGTGAAAAAACTTTCACGTGTTGTAGTGATACATACCAGAGTTTCTGCTAGGAATCGAACCTAGAACCCCCAACTGATAAACTAACACACTACTCAATAGACTACCGGGGCACCCTTTGCGGTTTTGAATAAAAAGAAAATTTGTAACTACTGGTATTGTATCAAAACTGGTATTGTATCAAACCGTTTTATTTTGGCTAACTATACCGTCTATAACGTTAGGTTATGAAGACGCATTGTATTTTGGCATGTAACTCATGATATATGTATAAAACCTCCTCTTGGTTCCTTGGTCTACGCGGCTGCCCGTTGGCACTCGACTAGAACCGCGAGATTCCGTTCAAAAATACCGCTCACTCACCGGAGTCGTTATGTACAAAATCCCTCGCAGGATACATCGGAGAGATATACTAAATATACGCAGTTGCGTTGAGCTATAGATAAAGGTCACCTATTGTCACATGCTACACTTCCGATAGGTCGTTCATTACATGTTTAACCAGAAGACGGTGCCCCACCACGTGCAACACCGGGAAATCCCAGAGCAGGTATATAACCGTCTCCACCTTATCCGGTGCCAATAGCTGCTAAAGAATATATTGTGGGAGATCGTAGACATGCCCGTCAATACCGCGACCAGCCGTGAGATACTTCTCCGGTTCCTATTAATGATCTGCTCCGTGCGTTTATGGCCGAAGCGTGCCGACATGTGCTCAACCATAGCCTCTCTTATAAGTTTTTTTTAACACACTCGATCTGACGCACGGTGTTTAACTTCACTCCAATGCAGGTATAGCCTTATGCAGGGAGCCTTTAAACAAATTTTTTATTCTGTTGAGATAGCAAGCTGCGAAATGCTATTTCGGTACAACTAAAAAGGAAATTGCATTAAGGATAAATTAATTGACTCTTGGGCTCCCAGTGAGCTAAAAAGGAGACTACGGGAAAAGGAGCAAATACTAGATGATGTAATTGAAACTTGCCAAGTTTATGAGGAAATAAATAAGCATTCCAAAGTATGCTGACAAGCGTCGACGCAGAAATAAATAAGATCTCTGCAATAAAACGGTTTCCGTAATATACAGAAGGTGAGTGTTTCAGATGTGGTCGCAACGGCCACAAAGGCAATTCGACGAATAGTCCGGCACGAAATGCATTGGACACTTTGCTGTTAAATGCAAAACAAAAGGGTTTAAAAAAAAATTTTCTGAATATGGAGAGGGAGAAGGAAAGTGCCACAATTCCAGACCTACAAAAGGGCGATGTTTTTAAAAACAAGAAAGATGAAATAATTGAGAGCTGTGTCGGAGGACAGTCAATCTCCATGGTTATCGATTCTGGTTCGTGTTTTAACCTTATGAAAGAATCATAAAGGCCATGCAGGAAATATTTTGTACACTCGGGTTACCTAAGTCATTAAGGACAGATAAAGGCAGCCAGTATGTGAGCGCCGAATTTGAAAATTTTTGCAGAGAAAACGACGTCACACATATCACCACACCACCCTATTGGCCACAGGCCAATAAAAGCAACTTTAAACAGGAAATGCTGAAATTTATTTTAATGTACAACGCCACATGGTAAGCACTGGCTCACTGCCATCTGAATTGATGTTTAACTATTCACGATATAAAGGATGACATGATTGACTCATCAGCAAGAGATTTAGACAGTATAAATAACAGAAAGGGAAGGAAAAAGGAGATAAAATACGAAACCCAAAACAACCAGAAATAGCAATCGTAGATAAGGTTCATCTAGGGAATGTTGTGTTCCCACACAAGTTGACAACAAACTATGATTTAAAAGAGTATGAGGTAATAGATATGAATCGGAACGAAGTGAAAGTAGCTGCTGATGGGAAATCGTTCAAGAGGAACATAAGCCATATGAAAAAGATACCAGCCTCACTAGGTTCTGAAAACAATACTCTAAGGGGAACTCCAGACGTGGATCAAAACACGGATTGCTCAGGACAGGAATTATCGCCGAAGCAGGTGCTGTTCCGCTGCCAACCGCTAAAGCGGTCTCAGCAACAGTTGCTTCGGTTCCTGATGGCCCTGTGATGAAAGTAAGGCTCAAGAAGGTTGGAGGGATGTGGCGGCTCTGATTATATATATTGAAAAAGCAAGAGTGTGGCAACGTGGCTGGGCAGAAAAGAAAGATGGCGTGTTCTCAAGACTATGATTATGAATGTTAATCTTCTTGGTGTGATAGTTATCGATTGTACATATATTGAGTTAGACTGTGTAATTAAAATAAATATTGTACTGAATTGTGATGTTGTAAATAACTCTTTAATTTCACTGTAATGCGGGGTTAGTACAGGTACTATTTAATTTTCTTTGCGATTTACTTCATTTTTTCAGTGTGGGCCTAGCCTCAATTATTTTGGGATTTATATCATGAGGAGTTATTGCACTGGGACTTATTTCATCTGGGACCTATTTCACTACATAATTCAATAAAAGCTATTATCAACAAAATGATATTTATATACAGTGCAGTGTAATTGGAACTACTGGGTATAAGAACTCGTTATTTTTTCCATTACTTACTATAAAAAGTAAACTACAGAAACCTATATAAAATTAACTCTATTTTTGACACAAAAACAGGCGAAGTTTTTTAGATTTTTTTTTATTTTAAGAACTACTGACTTCAATGTTAACTTTGGACTTGTATTTATTAGTTGATGTATTTTGTGATTTTGAAAACATTTTAATTTTACATAAATTTCGTGACTGCAGAAAAAGTAAAAAAAGCTACTAAATCAAAAAACTTTATATTGAATCAATGAAATTTGTTTATTTTTGATACTACACGTGGTTGACACACAGTCTATTGAATATAAATAATTAAGACAGCAAATAAGGGAAACTATTTGTTAACATTTAAACTCTAATTTCTTCAAAAAGTGTGGAATAGTCAACATTATTTTCACTTGAATGTCAAACAAAACTGTTGAAGAATTTTGTATCCCTGAGTCAATCCCAATGTAGTCAACTCTGTTTGTAATTCTATGTTTATCAAATGTCAAAAATTATTGTCCTGAAATACATTTTATGTATCTATAATTCATTCCTGTGAAAACCGTTTGAATGAACAAGTACTTTTTATACATATATATATATTTGAATTAATAAAACTTTATATATATTGAATTGAACGACTGGCTGTTTCACTTTGAGGATAGTTATTTGAAACGTTCCTGATTCGTCACTCAAAATAACTCAACAAAGGTTATGGGCCCAGAAACCAGGAACCAGGAAATAGTATCAAATACTTAAATACATAAACTGTTGAAATTAAAGTGAGGTTAGTTTTCATTGGTGTCGTTCAGGTTTTATTGTTTTATCCGGATCTTAAAAAAAAAAAAAAAAAAAAAAGAAAAGAAAAAACAAAGAAAATGTGGTCTGCAGTGTCAAAATTTGAAATTTGAAAAATTGAGCGGTGATAATTACGCAACTTGGTCCATTCCAATAAAAAGTCTGCTCATCACCTTAGATTTATGGCAAACTGTAACAGAGTCTTGTCCAAAGGTGGAAAATGAAAGATGGCTGATGACAGATGCTAAGGCTCTTGCAACTATCAATTTGGGTGTGAAGCCAAATCAATTGATATTGATAAAAAATTGTTCTACAGCAAAATCAGCTTGGGAAACTTTAAAATCCATTTACAAAGCAGACACGGCATCCCGAAAAGTCAACTTTTTCAAGAGGTTGGTGCGTTTCAGGGTTAACGCAAATGAGAAATTTGCCACACAAGTAAATGAGTTTATCTCAATAGTTGATGGCTTAAAAGAAATAGGAATCCAACTTAATGATGATTTGTTATCCATTATGTTGCTCTGTAGTCTTCCGGATGAAATGGAAGGTTTTATAGTGGCTATAGAAAGCCGGGATGTTTTGCCCAGTTGCGACAATTTAATTGCAAAAATTTTAGAAGAAGAAATGAGGCAGAATAATAAAATTGCAGAACCAAACGAAACTGTTTTTGCGGCGAATTCGCATAAAGAATACAAAAGAAACAAAAAGCATTTTAACAGTAAAAATGATAATAAATCTAACTATGTTAAATATCCACAGCAAAAATTTAATCAAAATGAGAAGAGAAATCAAGATTTCAATATGTACAACAACAACATTAAATGTTTTCGTTGCGGAAAAAGGGGACACGTACGATCTCAATGCATAGAAACAAATGATCAAAGAGAAAATGGGTTTGCTTGCTCTTTAAAAGAGAACGATTTTAACTTAAAAGAATTGTGGATATTATACAGTGCTGCTTCATCACATATGGTGAACTCTAAAGACCATTTTGAGTGTTTAACAATAACTAAACAGGAAATATTTTTGGCATCAGGTGAAAAAATATATGCTGAAGGAATTGGAAAAATAAGTTTAGAAACAACTTTTTGTACGCTCACACTAAACAACGTATGGTATGTACCTAAATTACATTCAAATTTTTTTTCAATTTCTAAAATTATTAAAGCTGGTCACACTGTCCAATTTGCTGCAAATAAAGCAAAAATGAAAAGTAAACAAAATGATATAATTTTAACCGCAAACGTACAACATGATTTATTTATCTTAAATTTGGCGCAAAAGAAAGAATTTGAAGTTGTACATGGAGTTACTGATGATAACATTGCAGAAAAGTGGCACAAAAGATTTGGACATTTAAATTTCAATGATTTAAATAAATTAATTAATAAAAATATGGTAAAGGGGCTGAAAGTAGAAATACCTAAAAGTTTAGAGTGTTTTACATGTGCTCAAAATAAAATTTCTGCAACACCATACAAGAATTACTCAAGTGTTCAAACCAATGATATTTTAGAGCTGGTCCACACCGATCTGTGTGGTCCAATTGGCGTAAGATCTATAGGTGGTTCATCGTATTTCATGACTGTTATAGACGATTATTCGCGTTACATATTTACTTATTTTTTGAAGCAAAAAAGTGATGCTTTTGTTGCATTCATACATTTTTCTGGGTTCGCGGAGAAGCAGACAGGCCGCAAAATAAAAATTTTTCGGAGTGACAATGGTAAGGAATTTGTGAATTGCAAGTTCAAACAATATTTTTCAAATAAAGGCATCGTTCATCAAACGACGGTTGGTTATTCACCACAACAAAACGGAGTAGCTGAGAGAGCCAATAGAACCCTAGTTGAAATGGGTAGGTGTTTGTTAAATTCGTCGGGATTACCTCAAAGTTTGTGGGGTGAAGCTGTTAATACTGCTACTTATTTAAGAAATCGTGCTCCGACGAAAGTTCTTGGAGATGTGACTCCGTATGAAAAATGGTGCGGAAAAAAACCATGTGTGTCTCATTTTAAAACTTTTGGCTGTGACGCCGTAGTTTTAAAGAAAGGTCCAAAACCGAAAGGTGGAAAATTTTTGTCCAAAGGTATAAAAATGAAGTTCGTCGGCTACCAAGCCAATACAAAAGCATATCGTTTATACAATACCAACACAAGGCACGTAATTAGTGGCCGTGATGTTATTTTCTTTGAGAAATCTTTCGAGAATGATTTGTACGCTTCAAAAATAACTAATAATGAATTTCTTGAAGTTATTCCAAGGAAATATGAAAATATACCTGATGACAGTGAAAATGAAAAACAAAATAAGGTTACTGAAGAACGAAATGAAGATATTATGCAACAAAGTGGTACGGAAACTAACGAAGCAAAAGGAAATGAAGTCAAAATCGAGCAAATATATCCAAACGATAATACGGATATGGATAGTGAAACTACCGAATCAGATGAAGGAAGGATTGATAGTGTAACACGTAAAAGAAAACGTGGTAGGCCAAAAATTATAAGAGATGGTGGTAAGGGTAGACCTAGAAAAATATATTGTACAGAACCACAAATTTTAAATTCAATTATCGAGAATCCCAGTACAGTAGCGGAAGCACTAAAGAGCCAAGATTCTGAGAAATGGCTACAAGCTATGAAACTTGAACAGCAATCGTTGATTAAAAATAAAACGTGGGAGCTAGTTGAAAAGCCGGTCGGGAAAAATATTATCGGCTGCAAATGGGTATTTGCACTGAAGCATAACCCTGACGGTACGGTTGAAAAGTACAAAGCGCGATTAGTAGCCCATGGCTGTTCACAAAAATATAAAGTGGATTTCCAAGAAACTTTTGCTCCTGTGGTAAGGCATTCTACAATAAGGTTATTGTTAGCCTTAGCAGCGAAGCACAAATTGTTGGTGAACCATGTAGGAATTGTGGCTGCCTATTTAAATGGTAATCTAGAGGAAGAGGTGTATATGGTTCAACCACCAATGTTTGAAAATAAAAACAATCCAAACAAGGTATGTAAGTTAACAAAGGCTATATATGGTTTAAAACAAGCGGGTCGCGAGTGGAACAAACAAATAAATGATATTTTAATAGAAATGGGATTTATAAGATGTAAATCTGACACTTGCGTATATATGAAGAGCAATGGCAACACAATATGTATAATTGCCTTATATGTTGATGATTTGTTAATAGCTTGCTCAAGTGAATTAGAGATGACAACAATAATTGAAAATCTGAACCATGAGGTGGAGGCAATAGACCGTGGCCCAATATCATTTTATCTTGGTATGGAAATACACCGTGATGGTCTACGAGGTGATATAGGTATTCATCAAAATAAATACACTGAAGAAATGGGGCATGACTGACTGCAAGCCTGCAGCAACACCTTGGGCCAGTGGAAATATTCTAAATAAATGTGAAGAAGATTGCCAATGTATAGATGCAAAAGATTATCAGAGTCTTACTGGTGCCTTGATGTATTTGGCTGTGATAAGTAGACCTGACTTAATTCACGTGGTATCTAAATTATCTCAGTTTAACTCTCATCCTCATAAAGAGCATTTCCAGGCTGCAAAATATGTTCTGAGATACTTGAAAAAGAATCCGTTAGGTAAAATAATATTCTCTTCAAATTATAACGAATTTTTATGCTTTACAGACTCTGACTGGGGGAGCGATACATACGACAGAAAGTCATACTCTGGTCACGTTGTCCTAATGGCTGGTGGCCCTATTGCTTGGGAGTCTCGCAAACAACCTGTTGTGGCTCTCAGTACCATGGAGGCCGAATATATTGCCTATGTCAGGGAACTAAAGAAGTTGTTTTTATTCGCGGTCTGATGAGTGAAATAGTGTTTAATCAATATATTGACAAACCTACACCTAGTTTATGTGACAACCAGGCTGCAGCGTTTATGGTGAAGAATCCAACAGTACAAAAGAAAAGTAAGCATATCGACATTCGCTACCATTACATTCGGCAGAAATATGAGGAAAAAATAATTGATATTCAATATGTTACATCCGACCAAAACGCAGCGGATATTCTGACGAAGGTTTTAACTAAACAGAAACACATTAATGGTTGCAGTATGTTAAAAATTATTTTATAATGTAATGAATTTTTCAAGTTTGTACATTTGGATTGTGGGGGAGATTGTTGAAGAATTTTGTATCCCTGAGTCAATCCCAATGTAGTCAACTCTGTTTGTAATTCTATGTTTATCAAATGTCAAAAATTATTGTCCTGAAATACTTTTTATGTATCTATAATTCATTCCTGTGAAAACCGTTTGAATGAACAAGTACTTTTTATACATATATATATATATTTGAATTAATAAAACTTTATATATATTGAATTGAACGACTGGCTGTTTCACTTTGAGGATAGTTATTTAAAACGTTCCTGATTCGTCACTCAAAATAACTCAACAAAAACAAACAATGCACTTTTTTGGGAGAAAAATTTCTTAAATAAAAAACACTAATAAATTCGAAAACTTGTTTTGAAGGTTTTTTTCTGCAGCAAATGTGCATATTGCTTTTAGGCATATTGTATACTTTATGGGAGTTATTTTCTGAAAAAATGTATGTATATTTGAAACCGCTTAAATATTTAACATATTTTCGCTTTTACTAGTAAAATATAAGCGTAAAAGTAAAATTAAATATATTTGTACATATTTTTTTTTTCTATCTTGGACCAGCACTCAGGGGATGACCCCTACACATGCGATGCATTGTGCTGGAACTAGGAAATCAGGTTATGGGAAGGAGGATAGAGGGAGTAGTGTGAATGGACATTTGATTTGAATTTTCCCACGTCATAAGTGACAGGAGAGTCAATAGAGTTGGCTACGCTACTGTCTCCTATGAGTTTCTTCGCCCTTTCTTGTACACGGTCGAGTAACTTCAAAATAGTCTTTGAAGCACCGGCCCACACATGAGAGTTGTATTCCATTTTCGGTCGGATGTAGGCGGTATAAATTGTGAGGAGATCAGATGGGGTGAAGTATGTCTTGCACCGTCTTAAAAAACCGAGGCACTTGAATGCTTCTTTTGAGACCTGAAAAATGTACTCAGTCCATCGAACATCGCACTGAATTTTCATGCCAAGAACATCAAGAGCTTCTGATTCCTCGATGTTTATACCGCCCATAATTACAGATGACGCAGCGTCATCGGGCATGCGTCGATGTGTAAGCAAGCTGCATTGGGTCTTTTGAGCATTGAAATCGACCCTGTTTGCCTGACCCCATTGCGATATTTTCATGAGGTCACAATTCAATGAGTCACTCATATTCTGCGTCAGCGAAGTGATCATAGTCGATGTTGGTCTACGACTAAATGAATATGAGTAAGAAAGGCTGCTATCATCTGCGAAAGAGTGGATAGGGTTGGAAGTTTGACATAGGAGGTCATTTAGAAAGACTAGAAATAGGGTAGGAGAAAGATTGGAGCCTTGCGGTACCCCTGAATTTATCTTATACTCATTAGATGAGATCCCGTCTATAACAACTCTTATAGCGCGATCCCTGAGAAAACTCGATATAAATCGAGAGAAGATATCACCGACACCAAAAGCAATAAGTTTGGACAGAAGTGCCCCATGCCACACTCTATCAAATGCTTTAGAAATATCCAGAGCCACGACTTTACTTTCGCCGAACTGGTGAATAGAATCACACCATTTTTCCGTGAGGAAGGCTAGTACGTCGCCCGTAGAGCGTCCTCGACGGAAGCCTCGACGATATACATATATCGTATACATAAACAAATATAGCGAGGGCAACCAAAACAATTTTAACGAAAATTATCCTTTAAAAAAATATTCCATTTAGAGTCAGTTTTTAGGAATACTATCAAAGTTTTTTTTCTTTTTTTTTTTGGACCGGCACTCAGGAGATGACCCCTACACATGCGATGCATTGTGCTGGAACTAGAGGAAGGGGATAGTAGGAGAAATGATAGGAGATGAAGCTTCACTATCTTACAGCACTGCTTTGTGCACGTTATTTGTTTTTATAGCAGTGCTGTAGCGTCTCTGATGTCAAGGAGACGTATTAAATTTTCTGAAGCTTCGTTTTTATATATATTTATATGCATTAATAATATTTTTCTAACAAATTTACAATTTTTTATTTTTTTATTTATTAAAGGACCGAAACGAATACATAAAACAACAAAGTAGCAATTTCCTGTTTACTCTTAATACATACATATAATACATATATCCACCAATATTCATTAAATTGTTACGTATAAAAAAATTCAAAAGTAAAAACTATTCCATATATTTTAATTTTATTTATTTTTTATACTTGTTATACATTAAAGTTGATATAATGAAAATCACGCCATTCATAAATCTCCGCAGTCGCATGCTGCATGGATGAAGTATGTACCAGTGTTGCTCGTAACATATTCTACAGATAAAAAATGCATTGAAGTATACATATGTATTTCGTTATGTTATCGGTTATCGTTCTTCCATTCCTTTTTTTTGTTGCAAATTTGGCTAGAGTTCTTGTAATAATGATTTAAGTGGTAATGACGATTACGATCAACATCATCATCATGGGCATCATTGTCATTATATGCGTCAAACATCATCAATGTGCAAAACACATGCTGCCTGCATGTTGGGTTTTCAAAACTCATACGCGTGTAGAATTTGTATTCTTGTTTATTTGTTTCCTTTCTTTTCAACACTCTATACAATATAAAGACTGTGTTAAGTGTGATAAATGATAGGAACTAAAATTGTGAGTGAGTTAATATTTTTATTAGTTCAGCTATTTTCTATTTTTCATAAGATAAAAAATAAAGAATTGTTTTTTTGTGTGAAGACTTTATTTATTAAATTTTCTATTGAATCCCCTATTGCTTACAAAAACTAATAAAATTTTTTTAACTGCCTGTTCATAGAAGCCGAATGAAAATAATCGTGCGGTATTTATATTGAAAACAACAATAAAAAAACTCAAATTGTTTTTGTTTTGCATATAAATGGCGAACGATTATTTTCACCTCGGCTTCTATGAACAGACAATTAATCAAAACAGCAATTCATGATTTTTTTACTCAAAATATACTTACATATACAAGGTGGGCCAAAATAAAACACCCTATTGGAAGATGCTCTTATTTTTGCAAATGGCGGCCACAGTATGCAGTAATGATATTTGGGGAAATATATATCTAAAGGAAAAAAGATTATGGTTCTATCTCTAACTGTTCAGATTCTACAGCTACAAATGTCTTTATTGCCTCCAGCTATTTCCAACTATATTTATTTGCAATAATGAAATATTTCCTTAATATTTGCAAACAGAAAACATTACAAAACATGCCTCTTTATTTAAAAACTTGTAAAAAAATAACTTTAGTAAACGAAAATACTATCAAAAAGATGGCACAAAACTTCAAATGCATTTTTCTCAGTTCACGAGTTTTTGAATTACGACGGTATTGCACCAAAGGCCCGATTTGTGAACTAGACAGATGTAGAACACAAGTGAACAAGCGCGTAACCTACCCCCAAGCCATCCTCAATCTCGAGGACGAATTGGACGATTTTTCGACCGAAATCACAATGAGCGATGATCCCCCTTTTCCACCTCAGCGGGTTCGTGAACAAGCAAAACTATCGCTTCTGGGGCACCGAAAATCCACGAGTGATGCACGAGAAGCCTTTACACCCGGATATACTTTCCTCCTCAATTTTTGAGTTTGCTTTTATATAAAAAAATACTTTATGAGAATACCATGCAGTATGTAATAATACATTCACATATTTTTTCGGGAAAAAACACAATTTTAAAATTAGAATCATATATAAATAAAATAGATTTGTGCGAGTTCTGGCAATATTATTATGCAGCTGGAACAGACCTAATGTATATGACCATGTACAATTACAAATCTACACACATGCATACATCCATAAAAACACAATAATTTGGCTCATACAAGTTAATTAAAGAAACCCCAAATAATTTTTAACGAAATCATGAAATAAAATTAACTATTATTTGTTCATTGCATTTTTGGGAGACTTTTAATTTTACTTCATTATTCTTTACTTATAAACCAGCTGATTGCTTGTTCTTCTCGCCCAAACTAGCCCGAAGGAAAAGTACGGGCGGTTTCGTGCATGAAGAACAAGAATATGACTCTCTCAAAACGTCTCTCATTTACCCATTTTCTTGTGAAAGAAAACGCTTTCTGGTAAGATTGGGCGCCCACAGGCATCCAATTTAGAGTAAAAAACACACCTATAGATTTCCATTCTCAAAAGTACATTACACGTTTTACCTTATTTAACAAAAATATTTGGATTTTAGTATTCTTTTGTAAATTGCTGTAAAATTAAATAGCATTATAGTGCAACAATACAGTTCAAATGTTTTACATACTATGGGAAATTTAGGCAAGAAATGCAATGCAGTTGAAAAGAAAACACCAGTAACATAGAATAAAAGCAGCACAATAGTTTTTTATAAATTTTAAATTTAACCTGAGATCATCGGTGTTTAGGAACAGATGTATTTTATTATGCTATTATGTATTATGTATTTTATTAGAGGAACAATTTCTCGGCATTCAACAAAATATATATGTATATATGTATGTACATTAATTTAATTTTTAGAGTTTTAATTAGGATTGGGTACAGCTTGTTGAGAAAATGAATCGGGAATAAGCAGAACCCAACGCAATTTAGGTGTCGGCTTAAAATTGCATTTTAGTCGTTTATTTATTGGTTCAAATTAACCAAAAGGACCATACGATGGTGATAAGGAGGATGAGTCCTTTAGAGGGATTTGTTTAATATTTTTATTAAAACAATTTCTTGAGTTTTTGCAAAATTTTATTTTATTCATAAACATTTCCTATAAAATTATGCAACCGAAGCAGCAGCAGCGGCACCGGCTATAGCAGAACCAGCATCAACTATATGTTTAATTTTATCAACCTTATTAGCAACTTTTTCGACTTTTTTAGCACTCTTATGCTGAATATTAAAAAATGTTTAAATATATATATTGTGAAAATTACTTGTTAATTTAATTATTTACCAATTCATGTCCGATTTTTCTAAAATGATGATGGTGATGAGCTTCAATATTCTGTAGGCCCAAAACGCACAAAACCAAAAAGGCTAAGACTACAATATATTTATAAAAGTTCATTGTGCTCGAAAAAAATTTAAAATTCAACTGATAATTTATCTGCATTTCGCTTCGATTATATACTGAACGCTCTTTCAACATGTGACGTGATTTTTGTGTTCGAATTATTATTATCTTTTTTTCCTTTTTTTAAAGCAATTAATCACTTTCAATTTCTTAAAATTGAGTCTTAAAAAGTAATCATTTTTATTTATCAAATGTATAATATTTATAAATATGATCAAAAATGCAGAATTGACAACAGATGGCATATCTTGATCAACTACTTTCTGTCTTTAATACTCGTCACTTAGCTGGAACTTTGGAACGTAACATTCGCTCATTAAACGAAACAGTGTAAACCATACATTTCTTTTTTATAGTTTGCTCGAATATGTCATATTTTATGCCAACTATCTCTTTCGGCCAGTTTTGCTTTAGTGGTTCAAATTAAAGAAAAATTGCAGATGCTTACACACAAAATCATATCGTAAATACAATGAACCAAAAATTTAACTGTATACAGTAAAATGGGGTGTAGAATTGAAGAAAAGTATGTTATTATACAACTAGCAAAATTAGTAATCAAGTCTAATAATTGGTAATTTATTCATCTTGAATAAATTTCTGCAATTGCTCAAAAATTTTTAGTTTTTCTGACGAAATTTAGTTAAAATAAATATACAAAATATTCAATATAATTAATATAATTAATAATTTTATTCATATTCAAGAATTTTTATTTACATCAACTAATAAATATAATCAATGTAAATAAGTTTTTTAAATTTTAATATTAATTTTAACTACCACGTTTTATGTAATTCCGAAGCACTAGTAGGAATAATTTTCTATATTTACTGTTATTATTTAATACAATTCTGTATAGTTTATAGTCAATAGTACTTATATAAAAACTGTATTAAAAAATAATTGCAAATATTTAAGGATATTCTCACTTAAACCTAGAATTAAATAAACTATAATAATTAGGATGAATAACAATTTTTCAATATTCAAAACTCGCCGCATTTTATACTGTAAATTGAAGGATCAAACAGCTTATAGTACATATGTACATATATAATATTGCTTCCATTTTTATTATATGGGGTTTGACGTTTCATTTTGCAAGGCAAGGGTTGAGCTAATTAGGTGAGGCTACTTCATAAGATTTCGCATTGAAAAACATAAATTTAGTTATTAATCAAAATCAATCAACACAAAATAAAAATATAATAATTCAACAATTCCATGAAAAGATAAAAATTTACAAATAAAGCTATTTCAAACTTAAAATTAATGTAGTAATATGCGCGCTATTGTAATCGGTATTTGTAACAACATTGTAAAATTATTTTTGAATAAAGTGAAAAGTAATGAGGATTGTGTTGGATATTCTAAAGTAAAAGCAAATCTGTTAGACATTTATTTCGAAATACATGCGATAGTGTTTGCCTTCAAAATATTCTACAATTTACGTTCCTAACTTGAACCTGAAATTAATATATAAGGTTGAACTCGTTTTTTCTGTTTGTATTTTATTTATAACTCTTCTTCACAAGCAGTAACTGTGTTCCCAGTAATAATGAAATTGTGTTGGGATTCCCGAATGGAAAATCTGGTGCATAAAAATTGCCACAACAAAACAACACCCATCTGAAACAAAAAAAAAAACAATTAATTCGTTTTAAGTGGCGGACCAGTCCATTGTGATAAAGATATAACATAAGATAATATTTTCCACCTCATTCATAGTTCTAAATAAAAGTTTGTTCGCTTTTTCTTTAATACGATTTTCAAAAACGAACAAATTTCAAAGCGAGACGTACTAAAGTTGGTACGAATGCAATCGGTTTATAAAAAGGATATAAATGCATAAAGTCCTTATCTAACTAAAAGAAGTACACAAATAAACATACATTAATTAGGAATTAACTAAAATCATGGACTGTGTTCATAAAAATTAAATATTATTTCAAAATGGAAATTTCATTAACGAAAAGCTTAGTTCTTTTCCTGAAATCAATGAAATTTCTTCAAATTTACCTGCTCTTATTCAATTTTACTAAAATTAGCGAAATTTCGTGAATTTTACATGCATTTTTTTCATTCCACATTCCTTTAGCCAATTTGAAGAATTTTATTCAATTTTACTAAAATAAATTAGGTAAATTTCGTCAATTATACATGTTGAAATTGAAAAATATTTTAAAAAAAATTTTAGTTTTTCAAAAATTCATGAATTTGATTGAATTTAACTAAAAAAAATTATTGAATATGAAATAACTAAATTTGTCTTATTTTTATTACGATTTACTATTTTATTCTTTTACCTTTGTTTTTGTTGATTTAACTAAATTGTTGTCTTCACAAAAGTTATTACATTTCTTGTAGCAAAATTTTATTAAAATCAACAACTGTTACTACAAAATATTTTTAAAAAATAAATTTCGTAGATTTGAAGGAACTCGTTTTCCCAAATAAAGCGTATTGAGATTTTGAAAATCCATACCTAGACTTTAATAAATATTCCGTAGTTTTAACTATTTTTTTCGTTGAAGGTTTCCTAAATGATTTCGTTATTATTAGATACGATATTTGGTGCAGAGTATGTTCCATCGATTTCAACGAGCGGGAGATGTTTTCTTCGCATCAGGAGTAGTGATTTTGAAAGCAAAGGCAAAAATTTACTAAATTTTAACTGCTGATATCATACACAATTTGTTCCTTTGAATTATTCTAGTGCATAATTTGCACCATCTGATTACCATCGATGTTGACGCTATTACTGGAATATGCTTCATTTCGTGACCCTGTATAAGAAATCGTCTTGATTGTTCATTATTCTCTGTCCATATGTTACCGCAGATATGAGAATGCTAATGAAGGACAATACTTTGAATTAATTTATACCAACGTTTCGAAATTAACGTTCAAAATTTGCTCGTATGTTATGTACATTGTTATGTTATCTACATGTACCTACATACATACATATATTACGGCGCACCTTCCAAGTTTATTCTTATTCTTATTCTTATTGCTCAAAATAAAGGGCTTTATTGTGTAGTATATTTGTAATTCGCATATGTTCTGAAATAAGTTTTTGTTTCTTTCACTGCTTTATGTCACAATCACGTTGCCGGTGCATGATGCATTTGCAATTTGTTTTATGTATGTAGTATAGTTTTCTCCTTCTTTTCATTTCAGTATTTTCTTATGTTCTTCACAATTTCGTGCTTCTGCCTTCCAGGCTTTTTTATAATGTGTAGCTTTTTATAATCTTGGGTTTGTTGTTGTGCTTCGTTTTGTCATGCAGTAAAAATGTCGATGATAATGTTTTATGTGTTTTCATGTTTGCACTTTTATTATATACTTGCATTTATTTATGTATTTTATTAAGTCTGCTCCTTAGACCTTGACCACTAACATAGAAACAATAGCAAAGGAAAAAAATATAATTTTGGACGAAAAATAAGGCAAAAAAAGCGAAAACAAACAAAAAAACCGCAAACAAGAAAATGTTGGCAGTAAAATGAGTTAACAGTGGATAAATATATGTACATGTACATATCGTTACTTTAATATGGAAAGGCCACAATTTTGCTCTTTAAATCTGGTTTTTTAATATTTTCTTATAGATACTACTTTAAAACAAAATTGATAAAGAAAATTTTTTGTGTTCCAACAGAGAGGTGCTTAAGGAATTTAATAAGAAAATGAGTTCAAAAAATAACCGTGACATTAGTATTTAAATGTTTATGACAATGTTTTGTTTTCTTGTAAAGTAAATTAGTAGTTAGGGCCTTTCTATATTAAAGTAACGATATGTACTCGTAAGAATGTACTTTGTGAAATTATTTTACTTTATAAATATGAGGTATTTGGATTATATATTCTGTGTATATTTAAGAAAGGTGAACTATATCTTATATAGAGTAAAACCTTGATAATCAGTAACCCGCTAATCCGTATTATTCGATAATCCAGACAACATTTTTCATTACATTGCATACTCTATAATCCAGATTTTTTTTTTTTTTTTTTTTTTTTTGGCGTGTGAGGTAGGGTTGAAAATGCCTTCGCACTTACAGAGACCGTCGTCTTCTGCGTCGAGTGGTGTTGCCACTAAAAAATTCCCTCCTCTTCCTCTGGGTAGATTCCTCCCCGGAACCGCTTTCCGCATTACTTCGGGAAGGCCCAGAGCCACGTCCCAATCAGGACCACTCTCAATCACCCACGTCTGGGTCCGCCAAGTTTGCAGCCGGCGCCATGGCCCCGGCCCGTATCGCCTGGTCCCCGTCAGAGGGGGCCCCGCTAAGCAGCAGCGCATCGAGGTCCCTCTTCTTCCTCCGCAGAACGTATCCCACGTACTGTGCCACAGCGTCCCAATTGTCTTCACAATCGAGCATCCTCCCTATCACGGTGGTAGGAGCGAACCCGCCAACCCGCTGCGCTATTGCACCTCTCTCAGCATGCCACCTGGTGCAGTCGAAGAAAGTGTGTTCTGCATCATCATCCGTAATACTACAGTAAATGCAGTCGGGACCATCTGCCCTGCCCATCCGGTACAGGTACTTTCGAAAGTATCCGTGGCCCGAGAGGAATTGTGTCAGGAAGTAGTTAACTTCCCCAAATTTCCTCCGAATCCATACTTCCACGCAGGGAATGAGCCTTGCCGTCCACCTGCCGACCGTGTCCGCGGTCCACCTGTCCTGCCATCGCCGGACAGTTTGGGGTCTCAGACCAATAGCACCAACACCAGGGTCCTCCCCCCTCGAGTTCCAAGCCTCCCACCGCTCGCGCGCCAAGAGGTCTATGGGTATTTCCCCACATATCACCAGGACCGCAGCGCCCGAGACCGTGCGGTAAGCCGAAGCAACCCTAAGGGCCGCCGTCCGCTGTACCGCCTCGAGTACCCTGCGTTTGGTTCTCTCACCCAGTACATTTCCCCAAATCTCGCTCCCATGCAGCAAGATCGACTTCGTGAACGCCATAATCAGCCTCCTCTTGCTCTGTGTCGGGCCTCCGACATTCGCCATGAGTCTGCTCAGCATGCCAGTCATCTTCGCCGCCTTAGTCGCCACATGCCGTATTTGGGCCCAGTAAGTCAGCCTACAGTCGAGTCTGACGCCCAAATACCTTATGGCACTCTGGGTAACCAGAGACACATCCCCTATCTGCATGCCGACATCGAGTGGTATGTGTGCCCGCGTCATCAACATCACCTCGGTCTTCTCCCCGGCCAATTCCAAGCCGTGGTCCTCAAGCCACATCCGGGTCCTAATCATGACCCGGTTCAGCTTCCCCCTGGCGTCATCCATATCCCGCGCCAAGATCACCGCCGCTATATCATCCGCGTATCCCACGAGCTGAGCATCCTCGGGCATTTCCACCCCAAAGATCCCATCGTAGGTCAGATTCCATAGGTCCGGGCCCAGCACAGATCCCTGGGCCGCGCCGGACGTGATCGTCCTGCTCCTCAGCCCCGTCGGCGTATCGTACAACAGTACCCGATCGTCCAGATAACTACGGAGAATTCTATACAAGTATCCGGGAATACGAAACCTCCCCCGTAGTGCCTCTAGAACATCAGCCCATCGTAGGCTGTTGAAGACATTCCGAACGTCGAGTGTTGCCACGATAACTATGCGCTTCGGATAATAGCGCCTCTCGCTCTGAGCGCGCTCGAAGCACTCAACCACATCAGCAATCGCCCCGAGCGTTGACCTGCCAGGTCTGAAGCCATGCTGTCTATCCGACAGCCCCCCAGCCATCCTCACGGCCTCCGCCAGCCTTCTTTGCAGTAGCTTCTCCAGCAGCTTGCCGGCACCATCCAACATACAAAGTGGCCGATAAGCCGATGGCTGGGTCGGATCGCCCCTGCCCTTGCCAACAAGCACGAGCCGCTGTGTTTTCCAGCGTCTTGGGAAGACGCCCTGGACTAAACAAGCATCATATACCGGAAGCAATGCTTCCGGCCTGCTCTCAGCCAGGATCTTGAGCACCTCCGACGGTACCCCATCCGGGCCAGGGGCTTTCCCCGTCCTAAGAGCCCCGGCAGCGATCCTCAGTTCCTCCCCGGTAAAGGGAGGTGGAACCTCATCATCGTAGGGCCCACGTTCGCCAACCAGCGGAGGGTGTGTGGGGAACAGGCCCCCCACAATCGTTTCGATCCGCGCGCCGTCCAATTGCACCCAGTGCGGCTCGCGCCCAATTTTCCCGCCACGATCCTATAGCCGAGTCCCCAAGGATCACGGTTCAGGTCGGTCCGAAGTTCTTCCCATTTCGCCCTCTTGCTCGCCATAATCGCGCGACGCAACGCCCCGCGGGACCGCTTGTACTCTTGGGCCTCCAGTAGAGCCTCGCCGGCCCGCCTAGCCCTAGTATAGACCCTCCTATTGCGGAGGCAGTCACGCCTGAGTCCAGCAATCTCCGGGGTCCACCAGTACACAGGTCGCCTCCCCGCCCTTCGCGACAATCGGGGCATCGATGCGTCGCATCCACGGACAATGCGCCGCATCATAGCACCCGCCAGGGAGTCAGCGTCCCCCCCACCGTCCAAAACCGTAGTACCGTCGAAACCGTCCAAGAACGACCCGCGGTCTAACCTCGCGACGTTCCATCCACGCGCGCCTCTCCCACCGTGCGACCGCGCGACGCCCGCCTCCGATACTATCCCAAATTCAATATACTGGTGATCACTCCCAGTATATTCTTCGAGTACCCTCCATCCTTCGATCATCCCAGACAGATTCTCGGATACCAAAGTGATGTCAGGAGTGGTGAACTCGCACCCCGGCCGCCTGAAGGTAGTCGCACCGCCAGCGTTCATGACCACCAGCCCCAACCTGGCTGCCATATCCAGGACGCACCTCCCCTCGTGCTCGTCACCTAATCACTCCACTCCACAGCCCTGGCATTGAAATCACCGGCCACCACAAAGGGTCCGGCCATACCAGCCAGAGCGTCCTCGATAGCGGCCATCTTCGCCCTAAATCGCGCCACGTTATCGCTAGGAGTGAGGTAACAGCTCACCAGCACAAAACCGCCGATCCGAGCCCACGCATAGCCGCAGCCGATCCCGTACCGCGCAACCGCGAGTTCACCGCCGCCAGGTAGCCAGAGCGCCGCCGTACCCGTTTCGTCCCCGAGCCAGAACCCCCGGTGCATCGGACCGTATTGTTCGCTGATAACAACCACGTCCGCGCCCCTCTATAATCCAGATTGCATATAAACTGTTGTGTAATGATAATCTCTATTATTTGTAATTCCGAAAACATAGTTTTCGTACTTCTCCACAACCAAAACTGAATGGCTATTTTACCAATCAAAATAATTAACTTTAAGTTTTTTATTGTGACATTCTGCAATTTTCAAATCTTGTAGCTTTAGTAAATCAATACATTTTGTTGTTATTATACTACAGCTGCAAGATTTAAAAGGCCATATCGTGCGATATGTGTTACAAATTCATTTTTAATACAAGAGCAACGTTTTAAATTTTTATTCAGTAATTCGGATAATTGGATATTCCGGATTAAGGTCTGCAAAAAATTATTCGGATTATCAAGGTTTTACTGTATATATATTGAAAAGAAATAAAATAAAAAAGGAACTACATTTGCACTATATATACTTTTAAAAGCAATAAAATTTATTTTAATTGTAGTTTTGTTACATTTGAAAAAAATCTAACTACTTCTGATCCACCAAGTCGTTTTTCAGAGAGAGTTTTAAGCCACTACATTTATTTTTCATTAATTAATATAAAATTGATAGAAAGGGACTGCAAACCCAGAAAGAAACAAACACAATTGGGATATTCACAAAGTCTAGTATTTAGTCGTATTGTCGTAGTATTGTAATATTTTAGAATAGTTTAAAAACATTGTTGTTGGTCCTCACACAAAAAATCATAAAATAATAACAGTTTTTAAAGTATGTATACTGATGTGTTGTAAGTAGTACTAGAAACCGGCGCCGAAATGTTGAGTGGTCTTAGTCAATCGGCTTATAATAATTGTAACACGCCAATATTAACGTCAGTAAAAAGGATCTTAAATAGGAATGAAACTAAAAAGCGCATATTTAAATGGAATATGTATTTAAGTATCAAACTTATATTCTTATGCATATATATCGTCAAATGCAATTCAAAAAGGCTTTAGTTACAGAAAATTCAGAATGTAAATTTGAATGTAACTTAAGGGCAAAAGACAATAATACAAGTTTTACGATCTTTATAATACTTTATGAGAAAGAAATCTACTGAGATTTGGTAGGACTGTCAAAAAATGGTTTACTTCCCCTCCCTACCCGTATATCAAATTTCAGCTCTATGCGCACCCGTGCATCAAATGAGAGTGCCACATGCAAAAAAGGATCAGCCTATCTCCCTGATAAAAATTTTTTTCATATTTTTCCCATTATTGATTCTTCCGTATACCGAATTTCAGCTCTGTAGTAGCTATAAAGAAAGTGCCCGAAGAAAAAAATTTACTATATTATATTATATTTACTGGTAGAAGTGTTTATTAGTTCGACCGGTATACACGTATCTTCCTTTGGTCCGGATCAGAGCTTTTATTGGCGATTAGCTCAATGGCAACTGCAATACAAAATATAGACATTTTGTTTGACTTTTCTCGCGTTAATCATGACCGGCCGATTCAGAATTGACTTCTGCAACATACGTGTTCTAAGGGCGAACTTCTTCTCTGTCTATGCTCACGTTTGTCTCTATCGGCCGGATGTTTTCGCCTTAAGTGAAACCCAGGTGTCTGAAGATGCTGACCCACAGGATTTTCACTTACCTGGGAATCACCTCCTATCTCCTTTCCATCTACACAGGGGCCTTGCAATTTATATACGCAATGTGGTTGTGTACCAGTGCCACCAATCCTTAGGCACGCATGATCCCGAATTTAGCTGTCTTTGGGTTAAATTCAAAATCAGGGCACATCTTTTGCATTTCGGGTTTCTTTACAGAAGCCCAAATACGGAAAGGGAGAAAACTATATACAACTTCGATGCCCTTTCCGACACTATATAGGAGATCTTCGAAAATTACCCGAACAGTGAACTCGTTATTATTATTTCAATCTCCATAATTAATCGTGGTTCCGCCATTCGAGCAATACAACTCCAGAAGGCCAATATGATGAGCAGCGCACAATCACCTTGCGCAATTAGTGAATGAACCAACACATATTTCATGTGTTGAGGAGCACCAACACAACACCCTAGACCTTTTTCTCACTTTACACCCTGACAAGTATGAAATGAACATTAGCGCACCTCTCGATAATTTGGATCATTGCACCATTTCTGCCTCCTTTACGTTTTCGTAACTTCGAGGCGTTTCACCGCCAGCTACGAAACGTTTGAAATATATTTACGAAAAGCCACATTGGGCTGAGTTCAACGATGTCTTTCGGCATTTCAAATGGAGGCTCTGCTTCCTTGACAATGATGTCATTGCCATAGCTGAAATGGTCCAAAATATAATATTGCTTGGTATGGAAACGTCCATACCATCGAAGCAAATTTCGATTAGGCCTAGACCAAAGTCTTGGTTTAATCAGACGTGCAGACTTGCAGTCAGATCCAGAGAGGAAACATTTAGTATCTGGCGGAATGATAAAAACTCAGATACTGATATGATTCGCAAAAGCGCAAGATCTTCGTGTGCCAAAGTGCTAATACGTGCAAAAGTTTTGTACGAGCAGCGTCTTCGCGCTAAAGTTCTTACTGTCCTACGGGGAAGTAAAAGCTTTTGGTCATTCGTTAAAAGAGTTAAGGGAAATGCTAGTTCTTCTATTCCGACTCTTCTAAAGGATGATCAAATATTCACTGACCCGGTTGAAAAGACTAACCTCCTGCCTGAAATGTTTGAAGGTAATTCTCACCTGCCGGAAAGCAATCAACCACTGCCCGCACCCATGCGTGTTTCCATAATTATGCCAAAGATATACTTTCGGGCTCGTGCAGTTAAACGGGGTTTAGCGGACCTTAACATAAATAAGTCTCCTAGCCTGGTTTGAATTCCGGCACTAGTCTTGAAGCAGTGCTCTTCGACGTTATCGCATCCTCTGGCAATCCTTTTCCGCACCCTATATCATGCAGGCGAATTTCCATCGTGCTGGAAAGTTGCAAATGTTACGCCGATCCCCTAGAAGGGAGAGAAACAACTCTCCTGACAACTGTCGCCCAATGGCAATATGCTCTACCATTTCTAAAGTAATGGAGAGTATGCTAAATTTCCACCTTAGGAAGTATCTGGAGTCCAATAGCTTACTTAACGACCCGCAATATGGGTTCCTTGGTGGACGTTCCACGGGAGACTTATTAGCCTTCCTCTCGGAAAAATGGTGTCGATCCATCCACCATTTTGGCGAAAGTAAGGTAGTGGCTCTAGATATTTCAAAAGCATTTGATAGAGTGTGGCATGGAGCACTCTTGTCGAAACTTATTGCTTTTGGTGTCTGTGATATCTTCTCTAGATTTATTTCGAGCTTTCTCAGGGATAGCGCTATAAAAGTTGTTATAGACGGGATCTCATCTAACGAATTCAAGATCAATTCAGGGGGACCACAAGGCTCCATTCTTTCTCCTACCCTATTTCTTATTTTTCTTAATGACCTCCTATGTCATACTTTCAATCCTATCCACTCATAGGAGACAGATAGTAGGGTAGCCAACTCTATTGACTCTCTTGAGCATCGTCGCAACGTAGGGTGCGTTTCGTTGTTATATCGTTACTATAATGGGATGTGTTCTAATGAAATCAGGGAACTTGTTTGCGAAACTCGGTCATTCGCGCGCACGACGCGCTCATCATTAAGAGCGCATCCATTGGTCGATTTGTCGGCGACTCGCACTACGAATTACAGAGAAAATCCGTTTTTTGGCCGAACAGCACGTATGTGGAATGGACTACCCGCAGAGGTGTTTCCTGTCACTTTTAACTTGGGAAAATTCAAATCAAATGTCAATGAACACCACTCCCTCTATCCTCCTTCCCATAACCTAATTTTCTAGTTCCAGCACAATGCATCGCATGTGTAGGGGCCTTCCCCTGAGTACTGTTTCAAGAAAAAAAATATATATTTGAACAGAAACAAACATATTTTTAATTTGTGTCTGTAGTACGTATTGTTCAAGGACGTTTCAGACTATAATACAAGTCCTATGGAAATAATTTCTTGTAATTTTGTTATTTTCCTTATTTGCTTTTGTAATATTACAACTCTGATAAAATAAAAGAAAATTTTCTAAAAGTGATGAACTCTTGTGGGATGTGAAATGAGGGTAGCAATGGCTGAAGTAGCCTGCACACTGACTACAAAAAAAATTTTTTTCTGGGTTCAACCCCAGTTTCAGACTAAATGATAAAATACATTTCGCATTTTTTCTGATGTGCATTAGTGTGTCTTTCCGTCAGTTGATGTCGGAAGGTTTCAGTGCGAAGGCAGAGTCACTGGCCACTGAACAGTACCGGATTCAGCTGTAACCAATCTACAGGCAAATCAGAACGCCCTCCTTCGTTGGTATTGTGTACCACGCGAAGTAAAATGACTACTAAAAATTGCTACTCAAACGAAGTTTCAAAAATTTAATACGTCGCCTTGACAACATCAGAGGCACCTCAACAATGATATAAAAACAAAGAACCTGCAAAAGCAGAGTTGTAAGATAGTGAAGCTTCGCCTCCAGTCATTTCTCTAAGTATCCTTTTCCTCTAGTTCTAGCACAATGCATCGCATGTGTACGGTTCATCTCTGACTGCTGGTCCCAGATATTCACACTATCACACGTACACATAAAACTCGAAGTTTTGAAATGTCTTAATACAAAGTATTATAGTGTGAAATGCCCTCTATTAACAGCTGTTAAGTTTTGACTGCTGTAACTAGATATTAAACGGGCAAAACAGCTCAGTTTAACAGAAATAAAACCATAAAAAATACATGTAAAATACAGCTTTTTACACTTAAACCACCTTTAAGCTTTGAACATGGTTGAACTATGTCCAAAATCGTGATCTTTGAAAAATTAGACCTCTATGGGATAGTCATGTTACTTAATTTTAAAGGAAATGTATTGAAGATTTTAGAAACAAGTTTGTGGTAAAGCTCATCTGGACCCAATTCTTAGATATCAAATATATTTTCAAACAACAAATCTCGAGTTTCGAAATAATACACTGCAGACATACATATGTATTAAAGAGCTGCACAACATGATCTATAATACACATTTCACTACAATGCAGTAGTTCCAACCACTATATTTAACAAAAAATCAAGTACTTCACTTCAATATTTCGAAACAAAACAAATACTACATAATTTGAAAAGCCTTTGGTTACAGTGCTTGACAGTATTTGAGTTCTATTTTATAGTAAAAATCAAAACAAAACATCAGAATGAAGCAAATAAACCGTTAACAATAGAAAGTGCAGTAGAACATTGAGAAAAAAAAACGAGAATTCAGGAACATTCTTGTTAACGCAGTGTTCATATCACTATTTTTAATGCTTTCTAAATACGCCGTTTGACCCGTTTTTACACATACTCACATGTAACATATTGAAATGTTAAACTGCATGTAATTTAATTTATTGACATTTTAAAAGAAAAAAATTTCGTTAGGCAAAGCAAACGTGAAAAATTTGAAGATAGAAGCGGAAAACAAAAAGGATGGGAAAAACTTTTATCAAAATTTAAAATATTATATAAATATTCTATAATTGAAAACGCAATTGTACTGGCGTTAATACGAAACAAATATTTATAGTGTTCTGGAGTTGTAATATTCACATTTATTAATAATATTACATGTAAACGTACATTTCTTCTTTAAAGCCAATCAGCCATTTGCTTCTTTTTTAATTTTCTTTTTTTGTTGTGTAAAAATAAATTATCCGAAGAACAATTGTATCATCCGTTTCTCATTATTTAATTAATATTAATATTTAGTGATGTCATAATCATATATTTCAGCGATTCTTTCAATATTTTTGTAATCTTTCGATACCTGATTGTATAGGCATTCAAATTTTTACTTCTTCAATTATTAATTCACTTGTATCCATATTATTTAATTTCTTATTAAAGCTTAGTTTTCATATGACATGTGATAGTGTTACCGAAAAAAAAATATTTTAAAGAATTAAAGATTAAAACAAAAATTAATGTCTCAAATTAATGTCAAATTTTACGTAAATATCCATACAATATTTCACATTCATTACATTTGAGTATTAAGTGCCGGTTTTTAGAAAACCAAAAAAAAATTCGTTCTTAAAAAAATTGTTTTCGTTTTCAATGTAAATGCACGTAATAATTTTTTACACCGTTTTCTAAGAACAAACAGTCGATTTTGAGTGATATAAAATAACGTACTTTGTACTGTGTACTTTTTTAACATAAATCGCCAAAATATTATACATTCGCACACTACGTATGCAGCACTGATACTCAACACCAAAAAAAAAAATACATAAATTAAGAAACAAACTTTGTAAACAAAATTGAAGTAGAACCACTACTTGAATTGGTTTTACTTCAGCGATGTTCTACTAATTTCATTCTACTTCAGTTTGTTCTACTTTTATTTCGTTCTGTGGTTCTGTAATATTATAATACAGTATTTGTTTATATGTATAAAACATTTCGGCATTGAAGTGTTTGTTTTGAAATGTGGAAGAAGGAGATGGATAGTGCTTGAAATTATTACGATGTTTTGTAAGACATTTTTATTATGCTTGCGCAGCCCTCTAATATGTATGGATTTGACAATTAAAAATTCTTTTTTATTATGTTCTAACAGATTATGCAGCTTGTTTTCGCTTCATATTTTTTAATAGTGAAAAAAAACATAGATATATAAAATCGGTTTTATAGAGAAAAACACCAAGGTAAACGAGTATAAAAATGTTAAAAATAAATGCATGTCAAGAGATTTATCATCAAAAGACAATAAACACAGGACTTTAAAGTGTACATGTGTGGCTGCCTACCATTTAATACATACACACAAACATAAATTTTTAGCATTTCAAGATCGTTATAAACCATTTATGTATGTGTGAAGATGTGTAAAAACACGGACTGCTCTTATGTGCTACAGTGACCTATTAAACTAATATACAATTCAAACAGGTCTCTGTATATGGCTTTAAACCTTGAAATCTTCTTGATTGTAATAAAAATCCACGCAGTATAATAAAGACTATTTAGTATGCCTGTATGTATATGCCATATACCTACATATTTGTACATATTTGCAAGTTAAGCACAGAAAGACATACAACCCGAACAGAAAAAAAAATTCTGAATTTAAAAGTTGGGAAAGAAATGGACAAAAAAAGTAGTTTTGTTATTAACTCATACGATTAAATACAAGGAAACATAATATTTTTATAAGAAAGAGCTTACATACTTACATACATACTTACTTTCCAAGGATTTTATATGGGCAGGTTAATAAGGTATTAGAAGGTATTATTTATGGCAACAAGTAATGTTCTTTTTTAAAAAAGAAATATTTGAGGGATTCACATTGTCTCTTATTAAGTTATTTTGTCTTAATGTTTTAATATTTTAAAATAGTTTTAACTAATTGCAGTTGTGCTTCAAACAAAAAAGTCATAAAAGAATAAAACTTTTCGAGCTATGTTTATTGTTTGACAGCAGTGAGTAGCAAGGTATTTGCGAAATTTCAACAAATTTGTGTATGTTTTTATTTTTCAGCTATCTCAGTCGCGTGTGAGTTTTGTGAGAGTGATATTGTAATTATAGTTGGTGAATGATCTGATGATAAGTCAACAGAAGATTCAACAAGAATGGATTTAGCTGCAATGCCCTTTGTGATTGCGAAATCTATGACATCAGGTATTTTGTTACGATCAGTTGGCCAATATGTTGGTTGTCCGCTTGAGGCGACCGTCAAACACATTTTGGAAACTACGTTGTATAAAACGCAACTATACGATATAACTAAGCCTTTGAAAAATTCTTCAAGACAGATCGAAGTTGCTTGAAGATAGTCTTTGCTGACTGCACCCACTAAGTAGTGCTTTATTCTGTTCTTTATTAATATAGCTGAGCCCCCACATGCTCTACCACGGGGATCTTTGGCGTCATAAAATGTATAGCCTATTATCTTAAAAACACTTCTAGGTGTTAAATGAGTTTCGGCAATGAGCATAACATCGATTTGTTGATCCGCTAGGAAGTGCTCAAGTTCGTTTTTTTTGTTGGCGTATGCCGTTAGCGTTCCAGAAACATAACCTTAGGCAGTTCATGGACTTTTTGTTTCAGCCTGCAAAAGCGCAGTTTGCATATTTATCAGTGTTTGCATCATTGGCAACATGGTATTAACGAAATTTTGAACTTTTTGCACCAACATTTCTATTTTGGCTTCCATTTGGCTGGAATTTATGGGTTGTGGCTGCACTGTAGGCTTGGAGCTGATGTTTGTGGTGTTATTGTTTATTATTTGATGTCGGCAGCTGAGGGTAATCATTGGTAACGAGCTGTTCTTGTGTTCGGAAAGCAACATTTCGTATCTGGTTTGACGAGCTTCTAACGAGAGAGTAGACTCTGCACCCTCTATAATTTGCGGTATGGTTTTCGCCACAGTTGCTGCATTTTTTGGCCTTCGGGTCACCTTTTGGCTTTTTGCAGTTTGCTGTACTATGTAGGTCGCCACACACTACACAGACAGCATGTAGCTTGCAGTATGTCTTACTATGGCCAAATTCTTGGCAGTTTTGGCATTCCACAGGTCCTGATCTCTTGTAAGGTTCCTCTATTGTCACCCTACGATGCAACAGATATCTCACGTTGTATATTTAGTGAACTTCACCCTTCTTTAATTTTTTTTTTACCTGGCTCAAGTTCGACACGAAAGATGGGCTGTGGTACCTTTTCTTTATTTATTAAGTTTATTACATTTTTTACCTTAAAGCTTAGACTCTCCAGGCTGTCCTTTATTTCCTTTGTAGCAACACTGGGGTCAACACCTTTTATGATCACTTGAAGGCCTTTTTCACTTTTAAGCTGATAAGTGTAAAACCTTTTTTTTGTTTCCTCAAACGTCTTTACAACTTTTCGATAATTGTCTTCTGTTAGGACCTGAATTTTCGTTTCACTGATTTTACCGCGTCTTACCGGCACGGTGTAAAAAGAGTTCTCACCGATAGTTTCTATTAAATTTTTTATTATAATGTTCGAGCTTGCCTGTCTTAGATATATTGGAGGTGCTTTTGGGGATTTACCCGAGGTCGTAGGGACGTTATCGTCATTACCCAGAATTGCAAATCGGTTTTGAGAAGCAACGCTAGCGGTTTCCGAAACTCTAGCTACCTTATGTTGAGATGCGATGTTGGCCGATTTCGGGCTACGTTTCCTTTTCGTCACTATTACGTACCTGTCCATACCGGTTTGTGCCTTTTCCTTATCCGAATTCGGAGGCAATGTACCGTCTAAGGGCTGTCAAAACGTATTACTTCGTACACCAGACGATGGTGATGCATCTCTTACACAATTGGACGAAAGTCTCAAGCTGGCGGCACAGCACGCTATTATTAATTCACGCAAAATTAGGCAAGACAAAATTTTCTCCACAGACATCGAATTATTATTAACTGAAAAAAGAAGAGCTCGAAGAGAGTGGCAGCTTCATAGATCCCCTCAACTCAAAAGAAAACTAATAGAGTGTACCAAAAAGCTAAGAGAGATGTTACAATCCAAAAAATTGATTATTTAAATGAGTATCTTCAAGGTCTTGATGCAACACCGCAATCCGATCATTCACTATGGCGTGCTACCAGATATCTCAAAAGACCGGTTATTCGTAAACCTCCATTTCGAACCTCAACTGGGGATTGGGCAAATAACGACACAGAAAAAGGCAAGTTGTTCGTTGAGCACTTAAAAAATGTTTTCACCCCCAATGCACCAAGCGACCCTGAAGAACTTCCATCGATAGTTACGGCTGCAGCAGTTTCGATAAAGTTTAAATTGAAAGGCGTCGAAGAAGCTATCGCCAACTTGAACCCTAAAAAATCTCCTGGCATCGATAAAATTAGCAACAAGATGCTCCAAGAGCTCCCAACTACAGTAGTTAAAAGAATTCTCCACATCTTCAACGCGATATTGTGCATTGAATACTTTCCATCTAAATGGAAGATATCATTAATAACTATGATACCTAAGCCAGGTAAAGACCACTCCAGAGTTGAGTCCTACAGGCCAATTAGCCTTTTGCCAAATTTATCTAAGCTTTTTGAAAAATTATTAGCTATCAAGTTAAATAAAATCATTAGCGAAAAGCGCTGCATTTCAGACCATCAGTTTGGCTTTCGAAGTAAACACAGCACAACTGAGCAAACACCAAGTCTATGTGTTTGCTCAGTTGTGCTGAATGTTATAAAGCATACCCTAGAAGAAAAAAAGTACTGCTCAGCCCTCTTTGTCGATGTTTCCCAAGCTTTTGATAAAGTGTGGCATAAGGGATTAATATATAAACTGACCCAGTACCTTCCTGAAAATATTTGTAAGCTACTGGAAAGTTACCTGCTTTGTTGCAAATTTATTTTAAAACAAGGTGATTGGCTGTCATCACCGCAGCCGATTGAAGCTGGAGTTCCCCAATGCAGCATATTAGGTCCATTGCTGTACTTGATATACACCGCAGATTTGCCAACAGTCGCGAACATCCACACCTCAACTTTTGCCGATGATACAGCTTTCTTAAGCATTCACGAAAGTGCTGACGAAGCATCTCGTCGCCTACAGCACCAAACTTCGCAGCTGGAAAGCTGGCTAAAAAAATGGCGAATCAAAGTTAATGAGAATAAGTGCGTACATATAACTTTCACCCTGCGCAGAGACACATGTCCTCCTATTCTGATCAACAACCAGTTAATACCTCAACGTTTGGAGGTCAAGTATCTAGGGATGCACATTGATAGACGGCTAACATGGAAACAGCACATCGATGCAAAATTAACTCAAATGAAATTAAAAGCAACTCAACTAAATTGGCTTATTGGTCGAAATTCTGTGCTAAAACTGGACTGTAAGCTTTTGCTTTACAAAGCAATTTTAAAACCAATATGGAGCTATGGTATCCAGCTATGGGGCACTGCCTCAGCTTCCAATATAGAAAAAATTCAAAGGTGTCAAAACAAAATACTGAGAATGATAACAGATGCGCCGTGGTATATAAAAAATTCTAACATACACAAGGACAGTCAAACAAGAGATAACAACATACGCAACGTCATACCTAACCAAACTCCAAGATCATCCAAATATACTAGCCCGAAATATTTTAAGCGAAAGAGGGTTCATTCGACTGAAAAGAAGGGATACTCTTTCCCTAGCCCGAACGTAGTAGACGCGGAAATAAAACTATACGAGCAATAAATAATTTTGTACAGCTAGGCTGTACTTAATAATAATTAGCAATTAGTTCTTAAGATTTGAATACTTATTGTTAGTTCAATTGATTTTGAAGATTCAATAAATAATATATATTGTGTACAAAAAAAAAAATGTTTATTGTTTTGTCATAAAATAAATGTAGAAATATGAGTCGTACGCTGAAACTCTTCAGTAGAGTCGGCGATAGTGGTTCAGAATCGTTTTTCATTGGCCAAAACTCTGTAACTTTTGAACTTTTTTGTTTAGGATAGCTAGTTTTAGTTTCATTAAAATCGGTAGAGTGGTTGTTGAGCAATTTAAGGTTAAAGTTGAACTTTGGAATTTTTTTTAATTACCATAGAAATTCGCGCTTTATTTTTGTTTTCTTGTTGTTGAAAAATGCCTTATAATAAAAATTAAATCATCAATACCGGTTTCATCTGATAGCAATTCACAATCACATCAGGACGCCCTCCTTCGTCGGTATTATGTAGCACCGGCGAAGTAAAATAATAATAAAAAATGGCTACTAAACCGAAGCTTCAACACTGCTATAATGAAACAACGTGCAAAAAGCAGTGCTGTAAAATAATTAATTAAGCTTCACCTCCTGTCATTTCTCCTACTATCCCTTTCCTATAGTTCCAGCACAATGCATCGCATGTCTAGGGGTCATCTCCTGAGTACTGGTCGCAGATAAAAAAATATAGTCGAAGTCAACTGTTGTCAGTGACATGAGCTGAATAACTTTTTGGACGGTGAGTAGTGGAAAAACGTTAAGTGGCTGCCAGCCAAATAAGTTACATAAATAAAATTTTCTCACTTGTATATCACAAGATATAGTAGTAGTAGCAGATAAAAATGTAATTTAACGTAAAAATATAAAAATTTTAAAAATTTTTAAAGAATTTTTTATTCTTATATCATTTATAAGTAGCGGCGCACGGTGGTTCAGAATAAATTTTCATTGGCCAAAAACTTTTTTGTTTGACATATGTAGATTCTTAAAATTTTTACGCTTCAGAAAGAAAACATAACTGAGGTAGCCAAAACATTTGGACAAAATATTTGTAGTAGTGGGCGTGGCAAGCTGCTAAAAACAAAGAATTGTTGTTAATTGAAAAGAAAAAAATTTGTCTTATTTAATCGGAAATAAATTATGATTCCTCGAAAACTATTATCGATAAAGGGCGGCGGTTTTTTTTTGTTATATTGAGTAAACTGTTTTTTTTAATAAATGTTATATGCGCATCATGTACAATTTGTAGTAAGGTGGTAAGTAATAAATTTTAAACAATCATATTTTCATAAAATTTGAAATTTAGTAGCGAATAACTTTTGATGGTCAAAAGGGGTCAAAAAAGGGAAACTATTCTGAGAAAGGCGAAAGTATCTTCTTTAAGCCTATATATACCTTTGCATTCGCCACGAACCGCCTGTAGAACACTTTTTTCTATTTTAATGAAAATACTCAAGAATTATAAAAAAATATTATACTAAAATTGCTAGTAAATTTACTACGTAAATGCCAATCTACCTGAAGGAAATAAAAAGAATAATGCCAAACTTATTTTTATAAAAATTTGAATTTAACAAATAGAGATTAATATTTAAAACCGATTATTGTAAATTCCAAATAACCAATCATAAGTACAAATCGCAGGGAGCAAAACGTATTATGTTGATTGTTTTCCTGCTGTTTTAGGTTAGGTAAAAAGGTTGCTGGAAGCTATATATATACGAAAGATATATAATTTATCTAAGAAAACTTAAGAAATTTAAAGTTAAATAACTCAGTCAATTATTTATCTATTTTTAACCCCAAATATGCGTTGTAATCGTTAATAAACGTACTTTTTAAATAAATTCAATAGTATTATAGTTTATTACATTATAATGTATAAAAACGTCACCAAAGTTGAAAAATTTTTGAAAAATCTACAAAATTTGTGTTTGTTCGACAATAACACCCAAATTTCTCAAGTTTTCTTAGATAAGTTATATATCATTCGAAAGATCTCAGTTACTTCTTTCCAAATCTAGTAAGAAATTGAAAATCGGATTATTATCAACAAAATTACAGGCTTATAAGTGCGCAAAGGTACAAAAACCGGTTTTTTAACCGTAAATCCGGATTTTGGAGGTGTCCGGCATATTTCACTATTGGATTCTTCTTTAACTCGACAACACCTACAAGAAAAATAATATCCGGTCCCAGGTTTTTTGGACTGTCGCATCGTGTTATGATAATATTTTGTATCGCATGATATACCGCGAATATCTTTTAAATATATGTACATCGTCGTTTCTTTGACGTGATCGGTTATCTCTAAATTTAAAAAAGAATTTTTATTGCACCATTATAAACCTCTATTGGTCATGCATGTACCCAGTAAACCGTTTAAGGAATTCTTAATTGGTCTACAAGTTAAAAAAAACTTGCTATGCGTAAAAGACGTTTCAGACTATAATACAAGTCTTACGACTTTCATAAGACTTTGTGAGAGAGAAATGTAATGAGATTTGGTGTGACTGTCAAAAAATCTAAAGTAATATTACATTTTGCTTTCACACTTCAAATAAAATGAAAAGTATAATTAGAAAGCAAAAGACCGGTTCAGAAGTAAATGATTTTTTTTTTAATTTTTGTTATTTTCTTTATTTGTTTTATTAAAAAAAAGTCATATACATATGTATGTACGTTTCATTCCATTTATTTCAACAAGTGGTTTTAGTTATTATAAATAAGTAAGAAAAAATATACAGTGAAAACTCTCATAACCGGACACTCACCGTCGCGGCATTTTTGTCCGGTTATAAGAGGTGTCCGCTTAAAAGAGGTACAACTTTTTTTTTTAATACATCTTTTTATTTTATAATGCTAAGCTTTCTACTGCGGTCGAAAAAATTGATTCAGGTTTGACTGCTTTAATTTAGACCGGCTCAATTTGAGTTGTTGAGTTTCAAAATGACTTTCAATATTTTTTATCTGTTGGAACGCGACAAAGTCGTCTTTTGCAAAATGCTTTAAACGAACAATTTGTTTTAATGCTTCATCATAAGAGTTTATGGGGTCAGGTATTTCTACATGCACCTCGTCTTCAGAATCTTCAGACTCGTTTATCTCCATAACAGCGCTTGGATATAA
Organism: Dexiosoma caninum; assembly: GCA_963924685.1. Taxonomy (NCBI): domain Eukaryota; kingdom Metazoa; phylum Arthropoda; class Insecta; order Diptera; family Tachinidae; genus Dexiosoma; species Dexiosoma caninum. The sequence continues at coordinate 59,193,734 of OZ004725.1, forward strand.
TGTTTCTATACAGTCACCTTCAGTGAATACGATTTCATCTACTTTTAAGAACTCGTCAAATCCATTTGATTGAGGGAACAGTCCTACTAAATTTGCGTACGTTGCCAGTGGGATATCATCTTCGGCATCAAAATCCGGAAGGTCATCAATAGATTCTGAAAATCCTGCTTTCCGAAAGCAGTTTTTTATTGTTGCTGATTCAACTTTATCCCAGGAGGATTGAATGAAGTATAAAGCCTCAAGAATGTCAATAGATTTTGCAAGATCTGCTGCGGAATTTGATGTATCAACCTTTGATAGTATGTGCTTTAATATTGAGCCTCTATAGTGAACCTTAAAATTTTGGATAATGCCCTGATCAAGAGGTTGGCAAACTGCAGTTGTATTTGGAGGCAAAAATAAGACGTTTATATTTGATAAATTCAATTCCCTAGGATGAGATGCTGCATTATCCAAGAAGAAGAGAATTTTACGTTTCTGAGATCTCATTTTCCTTGTTGAATTGCTGTAGCCATTCAGTCATGATATCTCGAGTCATCCATGCCTTTTTGTTAAATTTCCAAATTGCTGGTAAATCTTTTACATTAATATGCTTGAACGCTCGAAGCCGGACAGCTTTACCTATGACTAACAGTTGCTCTTTCTCTCCAGCTAAGTTTGCACAAAACAAAATTGTAAGTCTTTCTTTCGAAAGTTTTCCACCAACGCAATTTTCGGATCTTAAGGCAAGAGTTTTATCAGGTAAAGCACGAAAGAAGAGCCCACTTTCATCTGCATTGTAAATATACTCCGGCTTGTAGCCACGCATCAATGATGGCAGCTTGGTCTTGAACTGCTCCACATCTACCTGATTTACATCTGCAGCTTCTCCAGTAATACATTTAAAAGCAACATTATTCCTTTTACGCCATCTTTGTAACCAGCCATTTGATGCTGAAAAATCGGATATGCCCAGTTGCATTGCTATTTCACTTGCCTTAGCCTTTACAATCGGACCTGAAATTGGAATATTTTGACATCTAGCCTTAGCGAACCAATCCAAACACAATTTGTCTATTTCAGCGCCACCAGTTTTAGCAAACATCCTCTTTTGATGAACATTTATTCCAGATTCCCATTTGGAACGAATGACTTCTTTATTTTTAATGATTTCTGCGGCCTGTGTTTTACCAATTTTGAATCTTAAAACATAAAAGAAATGCAACAAAATGTTTTGCAGAAAAACTCAAAAAACTTTACTTCCTTGCGATTTCACGCACCGAAATCTTTTCCCTGTCAAACTCATTTATAATTTCCATTTTTTCTTTGATTGATAACATATTTTTTTTATTTGCCATTTCTTTTTTTGTGTTCTAAAGCAATCAAAACAAGTTAATGTTCTGGTTATCAGAAAAACTCTAATAAACTAAAAATTAAATAAATTAAAAGCAACTGAAATTCAAATGCTGTTGTGATCTGAAATTCGGTTAAGCAGTTTGTTTTTATAACACGCAATAACTCAATAAATTCTTGAAAGCCGAATATTTAAATTGCTACTGATGCTTAATTGCCATGGAGAGACATGTCAATTACTCACGATCACAACACTCTTGCTTCTCAAATTTTTTTGTTAAGTTTTGCAAACTTGAAGGGCAAAGAAATTAAATAAATATTTGATAGCAACTACAACAAAAAAGAGAACAAAAAAACATTAAATTTCAAGTCCTATTCACAGTTGTTTTTTAAACAACGTGCCTTATCACTTGAAAATCTCTTTTGGTTTAAATATTTATCACCCAGTTGTAAAATCAAGAAACGTGTAGAAATTCGACTTTTTTCCTTTAGTTTATTTTTCACAAAGCTTTATGAGTTTAATGCTTAAACTAACTGGAGTGTAATTCCTGATTTGGTAGGAAAACTTGATTTCCATCGTGTGCTTTTTTGCCAACCTAATTGAACAATTTCATATAAATTTTATTACTCTATTCAAATTTATTTTGTGTTTTAATGGCTTAAATGTCCATTACTTGTGTCTGTGCATTAATTATTCGGTTAAATTCTGTGGGCATGACAAAAAATTTACTTAAATCATTTATTTTTAAGAATAATTGTATTCATTTAATCAGATTGGGTTGATTAAGACATGGAGTTTTTTCTTTGGTAGCAATAACCATAGAATTTAATTAATAAAGGTGCGAACTAAAATTAATTGCTTTTTTTATTTATTTAAATTTTATAATTTTTTGTAGCTTCTTGAAAATTGAGAAACGTTTTCATTATATTTGTATAATGGATGGTTATGAGTTACAGTACCCTCCTTAAGCATGTTGAAAATTAATATTTTTTCGGGAACAAGTTCCCTGATTTAATCAGAACACATCCCATTATAGTAACGATAAAATAATGCAACGCAACCCACGTTGCGACGATGCTCAAGAGAGTCAATAGAGTAGGCTACCCTACTGTCTCCTATGAGTTTCTTCGCTCTTTCCTGTACACGGTCGAGTAACTTCAAAATAGTCTTTGAAGCAGCGGTCCATACATGAGAGTTGTATTCCATTTTCGGTGGGATGTCAGTGGTATAAATATTGAGGAGATCAGAAGGGGTGAAGTATGACATACACCGTCTAAAAAACCGAGGCACTTGAATGCTTGCTTTGAGACCTGAAAAATGTGCTCTGTCCATCGAACATCGCACTGAATTTTCATGCCGAGAACATCAAGAGCTTCTGATTCCTGGATATTTATACCGTCCATAATTACAGATAAGGCAACGCAGTCTGAGATGTCCCGATGCGTAAGAATGCAGCCTTGGGTCTTTTGAGCATTGAAATCGACCTGTTCACGTGACCCCATTCCGATATTCACCATAGGTCACCATTTAGCGAATTATTCATATTCTGCCTCGTCGCCGCGATCATATTCGACGTAGGCCTACGATTAAATGAATATGAATAGCAGATACTGCTGTCATCTGCGAAAGAGTGGATAGGGTTGGAAGTTTGACATAGAAGGTCTTTAAGAAAAATAAGAAATAGGGTAGGAGAAAGAATGGAGTCCTGTGGTACCCCTGAAATAATCTTGAACTCCTTGGATGAGATCCCGTCTATAACTACTCTTATAGCGCGATCCCTGTGAAAGCTCGATATAAATCGAGAGATGATATCACCGACACCAAAATCAAAAAGTCTGGGCAAGAGTGCTCCATGACACCCTCTGTCAAATGCTTTGGAAATATCTGGAGCCACTACCTTACTTTCGCCGAAATGGTGGATGGATCGACACCATTTTTCCGAGAGGAAGGCTAATAAGTCTCCCGTGGAACGTGCACCAAGGAACCCATATTGCGGGTCCTTAAGTAAGGTATTGGACTCCAGATACTTCATAAGATGGAAATTTAGCATACTCTCCATTACTTTGGAAATGGTAGAGCATATTGCGATTGGGCGATAATTTTTCAGGATTGCTTGCCTCTCCCTTCTTGGGAATCGGTGTAACATTTACAGCATGACGGAAATTCGCTTGCATGGTATAGGGTGCTGAAAAGGATTGCAGAGGACGCGATAACGTCGAAGAGCACTGCTTCAAGACTAGTGCCGGAATTTCATCCGGGCCAGAAGGATACACGATCGGGTGCGGGCAGTGGTTGATTGCTTTCCGGCATATGAGAATTACCTGCAAACATTTCAGCTAGGAGGTTAGCCGTTTCAACCGGGTCAGTGAATATTTGATCATCTTTTAAAATAGGCGGAATAGAAGAACTAGCATTTTCTTCTATTTATTTAACGAATGACCAGAAGCTTTTACTTCCCCGTGGCGCAATAACAACTTTAGCGCGAAGACGCTGCTCGTACAAAGTTTTTGCACGTCTCAGAACTTTGGCACACGAAAATCTCGCGCTTTTGCGCATCATATCAGTATCTGCGTCTTTATGATTCCGCCAGATACTAAATGCTTCCTCTCTGGATCTGACTGCAAGTCTGCACGTCTGATTAAACCAAGACTTTGGTCTAGGCCTAATCGAAATTTGCTTCGATGGTATAAAAGTTTCCATACCAAGCAATATTATATTTTGGACAATTTCAGCTATGGCAATGACATCATTGTCAAGGAAGCAGAGCCTCGAATTGAAAGGCCGAAAAAATCGTTGAGCTCATCCCAACGTGCCTTTTCATAGATATGTTTTAAACGTTTCGTAGCTGGCCGTGAAACGTTTCGAAGTTCCGCAATCGAAAAGGATGCAGAAATGGTGCAATGATCCGAATTTTCGAGAGGTGCGCTAATATCCATTTCATACTTGTCAGGGTGTGAAGTGAGAAAAAGGGTGTTGTGTTGGTGCCCGTCAACACACGGAATATGTGTTGGTTCATTCACTAATTGCGCAAGGTGGTTGTGCGCTGCGAATAGCTCAACATATTGGCCTTCTGAAGTTGTATGGCTAAAATGGCGGATTCACGATAAATTATGGACATTGAAATCACCAACAATAACGATTTCACTGTTCGGGTAATTTTCTAGGATCTCCGATATAGTGTCGGAAAGGTCATCGAAGTTGTATATATTCTTCTCCCTTTCCGTATTTGGGCTTCTGTAAAGAAACCCTAAATGCAAAAGATGTGACCTGATTTTGAATTTAACCCAAAGACAGCTAAATTCGGGATCATGCGTGCCTAAAGATTGCTGGCACTGGTACACAACCTCATTGCGTATATAAATTGCAAGGCTCCTGTGTAGATGGAAAAGAGATCGGAGGTGATATCCAGGTATGTGAAAATCCTGTGGATCAGCTTCTTCAGACACTTGGGTTTCACTTAAGGCGAAAACATCCGGCCGATGGAGACAAACGTGAACATAGACAGAGAAGAAGTTGCGCTTAGACCACGTATGTTGCAGAAGTCAATTCTGAATCGGCCTGTCATGATCAACGCAAGAAAAATCAAATGTAATGTCTATCTTCTGTATTGCAGACGCCACTGAGCTAATGGCCGCTTGAACGACTGGCGGTGATTAGTGTTACTCCTTCACCATCAAACAGTCTAGCAGCAACCAACACAATGGCTTGTCTATATGTACATTTTTTTTGGTGATTATATCAAAATCGTCAGTAGACCTTTAACCAAATTATTGAAACAGCTATGAAACTCAATATACAAGAATACCGAAAAAAAATCCAGTCCGCTTAAAATATAATCACAGTGAAGATCAAAATTGGTTTTCAATAGAATGAAACTGCAAATTAAACTCAACAGGATCAAATTGAACTTTATTTGAAGAAAATAACCTGAAAATTAATTCATTTGCAACCGGAAGTTTAATACTCTTTAACACTCGTATTTCTGTTTATAACAATACAAAATTTATTTAATTACGTTGAAGAATTAATTCAAATAATTCAAAAATTCGAATCTCATAATATTAGTTTAGAAACTAATAGAATTGATTTTCCAATTAAGAAAATATTTTGTGTATTACGCCTACACTTCTAAATACAATTTATAGGCCCATTATGAAGTAAAACTTACTCACATGCTTCTGTCCATTCAGGGATTTCACTCACCCATAATTACCTATAATAGTGAATGGTATAAATAGCAATTCTAAAATACATAAATCCTTTATGAGCATAGAATTTTACACACTTGATTTCCAATTCTGACTTATTTTAAAACTAGATTCTCATATTTAGTACTATAACCCCAAGCAATTGGACATTCTACCAGAAAAAATATATCCATATATTTGTATTTCATTACATATATAGTTCAAAAATCTCTTGAACTTACTGTCACACTAATTAGAATTTCACGTCAATATATCCCCATTGAATCAAGAGGTAAAAATGACTACAAGTGAAGTGTTCAGAGCAAATCCTTTGGATCTTTTCCAATTTGATAGCGACCACTTGCTGCAATTCTGCGCAAAATTTAGTAGAACTCCTGAGGAGAGTCACACAAAAGCCGTGGTAGAAGTCAAGCTAAAGGACCTAGAAGCAAGATGGACAATATGAGACAGATTATGCAAGACGCATATTACTATTGCTCTTCTCGAATTCGTGAAATGATGAGAAGTATGAAAGTAGAGGTATTTAGCAATTCAAGATTTCAATCCACTGCAAGATACTCCCAAGCTCAGGTACATGATCACAATTTCAGTGTTGGTAATGAATACGACACTGATTTTATTAAGCTTCCACCTTGTGACACTGAAGACCCAGATAAAGGTCCTATTCGACATGCCCGCGGCTGAGATGGAAGAGGGTCAATCGATAAGACGTATACAATCATCTGTTAATGAGAGCCTAGCCACTCTTCGGTCTCTCAGTATCGAAGTAGAAAGCTGGGATCCAATTCTAATCCGTCTCATATCCACGAAGCTACCCGAAAAAACACTTTCGCTTTGGGAACAATCTCTAACCTCACCTCGTAAGCTTCCACAGTGGACACAAATATCTCAGTTTCTGATTGACAGATATGAGACGGTGGAACGCGTCAGTAGCATTACAACTTCAAAGGATAGTTTCAATATACAAACTTATACGTCTCATGAAAATCGTAGTGAGACCCGGTGTAAACTTTGTGACGAAAATCACCCACTCAGAACATGTCATAAATTTAGAAAATTCTCAATTCAGTAAATGGTAGATTATGTTTTCCAGAATAAATACTGGAACAATTGCCTAGCCACTACACATTTAAAACCAAATTGTATCAGTAAACATACTTGTCTACATTGCAAGAAGCAACATCACACTCTGTTGCACGTGCGGCAAACTATACCTGTTCAGTCACAAGGAACAGCAACAAATTTCAGAAGAGTACCCGTTACTGAATATCGTAACTCAGCTCGCAATACTTTTGATAACACTGTTCAAACTAATGACCCAATTACTCGGGAAGAAGTCCCGCAAACATCCAGACAAGTTCAGTCCAATTGCGCCACGGGCAATGAAAATGTTCTCTTATGAACTGTATTAGTGCAGATTCAACATCAACGTGAACTGTTTACGATCAGAGCTCTTATTGATACAGGTTCTCAGAGAACTTTATTAAGTAAAAAAATTCGCAATTGTTTGCAACTTCTATACAATAGATATCATTTCGACATTATTGGTATTGGTGGCCAAACGGTGCGAACTAATTTTATATGCCAAAAGATACGATATGAAGTTCCCATAAAAGCCATAGTATTGAATAAAGTCACAAAAAGGCTCCCAGCTTTCACGTTTGAGATCCCGTCAGCTGCCGAAATTTAAGAATTAAATCTAGCTGATCCAACCTTCAACAGATCATCTGAAATATAATTTAATTCTAGGCAATGACTACGAACAGCCGCTCAATATTGAGGGTTTAAAAAAGAATATTTGCAGTCAGACATCGGCATACAATACCATTTTTGGATGGGTTCTCAGTGGTCCCATGAGAACCAATACCATTCAGTCCTTCACAGTATCAGTCCAGCCATCAGAAATCACAGAACTCAACAAGTTGTTGAAAAGGTTCTTGGAGGAAGAAAAAATTTCGACAATCTGCTCGGTCTCAGCTGGTGATAAGTATTGTGTGGCAAATATATGGTGAGACTCACGTTCAAGCCTGAATTTACGAAAAAAAAATGTCTCTTCAAGATTTATTGCTCTCGCTCTGCATAAAGACACATATCCCACTGAGATCTCGTTCAGTGGCAAATTCAGTTCTTACTATTTGCCCGATCACGTCGTAATTCATCTAGAACAGAAATACACAAAAGTCAGGGTAGTATTCAATGGATCGAGAAAAACTACGTCTCAGTTTTCACTAAATGATGTGCTATATACAGGTCGAACATTACAAATCGATTTGATAACTGTAATACTCAATTGGAGAAAATATAAATTTGTGTTTAATGGCGATATACAAAAGATGTATAGACAAATTCTTGTTCTTCCAAGAGATAGGCCATATCAGAGAATATTATTTCAATTCCAGCCCAAAAGTCCAGTGTGGGATTTTCAATTAAACACTGTTACTTTCGGTGTAAATTGCGCACCATATCTTCCAATTAGAACACTTTTGCAGGTGGCCTCAGATACGGAAAAAACATACGTAGCCAACAGAACGGCACAAATACATTCACTAGGGCGCAATATGGAGACACATTCCCACTCATGACAAGCCATCAGACCTAGGAAACCTCTAATATTCAAGTAGGAGATCTTGTAGTTGTTATGGATGATTCGCAACCTCCCCAAGAATGGTGCCTAGGTAGAATTCAAAGAACGTACCGGGGCTCAGACGGGAACATACGTGTTGCCGACGTGCACACTCGCCCAATTGTAAAGCACTGTCACTTGCCTCTTCTCAAGGATAATGAAACTTAGTAGATAATTTAATTCCCTAATATTCTAATTTTTTCATTTACAATTATCATTCACAATTTCAATTATTTCAAGTATACTATGGATAAACTCTATTATTCTCTGCTATTATTCACAGTATTCACAGCTCTTAATTAAATTTTCATATCTTTCCTTCAGACCTAATCGACGACTCAAGACTACTCGCCCCACAATTTCTGCCAGGGTACTAGGAAACGGCTATAAATGTGCCCAATGCGACAAGTATCATCTCTTGCGATTTTGTCGCAAGTTTTTAAGGCTCAGTGTGTAAAAGCGTGAGGAAGTGGTTAATAGGCACCACTATTGCGAGAAATTCCTCGCAAAAATCGATGACCTCAGAGCATGTTCATCTATGCGTACATGCAAGAAATATGACGAACATCACCACACTCTCTTATTTCCGGAACCAAAAGCCAAACGAGTCAAGGAAACTAATGGTAACAACCAGCGAAAACGTCAACACTCAACACAACCATCTTCCCAACTCACATCAGAGATGGCGAACCAGAAAATAATAGTAGAAGCCATTAAGACATTGGCGCAACTGCTTTGTACAATGAAAGAATCTTCTATTGCCTGTGGCCAAGGCCGGCGTCATGTCCAAACATATATTGGACACAATAATTTCTATATTAATATTTTTCTTAAATTTGAATTTATGCAAATCAAATCTTAACATTTGTATCATAAAACTATTAAGTTGCCCACCCTGACAATTGAAATTTCCAAATGTCAAACCGTTTCCCTTTCGGTTTCCAGTTCAGAAAAAAGACAAAGTCTTGCAGGCAACTTTACTTTTCTTTACTTACTTATATTTTAGAATTTGTGGAATCAACATCAACCTAGATTCGCTTTGTCAACTCAAATTGGATAATAAACGTAGGATAATTTAAATTTACATTGTGTTTATATCAATAAAAAACCCAAACCTAAAAATTATAATTACTCAATCTCGAAGTAAGTATAATTATATCGCCTTTAGATTGGTCTTGCATTTATCCACCCAACCCTACCAACTAAAGGTGATTTAAAATACTAAAACCCCAAAGTATTTAGGGATCCATTTTATTTATTATTTTATTCTTGACTTGACCGGAATGGGACTCGATTCCAAGTGCTTCTATTAATGAGAATAACTTAAAATATGATCGGCAATCAGGTTTCGACCTGGACATACCTTTGTTAGTGCACTTGCTGATGTTTCTGAGGAAATACGTAAAAGTATAGATATCGCACATGTTTCGCTGTATTTCATTCCAGTGTAAATGAACTATAAACGAATTACAATATATTTACAGAAGTAAAATGTATCCATGTACATATTAAAATAGCTACACACAAATAAAAAAACGTTTAAATTCAAAACTGTTATTCCATGGCTTTTGCTTATAAAACATATCCAACTGAGGAGATGTATGTAACTCGAAGGGCAACGCAAATAAAATTTAGGGGCACAAACAATGACGCAAAGCGAAAAAATCAAAATTCAGGCAACGTATTAGCGTACAGGCGTAATTACGGGATTACTGTACATATATAATTTCTTTTATTAATAATTATTTGTATTTACATACATACCCAGAAATATTTTTCTTTCTTTTGCTTTGTTTTGTATTTTATTATATTTATTAACTAATATGCCTCGTATATAATAATCGGCAGAATAAGCCGGAATTATGCCGGATCAAAAAATCCTCTCTTCAACTAATCAATCAATCGACAATTGAAGTTGAATACCAAACAAAAAACCAAAAATTTATAAACAAAAACATAACAATCCATCAGTTTACTTTTTTTTATAACACATACATATTCCTATTTTTGGATTTTTCTTCTCATCTATATATATCTATATATATATATATATTAGGGTGGGTACAATTTTTTTGTAAGTAGGCGTATAGCAAAAACGTAATCACAACGTAATTCTAAGAAAACTTGACTAAGAAACTATGGGTCTTATATCAAAACCTAGATCCCGCCGAGAGACAGTAAGAACACAATTTTTTTTAAATAAATGTTTTTAATTAATTTCGTAATTTAAACAACAGAACTCAAGTCTTTTTTACAGTCCATTCGGAGTGTTAGGGTTCGACTTTCTAAAGTCACTGCCATAACACCATTACGATTTTTTGCAATCACTCGTCGTGAGACGTGCGTTAGCAACTGTACACAGCGCTCGGTTTCCTGGATGTGCGACGGAATTCCTGGATCTGGCAGCGGTACATCATCAGATTTAATATACTCCAACAGGTGCTCGTGTGGGATTCTTGCAGTAAATGGAGGCTCAGATAATATATTGTCATTAACTAAGTCCACTAAATCCATATAATCTGTGTAATTGAAATTAATGGGATGCTTTTTATAAGCCCTGAGTTTAGTTGACTCATACAATTGTTCACGAAAATACCAAATGTTGTTAATAGCTCTTTCACGAACAGGTTTCCTTTCATCGAAAAGCATTGTTAACAATATATTTTCTGGATGGGCGAAAAATTTATTCTTTTGTATAGTTTTGTTTACAATTTCTCGAAGATTTTGTGGTTAAAATTGCGTGGACTTAATAAATTTATATAAAAGCGCAGTACCATGTACTACTGAATTGTAAAATTTTACATTAAAATACATCGGTACATAAACTTTCATAATAAAGTTAGCCAATATTTTTAAATTTGTTGAAGGCAAACTAGTTGCAACATATAATCACAGGAGTCTGCTGGCTTTTGTTAACCAGCGAGAATAAACAATTTGTCCCGGTTTCATACTGGCTACATCTTCTGGACACGAACCTTCCGATGCAGCTTTGGCTATTCGATAGGGGTAGAGAACGTCAGTAGAAAGATTTTTTTTAATGCTTAACATCCAAAGGTGGAGGCATATTTCCCAAAGAAATCGGTTCAAAATCAGCTAAAGCCTACAACGAAATGTTTGATTTACTTTTAAGGGACCTACATAGCACATTTTTCTAAAGCATTGAACAAATGCGAACCTGGAGTTCGTTAAAATGCAACAAACAAACAAACCAATGTAATGGTTTATTCAACAAAACTTAAAATTTTCGTACAATTCCATTTTCAGTTCCAGTATTGGTGGGTTCCACATCGCAGCAAACTCCTATCAAGCTGGTAAGCGATATTTTTTTCCCCTTGAAGAACTCACATAATTGCAGCTGTTTAGTTCTGGAGTCCTCAGCGTCAACTTTTATGTGACCTAAGAATTTGCTTCCCGGCTCTTTAACTATTACTATATGAAACTCCTTTTCCACTCTCGGATGGTATTTTCCACTTATTTCTTCCCGCGTCAGTGTATCATTTTTCTGCCATCAAAAGAAAAAGCTAGTAAGGCTGAATCATTGTTCTGCGTACGACGAACGGACTCCCTGCTTTTCATTTTTTCACGACCTACTTTGGATTTATCCATAATAATTGGTTCCCCATTTTCATCAGTAAAGCCAATATCTTTAATTAAAGCTGTAGGTTAACACGAGGCAACTCTGTCTGAAATGCCGAATCTATCACACATCATAGCAAAATTATTTGAGTCGTAGCTCTTAGCGTAAGATACCGTTTTCCGCAGAATCGGTTCCTTTGCAGCTGGCATTGCAAATTCGTTTTCAGAAGCGACGTCCATTTGTCAAGAGTCGAACCTATATGAAGGATCTAAGGTAGCTGGGAGTTCGCTGGACAGTTAGTCTACTATATTTAACACACATTCCTTCTGCTGGTGTGTTGGTCAATCATGAATGCTTTGAGAGGATCAGGAATTAATCCACAGGAGCATAGCATTGTTTTTTTGCAACTGCATTTAGCGATATAAAAGACATCATTCAACGATGTCTCAAATACTGAAAATTTATAACCTCTTGTTATGTTTATGTTATGTTATGTTATCTTTATGGTATTTGTTGAGAAATATATTTAGTTTTCTTAAAATGGTTTTTCTTTCATCAGTGCAAAATTAATTTTTTCCCAAATTTCAATTATTGGAGAAAATCTTGCATAAGATAGTTTTTTTTTGATTTTTCTCTTTCGCATCCACTCAAGAAAAATAAATACCTTAAAACATCACGATAACTTGGTAAATTTAATCCACTAAATTCACTTGCCATGCCAATGATACTAGCGTTCTGATTAGTCAGAAAACTTGATCCGGATGATTCAATTGACATCGCTGACGATTCCATAATTTAAAGTTAACTATCAAGTGCATAAGTCAATCAAAACAAATGTTTAACACCACGTTTTAATAAAATGCATTAACGGCATTTTCTTCAATGACTAGAACTGTTAATAATATTGAATTGTAATTACTCTTTGGTGGTTAAATTTCACTAAAATGAGTGTAAACTATAATTTATCTCAATAAGAGACAAAAGTAAGAAAACGCAAAAAACCATAAAATTAGCCACAAAATAGGTCTGTTTCACGTGCATAACAAAAGTGCCCAAATAAATTTTATTTTAGTGATTTTAGACGCTTCAAATGCATAATATTTTAAAAGCAAAACATATGAAGTGTTTAACGGCTGTAAAATGTGGTCAAAAATAAATTTAAAAAAAAAAGTAAAAGCCATTTTTTATGAAATAAAGTGATAAATATGCACAAATATATGTTCTTACAACTTCAAGTTTATTTAAAAAATCTTCTTCTTTTTTAAATTTTTAATTTCTTAATTTCATATGTAAATAAAAAACAGCCCATAATTTAATTCTAGACCGAACTTACCCAAAGAAAAAGTTCGGACAACTTTGTACAGAAAATGAAAAATTTTACTCTCTAATTTTATCAAAATTGCACAAAAAATTTTTAATAATTGCTGGCACGCTTTTGGGCAAATTTAGAGGATTCTATGTTGCAGTAGTTCACTTGTTGATAAGCATTTCTCGCCATTGAACTGATCTAGATTCTGAATATATGTCTATAGTCAAATTCATACGCAATATAATTTAAAATTTATATAGTAGCGCTCTAATAATATTATAACTATTATTTTTTTCATAAACATTATTGCTAGCTTATTTGTTGTCTACATATTTAATTATTCTTATGTTACACTTGTAGTCCACCAACTACAGGGTGGCGCAGAATGAGCTATATGGTTTATAAATTTTTTATTATGTGATTATTATCTTTTTTTTTTTTAAATACAGTATATTATTGGGGAATTTTTTACAATTAACTTTGAAAAATGGTATCCTGTAAGTGATGTCCATTTTCTGCTTCGCACTTACGTGCTCGTTTTAGAATATTTTCCATAACTTTTCGCAAAATTTCGGGTGTAATGGCCATGATTTCATTTCGAATGTTGGTTTTTAGTTGGAGTATGGTTCCTGGTTTGTTAACGTACACTCTTACTTTCAAATATCCCCAAAGATAACTGTCAGGAGCTGTTAAATCTGCTGAACGTGGAGGCCAGTTAAAATCGCTTGTGCTCGAAATAATGCATTCGCCGAATATGCTCTTAACAAAAAAATAAAATTCAATTATTTTTGTACGATGTTCGATCGTGTAATGATTCATTATTAATTCCCCAAGTCTTCTTCACAAAATGCTAAAGAAAAAAACAATAATTAAAAAAGTTATAAAGAATTCAAACCATATAGCTCATTCTGTGCCACCCTGTATATATTTCTTGGGAGTTCTTATACAAACATGTAAAATTTCTTAGCTTTTGGATTTTGGTATTAACACCAAAAAAAATGTGCTTATAGACCAACTAAACCATATAACAAACATAGATAAATAATCGTAATATTTAAAACATATTGAAAATGTAAATATTGAAAAATAAATATTGTTAATATTTAACAAAAACAAAAAGGCTTCAAGCTTGTAAAATTAGAAATAATTATAAAACTAAATAAAGATGATATTTGAGATCATCTTTAAAAATTAATGCAGGAATATTAAACATAACATAAACATAAACACATTCTTAAGCTTAAAAAACAATACTTAAAAACACAAAACAAAACAAAAACTTTAAGTTCGCACTTAGCCGCAGCCGCCGTATAAGTTTAACGAAAAATTATTACCCGCACAATTCAGTTAAATTATAAGAATTGTTCTTTTTATATTGACTTACGTCTGAAATAAAACTAGCGATTGTTTTGCAGTACTAAATCCTTATGGACGACCAAAGCACTAAAATACAGGGGTCTCAGCACTTCCATGAAAGGTTAGACCTACCCTACTCTATGAGGCATTGGTATGATAGCCCAAATCCAATCAAAGGACTATAATGATCAGATTGACGAAAGTACAAGGCTTCTCCCTCACAAGGGCAATAAAAACGACCCCAACGAGGATCACTTGTCACATAAAAATTCTGAGTGGGTTGAGAGGATCATGAACATGGTTTTTCCCTAAAAGGCATGAGTGGATGTGCATGCCAACTGGATGAATGAAAAATGGTATACTGATGGATCGAAAACGATCGCTGATGTGCGTGCAGGAGCAATGGCGCCCAGAATACACAGATCACTTGCTCTCAACAAGGAAGATACCATATTTTTGCACAATACTAGAATCAGTACTTATTCTGCAGGAGAAAGATTACTGCACTCTCGCACAGTCAGTCTGTTCTGAAGGCTTTGAACGGCTATACTTATATCTCGAGAATTGTTTTGGAGTGTCATAGGGCACTCAATAATCGGGCAGCCGGGATACCAGGCTTTGAAAGTTATGTGGCAATGAAAAATCAGACTTGCAAGCAAAGAGAGAAGCGAAACACAGAGTCCTTGGACCCCGCCACATGTTTGGCTTCAACAGAAATTATATGAAACGGGAGGTGAAGGACTGGGCTAAAATCCAGATAGATCGATATTGGCACAACATGGAGACTTTCCAGCAGATTTCTGGCATTGGATGCAAATAGAACAGAAATGGTTCTCCGACTAGATAGAAGGAGCATTCGTGTACTCACAGGAACTATTACGGGTCATTTCACCTACAACGAAAATCTTTAAAGTCATCACTAACACGAGTATCTGCATGTTCTGCAGAGCATCTTATCGCCAACTGTCCGGGAATAATCAATAGGAGGAGAAGGTTCTCATACGAGTTTACGCTGAGGATATCCGGTCTCTCCCCGTGAAGGAGATGGTTCGATTCATAAGAGTACTCGACGGGAATTACGTAATTATATGCTGGGGTTTTTTAAAAAAAAGAATTCCTTTTCTTTTTTAGTTTAACCCTTTTCTTGATACCCTTTGAAATAAAAAGAGACACGGTGTTATTTAGTTATAATTTGATTTATTGTGGCCTGTTTAACGGAGGAATTAGAACTGATTTTTATTTTACATATTACTTAAAAGGTAACTTAAACTCAATCATAATTGTTGCATCAGCTCAATTCTGATTGGTTGACTTTATGAAAATTTTCATAACTCAAAATGCTATCATTTGCACTTTTATTCCTTGAGAACATTTTTATTCTTAAAAATGCTTTTAAACTAATTTACCTTATGAAATTGCAGAATTGCAATTTATTTGTTATTTTAAATTCTCTTAATATTTTTGTGGGAACTGAAATGAAATTGAATATCTTTTTTCCGTTGCACTAATTTTCATAAAGTCAAATTACTTTGCAACAATTTCACAATATTATTTTATTTCTTTATTGCTTCTAAGAACTTATCAAATTTATCAGGAATATATGTAACTACCCCCTCCTTTAAATTAGAATACTCCTGAATTCTATTATTTAATTTTATTTTAATATTTTTATGTTTTATATTCACTTCCATTTTTATTTGACCTTTAGTAAAATTTTTTAATTATATTTATTTTTGAGCGATGGTCTTTTTTATGAAAAGTTTATTAATTATTATTTATTTCTCAATATTTCGCTACCAAATAGGTAGCATCGTCAGGAAATAATAATTTTTATTAATCAAAAAATTTGGTAATACAAATTATTATTTCCTATGTCCACACTATGCACTATGTCCGTTTCAGTAACAATTTCCTGATTCTTCATGTATATGTCCGTGTATCCTATTTGTTCCGTCAAAAGTTTTGTGGTCATTCCTCCCTTAATCATTGGTGTCCGAGTCATTATCATTAGGCATATCATTAGTATCTGTAAATTTATATTGTCGTTTAATGTTACAAGGATGAATGTTATATAAACGTCCCTTTCTATATTTAGGCTGTTCCTTATGTCTAACTGCTTTATAATTCTTAATGAATCCTTCCTCCCTATTTTCTCTGTAATCTTCCCGTGATCTGTTACTTTTCTCTATTAAGCGTTTTTTATTTTCTTCTAAACTTATTCTAACTTTGTTCGCATCTATTTTATTCTGCTGAACATCGTTGGGTGTACACTGAATGGTTGAATGATATCTTTCATTGTAGTTTCTAATTGATTTTTGAATTAATTGCTTTACCGATAATTCCCTATTTGTTTTATACAATATTCTAAACTTTTCTGCGATAGTATTGTGCAAACGTTCTATATCTGAATTACCTGTGTGACTGTTGGTAAGTAAGATGTAACTCTACATTTTCATCGTCCAAAAATTCCCTTATTCTGGCAGCCTTGAATTCATTATCTGCAATTATTTTCCTCGGTTTACCTATTCTAGCGAAATGTTCCTCCAATTGTTCTATTATTGTTATATTATTTCTGTCGTTCAGTGAATATGCCGCCGCAAATTTAGAAAATTTATCTATTACCGTCAAAAAATGGAAACCCCTCATTACATATGTGTCTACATGGACTATGTCATTTTTCCCTAATGGTGTTTCTGTAGCAAAAAATTTTGGTTTGATGGGATTTCGGTCGTATTTTACCTCTTTACAGATATCACATTGGTTGATTACCAATTGTATTAATTCCATCAGTTTTGGCTAGTATATTTTGTATTTAATTTGATTGTATGTCTCAAGTATGCCTGAATGCATGCTTTCTCTGACATGATAAAAAGATATTTGTCGAATGGTTTCTACTTCAGTATCTATATCTTGTGCCCTCATGGTGCATTTAGTGAAATTTATTTGTCTATCATTTGAGAACATATTAATTAATTTTTCTTGCACCTCGTTGTATTTTCCTTCTGAAAGTTCGGAATATATGCCTATTTTTCCCGTTTTTATATATCTTCTAAATATTTCTCCCATTGTATTAAAATCTGCTTCTCCTATGAAGATTATTCTTTTGCCATGCAATGTTTTCATTTCTTGAACCTTATTGTTTGTCAGAATAATCTGAGTTTTATATTTGTTGACAATATCTTCCTTAATAAAAAAATTATCCTGTAAATTTTCTTAAGCTGAGTGCACTGTTGCCATGGATACGTTGTCATCTTCCAAATTATTTATTATATTGGAATTTGTTTCATTATCCTGATTTTCCCGATCACATACTTCATTAGCATTTTCCAATCTACTTAAAAAGTCTGCAACTCTATTTTCTTTGCCTTCTTTATAAAACAAATTTTTAAATCTACATAAAAGTTTTCCTATTTCCTCATATTCTTCAGAGTTTAAATGGTCTAATTGAATTCTGTCCCATTCGAACTTGGTTCCTTCTAATGTACAAACCCCGATATCCTTGTACGGATTTATTAGGAATTTGCAAATTTTTGTAATAAATGATATGTAACCATCTATTAAATTTAATACTGTATCAAAATAGTTTAGTAAATCTATCCCTATTATGAAATTATATTTTCGTCCTTTAAAATCTATCATTTTCCATTTAATTTTCGTATATGTAGGAACATTAAATTCTTTGGGAGCATCCGTTATCGCTTCATATTTAATTTCTTCTTTCGTAGTTATGGTGCTGAACTTGATTGGTTCTCTTAATAAAATTCTTTTACAATTTTGTATATTTATATCTGTTAAACTAATGTTGGCTCCCGTATCTATCAATGCAATATATTTCTTTTCATTAATTGTTATTACTATGGTGGGTAAATAGTCCGAGTGGGTTTTTGAAAAAAACTGATTCTGGCTTTGTCTGACCTGGCCCATATTGTTTTGATATAGGTTTGGCTCAGACTGTCCTGCTACTTGATCGTCACTCGTCCGTATACCTCCAAATTCATTTTGTCCGCTTTGGCCTTGCCAGGTTTTATTCCAACGATTCCGTTCGGAATTTGACTCTGGGTTTCCTGCCTGTACGGCTCTTTCGCAATTGCATGTGTTATAAAATTTTTTATTACTTATTTCTATATTCTCAACCTCCATAGGTTCGGTTCGGTCTTGCCTGGCTTGATTCCAGCGATTTTGTCCGGAATTTGGCCCAAGGTTTCCTACCTGTGCGAACCTCTGGAAGTATGTTCCAATTATTATTCCTGTTATTATTATCGTTATTTCTAATTTGATTGAAACTTTCATTTCGTTCTTGCGCATAATGGCCATGTTTATTTTTATAATTCTGATTTACATTCGAATTATGTTTGTTAGATTTAAATTTCCTATACTCTGGCCTAATACATGTATCCTCGAATCTTCTTCTCGTTAAAATCCTAAGTATACCATTTATATTGTTTTCCTCATAAATTTTGTCTAACAATACACCCTGTTTCATTTCCTTTACAGTATTAACTAATAGACTATCTATATTTGAGAGGTCTATATAATGGTTATCTTGGTAATAAATGATTAATTCATCTGACTTATATTTAACATTTTGAACTTCTATTATTAGTTCACTTACCGAATGTACTTTCAAGTTTGCGATTATTTTGTAGAGATGATGTGGTTCTATGCTGGGTCTGTATCTCAATTTAAGCGTTTCTTTGATGACTTGCCAATTATCAGGTGTTGGTATATTTATTAAGATGTCCTTAGCTTGGCCCTGGATAACCTTGTAGAATATCGTTCGTACCACTTCTTTCTTTAGGTTTTCGTCCGAAATTGTTGAGAGTAAATATTCGATGCTGCTGAAAAAGCTGTTGATTGTTACTTCGCCTGTTCCAGTAAAGGTGGGTAGATGATTTATAGTTTTGAAGATGTTGTCTCTTGTAAAGTTGAAGTTGTTTTGTTGATCTTGGTGTAGTTGATTTTGAGGTTGTACTTGTTGATGATCTTGCTGCTGAAGTTGTTGTTGTAACTCCATATATGCGCTTCTCAAGCGTTCCAACTGCTGGTCTTTTCTGGCAAGTTCTTCTGCCATAGAATGTTGAGCCTGTTCCTCCATTATAGGTCTCAGTACGTCAAATCGCCGTGCTTTATTTTCTTTGGATTTTTTATCAATTTTGACTATTGATTTTGGGTCTTTTAACTTTAAGCTTTCGTGAAGGACTGCCAAAAAAAATTTTTTTTATTTTAATGTTCTGGTCCTGTTCGCTTATTTATTTTATTTATAAAGCGCAGAATTCTCAGAGATTTGCTTTCCGTTTAATGGCGTTCACTTTTTATTTTAAATGTTCACTGCATAAAACTCTTTCCTGTTTTATGGTGTTCACTTTTTATTTTTAAATGTTCGCTGCATAAAACTTTTTCTTGTTTTATGGTGTTCACTTTTTTTTTTTAATGTTCACTGCATAAAATTCTTTATTGTTCTATGGTGTTCACTTTTTATTTTTAAGTGTTCACTGCATAAAATACTTTATTGTTTTATGGTGTTCACTTTTTATTTTTAAGTGTTCACTGCATAAAATACTTTATTGTTTTATGGTGTTCACTTTTTATTTTTAAGTGTTCACTACATAAAATAATTTATTGTTTTATGGTGTTCACTTTTTATCTTTAAGTGTTCACTGCATAAAATTAAATTTTACCTCGAGCGATGCTTTCGCTTATAGGCCCTACCAGTGCGGCTGAAACGCACATCGTTATAAGCTAAAAAATTTTCCTATTTTTTTTTTTTGTTCGTTCGAACACTGGATCCCGTTCACTGACTTTGGGATCCTACCGACTGCGCCAATTACGTAATTATATGCTGGGGTTTTTAAAAAAAAAGAATTCCTTTTCTTTTGTTTTAGTTTAACCATTTTCTTGATACCCTTTGAAATAAAAAGAGACATGGTGACATTTAGTTATAATTTGATTTATCGTGGCCTGTTTAACGGAGGAATTAGAACTGATTTTTATTTTACATATTACTTAAAAGTTAACTTAAAGTCAATCATAATTGTTGCATCAGCTCAATTCTGATTGGTTGACTTTATGAAAATTTTCATAACTAAAAATGGTATCATTTGCAATTTTATTACTTGAGAACATTTTTATTCTTAAAAATGCTTTTAAATTAATTTACCTTATGAAATTGCAGAATTGCAATTTATTTGTTATTTTAAATTCTCTTAATAATTTTGTGGGAACTGAAATGAAATTGAATATCTTTTTTCCGTTGCACTAATTTTCATAAAGTCAAATTACTTTGCAACAATTTCACAATATTATTTTATTTCTTTATTGCTTCTAAGAACTTATCAAATTTATCAGGGATATATGTAACTCGGGCGATAGAAAATAGATCAGAAATGATCGCGCTGCTGGAGACCTCCGCCTCAACCGCTCTACCAGTACATTACATTACATATATTTAATTTTGTTAAATGTAACTTTGCAAAATACCCTTAACTATTCCTAATACTGTACTGTAATTATAAGATTTAATGTATTGTTATATAGGATAACAATATAATAAATAAAGAAAATATTTTATATATTAAAAAAGTAAAAAGTTTGTATGTTGAAAATTGTTAAAGAACTGACCTAATATGAGAAGATTTATGTTATGACTTGATTTTTAAATTATGTCTAAAACTAAATCAACAACAACAATATCATATGTCTTTAATTAAGACTTAGAAACACGCGTTTATAAAAGCTTTTTTTAAATTCCTAGTTTTGACTTCTTTCAAACGATATTCGGTTGACTTCATACAAAAAACACAAGCAAAATTAGAATAAATAAAAAATTACATTTCAAATGAAGCTCAAATGTAGCCTGTCACATTTAACTTGGTGTGCCATTTCGATGTACTTCATGTTCAACACAAACAAATTAAAGAAATTACACACAGTCAAGAACTTAATTATTCATACACCACGATGACATGTTTTCAGAAGACAACTAAAAAAAATATTTTGCACAAATTATGCCATTATTAGTTTCGCCCAAAAAATACTATCAGTGAGCCCAGTGAAAAGAAAAATTCATAATAAACTTTTTAATTCTTATTTTCTATTATTTGCTGAAGGTTATCTGCTGAGTATCACTAGTCGGTATGAAAAGCAATTTTAATTCTTTTTGAGTTTTATTCTATTCGTGTCTGAAAATACAAAAATAGAATAATAAAAATGCAGATTGCCCATTCAGGGAGTAAATATAGCGTAATCACAATCACACAAACATTTGTACAAATATGGGATGGAAAAATTTCGTTTACATTCCTATTTAGAATTTTTTCATTTATTATTAATTTTTTTTTTGTTTTTGCACAAAATATGATATAAATAAATAAATTTGATATTAAATGACAACTTTAAAAATGCTCGTCATATAAAGTGCTACAAACTAAAAGAATTCCAATTTTAGTAGTGCAACTGATAATAAATTATCAACTTAAAGAAAGGAAAAGGAAGAAAGGGGGATAGAATAAATTCGGCGTTAAGAAAAGCATCGCTAGACGGAGTTTGTGACAGAGTGGAAATCATAGTATCGACGAAGGCAACGATGATAACGCGACAACCATTTGCTGTTCCTAATAAACTTGCTCAGCTCCCTGAGCTCATCTCCGAAAGGCTACCGAATGATGTAGCACGTGACGGCACAGGTACCCGAGTGCAGAGCACTCGCAGAGGAAATGATCGACACTCTCCTCCTCCCCATCATTTCACCCAGAGCAGAAGTCGTTGAACAGCGGGACCATGGGCCTGGCATGAGCAACAATAGGCCAATGACCCGTTATCGTGGCGCTGAGGCACGCAGCCGCAGCTTTGGAAACACCAATTGCTGCCCAGATTTCCTGACATCAAATCGAGGCCATAGTGTTCGCAATCACGGATGTCGGCTCTTGAGCAACTTGCTCCGAGCCTCCCCTAGAAAGTGCTCTTTTAGGAGTTTCTAGCACGATGCGAGAGGGTGACCGCAGAAGATGGAACACTTTTGTAAATTTTTCTTAAATGGATTAGAGTATCTAATTTTAGTTTGCACTAGCATTTAAAAATGAATCGCAAATAACTCCTACCATTCTGAATGTACATAAATTAACGAATTTGTCTCATTTACGTAGCATTTACACATTACAGTACTTTCAAGAAATTCGCAATATACTCATACTGTCACATTGTTTCAACGTACCCTTCACCTTTTTTGGTTATGTGGACTACCTAAATACGTATCAGGTATGTTTTCAGCTGCATGAGAACTATCGACAACTATGGTTTCACAGCTGGGAATGTTCAGTAACTCGTGATTCACACCCATCAAGTTTACCTGATCATTTTTTGGTTAAATTTTGTTATGAACCTGCATTTACGTTCATACACCAAAACATTTTGCCTTCAAGTTTCGCTTGTTTTACAATACTACGGTTATGAAAAGAAGAGAGAAAGAAACAAACTTGACGAGTACCGTCTGTACCCTTTTCCATTCTCTCTTCCCCGTTCATCCAAATACTCAAGACTTGACGAGTCAAACTTGATGTGTGTGAATCATGAGTAAGGTTTGGCAACTCATCATGCATCGTTTAAAGCCAGAATTTCTTTCAAATTGTGTAAATTTACTTTAAAAAAAATCTGTTTGCGAAGATCGTAGACCGCTTCGTCTATTTTACGATCAAAATAATCGGACTAGTGAGTAAGAAATTCACGCAGTTTTTGATCGTTTTCGCACTAATTTTTCCCTTCTCGATTCAAAACCATCAACAAGACAAAGAATGTGCATTTACACGCTGGCGGCATCATCGGTCTTTCTTTCCTTTGACATGAGCATGAGCTGCCGTTAAATTTTTGTTTCCAAAAATTAATTCGCTAAACATCAACGACATTTGGTTCCTACAAGACGGCGCAACTTGTCATACAACGCGCTTAAAAATCGATTTATTGTAATTTAATAAATAAAAGCCAAAATAGAGACCGTTTCACATTTTGACAATGAAAAAAGTTCCTTCGTGCAATATTTCTGTCTTGTATTATCATTTTAAGTTCTCATGCAGCTAAAAAAAACACCCGATGAATGCGTACACGGCATATTAAAAGCAAATTAAAAATGGAATTATAAACTTATTAATAAATACGTATATATTTATTGAACATTTGTGGCTGTGCCTGCTTGTCATGTTTCTGGTGAGTAAAAATAACACACTCAAACATCCCAACAAATCCCGAACATCATATACTCGTATATATTTTATTTTTTAATCTTGGACCAGTTCTCAGGGCATATCTCCTACAATGCAATGCATTGCATTGTAACTAGATAGAGGGCTAATACAGTAATTTTAGCTTATTTTTAAACAAAGGGGAGCCATTTTATTTATTGCTTTACTTCGCAGACTTTTTATTACTAAAATACCGACAAATGTGGGTGCTAGTCCAAGACAAAAAAAAACTGGAGTTATTTTTTTTGTATATTGGACCGCCACTCAGAAGATGACCCCTACACATGTGATGCATTGTGCTGGAACTAGAGGGAAGAGATTTTGAGAGATGGCATGTGGTGAAGCTTTACTATCATTAAACTTTGCACGTTTTTTATGTTTATAGCAGCGGCTCTGCTGTCAAGGAGACATATTGAAGCTTCGTTTTAGTAGCAATTTTAGTAATTATTTTATTTTACTTCGCTGGTTCTACCCAACTCAGGACTTTTTGGTTTTTTAATCAACGTGCAGACTACTTCAGTCATCGCCACCTCATAAGAACCTCTCATTTATAACAAATGTTTAATTTAGAGTGTCCAATTCTGAATTCTTCTCAACTCTGGTTATCTGTGCTCAGATTATTTTGCTTTAAGAAAATTACACCAGATATAAAAATATGTACATACATACATATAAAGTTAACAATTTTCCTAAATTTAAATCATTTAACGGGTATATAGTATAATTAAGCAGATTGTTTGCCGCACAAAAATATTAATAAATTAATGCATGAGTTAATTTACTTGAACACGAGTGTATGAAGACTTACGTCGGAGAGTGTCGGTATGATTTAAGGAGAATATTTCAAACTCATATTCTCATGCGTAAATATATGTATGTACATACATATACATATATGTAGTCTTAAAATTTGTATTTGGAAGCTGAAGGAAAAAACTTATCAACATGTGTTAAGCAATCAAACAATTGAAATACAAGTTTGAAAAAAGAGGAGAATTTATTTGTTTGGAAATTGTGATGTTTCCACAATTTTTAAAGCAAACAAAAAGTTTCTAAAATTACAAAATTGTTTAATAAAGAAAAATTAATTATAATAATAAAAAAACAAAACACTAAACAAGTACAAATGGCATAACATCAAACATCCCCCTATAAACTACTCGTATTAACTGAGATAGAACAACATATTTAACATTTTTAAAATTTCAAATACATAAATCATCATGCGAGCATTTTAAAGTATGGGAATTAAGATACATAGCAGAATGGGAGATTTTAATATTAAACACAAAAATTTACTTTGAAATACTTTTGGTTTTCTTTACGCAATTCGCCGCTTAAGAAAAAGGGGAGTATTTTCAACTAGTTGAACAAAATTCCTAGAAACCATATGGTTTCAAGTCTCCTCTTTTTTACATTATACACATTTTAAACAAGTGCAAAAAAATTATATTTTATTTAATTTTTGTTTTCAACACTTTGTGTTGTATTGGACTTTATTTTATTTTAAGCAGATGCATAGATCTTTGATGAAATAAATATACATATAGTATGTATCTACATAGTATATAGTACATACATATGTATGTATCTACTACGTCTTTTTAATTAAAACTGTTTTTCTTTTACATATTTAGTACTTCTTGTCGTATTTTGTATTCTCGTTTGTTTATGAAAACTCAAGTTTCTTATGTATTTGTTGCACTCCAAATAGTTCGACTTTGTTTAGCATGTTGTGAAGTATTAGTATCTCTCATGTTATTTTTGCACTACGGCGCAGAAAGTAGTTGCAGGCGTAATTGTAGTAGTGAAACAATTCCCGAGAAACCTCCTGCCTTACTTTAATTCCCAACTCCTTTTTTATTTTGCTTTAATAGTTTTTGATGTGATACAGCTACATACATGCATATGTATGTACATCTAAGGGATTTCTTTTTTGTACTTCTTATTTTTGTAAGCGCTGACACACTGCCATTTACTACGATCCAGTATTATGTTTGTATGCCATTAAATAGTCATACATGTTCGTATGTAATGCATGTGTGCAATTATAAAAGTTTTCAATGGGTAAGTTCATATGCATATGTAGCTTGGCACAAATTTTGTGGTTCGTGACTGCAATTAAAGCAGGGACCGCGTTTTTATGTTGCGAGGAACTACATTCAATTGAAAAAGAATTAATGTAAGATTTTAAAATTTTATTTATTATAGTCCCACTACTATTTTTATTTTGACCTTTATTAAATTTTTTAATTATATTTATTTTAGAGCGATGGTTTTTTTTATGAAACGTTTTTTTCAATTATTTATTTTCAATATTTCGCTACCAAATAGGTAGCATCGTCAGGTAATAATAATTTGTATTATCAAAAATATTTTTTAAAAGAAGAAGAAAAAGAAAATATTTTTGAAAGGAAATGAAAATTTTTTGTCATTGATATTCTTTATACACATGTATAAATGTGTGTACATGTATACATAAACAAACATGTTTTCAAAATTATTTATTCTGTTTAAAATATTTAATTAAAACTCTAAAAAAATTAAAGACACGATATTTCTCAAAATCATAATGATTTCCCCGAGTATGCTCATCATAAATGTCAAAAAGTGAGCGGAATATGAAAGTTGGTACCGGTCTTAAAAATACCGTTTATTTATTGAGAATCGAGTTTGTGTCTTGTCTTAACCCTTCGCATAGAATTGGAAGTGATCAAAGATGAAAGAAAACTCAAATATACATTAGGTGTCTTAAACTTAATGCAAGATTGGAAATTGCCGCCTTTATTACTGGCGACCATATAAAAAATAATTTTATAACTGATACTTTAATGCTCAAATTCACAGTCATTAGAGTTAATAGCAATAGTTTAACCAATAATATTTGATTCACAGCTTTTTCTTTACTATTAGTTAAACCGCCAGATGTCATTGGTTAACAAATAGTTAGACAACAGCTGTCACTTTTTTTATTTTCGATAATATTTTGGTTTTCCCGAACCAATTTCAGCAGCAAATCAATACCTTGGTAAAAATCTTTGGTTTCGAAAATTTCACCATTGCTTCGAAGTTTGGTTATTTTATCTATTAGGCATTTATTTCTGAGATCAATTAGTAAATTATAATAAATTCGTTGTTTCATTTTGCAATCACAAATTCAAGTAAAATACTCGTTTTAAAAAGGTAAAACGTAACAATATTTATATTACAGCAACTGTCAACTCTTATTGCTAATGTGGACTCCTTTTGAATGCTTGCAATGTGTGGCGCAATAATTCTTAATCAATTTTCGTTCGTATTGCTAACATAAAACGTCAAGTTCTGTCATGTTCTGCAAACCGAATCCGCAAAAGTTTTTCGTTTTTAAACTGAATACACATACTTAGGTGTTATGTAAACCGAATTCGCATAATTTTACTCGGTTTAAAATCGAGTATATAAGTCAGGTCGAAATTAAATCGAATGTGCTATCTTCCTAATAAGTGATGAAACATAAAAAAACTATTACCAATTTTTACTTGCAGTCTTTCTTTGTTTTATTAAATTAAGTCAAATTATATACTCTACAATAGATTTTAATACAAAATAATATATTTAAAAAACACTCCAATGTTCTTGGTAAAGAAAGCAGATAAAGTAGATGGATGAATAAAGGCATATATATTTTCACTAAATTCATTAGATAAATCATTAAAAAATCACTTTTAAATAAGAATAAACATTATTTCGAAAAAATTTTCAGTAGCTTTATTGACGTTTAAAAAATCTTATCCGAAAGCAAGTTCGAATGTTGGAAATCGTGTGATTTTTAGAACACCAAATTAGCATTTATTATTCGGTTTTGAGAAATCACTCGTTTTTAAATCGACTCGATTTACAGAACAGCAGTCCTCTTCAAAGATTTTATAATGTCATCATACTCAATTCAAGAACGTGCAAAATGTTCAATTTTATTATATTTCCGAACGATCAATTGTTACAACACCAGAAAAATACCCTCAACATTTTAATACTGCAAAAGCTCTCATGATAAGAAGCTGAATTACCCGTTTTGAAAACCAAGGTTCAATATGTAATGAACCATCTACTCGTCGACGTGCTACTCAATTGGGAATCTATAGAACATCGCTACGGCGCATACTGAAAGTTGATCTAAATATTGTTCCATACAAAATTCAATTTGCTCAACAATTGTTACACAACGGCTACAAAACGCCAATAGATTGATTTTGTTTGCGAGACAAAATGACAACATATTTAACAATCTCATTATGAGCAATGAAGTACATTTTCATTTAAATAAACAGATTGTTAATTTTTTCTCCGTTGAGCCTCCGAATTTATTAATGATCTCTTTCAATAAACACATATATACTTATATGCATACATATTACTATTTGTCGACGTCACGTCAACACAATATCACAAAATAAGTGCTTATGAAAGAAATCCTGTAAAATTTTTTTCGACTTTAAAAAGTGAATATCAAATAACTTTGTCGTTTGTTAACCAATTTCAAAAATTCTTTCTTCAAATTCCGCAAAAAATTTTTTTAAATTAGCGAAGTGCCACTCATCCATCATCATCGGTTGAATTGCGCATGTAGACTCCTCTTTCCATGTTTAGATCAACTAAGAAGTGATTTTTGGATATTTTAATGTTAAATGTAATGTGAAAAATGTTAAAAACAGGTCAAATCGATGACCTAAAAGACAGAGAGAATAAAAATTACTAAAGCATATAAATGCCGTTGAAAAATAAATGAACATGTGTTTGGTACACTTTCCATATATGTATGTATGTACTTTTACTGAGTAAAACTGCAAAAAAAATTAATTTTGGTATCTCTTTTTGCAGCCATATATCTCCAAAAATATGACCCTTGATATGGGCATGATTGATTTTTGATTTTTGAACGGAGCATAAAATATAATGATCAAATATAATGAGATCTGGAAATACAGATGGACGACTAGTTTTTACCCATTTCCATGATGTGGGTATCAAATGAAGAAAATATTTGAGAAGAAAACCAAAAATAAAGTGAAATGGGTACCTTTCGGCAAAAATGTGTTTTGAAAAGAGGATAGTGAGAAAGATTACAGGTGGTGCAACTGCACTGTCATACAAATCTGCTTTTGCACGTTTTTTGTTTATAGCAGTGTTGCAGCGCCTCTGATGCCAAGGAGACGTATTCCATTTTGAAGCTTTGTTTTAGTAGCCATTTATAGTAAGATTGTACTTTGCTGGTGCTACACAATACCTACGAAGGAGTTTGCTCTGATGTGCCTGTTGATTGGTTACAACTGAAGCCGTTACTGTTCAGTGACCAGTGGCTCTGCCTTCGCCACTGACATCTTCCGACAACAACTGACACAAATACACACTAATGCACTTCAGATGAAGTGCGAAATGTTTTTACGACTCAGTCTGAAACGGGGGCGAACGCGGGACTTTTTAATTTTATAGTCAACGTGCAGACTACTTCAGGCAATGCCACCCTTATAAGAAAATATTTCTTCTAGTTGAAGAGCCAACGTGCTAAATACTAAGCCAACGCATTTCAAATTTCCCAACGTAGTTGCATATTCGCATTCACTCAAACAATATGGCGAATATATTATATATAATATTTTTTAAATTTAAATATCCTAAATAAATTATAATTTTTTATTACGACCACTACATATTACTTTTAGAGTTATTTCGTATTACAGTAATATAATTCATTTTTGTAAAATTTCAAACAGGGTAACATTGGTGCCTCCGTAGCCTAGTACATGAGCATTAGATTTATCAATCTGGCGTTGCGTGTTCGAATTGCACCTAGATCCTCGGTGTTTCTACTTGTGTTGTCAATATGCTGAGTTTTTCGAACTGTTACTGGCATGTGGAAACGCTAAGTAATAGTATTATTAAAAAATATGTGATCTAGTTTTTGTTATAACTACAATACAGATTATGATCGATATCACGATCGTGATCTTAATTTTGTGTAAATGAAATATTTATTTTATTTAATGGTCATCAATTATTAAATAATAAATTCGCTAAACACAGTTTATGCAGAAACCGAATCACTGAAGCCAACCAAATACATACTACCACTTAATAATTTTGATTTTCTTTTCTTATTGCCGGTAATTTCAGTTAATCGTATGTATGTATAAAATTAAGTGGAAACATTCGTAGAAACACATCGATGAGCGTCACTATCAACAACGTTATTAATGGGTTCCTGTCAATGAGTTACGGCTACTTGCTATAGCAACAGGAATTTAAAAATTTAAGAAAAAGATATCGTACATTTAAAACAATTGTACGAATATAACTAAAAATGGAACATAAAGGCTGGCAAAACAAGTCTGTTTATATCCAACAACGATTACAACCATTATTTCCACTACAAAGCAAGCCCTTTTTTATTTACTTCGCATAAGACAACATCCAGTAATAAAAAAAATAAAATGAATTTTTAAATAGCCATAACAGTGATCTGTATTTTATTTTAATTTTTATTTTTCTTTTTAACTTTCAATGCTTCGATGATTGCACAATTAGCTTGAATAAAAGGAATATTGGCATCAAATACGGCAGCAGCAATTGGTAACAGAAACTCTTTACGTTTTAATTGTATTCGTAAGCAAAATACCAGCCAGAAAAATAGTCAGATATCTGAGGGAAACATCGAGAAAAAAGTCGGAATCGTATACGAATTTTGAGGGACTTCTGACCGAAAAATGTATGAAGTGGTTGACAGACCTGCCTAGGGAAATTCCGAGTTCTATTGTATACATTTCTCATAGAAACCTAACTTCAGAAAGCCGATGAAAATTATTATTTTCTTACTCTCCGGAATCATAGATACACTATGTTAGTATTTTATTTTTATGTTTAGCAGAAATGCTTGTTAATGCGTTTAACATGACCCCAGGGACGTAATGATATCCTCGCGAAGTTGCATATAATAAAATTTTTCACTATAATTTGTGATCCAAGAGTGATCTGTGAATGGTGCAAATAGTAGTTTGACGAATACGAAATAACTCTAAAAGTAATATGTAGTGGTCGTAATAAAAAATTATAATTTATTTAGGATATTTAAAATTTAAAAAATATTATATTATTATATATTCACCATATTGTTTGAGTGAATGCGAATATGCAACTACGTTGGGAAATTTGAAATGCGTTGGCTTAGTATTTAGCACGTTGGCTCTTCAACTAGAAGAAATATTTTCTGAGTCGTAAAAACATTTCGTACTTCATCTGAAGTGCATTAGTGTGTATTTGTGTCAGTTGTTGTCGGAAGATGTCAGTGGCGAAGGCATAGCCACTGGTCACTGAACAGTAACGGCTTCAGTTGTAACCAATCCACAGGCACATCAGAGCACATCGTCGGTATTGTGAAGCACCGGCGAAGTAAAATAATAATAAATATGGCTACTAAACCGAAGCTTCAGCACTGCTACGACTATAAACAAAGAACGTGCAAAAGCAGAGCTGTAAAATAATTAATTAAGCTTCACCTCCTGTCGTTTCTCCTACTATCCCTTTCCTATAGTTCCAGCACAATTGAAAACTGCACAAGACCAGAAAACATTCACGAACTACGTAGATTTCTAGGTGTCAATCATTAATTTATATCGTCGCTGCATACCGCATGCGGACCGATTACAAGCTCCGCTTAATAATTTTTTTCAAGAAAAATTACAAAAGAAAAATACCTTGGAATACAGTGGCTACTAATGCATTTGAAGCCTGCAAAAAAAGTATCAGTGAGGCAACCATGCTAGCACATACCGCTCCAAAAACTGAAAGCAATTACAGTACCAATGACAGAGAATTGCTTGCAATTTATAATTCAATTAAGTATTTCCGTAATATATTGGAAGCTCGTAATTTCTTCATTAAAACCGCCCACAGGCCATTAATTTACGCCTTTTCTCAGTAACCGGAGTAAGCCTCCCCACGACAATTAAGGCATTTAGATTACATATCACAATTTACGACAGAAAGAATTCATGTAAGTGGTGCGGAAAACACTGTTGCTGACGCTTCCTCTCGTTTAAGTGCAATTTCTATGCCGGTGACGATATCGTACGAAGAATTACAATCAGCACAGGAAACAGAAGACAAATTGAAAACCTTAGTGAAAGGTAACAACTCCCTCAAACTTCAAATCGTTCATTTCGACTCCAGCTCGATTTATTGTGACTTATCTACTAGTCATGTTCATCCGTACGTTCCTGAGAAATTACGTCAACAAATTTTCAACTCTATACACAACCTTTCTCATACTGGTGGTAAAGCTGGTCTTCAACAGATCAAAAACAAATATGTGTGACCTGGAATGAAAAAGGAGATAATCCTCTGGATTCGTAATTGTAATTATATTGCCAAAGAGCAAAAATAAACAAACGCAATCGTTTGACATCCAACAAAATAGACGTACCTGATAATCGTTTCGATCACGTACACGTGGACATCGTAGTCATGCCGCGCGTACAATGTTTTAGATATTGTTTGACTATGATTGATAGATTTGCACGATGGCCAGAGGCAGTCCCTCTGAAGGACATGTCTGTCTTAACAGTTTGTTGGAATCATTGGATAATAAGATACGGATGTCCGAAAACTATAACAACGGATCAAGGTACCCAGTTGGAATCGGCATTGTTCAAATCATTAGTTAATTTCACCGGATCTAAACGTTCTAGAACTACAGCATACCATCCATAGTGGAACGGTATGGTTGAGAGAAGGCATAGGTCATTTAAAGCATCTCATATGTGCCACCCTAATGTTTCATGGGTCGACATCCTACCGACAGTATTATTTGGTCTTAGAACATCGTTTAAAGAAGACATTCAGGCCTCCCCGTCAGATTTACTCTATGGAGGTCCTTTACGTTTGCCGAATGAATTTTTGAGAGCACCAGCGACACGATTAATTCTAATGAAAATCGTCATTTATTGGCACCTCAATATCATTTTTACTTATTTGTTTAATTTGAATGAGCGCGCTAATAACATTATTCCCATTTCTTTATTTTGAGAGAGCGTTGCAGAGTCAATTAAGGCATACATACATATGTAAATACAATTTATGTTTTTCTTGCTACCGTATACTGCATGAGTTTACTTTTGAGAGAACAGTGCAAAGTTTATTAATACTAATGAATATTAATGGTAATGAATTGGCCTTGGATCAGTTGAAAAACAATTTATTTATACCAATCAATCCATATCAGGTGATCTCTTTTTTAAATTTTTAAATAAAAACTTTTGTCGTTTCTTGCAAATTTTCTGATTAGTTTCATATGTAAATAAAAAACAGCCGATAATTTAATTCTAGACCAAAATTACCCAAAGAAAAAGTTCGTGCAACTTTGTACAGAAAATGGAAAATTTTATTCTAATTGTATCTAAAATTGCAGAAAAATTGTTATCTGGAACGCTTTTGGGTAAATTTAGAGCATTCCGTCTTATACTTACTTCACTCAAAGATAAGCTTGTTGATAAACATTTCTAGCAATTGAACTGATCTAGATATATATAATATATATTATAATTTAAAATTTATATAGTAGCGCTCTAATAATATAACTATTATTTTTTTCATAAACATTATTTCTAGCTTATTTGGTGCCTACATATTTAATTATTCTTATGTAGTCCACCAACTATATATAGACCTATGGGCTCGGTTGGTTATTGTTATAAATAAATAAAATAGAATATCTCTTTATATATGTTTCTAATTTTAAAATTGTGCTTATATATATACACGGTGGGCGAAACCCGGGGCATAAGTAATCACCCGATGTCTTTTTGCTGTAATTTTATTTAATAAAAACCTTAGGATATGCATATATGGTCATCAACTCTGGCACCGGTCACTTAGCCCATATCATAAGCAGTGCCAAAATTTGTCTTAAAAAAAATTACTGCAAAAGAACATCGGGTATATATATATATATATATATATATATATGATTTCCTCGTCAGTTATTGAGTTTGCTTTTACCAAAAATACTTTATGAGAATATCATAAAGTATGTAATAATACATTTCACATATTTTTGCGGGAAAAAACACAATTTTAAAATTAGAATCATATATAACTAAAATAAATTTGTGCGAGTTCGGGCAATTTTGTTATGCAACTGGAACAGACCTAATGTATATGACAATGTACAATTATCAATCTACACACATGCATACATCCATAAAAACACAATATTTTGGCTTATACATGTTAATTAAAGAAAACCCAAATAATTTTTAACTAAATCATGAAATTTTTTAATTATATTTATTTTTTGAGCGATGCTCTTTTTTATGAAAAGTTTTTATAATTTTTTACTTTCAATATTTCACTACCAAATAGGTAGTTAAAGAGTAATTGACGCTACGATATCGGTGACTGATGGTAACCCACTTCAGATATATGATCGAAATAAGTAAATTTGTAAAATAACATTTGAATTTTTGTAAGAAAAGAGAAAAGAGAAAAGAAGAATAGAAGAAAAAGTAGTGAAATAAAGGCTTTAAATGTTGTTTCCATCATTTTATTTTGAAACGCAATTACGTCTTTATTTAATTATAAATTGGAAAATAGTTGGGCACTACGTCGCATCGTCGGAAATAATAATTTTTATTAATAAAAAATTTTTTTTTAAAAACAGAAGAAAAAGAAAATATTTTTGAATAGAAATGAAAATTTTTTGTCATATTTTTTATACATACATATGTATAAATGTATGTACATCTATATTCAAAGTTTCAACTTTATTTTTAAATTCCAAAGAATTTTTAATATTATAGTTTAAATTAATTAATCTTTTAAGGATATTTGTTATATATTTACATAGCACATATGAAGGTGTATTTATAAATGAACAAATTGGCCTCAATGGAATATTTTTCTTATGTATCTTTGGTAATCCATTTATTTTTTTTTTAATTTTTATTAATTCAAATTATTATTTCCTTACAATGGTAGCGAAACATTGACAATAAATAATTGAAAAAACTTTTCATAAAAAATACCATCGCTCAAAAAAAAAAATAATAAATATAAATATTAATACAAATAAAAAATTTAATAAAGGTCAAAATAAAAATAGAAGTGAGACTAATATAAATCTTGAAATAAAATTAACTATTATTTGTTCATTGCATTGTTGGGAAACTTTTAATTTTACTTCATTATTGTTTACTTATAAACCAGCTGATTGCTTGTTTCTCTTGTTTATCCAAATTTTGTGGAAGAAAATGCTTTCTGGTAAGATTGGGATCCCGCTGCTGCCTAATTTAGAGTAAAAAAACACACCTAATATATTCATATTTGTTACTCGCATTTAATCAGTGGCGTGTGCAATGGCAGGGTTGAATATCTTCTTTAACAACGAACTTCTTTATTTGCAAGAAAAATAAAAATGCTTTTCATTAATAAAGTTATTTCTTCACTAAATTTTTTTTTTATATAAAAGCCACGGCACTTAAAATTTTATTATTCTTGGACGTAGTGGCCTGTCTCCCTATTGACATCTACTAGTCCGTTTGAGAATTAGGATTAACATGCAGATTGAATGTGTTCTGAGTAATTTGTAAGGCATTGTACATTTCTCATTCCTTAGTATGGTTTACCGAAAAGTTTATTCTGTTTAAATTCGCAGAATACTTTTGCCAGTGGAAAACATTGACGCAGTGAATCGTATTGTTGAAAAGTCAATTTGTATCTACTGCATTGTTTACTTGTCAAACGTCATAAAAAAATGTTTTAAAATTTTTTATAATAAATTCACTGACTATTCGAAGTCGCTGCAATCCAATTATGACCTCAGATTGATTCGAAACTTTAATTCAATTAAACTTTTGATTATTATTAACAAAACAATGATATTTTATTTAAAAACATCTAGTTTAAAATTAAATATTATAACGATTTTTGTTTAATTACATAAAATGGAATCTCAATTATCATTGTATATTTTCAATGCATATTTTCTTTAATTATAGATATTTTTTCCTTTTATTTCTTGGAGAAATTTTTAATTTAGTTTCAGATTTCATTTAAAGGTGCAAATATTTTCGAAAGTTTTATTTACATCAACTTAATTTCGATCAACAACGTGGTTAAATGACATTTTGAATTTTAAACTGCATATTTGTCATTACAAAAACAGCTGCAAGTTACAAATTTTGTGGTTAAGAGTGAAAAAAATTCAAAATAAAATGCCAGATTTACTCATTTGACAAGAGAAAATAAATATTAAAAGCAAGAAAAATAAACAAAAGTATGTGGACAAAAAGTTAAAATCATCAAAATTTATTAAACTTAACTGCAGCAAAAAAAAATATCTCATTAATATTCCATAAAAGTGGGGAATGCAGCTACCAGATACTGCAACTGGCCATAACAACAACTCGAATTCTTATCAAAATCTTTTACAGAACGTCAAAAAATATAAAACAGAAAATGCATTTAAATTTCGAGATGACCATGAAAATATGAGATACTATTTTTTTTAAATATGTGCATGTACGTATTTATGCATGTGTGCATTAGCATACATACAGGGTGGCCCAAAATGAGCAAAGGCGTTTGAATTCCTTATAACTTTTTTTTTGTTTTCCGTATTTTGTATAGAAGACTTTGGGCATTTAAAATAGAACAGTACACAACGACTTGATTATGCAATCACACCCACTTAAGTGTACGATTTGGTGCGGTGTTTCGTCAGAAAGGATAATTGGCCTATATTTTTTGATTCCGTCACTGGTATTAGATATTGCGAAGAACACAATGGCTCTTTTACGCGACACCGGATTTAACCGCTTCAGATTATTTTTTTGGGGTTATTTGAATTGAAAAGTCTATATTAATAAACCTAGAACCATACAGCACTTAAAAAATAATATACGCGACGAAATCAACAACATAACTTCTGAAGTTTTACGAAAGGTTATAGAAAATGTTTTGGAAGGATATGCGTAGCAGAAAATGGCCACCACTTGCGAGATATAATTTTTCATAATTAAATTAAAAATATTCTCCATTAATATACTGTATTTAAAATAAAAAAATTGTATAATAATGTAAGACATTACAAGAAGTTATAATGAACTCAAACCCTTTCGGTCATTTTGGACCACAATGTATATGTATATGGACGCGTGCACATTAAAGTATATAGAAAATATACGTATAAATTTGTTTTTGTGGGTATGTGTTATTTTTATTAATTTTTTATTATCATTAGAGTTGTTGTTGCTTTTTTTGAATTAAAGGATATGAGAGATACTCCACTTGTTTGTACTCGTACATACATTCAAAGATACATACCATAAATTTCAAGGTCTCGAATTCACGTTAAAGAAAGAAAGGAAAATATACGAAATAAATTCATACCGCCAAAAAAAATTTTTAACAATAAAATACAGCAATCATTTATAAAAAAAAGTTATGGCAAAAAGTAACAAAAGTACGGAGCGATATCTTTCGTTTTACTTCTTTTTTATAAGGCACTCAGTCAACAAGTCAGACTGTCTGGAAGCTTTTTGCTTTTGGCCAAGAAAAGAAGTCAAATATAAAACGACAGCAGATTATATTATGCTGGTTGTATCTGTTGAAGTGAATATTTATGGAAAAAGATCGTGATATCATCATAAAAAAAAAATTTTAACTTGTGCACATGTGAGAAACAATATAAAAATTTTAAAAAGTGAACTTTTTAATGAATGCATTTTCTTTGGGATTACACCTTAATATGCCCAAAAAATTCTTAAAAACTCACAACTTCTTTAGTGGTAGAAATCCCATAAAAAACTAATTAATCATTTTCTGTAAAACATTCTGCTTCCTATGTCAATAGCTCTTCTAAAAATTGTTATTGTAAGTGAGAGATTCAACTGAAACCATTGAGCTCTGCCATTTTAGAACAAATAACATCAGGGTGTGTCGTCTATATTCAAATCTCTCTATTCCACGATAAATAGGGAAAGACTTAATATTTTCAATAGACCAAGAGTGTCTCGGAAAACTGCTGAAAATGTGGTACTTGTTATGTTCAGCTTTGGGACGCTAAGATTCAGGTATCCTAGACCTTAGGTCCCCAAAGAGGTTGATGGTGATGCAGATAAATCAATGCATCAGCCTCAGCCGATCTTACAAGACACGTCATTATATCGCAGGTGTACGTGGCTCTCATCCAGGAACGTTGGATTACCAAAAACCAGGATCGTGGATTGAGAGGACAAGGTTGCAATTTGTATATTGATAAGAAGTGAACTGAAATTAATGTTATTAAATTCTTTCAGCTATGGAAATCTGATGGTGTTTACTGGAGAGGCCAGGTGTAAATTTAGGGTTATCATGGCCATTTGAGGCTGTAGATTTACAGATATATATATATATATATATTACAGAAGAGGTGTACAGGAGGTAAACGAGTCCGCGAGCGGGCACAGTCTTCCATAGCTACTAGGATGCGAAACCAATCCGCACCATAGTCAGTGAGAAAGTAGCAATATTAACAGTAGAGGGGATTGTATTTTTAATTTCATAATTTCCAATGAACTTGTTGTCTGTGACGTGGGCAATATGTCGACTTTCAAGAACAGGGTTTGGACGGAGGTTGTATATATTACGATCTTGTAAGGGGTTTTGGAGAACTGTTTATTGTCAGACTACAGAGAATTTTTTCCAATATCAATCTTAAGGTTATATACAGTACTGCAGGTTCTGGTGGATGTCTTTAGGACTTGCTTGGTAATGATCTTTATTTCGAAATGCTGAAAAGGGTTTAAGGTTATATTCATACCCAAGGCGTGTAGGGCGGGCCACTCGAGGCAGAAAAATGGCTTTTATTTTTTTTCAATTTATTATAGTCCACATTCAAATATTTTGCTTTTTAAATATTATGCATTTGAAGTGTCTAAAATCACTAAAATAAAATTTATTTGGGCACTTTTGTTATGCACTTGGAACAGACCTATTTTATGATTTCTTACTTTTGTACATTTTTGTCTCTTATTGAGATAAATTATAGTTTACTCTCATTTTACCGAACTTTAGCAGAAAATTAAAAAAACGCACGTTATGTTTTCAATATTTACGTACAGAAATGCCAAAAAGCTGTCAATTTGTTTTTGCAATGATGTCTCATTATTTTGACCACATTATACACAAAAATAGTTGGCAATGCAATTCTACACAACGAAAAAAATTGGAAATGACAATCGTTGCCTCTGTACACACTAAACTGTTTTTTGCGATTGCACAAAATGCCATAATGTGTATGAGACTTTATCTTGATGGCATAGTACTGCTATTTGTTGAACAATTTCCTTCCTCCATAAGTGATGTTAGGCAGGAGCTTTAGGCTACCCAGGATTGCCGGGGTGGTGTTGAAACTAGTTAGGGAAGCGAATTGCCTGGCTGTTTACTTGGGTAGCTAGCTATCATGGGGAAGTAACACTCACGAGAGGCTTACGAAGAGACTCAATGGAGAAAGAAGCTTCATAGGCAGGAATTGGGGCCTATAACCGAGGTTTATGAATTGGCTTTATACGACGGTGGATCGTGAAAATTTTTTTGAAAACTACAGTTTGAATAGCACTAAAACGTTCCCTTTAAAATACCTACTTTTAACCCTTTACCGCAGCATCACGATTTTGGAAAATTATATGAAATCGATATATTTTTTAAACATAATAATATTATGATGCAACATTAATTATTTTAAATATAAGTAGTTGTTGTAACACCTTACACTATAAATATCCACTATTTTTAAATGTAAGAGGTCAGATTTCAGACAAACTAAAGAAGAAATTATGACTACAATTTCTGAATTTTTAAGCTAAATTGAAGTCGCTGAACACAAATATGAAATTCATTTATTTGCCTTAATTCGAGTTTAAAAATATGTTCTTTTCTTGTTAGTTGTTTTTTATTTATTGGCGGAAATATCGACAAAATTGTACGCTATTAAATCGATATCTGTCTGTTCTTTCAGCCAATAGAACGATAATCTATTGAGTTACTGGCTTTGTGAAGACACTTTGCCAAAAACTATCATTGCAAATTGCTCAACTACGATGAAAAATATACTGAGTAGATTTTTTCGGGTGGTATTTCAAAGTTAATTTTGTAACAATTACAATGGTGTAAAATTTGTAAACTGAGACAAAAATAAAGAAAGTTTCGAATGGTTGAGTAAAAAAAGTCGAAAATATTTTCTCAAAATTATTTTAATTGGGTTTCAGTATAAAAAAAAATTTGTATGAGAAATAAACTCGGATTAGCAAAATTTGAAATGAAAATAAAATTCACAAAATTACTCCAACTTGTAGCCCTGATAAAAGATATTGGGAAAAAAATTAAAATTAAAAGCAGTTTTTTATATAATTTAGGTAAATGAAGATTCTATTAGTTCATCAATGGTGTTCTTCAACAGATTTAATTTTTCTATTTATTTAACTGCTTCTATTTATTTTAATAATCATTAATTAACATTAATTTTTTTCGCATAAATTTTAAGCCAGTTTAAAAATGCTTAAAGAAGATTAAAAAAGTTCATTTATTTTGTACTTCATTAGCGTTTTGTCGCAATAAATTTTAAAACTAATTTCCGTTTAAGACTTTTACTTTTTTTTTGCTTATTTCTGCTAAATGTGCAGTTTTTTCTGTTTTTATTCTTAACCGTTTGATGTATGCCTTGTTGTTGTTTAAATGGGAATGCCTCTTGGAAACAGTGTTGGAAATAAAGGCCAGTAAGCAACCCTTCAGGGGCAATAACAGCCATAAGGTGGTCTTTATAAAAAAGAAAGAAAACAAAAAAAATCTCAACAATCGGCGTGTGTTAATTTAGCCTTTGAATTTTTTTTTAACAAAATATGTTAGAATTTTATTAAAACAAACCCTTTTAGAGAAGCTAATTTTTATTAAGGAAAAAGAAGAAAAAATACCATGCATATTAAATATTCATTCTAAAGGTAATAGAAAAACTGATTGCATAAAAAATTTACTCATTAATGGGATAAAAAATCCCCCAAAAATTATGAATTGAATTTTTGCTTAAGTTGTTTCTTCAATTTTAATGCGTGGCTGTTGTGTCAAATAAATTAAGGCTTCTGCTGTCAATGCGTTGGATGTTTGTGTTGTTTTTTTTTCTTATTAGACAATGCGTTTGACACTTCCTTTTAAGTTTTTATTTATTAAAAAATACTTGTAATTTTTTGCGTGAAATTTGTTTATTCTTTTCCAACTGTTTTCAAGGGGTTTGATGATGCAGGACATTTTACACTTGAAGAAACCACAAAACGCACGAAGAGGAAACTAAAAAAAATATTTAAATTCTCCATAGAAACTTTGTCATTTTAATTGTAATTATTTTTTGAAATTTTTTTCTTAAAATTGATTTGCATATTTCCTAATTTGTATAGATTCACTTTTAGCCTTAACAGTAACTAATTTTATTTTGTGTCATTTGATACTCTCTTCTTTCTTTCCTTGGAGGCCAAAACGTTTTCCTTTAACTCTCTGGGGTGTAATTGATCATTGTTGCCATTCAAATAAATTCTTTCTTTGCCTTGTTTCTACAAAAAAATTTTATTGTTAAGTAATTTATTTGTTTATATTATTTTTATTTTACTCCTTCTTTGCATTTATAATTAAATCTCAAATACAGCTGACGTCATTATTATAAAGATACTGGATGTTGTAATGATTGATTCAATATTTTAAGGGTTGAGTGTTGAAAGGATTTGTAACCCAGTTTTTTATTGGTATAATATTTGCTTACAATTTGTTTTTTAATTAATTCTTAATGATTTATTGTTTTTAACCAGCCGAAAGTGTTCAACTATTGTCGAAAGTAAAGCTTAAAAATACGATAATATTATTGCGGAAGTATATTCGTAATTTCTACTTTTTTATCTTGGACCAGAACTCAGGAGATGACCCCTACATATGCGGTGCATTGCGCTGGAACTAGAGGAAAGGGATAGTAGGAGAAATGATAGGTGGTGAAGCTTCACTATCTAACAACACTGCTTTTTT
Source organism: Dexiosoma caninum (assembly GCA_963924685.1). Taxonomy (NCBI): domain Eukaryota; kingdom Metazoa; phylum Arthropoda; class Insecta; order Diptera; family Tachinidae; genus Dexiosoma; species Dexiosoma caninum. The sequence continues at coordinate 59,235,442 of OZ004725.1, forward strand.
GCACGTTATTTGTTTTTACAGCAGTGTTGTAGCGTCTCTGATGTCAAGGAGACGCAAATTTCTGTTTTTTTTTTAATTTTTTTAGAAATCAGTTGTAAATAAACATTTTCACATTTAATTGCAAGTGCATTCTTTTTTGAAACTTCAGATAACTTAAATATTTTATTTTTTTAAGCGTTGAAAAGAGTTTCAAAACTGCTTATAGCCAAATCACAATGAATTTGAAGTAAAATATTACTGTAAATCCTTTAGCCGTATAAAGGAAGAGAACTTTAATTACAATGATTTATGAAACTTTCTTTAAAAATTAGGCATTTAATTGCCCTATAGGTGAACAAAGGCGTTAATAAATTAAACGATTTTCTCTTTGTCTTTAACAAGTTTTCATCCATAAAATCTGTAATAACTTGAACAAATTTAAAATTCGCAGCAATATTATGGCATGGTTTCTTTTAGTTGTGCGTTTAACACGATTCGAAAATATTATTTTTTTCTTCTTCTTCTTGTTAGTATTAAAAATTTTAAGTGCTTAACCCTTTAATAATAAAAATGATATATTACAAGTAAGTATTAAAGTAGTATGCATAATTTTGAAAAAAGTGTAGTACAAAAAAAAATTAACAAAATATGACTTCCGAGTATCTAAAAAAGGGTGACTTTAATTGTGGATTTAAATAAAATTAATTATCAGATATTGCTTCAAAAGAAACAAATATTTCTACGTTTTCTTCCATATACACCGTATTTAAAATTAATCTTTAAAGTTTTTTAAATTCTAAGAATCATAAATCATATCGAGAGTTCTTCAGTTTTAAGATTTTTAATCTCAAATGCATGAAACTAAGTTGTTTAAATTTTTCAATGACATTGAAAACCGAAGACAATTGCTTACTCTTTCTTCTGCCACCGTTTCCTAATTTTTTTTGCATTTTATATTTAAATCAGCACATTTGTGGCATGACATGGAGGTCATAATGATGACGAAAATGTTGTTGATGTAGAACAGCATAAAATATATGGACGCACAAAAATTTTATTTATGCAGTTTCTAAAATTCAAATAGAAGTTTAAGTGTCTTAGAAAAAATAAATTTAGCAAATCAACCATAATTTAAAGTTTTTAAAAATATAGGTGCTGGAAAAAGAAAACAAAGTTCGAAAAATACTTATTTTTAACGACGGTATTTTGATGTAAATCTAGATGATTTCTCATAAAACGCCCACTTCAGGCTTATTGATGTTACCATGCTATGCTTCGCTGCCCCCACGCCAACTATTCTAATGTCGACAACTTTTTTATAAAAAGTACATTTCCAAAAAAAATTTTTTTTATCTTAATTTTTCATACTGTATGAGAATATCATAAAGTATGTAATAATAAATTTCACATATAGTTTATAAGGGAAAAATCACAATTAGAATCATATATATATTTTGTTTTATCTTTATGTCTGAGTTCACACGACTCATGTTTTACTGAGAAGATTGCTACTTTATACGCGAGAGTAACGAGGGGACGGGTAACGAGTACTCATGTTTTTTTTTTTTTTTTTTTTATCTTGGACCAGCACTCAGGGGATGACCCCTACACATACGATGCATTGTGCTGGAACTAGGAAAACAGGTTATGGGAAGGAGGATAGAGGGAGTAGTGTGAATGGACATTTGATTTGAATTTTCCCACGTCATAAGTGACAGGAAAGACCTCGGCAGGGAGTTTGTTCCACATACGCGATGTTCGGCCGAAAAATGAGTTCTCCCTGTAATGCGTAGTGCGGTTCGCTGCCAAGTTGACTACAAATGGATGTGCTCTTAATGATGAACGCGTCGTGCGCGTGAATGATCGGGTTTCGGGAACAAGTTTACTGATTTCATCAGAACACATCCCATTATAGTAACGATAGAACAACGAAACGCACCCCACATTGCGACGATGCTCAAGAGAGTTAATAGAGTTGGCTACCCTACTGTCTCCTATGAGTTTCTTCGCTCTCTCCTGGACCCGGTCGAGTAACTTCAAAATAGTCTTTGAAGCACCGGCCCAAACATGAGAGTTGTATTCCATTTTCGGTCGGATGTAGGCGGTATAAATAGTGAGGAGATTAGATGGGGTGAAGTATGTCTTGCACTTTTGCTGCATTGGGTCTTTTGAGCATTGAAATCGACCCTGTTTGCCAGACCCCATTGCGATATTTTCATGCGGTCACAATTCAATGAGTCACTCATATTCTGCCTCAGCGAAGTGATCATAGTCGATGTTGGCCTACAACTAAATGAATATGAGTGAGAAAGGCTGCTGTCATCTGCGAAAGAGTGGATAGGGTTGGAAGTTTGACATAGGGGGTCATTAAGAAAGACTAGAAATAGGGTAGGAGAAAGAGTGGAGCCTTGCGGTACCCCTGAATTTATCTTATACTCGTTAGATGAGATCCCGTCTATAACAACTCTTATAGCGCGATCCCTGAGAAAACTCGATATAAATCGAGAGAAGATATCACCGACACCAAAAGCAATAAGTTTGGACAGAAGTGCCCCATGCCACACTCTATCAAATGCTTTAGAAATATCCAGAGCCACGACTTTACTTTCGCCGAACTGGTGAATAGAATTACACCATTTTTCCGAGAGGAAGGCTAGTAAGTCGCCCGTAGAGCGCCCTCGACGGAAGCCGTATTGACGGTCGTTCAGTAAATTGTTGAACTCTAAATATTTCATTAGGTGAAAGTGTGCATGTACTGTCATTCCGTTTTGCTTTCTCATTCTTAATTTGAATATACACATAAACTATATGTACATGTCGCCAACATGACAGCTTTTCCCCGTTCATATAAAAGAAAAATGCGAAGCATTGTGCTGGAACTATAGGAGAGGGATAGTAGGAGAAACGACAGGAGGTGAAGCTTAATTAATTATTTTGCAGCTCTGCTTTTGCACGTTCTTTGTTTATACTCGTAGCAGTGCTGAAGCTTCGATTCAGTAGCCACTTTTATTATTTTTACTTCGCCGGTGGTACACAATACCGACGAAGGAGTGAGTTCTGATGCGATTGTGGATTGCTATCAGCTGAAGCCGGTATTGTTCAGTGACCAGTGACTATGCCTTCGCCACTGAAACCTTCCGACTACAAATGACACACAAAGACACACTAATGCACATCAGAAAAATGCGAAATGTTTATTTTTATTTTAGAATTTTAGTCTGCTTGGTTATTATTTAGCTTTTAATATAGTGTTTTTGTATGTATTTGAATATATATGTATATATATATTTATAAATATTAATGTATTAATAAAAAAAACATTATATAATTTTATACATGATCCTAATTGTGCCTTTCACCCTCAAAAAATATATGTGAAATTCATTATAACATACTTTATGATATTCTCATAAAGTATTTTTTACAAAAGCAAACTCAATAACTGAGGAGGAAAGCATATCCATATAGTACTATTTGGCTAATGCTTACTTAGCTCATCAGTGGATTTTTCCTAAGTTTTGAATACAAACCCAAGATCTATGTATATGTTTAAAATTCAACTAATCAATAAAGAATTTAATTTGAATATCAAACATAAAAACCAAAAAATCTATAAACAAAAACATAACAATCCATGAGTTTACTTTTATAACACACACACATTTCTATTTTTAGATTTTTCTTTTTATCAATTTTTTATTCATTTATTATTATTTATTATAATATTTATTACATTTAATTATCGTTTTTATCTTTTGTATTTGTTATTAAAATTTGTATTATGAAGATACATCAAAATTGTTTAAATAGTAATGTAAATATGTTGATAAAACAAATTTCTTTATTATTCTTAAATAAATAGATTGTAAATAAAAAGTTTATTAAAAAAAATGTATAGTGTTTTTTAATGAAAAGAATTTTATAAAACAAATTTCTTATACATTTCCAATAAAACTAATACTTCATAAATTATTTTCTTTAATTATAACAGGTTTCCATACAAAATTCAATCAATAAACCATCTATAAATACAAAAAATGTTTATAAATACGGCAGTAAAACTTTTTGTGCTTTTTTCCGAAAATATGCGTTTTTTGATTTTTTGCTCATTTAAAATTTTTAAAGTTGACAAAGCTGATTGTTATGTTGAAATTTGAAATAGGGGAGAAAGAAGAGAAAACCACAAAAAAAATCGGCACTACTTCAATTTAAAAAAATCGGCAAATTGAGAATACCCATTTTTAATACAATAAAACATATTTTAGTTAACAAACAATTACAAACCAAACCAATTGAGAGTTATTAATATTTATAACATATTAAATAATATAAAAATGAGTATGTACAAATAAACGTTTTACAAATAAAATGTGGTTCATTTACAAAAAAAATGTTTTTCTATCGTTTTTGTATGAACATATATTTTATATACATACATACATATGAATATTTAAGTTTGAAAATTTTATTAAATATATATCAGCATATAAACAATTTGAATTATTAAATTTTAAATAACATTTAGAAAAAGAAATTCTTTGTGAAAATTTATTTTCAAGGTTAGATCGAAATTTTGTTTTATTTCGAAATAATGTGGAAGGATCATAATTTGTTTTACAAACTTTGATAGCACCAGAATTTCACCTGTATAATCACCAAGTTTTAAATCTGAATTTTTTTTTTAAAATTCGCAAAATTGGAATTTTTAACTCCCTGAATACAGAGTCTAAAGTTGTTTTTTTCAGAAATAAACTAAAACAAATAAAGTTACTGCGTTTTAAGTGTTTATCGAAAAATCAGTAAATCGGCTTCAGATTCCCAATGTGAATCATTGCTCTGCCGACACTCAACCTCAAAGAAAACTTGTCTTATTGCTATCGTTTTGTTGTTATTGAAAGAGCCTTTTGTTCAAGTGATCCGTTAACGAACGAGTGTAAATCCATCACAACTCATTTGCCCTTAGTGTATGCGTATTGAAAGTTAGAAAAGATATTTCGATAAATCCTCATTCTGATGTGAATGTCTATTAAACTATACACTGTGTTGGGAAGGTAGGAGGTTAGACTAATGGGTCTAAGGCAGACATCCAGCGTTGCAGATCTGCAGATGAAGTACCTTCCGGTGCACAGGATTTGAAAGAACTAAACTATATATTGCCCATCGTTGTCTTTCAGTATCAAGAATAGTGGTACTTAGTATGGTTGACACGCCGAAAAGGGCTGTCGAACAGGTCTTCGAGAGAACCAGCCTCATCAATCTTCAGGTGCCATTAATTTTAGGCATGATATGATATACTGTGCAGTCTGATCGTACAAGAACGACCTTCTGCTATGCTACAAGTGTTTTTTCTTGCTGTTCTAAAAATTTCAACTGGAAACACTGTAGAAAATCGTCATTATTGAGTACAATTAATTTTTTTCTTTCATTAGCACAGTACTTAAGGGAGGAATAGTGTAGAGAAGAGAATTCATGAGAAGGATACAGCTTAATTCTTGCACAATGCTTCAATTCTTCAATTGCGCGTTTATTAAAATTTGTAACGAAGATTTGCTGCGTTAACCAAATACTAAAATTTTTTTTACATATAAATTTTTCCTGTCATTTTAACAGGATTTATTTAAAAAAAAACGTATGTACATATGTACGTACCCACTTGGTCCAAAAATATATAAAACTTTTCATTCGTCATCAATTGACGAATGAAATTTTTTAAACGATCGGCATCATTAAATATCGGTAAGTGATAGTCGTTACTGTGTACCCCACTCCTTTTTTTACATTAAAGCCAATTCGGAAAATTTTTTAAAAGATAATAAAAAACGACGTCAAGAGAAAACAACAGTTGAAAAAAAAACAACAGCAAAATAGAAACAAGCCGATTGCAACAGCATTAAAGTAATAATTTTTCCTCCATAATCTTTGTACAGTGAATCACAGTGAAAACGGCCCACCTTTAACAATGATAAATTTTTCAATATTTCTCTCGTAATTATACAAAATATTAAATGAATACGGTATATTTTAGAAGCTGATGTTGTTAGTGTTAAAAGAAATCATACTTGCTTAGCTTATTTACAATAACAACAATGTTACATACGGTTAAAGAGAAAATGTCAATTTTTTATCTCACAATGAAAATGGCCCACCATATTTTTAGTCTCAAAAGATCAGTATTTTTCATTTCTTAGTACTTTGTAGGGAATACTTTTTGAGTGATAACGGATTTAAGACCATTAGGAATGGACTCCACTAACTTTTTTGTAAATTCTGGAGAAATTTTTTCCCATTCTTCTCGTAAAGCCGTTTTGAGGTCCTGCACATTAGAGATGTGATGCTTTCGCACTTCTAACTCCAGTTTATGCCATAAATTTTTAATTATGTTCAGGTCTGGAGATTGTGGTGGAGTTTTGATAACCCTTGGACAGTTATACAATAACCATTCCTTAACTATTCCGGCGGTATGTTTTGGGTCGTTGTGCTGGTAAAAGTGAAAAGTATCGTTTAATCCCAATTTCTCTGCACTTTGCTTCAAATTATTTCTTAAAATTGTTAAGTACTGAAATTTATCCATGTTTCCGTCCACAAAATGCAGATTTCCAACGCCTGCAGCAGAGCACGCACCCCATACCATAACGTGACCACCATGTTTTACTGTAGGCCTCAAGTGCTTGGGATTTAACACTTCGTTGGGCTTTCTCCAACATTAATCCTGCCGTCGGAACCAAAAATATTAATTTTTGACTCATCTGCAAACATAACATGTTTTCAGAAACAAAAATCCTTCATCAAATAGCTGTGGGCAAACTCCAGTCTTATTTTTTTATTGCTTTCGCTCACGAAAGGTTTTTTCCGTGCAATTCTTCCATTAAATCCAGCTTTTCTAAGCACTCTTCTTATGGTTTCTGGGTTGCAACTTACATTTAAGTGCTCTTCAACCATGTCTCTTAGCTTTGGAGCACTTAATCTTGGATTATTTCTGGACTTTTGGAGTATCCAACGTTCATCCCTCTCAGAAAGTTTTTTTGGGACTGATTTTTTGCTTGCTGGCAATTCGTTTTTCGTCGTTAAACCTTTTACTAATATTTTTTACCGTTCCACGTGCTAGTTTGACTACTTCAGCAATTTCCCGCTGACTTTTTCCATCTTTGTAGTGGTCAATAACTAATTTTCTTACTTCAATTGTGGTATGACGTCCCATCTTCTTAAATTTGTTTAATTGCGATAGATCAATGTGCACAGAATTAAAAACAAACTAATCTTAGCTAGCATGAAGTTTCGTTCGTTTAATTTTAAAATTAACCGTTATATGAGTGAGTTTTTTGAAATGGGCCATTTTCACTGTGAGATAAAAAATTGGCATTTTCTCTTTAACCGTATGTAACATTGTTGTTATTGTAAATAAGCTAAGCAAGTATGATTTCCTTTAACACTAACAACATCAGCTCCTAAAATATACCGTATTCATTTAATATTTTGTATAATTAGTACGTGAGATATTTTGAAAAATTTATCATTGTTAAAGGTGGGCCGTTTTCACTGTGATTCACTGTAAATTCCTTCTTGCCTTTCCAAAAAATACACCTCCACAAACCAAATGAGAACAAAGTAATACTTATGTACATATGTATGTACTTATACTTGTTTTCTTCTGCACTATACAACCATTGAAGATAAAGTAAGGAAAATTAAAAACGAGGAAGATCAAAAGCAACATTGTTTGCAAAAAGAAACATTTTTTAAGTAAAATAGGCACAAAAAAATCTCAAAGAATACAAAAGAAACACCTCCTGTTCCCCCGTAAATAATGAAATAGAACTTTAACTTCACGTTGGTGACCAAAATCAAGGATGGCTACCACGTAGTTCCTTAATCTTTTTCGATATGTTCCATTTAAAAAACTCAAGCACCTTCAAATAATTCAGCGCCCTGTCCGATTTCAAAAATTAAATTTTCCATGCCTGCCACAAAGACTTCAGGCTTACAATTCAACTCAATTGGGACAATATTAACTCACCAAGCAAGAACAGTTTTTGTAAAATTTTTTTTGTTTTTTTTTAACAGTTTTGTTTATCTTTGTCTTTCACATAGTCTTCTTGAAAAAAGGAGAAGAGGAGAAGAGGAGAAAACGTAATGCAAATACTCCAACATACTAAATAAACATGCGCACATAAAACACGATATTTTACTAACACTTTCAGTCAATAGGATCATCACATTTGTAATTTCGAAGAGCTAAAAAATGCATAAAGTAGTATCCGACTTTAGAACACTTTAGACGATTTTACCGTATTTACATTTGTTCAGACCTGGTGTGAATAGATAAGTAATCATCATCAGTAACTGTTACACTTTAGGCTGTTGAAATGCTTTACGTGCAGTAGTTTTTTGATCTTTTTAATATTTAACAAGTTCATTAGTTGTTTAAGTCCCCGTCCCTATTGTGAAACATTTGCTGCAAAACTTTTGAGTTTGTAGACGAGAAGGGGAAGAGGAGTGGAAGTATGTACGCTGTTTCATGTACATGCAGCTTTTGTTGAATTTCTTATTTGCATCTTTTAAGATGAGGTGTATTTGACGTTTCATTTTATTTCTTTTCGTTTGGTATACTGTTAACTTCTATCATAATAATAGCTACCCTGTTTTATTGTTAATTTTTTGTGAAATATAATCAAAAATTTAAAATAAAAATATAAAATTATATAAAAATTATTATATAATTTTTCTTCTTAGCGTCCATTTTGCTTCAAATTATATCTTGTGCTTCAAATGTGTATCCAAAAAAAAATATTCACACCTTCTATCACAGGGTAGTTATTTTATATTTACATTCGGTATTGAGAAATGTCAAAAAAAATTAAAGAAAGAAGATAGAAGGGAGGAATAAAAAATACTAAACATGAAGCAAAAGTTTCATGTATGGACACTGCTGAAGCTTCAAAAGAGAATTCAAAAAAGTTTTGCAGCAAATGTTTCACAATATGGACGGGGACTTAAGAATGCAAACTTTTGTGTATGTGTTTTTTTACTTTTTCTTTACAGGTCCGCCATGGCATAATTTGTAGAAAATTTTTTGCATGGAATGGTTGGTAAAAACGCACTATACGTAGGGATGAACACGCACGATACATCGACTATTAGGAAACAAAAACATCGATGTTAACATGTTAACCGCTGATACATCGGTCTCAAAACGAAAAACATCTGCATGGTTCATTCAATCTGTCCGCGCTTGTTTCGTTTATTTATTATATCATTGATGAAAAAATCCTTACTTAGTATTTTTTTTAGGAATTTTAAATATTTAAATATTTTTAGATTTTTTAATAACTTCTTTAGTATTACGAATCTTAGTAAAAAGGATATTTGAATAAGCGGTAACAATTAATTTTGCAATTAACATGATAAGGAGCAAACACTTCAGAAGGGTGGCGATGGCACGATGGATGGTAGTCTGCACGTTGACTACAAATCCAAAAACAGACCTGGGTTCAACCCCAGTTTCAGACTAAAATTTTTAAATAAAAATAAACATTTCGCATTTTTCTGATGTGCATTAGTGTGTGTCTTTGTGTGTCAGTTGTTGTCGGAAGGTTTCAGTGGCGAAGGCATAGTCACTGGTCACTGAACAATGCCGGCTTCAGCTGATAGCAATCCACAATCGCATCAGAACGCCCTCCTTCGTCAGTATTGTGTAGCACCGGCGAAGTAAAATAATAATAAAAATGGCTACTGAACCGAAGCTTCAGCACTGCTACGAGTATAAACAAAGAACGTGCAAAAGCAGAGCTGCAAAATAATTAATTAAGCTTCACCTCTATCATTTCTCTTACTATCTTTTTCCTATAGTTCCACCACAATGGTTCGCATGTGTAGGAGTCATCTCCTGATTCTCCTGTTCAAAAATTAAAAAATAACGTCAAAAATAGCTCAAAATATAAAAAAAAATTGTGTTAAATTGTTTTATTGGATCTTGCATAATGTAAACATAAATATTTAAACGTTTTCTGTTGACATAATTTGCATTTAATATCGATTTTTAACGAATAATAAGTTATCCAAAGAAAAAAATTATTTTATCAATATCTCGAAAACTCGCTTTAATCTTAAGAAACAGTGAACGCAATTTGGTTCGTTGGCCCAAAATTATATAAGATCAACTATCAGAACATTTGCCCGATTATTATTCGTGTGTGGACAGTGTTCGTGTTGTAATACTGAATGAGAAGAAACGAATAAAAAGTAAAGTGACAAAATAATAATAAATAGTACAGAAATTTTACTGAATAAAAAGTAAAGTGACAAAATAATACTACGGAAATTTTACTGCCATTAAAACACTACTGGGAGGGCTTTACATCATATTAAGAAAAGAGAAAAAACTTCAAGATGGAGCACGGCGACGGCCGAAATTCGCTGAAAATAGCAAGGTTTGACAGAAGAAGTATGACAATGAAGTAGTACAATGAAGAGCAAGGCTATACTGGTTGTGACAACATACAACATCAACATTAAGGATATATCCGCCAAATTGGATAAGATTTTAATAAATGAGGACTATAACATTAAAATTTTAGGTAAGAATGTTGCCAGTATAGGGGCATGTACTCACTGCGATTTTGAAGTTTTGAAGAAAATGCTTGTAGAGTGTGGTGCTAATTTTTACACTCACACTTCAAAATCTATATTGGTAGTTCGGGAATTTTTGGCTCTTTTGAGAGCAGTGAAGTGCAGGAATATAATAAGAGTCTTCACATTAATGTTAGAATAGTTGGCCTTCATATAATGGATGGCGATAGATGGTTATTTCAACTTTGTAGGGAGTCTGACCACAAGGCCTTCAGGAATATTCGATATATATTGCACTACAGGGTGACAATGGAGCAGCACTTTCGAAGGGATGTTGTGCAATGCTACAATTACCACAGATTTTGTCATGTTGCTATTAATTGCAACATTAGGTGTATTTTTATTAACGTGATTTCCATTGTTGCAAGGTACAGAAGCCATTATTTGAATTTGTTTTTGAGGAAGCATCGACCGGTCGTACTTCTTATAGCGCATTAACTGTCCCCTGGGCATTTGCTACAAATGGCCGCGTACAGGGTTTTTAGGCAGGACAGGTGGAATAGACTTGGTGGTGGTGCTGCTATACTTGTGAAGAATGGTTTGTGTTCGAATGGGATTGGTGTTGCCTCGGCCAGGTCGAGAATACCGCTGTGAGGATAGATAAAGTTTACGATAGTTCTATTATCGTAATCTCTATAAACTTTCGACATCACTTATTATTGGCGCTGTTTGATTTTGAAGCTATTCTGAACCTTTCGTATCGGGATCTTCTTTTGAGGGGGCCTTAATGGCAGGCATACGTATTGGGGTGACAGCATTTGTAATGGTAGTGGTTGCGTCCTTTATGGTTTTTCATGTCCTGACATGAATATTCATCGCACTTATGGTCCGACAAGGGTTGCGGGTTCTTCGTCTTCATATTATTAGGGCACAGTTTGGTTTGGGATAACCTCTCATCAGATGGAGAGACTTAGTATATGGGAGCGACGGATTTTTTCGTATTGTTTAGGGTTCTCACCTAAGATGTGTTCTGATGGGATGTTTCGTACGCCTTCTTGTAGGTCTATATACAATGCTATTGACTTTGAGAGAATTGATGCATTTTTTGTTCCGATCTGCGATCCGATTCTGGAGCATTCCTCTTTTCTGAATAATAGCATCGTATTGGAATGTCTGCAGAGACTTCACGATATGCATAATATTCGGTATTTACCTCTCAATTGTCTTCTGACATTGAAAGACGGCGGCCTTTGAATGGTGATGTTGGCCTCTTGTTTTATCATAGGAGAACTAATACACTCAACATTCTAGTCTTACTTTGTAATACGAATCAATAATGATCATGAAAAAATTATAATAATTTTTGTTATTAATTTTAATTTGATTGTAAGGCGTGTTAATTCGATATAGGATGTTTAGATTTAATTCCGCTTTTTTTCCCCCCCGTTTTGTCGGAAATATATATTTTGTTTTTATACGTCAAGGAGACGTATTAAATTTTGAAGATTCGTTTTTAGTAGCTATTTTTAGTAATAATTTTTTTCGCTGATGCTACACAATACCGACGAAGGAGGGCGTTCTTATGTGCTTGTGGATTGGATACAGCTGAAGTTACTGTTCAGTGACCAGTATGCCTTCGCCACTGAAACATTCCGACAACAACTGACAGAAAGCCACACAAATGCACAACAGAAAAATGCGAGATGTTTTTATAAGTATCCAACTGGGGTTGAACCCAGGAAAAATTTTTCGTTTTGTAGTCAACGTGCAGACTACTTCAACCATCACCACCATCAAATTTAAAAGTTAAATACGAAAAATATCTCTTGCTAAATAAATTAATATAATTAAAGTTAAAAGATGTTTTTGTTTATTTCATTGACAAACATTTGCTACAAAAAAAAATACTCCATATTAATGGAATAGTGTAGGGTATAACAAGATATGAGACTCACGGATTGGGTACTTGTTTAATCATTATGATAATAAAGTGTTATTTTAAACATAAAAATAAAAATAAAAAAGAAGACGACACACTCTGGAAACCAGTATCCAGAACTTTCATGCCCTGTTTCCATATTTAAGAATGAACATATAGGAATGGATATTGGCATTTGTGTGCACTCACTCACATTAGTGAATTTTTGGCCTTGAAAATCTTTAATGAAAATATGTACATACCCAGATAGCATTGAGTTGATTGTTTGGTGATTTACGTATCATTATTGATTGTTCTTGGTGATTGTTTTTTGATAAATTTACAGTTTACAATAACAAAATGTACAAGAATCAAAAAACGTTCATCAAGTTGATAAAAATTTCATAGGTCTGTTTTAAAAAAAAAAAATTATTCTCATTATTATCTCTTTACGTCTTAAATTTTGCATTTTACAAAAACAAATGTACAGCTATCAAAAAATGGTCAACAAATTGATTAAATATCAATTGTGTTGTTTCGTGATCCCGTTATGAGTATACATTTAACAACATCAAATATTTCTTTTTGTGACAAAAAAATGCATGTAATGCCAAATATAGGCAGCATTTCTCATTTTCATACAGTTCATCTGCAAAGCAACAGCTCTCAAGTGCGTGTAATAAATAAAAGAAAACATAGTTTTGAAGTAATTAATTAAAATAACTTACTCATTGTCTATATTTATATATGCTAATTAAAGTAATAAAAAATAACTTATTTTATAATGTCAGCCACTCAAATAAAAAGAAAAGCTAGAAAGGAAGCTAAAAAAATTATAAATTCACAGTTTTTGCATAGTGATTCAAGTGTTAAAGTTCAATTTCAAGACCAAGGTGTTGCAGTGGAAAATAATATTGATATTGTCGACGAAGCGAGAGGGGAAAGTAGTTTTGAGGATTTCTTGGACAGTGATAGTGATAGTGTTACAAGTGATGGAAATGATGTAAGCTATGATCTGCGTTCAGAGCTTAGCAAATGGGCATCAGACTTCGCAATAAGTTTTGTGGCATTAAATGCTTTATTGTGTGTGCTAAACAAATGCAACATAAAAGTTCCGAAAGATGCTAGGACAGTTTTACAAACACCGACTGAAGTGGTTAAGAGAAATGTAGGAGTTGGGATTTACGTACATTATGGTCTAAAGAATGCGTTGACAGACTTCTTAGTATTAAATGATTTCCGTCTTCCAAATATAATGCTTGATTTCGGCATTGATGGTCTGCCATTGTTCAAGAGCAGCTCGAAGCAAGTTTGGCCAATACTAGGCAGTATTGTCAATGCGGGCTATGTTTTCATTGTAGGAATATTTGAAGGCAATTCAAAGCCACACTGCTCAACTGATTTTTTAAGTGAATTTATTTCTGAACTTAAAGTCCTGCAACAGGAGGGTCTCGTTTTTGGAAACAATTTTTTTAGCGTGTCGGTCCGATGTTTTGTAATGGATGCACCCGCTAAGTCTTTTGTGTTAGGTATTAAAGGCCACACTGGGTACTATTCATGTGTACGTTGCACACAAAAAGGTGAAATAGTAAAAAATCGCCTCGTTTTCCCCGAAACTCAAAACTTAGTTTCAAGAACAAATGAATCGTTCCGAATGCATTTGCAACCAGAGCATCATAAGCAGCCGTCCAAATCAACATTAGAAAATTTAAATATAGATATTATTCATCAATGTTGTTTGGATTATATGCATGTAGCTTGCTTGGGGGTTATGAGAACGCTTTTGAACGCATGGGTTAAGAAAAGGGGCGAACATTACTCCTTGCCCTCGTATAAAGTAGAAGCACTTTCAACAGAATTAGTTTTCAATAAAAAAAATATATCAAAGGAATTTAATAGGAAACCACGGAGTTTAAAAGAGCTTGATAGATGGAAGGCTACCGAATTGCGGCAGTTTGCATTGTATACCGGACCTTATTTATATATATATATATGTTACATGTGCTCTGGGTGTGTACATGTGTGCAGTTATGAACATACGTTTTGTAACATGCATACTCACGTCACACATACGTACAGCAAAAATAGCTTCGTGTGTTCTTGATAAAAAAGCTTTTGAATAAATTGTTTAAATCTTTAATAAAATTAATTTTAAAGATGAATGTGAGAATTACCAGGTTTTACGATAATTGACAGTTGTGGCACATATGTACGCTACACTAAAGGGAACACCTTGAAACCTGCTAGTGTGTACTGTAATTTATTTTAGCAGTCCTACTCTGACAAAGTAATAATGTTCACTATGGTAAACAAAATTATAAAAATATAAAACTGATATTATTTGGTTCATTAAAAAAAATAAAATTATAGATCTTTATGAAGAAGTGCATTTACTATTAAATAAAATAGTTGGACTGCCGACGTTTCGATTAAAACAAGTGCTGTTCTTCATTATTTTAAAAATAAAAATTGTTGTACTCAATAAATTTTGTGAGATTTAATCATTTTTCTTTAAAATTCTAAATTTCATTGATAATGCTAAAGTTTTTGAAATAAAAAGACATAATCATGAACTACACAGAAGCTTTCTCTCAAGACTTTTAATACTATCAAAAGAAATATTCTACGGAATAAATAAGAAAGAGACACCATAATATTAAACTACCCTTGGAAATGGGATAACTAAAAAATACTTTTTCAAATATCAACATTGCAATGAACTGCACTTTCCTAAAACGTGCACAACTAAAAACAATTTGGAATCAAAAGCGGGTATAGGAAGAAAATCGTTCCAGTCACATAAGTATACTGTACTTATTAACTTCCAGGGATTTAGGAACATTTTGCCAATATGATTGCAAATTTTTGCCTAGGCAGCCTTTGCTATTTCTGTTCTGTTGTTGGGAAAAAAGATATGTAAATCTTTCTAGCTCCGCATGGAGTTCTAAGATCTCGCCTTTGAAGTCATAGAGTTTTTTTGTAGTACGATTCAGTAAGTTTTAAGGAATCGACAAATATTAAATTTGTCGACGTTCCAAGTTGCTTGCAGTAAAGATTGCTCTATTCTGTAACTTGATGTTAGCGATAGTACATAAACATTGAAATCAAGTGGTATCTCTGTGAAAACATACGAAGAACACACATAATAACATCTAAAAAACAAACAAATGCATCGCATTTAAAACGAAAACTAAAAATTTGTTATTCTTTTATTTTATGTATTATGCTATTTATTCATTATGTTGAAAAAATGTAATTTAAATTATTTCTTTTAACGTTTTAAAAATCTTAATCTAAAATAAAGGGTGTCCCAAAAAGAACGCAAGATTTAAATTTGGCGCCATTCGAAGTGTCCTTGTTTGACATGTGAACAATTGTTATTGTTTGCTAGTAGAAGGTACGAGGTTAGTAAAAATGGAGCGCTACATGAATGAACAACGCATTCTCATTGTGAAATTGTTTTACCAAAATTGTGAAAGTTTTCCGGCTGAAGCCAGCTGACCATGGACAGCGAAGGGAGTTCGTTAATTGGGTATTGGAGAGACAACATGAAAATGCTGATTTTGCTGATTTTCATCTTCAGTGACGAGGCCCATTTTCATCTGGATGGCTTCGTCAATAGGCAGAATTGTCGCATTTGGGGTGAGGAAAATCCTCGAGTGATTCACGAGAAGCAAATGCATCCTCAACGTGTCACTGTGTGGTGTGGATTTTGGGCTGAAGGAATCATTGGACCTTTTTTTTATGAAAATGAGGCAGGTCAAGCGCAAACAGTCAATGGTGTTCGGTATCGTGAAATGATAACCAGTTTGTTCGTGCCTAGAATTGAAGAAATGAAAGTGGAGGGCATGTGGTTTCAACAAGACGGCGCCACATGTCATACAGCCAGAGAAACAATTCAATTGCTGCATCAGTCATTTAAATCTTGCGTTCTTGTTGGGACACCCTTTATAAACCGGTATATGATTTAATTGTATGTATGTATATTCACAAATATTCTAACAACAACAACGTTTTAAACATCACATACATATGTATATTTTACTGATTTCCAAATTTGATAACATTTCATTATACTTATTTTAATTATATGATTATCGTAAAAGTTAGTGAATCGCACTACTGGCCCCGTGTAACTAACAGATACCCTTAAAAGTGTATGCCACTACGTTGGTTCAGCTTACTCAACCCAAATAAGGAAGGGACCAACAAATGGCACTTCGGCCAGAAATTGTTGAATCTTTATGCAGAAGAATTACATACATACGATTTAATTTCTTTAATAAATTTAAATTTTTAAGAGAATTACAAAAAAGTTTAATTTTTTATTTCATAGAATTAAAGATCCTTACAGAAAATAAAAAATAAAAATTCACGCTATTTAATATTATTAAATGAATAAAATAATAAACTTCATAAAAGCAAAAGTCTACATACGATACATTGTAAAAACTTTGGGGTGATTTAGAAAATATTTAATGGATTGTATGGCTTTTTTTGCATCCTAAACTTCTTTAACCCTTTTAGGCATAGAAAAAAATAGATTTTTTGTTACTTCGGGGGAAATATTTCCCTTTCGTCTTTTAAAATCATTTTCAAGTGAGAATTGGAGGAAGCCCTTATATATCTAAGTTTCTGTTTTAAATGAGTTAATAAATGTGCCCTGTTAAATACTTTCAAGTAAGAATTTTCAAAAATTCTACTTTACATATATAATAACGATCAGATTAAATGAAATTTCGAAATCGTATGTAGAGTTTTGTGGCTAAGTGTAAGTATACAGGGTATGAAGGTGGCGATTGCACGATGGATGGTAGTCTGCACGTTGACTACAAAACCAAAAACAGACCTGGGTTCAGCCTCAGTTTCAGACTAAAAATTATTAAAAAAAAGGAACACCTCGCATTTTCCTGATGTGCATTAGTGTGTCAGTTGTTGTCGGAAGGTTTCAGTGGCGAAGGCATAGTCACTGGTCACTGAACAAAACCGGCTTCACTCCCTGTCGTTTCCCTAACTATCCCTTTCCTATAGTTCCAGCACAATGCATCGCATGTGTAGGGGTCATCCCCTAAGTGCTGGTCAATGATACAAAAAAAAAAGTATACAGTAGGGGACGACAATAGAGACACCGATATTTTCCGATTATTTAGGGGTAAAAACGTCAGATTATATCGATGTTTTCGACATAATACATCGAGTGTTTTTAAAATATCGATGTGTTTTGTCTATCCCTAGATGGCACTAAGTTATAGTCTCTCCCTAAATGAAGTACTCAGTCATATGGAAATATGTAGCCAATAAGAAGGCATATAATTTAACGTTATGTATGTACATATGTATTTTCAGAACTCAAATATTCTAAAAACCATATTTTAAACATCACTTTCAGCTGACTTGAAGCGATACATTTACAGAATTACAAATTCGATAAAATTTTGTTATACTTATTGTAACGATACGATTATCGTAATAAAAGTTAGTGACTCGCTCTACTGGTAACTCAGTCTATAGTTTGTGGGTTCGATTCATGACGATAAGTTTAATTTATAATCTAATATTTTTAATACAAATGAATTTACGATCATCCTCTCGATAGGTAAAAACCAGTGGTAATCTGTAAAATCGGTTAATTACAAAAAAATATCAGCATTAATTTGTATGTAGTTTTGTTTCTTCAATTTATTTGCCTTCAATTTTCTATTATAAATAGTTTGCTTAAAATTTCCTTTTATCATCAAAGGGTTTTTTTAAGTTACCGAAATCTAAAAAAAATTTATTACATGTTTATATCTTTCAAAAGACATGCACTTAAAAAAACTGCATTTAATTGACTTAAATTATGCTTCAGCGAACGTGGCAAAAAAAAAATAATAGCAATGTTCTGTGACGTTAGTTGTATCAGCAGTTTAATAAAATACGCCAAATAAAAGCAAACGGCATTATAAAAGACTAAAAAGATATTTTCACTGTAAAATATAGCGGGAATCCAATTATGCGATAGCGGAAAGAAGTCATCACAAGGAATGTGATCAAATATGTAATTTTGGATGAATATAAATTTATTGAATACTAATTATGAATTTAATTGAATTCAATAAGAAATTTGTCTGCCAAATTAAACAAATGTTTCAATTATTTCGAATCCGAATGTGAATATTAATTACATCATAAACATGCGTTATTTATTCATGCTTTTCTAATCTCTTTCAAAGCGTTTACAACTCGAAAGAATTTGTTATTATATGGTATTAGAATTTATAATCTATTAGAATTTCGAAAGTTGTTACTGAATTAAAAGTTTTCTCCAATCAATTACGTGGATCTATTCTATATTACGTGTTAATTATTTCTTTAAGTTTATTTTGTTAAGTAATTATTGCATTTCCTTACAGCACTGATATCATTAACAACACTACGAGTGTATAAATACTTTTTGTAATTTTTTCTTCACAGTTTGTAAGGGAAAACAAAAGATTGGAAGATGAAACAGTTTTATTATTTTTTTGTTTTTGAGATATTTAATGAACAATGAACTTGCTTTTATTTGATCTTTTCTTTCATTGATCTTTGTCATCATAAAATGTTAAGTACATTTTTCATCCTTTCGAACGAACGATCGCAGGGGTCGTCATCGGTTTGATTGTTAATAGTGCTAAGGAAAGTATTAAATCGTTAAAATGTTTCGGTTGCGTGAATTTAAATCGTATATTCCGTTGTATGGGTCTCTAATGAAGGGAGTGTCAATACGGATTAAGGTCAAATATTTTAAAACAAATAATCTTTTTGTTCTTTAAAGACAATTATTTTTCTGATTAAACAAATGGTTATCATGACTAAAAATAAAGTTCGATATTAGAATGAACTTTTTTAATATTTTATATTGAAATTAATTTTAACATGAAAAGTACGACGGAATTTTAAAAATATATTTTTTAAATTGTTCATAAAAAAACATGAATTATTTTGTAATTTTTAGGATTTCAGTTATTATTATTACTAATTTAAGAAACAAATCCTTCGCAACAAATTATATATGTATACAGGTAAAGTATCTATTTGAACCTTCGTCTTCGTCTTCTGATGGCTTCTCAGTCACACCAAAGTAGCAATTTAGTTCATGCAGTACCACGGTCAATATTCCCATATTTTGCTATGGGCTTGAGCCGATTCAAAAATCGAAACTTTTGTTCGCAACCACTACTCCACTAATAAGTTACTAAACGTTCATGGTAGGAGTGAAATCCGCCGACAAACTCCATTTTCAATGAGCGAGAAGACTGACTATATGACGTAGGATGAAACCGAAGTCTGCCAGAGGTTATAGTCATTATTGCATAGAGCTGCTATTGGAAAAATAAGAAATAAATACATTTACTTCGTGTTTGCATAATTGTCAAACCCGTTATCGTCAAATAAAATTCTTGAAAAATAGGTATAAGTACCGCAAAACAAGAAGTGCAAGTAAAATATAAATTGCGAAAAAGAATTTTTTTAAATTTATTTTATGGGTTTTTATATCCTTGAAGAACAAAAGCATATTAAACTTCATGTTTGCAGACTAATGCAACTACGCACTAACCACTCATTACTTCCTCACATTCTTTAAATTACGAATAACACAAAAAATATGACCTTAAAAAATGTATTGTACTTTTTATAGAATTAACGCACGAAATTTTTCTTTCGTTTCCTAAAAACAGGCAATATTTCTCGAAATTAAAAGAGAAGGAAATCATATTTCTAATGAGAAATTATCTTATTTCGTCCACAGGAGTGCTTATGTAACCCTGCTTTGGGTTCCTAGACTCAACGATATTGAAGGAAACGAAAAAGCAACAAGGATGTGAGGTCAATACTAGATTGTGGCAGAGTTTTTTTTGAAAAGCTGACATTTTTCACTGTACACTGGCCCTTGGAAAAACACGTTATCCACTTTCGAATAAATGGAAAGACAGTATACAGAAGCTGTTGTAAAGACAGCGATAGCGAGGAATCGGTTTTTCATATATTGTGAAAGTAAAGGTGGAATATATCAGCTGACTTGGAGTTGATTACTACAATCCACTTCAGTTTCCGTTCCTGTTTTTTATTATTTGTTTGTGTTTTGTGGTATCACAAATTGTTGTAATTCACTATCGGAAGGGGGTACCACCCGAACAACCAAGTTCGGTAATCGTGTTATCAGTCATTTTGGCGATGTCAATAAGTTACCTCAAAGCTTCATTTGGCCGTTAAAAACCAATGCAATGCAAATAATTAGACAACAGCTCACACACTTAAGGCTAATATCATTTGAACCAGTACTGACAGGATAATCTACTGCAAAGCCAGCCGTGGTAAAGAAATGAAGTCGCCTTCCATAAATATGGTGTTACTAGTTAATTTTGTATAATTCTAATTTTGATCATTCTGTATAGATATTTGAATTGATCGCAAATATAGCAACAGGAAATACGAGTTCAATACTCATACTTGTAGTATAGATATTAAATTTTAAATTAAATTTTATTCCTTCCTCAAAAAAATAAAATACTTTTGTTAATAAACAATGAGAACCCCCTCCCACATCTTGTACATCTAAATGTTTGTTTGTTTTATAATTTTACAGAAATAATAAATCATTTTTGTTTGACTTAATTTTACCTTAAGATTTAATCGATCAAAACGAACAATTTAAAAAAAAAATTAATATAACCTTTATTGCAGGAGTGAAGAAATTTCGAATTTAAACTGCCGCCGTAAGCAGCAATTAGACATGTCGTAACCATAAAGCCTCACTCATAACCACACCATAGCATTACGATATATAGAGATATTTACAACGGATGTTATAATGATCGGAGTGATTTTTATATACTTAGCATAGGCAGTTCCTCTTAAAACATCAGTTAATATAAAATTATCAATAATTTTAAAATTTTTGTGCACAAAACTATGAAATTATTTCTAAACTATGAATTAATTAATTATTATAATTAGTATTATTAATAATAAATAATTAGGACTTACCAAACCAATGCAGCTAATATGTAAATTAAGTTCGGAAAGGAACTAATAAAAACCACTCGCATTACAGCTTCAAACAAAAGAACATTTCAATTTCAACTACTTTTTCTCATTTCAATCGATGCTTAAATAGCAAAAACATTTAAGCTAATTTAAAATAAACAATTAAATTTTCAATCAAGTATTCATATATGTACACATAAATTTATTGTGATTTTTGTGGACGATTTCCATGAAAAACAAAAATAAGTGAATTCGAATTAAATATAAATAATTATAAGGAGAAGGAGTAACTCCATCGAAAAGACGTAACTTTAAAAACTCTTGTACATAGCTTTTCAAGGTCGATCTTCTTTTTCAAATTGAGCACAATTTATCATGTTTTAGGACTTTCATATTGTTTTTTGTACTTCAATTCCCAAATAACAAATGATATCTGGCATGCGTATACGATCAATTCCTTTGGTGAAATTTTCAAAGATAATTTGACGGAATTGTGATTTATCTAGGCTATATCAAGCCAAATTTCCAAGAATTTCATACTTATTTTAGTAACCTATACGTTATATAAAATTTTGCAAAATTATCATTCATTATTACTAGCTCAATTTATCACCATTGAACAAAAAAGTATACTTTGGGAAAAGAATCAAATGTTCAAGCAGTCCTCCGTAGTCTAATGCATGGGCATTAGTCTTATCAATATGGAGGTGCGGGTTCGATTCCCGATTAGACCCTGGGTGTTTCTACAGACCAGCTTAAGAGCTTCGTAGAGTTTGTATTGTCTTAAAAAAAAAGAAAACTTTATGATTTGTCGGAAGTTCATCGGCTGAATTTGAGAATGAATTACCTGTTTAGACTCCGCACTCTGACCATGATGAAGAAATCGCAGAATCAGTCGATGTAAATATCAATGAGACTAATAGTGTCATTGAATTAAGAAATAGGCTGTTATTATGGAAAAGAGGTAAAGTATTTCGAGCTTTATTTTACTGACGAACATTTTCAAGAAGTAGCAAGATACAGCAATATGTACCACCAGAAAATATTTCGCACTGAAATGAAAAGAGATGCATCCGAAATCAGACAATTATTTTTATTTATTTATTTTCTATGGGTTTTTCCTTACAGGCATTTTCTAAAATAATAAATGTTAACAAACATATGTACGAGTATATATACATATCTGTTCTGTAAATCACTTTTTGTGAAAGTGATTTGGAATCACAAAAAAGGTATTGTGCTCACAAAACTTTTTGAATTGTTGTGCTTTGAAACCGGTCAGCTAAGGTCCAATTTAGACGATGAATTTTTATTCATAGATTTTTTTAAAATTTCTTTGGAAGTAACTTCTAAAAACGTCTTTCATTTATACGATGATTTATAATTCATGAATATTTTTAAGGGAGTGTTGATATTTTAACGTGCAATCGCTTTACCTTCCTTATTTGCTCATTCGTATTTTAATATCAGTCATTTGTAAATAACAATATATAAAAATTAAAATAGTTGTACATTGTGTCACGAAATATTTGAAAAACTGTTTGGTTTAAGAGAAATTGAAAATTCCAACAGCTCTTTGTTCCATATGTTTATCTTTCTTAAAACACTTTTTAATTTCTTTAAACGCGTTCGCCTTCACTTTTTACACTTGAGTTGTTAGCAGAAAAAGAATAAAACATAAAAAAAAATGCAAAAAAATTAATAAATCAATGAACACACCTCCCAAAAAAACATCATGAATTTAATTCATTATTTTAATTCATCATGTAAATTGGGTCTAAGTGGCTGCGAATCACATCTGCTGCTAAAATCATTTTCTTAATTTCGGACTGCTTTATATTTTTAGCTCATTTAAAATTCATCAACTGAAAAAGTTAATATGTTTTTTATTCATTTTAATAGTAAAACTGAAGATTTTGTACATAAAAATACAAATAAATTAGAGACACTTTCTATTGAAACAAATATTGATATTTGCTTTTGTGATTTGCATTTACTTTTCAGTTGTCAGCTGTTTTTGTTTTACGAAAATACATCGACGCTATCCAGAGTAGCTAAATATTACTATCAAGTAGAAATATATTTTATATCGAAAGAAAAGAAATTTACAAAACAAAATTAATAATTAAGAAAAGAAAAGAAAAACAAAAATACCATAAAATAAATAAACAGATAAACTTATATTGCAAAAATGTGAAAAATTTCAGTGGGAAAATGTAGACAAAATTTTTAATTCTATTAAAAAATCAAAAAAAAAAATAATTGTTAAAATTTTTTAATTATATTTATTTAATTATTATTATTTCCTGACGATGCTACCTATTTGGTAGCGGAATATTGAGAAATAAATAATAATTAAAAAACTTTTCATAAAAAAGACCATCGCTCATAAATAAATATAATTAAAAAATTTTAATAAAGGTCAAAATAAAAATAGAAGTGATACTAATTGTTAAAATCATAAAAACTAACCTGTAAATTGTATAATCTATGATAAAAATTAAAATAAAAATTGGTATTCATTATAGATATGGTAGGAGAGTTGTAAAATTTAAGTATGTAGCTGGTTGCTGCAAAAACAAAACCCACCCTTATTTTTTAAGGTAATTTAATAATAAAAAATAATTTATTTATTTCATTTACATTTTTTTCTTTTGACATAGTTGAATTGCTTACGTTTGTGGTTTTTTTTTAATTTTATTGAACTAAAATTGAGCTTTAAATACTACATGCTTGATAGAACTGAAACGAACGACATAAATCCGAACGGAGATTTGAAAACTTAATCTTGAAATTGAACGACAATGACCGAAAAACTCTAACATCTCGTTCAATAGAAACCGTCTTTGGAAACGACACAGCTCTATAGTTTTCTGATAAATTTTAAATAAAATTTAAGTTAACCCATTACAGGTCAAGAGTGCCATACGGCACTCAAATTAATGCTATCTTTAACAGGCTTTAAAAAAAAATTGCATACAAATTTCATACTGTATTTTATGTACCGTTATTATTATATTTGTTCAGCATCAAATTATATGCTTAGCAACCCAGTACCTTAGAAGCTGTTGTAAGCATCACATATTTTCTTGTAGGCTGTCTGTTTTTTTCTTCAGAATTTTCCAAAGTCATGAGCAGTCGAAGGTAAAAAGTGGATAAATAATTTGTTTGTAAGAATTGCAACAAGATATTTACTTTTTTTAAAAAACAACAAAATAATGTTTTTAAATAATAAAACTTGGTGCAATATTATGATGAGTATTTCCTAAAAATTATATTTAAAATTGAAAGTGCCATATGGCACTCTTGACCAGTACTTAGGAAAAATTAATACCTGTTTTTTTAGACTCAATCCGCAACAAATTCTAGACTATTTGGCAGAATTAGGAACTGATGGAAATAATATTGATGAAATTATTATTGAACCACCATCGGCAGACTACGCATCGGGAGAAGATGATGCCGATGAGGACTCCGGTGGAAATTTTCTTGATATTCACCATAATCAAATTCAAGATTGTGTTTTTGTTACAAAAAGTGGTGAAGATTTGGGAGAAAAATTGTTTATAGCGTTCAGGATAATATAAATAATTTAGATCAACTTGAACATTTATTAGGCTTAGAACTCGATTCACCTGTTTCTGAAATAAGTAATACACCAAATATGCACATCTTTTGTTGGAAGAAAAAGAAAATATTGTGAAATATCCCAAACAGACTATGAAGACCTAGAAATACTACCTAATTTACAAATATCTAGAAACAGTTTGAAATGGAAATGCGTTAGGGAGGTTCCCACTGTTCTACAGTTACCTGAAACTAATTGCGACGACTGCAATAACTATACAATTGAGTTGTTTAATCAGATCTACGATGATGAGTTAATAAAAATGATAGTATCGGAATCCAACAGTTATCCACAATTCAAAAATCATGCTGATATACAAATAACCGAAAACGACATTTGCTCGTACATAGGCATCTTGATAAACAGTGGGCACATGCAACCAGCAGAGAGTAGACTAATGTGGAAAGCTGATGACGACGTCCAAAATAAAGCTGTTTCGAATGCAATGTCAGCAAACCGATTTAGAGCTATCGGCCAATACATTCATTTTGCTTCAAACGATCTGTACAACGCCAAAGACAAAATAGGGAAGTTGTGTCCACTTACTGACAAATTAAATCAAAAATTTGCAAAATACTTCCATCCAGAGCAACATTTGTCGTATGATGAGTCTATGATTGCATACTATAGCCGTCATGGTTGTAAGCAATTTATAAAAGGTAAACCTATTCGTTTTGGGTATAAGACAAAAACAAAGAACAAACATTTCACGGCCTGCTGTTGTATCAGCATATAATCAAAATATGGGTGGAGTTGATCGTATGGATCAAAATGTATCCAATTATCGCATAGTTGTTCGTAAAAAGAAGTGGTGGTGGTAAATTTTTACTTGGACTATAGATGTTGCAATTCAAAATACGTGACTTTTGCTTCGAAAGGCTAAAAATAGTACGCCACAGTTAGAATTTCATCGAAGTGTAGTCCAACATTTATTAAAAACTTGTAGTGATAAGTCCCGTTCAGACTTCGCTACTCGGCGGTATGCTCATATTGCTAATGCAAGTACTCGTTACGATGGTGTTGCTCACTATGTGCAACCATGTACTCGACGTCATTGTGCTCTGAAACCTGTAAAAGCCAAACCAGAGCGGAATGTAACGTTGCCTTATGTATAAAATGCTTTGTCTCATACCATACAGAAAGAATTCGGCAATAGCTATTTATCCTTTCTTATATTTTTGTATAAACTAATGTATATGTTTTGTGTTTATGCTTTATGATATGAACAATAGATCTTCTAGAGTCGAATAAATAAGTGAAATAACTCACTAACTTTTTATTAAATACATGCAACATAGTTAGTATGGAAGTGGTCAAGAGTGCCGTATGGCACTCTCCCCTGGAGCGGACCAGGTAGGTCGTAGGGGTAAAACGGTACAAAATTTGGAATTAGGGTAGAAATATTACTATATGTGCCAAGTTTTATTAAAATTGCTTCACATGGAGCCCGTGACCATTAATGGGTTAAGTGATATTGGAAGTTGTTATTAATAATTAATTGTTTGTCTAATTTATAAAATAACTAGCTTTTAAACGCGGCTTCGCTCCCGTTATTATCTCCATCGTTTATACAGTTTCGGAAAGGCATATCTACCCCTACGTCGCCTCCTGCTGCGTATTTTGCCTCAAGATTGAATAAGCCTTTCCAAAGTTACGACCAGATGTAGGGAGGAGCATTTTAAAAAAAACCAAATTTTAGAAAAATTATTTTTCATACAAAAACCTTACCATAGAATTTGAAATAATGATGATTTTAAAAGCACATAGTGTGATTTTCAGAACATGCCTGATAATATTATTTTTACTATGAATTAAGGAAAATAATTATCAAGTTACTTATTATGTTTATATTCAGTGGAAAATCAATAAATCTATACAATTCATTAAGCGCATGGCACTTTCTTCTAAGAGCTGCGCTACCAGCATAATTAGCTCTGAAAAATGGTATGAAGTTACGGCTTGCTGAGGAATGTATGTATGTAAAAAGAAATCTTATTAATCAAAAATCCAGCACAGATATCAGCATTAATAATCTGGAAAATAAACGACACATTGAACATTATACATCGCTCATTTCCCAATTGCAATAAATATTTTGCACCATATTTCCCTAGTCCAAGATTAGTTTTTTTTTACATAATCACCCTTATCGTATTTGGCGTAGACGTCAATACATTTTGTGACGATGTTGCCACACAAAAATTGTGTGTTCACACGGTGGTTGCACATTTTATAAAAATTTTTCTGTCAATATTGTGTACATACCTTAAAAGTACTCTCTCTCTCGATTTCATGAATTTTTTTTTCTCAAATGTTGCACAAATTTTCCCATAACTAAGCACGAGCATTTTTAGGCAGTCATGTAGTGCTTTGTAATTAATCTTTTATTATGCATTATTGTTCTTCTACTATTCCAGTAGTCGTGTGCCCAATATTTAAATAATCACCGATAGATAGAAAACTATAATTATAAAAATATGGAAAAGTTCAGTGTAAAAATGAATATCACTTTGGCAATTTTAGCTCACTTGAATCTTTGGTCGCAATAGAATTCATAACACACTGATTTATGATGTCCTAGCAAAAAATTATCGAAATTTAGAAGCACTGAAAGCGCAAATGCTAGTGATTCCGTTTTGTTTTCGCCCTTACAATAGTGCTTCCAGACGAGCACTAATTTTTGCTGGAGTGTGTCACTGCTATCTCTTAGCGAAAATATAAGTAACAGTTTGGGTCCAACTTTGTGACACCTGGAAGAGGGTAAATAACGTTTTTAACCCACACACAGAAAGAAAAGGCTCGTACTACATTTAAGTTTTTTCTACTTAATATTAGTACGAGTTGTACTGAAAATTTCAAGTATGAATAGTATTCAATGTACTTAAAGCAAGTCGAAATGAGATTCCTTTAGAGATCCAATGCTGGAAACTCTTAAAAAATTTCTAAAACAAGAAAAAACTCATAAATTAAGTACGGAATTCTAATATGTATTTTATAATTCTCAAAGATTTATTGAAAGTTTTTATATACACATGAACGATTTTTTAGCTTTTTCGAAAATTTTAAAATTTTCAAATACAACAAGTACAGATTCGATCTCGGTTTTACTTAAATAAATCAGATTTTCGGTATTTAATATGGCTAAAAGAAAGCATTTAACGCTTGAAGTACTGATGTTGACTTAAGTACGAATGTATTGATAGTTATTTTGAATGTACAGTGAGTCCAAGCAGAGCACATTGAGAAGTTCTATCATACTATTGCTTGAGAGGGGAAGTACTTCTGAATGCTTTGTCTTCTCTGTAGCAAATGTTATTGAAAGTGTAGTACCTTCAAAAAAAATATTTTTATATGCACACGAGTTTCCACTGTCTTGTAGTATTTTATTTTTCTAAATTTCCTCCATAACTGAAGGTGAATGTGAGTTGGAGTTTGAAAGCTTATCTTGATTAACAGCTAACCAACCAACCATCTAAGAATACAATACAACTTTTTTTATTTACTGCTGATATTCTTGGCAATTCATTTATTTCGAAGTTGATTTTATTTCTTACTTTTTAGTGGCAGCTTAATGCAGTTTTCACGGGTCCAAATAATACTATTTTGCATACAGCTTTAAGTGCAGGTTCAACAAAAATAAAACCTTTTAGGAATAAAACCAAAACTCAAAAGAATAGGAAGCAAATATTTTTTATTTACTTTTTTCTTACCTGCTTCAAATGAATTCATGTTTATTTTGAGGTTGTAGGAATATGAGAAGTTCGAGTACAAACTACAAGTATCTGTGCTGCATTTATTTTAAGTGTTGGCGTCTGCCGTGTCGTAACAGCATAAAATCTTCGTTTGAATGTGTAGTTTCTTTTTTTGTCGTTGGCTTTTTTAAGTTTTCGTTGTGAAAAAAAGAACAGAAAAGCTTAGCGTATAAAGTCTTCTTTACTTTTTGTTGTTTTATTTAATATATTTCAAGGGTTCTGGTGCAACTAACTAAAAACCATCATCGTCATTAACATTTACTTCATGCATGCTTTTTAAAATGCACTCATTCATTGTCTGAAACGTTCTTTTTTTTCTTGAAGACTGACTACTTAAATGTGTTTTGTGTTTAGTATGGCATGAATGTATGTACATTTGTATGTTTAAATGTGTATACGCAGTTACATATGTATATACTCGTAAGTGTGTGTGGCATAGGTATGTAATATTATTGCATGGATAAATGGAAACTTCTTGTTGGTGTTGCTGTTAATGATCTCTTGAACTTGAAACTAATGTTGCATTGTTCTTTCAACCTTTTAGCTTGAGTCGATTGTTGCAGATAGAGTTGTTGTTACTTTGGTGAAATACTTATTAAATACAACGATTACTCGAATTTTGGGATACATTTTATTTAATTAAAGAGATATTCCTTTCAAATGAACTGAATTTCTCGCAGGAACTGAATGTTTTTCACTAAAGCCCAATTTTTTTAATTTGTGCAGTTGTCTCGTAGACAACAAATGGCTGCGAGATGATTTATCTGAAAAGCAATATTTTCTATATTAGTTTATGAAATACATATTAACATAGAGAGAAACGAGCCATGTTATCCTTCCAAAATATTTAAAATTTTTATTTATTAATTATATCTATAGTGAAAGTGAATTACGATTATTTGTTGTATGGCAAAGCTAGTCTCAGTAGACCTTCGACAAAGCTAACAAATCCTCAACGAAATCTACATATACTCGTATACTCCTTTCTTATTTTGGGACAGCACTCAGGGGAAGACCTCTACACGTGCGATGCACTGTGCTGGAACTAGAGGAAAGGGAAGTGAGAGAGATGACAGGTGGTGATACTCTGCTTTTGCACGTTTTTTTGTTCATAACAGTGTTGCAGCGCCACTGATGTCAAGGAGGCGTATTCAATTTTCAAGCTTCGTCTTAGTAGCCATTTTTTTTAGTAATTATTTTAGTTCGTGGTTGCTGCACAATACCGACGAAAGACGATTATCTTATGTGCCTGTAGATTGGATGCAGCTGAAGCCGGTACTGTTGTCAGACAGTGGTATTTGTGCTTTTCTGACATTCAAGACACGATTAATCGATGTACATTAGGTGCCGGTTTATATAAATGCGAACAAAAATTTTATTTGTAAATTTTTAATAAAAGAAATACTGAAATAAACCAAAAAAGGCTTTTGTTTCTGAA
Source organism: Dexiosoma caninum (assembly GCA_963924685.1). Classification (NCBI taxonomy): domain Eukaryota; kingdom Metazoa; phylum Arthropoda; class Insecta; order Diptera; family Tachinidae; genus Dexiosoma; species Dexiosoma caninum. Next base: position 59,265,732 of record OZ004725.1, read on the forward strand.
AAAAATTTTGGAAGAAATTTTCGTTGATATTTAGATAAAATGGCGGTAAATTGTAAAATGTGTTTTGTCGATTCTGCTATTCGATTAATTTTCGACACTACATGCGACATAAAAACAGGAAAATAAAAATAAAAAATAAAAAAATGAATGTTCTATATTGTGAGAATCATCTTTAGTTCAGGGTTAAGTTCAGCGGAGGCCATGACAAGAAATCAATGATATTTAATATTATTTTCAACACTATTCTCTTTCAAAATTTACTGCTTGAAGTTTACAATATACATACATGTTTTTACACAACAACGTTAATGGGAATTTGTGATATGAGCACAATGCTAAAATTGATTGCAGCACCTCTGACCCATACTGATTAAGTTAAAATTGATAAAACTGGCTTAAGAAATATAAAAGAAACTTTTAATTTTTCTTTAAATTTTCATAATTTTAATTGTAATTATGAACCAGTGTTTGTATAATTTATTTTGTTATGTTTTCGTCTATTGTTTGCGACGCAATTCTCTTAGAGTTTGCCATAGTTCGTTAATAAGACATGGTTAAAAAGCAAAATATATGTGTATTTATTATAATTATTTTATTTAATAAAATTGTTTCAACTTTTGCTTCAATTTTTCTTTTATAAATTTCTCGATATTTCGCTGCAACTTTGTGTAGATTCATTAGGAAGTAAAAAAAACCAACAAAGTTAATTTATTATAAGAAATAAAGGTTTCTTAGAATATTACGATAGCAAAATTGATCCTTTCATCTCTGCAGAAAAGTTCTCGCATGTTAAATTAACTATATGGTCCGCACAGTTTGAGTTCTTTCTTTTTGAGCAGGGAATAAAATATTTTATATTAAATAAAAGAAACCTTTTAGGAATAATTGAAAAACGCGTTTGTACAATAAATTGCGATTGATGCCCAAATTCACAGTCATTAGTTAACTTTTTGTTTACTATTAGTTAAACCGCCAAATGTCATTGATTAACAAATAGTTAGACAACAGCTGATTAGTAAATTATTTTTAGTATTTTTGCTTTGATATCATCTATCATAATATAATATATACAGGGTGTCTGGTAGCAGATTTATATTTTCAAACTTAAATAAAAAACGTAATAATTGACAGAAAGTTTTATTAAGAGCATTGAACGATAGAATGGAAATACAGATTTTATTTTTTAAAGAGTATGTCATCCAGATCCTTCAGATCCTTTTTTAAAATTTCATGAATAATAGTTCTTGTAAGTCCCAGTGAGGCTGCTCTTTTCCGTTGCGGATTTTAACGTAAAGTGCTTTCAACCAGTTCAATGTTTTCGGATCTACTGAGCCCTGCCGTGGGTCATTCATAGCCGAAGCAATTGCGCGGAATCTCTGCACCCACGAACGAATTAAATTTACACTCGATCCATCACTTATTCGCCGAATACCGAACTTTGAACAAAATTGTCGACGAGCAATTACGTAAGAATCATTACTCTTACAAAATGTCTCCACAGCGAACGGGCAATGCTCACTCGACCACTGCGACATCGTGACTGACAAATTCCAAATTCCAACGGCGCCACCCTCCATCCGCACTGTTTATTACTTTTTGAAATAATCGTATTTAAAAATATAAATTTTCCACCAGACATCCTGTATAATACTATCAGTTTTTTTATTTTCGATAATATTTTGGTTTTCCGGAATCAGATTCAGCAGCAATTCAATATCTTGCGCAGTAAAGTTCGACGGGCGCGTGTTTGTTTCATCCATTTTTAAAAAATAATATAACAAATGTGTACAAAAACCATATGCTATAACACTGCTACCAATATTGAAAACTAAAAGTTTTTTAAGGTTACCATTCTTTGGTTATACTGAGAATGTTAGTTAAACAATACACTGTGAATATGAAGTATTAGTTAAACAATAGTTATCATTTTAGTTTACTAATAATTAACTAATGACTGTGAATTTGGGCATTAGAGTTGGTGTTTTTATGTGCAAATGCCCATATACAAATTATAATGAAAAATTCAAATATTTTTTTTTACAGATCAAAGTGGTCTTACCCATTATTTTTATTTAAAAGTTTTAATTTTCACTTTATTAAAAAAATATTTAACCCAGAGCTGTTCCCACAGCAACGCTACTGCCAGCCACTACTGCCACATCCTTGGAAACGTTTGCAGTCTCTTTTATTGTGTGCTTAACTTTTTTCTAAAAAAATTTAATTTAAGTAAAAAATAAAAACATTTCTCTGCAGTGAAACAATTCTGTAACTCACAACAGCCTTGTTAAACTTTTTACGAAAACTGGCTCCCGTCTGTGGTATTGTCAGGCACAAAACGAAAATGACCAAAACCATAAAATATTTGTAGAAATTCATTTTATTTTCGTAAGTGATCACTTTAAGAATTATCAATTATAAATGATAATAAATCATTCATCAAATTCACTATTTATAGCAAGATATTAAGGCGCATATAAAGTTTATCGAAAATTATCTTATCACTTGGCAATGAGTTGAAGTGTTTAAAATGAGGAAATCACTGCAAGTAAAAAAGTAACTGAACTTCGCAAATTGAAGATTCTCAGATTTCATAATTTGTCAAAACAAATATTTAATAACTTTTTTAAAAATCTTTATTTTTAATTAACACATTTGCTTATATTTCAGGGGGTTTTCATGAACAACAATATTTGATACAATTTATTAATTTCATTGAAATGCAATTGCAAATTGTAAATTAAATATATCAAATAAAAAATTTTGCAATTGGCACATACACTACTACTGACTTTTAATTTTGCCTTTTACTTACCTTTTATCTTTACTTAAGTGTATATTTGAATTAACCCATTAACGGCGGATGAGTAGAAAAATACCCAAAAATAGAGCCAATTTAGAAAATTTCTGTAAAACGTTGGAAGAGAGATATCGCTGATCTATTTTAATATACAGAGTGAAAAAAAGACAAATCATTCAAAATAATTTAACTTGATTTTTTACCAGTATATTTTGTGAAGAAACACGTTGCTAAGAAACGTTAAATCAAAAATTTTTTAATAGGAACGGAAATGCAAAAGGGCGGGTAAGAAAAATCTCTTAAATACTCTGGGTCCGCATAGACCTCTGTTACAACAACAAATTTATTCTAGTTGCCGAACTTTTTTATAATATATATGTTTTTTTTTTTATTTTAGACCACCGCTCAGGAGAACTTGGAAGTAGTGGAAAGGGATAGTAGGAGAATTGATAGGAGGTGAAGCTTCACTTCTTATATATGGGGAAATTAACCACATGGGTATAACTATTTTTACACGTTCTTCTGATGTTAGGCGATACACATTTTTAAATGGAAAAATTTCACTAAATAAATGTCGCTTCCTGACAGCCTTGCCAGACCGGCGAATTTGGAACACTAAATGGATAACCCTATTCGTTTCGCGCGATTTAAATTTTCCACCAACATACACAAAATGCAGTTATTTATACTTTCTCACTTTTTGTTTGCAGGAAACAAATTAAATATGGTTTAGAACTCATTAATGCCGAAGTGGGAAGAAAAATACCCAGATGCAACCACAGGTGCCGGTATCACAGGTAAAAAAAAATTATAAATCCACGTCAATATACATACATAAATACTCTGAACACAGCCTGTATAAATTTTTTTTAAATCGCTCAGCGGTTTCTTTAAATAATCATTCCGCTCCTGCACACTTAAGGTAAATGCCTAACTTTTTTGTAATTTTAAATTATTTTCATACAAATGTATTCTTGCCTGTCACTATACTTTTATCATGGTTTAGTTTAAATGAAAATACTGGTCGACTCAAGTAGCACCGTAGATGCCGTTTTGTTACCTTAGCCACAGCCACCCTGCGCTATTCACGTACATCAATAAGTCTGCAGGCCCAACATAGAGCGCAGCCCCAAGTTGTCTAAGAAACGCTACTTAAAGAATATAACCAGATCCTGGCATTCACAGAGAAACTGTACCACAGTATCTTTCTGCGCAGCATCCCAACAGATCCTATACCGTGCATTGAATTGAATTCCCATCTTCTCATCATGCGTGCCGATGGCCCAATGGACCGAGCACACTGTTGTGGGTCTATTGGCGAGCTCTTTTACCCTAATTTGTCCTCATAATTAAACTACTTTCATCTAAAAAGTAAAAGTTACGTGCTTAACCATGCACCGTCATCCTTCGTCAGAATGACGATACGAGATTTTATTTTTAAGTTAAAACTTTTTTTTTCTTTGTGTTTCGATAAAATTTTTTCTGGGACGAAAAATTTATTGTTTCTCTAAGATGACTAATCAGTGGTCGCTAACAGATGACCAAATTGAACAATTCCTATCCTGAACTGACAACAACGATGACTTAGAAAGCGATTTTAGTGAAATAAGTTCTGACACAGAAGTTGATCAAGACGTGTCCGTTGCAAAGTGCGAAATCCAAACTAAATGTTTTAGCTTTTGTCATCGTGTAACGAATAAGGCACTATAAATCCCAAAACAAATAAACTCAGCATGGTGTAGCAAAGGAGGAGTTGGCACGTTCGATCAGATGTGCAGAGTAATGAGCTGTCCAAGTATAACGAACAGGTGGCTGTTATGTTAATTTTTCGGAATTTTAAACATGCAATATATATGTAATGTACACAATATACTTAAATCTACCAAAAACCTATAAATAGCGTTAATTTCATGAAAAATCTTTTTTCGGGATTCATAAAAATCAGTTGAATATCAGAAATGATATTCAAGATCAACTGCAAATTAATAACCCCACAGTTTCCGGGAATGAACCTTCACAAAATCAAAATAGAGAAAGGAAGATTTGTACACTTAGTCCCTCTTCGAAGCGAAGAATGACAAATGTTTTTTTGTGGAAAGTGCCAAAAAAAAAGGCTAAGTGGCGAGCATAAAATTCAAATTTGTTTCTCATGCTTTATACGAAAGAATTTACCTCGATACTCGTGTTCTTTTTTAACTTAATATCTATGTTATAAGAAACTGAAAGACTGAATTGAAAAAATTTGCAATATGTTATATTTTTTTATGTTTTATTATTAACAATTTACAAAACCATGCGTATTAAAGGAAAGCTATGAAATGTTAATTTTTCGTTAAAGATTAAAAAATATATAAAAGATTTTCTTTTTTTTTAGTCTTTTTTTATAGTCAGTTAAATTATGTCGTAGTCAAAATGATGAAGGATGACGTAAAAGTACAAAAAATAAGGATGACGGTCTAGGGTTAAGTAAAACGTGGTTTGAATTAACAAGTACGAGTGCGTTTAATGTAATATCGTTTTTGACTTATCTGCTCAAAACGTTGTGAAAAGTTGATAATGCTGTTAAGTCAAAATTACTGTACACAGCTTTTATGTTCTATGCCGAATGGTCTACAAGCTGTCAGTTAACTGTAAATGTTAACACACCGCCGTATGCACGATCACGCTGCCTCATCTGTAAAATGGGTGGCATAATGGATGGACTGAGCACATTTTTCAGGTCTCAAAGGAAGCATTCAAGTGCCTAGGCTTTTTAAGGCGGTGTAAGACATCTTCACCCCATCTGATCTCCTCACTACTTATACGGCCTACATCCGACCGAAAATGGAATACAACTCTCATGTGTGGGCCGGTGCTTGAAAGACTATTTTGAAGTTACTCGACCGTGTACAAGAAAGGGCGAAGAAACTCATAGGAGACAGTAGGGTAGCCAACTCTATTGACTCTCTTGAGCATCGTCGCAACGTGGGGTGCGTTTCGTTGTTCTATCGTTACTATAATGGGAGGTGTTCTAATGAAATCAGGGAACTTGTTCCCGAAACCCGGGTATTCGCGCGCACGACGCGATCATCATTAAGAGCGCATCCATTTGTGGTCGATTTGACGGCGACTCGCACTACGCATTACAGGGAAAATTCGTTTTTTGGCCGAACGGCACGAATGTGGAATAGACTACCCGCAGAGGTGTTTCCTGTCACTTTTAGCTTGGGAAGATTTAAATCAAATGTCAATAAACACTACTCCCTCTATCCTCCTTCCCATAACCTAATTTCCTAGTTCCAGCACAATGCATCGCATGTGTAGGGGTCATCCCCTGAGTGCCGGTCCAAGACAAGAAAAAAAAATAAGAAAATAATCAGTAAACATTGCATATTCATCGTAGTAAGTACACGAAGGAACAATGTTTACAAATAATTAAAACACACTATCGAAATTTCGTGTCGTTAGTCGAAATTTTAAGAGCGCTTACTCCAATTTTCGGCCGTAATAATCGTCCCGTGCGTGATGTAGGGGATAAATTTGAGTAAACATTTGTATTCCTGGTTGTTGTCGTATCAAAAGAACGCCGTACCGCTCGAGGCGACGTAAATGTTGCAGCTGTTAGTGCATTGATTCAAAATAACCCAAATCAGTAGATTCTACGTCGTTCTGAGGAATTGGGTATCTCTCAAACCACAGTGTATTGTATTTTAGGAAAAAATTGTTAAAAGATCAAATTGACTGAAGAACTAAAGGCGCTTGATCATTTGAAATGATAAAACTTTTCAATTGTCCTCTCGAACGAACGGGTCCAATTGAACGAGATGATTCAGAGCTCTTATGATTTTACAGTGTAAAGAATTTGAACATTTATACAGTTTATGTATGTGAAGATTGAACAAAATCGTTCCCCTGTACAATTTGGTTTTTGCGCTTAAGTCTTTTTGGCATTTGTAGCTTGATATGTAGGTATTTCGTTGATTTCGGTTGTAGGAATCATGTAGTATGTAAGGCTGGATTTTTGAGGATTTAGCAGAATTAACTAGGAAAATATATTTTATCAACGCTATTGAATTGGTATCGTGAATTTTAACATTTTAATTTTACATCCGGTTGAAGTGAATTTGTGAATCCCAAAATAACAATATTTTCTGGATATTAACCGTTTACACATCAGAGAACGAATCCGGTCTATTGACAGACGCGGATAGGCCGCCGCTGGTATTTCCATTCATTGATCGTTGGATACTTCCGGCTAAACAAATTAGCCTATTGAATACCACAATTTGTGTTCCACAATACGATCATAATATATTTTAAATCAATTTGTATGCAGAGCAAGTTATCACAACTCAAAGCCAATTCGTTAATATTTATTTTGGCATACCTGCAACGTCTCAACAGAGCAGGTATACTCTTTCGCTGGAAATTGCATATATGGTAAAAGAATCCTTCAACTGTAAAAATGCCATTGTTTGCACACTACAACAGAAATATAGTAGAGTAATTTTTTGGTAGGTAACATCAGGTAATTCATTCTCAAATTCAGCCGATGAACTTCCGACAAATCATAAAGTTGTCTTTTTTTTTTAAGACAATACAAACTCTACGAAGCTCTTAAGTTTGTCTGTAGAAACACCCAGTGTCTAAGCGCGAATCGAACCCGCACCACCATATTGATAAGACTAATGCTCATCCACTAGACTACGGAGGCACCCGTAAAAGAAATAAAGTCACATGCCAGATGCAATTTCCATCAAAGGAGAACAAATTAAAAATTTTCTGTGCATGTTTTAGCAGTGGCGGACACAAGATATTCGACACAGTCATCTACATCATTCTCACTTGCTTAATTTGCAATTATTTATTATTCTACCACATCATGTTATTAATTAAAGCGTTGCAAGTGTATTTAAAAATCACCTAAAGGAATTTATATTTTAAGGCGGCATCAAGTACGAAAGTCAAGAACTTTTGACGCAAAATACATGCTGCTACAAGAAAATACAAGTGCAGCCGCATAAAAAAGGGTGAAAAATCAGCAAATGGGAAACAAAAATACAAAGAAGAAATTTTTTTTTAAAGTATAAATAAAGTAACTCAAAGCCATGCTGATTTACGAAACAAACTGACAAAGTAATTACAACGCACACAAATAGGGGCCACAGAAGTCAAATGCAACAATGAACAAACAACAGTACCAACAGCAACAACAACAACATCATCATCAAGCCACATAGACCAGACCAAATTATCACCTTCCCATATGCAGGGATTCGAATTGTTCATACATCAACTAAAAAGAGTTTGCAAATGTTCATAATGACTTAAAGATGTAAAAATTTAGATAAATAAGCAAGAACAACTTTGTACTCGAACTTTTCTCGCATCGACTAGGTACTTGTATTAGATGCACAAGCACTGCAGTCTGTAACAGTCATCAGAAATTGCAAAAGCAACAAATAATAACACAGGCAGGATTGCATCGTTTTGTTTTTCTATTTTGCATTCTGCGGAAGGAAATTTTAACGCAATGGCAGGCATATTTCTACACCTTAAAAATACATACATTTACACTAACGAGCTGCGTGGGTCTCCACTCGGCAATTGGAACATTAAAATTCTATATTATTTCTTTCCAACCAATTCCCTCTCGATCAACTTAAGCGAACTGCAAAAATAGTCTCGTCTGGTTATATTTCTTTGAAAGATGATTAAGTATAATGAGAGATGAGTTGATGAGAAGAAGTCGTAGCACCAAAAAGTCTTAAAATCACAACTTTTGTATTTTAGTTTCTGCTCTGCACAATGAGAAAATAACATTTTATCAGTGAAAATGCATATGCTGTAAAAATTGTCTCTATTGCTACAACGCATTAAGTCTCGCATCGCATAATTAGCCCACGAAGAAATAAAATTGAGGAAAATAAATTGGGGAACAAAAATGATTTTAGCGATGTGCTAAATTTTCAACTTTCAAGTTTGTATCAATAAAATTTCAAAAAGAATTTCTTTTTCGACGTTTGTGTTAAAACACTGTTCTCCGCCGTACCGACATACATACATACATTGGCCTCCAGATACTTCATAAGATGAAAATTTAGAGCAAATTTTCAGGGTTGATTGCCTCTCCCTTCTTGGGGATTGGCATTACATTTGCAACTTTTCAGCACGACGGAAATTCGCCTGCGTAAATTCGGGTGCTGAAAAGGATTGCAGAGAACGAGATAACGTCGAAGAGCACTGCTTCGAGACCAGTGCCAGAATTCCATCCGGCCCAGATGACTTATTTATGTTGAGGTCCGCTAGAACCCTTTTAACTGCACGAGCTCGAAAGTATATCTTTGGCATACTTACGGATAGACTCCCGGGAGCGGGCAGTGGTTGATAGCTTTCCGGCAGGTGAGAATTACATGCAAACATTTCAGCCAGGAGGTTAGCCTTTTCAACCGGGTCAATGAATATTTGATCACCTTTTAAAAGAAGCGGAATAGAAAAACTAGCATTTTCCTTTACTCTTTTAACGAATGACCAAAAGCTTTTACTTCCCCGTGGGGATGTAAAAACTTTAGCGCGAAGACGCTGTTCGGACAAAGCTTTTGCACGTCTTAGCACTTTGGCACACGCAGATCTCGCCCTTTGCGCATCATATCAGTATCTGGGTTTTTATCATTCCGCCAGATACTAAATGCTTCCTTTCTGGATCTGACTGCAAGTCTGTACGTCTGATTAAGCCAAGACTTCGGTCCAGGCCTATTATAGGCAATATTATATTTTCGATCATTTCAGCCATGGCATTGACATCATTGTCAAGGAAGCAGAGCCTCCAATTGAAATGCCGAAAGAAATCGTAGAGCTCAGCCCAACGTACCTTTTCGTAAATATATTTCAAACGTTTCGTAGCTGGCGGTGAAACGCCTCGAAGTTACGCAAACGAAAAGGAGGCAGAAATGGTGCAATGCCCGTCAACACGCGAAATATATGTTGGTTAATTCACTAATTGCGCAAGGTGATTGTACGCTGCGAATAGCTCAACATATTAGCCTTCTGGAGTTGTATGGCTCGAATGGCGGAGCCACGATAAATTATGGACATTGAAATCACCAGCAATAACGATTTCACTGTTCGGGTAATTTTTTAGGATCTCCGATATAGTGTCGGAACGGGCATCGAGGTTGTATATAGCTTTCTCCCTTTTCATATTTGGGTTTCTGTAAAGAAACCCGAAATGCAAAAGATGTGCCCTGATTTTGAATTTAACCCAAAGACAGCTAAATTCGGGATCATGAGTGCCTAAAGATTGCTGGCACTGGCACACAAACTCATTGCGTATATCAATTGCAAGGCCCCTGTGTAGATGGAAAAGAGATAGGAGGTGATATCCAGGTATGTAAAAATCCTGTGGATCAGCATATTCAGACACCTGAGTTTCACTTAAGGCGAAAACATCTGGCCGATGGAGACAAACGAGAGCATAGACGGAGAAGAAGTTTGCCCTTAGACCACGTATATTGCAGAAGTCAATTCTTACATTATTAAAACATGTATGTATGTATATGGGCAATTCCACGATCTAGAACGGGACAGTCTTTTACCTTAGAAGTGAGGTAAAATTAAGAAATCTTAAATTTTCTTTTTCTTTTCTACGTTTTTTTTATAACACATTATAGTAATAGTAATATAAATAGTGCATATAAATAGTGTTTTTTGTTTCTGTCTGGTAGCAGATTTATATTTTCAAACTTAAATAACAAACGTAATAATGGACACAAAGTTTTATTAAGAGTATTTAAATATAGAATGCGAATTTTATTTTTTAAAGAGTATGTCGTCCGGATGTCTTCCGTCGAGTTGAACACACTGTTCAAAACGGAGCCTTGTCTTCTGCGCCACACGCTGCAGTAAACTTGGTCCAATTGAGCTGATTTCTCGACGAATATTTTCCTTTAAAGCCACAAGAGATTGGGGATTGTCATTATAATCCCTCTCTTTGAGGTAGCCCTATATAAAAATGCATGGGATTTAAATCGGCCGTCCTCGGTGGCCATGGGATGTCCCGCAAGCGACTGATCAGTTTTTGGGGGAAATTTTCGCGAAGCAAATTCATCGAAGATCTGACTGTGTGTGCAGTCGTCCCATCCTGTTAAAACCACGTGTGTGAAGAGTACGATGGATGAGCTCGCAGGTTTGGCAAAAAGTTACGGAGTTCTTCGTCGATAATTTTCACCGTTGACATTCGTATTCTGTTCTCGAGAATTTTCGAAAAAAAAATAATCCAATTATTTCATGCGTGGATAAGGCACACCAAACAGTTACCCTGGGGCAATGCAATCCAAATATGGGATTTACAGTGCAAAAACGCTCCAACATCGTTTCACAAAAATTTTTGCGTAAATCAAAGTCACCTTCTTTCAGTTCTTAAACGATTTGAATTTTAAAACGATGGAACTGCAGATCATTTTTTAAAATTTCATGAAGAATCGATCTTGGAAGCAGTTGCGCGGTATCTCTGCACCCACCAACGAATTAAATTTACACTCGGTCCATCACTTATTCGCCGAATACCGAACTTTGAACAAAACTGTCGACGAGTAATTACGTAAGAATCATTACTCTTAAAAAATGTCTCCACAGCGAATTAGAACACCATTTTATAAAAGAATTTTTTTTTAAATGAAAATAGAATAATATGGCTTTCCACTGATGGTTGTCATATTTAAATATTTGTGTTCGTCTTTTTTTGAACAACCTTTACTATAGTAAAGTAATTTAGCACGGGACATATTTTCCTACAATGTTTGTAATAAAAATTTTCTTAAGTTTAAATTGTATTAACCGCGAAATTTTTTATACTCATTATTTTAAATATATTTTTACATGTATATTTTATGTTTTGGTATGTAATAAATAAGCCTTTGATTTTAAAAGTGAGACAGCTCCATTTTTAGAAAAATATTTTTCAATCATTTAAATTCCTAAATATTAACATGTCTTTTCTTTTTGAAGTAAAATATAAATATTATGTTATAAAATCGACTCGTATATTTCTATTTATTCTATATATTTTAAATACATTCTCAGTTTCCAGAAAATACATAATTTTCTTAAAATTTTAATATTTCCTATAGAATGTTAAATAAAAATTATTTGTTTATTGACATATTAATCTTCGATCCTGGTAGACCTTTCTGTGGAAATGCCCATATATATTTTTTTAGTGATTGCATTTATTTCGTCAAATATTTGGTTGTTCTGATATACCGATTATTTGTTTGCTAAATATTTACAAAAGCTTTTTGCACTTCTCTTATCATTCCTTGACTGATAATCAAGGTACATAATCAAGGAGACGCGAGCATATAATCAGTATTTAATTACAATAAATAAATATTAACAATCGTCAAATATTGATTCTTTTTAGTTACAAAATTACGAGCGAGCGCAAAAAATTTAAATTTTTATTTTTAATTTTGTTGTTATTTATTTAATTATTTACTCTCATATGCTATACAAACACCAAACGATCGATAATGTAATTCTAAAACCAAAAGATTTTTTTGTTGTTGAAAAATCTTGTAAAAATTGTTAATGTCTACAGTTGTGTGCAGACTGGGTAAAAAACAGAAGAGAAAGAGAAACACTAAAGGAAACTGACAAAGTACTGACCATGTAACTCGTTACCAATATGTGGGAGCAATTTTTTGACACTTAACGTAAGAAGTAAAAATTACCAGTTTATCAAACTAGAGCCGATTCTGGAGTGTCTACAACTTTGAAACGCACCTGTAATATATTTAATTTTTATTGGGTTTTAGACCACTCTTCTTCTAAAAATACGTTTCGTACAGCATCACAAATGCGCTCAAGTCATTAAATGAAAATTATGAGGGGGTTGGATAAACCTCCGTATGTTGGTATTAAATAAATTATGTCCGTGTAAAGAAAATACAATTTAGGTTCTATATCACTGGTTTAAAAATAAATTTGAAAATTAATTTTCATTACCATTATTTATCTATGTTTGCTATATGGTTTAACTGGTCTATATGCGGCATTTCATTCTTGAAAAAAGCTAAGAAATTTCAGTTTATAACTCCCAAAAAATATTTGAGAATATCGAAATGTGCAAACAAAACATACCAAATAGCTTTTTTAAAAATTTTCCTTATATAACAGACATTTTATTATTTGATTTTAAATATATTTAATTTTTCTGAACCTTTCTTACAATTTTCAATATGCGCACCTCGGAATCGGTTCCAAACAGCGCATGTAACTGGAATGCATATTTATATACTGCTCTCACAAAAATTTCGTATTTAATAGCGAATACAGAAAAATCGAGTTAAAGTTGGAGTAATAAAGCGTGGTTTTTATCTAATCGGTTAATTTTGAATCTTCCAAATACTTAATTATTCAAAAGAAATAAACACACGAAAATTATTTATTATTTATCATTTTTATTTTATTAATCAAAACATAATAACATAACAAATATGACAAGTCGGACATATGTATACTCGTACGTACGAAATTATTAGAAATCTTTTCTATTGTCATGTCGTCATCTGACTCACAATTTAAGGTACAAAATATGTTCACGAGACTAAAATTTCATTAATCGCCGTAAATTAACCAATTGAATCGTTAATATAATTAAATGAAACAGGTAGAAATTAATTGGATGAACGGTTAACCGATTTAATTAATAAACATCGTATAAAATTCTTCTATTATTAATATTATAAATGTGAATGTTTGTATGTTTAGATGTTTGTTCCCCTATACAGCCTAAATCGTTGGACAAATTTTTATGGTAGACGGATAGTTTATGATCCAACTTAAAATATAGGGTACTTATATAGGGTAAAAATTTATCAAAGACAATGAGAATGGTTTAAAAATAATATTATGAATGTCTGCCATCTCGCTTCATATGCCAGAACTAACTATTTGAATACACAACACCCAACCCGGAGAATTACATAATTGGGTGTGGAGGTAGCGAAGCACACCGGATTAACCTATTGTTATAATAATACTCAGGAGTAAAAAAAAATATCAAATGACATATCGTCGCCCGGCGGTTTATGTGCTTCATATGCTATTTTGTGCGTTTTCGGCTACATTGTCATGTTGCTGAAATAAGTCAAATGGACACGATTTATTTATTCCATTTTGCACAATACGTCATTCAACGGCGCATAGAGCCATATTTTAGTATAAAATCTGAAAATTGATTACTGCTGGAGATTTTACTCTCCGTGCAGTTAATATTGTTGAATGTAAATACATGTCAATATATTTTTTTGTTATAAACAATTATTAAGATTTCTTCCTTTTTTTTGTATAGAATACTGTTGCAAAGTATAATCTCTCTTACAACCAAAACTAAATAGATGCACCTGTAGAGTAACTGACTAAAGTATTATTCAGAAATTTCCTGAGCCTGATCATTCACACATCCGCTGTGGTCAAATAACTACAAAAATCATAATTTTTTCAAATTCTATGGTAAGGTTTTTGTAAAAAAAAAAAATTTTAATTACGCCAGCTTTAAGTTTTGTTGATTTAGCCATTAGTTTTGGAGTTATTGATGAAAAGGTGAAAAAAAATTTTTTTTTGTAAAAATTACCTAAATCAAAAAATTCTTAAAAAAAATAGAAAGCACCAAATAGTTACCACTTTTACTATTTATTATTATTATTATATTTATTTAATCTTAAGGAATATAATTCTAAGATTAAATTAGAAAAAAAAGAGGAGCACTAGCAGCAGTGGCCATCAGCTCTATAAGTATTAGTGTAGTAAGTGTATTACTTAATTACAGTTTTGGATCATGTGCTATTGATTATAATATTGTTGGGCTATATTTGAAGTTTTGTTAGTTTTATAAAATTGAATATTTTTCTGATATTGTCAACGGTTGGGTCCTTTAGGGTATCTAGAGGTGATGTATTGCCAAACAGTTTTGTTTTTTGTTCCGAGAATAATGGGCACTCTGTAAGGATGTGCTGGATTGAGAGTGAGGTGTTACAATGGTTACAAGATGGTTGTGGTGTTTTATTTAAAATCCATCCATGGGAAAATTGGGTGTGACCAAGGCGTAATCTGGAAAATGTTTTTATTTTATGTTTGTTAAGCGTCGTAGGATATACGGGGTGTTTGCAATGAGCAATAATATTTGAATAATGATGATGTGTAAATTCCTTTTGTTTCATTCTGTTCTTGTTGTAGTTGGCAATATATCGCTGGATGTCAATTTTTTCCACGGTATCATCCATTATTATGGGAGCATATGTAGCAAATTTTGCGGCTGAATCTGCTCTTTCATTTCCCCGGATGCCGATGTGACTGGGTATCCATAGGATTCTGACTTTGTCTTCATTGTCGATAAGTGCATCTCTTATTTTGATTATGGTGTTCCATTTGTTGTTGAAAGGGTTGTTTATGGCTTTGATAACCGAGAGACTGTCCGTGAACACTGCAGTTTTATGTTTGCTGGATAAAATTTTTTGAATAGCCCGGTAAATAGCGCACGCTTCTGCAGTGAAAACAGAGGATTGTTCGGTGAGGGTACCCAGAATGATGTTTGCTCCAGCTTCGTCTACTACCCCATAACCTGGTATATTAGCTACTGATTTACTGCCGTCTGTGTATATGATACGCCAATTGTTGGTTTTTAAATGAGTTAGCTCTTCGGACAGGTGACTGACATAGGCATTTGCTGGGGTGGACGCTTTGTTCAACCGTGAAAGCGAAAAGTTTAGTGAGATGCTGTTGAATTTCCAAGGGGGTTTTCTAACATGCTTCCTAGTAAAGGAGAGGGGTATATGCAGTTCTTCGCGGAGGGATAATGATTGTGCTATTGCGGATGGTATTCGTTTCTCTTTTTTTGTTTTTGTAATTGATGCAATGTCTTTGTCTATGATTGAGTTAGTGCTGTTTAGTAGTTTCGGCAGCATTCTGCTTTTCGATTGGTATATTCTATCTTGTATTGATGGGAGGTTGGCTTCGAACAGTATGTTGTCGATGGGTGTTGTTCTGAATGCATAAACGCATGCTCTAGCGGCCTGGTGGTAAGCGGATTTTATGATGTTGATGTTGGTTTTACAGCTGTTTCCGTATATGAAAAGGCCGTAGTCTATTTTGCTTAATATAATGGTTTTAGTAAGGTAGGTTAATGTGTTTATATGCACAAAGCTTTTAGTTGAGAGATAACGTATAATGTTTGATCGGGATGTTATTGCGTTTTTGAGCTGTAATAGTTGATCTTTCCAATTGTATTTCCTTGAAAAAATTAGTCCTAGGATTCTTAGTCTTTCTACGTTTTCAATTGTAGAACCTTCAAATTGGATGGTGTAGGTGTCGGAGTCACAATTGTGTTTCCTGCATATGTGAAATTTCTTTGTTTTGTCTATGGAAATTTTCCCGCCGGAGTATTCATTCCATCTTTTTATGTCTTGAAGTACATTTTGTAGGACATTTTTGGTTTCTTTGTTATCGTTTTTCTTGCAGAGGATGTAAAGGTCGTCAGCATATAAGCAGTGTTCGATGTGGCAGTGTTTTTTAATTATTTTGCCAATTTCATTGAAAGCAATCTGGAATAGCACGACTGATAGGGGCGATCCCTGCGGAATGCCGTTGTCTAGTCTGAAGGATTTTGATGTGTGGCCGTTGACTCTCACCTTGAAACGTCTGTTCGATAAAAAGGATTTGACGAAGTTAAAAATTTTTGGACCGACACGCCATGTTTTCAATGCGCCCAAAATTACGTGGGATCCAACTCTATCAAATGCTCTCTCGAAGTCAATTGATAGAATTGTCACATGATTCCTGGCAGATAAAGCTCGTGTTGTGTAGAAATCAATATGAAGAAGTGCGTCAACGCATCCCTTGTTAGACTTGAAAGCTACTTGTTCCTTAGCTATAAGGTTTTTATTTTCTAAAAACCATGCAAGTCGAGTGGCTATAATCCGTTCAATGATTTTGGAGAGACATGGTAGGAGGGAAATGGGACGGTAGGATTTAATTGAAGACGGGTTATTGGATTTTGGTATAGGGACTACAAGCGATAGTTTCCAAGAGTGTGGTATAGTGCCAGATTTGAAAATGGTGTTATATAATTTTAATAAAAATCCCTTGCTGTTATGAGATAGAGCTTTGACCATTTGGTAGGGTATCTTGTCGTGACCTGGCGTTGTTCCTTTTACCTTGTTTAAACAGTGTGTTAATTCAGTCATAGTGATTGGGGCTTCAAGGCTTTGTGCTCTTTTATCGTGTGTGTTATTGGTAAATGGATTGAGAGTTTGTTTTGATGTAGTGAAAAGTGGAGGGAAGTTAGAGTCTGATGCATATTCTGCCCAGTTCTGTCCAAAATGAAGAGATAATATTGGTAATTTCGCTGGGACGTATGTCTTGGTTGGGTGGTATATAAAAGGAGAGGATGGTGAATTTTATATTTAGGTTTATTTCGACTGCTACGATTTGGTATTCGGAGTTAATCGGTAAGAATCTGTGCGGTATATTTGATTTAATGAAGTTTCCGACTCCTTGTTTTTGTGAGGTATTTTGTGATGAGTTGATGAAATGACCGTTGAAGTTTTTGGGTGGTATTGGGTTGAAACTGCAGGGGCAATGAGTTTCCTGTAACGATATCAAGCTAGGATCCATTTCCTTAATGAGTAGTTGGAGATTATGGTAGTTATTATTGAAGCCGTTGATATTCCATTGTAAGATAACAAATTCCATTATGTTCCGTGCAGTAAAACATGTAGACTTTGTTAATTTGGAAATGGATGATGGGAGACTAAGAGTTGTTGTATTCGCAAATGCTCTTACGTTGGAGAGGGTCCCATCGTAATCTCGTCGAGGGATTCCTCGTCAAGAGATGGGATGTAATAATTGTTGTTGCTTATTAGTGATTGAGTTAAATGTGAAATTGGTGAGTTAGGTGTATTCATGTTTGTATTGTTACTTAAAAGTTTGTTATTGTTGTTAATAGCTGTTGTTATTTTTTGTGATTTTATTTCAGTTTAGTGTTGTTGCTAGATGATGTTGTGTCTTCTTGTGATTTTTTGTCGATCGTCGGTGACAAAGTATTATTTCTGTTTTGTGTTAGTTTCTTGGGGTCTTGTATGTGTGAGTGTTCGTGTGTGATATGCGGGGATTTATTGAATAGTTTTGTCGTTGTTGTTGATTGTTCACTGTTACTTTTTGATGATATTGTTTTGTTTACGGTAGTATTAAACGGGTTATGTACACGGTTTGGAAGATGATTAGATACAGTGGAGGCATAAGTGTTGATGGAGGGTTGAAGGGGGTTTTTTTCTTTGTATTCGCGGCGAGCTTCGCCCATGCTACAGTAGTTGATAGTCTTAAGTTTCAGTATCTCTTTCATTTGTAGGTATCTTGGGCAGTTGTTGTCTGTTGAAGAGTGTTCGCCTGCACAATTCGTGCAAAAAGTGCGAGTGCATTCTGCATCCCCATGAGGAGGAAGGTTGCATGTAGGGCATGTAGCATTTCCTTTACATCTGTTTTTGGTATGGCCCAATTTTGAACATGTTTTACATCTCATCGGGTTAGGGATGTAATGATCAACCTTGCATTTATACCAAGCAACGTCTACTGATGCTGGTAACCTGTGGAGGTCAAAGGTGACTATCATTTTGCCCGATGGAATGCGTGTTTTGCCGTCTTCACTTGGTTTAGTAAATTTATATATGTCGGTAACGCCCTGGTCTTTCATCTCCTGTATTATTTCTTGTTCTGGGACGTTCACTAGACAGGGAGCATATATAACACCCTTAACTGAGTTTAGACTGTTGTGAAGTGTACATGAAATTTGGCATATGTTCGATAGTGTTTTGGCTTTCAAAAATCTTTCAGCTACGCGTGTGCTACGCGTGAGTATTAAGATGTTGCCGTCTCGTAGTAAAGTGATTGAGGATAATTCAGAACTGATGCTCTCCAAGCCTTTTTTAATTGCAAATGGGCTAATGTTTGATAGTTGGTTTTTCGGGTCAGTAGATGAGATTATCACGTATTTTGGATTGTTCCTATTGTTGTGGTAAATTGTAGAAGTGTCTGCGTTTGGTTTTGGTTTTTTCGGTGGGTTGTCTATATAATCCCCCAACACAGAGAACCTGTTATTGGAGAATTTGTCCGGTGGGCCCGGAGCCATGTTGTCCAAAAAGTTAAATGGAGTTCTTCTCCTTTTATATAACTGTTTGTTAATATTTATTAGTGTAATAAGTTAAATCAGTGAGAGGGAAAGCAAAAAGAAAAAACACGCGGTTTTATCAAAAGTTGAAAAAAGAAACAAAAGTTAACGGGAAAGCACTAAGCGAATATGTTACAGAAAAGAATTCACAGAATAACCGTTCGCTTCGAATGCCAGACGATGACTGTTTACTATTTAATCTTAAAGAATGTAGTGGAAATAAAATAAACTTTTTTTTACGAAAATCCATTGATAAATGTGTGTTTTATTGGCGATTAAGGGAATTCGCTCATTTTCAGAAAATTTTAGTTTTTTGTTTGATATACATATATAAAATTGAGTAGTTAATGTTCTTCTTTCGATTGATTGAATTTTGAAAACATTGTTTCCATGTTATGTATAAATTTTCACTTCGAAGACGCATTACATAGTAACATTCGTAACACAGTGGGTAACAATACTGATGCTATTCTTCGGAAAAATATTTGAAATGGATGAAAATGTATTAAACAGTAGAAAATTTATATTTTATTATTTAAATTTATTATAAGAAATAAAATAAATAAATACGTAATTATTATAAACTACTTACTCTGGAATTTTCTTTTTTTATATAAGTGACTGTGATGGTTGTATACTTTGATACTCATGTTACATCCACAATTCATCATCACCGTTACTATTTCCTAAGAAATTTTCTATAAACTATTCACTTAATTTTTTGTCGATTGAATAAGTATTTCCAAAGTTCGCCGAATATTTCCCTTAACAAACCCATTGAGGCACCTCCAGTATGTGCTGTGTTCGATCGTGTAATGATTCATAATTAATACCTCAAGTCTTCCCACAATGCTGAAAAAAACAAAGAAAAAATAATAATTAAAAAAGTTATAAAGAATTCAAACCACATAGCTCATTCTGCGCCACCCTGTATATACAGCCAAGGTCTATTTATTAGGTTGGTGCAACTCGCCATGTGTTTTACAGGAATTTTATGTTCGACTGTCAAAATTTGTTTATATTTTACTCTTTTGTTTAATTTGAGAGAGTGCGCAATTAAGAATTTTACTTATTTCTTTATTTTGAAAGAGGCTTACAAAATGAAATTAATGTGTTTCATGCATGATCTAAATATATAAGGTCTGCTTGATATTGAATGACAGCTGCCATTTTTTTTTAATTTGACGTCATCGTCGGGAAATGTTTAAATTAAATGGAAATTTAAAAGCTAGTGATTAAAATTATTATTATTACATATTTATTAAGAAAATTAAAGGATTATTTTATTGACAATTAATTAAAAATAAATGTGAACTGAGTTAGAGCAAAAAAAAAGAGTTTTTAATATACAATTTGTGTAGAAAGTGATAAAATTTATTTGGACAATGAAATACTGTGTGGTAAAAGATTGTAAAAGCTCGAAGCAGGATGATAAAAATCTAAAATATTTTACGTTTACAAAAGATCCAGAAATAAAGAAAGTGTGGATCAATGCATGCGGTAAAAAAAATGTTAACTGGAAATCTGGAATAATTTGTTCTAGACATTTTACGAATAATGATTGGCGTTTAAAGGATATATTATTGAACACGCCAATAAGAAAAAGATTGTTAGATGCGAAGGCTGTCCCATCTTTAAATATCCATGGAAACAGCATTTTACCAGTCGAAAGATCGAAACGATACGTAAAAAGAGCAAACAAACAAATTGTAAAGGAAGCAATTGGTGAATTTGATTTAAAGTAAATACAATTTTTTTAAAATGCACTTTTTTTAATGAAATAATATTTACAATTATTTATAGTCTGCAGAAATTACAAGAAGAAAGTATTGAAAATATTGAAAATGAAAATCCAAATAAGTCAGTTGCAGTTCAAACAGAGGGCTCTACAAACCCTGCCAAGAATTTATGGGAAACATATTAAAATTAGAAAATATATTTAAGGAAATTAATAATAATACTTTAAGTTTTCGAAATAATTATTTAAAATACCATAACATTAAATGTGATAACATAGATCTGAAAATGTAAAATCGTTATTTTTTAAAAGTCGTTTATATTTTAGAATAAGAAATTTAAACAAAATATTAATACAAGAAAAAAACGAAAAAAGAAAATTAAAAAAGACTATAACATAACAATTTAATTTGTTTTATTTATTTTTCTTAATACTTTTTTTAACCTTTTTTATTATTTTAACAATCTATTTTTTTATTTATATATATTTTATTTATTTTACCTTTAAAATTGCAAAATATTTCAACAAAAAACAAACCCCATACATATTAAAAACAAATCTCGACGGTGACATCACAGTAAAAATAATTTGAACTGTCAAGCAGTCCTTATATATTTAGTTCATGTGTTTCATGCTATTGTAGCCTGCATGGGTTTACTTTTTAGAGAGTGGTGGTCTCTTTTTGACATCTCATAGTTAATTTACACAAACAAAATGCCTGTGGTTTTTTGTGTTGTTCATTGTTGAATAGACGTAATAAATAGACTTTGATACAGGTGAACATTTGGAAGAAAATTATCTGAAATAATCTTTTATTTTTTCATTCGCGTTTAGACGGACGTAATTGTTGCCGGCTATATTCCAATATTATTTTTAATATTGTTCCATTCTTATTTTTATTTTTGTAAGCAAAGAAAATGTGAACAAAGCGCATCGCCGAGTAACGAACACAAAAACGTAATATGTTACCAAACTAAATGTTCCCTTCCAAATATTCGCTCGTCTAAACGTAGACTATACAACAATAGGATTTCGCATTTGTGCATTTTGCACAAATTTCTTGTTCGAAAATTAATTTTTTATTTAAATGAGGGTGGCGATGGTCGAAGTAGTCTGCACGTTGACTAGAAAACGAAAAATTTTCTGAGTTAAACCCCAGTTTCAGACTCATAAAAACATCTTGCATTTTTTCTGATGTGTATTTCTGTGGCTTAGTGTCAATTGTTGTCGGAAGGTTTCCGTGGCGAAGGTATAGTCTATGTAAACAGTACTGGCTTCAGCTGATAATAATCCATCAGTAACATCAGAGCGCCCTCTTTCGACGGCATTGTTTAACATCATCGGCGAATAAAAAATAAAAAATGTCTACCAAATGCTATAAAAGCAATAGCGTGCAGAAACAGTGTTATAAAAATAATTAAGCTCTCTTTTATCTATCGCTTTATCACCTGTAATCTCCTTCCCTATTCCTTTCCTAGAAGTTAACACCTATTAGTAGGTGTAGTCGCAGTTGTAGACGTTATATAAGGTGGCGTATAGAGCAAAGGGGATACTCATTACCGATGGAAAATATCTCGTTGTAGATGCGATAGGGAGATAAAAATGTTTTTTCAGAATTATCTTTTTAAAACAAATATATGGTATAAAAATCACAAAATCGTATAGCGTAGTTTTAAAAAAAAAAAACTTGTGTTAAAATTCAACATCGATGATCATTATGACTATTTTTCTACTCTTTACTGTAGAATTGAAACCGATAAGTGTTTAGCAAACTGCAATCAACAATCAACCACATACGAGTTCAACAAATAGGCTGTCTGATTTCATTTATTAACGTGATAATGGGTGAATGGTCGTTTTCATGCAACATTGTTGTGCTTTTTGTTTTTTTATTCTTCTTCTATATGAGCCCGCAGAATTTAATCTAAACTAATATTGTAACAGTTAATTTTTTTTGCTGTTAATGTTTTCTTAAAGACAACAATTTCCATATACATATGTATGTATATATTTTGCCATACAAAATAATAATAAGTGGTTGTTTGGTGGATACTTGTGGTTTAAATTGCAAATTAAAATTGATATTGTCAAGTAGAAAAAATAATGTTTTGTTTGCTTTAAAATAAACAAATTGAAAGAAAAAAATACAGCATAAGCATCTGTTTTTATTAAAAAAAAAAAGAAAAAATATGTGGTAAAAAACATACGCTTTATGTATGTATGTATGTACTGATCGTTGTCTGCCTCTCTGTTCGGAATAAGTCATCGTTAGCCACTTTACATAGAATTTACTTGCAGTAATCAACGAAAAATTATATTTAAAAGTCAGAACGCTTCCCTACTTCCCTTGAAAGAAATACACTGATAAATTTCTTTTTAATTAGTCCACGTCCATATTGTGAAACATTTGCTGCAAAAGTTTTTTGAATTCTCTTTTGAAGCTTCAGCAGTGTCCATACATGAAACTTTTGCTTCATGTTTAGTATTTTTTATTCCTCCCTTCTATCTTCTTTCTTTAATTTTTTTTGACATTTCTCAATACCGAATGTAAATATAAAATAACTACCCTGTGATAGAAGGTGTGAATATTTTTTTTTTGGATACACATTTGAAGCACAAGGTATAATTTGAAGCAAAATGGATGCTAAGAAGAAAAATTATATAATAATTTTTATATAATTTTACATTTTTTTTTTTAAATTTTTGATTATATTTCACAAAAAATTAACAATAAAACAGGGTAGCTATTATTATGATAGAAGTTAACAGTATACCAAACGAAAAGAAATAAAATGAAACGTCAAATACACCTCATCTCAAAAGATGCAAATAAGAAATTCAACAAAAGCTGCATGTACATGAAACAGCGTACATACTTCCACTCCTCTTCCCCTTCTCGTCTACAAACTCAAAAGTTTTGCAGCAAATGTTTCACAATATGGACGGGGACTTAGAAGGGTTCTTTTTTATTTAGCGTTTACACAAGGAATTGCGAACAGAATAAACCAAGTAGCCTTAAAAAAAAATAATTCATACAAGTATTTCTTTTATTCGATTTATATCTACTAATTTCCCTAAGCCTTTTGTTGAAAACTTTAAAGTGTTCGATTTGCTCGTAAGTCATGTTTAATATAAAGAAAAATAAGAATATGTATATAGCATTTTCAGTTTAAATTAAACCTCTTTAAAATTAAACGAAACCTTTTTCAAAATAAACGAACCTTTTTTCAAAATAAAGGAGCCCTTTTTCAAAATAACCGAAACTTTATTCAAAATAAACGAAACTTTTTTCAAAGTAAATCAAATTTTTTTTAAATTAATAAGAACTTTATTCAAACACAATTAAACATTTTTCAAATTAAATTAAACCATTTAATTTTTCAGGGATTATTAAATTGTATAACGAAGGGAATACCATCACAGAAACAGCTCGTATAACTTCCGTTAATATAAACACCGCGAAAACCATAATTTCACGTTATTAAACGAACGGTTGCAAAACTTGTGGAACTTAATCGTGGGAGAAATAGGCAAAAAAAGTTGACTACACAAATTCTGGAAAAAATTGAGACACTTGTGGCCTATTTAAATTATGAATAAAATTATGATTTTCTTCTGAAATAAAGTTCAACGATTTTGACACGTTCAATTGTGTACTGTTTCATTTTAAATTCCCCAAGACTTCTTTACAAAATACTGCAAACAAAAAAAAAACAAACATTTTTTATTATAAAAAAGTTATAAGGAATTCAAACACCTTCGCTCCTTTTGGGCCACCCTTTATTATTGGAAATAAAATTTTAAAATTTTTTCTTCGTATGAGAAGTAAGTGTCGAAATGCAACCTAATGTAATGAACATATTCACTTCCATCGTCGTATGATATGAATCCTCAGCAAGAGAAATAGTATTGCAACGATCAAAAGTAATCATTTACATTAAAAACGCATTTAGTTGATAAAGATTTAGATCCAGTAGAGCATCAACAAAATCCATAGACAAACTGAAACATCTTGAAATAGACGAAGTAAAGTGGACATCATCACTTAAATAACAAAAAAAATATACTTTAGTCAATTACTTTTTTGCACTTTTCTATTAAAAATTATATTTTTGTGTTTTTTTAAATATATAAAAATAATTTCGTTCTATACATCCGAATTAATTTTTTTGTATTTTAAGTCGCTACGTTTCCCATTTTCATCTCTTGCTAAGCTTTCAAGACAATTCGCTACGACTTATGGTTATTTTTTTTGCTCTACTTTGTTCATGCTATATAACAGGTACTGTTTTTAATTTTTGTAGAATTTTTTAAAGATTCGGCAAGGAGAAAGAATGCTTAGAGACTTAACAGATACATTCCATGGAAGTGGACGCAACATCACGATGAATGAATTTTACCAATCTCAGAAAATCAGAGACGCCTGTATGCGAAGACCATACTAATATTATTTCCAAATGCTTTGAATTGTCGGAAAGAATTATAATGAACATATAAAACAACAAACTTGTGAAAATAAAAATAAAAACCTAATGATAGAAAATGTAAACTGTAGTGCAAAACAAACAGAAATTGAATGGGGGTACCGCGGTAGCCGGTCATTGACTCTCGTAGGTGTCAACTTTGTAACCATTGTAAACATAGACCAAGTTAATATTATTCAAATTTTCTTTTTTCGTAATATTTATAAACATCTAAATCGCGACCAGTTTTAATTTCATCGCCATAGCTTCATTGTTACAGAACTGTGAGCATTTTTATATTGAAAAATTTACCCGGGTTATTGAACGTTGCGTTAACTGTCCAATATCAATTACAAAATCAATTTGATTGATATCTGGGATATACGGAGAAGAGAATCTTAATTCATCTTGCAGTCTTGGGAAAATATTGTTATTTGTGTACGTCTGTATGTATGCCGTAGTAACATAGTGTGGCGATTTCTTTCTCCTCTATTATTTTGTATTTTTTATTTCGATTAGTTGTCGGAGTAGGAAATGGTAAATTTCATATAAATATTTAATACCAATTTCAAAACCAAGATTTACTTTCCTTTTTCTCTAAGTGTATTTTTGTATTTATAGTTTTTCTTTCGAGGTTTTTAAACTTTTCATGGTCAAATCAGCCATCTATCTCATCATAGTCAATTCAATTCAATTTTTAGTTGTTGTCTGCTGCAATTTTTTAAACACTTACTGACTGTTGTAGTCATTGCTCGCAGTTGATGTTTTTTGTTTTGTATGGTATTTTTTTTTCTTTGTCAACGTCATAGTCATAGTCACATTCACATTATTGTCTTTTAAAAATCCACATATTTTCTACATAATTTTTTTCATTTTCAATTATTTAATTTTCCATATTTTCGTTTCCATATTCACACAGTTGCAATTACCAGAACAAACAATTGTTGCTGGTTGATTTTCTTTCCTTTACTTTTTCTGTGCAAACAATGTTTGAAAGTGCATTTTGCATTACAATTTCAATGTGTTTGAGACTTTTTGTTTGTTGTTTGAAAACAGATGGATAGTTGGAAGTAGGTATGTATGTACTCCTATGAATGGTTTATTTGTCACTGTTTGTTGCCTTGTGACAGCAATATCATTTCACTGTTGTTTTTGTTGCTTGTTTTCTTCATTAGCCGTATTACCATTTAAATGACCACACCCTTTTCAAGACCTCTTTATCACAATTAGTCGTAATTTCAAATATCTTCGTCCATCAGATTGTTTGCGAACTTTTCTATTCATCTTTCTGCTGGTATGTGTCTGTCTGTCCGTTTGCATTTAACAGCTCTCTTATGCATTTGACTTTGAATTTGCTATCAATGGCAGTCCATTCTTCTGCCATCGTCCTCTAAATGCATTTTGAAGAAAAATTCGCAAATATGCAAATATTATGCCTATAGTTGTTTTAAGTTTGAATTTGTCTGTTTAAAATTATTGTGTATTGAAAAGGTACATACTTCTTCTGAAAACTATTTTTAATTTGCATTTCTTTTTAAGGTTGCATTCACATGGGCGTTTGTACAGTAACCATAAAAAAATAGACAGCTGACATTTTAGGGTTATTAAAAATAGAATGCTTGGCGAATCAGTGAAAAGTTCCTTACACTCACTGCAAGATTTCACGATTTTTGGTCCCGATAATAGCAAAATGACGATTTGACAAACTTTTCCTCAAAATCACGATTCTTCAATTTCTGCATGTTATGTAAGCGATTTTTTATATTTTATAGGAATTTGGACGATTTTCTTACAGTTTTATCCGGCTGTTCTGGGGCCAGATTACGGATAATGAAGATCACAGAGAACACAACAATATTCCAGAATAGATCTGACTAAAAATGTATAAAATAGGCTGGTTATAATTCCTTGGCCCAGCGTTTATTAAAAGCAAATACTCCACGGGCCTTATGTATGCACATATTTATGTGATTTATGAACATAAGCTTTGAATTCAAAAGAATTCCAAGATCTAGAAACTCGTTTATACTCCCCAAAATATGACCTCCTAAGGTGAAATACCCACTAGAGATAAGTCTTATGGAGAAATACATATATTTGCACTTTTATTTAGATTTAAATTTAAATCCAATAGTTTAATATTACACCAAGTAGAAAAAAAGAGGCCAAATCTCTTTGCAATTACGATTGACTCGTTTGATTTTCCGAATTCAACTATATCTTTACGTGGCCAGCATATATTAGTGTATTGGAAAATTGTACGGAAAATGGTAAATCGTTTATAAAAAGTACGAAAAAAATAGGTTCTAGATGACTGCCCTGTGGAAAAGCAGATTTAATGTACATTTTCCTAGAAATTATATTCATGAATCGGACTCGTTGATGTCTATATACCAGATATGTTTTTATCCACTTCAAAGTTCTAGTAGGGAACCCCATTAAGTGCAGTTTCTTCAATAAGAGGCTGTGGTTAACTACATCAAAAGCCTTACTGAAATCAGTATATACAACATCAGTATAATTTCCTTTCGTGAAGCCATGATTAATTACTGTACTTAAATGCAGCAGGTTAATTGAAGTAGACCATGAAATTTTGGTGAAAAAGAATCTCACAAATACATCGTTCGTTTAATTTCAGGATAGCGCTTAACTTGACATTACCACTGTAATTTATTACATTAGACTTACAGCCTGATTTAAATAGTATAGGAAAATAGCCATACTTAATCGACATATTAAAAAGAATAGTAAGCGGGTAAGACAAATTTTCAGCACAATTCAACAGAATACAGTTAAGAACGCCATTAGGACCACTGGATGTTGAGAACTTAAAACTGAGAACTTAGAACTTCTTGAAAAGAAAATAACGGTAGATGTATTAATTCAAGGAAGCAAAATTGAGTTACTGTTCTTGAATGCAATAATGATAGTTTCATAATGCGTCGTATTTTGCACCAGAATAAGTCGAAGCAAAGAAATCAAAGAACATATTATTTATGACATACGAATCAGATGATTCTTTCCCAGAATATTTCATAGTGGAGGGGTAATTATTTGCTTTTCTTTTCATGTTAACAAAATTATAAAACGATTTGGGATCACGTTTAATACTTTGTTTTATATTATTAGTGTAATTGTTGTACAACTTCTAAACATTTACAATATTTGAGAAACTCATTTAACGATGACGTAGATTTATATTTTTTATAGTGTTTATTTTTCTGATTTTTTAACCTTGATAAGTTTTATTTGCCTAGGGAGGGCCAGATGTGTTCAAGATATACGTGGACACCTATGCATATCGTCTATTTCTACGGTGCTCTCAACACGGTGAATTCAGACGTTCACTGCCGCCCTCATGGGCACTTGAAAATACACCGCGTGTACTTAACAGGAACACATAGGTTGCAATCCCAATTCATAGTTATCCCTGGACCATAAATTACACCTTGCTAAAGTGTTTTCGAGCGGTCTAAACTCTTGTGTCACGTCAGAATGTTTTTCGTCAAGAACTCTTAATCCAGAATATAATGTACTTCTTTCCTGTTTGTTGAGGACACATTCCGGTGACTAATGCTGAATAGCAACAGCACCTAGTTAAGTAAAAGTCATATCAGAAAATAAGCGGAAACAACACATATATCCAGAATAAACCAGAAACTTATCTCCCTGCGTAATTTTAGGTACCACAGCCACTACGAAACCTTATCCAGACCAGCGCACTAACTCCAACTTTTCAGGTTTGACAATAAGTACTCACAAGGAGCACAACTAAGTACTTAAAGAGTACATCAGTATTTAAACCCTTACTTAGCGTTAGAGTAGTGGGGCTTAAGTTGGCAGCCCGTAGCACTAGATTAGAATCGAACTGTATTTCTACAGTCACACAGAATATGCAAGCACAACCTCATCAATTTCTAGTAAGATTTCGAAGAGTCACCTCTTCTGTCATCTTCAAACTCGCAGGTAGTTCAATGTGATGCTACACCTTTAGGTAGGTACCGCGGGATTGCTAAATTCCTGTAGGTTTAGAAACTAAGTTCCCAAACCCCCTTCTTAAAATAATACTCCCGATTCCGACCAATTTTAGTGATTATATTGAACTAGAAATTGAATTTTAATTCAAGAAGAGATGGCACGATGGATGGTAGTCTGCTCGTTGACTACAAATCCAAAAGCAGACCTGGGTTTAACCCCAATTCCAGACTAAAATTTTAAAATAAAAATAAACATCTCGCATTTTTCTGATGTGCATTAGTGTGTCTTTGTGTGTCAGTTGTTGTCAGAAGGTTTCAGTGGCGAAGGCATAGTCACTGGCCACTGAACAATACCGGCTTCAGCTGATAGCAATCCACAATCGCATCAGAACGCTTTCCTTCGTCGGCGAAGTAAAATAATAATAAAAATGGCTACTGAACCGAAGCTTTAGCACTGCTGCGAGTATAAACAAAGAACGTGCAAAAGCAGAGCTGCAAAATAGTTAATTAAGCTTCACCTGCTGTCGTTTCTCCTACTATCCAGCACAATGCTTCGCATGTGTAGGAGTCATCTCCTGAGTGCTGTCCCAGATAAAAAAAAAATAATGGATAACAACGGTCTTCCGGAATGCAGATTGGACAGTGGCAAGTAAGAGTACATTCGACAGGATCATTAGAAAATACCAAGTGAAGTAATCCACCCGAATTATTGTAGATATCATTTACTTGAAAGATATATACATCAGACAAGTTGTTTAGAAATTCTTCAGCAATGTTATTCGTGTTCATCGGAATATAACAGCATGAATCAGGTAAAAATTTCCATGACAGAAACGATATTTTAAAATCCCAAAAATAAAAATGGAGTCGTCAGGATTTGATAATATAATGAAATGGGAAAGCCTTTGAGACCTGAAAAATGTGCTCAGTCCATCGAACATCGCTCTGAATTTTCATGCCAAGAACATCAAGAGCTTCCGATTCCTGGATGTTTATACCGCCCATAATTGCAGATGAGGTAACGCTACCTCATGTGTCGATGCGTAAGCATGCAGCATTGGGTCTTTTGAGCATTGAAGTCGACCCTGTTCGCGTGACCTCATTTCGATATTCTCGTGAGGTCACCATTTAGCGTATTATTCATATTCTGCCCCTTCGCCGCGATTTTATTCGATGTCGCCCTACGATTAAATGAATATGAATTGCTATTTTCTGCTGATACTGCTGTCATCTGTGAAAGAATGGATAGGGTTGGAAGTTTGACATAGAACGTTATTAAGAAAAATAAGAAATAGGGTAGGAGAAAGAATGGAGCCTTGTGATACCCCGAATTAAACTTGAACTCGTTAGATAAGATCCCGCCTATAACAACTCTTACAGCGCGATCCCTGAGAAAGCTCGATATAAATCGGGAGATGATATCACCGACACCAAAAGCAATAAGTTGGACAAAAGTGCTCCATGCCACACTCTGTCAAATACATTGTAAATATCTAGAGCCACTACCTTACTTTCGCCGAATATTTCATGGCATTTATTATTTAAATACGGTTTTCGGCATATGTCAGCCGGTGCTACGAGTTACTCCGTTCATACTATAAGTCCCATATTTGACTACTTGTTCCAGTCAATAGTAGTTTGAATATTGGCTCCAATATTAAAAGAGTTGCTGGTTTGTCGGAATAGACCAATGACTTTATATAACCCCATAAAAAGTAATACAGAGGCTAACCCCTCTTCGCACGAAGAGAACCATTTCTCGAAATATATTTGTCACCAAATTGATGGCGGGCATAACTGTGACCTGTAGGTCAGAGATATGCCTATCCTACAACCTCTCCGTAGTGCCTGCTAGAAACGTTAGTAATACTAACGGCTAATGTAGGAAAGGTTTAGGGTCGTATAGGGCGACATTAATACGACTCAGAGTTATCTGTCGATCTCAATGCTTACCTTACGAACTCAAATGGCAATTCATAAAACTAAACCACTTACTGGATAATCAACTTAATATTATATATCAAAACGCTAATGGAATTAAATCTAAACTAACCAATTTATTTATTGACAGTTTTGGTTTTAGTCATTGTTTTCACTGAAACATAGTAACATTTTAAATAAAGAAATTTTTTGCCATGACTATAATATATACAGACGGGATAGAGAAACTTATACTACTGGAGGTGGAGCTTTAGTTTACGTATCAAATCTCTTACCTACTATAAAATGAGATTGATCGTTCCTAGGAAATTGAATTTATTGCTGTGAAGATAAATATTAATTATACATTAATTTTCATTACATGTTCTTACATCCCACCGAACTCTGACCAATCAATTTATTTTGAACACTCTGAAGCCATTTCAAAGGGAAAATTTAAATCAAATGTCAATAAACAATACTCCCTCTACCCTTTCTCCCAAAACCTTATTTCTAGGTCCGGCACAACGCAGCGCATGTATAGGGGTCATCCCCTGAGTGCCGGTCCAAGAAAAATAAAAAAAATTTACAGGATTATAATAAAAGAAATTTCATTCCAACAATATTTCTGTCTTGTATTATTATTTCGTCGGTATTGTGTAGCACCAGCGAACGCTTCAAAATTAAATACGTTTCCTTGACATCAGAAGGGCTAATAGTGTAAGATAGTGAAGCTTTACCACCTGTCATCTCTCTCACTATCCCTTTCCATCACAATGCATTGAATGTATAGGGGTTATCCCTTAATGTAACTAAACTAATGTAAACTAGGAATCGCACAAGCCCAAATACACAAACGCCTGTAAAAGTGTTAATGCTTCCACCTTAGTAATTGCACCACGGGTCATCCGCTGTTGTTGTATTAACTTGTGCCTCGGCTGTACGAAAAATCCTTTTTTGCCAACTTTTTTCAACAATTTTCCTCCGGATAACACCCTGAAAACCGCAAAAATGTTTATTTGGAGGCAACATTTTTGATGGCGCGAAGGTAGCGTGTTGGCTTTATAATTAAGAAGCAACTCCAGAATTTTTGTTTATTGAATATATATTATATTGAATATATAATATATTGAATGAGCTTTGACATGAATAAAAGAAAAATTAATTCCATACACTGAAAAAAAACTTATTTGAGTTTCTTGATGTAGCAATATTCATCAGCCACCTTGTATAAAAACTAGCTGAACCCGCCATGAGTTGCTGTAGCTGTTATAATAGTTTTATTTTAAAAAAGATTTATATGCTTCATGAGTCCTTTATTAAAATCGGATAGTTAGTTTCGGAGACGCGGAAGTTGCCCCAACAGCCGGCATGGACTTATCTCTGATAAAAAATATAGTCTATGTGTTCAACTAGATGCAGACCTATATATGTTTTACCTTCCCTCCCTACCTTCCGGGAAGTAGGGTACCCCTGTAGTCTAGTGAGTAGTGTGTTAGTTTATCAGTTGGGGGTTCTAGGTGAACGTTTTGTCACAACAGGTATCACAATGAGACCATAATAAATTGGACCAAGTGGGCTGGGACCTTTCTTTACCTTTACATCCAGGAACATGCCGCCCTAACCTCTATAAAAGTATATATCAGTAAATAGGCAAAACTAAACGAATTTTGTACAATAAAATCACTATCATATTAATTATCTGGATGTTGTTCCTAATAACTTCCTAAGAAGTAGAAAATATACAGTTATTGATATTTCCGTAGATAGTTCCTAAAGAAAGACTTCTAATATTTTTCACTTGGATATTATTTGCGGACGGGACAAAATGAGAGCTCAGCTGAATGCGAATATTTTGTTTATCTTATACCAGCACTATGAAGATGGCCCCTACACATGCGATGCATTGTGCCATTGTGCTATCTAACAACTCTGCCTTTGCACGTTCTCTGTGTTATAGCAGTGTTTTAGGGCTTCTGATGTCAAGGAAACGTATTAAATTTAAAAGCTTGGTTTTTATCTACGTGTGTCATTGTCAAGCGTTTATTCAGATTAGAAGACAGGTTTTTCAAAGGAACAACATACCAAACGCGGGAACCTTAGGGAATACATGGTGCGGGTTGGGTTCTTGGAGTGACGGGTTGATGGGATAGGTTTTTGTTGAAGGTACCCCAGATTTTCGGTTAGAGCGGACAACATGCCGTATTGGACATAAGTGTAATCTTGCATGGGATTGGGTCAACACTGTTGCCTCTCTCGACCTAACGTACGCTGAGGCATACAAAGAAAATAAGTACGATCTACTAAGTACCTAAAAGTGTATCTCTTTATGCAGTCAGAACCATAAGTTTCCATGTGCACTCGGGAAAAACTTGTAAAAGAAGTACAATATGAATATATGAAATTTTTAATTTCAGACTACTGCTGGAACTTACAAAGAGATCTTCCAGAGAAAACATACAGTAGAAAACCCCGCGTAAAACGACTTCTTAACAACCGAAAGCAAATTCATTGAAACTCGACTAATTCTGTTTTGTGTTAAGCAATTTAAAATAACAAAAAAATTAAACCAGAAAAATTTTCTGTAACATAGGTGCAGCTAATTGTGAATTAAATCAGAATTTATGAATTGATTTAACGATTTATGGCTCATTTTATTTGTAACATATGCGAGTATCAAAATTGATAATAACATTTCCGATTTTATTTATTTTACATTTTTAATAAACTTTTTAATTTTCCTGAAAAAAGTTTTTGTCTCAAAACATTCTAAATATCTCCTAAACTATAAGAATTTTAAAAAAATGTATAATAAAATAATTTAAAGGTTATTTTATGGTAACGGTAAATCTCGAGAACCAGAGTGAATCCAAAAAAAGTAATTTATAGGCATTGAATCGGAATACCATATGTATTGAAATTGACTAAGAAAACTCAGACCACACAAAAAAAACTGATTTTGTTGACCTGCGTAATTATCCATAAAACTATTATAGTGTCTCCGTAGTCCAGTGCATTAGCATTAGTCTTATCAATACGGTGGTGCGGGTTCCATTCCGGCTTAGACCCTGGGTGTTGCTACAGACAAGCTGTAAGAGCTTCGTAGAGTTTGTATTATCTTAAAAAAAGAAATAAAAAATTATGCACATTGCAGGAAAAACGAGATAATTTAATATTATTTTTTACTTTGCACTAATTTTATCAATAATTATATACTATTTTTGTTGGAAATTTAACAAAATTGAAGTGATAGTAGTGTTGGAGATAGCCAGAGTAAGGATATTTGAACACTTTGGTAGGCAATTTTTTGGAGAACGAAATAATTTTAAGAAAAATTATTTTAGTGACCCCAAAGGACCTGTAAAGTCTAATTGTAAATTAAATAATGAAGTGGTATATATTTTATTTTTGCCTTTTAAATACACAGGGACAGCAGATTAACCACTAATGTCAGAATCAACCATGTATATTGTTTTTTGTTCTATAGATATTCACTGTTCAAATCTGAAATGCACCACCAAAGATTTCGTGTCTTCCGGTAGCCCTTCTTAATGGTTTAAGGTGCCCAAAACAATATTTTTTAGTATTAAAAAAGCACAAAATTGTACACTTAAACCGTTCATGTATTTCGTTGGTTGCTCAAATCGAGCTCAGTCTGTACTTAAATTGGTTTTGGCATTACAGCTATTCAGTGTTCAAATCTCAAAAGCACCACCTAAGTTTTTGGGCTTCAGGTTACCTGAATTTTTTTTGTATTCAGAAACCAAGAAATTTTACACAAAAACCGTTTACAAATTTCGTAATTTGTTTAATAAAAAATAAACATATGCTTGTACATATCTACATACGTACATATATACGACTATAGGTACTTAATTTTTAATATATGTACATATGGATGTATGTATGTACAATGTACGTCTGTACCAACACACATACATATGCATGCATGAATGTTTTCTACAGAATTTGTCTGATATAATCTTTTTTTCACCAAATTAAAAATAAAAAAAACAACCCAATTAATAAAACAAAACCATGTAAAACTAAATTTCTTGGAAAATTTATAGACCTAAAAGTTATTAACATTTTTTTTACAAATCTCTCGGTTTCATTAAGCTAAACAAATTAAAAGAAGAGATTTGTGGAAAAAAATAAAAACTTTTTTTTACTATAATTGAAGTACAGTAATAAATTAAACTTGATTGTGTATGGCGTATTGCGTATCGCGTATTACAAAATTCAGGCATTAAAAATATTTTAACTTTTATTTTCTTTCAGCATTAATTAATAGATTCCAATATGAGCGATATCAATGTGTATACACATATGCATATGTACATACATTAATATTTATATATTGTACATTAAGGTGGGTAAATTTTTTTGGTCAACAAGCGTAAAGCAAATTCGAAATCTGCACAAAGTTCTAAGAAAACTACCAGAAAAAAGTATGGATCTAAAATCAAAACCTATGTATGTACTATCTCCCGTAGACAGACTTTAAAGTTCACACTTGGGTAATTCTATACCAAATCAATCATGAGTTTTCTTGTTTGCCTCCGAAATTTGCTATACTTGTTATTCTTACTAAAAAACCACAATATTGAAATTTTTAGCCTGCTAGGTAGGCAGTGGCCGACAATATCGGGGCCACAATTTCCATTATAATTCCCAAATCATTATTCTTTTCAACTTCTAACTTCTAACTTCTTCGATTCTATTACAGTTACAGAGGCCAATTTAGATTTGTTGTAAAGCTCTTAATGAACACTACGAGACTACTTTTACTAAAAAAAAATATTGGATTCTTAAAGTTGAAAAACGTAATCATTTAGGAATTTTAGACGAATTTGTGGCCCCTGTAAACCTAGCATGTTAAAAATTTCCATTTTTGGTTTCTTAGCGAGTATAACAAGTATTATTGACATCGGAGGCAGACTAGAAAATTCATGATTGATTTGGCTTAGCATTACCTAAATGTGAACCTTGATGTCTCTTGGCGGGAGCTAGGTTTTGATTTTAGACTCATACTTTCTTCTGGTAGTTTTCTTAGAATTTTGTGGAGATTTTAATTTTGCTATACGCCTGACACGCTTTTTCTCACACAATCAAATTGACCCCGCCTAATGTACATAATCAAATAAACTCGTAAAATACAACAAACAAAATTAATAAGACCTTTTTTAATCGCTTAAATTCTCTTCTATTTATTGTGTACGATGATCTAAATTTTTTTCTTTTTACTTTACTATGATTTTTTTTCCATTTTAGGGGAGATCTTTTTGGTTCCATGGAATTAAAAAACGGAAATCTTTTATTTATAAAAATGTTCAAGCTGGGAAGGAACAACACAAAAGAAAAAAAATAATGAAAATTGCTGACTTTATTATTCCTGGAAATCTTTAAGTAAATTTTAAAGAAGTTTTGTGTGTTTTTGTTAACTTTTATTAAAAATAATTATTACAAAATTCCCATGTAATTAATTAATGATTTCATTTGAGTATGAAAGGAAAACAGACTAAATTTTCTCCCCTCTTTACATTTCATTTATAATTTTTTTTTTTGCTGAAATTGCTCATGTGTAGAAGTAGAGATGGTTTAATAGCTGTGAATAGGCGAATTTGGGAATACGGTACACACAAAATAATCGTTTATTTACTCACAGAATGTCGTAACTCTATAAGTTCGTTTTTCACTAAACGAGTTTAAACCAAAATTTTAATTTAAATTTTTTCAAGAAGTGATGATTACATGATTTCTAAGTTTTTATTAAGACAGTAATTGCATTGAATTACGACCTCGTTTGAGTACATTTTATTATATGTACATATCGAGCCTTTGTGCAATGCCGTAGTAATTCAAAAAATCGTGAACTGAGAAAAATGCATTTGAAGTTTTGAGCCATCTTTTTGATAGTATTTTCGTTTACTAAAGTTATTTTTTTACAAGTTTTTAAATAAAGAGGCATGTCTTGTAATGTTTTCTGTTTGTAAATTTCTTGTCATAAAGGAAATATTTCATTATTGCAAATAAATATTGTTGGAAATAACTGGAGCCAATAAAGACATTTGTAGCTGTAGAAACTGAACAGTTAGAGATAGAATCATAATCTTTTTTCCTTTAGATATATATTTCCCCAAAGATCATTTCTGCATACCCAGCTCATAAAATTCAAATTTTGAATTACTACGGTATTGCACCAAAGGCTCGATATGTACATAGTATATGTACATAATTATGTAGTATATACTTACATAAATCTTTTTGAACATTACAAACGAAATACATATCAAATATGAAATCAAACTTAATGTTGCAGTTACACAAATTAAATCGAAAAATTAGAAATCTATGTTTCAAAATAAAACCGTTATTGGTCGAATGAAACAAAATTTTTTTACACTTGCACAGCATTGCTGATTCTCGGTTTATATAACAGTGTAAACAAGTGACTTTTCATGTGAAAAAATTTTTTATACTTCACATTTATTAGGAGATGACCAAAGTGAAGAGAAAGGTATTGGAGTCACTTTATTACTTGCTTATTTGTGGTTCAATGAATTTAATTTTTTTAAAAAATTAAAAATATATTCAGTTAAAACAAGCTGAACAAAGAAGCGGCATAAACGACTTAAGTCGGCTAAAACCACTATGGCTTTCAGAAGAACATGGTATAAAGAAGAAGTGAATCTGAAGTGATAGACGGAGACGGAACATTATTGTATTCGACGCGACGCTGCTCAACTATAGCAAAATATGCTGAAACCACATCAAGTAATGCAGTTACATCAATCCCTGCTGGAAGCACATCAACTGCTTATAGTACGACAACTGCTGCAAACACATTAACTCCTGGAAGTCAACGACTGCATGCACATCAACTTCTACGACAACGGGAGGCGGTGAAGCAATTCGCCCTCAAAAGGGACATCGCAATATGAAGCACCACAATTTGAAAAGTATTCCAAAAGTGAGGAACGAAATTTAGAAGAAATGAGAACACTTGTTTTAAGATAGCAAGTACAAGCTTCAACTATTCAAATGGAAGCGATTACAGGATATACAAACACCAAAGAAAATCCTGCTGTATATCGGCAACAGCTAAGTGATATATTTGTAAAAAAAAACTCAAAAGTTGCACGAGTACAACTGGAAGAAAACATTTTTTCGTTACTTATACGGAAATCGAAATCTGTGTAATTGTGAAAAGTTCTAATGAAAACGAAAATGAAATTTTTTATTCATTGCACATTACCACAGCACGAGAATCGACTCGCTGGTCTAAGACAAACATACATAAATAATATAAATTCAGTCTGACTCGCGTAGGGGCATTCCACATGGTGATAGGCTGTTTACAAATTCAACGGAATAGTTTTGTTGTTCCGCTATGCTGCTCCACTCCAGCATGCCAATGTTCAAAAATGTAGAACGTTCACCCTCCAAAAAACTCAGCACCTCCTCACAATTTGGCATACTTAATAATTTTTAGGGCTGAAATTGTTTACCAAAAACAATTCCAACGATCGAGTTTAATCCAACATTTCATTTGGAAATGCAATAATGACTTCTACAACTCAATTCCCCATTGCCCATCTTTAAAAGCCAATCTCTATAATTCGTGTCAAATATTGACTATAAGTAGTGAAATTCTAAAATTAGATCAATGAATGGAATATTTAATGCATGATTCAACAATAGCCGCTTTGTGAGCATTAGAGCGACCGGATCTTATATGGGGGGATAAACATGTCAGAATTTTTTTAGTCTTAACTTCACAAAACGATTCTCCTTTCCAGATATTGAGATAGACAAAATTTGAACTCGATTAAACAACGCTAACCCATGGCGCTCGTCGTTCAAAATTTGGAAAAATTGATATTTTTGGCCAAAAATCTGACATATGAAGCCATAACTCCAGAACTGTAAATAATAAAAATACGCTTAATATCTCAAATGAAAGCTAATATTGTTCTTTAGAATTTATATTATATACATATTTGTTGTTATTTTAAGTCAAACCGAGTTACAACAGCTTTTAGCCCCAAAAACGTGACTTGGTACCGCTAGGAGAATACTTCGTATATTTTGTGATACATTTTGGGTTTTTTTTTCATATTCATGAGTTTAAAGTAGAAATATAATAAAAAACAAGTAATACTGAAAAGTGTAATGACATATTTTATTTTAAAATATAAAAACCAGGTATATAATACATACAAAACAGATCCAGAAAAAGTACAGACGTAGTACCTTCCGACATTTTTATCCTCCATATAAGTTCCGGTCCCTCTACTGTGCACACATGTTTTTTTGTTATACTTCAAGCAAACTTTTTTGGTTTGTTTCGTCAAGTATTTTGTGTATAATTATAACGCCACTAGACTCTGCCCATTCTTATATTTTTTGATTGTTTCAAATACAAAAAAAAAATATAATTTTTATATGGTTTAGCTGGTGTGTGTGTACATTTCATTTGGTGTTAATATCAAAATCGTCAGTACACCTTTAATAAAATTCTTGACACAGCTATGAAATTCCATATGTTTATACAAGAACTCCCATAAAATACCTTAGAAGACCGAAATATAAAAACAAAAAAATTTTTTGGGAGTTCTGCTATAAACTTATGGAAATGGTACTCAGAAAAAACTTTCAACCGAAAAAAACCGGTTTCGCAACGATAAAAAAATTGAAAACCGAAACGAACGAAGTTTAAGAACGAAAACCGGAACAAATTAAGCTATTCTCGATATACGAAATTCAGTTGTGGGGTAATGCAAGTAACTCGAATGTTGATGTTCTCCAAAGGTACCAAAATAATACATTCAGATTAATTTGCGATGCCCCAAAGTATGTATCTAACAAAACAATTCATGACGATTAATTTTTTCAAAATATTAAAGAAGAAATCAATAAGTTCAGACCTAATTCTTTTAAGGGATTAAGTAACCATTGTCACCCATTGGCTTTACTAGATGATACGAATGATGTGGTATCATATTCTGGATTTACCCTTCCGGTGGTCTTATGTTTATGCAAATTAAAAATCTTGTTAAAAAAATTCAAATTTTAATATTCTTTAATATTAGGAAATTGTATATATTTGTTATGCCAATTTAATACTTTCATATCAAAGATTATTGTTACCATGGCGCATTGACTACTACCAGCCCTTCTCCATACAACAATACAATACTGTGCATGCAATATGCCCAAAAAAAATGTTGTTTCGGTTTTAATCAATAGATGGTGCACATAACTTTGAATTGGTTTTAATAACACGCAAATTTATAAGTACAAGTGGTGAAAATAAACAAATTTTGACAGATTGGTTTGAAACATATGATAATCAGCTGCTACCTGGTCCTCAATTCGCCTTGAGAGTTTTTGTAAACTAAGCTATTTATATGACATTCCGGTGGAATGTTCTTTTTTTCCCTTCTGCTCCGTGACGGAAAAGTGAGCAGTTTCCTAGGGTATTGTTATTCATAATAGGAGAAATGAGAAAAGAGGAAAAATTCTCGTGTAAATATTTATAATATTTGGCTGCATATTTATCAAAATTTGTTTATATTTGTTTGTTTGGGAGCGGGCAGTGGTTGATTGCTTTCCAGCAGGTGAGAATTATCTGTAAACATCTCAGCCCTGAGGTTAGCCTTTTCAACCGAGTCAGTGAATATTTGATCATCTTTTAAAAGAGGCGGAATAGAAGAACTAACATTTTCCTTTACTCTTTTAACGAATGGCCAAAAGCTTTTACTTCCCCGTGCTCTTCTTGACGGGCACCAACAAAATACCCTCGACCTTTTTCTCACTTCACACCCTGACGAGTATGAAACGAATATTAACGCACCTCTCAGAAATTGGGATCATTGCACCATTCCTCCCACCTTTTCGTTTGCGAAAATTCGAGGCGTTTCACGGCCAGCTACGATAAGTCTGAAATATATTTACGAAAGGCACGTTGGGCTGAGATCAACGATTTCTTTAGGCATTTTAATTGGAGGCTCTGCTTTTTTTTTTATCTGGGACTAACACTCAGAAGATGACTCTTATACATGCGAAGCACTGTGCTGGAACTATAGGAAAGGGATAGTAGATAGTAGCGTTCTGATGTGATTGTGGATTGCTATCAGCTGACGCCGGTATTGTTCAGTGACCAGTGACTATGATGTAATTCCTCCGGGTGGCGTTCCACAAGACTAAGCAGAAGAAGATACCACCGCCTCCAAAGACCTCGTCATGATATCGCAGATAATCGGCAAGAACTTACCCGACACCAGTAGCACCACATCATCAGCGTATGCAACCACCATGAACCGTTCCACAGTATGCACCACCTGTGGAGTGCCGTCTCCGTGGATCTGCCCTTATGATATGCATGTTGTGCCCAAGATATTGGAAAGCGTTCCAGTAGGTACCTAATGTGAATCTCCAGTATCCTGTCCATGGTCTTCAGTAGAAAAGATATTAGGCTTATCGGACTTTAATCCTCCGCTGTCTGGTAACCGTTCCTTCCCGCCTTGGGAATAAACACCATCTTCACTCGTCTCCAGGATACTGGAACATAGTTGAGATTGATGCAACTGCGGTAAATCTAAATCAGTCGCGATGTTGTCATATCGCACATAATCTGCAGCATCCTAGGAAATATACCATCGTAGCCCGGTCACTTGTAGGGCTCAAAGGAGTTAATGGCCCTAGCCACCTTGTCCTCCGATATAATCCCCTCTATGTTAGCCCTGTACGACTGTGCGACTACCGAGACAGACAGCACCCCTTTCAATTCCCCGTTCGGGAAGTGAGTGTCGAGGAGGACACTCAAGGTCTCCAAAGGGTTGGCTGTCCAAGTATCATATTGTCTTCTTATGGCCGAAGGACAGCATTTCTCCTTGGCCAGGAGCTTGGCTAGGCTACCCATTTTCCCAGTGTTCTCGATATCAGAGCAAAAGTCCCTCCAGGACACCGATTTTGCTCTTTTGATAGCGTTCTTGTAAGTCCTGAGCGTCTCCCTGTACGGTTCGCAACTATTGCTCGAGTAACTATGCCCTCGCAGCCGATTTCCTGCGTTCCGTTACCTCCTCGTTCCACCATACCGCTAGCCGTTTTCCACTGTACCTAATACTGTACCTTCTCGAACGGTACCCAGTACGTTTTGCTGGGGTTTCGATAAGGCATTTTTTCTTCCTTATCAATGTACAGGTTGAAGAGTATCCACTTATGATCCGATAAGGATCTGAGACGGAAACTCTCCAATCCGTGACAATAATGTCGTCCTTGAAATTTGTCTGTAACGTGATGTCCAACACTTCCTCCCAACCATAATGCCTATCTCTACAAGGGAAGGGAAGGTTGGTGTACTACCTTTATTACAGATCCTCAAATTATAGGGAATAATATAATCAAAAACTGACTCACCTCTAGTAATGGTCTCCGAGCTGCCCCAAAGCGTGTGTCTGTCATTTGCATCGCCTTCCATAATCATTTTGGTGCTGCGGTTGTCCGCGTGTTGCAT
Organism: Dexiosoma caninum; assembly: GCA_963924685.1. Lineage (NCBI taxonomy): Eukaryota > Metazoa > Arthropoda > Insecta > Diptera > Tachinidae > Dexiosoma > Dexiosoma caninum. Next base: position 59,308,349 of record OZ004725.1, read on the forward strand.
CAGTCGTATCACTTACTCCGGTGGAACATCGAAATCGTAGGAGAAGTAGGCTGATGGAATTATGATGTCTTTGCCTCCTCCTGACAATATGGCCGTCGTCAGATCTTGAGTGCTGAAATTAGGTAGTAAAAGAAGGTTAAACTCTTTCCTGGCCAATAAACACGCCCTAGATCTGTTACCTTCATTACCCGTATATAAATAGTAGTCCTTATCGTGGAGGCCTCTGATATTTCCGTCAGTATTCCACGGCTCCTGGATAAGTCCTATGTTGATGTCCTTTTCTTTAATAAGGACCATCAAATTAGCTGTAGTTATTCTGGAGTGTTATAGGTTAATCTGTACCACTTTCACCTTTTTCGCCATCGGTAGGTACAACTTTGTGCCCCTCGAGAAGGTTTTCCGCTTCCTCGATGGCGTTAACCTCATCGTCAGTTGTCATTGGGTTAAAAATCTTCACCTTAGCGTTCCTGATGATGAGTTTGTTTTTCAGCTTCTCCAACAGACTAAGGCTTTCCTCGTTTATAGGGAGCAGGAAAGTCGTGCTGTTTTTGTTTGGCGGCTCCTTCCGTATGACCGCTCAGTCCTTAATCGACACGCTTCGATTCTGGAGTTGCAGCATCTGGAACATTTTGGCATTCTGAAACTGCATTGCTGGTAACAAAATACGAGCTCTCGGTCACCTTGGAATTTCTCTGACGGGGATAAGCAGCAGCTTCATGCCCCTCCAACTATCACAGATCTGCGATACACAGCCCTTGAGGGATCCCAGTGAGAACTGATCACTGCATTTGATTATCCGGCGCCCTCCCAAGACTTCTGCCGAGTCAAAAGTTGGCACCCCTTTGCTATTGGGTGCAGTTAGGTGGTCCATAACCCTCTGCGTGATCTTGACTTAAATCTCGTGCCAACGATCCATCAAAGGGCCAGGCGACCTCGTTACTTCACCGATGTTCGTCACATGGAGCATATCCTTCACGATATCGTTAAATGGTCTTTGTTGTTTTGGTAGGTCGAGCCTGATCCTTTTGGCAGCCACGATGGTGTAATTCTGCGACCCATCGCGCTTAGTAGCCTCTTCGCGGCCAAGCTTTGCCTTGCTCTATGCCATCACCACCTTCTCGTATTTCACCTTATCGGCCGCATCCCTCTCATCCACTTTCCCCTCTGCCACATTCGTTGCAATCTTGCCGAGAATGCGTTTGGCCTTCGAGTACCGGTGTTTAAGAACAACACTGGCCGACTTGGTCTTTTGGTCGGTTGTCTTATGTTCTCTGCTACAGCTGGCAGATGTGGCTGGTAAAATCCTTCCGGGCGTGCTATGTCGGGCAACAACCTTGTCCACCATTGTCTCCTGACTGGAGCGCAGCAGCTCGTCCTCGTCCTATGTCGATTCATGTCCTTGTTCGTCGCCGTTTTTGTCGTCTTTTCATTCCGTTTTTTTACTTTGTTCTTTTTAATCTGTTCGTAAATTTATAACAACATTTAGAAGAGAAAAAAAAACGGGGAAATATTTCTTGTATTCTATTTACAGAAAATAATAAATATATAAAGCTAATAATTTACATCTACTGACAATCACACACAGTGGACAAAACACGAAGAACGCTGATGATGAAAGTGTAGCAACTTTCGAAAATGGCATGCTGTTCCGTTCTGCTAGTGTATGTGGCAGTGTAATTTACAATTTTGTTCCTTAGATTTAGTTTGTTTCTTAGTATATAACTATCGCATGTAATTCTCATTGCTTGTTAAGTATCAATTTTCAATATCAACCTAATGAAACTTAGTTATAATTTTTTTAATTTTTAAAATATTTCTTTGTTGTATAAGGAACGAAAAGAAATCGAAATTAAAGTTCGTTCCGGTTAAGGTTATGGTTTTTTGTATTTAAAATATTTGGGTTCGGTTACGGTTACGGTTTTATAAATTCCGGTTTTTCCCGTTTTCGGTTCGGTTCCGTTTCGAAGCTATGGTTTAAGCATATTAGTTTTCTTTCAATATTTTTTTAACACTTGTGGCCTAGCTACCAATATAGACGTTCAGTTTTAATTTTCAGATGTTCTTTTTTAGCTTTTATGTCCGCTTTGCATGTTAATCTCTTGTCAATATGAATAACAATTTTACACTGTTTTGTTGGGGAATTTCAAAGTTGTTTATAATTAAACGAGGACAAGTTTCTTTGCGTATCGTGAATACAATAGGTATGTTTCTTTATTCTAAATCGGGCACCCGCGGTATCCAAATCTTAACAGAAAGCGTTCCCATACACAAAAATTGAGTAAATGAGAAACATTTTGAGATTAAAAGTAATGTTCTTGTTCAAATTTTCGGATAATAAAAATAGAATAGAAATGTATTGTATTTGTAATAAATGTCCAAATTTATAAAATTGGATTTCATTTAAATATTTATTTAAATATCAAATCGCACAAAATTATATAAGAATTTAGAATTATTGACATACATATGTACGTGTATAGAAACTATGTTCATACATACACATATTCATATCTAACTTAACAAAAATAAATTATGTATTAAAAACCCGATTAATCTTTTCTCCTTCATTTTCCAAAATTTGTAATAAACTACTAAATGAAATTGATAGACAAAAAATACAAATACTAAGTATATATGCTCACGAATACAGTTTGATTCCCGAAATTAAGTATAGCGGTATGTTAACATTTTAACTTTTGTTCACATTAAGTGCAGTTCAGATATTGCGGTGTTCACGTTATCTCGAATGCGGTGTATACATTGGTGTTTTTATTTTGTGGTAAAGTGTGTGGTTTGTTGCGTTCCCGTACCTTTGTACATTTTTGTCTCTTATTGAGATAAATTGAGGAGGTCCATAACAAAACGCAATAATTCCACTTTTTAAGTTTTTTGTGTTTCTGACTGAATCTAATTCTATATATTAAAATCTATGTATCCATTGTTATACAACATACCTCACGTCAATAATTGTGCTGTAATTTAACACAAAACGTAATGGTTCAGACCAAAATGAAACATTTCCATATTTATGCAATCATCAACTGGGAGATACATATTAGTAAAAAGTTAAGGGAAAACAGGTTTTATTGTTATGGTAACTCTACAATAACTGTAAAACGATAGGAATATTATTGCACTTTAAATAACTTCTACATATTTTAAATTAGTAAGTTGTGAATCGAGTACAGTTTATAAAAAATAACTATGGCAGAAGCAACAGTGATCCTATACAGAGAACGAATAATAGACGCGCCAAACGTCATAAAAAGTAGTTTTGATGTCTTGGTATTTTGTCTTATCTAAAAACATTTATATTTTTCATAGATATGCTGATAAGGATCCCTGGCTCTGTCCTATCACAAACCGTGCAGACACAAAGAACAAAGCGGTTACAGATGTGAGAAATTCAACACTCAATTGATTATTCTCAATCGTGAATTGTTGTATAAAAATAAATTAAAAATTGACCAGGATAAATTCTTGGCACGGCTAATAGTTCCATATATACCCAAGCGCCACAAGTATACACCAGAAAACAAAAAGAAGAATTTCTCATGCAACTATTTTCTGAAACACAAAAAAAAATCAAAAAGGGTGTGTCAAGCCTTCTTTTTGAAAGCATTGTCCGTTACAGGTCGGAGAGTGAATACTATTGCAAAAACTATATTTCACGGCAATATTCCTAAAGAGAATAGAGGTGGAGATAGGCTTACCGCTACGTTTAAACAAAAAAAAGAAAGTATATTAAAATTCCTAAAAAAATTACCAGCGAAAGAGAGCCATTACATAATATAATCTCAAATATGCTATGTTTCACCTGAACTCAATATAAAGAAATTATGGCGGATTTATAATGATTCAGTAGATAATCCTCTGAAAGTTAAAAAAACATATTTTTGGAATATTTTCAATACTCTCAACATAGGATTCTCTTCCCCTGCGACAGATATGTGTGCTCAATGCGTTTTAAATAAACATAAAATAAAGATGGAAAAAAATAAAAATGAAAAAAAAAGATGTGAATAAAAATCTATTCAGAACAAAAAGCAATAATTCCAAATCTAGTTCATATCAAAACGCAACATCTCCGTAGGGTTCATAGCAAAACGAAATAAATACTATGAGACGGACCAAAACGCAACATTTCCAAATTTGTTATCTTAATAACTTAAAAATTAACTAACATAAAATTAATTAATTTATAATTTTTACTGTTCTTAGAAAATTGTTATAATTCAACAGATATTTAACTAAATAACTGTATCCTAATAACCTTAATTACTGGTGGTCAGGTGTGACCCCATAGGGTAAAGTCTGAGTACGATCCTTATGGAGAAACACACAAGAAGACTTACTGCCTCCACGCGGCGGCCACTGTCTACATGCTCGGGTCTGGGTCTTTCTAGGAAACCTCGCTCACCCTACACTGTGGATTGTCCTTGTGTGGTGGGAAGCGTTTTTTCCTTTCTGGAGACCAATACTCGGTCATGGCTAAAGTAAGCAACGATTTGGGGGTCGGATCATGGTGTGATGCGACCCGTCCCTGGGATCAGCTTGGCTAGAGGCCCCCTTCAGAAAATAGTCTAGTCGCAAACGGAGCTTCACCGATACCTGGCCACCTCGGTGAATAATATTTTGGCCTTGCTGGGTTATCGGGGGCTATGGCCCGGCCGACCTACTTTTCCCCACACTCGTGGGAATTACATGGATTTAATTAGAAAAAAAAACGACGATGATAAGAAGAAAGACGGAGACCAAAAGCTTGACCCACAAGGGGGCTTATTGGCTCCACTCCAAAGGCCGACCCTCAAAGGGGGCCTACAGCTTCGGTTGGGACGCCACTAGTGGGCCGACCCGACTCTTTAGCGGACGCCAAGGAGAAAAAGCTCGACCCACAAGGGGGGCTTATTGGCTCCACTCCAAGGGCCGACCCTCAAAGGGGGCCAACAGTTTCGGTTGGGACGCCACTAGTTGGGTGACCCAACTCTTTTGCGGACGTCGTTGCTGCGGGCGCGATGTGTAGCGGTGCCCAGGACTCCTCCACTTCCCGGCGCGTGGTGGTTTCCGTGACCACCGAGGGTGGGGGGGGGGGCGATGCGATCTTCAGGAGGAGCGGCCTGGTGCTAAGGTCGCCTCCTGTGAGATGCTCCCCGCCCCCGGTGGTGACCACGGATGGGGCGGCTTCTGCCTCGCCTGTGGAAGCCGGATCTTTGGGGGATACTGTCTGCCTGACGACCAACGGGGTCGGGGGCGGTGACGCGCCGCGTGCGGGTGTGTCTGGTCAGGCGGGGGGATCGCCGCGACTGGGACGTATCCGCGATATGAGGGCGAGGGAAGAGGGCGCGATCGCTCAATGCAGGGCTGTGTTGAGCGGGATGCGGGAAGCTTGTGTTCGGCAGAGGAACATAAGGGGTGAGGTGAAGGGAAGCGTGGCAAAATGGCCTAGCTTCTTGATGTCGCGCTCGATTGTAGGCGTGCGTGGAGGGCAGCTGAGGGGAACGGGCCGCTTCCAAGTCCCCACTGGCGGGCTGCGACTCTGCTAGGGGCCCCCGCCGGACGGCCTAGGGGCCCGGGTGCCGCCGATGAGCGGGTTGCTGGCTGTCCGGCTGCCCCTGCCCCTGCGAAACGGGCTGCACCTGCCAAGCGGGCGACTGCCAGCCCGGCTGCCTCTGGCGGATCTAAGAGGGCCAGGGCGGAGGGGCCGGATGGGAGCCACGGGGCAACTCCTGCGACCGGGGATGGTGATTGGAGGACAGTCACCTCTGGGAGAAGGAGGAAGAGGCGGGGTTTGGGGACCCCGGCGGTGGACGATAGGAGGGCACCGCCCACGGTCCGTCGTTTGCGACCTAGGCGCGCGAAGCCTGAGGCGGTGCTCATTAAGCCCGCGGTGGGGCACACCTATGCGGGGGTGCTGAAGGATCTGCGTGCCAGCGTGACGGGCGACGCGAAGGGGGTACGGTCTGTCAGGAGGACGGGGGCCGGTGACATCCTGTTGGAACTTGGAAGGGGGGACAGGATTGACCCGGAGTTTGTACGGCGTCTGAGGGACGCTGTCCGCGAGACAGCTTTGGGGCGGGACACACCCAGGCAAAGTGTACTGGAACAGATAGGAGGCAACTGTGCATCAGGTGCGGAGGAGCAGGACATAAGATGACGGACTGCACAGCGGTCCTCAAGTGCGTTCTGTGCTCGGCGGCGGGGCGCGGTAGGACTGACCACCTGCCGGGCTCGAAGGGCTGCCCGCTATCCCGCAGATGAGGGTGCTGCAGGCGAATATGCACTGGAGCAGGACGGCGGATGCTCTGCTATGGCAGATGGTTGCCGAGAGGGGCGCGGACGTGGTTGTTATCAGCGAACAATACGGTCCGATGCACTGAGGGTTCTGGCTCGGGGACGAAACGGGTACGGCGGCACTCTGGCTACCTGGCGGCGGTGAACTCGCGGTTGCGCGGTACGGGATTGGCTGCTGCTATGCGTGGGCTCGGATCGGCGGTTTTGTGCTGGTGAGCTGTTACCTCACTCCTAGCGATAGTGTGGCGCGATTTAGGCCAAAGATGGCCGCTATCGAGGACGCTCTGGCTGGTATGGCCGGACCCTTTGTGGTGGCCGGTGATTGCAATGCCAGGGCTGTGGAGTGGGGTAATCCGGTGACGAGCACGATGGGGAGGTGCGTCCTGGATATGCCGGCCAGGTTGGGCCTGGTGGTCATGAACGCTGGCGGTGCGACCACCTTCAGGCGGCCGGGGTGCGTGTTCACCACTCCTGACATCACTTTGGTATCCGAGAATCTGTCTGGGATGATCGAAGGATGGAGGGTGCTCGAGGAATATACTGGGAGTGATCACCAGTATGTTGAATTTGGGATAGTATCGGAGGCTGGCGTCGCGCGGTCGCACGGTGGGAGAGGCGCGCGTGGATGGAACGTCGCGAGGTTAGACCGCGGGTCGTTCTTGGCCGGTTTCGACGGTACTACAGTTTTGGACGGTGGGGGAGACGCTGACTCCCTGGCGGGTGCTATGCGCATTGTCCGTGGATGCGCATTGTCCGTGGATGCGACGCATCGATGCCCCGATTGTCGCGACGGGCGGGGAGGCGACCTGTGTACTGGTGGACGCCGGAGATTGCTGGACTCAGGCGTGACTGCCTCCGCAATAGGAGGGTCTATACTAGGGCTAGGCGGGCCGGCGAGGCTCTACTGGAGGCCCAAGAGTACAAGCGGTCCCGCGCGGCGTTGCGTCACGCGATTATGGCGAGCAAGAGGGCGAAATGGGAGGAACTTCGGAGCGACCTGAACCGTGATCCTTGGGGACTCGGCTATAGGATCGTGACGGGAAAATTGTTGTCCGCATAGTTGTCCTGGCAACACTCGACGTTCGGAATGCCTTCAACAGCCTACGATGGGCTGATGTTCTAGAGGCGCTACGGGGGAGGTTCCGTATTCCCGGATACTTGTATAGAATTCTCCGTAGTTATCTGGACGATCGGGTGCTGTTGTACGATACGCCGACGGGGCGGAGGAGCAGGACGATCACGTCCGGTGCGGCCCAGAGATCTGTGCTGGGCCCGGACCTATGGAATCTGACCTACGATGGGATCTTTGGGGTGGAAATGCCCGAGGATGCTCAGCTCGTGGGATACGCGGATGATATAGCGGCGGTGATCTTGGCGCGGGATATGGATGACGCCAGGGGGAAGCTGAACCGGGTCATGATTAGGACCCGGATGTGGCTTGAGGACCACGGCTTGGAATTGGCCGGGGAGAAGACCGAGGTGATGTTGATGACGCGGGCACACATACCACTCGATGTCGACATGCAGATAGGGGATGTTTCTCTGGTTACCCAGAGTGCCATAAGGTATTTGGGCGTCAGACTCGACTGTAGGCTGACTTACTGGGCCCAAATACGGCATGTGGCGACTAAGGCGGCGAAGATGACTGGCATGTTGAGCAGACTCATGGCGAATGTCGGAGGCCCGACACAGAGCAAGAGGAGGCTGATTATGGCGGTCACGAAGTCGATCTTGCTGCATGGGAGCGAGATTTGGGGAAATGTACTGGGTGAGAGAACCAAACGCAGGGTACTCGAGGCGGTACAGCGGACGGCGGCCCTTAGGGTTGCTTCGGCTTACCGCACGGTCTCGGGCGCTGCGGTCCTGGTGATATGTGGGGAAATACCCATAGACCTCTTGGCGCGCGAGCGGTGGGAGGCTTGGAACTCGAGGGAGGAGGGCCCTGGTGTTGGTGCTATTGGTCTGAGACCCCAAACTGTCCGGCGATGGCAGGACAGGTGGACCGCGGCCACGGTCGGCAGGTGGACGGCGAGGCTTATTCCCTGCGTGGACGTATGGATTCGGAGGAAATTTGGGGAAGTTAACTACTACCTGACACAATTCCTCTCGGGCCACGGATACTTCCGAAAGTACCTGTATCGGATGGGCAGGGCAGATGGTCCCGACTGCATTTACTGTGGTATTACGGATGATGATGCAGAACACACTTTCTTCGACTGCACCAGGTGGCATACTGAGAGAGGTGCAATGGCGCAGCGGGTTGGCGGGTTCGCTCCTGCCACCGTGATAGGGAGGATGCTCGATTGTGAGGACAATTGGGACGCTGTGGCACAGTACGTGGGATACGTTCTGCGGAGGAAGAAGAGGGACCTCGATGCGCTGCTGCATAGCGGGGCCCCCTTCTGACGGGGACCAGGCGATACGGGCCGGGGCCATGGCGCCGGCGGCGGACTTGGCGGACCCAGACGTGGGTGAGTAAGAGTGGTCCTGATTGGGACGTGGCTCTGGGCCTTCCCGAAGTAATGCGGAAAGCGGTCCCGGGGAGGAATCTACCCAGAGGAGGAGGAGGGAATTTTTTAGTGGCAACACCACTCGACGCAGAAGACGACGGTCTCTGTAAGTGCGAAGGCATTTTCAACCCTACCTTACACGCCAAAAATAAATAAAAAATAAAAAATAACCTTAATTACTTGTTATTGCTTTACTCAAAATATTGTTCAAGTGGAATTATTGCGTTTTGTTATGGACCTCCTCAATTATAGTCTACTCTCATTTTACCGAACTTTACCCAATAAGTGAAGAAACTTACCTAATATGAACCGACCTTTCAGCATTGGTAATACAGAAGTATCGCCTGCAGAAGTTGTAACTAAAACATTATTAGTTAAGGTTACGATTTATGTATCGCTAGTCCACACTAACTTACATTTTTAACACAATTGTCATACATGTGTACGATAGTGTATCAAGGCCCTTATACGCATATGTACAAATTGTATATAATAATGGCACAAGAACACTACACTGCGGAACTCTTGCATTTATATTATATATTTCTGATACTTCAACCATTTATAGTTGTTGTATAAAACAATTTTTGCATTTTTTGTTGATAAGCTGCTATAAGCAGCAATAAAATGTGCATATAGACCAGCTTAACCATACAACATATATATAGTCAGAGACTAAAGTTTAAACACAATTTAATTAACATTTCGGGAAAACGTAAATATCTTGTAAAAATTGTTTATATCAAAATGGATTTTAGTCATATAATATGAAAAAATTATCTTTTTATATGAAATGAATAATAATATGCTGAGAATACTACTTTACGAGATATTTACCTTTTTCCAAAGTGCAAATTGTAAGTCGTATTTAAACATTAGTCTTTGACTGTATAAATCAAAAAAATTTTGGCTTCCATAAAAGCAAAAAAAAAAAGAAATCAAAATGAGATAAAGTCAATGACATGGGTTAATTTAATCGAAATTAATGATAGTAAATTTTAACTTTACAAATAAAGTTGGCCAGGCAACAGGTGTGTATGTTGGAATCGAATTTTCTCGTATTTCGTCAAAGAATTTTTTTTAATCTTGGACCAGCACTCAGAAGATGTTCCCTACAGATACAATGCATTGTGCTGGAACTAGAGGAAAGGGATAATGAGAGAGATGACAGGAGGTGAAACATCGCTGCCTTACAACTCTGCTTTTTCAAGTTTTTTGTTTATAGCGCTGCTACAGCACCTCTATGTCAAGGAGACGATGGATGTGTTCGTCTGCGCGTTGATTACAAAACCAAAAAGGTCTGGGTTCGAGCCCAGTTTCAGACTAAGTCATAAAAACATCTTGCCTTTTCTCTGATGTGCATTAGTGTGTCAATTGTTGTCGGAAGTTTTCAGTGGCGAAGGCATATCTGCAGATGATACCTATCCGTAGGCACATCACAGCGCCCTCTTTCGTCGGTATTGTGTAGCATAAGCGAATAAAAATAATTACTAAAAATGGCCATTACAACAAATTGAAAATTGAATACGTCTGCTAGTTATCCCCAGCAATACTGCTATAAACAAAAAAAAACCTGCAAAAACTAGAGTTGGCAGATAGTGAATCACCTGTCATATCTCACACTATCCCTAACCTCTAGTTCTAGCAAAATGCTTCGCACACTACTATAGGTTAGGTTAAGTCAGGTACAGAAGGATCCTGCCCCATTATCACTAGGACACCTCCTCCAGAGACCCAGAGGCTCCATAGAAGAAAGTGTAAATAGGTAGAGTTGGAAGAATAGAATGGAAAGAATAGAAAGCAATGGAGTGGAAGAAGAATGAGAGATTAATATGAAAGCCAGATCTAGTCGGTTCACAACATCACCCGTCCTACAGCCGTCCTATCACCACAATGAGGAATAAACATCTGAGAGAGACCTAATCGCAGCACTGCTATCGATACAGATCCGGACATAGTCACCATATATATTCAGTAGTATCTCATCCAGTCCGCTGACCTCTTTATGGCCGACATATCTTCTTATAACACGTTGCGCCGTTCATGCTCATCCTTTCGCCATACCGTCGAACGAAGACGTATCCACTTACATCACAGTTTAACCTAGACCCATCGGTGTATACATGCAGCCGGAGCATCATAGATCGATGACTTTAGTTTTTACACTTTATTTGAAGCCTACACTTATTTTTTAAAGTTTTAAAAAAATTTTAGTGCTTTTTTACTATTTTTTTCTCTTACTTTTTGTGATTTTTACTCAAAGATTTTTGGAACAGCTTCGTGTGCTTTTGCTTTCTCGAGAGATACTGTCAATGATGCCAATTTTTAATGCTTTAGGAATTTTTTCTCCAGAAAAGTATTTTCAGTGTAATAATTACAAATCTATTTTTGAGACCAATTTGATTAAACTTACTAACCTCCTGTCATTTCTTTTTCAGTAAATTTTAGTAAATTTTTCATGCTATTAAGCACTGAGTTCTTGTATGGTAATTAGTAATTCTTCCAATTAAATGAAAAAGTTATTCTATCGGGGGTTTTCGGAAGTGAAAATTTTCACATTTTTTAAAACTTGGCGTTTTTGTTTTGCTGCTTCAGCTTTCATACGTTTTCATAAATACGAAAAAAATCAAAACATTGTTTTTTGTGAATAAATTTGGTATCTCTATTAATAAATATGGTATCTCTTCAACAGCTTCTAATTTCTTTTATGCTATTTGGGATGCCAAGCTGCATATCTGGCAATTTACTTTAAAAAGGATATGGTAACTTTAGAAAAATATTTATTTTTTATTTATTTTATTTATAAGCATATTTTTGTTCATTTCAACATTTTTTTTTTCTTGATTTCATAATTTTTATAAAATTCGTAAAATTTCTTAACTAAATTAATTGTACTTGTATTTTAAGTCACAACTTAATTAAATTTATATTCTCTATAATTTAAAACTGTTTTTAACGTTTTTTTTATGTGAATACTCTCAAATTATCACTTTCACTTTAAAATTTTTAAGTGAATTTAAAACGAAAAATTTTGTCGTTTTTCGGTTTCTGGAGAAGCTAAAAACGTTTTCAATTTCGTGTGAATTTTGTTTCTGTGACACCCCCGTATACTGGGTTTTAAAGGTCATAAATACACTAACAAGGCAATAAAACGCCGCTTAAATTAGAACAAAGTGAAGTTTAGGAACTGATATTGGGCATCATGATGTTAGATGATAATAAATGATAGCAAATTGATGTTAGTGGTAATAAATAACCCATTAATTAAAAACAGAACATGCCTTGTGATGCGGCCATTACCTCCATTATCTCTGTTAATTTTATTCACCTGAAATATTGAAATTTGTTATTTTAAATTCAATTTGCATATTTTCGTCTCTGAAATTTTTCTCTCAATACTTTTTTTGTTATATTCCTTCTTCCTTCTTTTGCAATTGTTTTTTTTTTGTACTTATTTCACTGTCATTAAATATCATCAGTCATGGTCTAATTACGGTCCTTTTTGTTGAAAACATATTACGATTTTTTTCTGGATTTACCACACACAACAAAAAGCACAAAATGCCAGAAATAAAAAATGTTACAAAAATAATTCTTTTTCCAACATTAGCAGCGGTGTGACCAGATTAAAAAAATGGAAAGCTATATAGACTCCTAGAAAACGTTACAAATAAAATAAGCGGAGTAACAAGGATTTTTTTCTTGAAAAACGGTCATATTAAGTAAATGAAATTAAGTAATCGTAAAAAGTATTTCTTATGTGAATGACGGTGTAACCTATTGCAGTTTGAATTATTTTGTTCTTTTTTGTAGTTGGTAGAACTTTTTGAGAGCTCCTAACTTGCGATATTTTATTCATTTTTACATGTTTTACATTTCAGATAGGAGTAACCATTCGACTTTCTCCCAACACCTTTGACAACCACAAGGTACCCGTTACATTTTTCAGTTTCTAAGAACAAATGCAATTCTCAAAAGTTCCTTCCGTTTGTTATTACTGTATGAATAATATTGACAAAACGTAACTAAAATTATTTTCTTTTGGTTCTTATGTTCAGAAAAAGTAAAGACAGAAATTAATTTACATATCACTATCCTACACATTCACACGATCTGCCAAATATAACATTTGTGTTAAAAAAAAAGTGGAGTAGTGGGGTCTAAAAATGCATCTGTGTTACAGATTTTATTGCTGATATCATTTTGATGGAATTTTAGCCGAACAGCTGGGAATTTTGTTGGTACTAAAAATATATTAAAAGCAACTTAAAAAAAAAATAAAAACCGATAATAAAACTTGTTTTTAATTATATATACTATTATCTATATAATTATTTGCATAATAGTGTGGCCAGCGATTTTTTTAAGTCGGTCAGACTTCACTATCATTCCCCTGTGAATGAAACTTACGATTGTGTAGGATAGTAAATCAGTATCTTTAACATTTAAAATATAAACAACATGTATGGTATTCACATAATCATAAATTCATTGCTTTTGCATTGCCTTTAATCGACAAAAATAAAGACATGTATTACTTTGATGCACTCATTTGTTTTTTAATTGCCTACTTCACACCCTCTTTTTGACACGCCGTTATTTCTCAGTGAAAAAAGTACTTCCAAAGAAATCAATAAGATCCTAACCTTATGATCTGGAAGTAGTGCAAAAAGGATTACTTTTACTTCTTTTTACATGGGGCTGTCATTGCCGGAAGTTCAGCGTGTTGCCTCTCCAGCCAGAGGGACCCGGTTTCGATTCCCAGCCCGGTAAAATCAGAAAAAAGATTTTTCTTAGTTTTCTGTGCTATAGCACGCTCATTTGTCGGTATTTCAGCAATAATGGGCATTAAAAAAATGCCTCAAAAATAACATCAGCGACGTCGCAACTTTGCTTTATAATTAACACGCAACTGCAGAGTTGTGAATTATGCTTTATCTATCTACCACTTTCACCTCCTGTCTATTCTCTACACTATTCCTCTCTCTCCATCTAACTCCAGTGCAACGCAATGCAATGCAATATGTAGGGGATAACCCCTGAGCACTGGTCCTATATAATATAAAAATCAGAGCAATGGAACTAATTTCTTATTGCTCCAACGTAGCTATAAAAATTTGCTTACTGGTTTGGTTCAATTATATATTTTTTTTTTAGCTTGAACCAGCACTCAGGAGATGACTCCAACACATGCGATGCATTGTGCCGGAACTATAGGAAAGGGATAGTAGGAAAAATGATAGAAGATGAAGTTTCACTATCTTACAATACTGCTTTCCGCACGTTATTTGTTTTTACATCAGTGTTGTAGCGTCTTTGATGTCAAGGAGACGTATTAAATTTTGAAGCTTCGTTTTTAGTAGCCATTTTAGTAATTATTTTAAAATATTTTATGATTGGCAGCATAATTTTCATAACTTTCTACCTAATGGCTCATTAGAGTTATCACTTGACTTACCCCAATATTTTTCTTTTTTATATTGGACCAGCACTCAGGAGATGACCCCTACACATGCGATGCATTGTGTTGGAACTAGTGGAAAGGGATAGTAGGAGAAATGACAGGAGGTGAAGCTTCACTATCTGACAACTCTGCTTTTGCACGTCCTTTGTTTTTTTATAGCAGTGTTGTATCGCCTCTGATGTCAAGGTGTTTCGTTTTTAGTAGCCATTTCTAGTAATTATGTTACTTCGCCGGTGCTACACAACTACCGACGAAGGAGGGCGTTCTGATGTGCCTGTGGATTGGATACAGCTGAAGCCGTCACTGTTCAGTGACCAGTCACAACGCCTTCGCCAATGCAACTTTCCGACAACAACTGACACAAAGACAACGAAATGCATATCAGAAAAAATGCGAGATGTTTTTATAAAACTGGGGGAAAATTTTTCGTTTTGTAGTCAACGTACAGTGCATTGAATTGTATTTTTCATTACTTCATTTGTTTTACGATTAAATACCTAATAAATAAATCAAATTTTTTATACATAAGTACAAATATATAAATAAGCAACCATAAAAGAATTTTGTAGAATAAAATCACTTTTATATTAATATTCTGGTTGTTGTTGTTAATAACTTCCTGAGAAGTGCGATGGCAGAAGTAGTAGCACGTTGACTACAAAATTAAAAATTTCTTGGGTTCGACCCCGGTTTCAGGCTAAATCATAAAAACATCTCGCATTTTTTCTGATGTTCATTAGTGTCAGTTGTTGTCGGAAGGTTTCAGTGCCGAAGGTCACTGGTCAGTCCGGCTTCAGCTGATAGTAATCTACAGGCATATCAGAACGCCCTCCTTCGTCGGTATTGTGTAGTACCGGCGAAATGAAACAATTACAATTATCAACAATTATCAAAATCTTTTACATGTATATTAAAAAAAATCGAAAAAAAATTGATTCTAAACAGTAAGAACGGGTCGAAAAACCGACGATATCTTCGAAAAGTGAGTGAATGGTTCCTAAACCAAATTACAAGATTTTTTTTCGTAAATGAAGTACCATTAAAAGCAAAGGATATAAAACTACACGGCAAGCTTTATAAAGGCGGATTTAATGCAAGTGATAAGTGGTTAGGCGGATTTAAGAAATGATATGGAATACGACTTCTAAATAATCTGATGAAAAGTTATCATCAAGATTTGATTTAGTGGAGGCATTGAAAAAACAACTGCGAAGAATTTTACTTAACACACGACTCAATTTTTAAAGCAGATGAAACAGGGACAGAGAAATTGGAACCACATTGCCCAATAATGAAACCAAAATTAAACATGTAGAGGCAATTAAATATTTTGCATCCAATGGAGTCAACAAAATAATATTTCATTTTCGATGTTATTATTAGTACTAAGAGAAATACAAGTTTGCAAATCGCTCGGAAACAAACTTTATAAATACTTTTTTTACATCCTTTAGTTATTAAATTTAAAATATCAGTTTTATTAACACTAAATGCAGAAAACGTTTTGAAATATTGTGTCTCTATTAGAAATAAACTTAATCTAATTAACTTCTGCATACAAAAATACTTCGGTATATAACGAATATTTCACTATAACGAATTATATCATTCGTTATACCCAGCTTTGTATAGCAAATTTTATTGAAATCAGAAGCAGAGTAGGAAATTTATGATTGAATTGGGTTCGAATTACACATAAACAAAAGTTTTTTCTCCCCTATACAGTTTATTTATGTAATTCTTTTTGTAACAAATTACCTTTAGAAAATTAACGATTATTCTTATTTAACTCAAGATGTTTCCAGTGAGGCATAAAAAATATTGCAAGTCACACTTTTACACAAATTTATTTAAAACCATACCTTCCATTTCTTATTTTTGAGAGTGTTAGTTAACTTTTGTAAAAGACATGCAAAGTTTTTCGTTACACTCCAATGTATGAGTAATTTAATGCGTTACTTTATTGGATTGTTATTATTAATTGTAAACAATAGGCTTTTATTTTGTCATTGTATTCAAAATTATAAAAATAGAACAATCAAACCAGCGATGCTAATTTGGTGCTTTTCGCAACCGAATTAAAGCTTTGCTTTGCCGCGGCTACAGGGTGATTAAATGCGCCGATGGGTTCTCCAAGGAGTTTTTGGAGAAATGCGTGAAGGCAAATCGACACGCATGAGAGGGTCTTAGTCTGAGACTCATAAAGGATTCTGAAATTCTGAAGAAACCCAGAGCCCGCATTTGTTTGCCAAAGGTTAAGATGGCTGGGAAGAAACTCATCCGCTGCATGCAGCTACAGAACACGGTGTTCCCATGGATAACTGTGCAGTCATCAAGATTGAGGAGCTGAGAAAAACAGTACCTTCGCCCTACTGCTAATAACGGAAGAGTTCCTAGGGGCACTCCAGCAACTCCTTGGTATTATATCGACGAAAGTTAAGGTCTTCCCGGCGGTCCCAGAGGGAATTGATGCAGCCGGAGAGTTCTGGAGGCTATCTGGGAGGATTTTGGATCCGAACACAGGAGAAGCTGGCGAGGATGGACTACCGGTTCAGGATGGCTAAGGTAGCCTAGATCAATCTTAGCTACGCCAAAATATCCACCAGCAACCTTCGCGAATTACTCAGGGAAGAAGACATTGACATCTGTCTGATCCAATAACCATGGATCCGGCTGCGAAAAGTCATGAGTCTCAGTGATAGACTCTATGACTTGTTTGAAACCCACTCAGAAAGTAAGGGTAGGGTGTGTATTTTAGTTAAGAGACCATCAATGCCTTTTTCTTACTTCTTTACAGCTCTGAGGATATAGTGGCGGTCCGGCTTAAACCGCTGGGCAGCCGATGCTTTGTGATGGCATCGGCCTATATGGCACACGATCGGGCCGTGCTTCTTGAGGGACTGCTTCGCCTGGTGGAATATACAGCTTCCAGGAAGGAGGTCGTTCTTGGGAAGGAGTCAGATCAACGAACGAGGTGAGTCTATTTATGATTTTATTTTAAACACAATCCTCCATATATGTGACAGTGGCAGCACACCAACATTCGTCTTCCCAGGGTCGGGTGGGTCGAATGGGTAGGCAGAGGTGCTTGATTTAACAATACCATCTTCTTTAACTTCGTTTAATGTTAGGAACTGGAGGGTTTCTACGGATGATTCTTTCTCGGATCACAGGATGATCCTTTCTGATGTCGACGTTACTGTAGACGTTCCTCCTCCTCAAAAAAATCCAAAGGAGATGAACTGTGCTCTGTTCAGTAGGGTTGTTAGCAATAAGTTGGGGGATTACTCTGGCAAATACCATCCGTTACAGCACTGGAGGAGCGGGTTGGGTCCTTAGAAGAAACATATCAAGGCTGCGTGTCCTTTTTTGCCCAACAGGAAGACTTCTCCCGAATGAGGATCCCTTCGGCGGAAGGTCAGGAGGATATTCAACGAATGTTTTGTGACCATGCATTTCCGGAACTATAGGGTAGCTTTGGGAAAATATAAGAGGGCCATAAGGGGGCTAAGCGGGGCTCCTGGAGAGCTTTCTGTGAATCCAAGAGACAGGGAGGGACTCCGCAAGGTTGGGTAGGATATTGTCCATAGACGACTCCAACAGGACTCTGCTGAAGAGGTCCCCAGGGGGTCGTCCTATCACCCCTACTATGACTGGTTGTCATGCGTTAAATTTCATTAAAATCAGAGATGAATATATAAAAGTTTGATTGTTTCGAAATTTTTTAAAATTTTATTCCAGATACGAATATTAAATTCCTTCCGAATTTCGAGTTATTGGATTTACTCCAAATTATAATATAAAAGAAACAAAATCCGCCCATACTAATAAGAACACCTTTAATGTACATTTGAATGTGTTGAGTTTGTGGAAGAAAAGGAATCACCACAAGTGTATAAGCATTTGCTTTGTAAAACATTGTTAAAACACTAGGGGCCTGCTCTACAATTCGAAACGAAATAAAATTCTTTCGAATTTGTATGTTAGTAACATAAAGGTCCAATGAAACCTTCCCAAAATTATGGAATATTAAGTGCATAACAGAACAAAATATATAAAATTATTAATTATATTTGTGAAAAAATGTCGAAGACAAAATTCTTTGAAAGTATGTAAATACGATGAAAATGGAGAAGTTTAGAAAAGTGTAAACTGAGAGGAATCAGCCACAGCGAAATCTTTCATTGTTCTTATGAAAATCTTTAACAATATAATGAAGACCATTTAATGATTGCGTCTCATTGCCTGTGAAGATTTTTCTATCAGCATACATGTAAGCAATTTGTTCACGCTAGTGGATTCACCGAATGTGAAGTTGAAATTGGTATGTAACAATTGAAAATCCATACAAAGTTAAGAACAGAACTCGCACATTCTTAGTCCTTTTCACTAGTATAGAAGTTTTAGCGTTCTGCTTTATGTTTCCAATAGATTAGGCATCATTAGGTTTGTGTAAAAATTGTCTGAGGCAGTAGGTGAAAGTCTTCCTAAAAGACAAAGAAAATCTACGCAGCCAATCGAACAAAAATGTATGTATGCAAATTTTGGAAAAAAAAATTTGTGTTCTATGACATTTACATATGTATATGTACATATGTATGTATATACGTAACCGAGTAGGTTGTCGTACAAGATATTAATTTTTTTTGTCAACCGCATAAATATTATCCCCCCCTATGCAAAAACCATTGTTAAAATTAATGTCGGATTGAAGTATGGGCAATTTTATATGGGAAAACTGGTTTTAACGTACACTTTAACTTCAAAAATCGCTTTTGCTGAAGGGGTAAAAAGTCAGGGTAAAAATACTAAATCCTTATTTTATTTTTCTGTTACGAATCAGCTGACGTTTTTTAAATAAAAATCGTTAGCTTTTCTGACGGAAAATTCGGAACTAATGAAACCTAAGTTCCTACGAATTGTACACTCTTCCAAAAATCTGAAATGGTTACACTGTTTCACTGTATGTGAGGACTGATGGAAAATGCTTGTTACTGATGAATTTTGGAATGGTATTTTTGCCATGTTTTAAATACTATTAATGTACTTATATACGAGTAAGTATGTATGTAAGTATATAAATGAATATGCGTGCATCTGCAAATGCAACAAAAGAATTGCTTGCGGCGAAACATGCACGTACATCGCTTCATTACAAAAAAATATTTTAATGGAAAAAAGGGTTAAATTAACAATTTCAAAAAATTATTATGTATGTAGTATGTTCTCCACATAAAACTCATTCATTTGGCTAGTAAGTCAAGCACACCAGCTTGTTAAAATGTTTCTGTCCCTGTACTAATACTTCGACTGTTAGCCGTTGCGTCTCTTATTCAGCTAGAACTGCATTGTTCAACAACGGATGTAACGGTTGACAAATAATGATGCATGGATAAAAAATAGGGTATATAATAGTGACCTGCACAAACGCATTTGAAATGTCATCATAAACATATACTGATATCGTTACGTTATTTAAAGAGTGCAACGAATGTTCGCATTCGCACTAGAATTTGCCAATTATTCTCATTCGATTTGCGCTAAAATTAATGTGAATATTTAAAGCGAATGAATATTTATTACATTATCAACTTGGCCCAACATTTAACTTGAAATATCAGAGAATTTCTTAAATTAATTTTCGTCTATAGAACGTTCCTTATTAGAACCGATACTCACAAAAAGTTCTCCAAGTGTCCCTACGTCATTATCTTTGTCAACTAGCTTGGTGGATATTTGGTAACATTGTCAACAAATCGTCCACAGGTTTTGTTTTGATCGAATTTTTTATACGTTTTTGACAGCTGAAAAAAGATTTTTCTATTTCTTATTTTGTTGTGTTGAAAATACAAAATACTATACATAAAAAATTTAATTTAATTGCTTCATCGCCCAGAATGTATTACTAGTATGGAAATCTAGAAAAAATCAGTTCTACTTGTGCGGGTCTTTAGTGCAAAAATGCAATTTTTACTTGCAACGTTTTGTGCCTCTCATCACTGTGATTTTTTGTAAGTAATTCTGTTTTATATTTTATTTAGTATTTATTTATTTTT
This sequence comes from Dexiosoma caninum, assembly GCA_963924685.1. Taxonomy (NCBI): domain Eukaryota; kingdom Metazoa; phylum Arthropoda; class Insecta; order Diptera; family Tachinidae; genus Dexiosoma; species Dexiosoma caninum. Next base: position 59,328,670 of record OZ004725.1, read on the forward strand.
GTTTTGTGAATTTTCACGGCAGTAGTCAGGATTCCAATTTTAATTCAAACGTACTTTCATTTATACTCTACTAATATTGGGGTTTTATGCATTAATATCTTGGGTCTGGTTGGGTCTTGGTTTATTTTTATTTTTACTTTTTATATTTGCACAGTTGACTGATTATTCTTTTCCATTTTTTTGAATTAAAATTTAATTTTTAGCAAAATACGGCAAAAAGAGCAACAATATCTGAAATGTAACATTAACAATGAAAGAGTTTTATAATTGATTTTTGTTTTTTATGTGTTGCTGCTGCTACTGCATTGTGTATCATTTGCCATTAACAAAGACGAGAAAACTGTAGCTCAATTAACGGAAACTCATATTAAATAAAAAGCGAAGGGGTAAAATTATTGTGTTAACCAAAATAACGGTTAATGCATTTATTTTGGTACTACAATTATCACGTTCAATCACTGGAACCTGGGAACTTAAAAAAATGTTTTCTTTTTTAAAATGCAACATAATAATTTTAATTTTTGTTGCATTGAGGCACTATTTGCCACTTAATAATTTTTTTTATTCAAAGGTATAATATTTTAAATTGTTTGAAGTTCTTTTCTCAAATTAACCCATTAGTACATAAATCTCCCCACCGACTTTTTCAACTTTTTTATTACTATTTTGTTATTATATAAATTTAAATTCTTATTTAAATGTAACGTTAAACATAAGTTTTACGAGGTGTCCCTGTTAAGGAACTTTATGTTGCATGTGCAGTTTGAGAGCGAAATGTTTTGAAATATTCTTGTGAGAAGAACTTTTTTTTTGCTTTTTAGGCAAATAAAATTTGACTTTTTGCCACAATTTTGCCAATCCATTTTAGAATATTCTACTATGTGAGCTTTATCCTTCGAATCTTTTATCAGATGTGAACCTCTCAGAGTGGGCACTCCAAAGGTTTCTAACAAGGACATAGCTATATAGCGTCGGAAGCAAACAGGCACAATTTGGATAATTTTTATAACGTTTTCGCATGAACAGCCACCCATTTACTACAGATGCGTTCAAATAAATTTGAAAATTTTGGCCACTTAGGCTGTCTGATTAGTGATCGATATGCATCCACCAATAGATTTATCTTATCCAAGCTGCCCCCAAGCTTTTATTATAAAGTTGTATAACTTTTAGCTGGACTAAATATATTGCAGCTTCTCCTCTGGCATAACGTTTGCATGTTCCCACTTCGTTGTTTACGAAATTCGTTCAGATGGTGACGACTTTATTACCTTTCCATTTCATTAGCAATATGTTTCCATTCTTGGAAAAACGATAATCTTTGTTCCTTTTTAATTTCGGAAATGGAACGAAGCGAGCATTTCTCTGTACGATCAACTCTTTTGTGCCCGTTGCACAGAAACACATATTCGACAAATGACGTTGTAAGTTAATAGATGTAAAATAGTTGTCAAAGAAAATCTGTAAATAAAAGAAAAATATGCATAACATGATCTCAGTAAGAGTTAACAATTTTTATTATCTCACTTTGATTCCTTTATTCTTGGTATTTGCTTTTTGTGATTAGATCTACAACCTTATCACCTACACCAAAGCATTGGGACACGACATCTGCCTTTTTCCCCATATGTATCTTAAACTGAAGCACATATCCATCAGTTGCATTGAGAGCCCAATTTTTAAATCCAAATCTAATTGGATTGCCGCATAGTACGGAATAATACTCTCGTCAATTGAAATATTTTCATGTAGTGTACCATATTTCAGAAATTATCCATTTAGATGATCAATTAGTGATCGAATTTTGAAAACCCTGTCATTGCTCTGAAGTTTTGAATTGTCATTCTACTCGTAGTAAAAATTATCCAAAATTCTTCCAAATCTATTAAGACGCATGCTGTTTAACATAGTAGTAGTAGTATAGGAGTAGTAGTATAGTAGTAGTAGTATAGTAGTAGTAGTATAGTATAGTAGCTTAGAAGTATCTTTTTTGTCAGACCAGTAAAGACGTTTGTTTGAATATTTTGCATATCACGACATTAAAATAAATCCAATGAATACTTTTTTTTCATCCAGTCACATTTTTTAAAAGCATATAAACAAGGCTGTTCAACACAATGAGATAGTATGTCATGAGAAAATAATAATTGGAAAAACTCTAAAGGAGTTGTGACCGATTGAACATTAATGCTACAAACCTGTATCTCACAGTTGGTTTCAATTTCATAACTCTGATCAAATTTGAACCAGTTTGTCTTTGATGCACGATTAGAATTTCGGGCACTCACCCTAGCATACTTTGAAACTGTTTCAACGTCGCTTTCATCCCCTTCACCATTTATCCTATCACCATTTGCTACGTGATTAATTTCAAATTCATTGTTCAGCAATTTTGGCCCAAGATGATTGAGATTTCCCTTCTGATCGTAATCATTTAAATCAGAATCTTGGTCCGTCTTATTTCCATCTATGGGAGGAATCGCATAAATATTAACATCTAGTAAATGATCATCAACTGCTTCTAATTCTTCTAATATTTCGGAAACTGGAAGTCTCTAACAAAATATACACGATAACTTTTCAGTCAACATAACGTCCCTTATAAGTGACCTTGAAAACTATTCCATATTGCGTAAATTCCAAAAGTTTTTTTTAACCAATTAATGAATTATATTAAAGCTAAAACACTTTTTAATAAATATTCGCTCAAAAAAAATTAATTTATTGAAAAATATAGCATTTATTTAAATTTACTTACCTCTCACACGATTTGAGATTTTTATATTTACCGGTTTACCGTTACTTGTAGAAAATAAACCAAACGAAACAAATTATTTCAACTGAATGCATGTTTAGATACCGAAACACATGTACACAAAAGTCAATGCCTACTAGATTCAAATTTTTATTCAAACATGTAGACGCAAAGTGAGAAAATACCAACGTCCATTTAAAGGGACCGAATGAACTAATTAACACATTAATAGTCGAATAAAAACCGTAAAGAAGAAAATTTAAGAAGTCGATAATCTTCATTGGTCCAAATCGTTTACACTGTTCATAATTTGTTTTCATGACTTTTAAAACTTTTTTTTTGGTATACTGTCCTGTTACATGACTAACGTGTTGACTCTGCAACCAGAAGATGCACTGTTCAAATCATTGTTCGACCAAAAGTTTTTCTGATGAGTCTATGCTAACATCGGCCTCCTTCATCGAGATTTGAATAATAAAAAGTCTGCAAAGTAAAATAAAATGACTCTTTAAAAACTCAAACGTTGACTACAAAACCAAAAATTTTCCTGCGTTCGATCCCAGTTTCAGACTAAATGATAAAAACATCTCGCATCTTTCCTGATGTGCTTTAGTGAGTCTTTGTGCCAGTTGTTGTTGAAAGGTTTCAGTGGCGAAGGCTAGTCACTGGACACTGCGCAGTACCGGATTCAGCTGTATCTAATCCACAGGCATAGCAGAACGCCCTCCTTCGTCGGTATTGTGTAGCACCGACGAAGTAAAATAATTTCTAAAAATAGCTACTAAAATCGAAGCTTCAAAATTTAATACGTCTCCATGACATCAGAGGCGCTTCAACACTGCTATAAACAAAACATGTACAAAAAACAGGGTTGTAAGATAGTGAAGCTTCAGCTCCTGTCATCTCTGTCACTACCTCTTTTTTCTAGTTCCAGCACCATGTATCGTATTTTTTTTTGGTCTTCTCCTGAGTGCTGGTCCAAGAGAAAAAAAATTAAAGCGTCTACATAACACCTGAGACGTAGCAACTCTGCTGTACAAAATCTCGAGCGTACGTAAGGTCAAAGAGAAAAAAAATTGTATCGATTTAGTACAGTAGAGAGTTGATATATTTCGGAGGATAACGGCTCTTGCTCACAGCTATCAGAATCAGCTAAGTTATATTTGGTAAAGTGTTTTTGTCATAAAAACTATACCATATTCTGGTAAAATGGTTGCAATGTAAAACCATCCACATACATACATATATGTATCTTATATTTTAATACTTACCCTTCCCCTTAAGGACGAAAGTGATTACCAGAAAGCCGTTGCCGGGTCATGTCGCGGGTTGAAAGCTAAAAGTCTAAGCTGAAGATAAATGTATCAATAACAAATGAATGTTCTACTTTTTATGTAGCAACTTTTTGCAAACTACACTCTACTTAGTTTCCTTGTCGCCATTTTATACAAATTTGCAATAGTATAACTCTTACTTAACATATACAGGTTGTCTGGTGGGAAATTTCTATTTTTAAATACGATTATTTCAAAAAGTAATAAACGGTACGGAGGGAGGGTGACGCCGTTGGAATTATCGATTGTGCGGATTTGTCAGTCACGATATCGTAGTGGTCGAGTGACCATCGAGCTTTCGCTGTAGAGACATTTTTAAAGAGTAATGATTCTTACGTAATTGCTCGTCGACAATTATGTTCATAGTTCGGTATTCGGTGAATAAGTGATGGACCGAGTGTAAATTTAATTCGTTCGTGGGTGCAGAGATTCCGCGCAACTGCTTCGGCTATGAATACCCCACAGCCGGGGCCCAGTCGATCTTCAAGGACTCCCGAAAACATCGAACTGGTTGAAAGCAGTTATTTTTTTTTTATCTGGGACCAGCACTCAGGAGATGACTCCTACACATGCGAGGCATTGTGCTGGAACTATAGGAAAGGGATAGTAGGAGACACGACAGGAGGTGAAGCTTAATTAATTATTTTACCGCTCTGCTTTCGCACGTTCTTTGTTTATACTCGTAGCAGTGCTGAAACTTCGATTTAGTAGCCATTTTTTTTATTATTATTTTACTTCGCCGGTGCTACACAATACCGACGAATGAGGGCATTCTGATGTGATTGTGGATTGCTATCAGCTGAAGCCGGTATTGTTCAGTGACCAGTGACTATGCCTTCGCCACTGAAACCTTCCGACAGCAACTGACACACAAAGACACACTAATGAATGTTGAAATAATACGAAAATTTTCCAAAATAATAGAAGAAAATGGGAGTGGCTAGCCCACTTTTACTTATATAACAATGATAACAATGCATCCGTATAGTTTTGACATGGAAACATTGTAGGAATGCTTTTACTTTTTATTCCAAAAACCCCCAAAAAACTTTATGTACATATGTACATATTTATGTATCTATACAATTCATAGGAAGTACTATAAAATAACATAAATAGTAGAATAAATAGAGCATTATGTTGCAAACTTCATACAGAGCCAATACATATATATCAACTCGTTCTTACATATATACATATGCATATTTAAAAAAAATAAGTCTGGATAAAATGTATAAAATAGTTAAATAAAACATTGCGGATGATGGCACCCACCATCCACTCAAAAAAAACCCTTCCTACACAGAAATAATGCGCCTCCAGCCATTCCTATTAAACACAAATTTGTTATTTACACAAACTTTAACAAAAAATAAATAAAAATAAAAATCAAAAGTACCAGGAACATACATAATTGCACTCTCACGGCGCATAAGCAGTTGGAAGCCGCAAATGTTTATACATACAACAACAATACAAATGCAACAAAAAAAAATAAGTTAATAAATACTGTCGTATATAATTCAGGCTCACACACATGGACTTCAGAAATACTGGCTGACAAACACACATAGTGTGTACATATACAGGAATACATACATACATATGTAAATCCATCTATATGTATCTATACATATAAAATTCGTACATTCAGTGTACAAATATTCATATTTACATAGTCCGGATACATACATGTAAAATCGTAGTTTATTTCAAATTCCATGAGAAAAACAGAATGAATAAATGAATTTTCGTCTGGTGGAAAAACAAATTCAAAGAGAACTACACAGTGATAACAACACCATGCAAGCAAACAAACGAATACAACGACATTTCTAGCATATACTCGTCCATACATAAAATTGTATCTATGAGTTAATGTGTATGTGTGCATGAAACAAAAACTCCTATCAACAGACTTACGTACACACAGCCATTTGTATGCAATACAATGTTGCCTCTGCATGCACAAGAGTCTGTGTTTATGCGCTTGTGAAAATAAACAGAAAATCATGGTCATGACCAAAGCAAAGAATAATCAGTAACATGGCCTGATGTGTCTGTGTGTCTGCCTTTTGTAGCGTAATCTTTATGTAGCCACCAAACAACGTTCGAACGACCCAAACAGCCTACCAAGATATCGACTTAACCAGCTTTGTAGCGCCCCACCTAACCCTCATTCCTGCTTTCCGCCCATCCTGCCATCTATCCATCCGCCCATCTATCTAACCATCTGCCAGCCGCAACATAACTTTACTTTATGGTCGTGTCGGTCTGTCTGTTTCTACTTGTCTATTTGCAGAAAGTTATGTGTGTGCTTTATTGTTGTCTTCTTTAGCAGTTTCTTTTGGACAGCAAATTTAATAAATGATTTCTTCTGCGAGTCATTGATATTTAAATTTTAGGACGACACAAAAATCATTCTCCACGAAAGAATACTTGAAGTTTTAAGTTTATCCCACAAATTCGCGAAGACGGTATTTGCAAAGGCAAGATGCACTGGAAATTGTACACGTATGAAGTCAAATGGCAAATCGGATGGTATGATTGGAATGCATGAAATCAAAACGTCTTCACCTTAGAAAATTATAATACTATAATATAACAATCAGGGGTGTCATGGAATCCGATATTGGTTTTGCTAATTGTCGGTTTTGAAAACCAATATTGGTTTCATTTGGTGTCACGAAACCAAGTTGGTTTTGTTAATTTCGAATGTAAATAAAACCAATATCGAAACAGCTGTTGTTTACATTTTTATTATTTTTGATTTTACTTTTTTGCAGAAAATTTACAAAATATTATATTTTTTCATTAAAATATCTCAGTAAAAGTGTTTTTTGTGAAAATAATTTATATCAAATAACTAAAAGGTGATAAGTGATTACAAATAAAATAAAATGACATCAGCAGTTGTAGCATTTTTGTTATTGGAAGATGAACGCTCAGAAAAGGTGACGAGACGAATTCTTAGAGATTACAGCAATCCACTTGAACTGCCGGAGACATCGTAAGTACATTTTTTTTACTGTGCGCTTATATTTAAAACTGCTTTAAAAATTTACAGCTAATTATCGGTTAAATAAGGAATCTTTTCGTATGGTGCTTGACAGTATTGAAGGTCACTTGTCGCGTTGTAAAATTCTTCCGGTTTTACAACTTGCTGCTTCTTTGCGATTTTTAGCAGAAGGATCTTATCAGAGATCAGTCGGGAACGATTTAAGCATAAGCCTAGGTAGAAGCACTATTTCAACAATTCTAGGTGATGTTTTAAATGTTATGGAGCGGTTCATTTGTCCTCAGTGGATACAGCTGGAAATGAACAGCGCTGAAAAAAGCAGGTCCAGAGAATATTTCTACAACAAATATAAAATTCCGTCTATAATTGGTTGCATTGACGGTATTGATATATAATACTTTTTCACAGCAACCGTCGTACGATTGCGAAGTTTTGGCTGATTTCCATTAAGAAGCATACAAATAGTCACAACAATTTTCATCATTAAAATCTGTATGATAGTTTCGGAGAGGCTTATATTCCCATTTTAAGATTGTAGAAAAGCATCAAGTGCATACTAAAATCGGGGAAAAAGATTAAAAATACGAGACAAAGGGTAAAAAGCGGCAAGAAGAAAAAATTAAAACTTTTCTTTTCAGATGTCACATTAAAAAAAACTCAAAAAACTTGAAATAAAAAAATATTCAAACAGATTTATTTCGTTACTAATTCTAAAAAAAAAACTTAAAATAAGATAAGTAATTAATATAAAGGTTTTATAGCAAAACATATTCATTTTCAAATATGTCTGTTACGTACTCATCACCTCGTGGCCACAAATCGGTTTTAATAAAATACTCAGATCGTTCATAATAATCGTTTGAATTAATTTTTCGATAAACGCTTGAAGGCAATTTATAATTGGAACAACAAGCTTTTTCTTGTTTTAAACCGAATTTAATATGCAACATTGATTTTACTGAATTTAAAGAAAGTCCAATTCTTATTTTTTGTTTAAAAAATTTATTTAAGCTAAATATTCTTTCGACTTTGGAATTTGAGTAGGGTAACGAAGTATATTGATAACAAAGCTAGCTAATTCTTGAAAAGGATTTTCCCCTACGGAATTTTTAAAATCGTAGACTTCAATCCAAAATGCATCAGTTCTTTCCTTATTTTTCCATATTTATAGCTTTAGATTATTTAGAGAAATTTCTACATTATTTATTAAAGACGGATCATTAATGAAATTTTGTACGAAAACAATAATATCCGCTTAGAGATATAAATAAAAATATTATCCACACTAAATAGCGATATTTTTTGCAGCAATTTAAAATTAGAAGGAAGTTTACGACTTAGTTCTTGTACGAGATATTTTGTAAATTCTATTAAATTTTTCATTATTTCTTACTTGTCCTGAACAATTACCTTATAATCTCTACATGACTTTTCCAAGTAATAGCCAAGAGAGCAAGAGGATGAAAGTTTCATTTGCAAGTCACGTTAAAGAGATTTTAAACATGAAATTGTCTATTTTGTTAGATCAATATTCGACAAAAATGCCACGAGAGTTTTAATAGTTACTCTAGAAGCACTAAACCTTGACCCTCTTGAGTACAAAGTCTCGAAAACTTTATTACTTTATAGAAAGCAAAAGTTCAGAGACTAATAAACTAAAAAAATTTTTGTTAAAGTAAACATTCTTTTTTTATATTGGACCAGCACTCAGGAAATGACTCCTACATATACAATGCATTGTGCTGGAACAGAAGGAAAGGTATAGTAAGAGAAATGACAAGAGGTGAAGCTCCACTATCTTACAACTCTGCTTTTGCACGTTCTCTGTTTTATAACAGTGTTGTAGCGCCTCTGATGTCAAGGAGACGTACATTTTTAGGAATTATTTCACTTCGCCGGTGCTACATAATACCAACGAGGGGGCGTTCTGATGTGCCTGTGGATTGTTTACAGCTGAAGCTGTTACTGTTCGGTGACCTATGACTATGCCTTCGCCTCTGAAACCTTCCGACTGTTTCATATGGCCAAAGGGAACAGCTGCTGGGAGTTCCTTTAACAGCAAACAGCTCTGGAGAGGAGCAAACCGTAGCCGTATATGAATGCCTACATGAATGCGGTCTTTTCAACAATGCCAATTCGATGTGCTTCAACACTACAGCATGCAACACGAGAAGACTCAAAGAGCATGCGAAATATTGGAGCAAATGTTAGGAAGAGAATTGCTGTCACCATATCTTGGAAATTCTGTTAAGACGCATATTCGGCACAAAAATGGCAGCAACTACTGGACCACATCCAGACATTTTCAAAAGATTCCTCACAGCGTGGCCCAAGTTAGACAAAGGAAAATACGACACAGGTATCAGTGACAATCTAATACAAATGCAGCTAAGTCCAGAAGTAATTGGAAATGTTACGGGTGAACCAAATTTACTGAGAGCGACCCCAGAGATCACTACAAGAAGCTATGGCAGTTGGTTTTTTTTTTTTGGTTTTGTTGGATCACTAGACGGTAATGTTGTGTGTTTTAGAACTCCAGAAGCCATTCATAGTGATAGGCGAAGGCAACGGCAACGGCTATTTCCTGCTTAAAAATGTTAATTTTTCGTCGTCAATTTAAGATGCCTAAAGAAGAAGAATAAAGTACTGTGCATCCCATTTCTGTTTTCCTAGTTAATAAAGTAGATCATCTTGCACCAAAGCAAGATTTAGAATGTGACAACGACATTGCAGAAACAGCTTCAGCTGTATCCAATCCACAGGCACATCGGAACACCCTCGTTCGTTGGTATTGCGTAGGCCCGGCGAAGCGAAATAATTACTAAAAAAGGGCTACTAAAAACGAAGCTTAAAATTTTAATACGTCTCCTTGACATCAGAGACGCTACAACACTGCTATAGAAACAATGAACGTGCAAAAATGCAGTGTTGTAAGATAGTGAAGCTTCACCTTGTCATTTCTACTACTATCCCTTTCCTCCAGTTCCAACACAATGCAACGCATACGTAGCGGTCATCTCCTGAGTGCTGGTCCAAGATAAAAAAAAACAATAAAAAATAGCCCTGACCAAATTTTCGAACCATTTCTGGTAGTTGAATGCAAAGTTGGTGGGATTATCGTTTTTGGATGCCACCATTGCAGACGATTAAAAGTTGTTTATGGCCAATAAATTGCTCAATAGCACAGATGAACCAGATCAGACCACGCTAGTTAATGATATGGCGTCTGAGCGTGGTGTTAAATTAATAACCGACTTTAACAACCTTCTGACAAAAGATGAAGACCAAACATAATATATGTCCTGCAAGTTGTAAGCAAATGCCGAGCATTAGATCCTGACGTTTCAAAAACTACTTTAACAAAAGCTCTAGAATAGATTGGTTAACTATGTAAAATTATGAACTCATGTAGGTACTACGTCTGTATCTTTTCTCTGTCGCTTTTGTCTGTATTATATACCTGATTTTTATATTTTAAATTAAAAAATGACGTTAGACTTATTACTATTACTTGTTTTTTTTTATTATATTTCTAATTTAAACTCAAAATTATTCAAAGAAGAATGCTCCTAGTGGGACCAGGTCACGTTTTTGGGGCTAAAAGCTGTTGCAACTCTGTTTGACTTAAAGTAACAACAATTACGTATAGAACCTAAATTATGCGGAACAACGTTAGCTTTCTTTTAAGATATTAAGCGTGTTTTTATTATTTACCGTTCTGAAGATATGGCTTCATATGTCAGCTTTTTATTTTTTCAAACTTTGAGCCACGAGCGGCACGGGTTAACATCATTTAATCGAGCTCAAATTGCGGAAAGGAAAATTGTTTTGTGGGGTCCAAACAAACAAGATTTCCACATTTTTTCCCTCTTCTATGAGATCCGGTCACCTTAATGTATACGTATTTCTTAGCCATAAAAATATGTCACACTACAATTTTCTTCACTGCTTTTGTAACACATAAAGTTGTACTTCCGCAGCTACTTTGTGTTTGGTTATTGTACGTTTTTTTATTTAAAAAAATTGAAGAGCTACTTAAAAAAACCACACTTAGGAAACATAATTTCTTTGTTGCAAAAAAAAAGTTCTTAAATTGCAAAAAGCTCAATCACACATGGCTGTAATATAAAGCGTCAAAATGGGAACACTATATTACCCCCTATATCCCTTGGTAGTTCTATTTAAAAAAAATTCATAGCTTATATGTCCATCTAAAAAGCGATATACAGTCAACTCAAATTCAAATTAACAAGAGTTTAATTGAAAGCAAAGCGCATGGTAAAAGCGGGTCTATGAAATAACTCCCACGAAATAAGTCCCACTTTTAAAAACGAAATAAGTCCCACAAAAAATTGCTGTTTTGAAAGTGGGAGTTATTTCGTTTTTAAAAGTGGGACTTATTTCGTCAATTGATGGGACTTATTTCGTTACGCGTTTTTATTTTAAGTGCGACTTATTTCGTTTTGAGTGGGAATAAATTCGTTTTGTAAAGTGGGAGTTATTTCATAACCCTAAATATATATTTTGGTGGGATTTATTTCGTATTTACAATACAATATTCCCTTTTACATAAAAGGTGTTATGATTTCATTATTACAGATCGGTCCACATAACTTTTCAGTTTTCGATTCTGAAATCCGCACTACGTCTGCAATAGAAGCTTACAATAGCGTCATAGGAAAAAGCATTCCAAAGAAGGCTACTTTTTTCAAATTTGTAGCATTTTTACAGATGCAAGAATTTGAAAAAGTAAGAAAATTTGAACTATTGATGAATACCAATGGTAGTGTGGGAAAAAAGCGTATTAAAAAGTCCTGTGTTTTGAAAGCAGATATGATTTCGAAATTCAAGAATGATCTCTTACAAGGTACTATAACTCCTTCTAAATTCCTTGACCAACTGGTGTTATCAAAAAATAAATTAATTGTACAAATGGAGCCTGATGAAGATCTTTTTGAAGAATTATCATATTTAGAAGAGGACATTAAAGACGCGTCGTTAAACCATATTGAAACCAACCAGAATACAATTAATAATAATATGTGCGTGGTTTGTTTCATAAAGCAGCCAAATATCTTATTTTTTCCTTGTAAGCACTTGAAAATTTGCAGTGAATGCTGTCTTACAATGCAAACTCACAAAATTGATCAAACCAGTAAACTAGTATGTCCATGTCCGTGCAGAAGTTCATGAAACCCTTCAAATATTTATCTGATAAATAAATGATTTTTTTATGGAGGGGTGCGATAGAGCCATGAAATATAAGGCCATTATGGCTTTATTTCTCATTTTTTTCTAATGCAAAAAGTTATATATTGGACATTTCGTAAAAGGGACAACTATAATTTTTTGTCCTTATCTCTCATGGCTCTCCTTTTTTTGTTATTAATTACTTTATACTTACTATAATAAAAAAACTTTAAAGAAATGTGTACAAATAGGTACCGAACTTAACTACTGGAAAAACAATATTAAAAAAAATTGTTGACGTAATTACGTATGTATGTGTTTTATAATATTTTTAGTAGGAAATTGAAATTCGTGGTCCATGTTTTCTAATATCACCATTACAAAATACAACTAATCCCAATGCCACGTTAAAACTATAATACCGTCTACTATGCACTGGATCTTCAAGCCATTTATAAAGGTCGATAATTTTAATCTGATGGTCCTTCCGAAACGGTTTCCATCTTAATAATAAGAACAATTGATCTGTACTTAATCCATTTACGAATCCAAACGTTGTTACTAGTAGGCGTTCTCTATACGTTCCTTGACCGAAAAAAGAATTAATAATAAATTCTGGAACTCTATCAAAATTCGTAATATCCATTCCATTAAGAAGCCTTCTGCAAAGCTTGCATACGATTTTTCTTTATTATTCCTCTGCTTTGATTATTCATTTTATTCGACGTGTGTTTTTTTCGAAGAACCAAATACTTCTTATTTGAAATCGCATTAAACAGTGAAAAAGTGGGACTTATTTCGTTTATGAAAGTGGGACTTAATTCATTTAAGAAATATATTATTCAAGGGGGAGTTATTTCATTTTGAGTGGGAGTTATTTCATTTCAAGTAAATTTTTAAATCATTTCATTTTGGTGGGACTTATTTCGCATTCAAAAGTGGGACTTATTTCGTGGGAGTTATTTCATTTTTTTAAGCAATTTTTGGTGGGACTTATTTCGTTTTTAAAAGTGGGACTTATTTCGTGGGAGTTATTTCATAGACCCGGTAAAAGCATTATGATTAGTACCACAACGAACACATTCACACTACGAGTTCAGATTATAGAGTGTATAATATCCAAACTTGAAAGTTTAGAACGTCGGATAGCAAGAAGACATTTCTATATATGTGACAGCGCATAGAGAAAGGGACCTAAGGGTAAAAAAAAGCAATTTTCATTTTTTTTTTTTTGATATGGACAACATCTGAGCATCTAATGAGACCGATCCCATGCCCCAAAAGTACTCCCTCCCAGAGATATGCGCGTTTTATTAAAATGGCTCTCCTGAACAAAACCGGTTTTTACCCTTAGGTCCCTTTCTATTTTGCGCGTCACATATAGAGAAATACATAGAAAGTACAGCAATTTAAAATAATTGAAATTAAAAGCGTAGTGAGAAAAAAATCAAATTAAAGCGCGTCGGCGATCATAATGCCATTCGAATAATGAATGGTCCCTGGTCGCAGGTCCATGTTCAGTAAAAATAGTTGCTTGTTTCATAAAAATGTAAATAAAACAATAAAATGCCAGATTGTTGATTGATCGAATCACAGTTTAAACGATTTTTTCTAATGAACTCTTTTCTTGAGAACAATTTTCCAACACCGACTCCACTTATATTTTATATCACTGACAAACCGGCATTAACAACACAGTCAAACCGCGACAATACGTACCCCGTTAAATGGAAATTAGTTTAGGTCCCTTGAGAAAAACTCTTTAATTCGTAAAAATTCTATACACTTTGAACAGCGAAAAGAAACCGATTAAAGTGCACCAAAGTCTGAGCAAATCCTTATAAATCGCACTTAATTGCTAAAAACCTCTTTTAATTCGTAAGAAATTCCGAAATGTTAAAATTTAATTACACAAGCAATGTTTTTACAACAGTTTCTTTTGGCATTAACCGAAATTTTTTATTTCTTTAGATTTCTTTCACTGAAGAGTATGACGCAGAAATGCGAAGAAAACACGCATAGAACATTCCATTTTTATTTTACATAATTTTAGCAATTGGATAATAGAGAAAAGCAAATTGTAGTTACAAAAAATTTTTTTTTGCCCCTCCATCGCTTTCATCAATTTTAGAAAAAGAAAATTCATAGTGGAAACTTCTTTACATAGCAAAGTAAAACGACAAACCAAAGCTGAATAACTAAAATTATAGAAGCGTTTTATTTCATAGTTTGCGCAGTGCCGAAAGTCCGAACGCGTGTAAATCGTTTTTTTATATTTTAACACCGCTTAATCGAAATCCTTTTATTTCGAAAACTCCTGTAATTCGTAAAGAATAGCCGATCCCTTTGATTACAAATTAACGGGATTCTACTGTATAATATTTTCTTACGTTTATGAAAATAAGGGTAACTTTTCCTATTTTATAACTCAACTCTTTCACTCTACCTATGCTAAGCTATTTTTTAAACTTTGTCTGGTAGCGATGAATACACAAAAAAAACACACTTTAGATGTACGTGTATTGGGTATATAGAGCATGAAGACGCCATTAGAGAAGTCTCTTGCATTTTCTGTGACGATATATGTATATAGATTCGTATGGGCTTGAAGGGAATAATTTAGTTTCGAAACAGTACGTGAAGATGATTCACCAATACTGTATGAACATCTGTATCTAAGATTGGAATTACGAAAATTGCTTTGCTTATAGTGATTTCGATTCTCAAAAAGTGCATTGCACTTTTCACTCTAAGTAGGTAGATAGACATCATTCCTTTATATAACTGCTGCGCATGTTGTAATACAGACAAGAAAATAATAAAAAATATATGTATATCTACTTTTTTTAAGCAAAAACTTTCCATGTTCTTGATCATGAAATTTCTATGCTACTGGGCCTTGAAAATCCATTTTCGTAACAACAACACAGTGGAAAACCAACTTGTACTTCGTGTTCGAGTAATTTCGTGTTCTTTTCATGTGGCAGCAGTACAAACTAAAAAGTAAATGGAGAAAAAATGTATGTTTGGAATTGTACGTACAAGCAGAAATGGAAAATACAAGAAAATTGCACATGAAATCAGAATTCCTTAGATAAAAAGACAAGTAGATTTTTTTTTTCTTTTTTTGTGCAAGCAAATCTGACGTAATTTTCAGCGTTTCGTTTCCTTCATGTACAACTCGTACGGACAGTGAATTGATAAAAGTAAAAGGGAATTTGTTAATTTTTTTCAGAACATGTTTCCAATAATTTCTATAGAAAAGTTGCTAAAAAATATTTGCTACTTTCATGTGCAATTTTTTTTCTGGATGGTGAAGTTTAATTTTTTTCGTAAAGTAAATGGGATTTGTTTAGTTGTTTTGGTTGGTATGTGGAAATAATTTCTAAGGCTTCTCTGTGTGTGTGCGTGGGAGTGTGTCTTTTTAACTTTTTATAAATATGCTTTTCAAAGTAGGCATCAGTGCGTGTAAAATACTTTAAATGCGGAGAGGGATTTTAGTGTGCTTAAAAAAATAACAGAGCTTATTTTCAATAAATTTTTATTACAATTCAGTGATAATTGTTTTTTGAGAACCTATTCCCTCATTAAATAACATTTTTATTATTTTCTATTTGAAATTAATCAATATTTTACTTTTTTACTCTGAATAATTGGCTAAGTAGTTAGCGCGTTGACTTTACAACCAGCAGATTGTGGATTCAATCCCCTGTCCGGTGAAAAATTTTGCGATTTCCCTACGTCTACGTCAGTATTTGACCAATAAAACGTCAGTGAAGTAAATATTTAAAAAAATTTCTCTCCAATTTACCGTAACAATTAATGTGTCAACATAACATCAAAGACGCAGCAACTCAACTTCACAAATTCACAGAACGCGCAAAAAGGCTAAACTGTATTCCTAAACTGTAGGAAACCCACCCAGACCGGCTTCTGTCCACCACAGACTTTTTCTGTTCTTTTTAATTGCTGTTTCGTTTTCTCAGTTTTTGTAAGTGTATTCATATTTTAAATACCCAATTAATTAATACTTCTTCTTCTCAGTGTCTACAACATAATAGGTCATCCTACTAAGGTGATTGCCATTTATAAGAGAAAGAAGAAAATAAAAACTAAGTAGGGAAAATAAATTAAGTTCGTAAAGATTTTCGTCAGAAAGAAGTAGTAATGGGACATCATTCCAAGTTAACAAGGAAAAAACAACTCAATCAAGAGCAACTTACACACGCTAACCAGACGCATTTTCCGAAGTCGCAAACTTCCATAATCAGTGCTCTTTGTGTATTTTATACACTTTTTGTCGGCAATATTTTGGTTAATTGTTTTGTTATTTTCTCATCTTCCAAAAACATAATCGGCTATGTTTTTAAACGAACTCACATTTTTTGCTATTATATAAACCGAATTCACATTATTTTATTCGTTTTAAAACCGCATAAACAATCCTGGTCGAAAGTAAACCAAATGTATTTTTATTCTATTAAATCGGTAAAGTAAACATGAAAAATACTATTACTTGCATGAAGAACATTGATATGTTTTCTATTTAATTGTAGTCAAATTACACACTCTTAAATATATTTATGTTAAAAATTGTTTTTAAAAACAAATACATATGTACATATGTACATCTTTTTGTAAATAACAAAATTTCTGCAAAGCAGCATATGTACATATTTTTTTCATATCATGGCCACAAGCTTTTGTCTACGAACACAAAATGTATACATGCATACAGGGGATTACCCCTACATATGTTATGCATTGTGCCGGAACTGGGAAATAAGTTTTTGGGAGAAAGGGTAGAGGGCGGAGGTTTTATTGGCATTCGATTTGAATTTTCCCATGTCAAAAGTGACAGGAAAGACGTCTGCGGGTAGTCTATTGCACATACGTGCTGTTCGTCCTCCACAGAAGCCATATTGCCGGTCGTTAAGTAAGCTATTAGACTCCAGATACTTCACCAGATGGCAATATGTATGTACGTCAACGATTTCTTTCATGTTTTTTCAAAATAAAGAAAAAAATTATTTAACTTCGAACTTAATTTCGAACGACACCAAAACGAATAATTTGCAGAACACAAAATAGTAATTTATTCGGTCTTATACATTTCTCGTCTTTAAAATAGATTCGGTTTCCAGAACATGGTCGAATAGCATTTAAAATTTAATAAAACTAGCCACTTCTATCAAACTATTGACTTCCAAATCGGTAATTACAAGAAACTGATTGCAAAAAATTACTATTTTGAAACAGTGTATAACCTTGGCCACCCATCCAGCGTAGTGTAATACGTCAGGTTTTGGGAACTTTATTCCATCACCAAGGAATATAATTACTAATTCCAAAAATTCTTTAAAATCATTTTAATCATTAACGTTATTATTCGAAAAAGAGAAAACTTCAGCAACATTATCGCCTTAGAATTTCAATAATTATTCCTGGCATATACATACATACATACATACATACTACATAATTATCCGTCGTTATAACTGGTCAGCAGTTCTGCAACAATGGCCTCAATAAAAACTGCTGCTAAAATAATTTCAAAAATATAGTATCTGCAGCCTAAACATTAAATGTCTTTTGTGGGTCACCTTGACCGAAAGGAGAGACCAGAGTTAATAAAAAAAAATTATTTTACTGTTATTTTTATTTAAAATAAATAAATCTACTTAATGTAGAAAGTTAATGAGTTTCGTCAGTTTATTGCGTCCTGAAAACATAGTCTGATTTCGCTCAAATTTTCAGCAATTAAATAAAAAAAATTCGACTGTCAACTTAAAAAAATAACCCAGTGAAATTTTTGCTACATACATCTTCGATTTGAGACCAATGACAATGTAAGCAAGACCCATTCAATGTCTGTATACAATTTCTATTTACATTTACACAGCGATGGCCTAGGCTGTAAGATTTATCCAACACAATATACATTGTAAGCGAAGCTTGGATGGGTCCAACACAATATACATTGTAAGCGAATGTTGGATGGGTCCAACTATTATGGTGAATTCGGAGTGCAATAAGATGTATCTGAATGCCATTGATCTTGGAATTAATTTTAACTATTGCATAATTAAATTTAAATCAGTAAGATTGTGCTCAGCATTTTCCATCGATGTAAATTCGGAATTTTGTTTCAAACGTTCACTTTCTATTTTCTTTAGTATTCTTAAATTTCTTTTACTAAATACACTCATTTTATTCTTTACAACAAATAAAAATACAAAACATACATACATATGTATATAAATTAACACATAAATAAAAATAAAACAGTTACTTACCTTTTTTAATTATTTTTATTTAATAATTTATAACAATATTACCACAAAAAATGCCGCTAACACTTCACTTTAAAAAACACTTATGAACTTGATACAAATTTTACTTTGGAATAATAATAAAAATTAAAAAGAAAGAATAACGGAAAAATTACTTCAGAAAAAAGAACAAAATTCATAATTAAAACGAAATGACAATATGATACATTACAAAGCCATCCAAATCAGATGGTAATGCGATGCAAAATTTTTATTTGTGTTTGTTTTGATCTTCATTTCTAATAAACATTTAACTTTACAATTGGATGGGAAAAAGACAAATCCGAATCAGATGCGAGTTGTAAGGGCTTAACTATTTTCGTTTTATTTTCCCAATTGACATAATATTATACAATCGGATGGATTTCAGTTTGTAATGAGTAACCGGACTGCTGGGAAGCTGCTATATAACTTTGCCTCTCTGGAAAATTTAAGTATAAAAGAAAATAACATTTTTATTTTATTTAAAAAGAAAAAGTATGAATTTTGTTGAGTTTTTACAAAAAAATACCTTTAATTGAAATGTTTTAGAAAATAAAGCAAAACCCCTTTTTATTAAAAAAAATAACGAAAATTAGTTGTTTTATTTATAAATAGAACTGAAATAAGTTTTCAAAGTTTGTTTTATGATAAATGAAATTATTTTTAGTTTTTTATATTATAAAAAAATAAATAAGCAATGTCCCATGGACCAACTTCACCATGTGTGCAACTTTTATTCACCTTACTACTTAAAGGTTAACATAGTACATACATATGTATGTATGGATGTGTGTACAAACATATGTAAGTTCTTAACGTTTTACCTAAATCTGGTTAAAGTTCACAAAGGTTTATGAAATACAATACGAAAAAATTGACTTCTTTTTTTCGCCCGCCCAATTGAAACGTAATAAATCAATTACGCTTAAGAATTTTTCACGTAGTTTTTCTGTCAAATTTTATCTGCCTTTTTCATACGGAAAATAAGTACCTACGACGCAACATTGAATTTACTTTTTAATTTTTCCCCAACATTCAGACATACATACATATGTATGTACATGAACACATTTTGCTTTAATGCGTTGTGGATTTTGTGGCAAAACATATTTTATTTTAAATGGTTTTTTTGTTCAATTATTGCGTCTCAATGAAATTGCGTATTGAAAGTTGTGTGCAAAAAGCAGAGCAGATGGGAAACATGTTTTAATTTAAATACAGGGACATACTCATAGAAAAGCAACCATTCACATTTACATGTGACTTCCTTTGGGAATATAAAGAAGTACGAAATTGAAATGGAAGGATTAACAATATAATGACACGAAATATCAGCAAAGTTAATTAAATAGATCTATAAATACATATGTACGTACATATTTAAATCCATATACAGACATATGTATGTACATAAGGAATTGGTTGCCTATAATATTTTGTAAAAAATACATACATACATACATACAATTGTACATACATATGTATTTACATATTTATATTAATTGGCCTTCACTAATTCGAAAGCAGGCTTTAATCAGCTACGTTTATATGGATATACTATGTAGTATATATCGGGTGGTTAAATTGTAAGGGCCGATGTTGAATGTGAACCACACCTAAACGCCAAGCTTTTTTCCGAATTTTATTTGACATTTCTCTATTTCAGACTTACTCAATTTGAACCATGGAGAGATACACAATCCAACAACGTGTTAAAGTTATCCAGACTTATTATGAAAATGGGCGTTCAAATCAAAATGCATATCGTGCACTTCGTGATTTTTTTGGTCAATTTGATCGTCCAAATGTGCGTACAATCGCAAAAATCGTGGAAAAATTCGAGCAAACCGGGTCTGTAGAAGATGTGAGAACACCAGTGCATGCTCGTACAGCTCGTACTGCAGAAAATATTGCTGCTGTTCGCGATAGTGTGGCTGAAGAGCCGTCCACCTCAACTCGTCGTCGTGCCCAACAATTGCACCTCTCACGCTCGTCGTTGATAAACATTATGCATAAAGACTTGCATTTACACGCTTACAAGGTGCAATTGGCTCAAGAACTAAAGCCTCTTGACCATTCCAAACGTCGTGAATGGGCAGAATGGTGGCAAGAAATGGCAACAGTGGATGATCAATTTTCGAAGAAAATCATCTTCAGTGATGAGGCACATTTTCACCGTGGATTCGTCAATAAACAGAATTGCCGCATTTGGGCGAATGAGAATCCAAGAGTGATTGTCGAAAAACCAATGCACCCACAAAGAGTGACTGTTTGGTGCGGTTTATGGGCTGGCGGCATCATCGGGCCGTGTTTTTTCCAAAATGAGGCCGGTCAGGCAGTTAATGTGAATGGTGTTCGCTATCGTGAGATGATAACGAACTTTTTATGGCCCGAATTGGAAGATATGGATGTGGACGATATGTGGTTTCAGCAGGACGGTGCCACTTGCCACACAGCTAACGAAACAATGGCTGTTTTGCGCAACAAATTCAATGGCCGTGTTATCTCACGTAATGGCGATGTCAATTGGCCGCCAAGATCATGTGATTTGACACCGTTGGACTTTTTTCTTTGGGGTTATTTGAAAGAAAAGGTGTACGTCGATAAGCCAGCAACTATTCAAGAGCTAAAGGATGAGATAATTCGGCACATTAACGGCATAGAACCTCCATTATGCCTCAGGGTCATCGAAAATTTGGACCATCGGATGGAGGTGTGCCGCCGTGGTCGCGGCGCCCATTTGGCCGATATTTTGTTCCATACATAATTGAGTAATACCAATATATCATAATAAAATAAAATTACAATAATTTCCTAAATAGTTTGTGTTTTATTCAAAATCAACATCGGCCCTTGAAATTTAACCACCCTTTACATAGTATGTATGTATTGCTGGTTTAGTTTTACAAGCTTGTACTTCGTCTTAAGGCCCTTTTAAATTGTAATATTGAGTAATACGACATGTCAAAAACTGAAATCAAATGGGAAAGTATAATAGTGTAAAAACAATATGTTTTGAATCTGACCAAAATACGGATGGGAATTTGACAGTCATATGGCTCTCACCATTTTTTAAAAATTTTCAAAAAGCTTACATATATTTTTCATTTTATCAGGGATGTGTTTTTGTGTAAGCAATCAAAGAAAATAATAGAGCAAAAAAAAATTCATATGCTTCCAAACCGTTTTGTTCTTACTAGTTATACTTTCCATTTTATTTGAAGTGTGAAAGGAAAATGTAATATTACTTTAGATTTTTTGGGCAGTCGCACCAAACATCAATAGATTTCTCTCTCACAAAGTATTATGAAAGTCGGGGAACATATACATATGTACATACAAATACAGGGGAATATTTTAGAAAAGTACTGCATACGTAACATTTTCATTTATTATTTTAGGCTCATTTTCGAATTGTGAAAACCAATCATTTGTTTTCTTTAATAAAGTCGTTATTTTTAAAATTAGAAAGCTAAAAATTAGCGAAGACGTGCGACCTGATGCGCCGTACCAATATCCAGTGGAAACTTAATTTCGAGTTTTTTTGGTTTTTACGCCCTTTTGCATTTCAGGTGACGATTTGTATGTGTTGGACAGTGATAAGGCGTTATGTATTATATATATGTACATATATATATTATTATATATGTATATGTATTTACCTTATTACTATTTTTTTTAAAAAGACAATACAAACTCTACGAAGCTCTTATAGCTTGTCTGGGTCTAAGCGGGAATCGAACCCGCACATCCATATTGATAAGACTAATGCTCATGCACTAGACTACGGAGGCACCCGTGGTAGAAGCTTTCGAATCATATTGTACGCCAAAGAAAAATGAAGTGTATGAAGCTTTTAAGTTTAATTCCACTAAGAAGCAGGATGGTGAGCCTTTTGAATCTTACTTGTTGGACCTCAGAAAGATAGTTAAAAATTGTGGATATGTTGACTCTAATCGTATGAAACGAACAATATTGTAAGTGGTACAAATTGTTCTAAGCTGAGAAAGAAATTATTATAAACCTCTGATTTAACATTAAATAAAGCAATTGAAATTGCACGTGCATCAGAACTAGCTGACAAACATGCGAATGACATGCAAAACCAACATACATATGTATATTGTCTACTGGAGTTTATACAATACAATATAAAAAGAATAACGGAACAGAAGAAAGAAAAAATATTGTATTCAAAGATAAGTATAATCAGAAATTAGTTATGTAACTATAATGACAAACAAGAAATAATAGCTGCAGTTTTTGTAAAGGCATGCATGAGTATAAAAAATGTCCTGCCTTTGGCAAAAAATGCAATAATTTCGGTCGACTAACAGCCATACCTAAACAAGCGCGGAAGGTGTTTTCTAGCTTTCAAAAATTCTCATGCCCATACAATTTGTATGTAGCATACTGAAATACCGCGGCGGCAACGCAACGGCAACATTTTGCAATTGGAAAATCCGATTTTGACAGTGCGTTTAATAGTGAAGTAAGTTGCAAATAAAGAAGGTGAAAGAAATAAACATATAAAAAAAATATTTGTTATTAGAAAATGGAGGTAAGTAAATCCTTTAAATCGTCCATATAACTCATTGTTTAAACTTTTTTTTATAAAATGCTTATTAAAAAATCGCAAACACCAATAAACTTTATTGTTAAAATAATCAGGGTTGTTATATTTATTTTTTTGATAACCCTGTTTTTATCGTTTTGACAAAGCGTTGCCGCTTTTATTTAGGTATTGCATTTCAGCGTAAAAGCTTAGCGGAAAAAACGTTCCGTCTTCCGCGCTTGTTTAGGTATGGCTGTAAATCATTTCAGCGTAGCCTGTTACTCTCAAAAAATCAGAGAAAAAATAGAAAATGATTTAGAAAGAGAAACTGATGAATTTTTTCTGTACAACATTAGTACAATAAATATTACGAAAAGGTGGTACTAAAAAATACGTGTTAACCACTGCTTGATTAATTTTAAATTAGATACTGGCGCAGATGTCAATGTCTTTGCCTAAAAGTTACGGTGGAAATGATTTAAACTTTAAAGGTATTTTGAGTTGATTTTACATTAGACACTCCATTCGAACCGTTATTATTGTGAAAAATTAGAACTGATTAAACGAATTCAGTCTGTGGAGTATTCTAAAAAAAAATGTTTATTAAATCAAACAAGGATGTTTTTCAAGGTTTGGCTTGCTTTGTTAAAGATTTAGAAATTAATGTAAAATCTAATTCTATCCCTGTAGTTAAGCCTGCTAGAAGAATTCGATTGTCTCTATGTGCTCGAGTTAAAGAAGAGTTGGAAAATATTATTCAGAGGGGTGTTATTGAACAAGTAGATGGTCCCGTAGAAAGAGCGTCAAATTTGGTAATCGAGGAGAAAAAGTCAGGTCAGCTTCGTTTGTGCATTGATCCTCAAGATTTAAATGACGATATTCTGCTAAAGAACTATACAATACCATCGTTTGAATCAATTGCAGCGAGGATTGCTAACAAAAGATACTTTTCAGTTTTAGACCTTAAAGAACAATTATGCCAACTTGCATTCTGTCGAATTGACCTGTATTTAAAAAACCATGACAGTTAAAGTGGACCAGGACACCAGGGCAATTTCTCTGAAACCAGGACAAATCCTGGAAAACTAGGACGTATGGCAGCACTATTCTAAACGCAAAAACATAAATACATTTAAATATCATTAAAATCGGTTAGAAAGTCTCCCTGTCGTGGAAATTGCCCCTACTTTCCCTCGTGGTCCTAGTGGTTTGAGATTGGCGATGGCACGATGGCTGAAGTAGTCTGCAGGTCTATAAAACCAAAACAGACCTGGGTTCAAACCCACTTTGAAACTAAAATTATAAAAAAAAAAAAACATCTTGCATTTTTCTGAAATGAAATAAAAATGGCTACTAAACCGAAGCTTCAGCACTGCTACGAGTATAAACAAACAAAGAACGTGCGAAAGCAAAGCTGTAAAATAATTAATTAAGCTTCACCTCCTGTGTTTTCTCCCACTATCCCTTTCGTATAGTTCCAGCACAATGCTTCGCATGTGTAGGAGTCATCTCCTGAGTGCTGATCCCAGATAAAAAAAAAAATTACATCCAAGTTTTAAAGTTCTTCAAAATCGGCTATGTAGTTTTAGAGAAGCCGAAATATTCCCCCTATCGCCCTCCTGGTCCTAGTTTTGAAAATGAACATTACCTATGAGAATTTGTAGCTGCAGATTCATCCATGTTCTAAATTTCATTAAAATCGGTTTGAACGTTTCGGAGGGACAGAAATTTCCCCCTATCGCCCGCCTGGTCCTACTTTTGAAAATGTGCATAGCCTATGTGCATTTTTAGATGCATTTGTATCTATATTCTAAATTTCATTAAAATCGGTTTGAACGTTTCGGATGTTCAGAAAATTCGTCCCTATCGTCCTCCTGGTCATAGTTTTAAAAAAGTAATACCCTATAACCTTCCCGGAGTTGAACAGACTATTTTCACCAAATTTCATCGCGATTGGTCGGCAAATGGCGAAGTCAAGCTCGTTTATATTATAAAATCTGCTAAAAACAATATGGAAGGAGTAGCATAATTAAAAAAGTAGGCGTAAAAGTGGGCTTATAATTCATTCAAGAGTCCCAATTATATGGTGTGAAAATTTGAGGAAGATCGGTCCAGCGGTTTGGCTTCTATAAGGTACAAACAAACACACATAAATTTTTATATATAGATATGAAATTTTTTTAGCTTTTTTCAAAAATTTGGTTGATTGGTTAGTGATGAGCTGGTATAAGCGCCAACGAAATGTACATATAGACTAGCTTAATCATACAACAAGTATACGAATCTTTATATATAAAAATGATGTATGTATGGATGTGTGTATTTGCTTTAGACAAAGTAAATAATGATTTTGAATATCTTGAGAACGGTTTAAGCTAAAATTTCTCAATTTAATCTGAATTACTTTATATTATACGTTCTTGCTTCGGTATACGGGTGAGTAAATAATGGAAAAAATATGAAAACAGGCAATAATTTGCATTAACCTGTATTTAAAAAACCATGACAATTAAAGTGGACCAGGACACCAGGACAATTTCTCTGAAACCAGGACAAATCCTGGAAAACCAGGACGTATGGCAGCCCTAATCTAGAAGTCTGACTGAAACGGAAGTTAACTATGCACAAATTGAAAAGGCATTTTTAGCTGTTGTTTTTGCTTGCCGAAAGTTCCATTATTACGTGTATGGACGTATGGTAAACATTAGAACAAGCCTCTTATTGAAATTATGAAAAAACACTTTTGCAACATACCTTCTGCTAGACTTCAGAGAATGAAATTATCGTTAATGAAAAACAATTTAAAATTGACCTACATTCCCGGCAAATATTTATATGTTGCAGACTTATTATCTTGATATTTTAATAAAGATGAGAAGTCAACTGAAATTGAAGATCTAAACGAATTTGTGAACCCCGTAAACATTGCAGATGAGAGATTGAAAAGCATTAAAAATGCTATAGACGATGATGAATGTCTACTTGAATTAAAAAGTATGGATGGCCTAAAAATTTTTGTAACCTTCGTGGCGATCATCACATGGATTCTGAGTATAGTATTCTGGAAGATACGACTCGATCTATCAAGACCACAAAGGTTGCCCGTAAGGAGGTCAAGACTCCACCTCTTCTGTGGTGTCTTGTGACAGGAAAACTTCTCTACTAGCTGAACGTTCTACGTTTTTCTACTTACGGCTATATTGATGATCTTGTAGTATGCGTGAGGGGCTGGTATGAGGATACCATTTTGTAGCGCATGCAACAAAACTTAAATATGATACGCTAGTGACGTTTACTAGGAAGAGAGGGGTCAATCGCAGATGTCCTATATTGAACGGAACGGCGCTGCAACTCTCTGGTGATGCGAGTTTTGTGGGTGCTACGTTGTACAAAACGATCACTTGGAACACACACCGTCAGAAGGTTCTGGACAATCAACTCGGTGGTAAAACTCATAGTCACTTATGGGTTCTAGTATGTTGGACGAAGTGAAACTATGAAAAATATCATAAAGTGATCAAAGAAGTAGTAAAAATTTAACCCCATTTTCTATCTTTAAATAAAATTGTTTAGTTTATTGTAGCCCTTCTTCAAACGTCATTCAGCTTTATGTTATTTTACGATGTGGTAACCTTATTCATCAGCACTACAAGCAATCGCGTTCATATGCACTCATTTTTTGCTTTTTGGAAATTTATTCAACATCGAAAAACTTGTCGTTAATGCCAACGAACACTTTTCCTTTTGTAGTTTAGTCTTCATTATACATAATAATCATCATAGCCAATCGAGCAAACAGCTGAAATGATTGGAACGCCTCCACGGGAATTGTGGAACCCCAAACAGTGTTTAGATTCCTTATGAGCCCTAAGAAGGGCGTTAATGTAATGGGCTTTACACAATAGATATCCTTTGATCGTAGTGCTTTCTTGCCCGGATAATAAAATTACAATTGCAGCGTCTCTTATGCTGCGTAAAGGTATAAATTTTTCTTCGAAAGAAGAGTCGTTTTGATTATTATTTTACTTTGACGAAGGAGGAGGGCGCTGTTATGTACTGCAAAAATCAGAGCACAAATCGTCGCATTTGTGATCGAATAAATTTTCTTTTCCAAATATTTGCTGGGTAATTATTTCAAATTAAACTCCATTCTTCAAGTGGAGCGTTTTTAAGATCCTGTTTATATTAATCGTCCTTTTTCTAACTCGGTGGTCTAATTCATCCTATAAACTCTCTATGGGAATGCAATGGTCGAAGCATTCTCCACGTTGGCTACAAAACGAGAAATTTTCCTGTATTCGACCTAAGTTTCAGACTCATAAAAACATCTCGCATTTTTCTGTTGTGCATTTGTGTGTCTTTGTCTGTCAGTTGTTGTTGGAAGGTTTCAGTGGCGAAGCCATAGTCACTGGTCACTGAACAGTAACGGCTTCAGCTGTATCCAATCCATAGGCACATCAGAACGCCTTCCTTCGTCGGTATTGTATAGCGGTGAAGTAAAATAAATACTAAAAATGGCTACTAAAAATGAAGCTTAAAAATTTAATACATCTCCTTGACATCAGAGACGCTACAACACTGCTATGAAACAAATAACGTGCTAAAGCAGAGTTGTAGATAGTGAAGCTTCACCTTCTGCCATTTCTCCTACTATACATTTGCTCTAGTTCCAGCACAATACACCGAATATGTAGGGATCATCTCCTGAGCGCTGATCCAACATAAAAAAAATCTGCTGCCTGAGGTGGCGAATGAAGTTATAGAGTAGGCATTCCTTAACAACACCAGCGGTATGCTTTTTGTCGTTGTCTTGTTGAAAGTACCAAGAGTTTGTAAGACCCAAGTTATCCGCGGAGTGCCTCAGATTATCTTTGAGAATATTCAAGTATACCATATTATTATCAACAATTACTAAACTACCCACCGCAGCCGTCGACATACAACCCAATACCATAATGGAGTCACCACCGTTTTTTACTGTAGGAATCAAGTTTTTGTGGCGTCATTATTTCGACGCCATCCTTATCGCTTCCCTTCAAAACTAAACAAGTTCTCCTGGCTCACGTCACTGAATGAAATATTAGCCCAAAAACCTTTAACTGCATGAATATAAATTCGACTACTTTTTGCATATGTATTTTACTAATAAACGGCTTCTGCCGCGGTACACGACTGTGAATTCCATTGCTTTTCAATACATGTCTCACCGTTTCTGGATGCACTGAAGCAATATCCTGGTTTTTCAAAGTCATTACAATTTCTATTGCTAGGATTTTCTTGAACATGAAACAAAATTTGCCGCTTTGCTCACGGACTCAGTTTACGTGGACGACTTTTTCACATATCCGTATGTATACTTTTCTGTGTTCGAAAAATTAATTTTGAGCCCCGAATATATATGTATATATAGGCAATATTATTGAAAAAATATTCTACGCAAAAGGTTTCAACAATTTTTTTTCACTTTTATTATTTTATATTATTAACTCACCTGTTCTAAAACTGAATTGAACTTTTTTTTTTTGAAAAAAAAAAAAATATTTTTAATGAAATTTTTTGTTTTTTTTTTTATTCACTTTTTTATTTCACTTTTTGCAACTTATTTTCGCAATCATATCAGAAGGATATTTATTAGTTTTAGAAATATTAGACTTAACTTTGTTTTAGTATTAGAACTCCGTCTTTTTATTCTTGGCGTTTCCTTTTCCATTTTGCTTCCGAACTGCACCTGTAATCTTGTAAGTCTTCTATAACTTTATCTACATTCATTTGGTTTGGACTTTTTGGCTTACCAAATTTATTTATGTACATTAGACATGCCTTTAAAGCAGCCTCAATTCGTGCAGCTTGAATAATCTGCTCTTCGGCCTGAGATAAAATGATATGTACATATGGTCCACCACCTGTTCTTCTTCTTGATTCTCTGTTAAATCTTCTTTCGACATTGTGCTTTTTTTTTCTTATCTTATACCAGTACTCAGGAGATGACCCCTACACAAGCGATGCATTGTTCTGGAACTATCGAAAAGGGATAGGAAGAGAAATGATAGGAGGTGAAGCTTCACTATCTTACAACACTGCTTTTTTTTGCACATTATTTGTTTTTACAGCAGTGTTGTATCGTCTCTGATTCAAGGAGACGTATTTAATTTTGAAGCTTCGTTTTTAGTAGCCATTTTTTAGTAATTATTTTGCTTCGACGGTGCTACACAACTACCGCTGAAGGTGGGCGTTCTGATGTGCCTATGGATTGGATACAGCTGAAGCCGCCACTGTTCAGGGACCAGTGACTATGCCTTCCCCACTGAAACCTACTAAACCGAAGCTTCAACACTGCTATTAACATAGAATGTGCAAAAGCAGAGCTGTAAAATAATTAATTAAGCTTCATCTCCTGTCGTTTCTCTAACTATCCATTTCTTATAGTTCCAGCACAATGCATCACATGTGTAGAGGTAATTTCCTGAGTGCTGGTCCCAGATGAAAAAAAAATACTAAAAATGGCTACTAAAAAAGTAGTTTCAAAATTTAATACATCTCCTTGACATCAGAGACGCTACAACACTGCTGTAAAAGCAAATAACGTGCAAAAAGCATTTCTCCTACTATCCATTTCTTTCAGTTCGGCCACAATGCACCGCATGCGTAGGGGTCATTTCCTGAGTGCTGGTCCAAGAAAAAAAAGCAAAAAACTTCAATGCCAAAAAGTGTATCGATATTAGCCCGTCATAACAGAATCAATCACATACATATACATATGTATATGTAGATTAACTTCATAATTTTTTAAAATAAACTGAATTAATATGATTCATTTTAGTGGAAATAATATGATTTCGTGCTGTCGTCGTCAGGCACCTGGGTAAAATATTTAAAAAATTTTGCACAATTCTGCTAAATATTAAGATATGGATGTGTACCAGCGATAATTGAGTAGCTAGTCTTTGTAGGATTAAAGTTAGATATTTGAAATTATTAATTCTTTAACAAACTTCAATGGCAAAAATCTTGTCCAAATTAGCCGGTAATATCAGAATCCACCGCATATATTCGTTGAAGCGAATTCGTATTTTACTGTAGTATTCATCAATTTATTTAATTGCAGTTTTATCTTCGTACTTAATAATAATGACAATGTATGTAAATATGTATAATATCTATCGAACCAAAAAAGGAAATAACTACTTAAAATTTGTGATAAATTTTGACCTGTTAAAAATACCACCTTAACAGAGCCATATAATTTAATATGAAAAAAAAATACTCATATGTATAGATATTTTTTTTCTTTACCACTTTATTCTTGCTCTTCAAGCCAATGAATAATGCAACATGCCCACAAACACGCATGCAGCAGGCTGCGAGTACATACTATGTACTACGCCCTAAAAATACTTTTAACGATATTGAGAAAGCCGATGAAAATGAAAATTTTATGCATGAAAATGAAATTTTTAGCACATTATATAACAGGCGAGAAAAAATTACGAAACTCCAACGACTAGGAATTCGAAATGTAGTAAAAAAATGTAAGTCTTTCATACATGCAACTTCATATTCCAACAATTTGCCATACAACCAAATTCTGGAGCAACCACGATTTACAAGTTACTTTTAACTTTCAACTCTCTCTCTCTCTCTCTCTACGAACTGTACTCTCTTTATCGAAGTCTCATAAATTCCAATATAATCAACAACTTTTTTCCAAACTTATGGTAGAATTACGATTTTAGGAAGCAAGATGCATAAAACCACAACCTTCCTACATATAAATTTGTATGTAATTTGGATTATTCTTGAAAAGACATACATATGTATATAAATTAAAGTATAAATGTTCTAGATTATGGGTGAGAGTTACTTAAAACATGTGTTATAATGAGAAAAGTTTTGACTGAGTATTTTGATAAACGGGTCGCACAATCATCCTGAATAAGTGATTGACTGCTTTGTCTATTGACACATGGTATGATTCTATGGAGTCGGAAAATTTCTCACACCGGCATACTTATTTATAATAGCCCGCGTGCACCCGACAGTCAGATATTTATGCATAAATAATGAATAATACAAATGTCTCAAATCAATATTTCCAGCATAGGCGCTGCTAAAATACGCAGACAGCCTTTCGTGCCAGTATAATAGTACGGAAACTATGTCTAATTCTGAAACAAGTTGATACATAAAATAATATGGAAATGGTTAGTCAGCATCAGTAGCAAATAATGGCACTCGTTTATTTTGATCGTTATTTGGAAGAACCATATATGAATGCCCCTTAGATATGGCAAATACATTAGAACAAATAATAATTTAAGTACATACATATTTTATTCTTTAAGAAAATCCATATATTCATGCACTATATTTTCCATAAAGGTATGTATGTATGTACTCGTATGCATTTGCACACCCAAATGTACAATAAAATTATGAAATCGCCGCAGGCAGCATTGACAACCCTTTTTCGAATAACGATGGCATAGAATGCATTAACATTAACGGAAAAACGAACCATAAGCAACAGCAAAACTGAAAAAAATTTTATATTTTCAAGTGCAAGTCCAAGGGCAACATGGTGGTGCACACAAAAAACTCTGCTGCCTTGTTTGCTGCAAACAAGAACTTCACATTAAACTTCACTTCGTCAAACAGCAGAAATGTTGTAAAGCAAGAAGAAGAAAAAATACATATAAAACATTATTGTATATAATCTCACCAGCAATAAAATTCTCATGTCTTTTTAAATGGAATAATTCTGCAGTGCAGTCTGCAATGCAGTGATAACTGCTGCAGGCTGCAGCTCTTCATATAATAATTTTATCATCAGCTGCTGTTAAGTATTGCTGTTACTGCTGTTCCTATTGTTTGTTCTTATTTTTTTGTCATTGCTGCTGATTTTCTGCTTGTTTTGTTGTCACTAACGATTACGTGGCATGTTGCTGGTTCTTATGTTGCATGCATGCGCGCTTTATTCCAGAACCAAACATTCAACCAAATAATGAAACCTGTGCAAAGTGTACACAGGAGAATTAAGCGAATAACGTAGAGTAGCAGAACTTGAAAAGAAAAATAAAAAGTGTTTCAAATGCTGAAATGTTAAAGAATGAAAGAGAAGCACAAAAGCAACAATAACGAAAATAAGTGAAGTCGTAATCCCAAACCAGACCCAGACCTTGAAAACAACTTTTCTGCTAAATGAACACGAGTCGTTGTTATTGCTATTGTTGTTTCTGTTGTTATTTAATTCCAGTTTCTGTAAATTGTATGCTTTTCCTTGTTTACTTGCAGAAAATGGTGTTCATGTGTGTTTGTAGGTACAACATTTTTTTTATATGGAAGCCATATTCTGTAAAACTTCCAGAATGTGTGAGTATTGGCAATTAAAATCCAACCATCCAATTGATTTAACCACTCTCGTTTTTGTTTTCTGTCATGGCAAAGCTTTGGCTGGATGCCTGCCTGCCTGACTGACTGCCAGCCAGTTTTTCTTGTCTGCTCTTGCTTTCACGTGGCTTCTGCAATTATTCTGCATTTCTACTTGGTTACAAATATTATTATTTTAGTTTTTGTGCTTGTTGGAAAATATTTTCCTTCATACTCTAAGCTTGCGGCAATTGCTGCTAAGAAAAGTTTTACTTTTGTTTGTATCGTTATGAAAAGAAAAACCATTCAAGTCGTCGCAACAGCATCAAGTAGTAGCTTAAGAAAATTTATTAAATTATATGCGGTAACATCGAAGGAATTAAACCTTTTCAAGTACCATTTTATACTATGAAGTACTATACTAGACTAAAGGTGTTTTCCTTTCCACAAACACAGATCGTCTCTTAAAAATAAGTATTTTTAATTTTTTATCTTGGACCAGCACCAGAGGATAGTGAGAGAGAAAGGTGACAGGTGGTGAAGCTTCACTATCTTACAACTCTGGTTTTGCTCCATAGCCCCCATAGCCGCGGAAGGTAACTAGTAACTTAAGCACACACAGGTTGCATTCCATTATCATAGGAGTCCTTGCTTTTGATAAACAGCTTGCTCAGGTGTTTCCGGCTGTCTCTACCCCGGTGTCAAATCAGAGAGTAGAGGAAGGAGCACTTCCATCTGCATAGTTCATTACACCCTCCGGTGACTATAGTCAACAGCAATCAGACAAGATCAAAACTGTATTACTACAGTCAAAGGGTCCATACAGTCCACAATCAGATCTCTGGTAGGATCACGAAGAGTCGCCTCTTCTGTCATCTTCAAAACTCCACGAAGTTCAAGGCGATGCATCACCTTCCCAATTAACATTTTATTGACCATTAGGTCCATATATATAATATGTCGCCAGCCAAAAAACTACGATATATATTGTCATATTGATCATTGTAGAAGTTATAAGAATGGACGAGAAATTTCACAACTTCTTAGCTGGTTAACCGCGGGGTTGCTAAGGTAACGTAGATTCTTAGGATCCAAAGTCCTTTTCCCAAGGTCATGCCATTCTACCCAACTAAACTATTTTTATGGTGATACGTGAAGTCTCTCCTTTACAGGGGAAAGTCAACCACAATTTCAGTACTGGAAGACAACATTAGAGTTGCTATTGGTGAGATACCGGCCAAACTGCTGGAAAAAGGATGCCAAAATTTTAGCTCACAGATGAACCACATACGGCGTAGTCGCAGGCAACATTTACCGGCAATAAACTTTGAAAATTAAATGGCAGGCTTTAATTTATAGAACCAAATAAATATTTCATTCACTTTTGCAAATTTTCTGTGTTTTTTTCAGTTCTCAAAACCCAAACAGTTAAAAAATCATCTTCATATTTTCTTCATTTTGTTTTCTGTTATTAAATTTGCTTTTGTTTATGTTGTTCTATAGAAATGCCACATTTAATAACATATGGGGGATTCACCATATGTCTTATTACGTCATATTGTCGTAATGTTTTTTGTGCTTCAATCAAAAAAGTCATAAAATGAGAAGACTTTTTGAGCTGTGTTTTTAGTTTGTCATAAAACTGTAGAAATCTGAGTCTTACGCTTAAACTTTATAGTCGAGCCGGCGATTATATTTACACAACGCCCGCACAGTGGATCAATTCTCGAGAAGGCGATCAAAAATCCATAATCTTTGTTTTGTAGGTGGCAGTTCAGCCTTTAATTTTTTTATTAAAACATAAAAATCGACTGATAAGACAACAAGTTATGGAAAGTTTAAAATACGTTTTCGTTTTTAATAGGATTTTAGTATAAAATTGGATTGTTAAAATATGTTAAAAAAGTTTTTTTTATATATAGTGTATTATTTTCCAGTTACTTTTACACATAATACCTATTAACAGTTTTTTAACTTAAATCTTGCCAAATTTCGGCGCCAGTAAACTTTTTAGTCCTACGGGACAAAGGCCTGAAACAGCCTAAATAGATATATAGTCTATTAAGGAGCGAACATAAAAGTTGCCGCAAATTGGTTAAACTTTAGTTAAGGTAGAAAACTTTTAATAAAAAAGTATGCTTTTATTTTATCCGAAAACTTTTTTATTATTGTTTCTTAAATAATTCCATATTATGTTTTATTGTAAAGGTATAAATTTTTAAATCATGAACAAATTGTTAACTACAGAGTACGAGTATATGAAAAGAAAAAAAATTTGTTAACTTTAATTTTACAAAAAAAACACATGATCTTAGTTCACAAACCTGCCATGGTTGACACGGTCGAAACCTGTATATAGGAGTATAGAGGAGGGCTTGGACTACAAAATAGTGAAAGATTGCTTTGACGTGTTTTGGTGGAAGTAGGGGATTTTCGGTTAATTTGAACATTTTTTAAATTTCTAACAGACTCAAAGCCTTTAATTTTCTTAAATTAGTAGCTTATAACTTGCAAAACTAAACAAAATTCACTTTGCTGCAAAATCTCTCAAAACAAAAAGGTTATAGTTATTTATAAATTAAAATTTACAAAGAAATTTTTAATTTTAACAAAATACTGATGAAATTCATTTTGCATCACCCTGTTCGCTATAATATAGTTTGAACAGAGTTGCAGTTTATTGGGTCCCGACCTTCACTGGTATTTACTTTCAAATGAGTGACATAACTTTATAATCGGTAACCACAAAAAAAAAATTATTTTTGTCCGCATTTTCAAAATATAGTCCACTGTGCGTTATCTATATCTATATATATAAAGCTGAATGTGGGTTTGTTTGTTTGGTTGGTTGTTTGCTGGACCGATCTTCCTGAAGTTTTCACACCATATAATTGGGACTCTTGAATGAATTATAGGCTACGTTTGTTAATCACGCCCACTTTAACGCCTACTTTTAGAACATGGGTAGATTTGCATCTAAAAATTCACATAAGCTACGTGCATTTTCTAAACATGAACCAGGAAGGCGATAGGGCGAAATTTCTGTCCCTCCGAGACCATCTCACTGAATTTAATGAAATTCAAATCTATCTATGTTTTTATGTCTAGAAGGACATATATGCTACATATATATTTTTAAATAGGACCAGTAGGCGACGTTTGTTTGTTACTTATAAATGATATACAAAGAAAAAATTTTTAAAAATTGCTCACACTTTTATACCTTTACATGAAATTACATTTTTAACATTTTAACATTGGCTGACATCCACTAAACATTTACACAATACGCAACATCCAAACAAAATTATTCAGTTGATATTAATGGTAACGGACGTTTTCAATTATATTTATTTCAACATTTTTTTTGGCCAAAATGAACAATTTTATAATTTTATATTATTTATTTATTTATAATTTTTATAATTAAAAAAAAAATGGACTTATTACAAGATATTTTTTCACATCATCAGTCACATTTTTTCGTGTTATTATTTTAAAACATACGAGTTTATAACTACAACTTGAATTCCTCAAATGTTTATATTTTTTTTATTTATGACAACGTATGAAAGCTGAAGGAACGAAACAAAAACAATACGAATTGACAGTGACACAGCTGAATATAATCGTACTTTTTTGCAGTAACATACTCGTCAATAATAATCACAAATAATAAATTTACCAAAAAACAAAAGGGGTTTCACACTATAATACTTTGCATTAAGCCACGTCAAAAATTTAAGTACAAGTGTGATGGTGTGAATGCAATGTGTTATGAAATGAATAATAATAATGTGGTAACACACTTGACATCCCATAACACTTCCTCGTTTTTAGAAACGGTTTTCCTAACGATAAGATTTTTCATCTTATCAGGGTTGTAATAAAGTAAAGAAAATAACAAAATTACAAAAAAAAATCATTTACTGCTGAACCGTCTTTTTTCTTTTTACATATAATTTTCATTTTATTTGAAGTGTGATAGTGTGAAAGCAAAATGTAATATTACTTTAGATTTTTTGACAGTCGTACAAATTTGGTTTAAATTTCTCTTCCATTTCTTCTTCATTCTTCTTCTTTCTCGTAGTCTGAAACGTCCTTAATGGGAATATTGAAATAATTTCACAAAGTTACTGCATTCCGCTCAATGAATTCTTTTAAAACTCTGTTAAGACTTCTGACAGATTTCTTCACTTATTGTTTTATTATTTTTTATTTTCATTTTCACTCGTTAGATTATATGCCATGTTCGCCCACTTTAAGTTAGTTGTTCTTCCTGTTTTTATTTTTTGTTAATGTTTTTACCATATCCCTTTTGCCAACTGCACTTTCCTGTTTTCTCTCCTGGATTTATGTATGTTGCTTAATTTTTCATACAGAATTAATGTACTTTTTTGTGAAATTTGGCTAACCAGGAACCTTTATTACAGCGTTTACTGCCGCGGTTTTTTTTTTTTTGTTTGTCGCAAATTTGGCATGTTTTATTTTAGAATAATTGCCAAAAGTATTTTTCGTAGTTTGGCATTAGAATTCATATTTATATGGGGTTATGAAAAGTGTAAGAACAATTGTATAGAATTTATCATTTAATTTTTTAAATTGACTATTTATTGCAAACGTATGTATGTACAATGTACATATCGCTCATTTCCTAAAACAATGTCTTAACTCTTAAAACGATGTTTTTAGTTAATAATACAAAGAAATTCCTCATATCGCGTTTCATATTGTGTAAAAATGATTAAAAATTGTTTTAAACTCAGCTCGTGGCAAACGAATATTATATCATTTATCCAATTTTAAGCACCCCTACACACTCTGAAAAAATTTAACACCAAACTTTAATTTAAATGTTTCTTCTACTATTATGTATTTTAAAATTGAAAAAATTGTCAAGTGTAAAATATTTTTTTTTTTTTTTATTATTTGGGACCAGCACTCAGGAGATGACCGCTACACATGCGATGCATTGTGCAGGAACTATAGGAAAGCGATAGTTAGAGAAACGACAGGAAATGAAGCTTAATTAATTATTTTACAGCTCTGCTTTTTGCACGTTCTTCATTTATAGCAGAGTGTTGAAGCTTCGGTTTAGT
Source organism: Dexiosoma caninum (assembly GCA_963924685.1). Taxonomy (NCBI): domain Eukaryota; kingdom Metazoa; phylum Arthropoda; class Insecta; order Diptera; family Tachinidae; genus Dexiosoma; species Dexiosoma caninum. The sequence goes on from OZ004725.1 coordinate 59,366,302, forward strand.
AGCCTTTTTTATTATTATTTTACTTCGGCGGTGCTACACAATACCGACGAAGGAGGGCGTTCTGATGCGATTGTGGCTTGCTATCAGCTGAAGCCGGTATTGTTCAGTGACCAGTGAATATGCCTTCGCCACTGGAACCTTCCGACAACAACTGACGCGAGATGTTTTTTTTTTTTTTATAATTTTAGGCTAACGTCAACGTGCAGACTACTCTAAATTGAGAACCCGCGGGCGACCAATTTTATCAGAAAGCATTTTCTAACACAAAAATTGGGTAAATGAGAGACGTTCTGAGAGAATAATATTCTTGTTCCTCTTGCACGAACAGCTCGTACTGTTTCTTCGGGCTAGTTTGGCCAAGAAGAACAAGCAATCAGCTGGTTTACAAGTAAACAATAATAAAGTAAAATTAAAAGTTTCCCAACAATGCAATGAACAAATAATAGTTAATTTTATTGCATGATTTAGTTAAACATTTTTTTAGTTTTCTTTAATTAACATGTATAAACCAAATTATTATGTTTTTATGGATGTATGCATGTGTGTAGATTTGTAATTGTACATGGTCATATATATTAGGTCTGTTGCAGGTGCAGAACGAACTTGCCCGAACTCGCACAAATTTATTTTATTTATATATGATTCTAATTTCAAAATTGTGCTTTTACCCGAAAAAATGTGTGAATGTATTATTACATACTTTATGGTATTCTCATAAAATATTTTTTTATATAAAAGCAAACTCAAAAATTATTTACATATTTTTTTTTTTTTTTTTTTTTTTTATCTAGGACCAGCACTCAGGAGATGACTCCTACACATGCGAAGCATTGTGCTGGAACTATAGGAAAGGAATAGTAGGAGAAACGACAGGAGGTGAAGCTTAATTAATTATTTTTGCAGCTCTGCTTTCGCACGTTCTTTGTTTATACTCGTAGCAGTGCTGAAGCTTCTTTAGTAGCCATTTTTATTATTATTTTACTTCGCCGGTGGTACACAATACCGACGAAGGAGGGCGTTCTGATGTGATTGTGGATTGCTATCAGCTGAAGCCGGTATTGTTCAGTGACCAGTGACTATGCCTTCGCCACTGAAACCTTCCGACAACAACTGACACACAAAGACCCACTAATTCAACATCAGAAAAATGCGAGATGTTTATTTTTATTTTAAAATTTTTGGGCTGAAACTGGGGTTGAACCCAGGTCTGTTTTGGATTCGTAGTTAACGTGCAGACTACCATCCATCGTGCCATCGCCACCCTAAACTAAGAAATTAATCAGAAAATTTGCAAGGAAACGACAAAAGTTTTTATTTAAAAATTTAAAAAAGATGAAGATTTTTTAAATAAACTTGAAGTTGTAAGTACATATGTATATTTGTGTATTTATCACTTTATTTTTTTTTTTTATATATATTTATTAAGCCTGAGGTCTTTTTTTATCTTATTTTGTTTTTTTATTATTCGATATTTCGTTAACAGCTTGTTAACATCATCAGGAATAATAGGAAATTATAATTCTTTGAAATATAAAAATATTTTTGAAACATGTCACAAAATTTTTGTTATAAAATTTGATTGAAAATTAAAAAATGTGTAGTAGTAATATAGACGCATATAAATATAACGAATTTTAAACCTAAATAAATATATATACATATATACATACACACATATATATATATATACACACATACACACATACAATATAGACCGACTAACATGTATATATATAAACATACATGCACATACGTACACATATACAGAAACATACACAAATATAAACTTTCTTAACAAGTTCATACAAATATATATATAAATACATACATACAATGCACACACACGTACACATATACATATGTATATACATACATAAATATGCACACATGTACAAATATACATACATAAATACATACATAAACACATAAAAATGCATATATAAACATACACACAAGCATATTCACATGTACACACTTGCATATACATACATATACACGCATACATACATATACTCATAGATATACGAATGTACGTACACACATGCAAACATACATTCATAAACATATACATATGCAGCCACAAATACATGTACATGTACACATACATATATATATATGTATATATTAAAAAGTTATTAAATAACAATAATTATAAATAAAAAGTTTTTTAACAATTAAATGCATGATAAAAATGTATATAATAAAAAAGTGTGCTTTGTTTAACAATTTTTAACATAAATATTTACATATGCAAAAATATGAAAAATATTACATAATAACAATTATAAAGAACTAATAAATGAGATATACATATATATATATGTGAATTTTTACAAGAAATGTTCAATAAAAATAAATATATATATAAATTTTTAACAATTTTAAACAAATAATAAATTATAACTAACAAATAACCATTATCCTAAGAAATAAACATTAACCTAACAATTATTACGTAAATTTTTACTAACTAAATATCTATAATTTTGTGCTAAGTTATCCGTGTCTGCCTTAAAATTTATTCTACGTGTTAATGGTGTATTAATAATTTCTAACATTTCTAGCATTAAGCGCCGTTTATAATTATTTTCTGTGTTTAATATTGAAACATTCTCAAAATCAGGAAAATGATATAATTCAGAACAATGGGAAGATAAAGCGGTTTTTTGTGAATTTATGTGTCTATATTTTTGATCCGATTTGTGACCTGCTATTCTAGTCTTCAATTTATTCTTGGTCGTGCCAATATATACTTTATTACAATTATCCTCATCATTTCCCCTACAGGGTATTTTATAAATTACATTCGATTTATCCCATTTTTCAATCCCATCCTTTGGTTTACTAAATAATCTATTCAAAGTATTAAATGATTTTTTTTTTTTTTTTTTTTTTTTTTTGTCTTGGACCGGCACTCAGGGGATGACCCCTACACATGCGATGCATTGTGCTGGAACTAGGAAAATAGGTTATGGGGAGGAGGATAGAGGGAGTAGTGTTTATTGACATTTGATTTAAATTTTCCCATGCTAAAAGTGACAGGAAACACCTCTGCGGGTAGTCTATTCCACATACGTGCCGTTCGGCCAAAAAACGAATTTTCCCTGTAATGCGTAGTGCGAGTCGCCGTCAAATCGACCACAAATGGATGCGCTCTTAATGATGATCGCGTCGTGCGCGCGAATAACCGGGTTTCGGGAACAAGTTCCCTGATTTCATTAGAACACATCCCATTATAGTAACGATAGAACAACGAAACGCACCCCACGTTGCGACGATGCTCAAGAGAGTCAATAGAGTTGGCTACCCTACTGTCTCCTATGAGTTTCTTCGCCCTTTCTTGTACACGGTCGAGTAACTTCAAAATAGTCTTTGAAGCACCGGCCCACACATGAGAGTTGTATTCCATTTTCGGTCGGATGTAGGCGGTATAAATAGTGAGGAGATCAGATGGGGTGAAGTATGTCTTACACCGCCTTAAAAAGCCTAGGCACTTGAATGCTTCCTTTGAGACCTGAAAAATGTGCTCAGTCCATCGGACATCACACTGAATTTTCATGCCAAGAACATCAAGAGCTACTGATTCCTCAATGTTTATGCCACCCATTTTTACAGATGAGGCAGCGTGATCATGCATACGGCGGTGTGTTAGCATGCAGCATTGGGTCTTTTGGGAATTGAAATCGACCCTGTTCGCGTGACCCCATTCCAATATTCTCGTGAGGTCACCTGTTAGCGAATCATTCATATTCTGCCGCGTCGCCGCGATCATAGTTGATGTCGGCCTACGATCGAATGAATATGAATGGCAGATACTGCTGTCATCTGCGAAAGAGTGGATAGGGTTTGAAGTATGACATAGGAGGTCATTAAAAAAATAAGAAATAGGGTAGGAGAAAGAATAGAGCCTTGTGGTACCCCTGAATTGATCTTGAACTCGTTAGATGAGATCCCGTCTATAACAACTCTTATAGCGCGATCCCTGAGAAAGCTCGATATAAATCGAGAGAAGATATCACCGACACCAAAAGCAATAAGTTTGGACAAGAGTGCTCCATGCCACACTCTGTCGAATGCTTTTGAAATATCTAGAGCCACTACCTTACTTTCGCCAAAATGGTGGATGGATCGACACCATTTTTCCGACAGGAAGGCTAATAAATCACCCGTGGAACGACCTCCACGGAAGCCATATTGTCGGTCGCTAAGTAAGCTATTGGACTCCAGATATTTCATAAGATGGAAATTTAGCATACTCTCCATTACTTTAGAAATGGTAGAGCATATTGCGATTGGGCGATAATTTTCAGGGTTGCTTGCCTCTCCCTTCTTGGGGATCGGCGTAACATTTGCAACTTTCCAGCACGACGGAAATTCACCTGCATGATAGAGGGTGCTGAAAAGGATTGCCAGAGGACGCGATAACGTTGAAGAGCACTGCTTCAAGACCAGTGCCGGAATTCCATCCGGGCCAGGAGACTTATTTATGTTAAGGTCCGATAAAACCCTTTTAACTGCACGAGCCCGAAAGTATATCTTTGGCATAGTTACGGATACACGCTCGGATGCGGGCAGTGGTTGATTGCTTTCCGGCAGGTGAGAATTACCTGCAAACATTTCAGCTAGGAGGTTAGCCGTTTCAACCGGGTCAGTGAATATTTGATCATCTTTTAAAATAGGCGGAATAGAAGAACTAGCACTTCCCTTAACTCTTTTAACGAATGACCAAAAGCTTTTACTTCCCCGTGGGGCAGTAAGAACTTTAGCGCGAAGACTCTGCTCGTACAAAGCTTTTGCACGTCTTAGCACTTTGGCACACGAAGTTCTCGCCCTTTTGCGCATCATATCAGTATCTGCGTTTTTATTATTCCGCCAGACACTAAATGCTTCCTCTCTGGATCTGACTGCAAGTCTGCACGTCTGATTAAACCAAGACTTTGGTCTAGGCCTAATCGAAATTTGCTTCGATGGTATGAACGTTTTCATACCAAGCATTATTATATTTTGGACCATTTTAGCCATGGCATTGACATCATTGTCGAGGAAGCAGAGCCTCCAATTGAAATGCCGAAAGAAATCGTTGAGCTCAGCCCATCGTGCCTTTTCGTAAATATATTTCAAACGTTTCATAGCTGGCGGTGAAACGCCTCGAAGTTCCGCAAACGAAAAGGAGGCAGAAATGGTGCAATGATCCGAATTACCGAGAGGTGCGCTAATGTTCATTTCATACTTTTCAGGGTGTGAAGTGAGAAAAAGGTCGAGGGTGTTGTGATGGTGCCCGTCAACACATGAAATATGTGTTGGTTCATTCACTAATTGCGCAAGGTGATTGTGCGCTGCGAATAGCTCAGCATATTGGCCTTCTGGAGTTGTATTGCTCGAATGGCGGAGCCACGATAAATTATGGACATTGAAATCACCAGCAATAACGATTTCACTGTTCGGGTAATTTTCGAGGATCTCCGATATATTGTCGGAAAGGGCATCGAAGTTCTGTATAGTCTTCTCCCTTTCCGTGTTTGGGCTTCTGTAAAGAAACCCGAAATGCAGAAGATGTGCCCTGATTTTGAATTTAACCCAAAGACAGCTAAATTCGGGATCATGCGTGTCTAAAGATTGCTGGCACTGGTACACAACTTCATTGCGTATATAAATTGCAAGGCCCCTGTGTAGATAGAAAAGAGATAGGAGGCGATACCCAGGTATGTGAAAATCCTGTGGGTCAGCATCCTCAGACACCTGGGTTTCACTTAAGGCGAAAACATCCGGCCGATGGAGACAAACGTGAGCATAGACAGAGAAGAAATTTGCCCTTAGACCACGTATGTTGCAGAAGTCAATTCTAAATCGGCCTGTCATGATTAACGCGAGAAAACCTAAATGAAATGTCTATATTTTGTATTGTAGTTGCCACTGAGCTAATCGCTGCTTGAACGACTGCCGGTGATCAGTGTTACTCCTTCATCACCAAACAGTCTAGCAGTAACCAACACAATGGCACCAACAATGCAAAAGATTTAGTCGGGTATGGTAAAGGGAATTAGCACAATGCCACGAAAAAAGGCCATGAAAGACCTCATCCGGTCACCGTGACCCGAAGTGACAGCACTGGTTGGTAGTGTCAGCACTGGTGTATTTAATTTTCGTTCCGTCACCGGTAACGGGGTTTTTATTTATTTTTGTTGTTTTATTGTTGCTGCTGTCTCATTAATTTCTGCTTGTGATTCAATTATTTTTATTTAATTTGTTATTGTTTTTCGTATTTTATTTCTTATATTCAAGTTTATTGTTCTTTTTATTTATCAATAATGTAAATGAGTTGATCAAAATTCTCCAAGTTTATTCCGTTCTTTTATTTAATATTTTTTCCACTTATTTTCCTTTTATTTTATTTCTGTTTGAACTATTTTTATTAAAAGTCAAGACCGAACAGCGGCTCCAAAGACACGTGTATACCGGTCGAACGAATAAACACTACTATGAGCTATTCTATATCTGTCCGTATTATAAATTTTAGATTTAGCCAATCTTTCCGACATTCCGGATATATAAGTCACAGATTTGTATATCCTATGATCCGTAACATTATTTATACTACCTATTCTATCATTTCTATAATATTGACCTATTAATGCATCAATTAAATACTTGGGAAAATTATTATCTTCTAACATGTTTCTAATCTTAACTTTATTTCCATTGTGAAATTGATTGTCACTAATGTTAAGAACTCTTTCTATGAAATTTTTAGCAGTGTTTATAATAATATGTCTGCTATGTTTGGAATAATAATTAATCATTCGGCCCGAAGCTGTAGGTTTCTGATACCAATCTATTACTAATCTATTACCTTTTCTAATAATAAGAGTATCTAAATAAGAGAGTTTTGAGTCACATTCCCTTTCGACAGTAAATTCTATACTCGAATTGAATTCATTAAATATCTTTAATATATTTTCTACCTCACATCTAGGAATAATGCAAAATAAATCATCCACATATTTGGTCATTATTCTAGGAACCATATTAAGTTTCCGAATTGATATATCCAATAATTCTTCCATTACAATATCCGCTATGATTGGAGATGCAGGAGATCCCATTGGAAGACATTTTTGTTGAATATATATATTACCATTATATCGAAAATATCTGTTATCATCTATGCAAAATTTTAAAATACGTAAAAATAAACACTTGTCTATTCTAGTATACTCCTTAATCATATCCCATTTTCCCCCGATTGTATCTATTGCGAAATCAATAGGTATACTTGGAAATAGAGAAACTACATCAAAAGAAATTAAAATCTCATTATCCAATATATTTTGATTCCTAATTCTGTTCACAAATTCCATAGAGTTTTTTATATTATATTTTGAATGTTTAGTAACATTTTTCAAAATATTTGTAATGTATTTACATAACTCATATGAAGGAGAATTAATGAAAGAACATTTTGGTCTTAATGGAAAATCTTCCTTATGAATTTTTGGTAGTCCATATAAACGAGGGGCTATCGCCACGTTTGTTCTAAGTCTATTCTTCTCTATAGATGTTATAATTTCCTTCTTAAATAATTCATCAACTATGTTATTGTTTATTTTCTGCAATTTACTTGTTGGGTCTCTATTAATTAAATTATATTTTGTAATATCTCCTACAATATTATTGATTCTAAGATCATAATCCTGTTTTTTAATTGCTACAGTAACATTACCCTTGTCTGCATCTACAATAAATATATCCTTATTTTTCCCTAAGAAAATATTAGCTTTCTTTGCTTTCTCTAATATAAATTTATCTCTATTAGTTAATATAACCTTATTTAAATGGTTTTCAATAACCGCAGTCATTCTATTTCTAGCTATCTCTTGTTCTTCTTTCTTATTAAAAGTCTGTACTAAATCTTCTCCTTCTGATATTACTTTCAAAATAGGGATTTCATCCTTCCTAGTAGGTAAAGCGTGTTTTTTCCGAGTGAAAGGATCCATTGAATGTCCTCTGGTATGTCAGTGTTAGTCGTGTTTATGAACCACTTTCTATTCAATTTAATATTTAATTCCTGTAGTTGTAATTCTTTTAGCTTATCAAATTTATTCCTATGAATAAATTGAATAAATTTATATAAATAAATTGAATAATAAATAATATATAATAATATTATAATATAATATATAAATTGAAGACTAGAATAGCAGGTCACAAATCGGATCAAAAATATAGACACATAAATTCACAAAAAACCGCTTTATCTTCCCATTGTTCTGAATTATATCATTTTCCTGATTTTGAGAATGTTTCAATATTAAACACAGAAAATAATTATAAACGGCGCTTAATGCTAGAAATGTTAGAAATTATTAATACACCATTAACACGTAGAATAAATTTTAAGGCAGACACGGATAACTTAGCACAAAATTATAGATATTTAGTTAGTAAAAATTTACGTAATAATTGTTAGGTTAATGTTTATTTCTTAGGATAATGGTTATTTGTTAGTTATAATTTATTATTTGTTTAAAATTGTTAAAAATTTATATATATATTTATTTTTATTGAACATTTCTTGTAAAAATTCACATATATGTATATATATCTCATTTATTAGTTCTTTATAATTGTTATTATGTAATATTTTTCATATTTTTGCATATGTAAATATTTATGATAAAAATTGTTAAACAAAGCACACTTTTTTATTATATACATTTTTATCATGCATTTAATTGTTAAAAACTTTTTATTTATAATTATTGTTATTTAATAATTTTTTAATATATACATATATATATGTATGTGTACATGTACATGTATTTGTGGCTGCATATGTATATGTTTATGACTGTATGTTTGCATGTGGGTACGTACATTCGTATATCTATGAGTATATGTATGTGTGCGTGTATATGTATGTATATGCAAGTGTGTACATGTGAATATGTTTGTGTGTATCTTTATATATGCATTTTTATGTGTTTGTGTATGTATTTATGTATGTATATTTGTACATGTGTGCATATTTATGTATGTATATACATATGTATATGTGTACGTGTGTGTGCATTGTATGTATGTATTTATATATATATTTGTATGAACTTGTTAAGAAAGTTTATATTTGTGTATGTTTCTGTATATGTGTACGTATGTGCATGTATGTTTATATATATACATGTTAGTCGGTCTATATTGTATGTGTGTATGTGTGTATATATATATATATGTGTGTATGTATATATGTATATATATTTATTTAGGTTTAAAATTCGTTATATTTATATGCGTCTATATTACTACTACACATTTTTTAATTTTCAATCAAATTTTATAACAAAAATTTTGTGACATGTTTCAAAAATATTTTTATATTTCAAAGAATTATAATTTCCTATTATTCCTGATGATGTTAACAAGCTGTTAACGAAATATCGAATAATAAAAAAACAAAATAAGATAAAAAAAGACCTCAGGCTTAATAAATATATATCAAAAAATATAATAAAAAAGGTCAATTAATAATATAATTAAAATATCACTTTATTTATTAAAAAATGCCTTTTACTTTTTTTTAAATTTATTTTTGTCCACATTTTAAAACCGTTGCGAACGATGCAAATGTTTTGCTTCTCAAATATTGTGCATTTGAAGCGTCTAAAATCACAAAAATTTTTTTTGAGCACTTTTGTTATGCACGTGGAACTGGCCTATTTTATGGTAAATTTTATGGTTTTTTGCGTTTTTTTTCCTTTTGTCCATTTTTGTCATTTAAATCAATAAGAGAAATTTACTCTCATTTTACCAAACTTTACCAGAAAAGTAAAAAAACACACCTACTATCTCGCCAGCCATCAGCATTAGAGTGATCAGGGCTTTGGTTTTTTTAAATGTTATTATCGCGAATGTCGGATAATCTCGACCAAAAAAAAACATTTACATATAAAATTTTTGCAAAGCTTCTCTTTTCCAGTGCAAACGCGTTAAATGTTTTGTAAGTGTGGCAACATTAGTTGAAACATATTTGCATAGTATGGTTGTAGTTGTATAACAACAATTATTAATTCATGTGCCTATGTTGACTGTCGAAACTGGTACATGAAATATAAAGTGTCTCCCAACAAGAACGCAAGATTTAAATTTGTTTGGCGCCATTCGAAGTGTCATTGTTTGACATGTGATCAATTGTTATTGTTTGCTAGTAGAAGGTACGAGGTTAGTAAAAATGGAGCGCTACACGAATGAACAACGCATTCTCATTGTGAAATTGTTTTACCAAAATGGTGAAAGTTTTACGGCTACAGTTCGCAAATTGCGATCAATTTGGGGTCACAATAATGCTCCAAAAGAGTCAACTGTAAAGAGATTAATGGATAAATTTGCCGAAACTAGGTCTGTTAGTGATGTAAAGACAACAACGCGCCATCGACCAGGTCGAACGACCGAAAATGTCGCAGCTGTACGTGATGATGTCGCTCAAACTCCATCCACCTCAATTCGACACCGAGCTCAGCAAATTGGTGTCTCCAATCTTTGCATCTTCATGCATACAAAGTTTAATTGACTCAGGAACTGAAGCCAGCTGACCATGGACAGCGAAGGGAGTTCGTTAATTGGGTATTGGAGAGACAACATGAAAATCCTGATTTTGCCGATAAAATCATCTTCAGTGACGAAGCCCATTTCCATCTTGATGGCTTCGTCAATAGGCAGAATTGTCGCATTTGGGGTGAGGAAAATCCTCAAATGATTCACGAGAAGCAAATGCATCCTCAACGTGTCACTGTGTGGTGTGGATTTTGGGCTGGAGGAATCATTGGACCTTTTTTTATGAAAATGAGGCAGGTCAAGCACAAACAGTCAATGGTGTTCGGTATCGTGAAATGATAACCGGTTTTTTTGTGCCTAGAATTGAAGAAATGAATGTGGAGGGCATGTGGTTTCAACAAGACGGCGCCACATGTCATACAGCCAGAGAAACAATTCAATTGCTGCATCAGTCATTTAAATCTTGCGTTCTTGTTGGGACACCCTTTACATATTTTGTTCGTTGTTGATAACATTTTCTGAAAGGTGTGTCGTTTGCATTTCTGATAATGAAGAACAAGAAAAAATATATAGTACATTGTATGTATGTATATTGATATGTTTTTTAAACATATTTATTTTAAATACGTCAAAGGAAGATTTTTTAAATTGAAACGTAAGTAAATTTGTATTACATACTACATATGCATATGTACATACAAATTTACATAAATATTTACACATAAAGTAAAATTGTGTTTTTTTTAGATGACATCAGCAGTGTGAAAGTTTTTATTATAATACCTTTCGTATAACATATGAATTGTTAAAACTATTCTTTAATAAAATTAATTAAAGACAGCGTAATACCTTAAATTTTTTTTATAAAAAAAACCGGTCACCGGATTTTTCTGAATTTGCAAAACCGCACCCTTTTTTTACATATTCAAATATTCGAAAACCCATTCTTTAAAATGTCAAATAATTGATCACCTTAATCAGCACTCCTAGTTTACATAGTTATCCATAAAAATTTAAGGCAGCTTTACTTACCATTGTTCAGCAAAATTGGTTAAAGTTGTATACATAAACGATTGTTAACTTAACATGTCTTTAGTAAATCATTATTAACTTGATGAAATTTATCATTCGTTGGGCCTACTTTTTAGCTATGTTAAGGTGATATTTTTATTTATTTCGTTTTGTTATGTCATTGGCTTGGCATCAAATTGAGAGAGAGAGTAAAGCTACGGTCACATTAGGCAAATATTTGCCCAAAAAAACGTAACCAATATTTCCGGCAAATAATTAGATAATATTTTATGGGATTCAGGTAATAATATATTGATAACCGCTGTTGTTTTATTTAAGCTAAACACCTGTTTCAAATCAAAAGTACTTTGAAATAATAAAAAAGTTGTATATAATTTAGTGGTTACGTTTTTTTGGGCAAATATTTGCCTAATGTGATTATAGCTTAAGAGTGGTTCCCGCTAGAAACGTTACTTATTTTTTTTTAGGAAAAGTAACACTCAGGCAATGATTGTCTACTACTAGGTGTTAACTTCTAGAAAAGGAATAGTAATTGCGATTACAGGTGATGAAGAGATAGATAGAAGAAGGCTTCATTATTTTTACAATACTGCTTTTGCACGTTTCTTGTTTTATAGCAGTGTTGCAGTGACTCCGATATCAAGGAAACGCATTAAATTTTTGATCCTCACCTACTTTGGCTCGCTCTTCTGAACGCCGTAAATGTAAATTGAACCCGCACTCATCTATAAATACCATTTTTTCCTTTTGTTGCGGAGACCACATAGTAAACTATGAGGCATATTTTTGACGGTTTTCAATAGTCGTTGCACTATTCATACGGTCCATTTCGATGGAAGCGATTTTTAACGTAGATAGAGCTAACGACAAATTGAATTGTTCAAATAATTTATTGCGAATATTTTTAAGGGTTATTCCAGGTTCACTTTCCACAAGTGTCTCAATTTTTTCCAGAATTTGGGTAGTCAACTTTTTGGCCTATTATTCCCCCGATTAAGTTCCACAAGTTCGCAACCGTTCTTTTTATAAAGTGAAATTATGGTTTATAACGGAAGTTATACGAGCTGTTTCTGTGATGGTATTCCCTGTGTTATACAATTTAATAATCCCTGAAAAATTAAATGGTTTAATTGAATTTGAAAAATGTTTAATTGTATTTGAATAAAGTTCTTCTAATTTAAAAAAAATTTTATTTACTTTGGAAAAAGTTTCGTTTATTTTGAATAAAGTTTGCATTTTGAAAAAGGGTTCCTTTTTTTTGAGAAAAGGTTCGCTTATTTTGAAAAAGGGTTCGTATAATTTAAAAAAAGGTTCGTTTAATTTGAAAAAGGTTTCGTTTAATTTTAAAAAGGTTTAATTTAAACTGAAAATGCTATAATTAAAAAAAATTTCTAGAACAAAAAATTATATATAAAAATTTTGTGTAAAATAGGTGCTATCAGTTAATTCCGAATAAAATCAGAATTTATGAAGGAATTTAGTGAAATATGGCTCAATTAATAACAACATTTCGGATTTTGTTTATTTTACATTTTTCATAAAATTTAAAAAAAAAATTTTTTTTTAATTTGCTTGAAAATGTTGTTTTATCTCAAAACATTCAAAATATCTCCTAAACTCTAAGGATTTGCAAAAATATATAATAACATAATTTAACGGATAATCCATTCTCGACCTTTCCGTACTTTTTTTAACTCCATTGAAGAACGAGTTCTCGTGTTATTGCAAATTACGTGGTGCAACCTCCACTTTTTTCTATATAACGGTAAATGTCGAGAAGCAAAGCCAATCCAAAAAAAGTAATTTATAGGCATTGAATCGTAGTACCATATATATTCAAATTGACTACAAAACCTTAGACCACACAAAAAAAAATTAGATTTTGTGGATCTGTGTAATTTATTGCGAAAAAGAGAATTTAACAATTTTGGCAAATCATATTTAATACAAAATGTTGCGATGGTTCAGAACCATTTCCGAATCTAAAGAAATTAATTTAAGCAATTCTGTCAAAACAACTGTCAACAGCCAACGTTGATAGAATATATTCTCAAATAAATTTAAATAAAACAATAACTAAAATAGTTTTAAAAGTCATAATGAACGAGTAAGACCATGTACAACTAATATATATAATTAAATACAGTACTTAACGGATATAAAAACAATTCATATAAGAGAAAACTGTTTATAAGAAAGTATTTCAAAAACACCATCTCCATTTCAGTATCATTCAATAGGAAAATATGTAGTTCTATGTAAGAAAAACGTTTATAAGAAAAACACTGATACAAGAATGAAAATGGATATGAAAAAAATTTTTTATAAGTAATTTTTCTACACGGAAAAATTAAATTCTTTTCACAAGGCAAAGTTTTACGCTTTTAAGTTATTTTTACACATAGGAATTCCTCAGGATAATAAAAAATCGATCTCTAAAATTTTAACCGTTTTACTATGAAATTAAGATATACATACATATGTACATATTATTTACACACTGTTGTTAAGTATGTACTCTTATAAGAAAAAGTTTCTTATATTCATATAAACCTTTATAAGAAATAAATGTCCTACTTTCTTATATCCGTTTATTACGATCTCTATGTATGATGAAATAAGTGATATACGAGGTCTGTTCAAAAGAAAAGGTGAATTTTGTTTTCGTTCTTGACAACAGGTCGTACGGTTAATAAGGCAATACGATATATAAGGCAATATGGATTCTGCATCACGCTAATGCACCAGCTCACACATCAATATTTGATCGTGATTTTTTGGTCAAAAACGCATTTCAGAAGTGCTTCGATTCGAAGAAGCGCTGGCAGAAGTGCATTATATCTGAGGGGGATTACTTTGAAGGAGACAAAATGGATATAGATGAATAAATAAATAATATAGATGAATAAGAAATTCAAAATTTACCTTTTATTTTGAACAGGCTTCGTATGTTATGTTATGTTTTTACTTATGATTGTTTTGGATTGTTCCACTATACCGCCTCAACCGCTTTTTCTTTATCTTGGACCAGCACTCAGGAGATGACCCCTACACATGCGTTTAGGGTCCAACTTAAAATATAGGGTACTTTTCATAGGGTAAATATGGATTAAAGATAATGATAATGGTTCAAAAATGGTATCTCGTGTCAATTTTAGTAGCTGCTAAAACATAGCTTATTAATTACTGCGCCCTCTATACGTCAGTTTTCATATAAGGTGAATTCCAAAACTTCATTTCGCATTCCAAAATGCAACTATATTTTGCAATGTGACATGTCCCAAAAAAGAAAACCGATGCGCATACAATATGCAAACTGTGCATCGATTAATTTGATTATATTAATGTACATTCATTGTTGACATGCTTTAAAACTTGTGTTTTCCAAAATGGGCGTCAACGAAACGTAAGTTTGTTCGTTTTCATAAAATTTGCAGTTTTAAAATTGATTTCAGATGTTTCTGCAATAATTACATAAAATTTTCCAAAAAAAAACTTGGCTTTTCTGATTGCCATCTTGAAAGCAACTGATTGTACCAAAACGTCAAACAATGTACCAAGTTTATTTTTACAAAGTCTACGAAATTTTTGTTTACTTTGTTTTGATACGGTAGCAGTACAGCATCTTGATGTTTCGGAATTCACCCATAGAGTTAAGGCCGGGGCACATAGAATCCGTTATCCGTCATACTTTACCTTTTTCAACTGACAACTAAGTTGAAATAGACATTTTCATATGAGCTTTGCCACATTCAGTACGTCTCCGTCAAAGCACAGAATATACATACTGACAGTTGAAAAAGCCCCAAATCAGGTTTTGCACAAGTGTCGTGAGAGTGAATAAAATGATAGCATAAGCAATGTATTAAAAGCAATGGTTATACCTATACTTTTATAAACAGATGTTTTGCAATGTAAAATAAATTTTGAGTAGCAAAATGTGTGAATTTTTTGGGAAAAATTTGTTTTTTTACTTAATATTTCAATTTTATGAATGAAATCTTAAATCCGCTGTTTAAAAAATATTATAAAAAGTTAATGTGCAAATGAAAGTGTTATATTCTATGCGCACAACAAAAAAAGTATGTGTAATAAGTTCTAAAACTTTGACTGAAATTTCCGGCAAGAGTGGAAATGCAAGTAATGCACTAGGTTTTATATTATTGGCTGGTTGGTTAGTTTTAAAAGCAACATAAAGTTGTTCCATCGGAATTGCACCAAACCGATGATGCAGCAAAGCAACTTTAACTAACAAACCACTGTATGTATGTTTGTGTGCCGTCACGTTTGTCTATTGATGAATTAAGAGTTTCGGGGTGGTGGAGATGGTGGAGTTTCATGAAACATTTTACGGATATACCCAGCAATAATCTACCCAGTATTTTAACAAGGAATTTTACAATGAAGTGCGCTTTGTTAAAACCACAGAAAATGTATGTGCATTGGAATTAACTTGGGTTTTGCCACCGATGGCAAAATTGTACAAATGTAACCCTGATCGCTTTCTCATCTAATTGGTTATTATGGTTAACGCAGTTTGTCTGCTTATTTAAGAAAAAGGTTAGTTTATTTTGTTTATACTGATTATCTAATGGCTGCTAACATTTGCAAATGTTGTTTTACTTTTTATAAGACTCTGGGGCTTACAACTAATAGCTGGAGTAGATGAATCTGGTTTCGATACAAATTCCATTTAGGACCTTTTCAATTTGAGCATTTACCTAACTGGCAGTGCTTTTCAACATTGGAACGATATTTTGTCAACAATTTTTGCCTACATACAGCTTTGTGGTCAATATGTTTTCTTAAAAGCTTATGAAGAATTGTCTAGCATAGAGGCCACCAGTTTTCGCTTTGCTTCTCAAGAGCCTGCCTTTGACGATGTACAAAATCTAGTGGTTCTCTCAAAATACTATCCGCCCAACCATATTCTAACGAAATTTGAATATTTTTGAATGAATAAAATGATATGCAAATTGATAAGTTCAATAATGACAAAGAAAAAGTTCTAAATCCAATAGTATTAAAATTGTGCTAAGAGCCATTTGAAATATTACATTTATTTATTTCTTTCTTAATAGATTTTTCCGTTTTAAAATTTCATTAGTCCTCTTTTACGACTAAAGGCAAAACATTTGTTTTAGTATAACTTATTTTTCACGATTATTTCCTCTTTTAAAAATCATTTAATTTCAAAAATAGAAACCGAAACTGAATAAATAAATGTTACACCGATACAATTTAATGTAAATTAATTGTTTTTATTTAAAAAGAAAAAACTAAATTCTACTACAGAAACTATTTTTAATTAATAATAATTATTTTCCATTTCTTCTGGCTTCATTTGTTTCCATTTCTCATCTCATCCAAAACCAAGTTCCACATTTTCACGCACTCGTTGAACATATATATAAAAGAAAATAAAAAGAAATAATTTTTTTTAATTATAAAAACGGAAAACGAAATAATTAAAAATTAAATTTTAACAATCTATTCCAAATTTGTTTGTTGTATTTGGTTTTGTCAATCATTGTTATTTTATAAAACACAAACACACTTTGTTGCTTTTGTTAATCATAAAATCAATTGGAATTTCTGTTGCTTATGTTAACAAATTGTTTAGCACTAAACACTTTTGTTCCAATTGGTTTTGTGCTTAATAAAATAACTGGACGTTTGTATTTTAAAACACAGTAACACTTTTGGGGGTGGGTTTTAGAACTTGGGACACTAGCACTCAATAGAAAATGTATGACTTACCTTGCTACTCCTACTGAGCCAGTTATCCTACTTCTCATAGCTGCTTTTATTGCATAAATCCATTCTTTGGCGTCGATGTCATGTATTGCCTGAAACACAAATTTTATATTAGGGCCTAAAATTGCAATTTGATAACATGTACATATATCACCTACCTGTCTAGACTTTTCCGGAACATGTGGAGCTTATATGCTTCTGTGCACCATAAAACGCAATGTTGGCTCCTAAAAAATTTAAATATAATATAGTAAAAGCATTTAGATTACTTTTTAATTAAATACATATGTATGTACTTACCTTTTGGTTTTTGTTCACCGGCTTCTACATCCGCTTTTGTGTTGTTTTGCTTGTTTTCACTTTTGGTAACATGTAGACAAAATAATCTATAATATTTATGTCTACATATTACCAACTTTGGTCATGATATTGGAGGAAAATGGAAAATTATTTCCAATTTGCTCCATTATCTTACACAAAAATTTATTTTCTGTCAACCAAAGGAAAATTTCACAAGCTTCGTACGACAAAGAAAGCAACATTTTTAAAAAACAATTTGTTGTCCCTCTCGCACGAAGCTTGAGACCTGGCAGCACTAAAATGTTTGTGTCGGTTCTAGTTGTAGTTTATGGTCAAAGCGAAGTACTAAAGCTGGCCAATTTTTAACGTACAGACAGATATGAACAGCGTTGCTGTTGTATGTTATTTTTTTTTACCAAAATTGGTTTTTTTTATTGTGGAGATGTGAAAATTTTTTGCATTTCGGTTACTTTTTCCAGCCTTAGTACTACTAAATGTGTAAATATTTTAATTGTAAAGTTTCAAAATCTGGTTTTATACCATTTTTATATTAAAAATAGTTTCTGTTGTCATAAAATTTCATGACTGCTGCAGCACAAACAAAAATAAAATAGCACAGTATATAAATCCAAAATATATACTAAATTATTTGCACGGGTTTGTTTGTTTTAAATTGAAATGGTATATGTATGTATATAATGTTTTTATCTCCATTTTTTTTTTAAATTTGTGGCTGGTGGAAAAGAAATTGAACACTTATTTATTATTATATAATAAAACATATTCTGGTATTTTTTTAAATTTTTTAAAAAAATTTTGTTCGCAGACATTTGAGGTAACGCTGGCAATGAATTTATATCCGTCAACAAAGTACACATTGTGTCAATCTCATACGTCGGTACGTTAATATCATTTGAAAAATCAAAGAATGAGGGATGACGGATTCTATGTGCTCCGGACATTTGCGTGACTTTGGCAATGCTGCCAACTTAGAGGTTGAGGAACCACCACCGGGTTAATCTTGTATACAATAAAATAGAAAAGTTGTTTTGTTATTTTCTTCGATAAACATACGCAAATATTATATTTTTCTAATTTATTTTGAAAGAACAGTTTTTTCCAGTAAAAAAAATGTGACAACACTGATTAAAAACATGTCATATGGTTGCATACATAAATTTCTTTTTCTATAAATAGTCAGGGGATTTACAAATTATATGCTTTGCTTTGTACACAAATCAATAAATACATACTTACTTATGCAGGGTGGCACAAAAGGAGATATATGGTTTGAATTCTTTATACAGTATTTGACGCGATATAAGAAACTTAAAAATTCAGTATAATTTTTTCTTATAACCGATTTTTTCTTATAAGAATTTATTGCCTATAAGAAAGTAGTTTCTTATAGACGATATTTATGGGTACGGAAACAATATTTTTTATGTTATAAAATAAGTAAGTATGTATTCCAGAAACGTCTATCTTCTTTAAAAATTGAAAAGAACGATATTTTATAGTTTAAACATTTTATTGGATATAACATAAAAAAATAAAGTATAAAATAAACATATGAAGGTACATTCGTATAATTCAAAACGACATTTTATTTTACAAAAAACTTTTGATCTCTACAAGTTTTATAATATGCAGAGTTGCAAATATATATTTAGTGTTGCCGTCTATAAAAAAATTTCTTATATAAATTTTTTTTTACGTACTTTTTTAGTCTTTAGTGTTAAGATAAACTTTCGTCTATCAGTTTTTCTCTTATAAACGTTTTTCTTATATAAAAACTTTTTTGTATTAAAAATAAAGCAAAATACGTGGTATTTCGAAATACTTTCTTTTAAGTTATTTTTTTGTATATCCGTTAAATACTGTAACTTTTTTAATTATTATTTTTTCTTTGTTTTTTTCAGCATTTCGTGAAGAATACTTGGGGAATTAATTATGAAACATTCGAAATGAAATCATGGCCATTATACCCGAAATTTTGGGAAAAGTTATGGAAAATATGCTAAAAAGAATCTGAAAATGGACATCACTTACAGGATATATAGAAAGAATTCCCCAATAATATACTGCATTTAAAAAAAAAATAATAATATTCGCATAAATTAAAAAGTTATAAACCATTTAAACCATATAGCTCCTCTTGTGCCACCCTATACATAAATTATGTTACTTTTTATTGAGTTTTGAAGTGAAATGTTAATAATTTTGAAGCAAAACAACCAACAACAATTTTTAAGGCTTTGAAAATGGTTAAATTAATCACTTCAAAAAGAAAAATTATCGTGGGTTCAACCCCAGTTTCAAACTCATAAAAATGTCTCACATTTTTTCTGATGTGCATTTTTGTGTCTTTGTGTCAGTTGTTGTCACAAGTTTCCGTGAAGAAGGTATATCCATTGGTCACTGAACAGTAAAGGTTTCAGCTGTATCAAATCTACAGGCACATCAGAACGCCCTTCTTCTTCTGTATTGTGTAGCGCCGACGAAGTAAAGTAATTACTAAAATAGTAACTTAAAACAAAGTTTAAAATTTAATACGTCTCCTTGACATCTGAGATGCTACAACATTGCTATAAGAACAAATAACGTACAAAAAGCAGTGTTGCAAGACAGTGTAGCTTCACCTCCTATCAGTTCTCCTACTATCCCCTTCCTCTAGATCCAACAGAATGCACCGCATATATAGGGGACATCTCCTTAGTACTGGTCCAAGATAAAAAAAAATGTACATATGTAGCAATTGTAAGTTACAGACAGTAAATTTGGAGCTTCATTATGAGCAAAAATAACGGGGAATAATTTCTCGTATCCTATTAATAAAAATAATAAATATATAAAGTTAATAATTTACGTCTACTGATAACCACACACAGTCAACAAAACTCAATAAAGAAATTTTAATATAAAAAGATTTTTCTTAATATACAGGAGAAAGAAAAAAGTTCATATAAATTTTAGTTTCGTAGTCACATGCAGTGCTGTTAACTATACCTATACCGATTTCCGTACATTCCTAAAAATATTACCGCTTTTTACGTAAAATTATCGTACGCAGTATTCTACAAAAATAATAATATTTTCTTATTAAAACAGGATTATATATGGAATTCATTCAAATTATATATGTAATTGAATAATTGATACTGTTAGTAAAAGCATTTAGTATACATTTTTGCAATATTTAAACCTTAGCTAAAGTATTATTCTTACATTTATAGCAGAAACGTATAGATTTTAACTACAATTGGCGTTATTTGGCTTAGTTGTAATAAAACTGTAGTTTTTTGAGAAATATGTTTATCATGTGTAGACCCATTATGAAACAAACTTTTTTAAAAGACCGTATAAATATAGATTACCTGCCTACCGTTCTAGGGTCTAAATTACCGCACAATACGGTAACTACATTATGGTTAACATCCCTGGTCGCAAGTCTTCTCCTAATTCTCTAAATAATAGTCAGTCTGAGCACACTAACTTTTCTTCTTTATAGCTTTATTAGAGCAGTGTGTTTCGAATAATGCAATCAAACTCGACTTGAAGAAAAATATGACTTCAGGCCTATAGAGGTAATGATATGCAATATTTTTAATACTGTATATCAATATGAATGGGAAAAAATAGTCAACTACGAGGAGCATAAGATCAAAAAGTTGATTGTTTATGCAGACTGTCAGGAAAATAGCAGATTACTCGTATAATATACATTTATTGTTTTCAGGAAACTTAATTTAGATAAGGGAGGCAATCAGAATTTCGAATTCACTATAATCTGTAGAAGTTTAGCAAGTTTCTCAAAAACATCATCAAGCACAGTAGCGACTACGGCACCGGGAAGTTTTAATGCTTTCATTTTCATCTACCTTTTTGCAACCTCAGCAGAAAGCATTCAAAATCTCTAACGACCGTATACGATTACCTATTAATGCAATCATTCCATGTTTCCTTAACTATCTTGCGACATATTACAAATCTTAAAAATTTTGTTATATTTCATCTTCTCTTTATTTCCACTGTATTTGAAAATATTTACATCGATCTCAATATTTAGTACGAAATCTGTAGAACAAAAGAGTACTCGCGCATTTCTTTTACTTATAAAATCATAAAGTAGAAACCCCAATTGTTTTGATTTTTGCTATTCTTGCGTGTAATGAAAATTTTTCAACAGCAAAATATTTCTGGCTGAATAATTCTTCTCTATCTGCATATGCAGAAGCATTTTCTTTTCTTACAAAAGGATTCATAATGGTGGTGATATGTATGAATAACGAATGAGAAAGACATACTTGAAGAGACATGTGTAGATACATTATCAGGGAGAGGAAATTCAAGTAAATGTTTCAGTCCAATAACTAAATAAAAAAATTCGCATGTAAAAACATATGTATGTATATATGAGAAACAAGAGATCTTGCATGCTATCACAGAAACTTCCCGCTATTAGGAAATCGAAAGTAGTTAAACATTTTTATTGAACCATTCAATCAATAGATCTCCGTTCCTTTTTCCACAGTTACCATACCATCGCTTAAGGAAACAACACAATCGTGCTTGCAGCTTTAATAAAAAAGTCCTAAATCTGACTACCTCTTAACTAACAGCTTCTTATCCGAGAATGCGAAGAGTTACACTTCAAAATAAAATTTCAGTCCCTGGTCATTATCAACCAGTATACTTTTATGTACAAAGGAAAAGAACTGCCGAAATAACTGACTGTATGAACGACGAAAAACTTGGCTTCAATCGAATTGGTTTGAAGGGCAGACTGTAATAGTAACAGAATATTTGCTTTTCGTTTTTGTCACGGTTAAGCGGATAATGTGGGCGTAGTTGGTGTGTATCTTTTTATTTGAGTCTTTTTTTTTCTTAGATAATGACACTTAAGAAGGATGCTATTATTTCATTATGAAAAAAAAATACACACACACAAAGCACGCTCAAACAAACCAATCAGTATTTTTCTTAATAGGAGTATCAACAGTAACAGAAAGAAATATGTTTCAGGAGAACAGGTGCATATTTATTACAAGAATTTGTATTTACAGCTTCATGCCACAATTTGTACGCAGGCATGTTATATGTCTTTATTTTTTATCCTTCTTCTTGTATTCTTTTTCTTTTAATTAATGGCACATGTACGCAAATAAATGGCCCGACTTACGATAGTGCAAAACAATTTCTTATTCCTGGTTCTAAAGAAAGAGAAAAAAACCAAGATCGTTATGTTCCAAAAGCATTAAAATATCTACTATTTTTACTAAAGCTCTGATAGCATCTTAAAAAATTAATATTTATACTCTCAATAATCTGATAGCATCTTAAAAAATTAATATTTATACTCTCAATAAGCCGATGGCTGAAGTAGTCTGCTCGTTGACTAAAAAAAAAAACAGACCTGGGTTCAACCCCAGTTTCAAACTAAAATTATAAAAAAAGAACATCTCGCATTTTTCTGATGTGCATTAGTGTGTCTTTGTGTGTCGGTTGTTGTCGGAAGATTTCAGTAGCGAAGGCATAGTCACTGGTCACTGAACAATACCGGCTTCAGCTGATATCAATTCACAATCACATCATAACTGAAGTACTTATCCAAACATGCAATATCCACCTACGTACTAGTTGAAATAACCGGATAAAGACGATCGTATTTTGTAAATCAACTGATAGCAATCGACAATCACATCAGAACGCCCTCCTTCGTCGGTATTGTGTAGCACCGGCGAAGTAAAATAATAATAAAAATGGCTACTAAACCGAAGCTTCAGCACTGCTATAAACAAAAAACGTGCAAAAGCAGAGCTGTAAAATAATTAATTAAGTTTCACCTCCTGTCGTTTCTCTAACTATCCCTTTCCTATAGTTCCAGCACAATGCATCGCATGATAAAGATAAAGCTGTCTGCGCTCATATTTTGTTATTCGATTTTGTTTAATTCTCTTTTTCGATGCGATGAGTATATCATCGATATAAGCGTAAAAACTTCATTGATGAACTGTTGAAAAGTGTGTTTAGAAAATGCAGTGATTTGTATACAAAATGTAAAGCATTAAATTATCCAGCTCTGATAGGTTGGAATATTCTTATTTTATGTATTTACATATGTATGTATGTAAATTACAAGAAAGAGAAAGAATTCAAAAAAAAGAAAGTCCTTTTTGTATGTAACGCTTTCACTCATGAAATTTAACCAACAAAAAAACAATATGGATGACTATTTACAAAAACAACAAGGAAAGAGAAAGAAAAAATTATATCGTATACACCTAAAATGCGTGCGTAATACGTGCAGCAAAAAGAAGTGAAAACAATACAATTTTTTATAAATGTACTTACCCACATGCAAACATATATATAAACACTCATTCTTATGTATGTGTACACAAACATTTGTACTTACAAATGCAATCGAATAAATTCACTTACTTATAACTGTGTACATATTACATTTTATGTACTACGGATATGTATTTATGTATGTATAGAAAATTTTTCAACAAATAAAATCGAAACACTTACATATACATACATACATACATATGTATTTATGTATAGATACTCTATATATACAGGTTCATGGAAAATTTAAACACTCACGAATGCGTACGTGCGTTGTTAGGTATTTTAATAATGACACTTGTATCCATCGTTCTCTTTTGCACCTACTACACAGAAGAAGAAAGTAAAAGTAAAATATTTGAAGAAATTGTGCGTAGATTTTACCAAAATAAAATATTAATAAAGGAATGAGAAACGAACATACATACACACATGTATGTACATATATGTACATATGTCATTACATATATTAAGATTTTAATAGAATTTGAAATATATTCTTCCAACTATATTCTGGGAGGAATACGCAAATATTATATCTCCTCTTTACTAATCTCGCAGTTAATTTTTACTTGGTTTTATATAATCTAAATAGGAAAATAAGTAAAAACATTTTTACATAAAGTAATTTTCAAAAATTATTTTTTATTTATGAAGTGCTTTTCCAGAAAGAGCTTTTTTGCCGAAGTGCACCTTTCCCTAAATATGTATGCCTTCAAAAAGGTAACTTGACCAAATACATGATACATTTTCCAAAAATTACGTTCTCCAAAAAGTGTATTTTCCGAAAAGTACCTCTCCTAAAAACCACATTTTTCAAGAGAGTAACTGCTCTAAAATGTACGCTTCTGACAAGTAACATTTCCAAATGAGAAATATTGCCAATAAAATGCTTTTCTCAAAAGTATATTTTACAAAACTGTATAAAAGTGATAGAAATAATTTATATTCTTCCTTTCAAGAAGGAACTCGAATTTCTTTTATGTTCCGTAATTTAAAATAAAAAGCAAAAACAAAAACTTTAAAACTTTTACAAAAAAATACAACTCTATTGAAAAAAAGAATTCCGACTCAAAACAGATAATGTACTAAATCCAAAAATCTTTTATTGACAGAAACACAAGTTTTTTATTTTCAAAATTGTGTGAAATGTGAGAATGTAGGCCATTTATTTCACAACAGAAACCTTCTTTTTTTGGCACATTTAAAATATTTCCGAAATAATGTAAGTATATGTATGTATGTATATAAACATACATGAAATCAAAAATGTTCAGCAGTCAGTTAAGATTTATGTATATGAGTATGTAGGTACATAGTTAAATACACAGCTGCATACATATGTATGTATATATGTGTGTGTAATTGTTTATTTTCTTAAAATTCGCATCTTTTACCCCCTTAAAGGCCAACAAAAGACCCCAACGTTTTTTGAAAAATTTTATTATAATCTGAATGTAGTATGTATGCATGTTTGTATGGATTTGTTTGAATTTTATTTCTTATGTTTGTCATAATTAAGAGTTGGAGAGTTAATGCCTTTTTATTTTATTTTTTTCCTCTCGTGTTTTAACGTTACTTGGTGATGTAAATAAAATCACTACACCCTTCAGCTTCAGCAGGATAAACATACAGCAACAGAAAATTTACTTAAAAAAATTACCTCCCTCTCCCTCACCGTTTTACTTTTTCCTTCTAGATGATGTGAAACAAACCTTCTAATACCGTTTTTCAGAACCCTCCAAAGCGTATTTTCTCGCCCTCAGCAACCATGTTTTCTGTTGTACGTTATTGAGATTTCGAAGCCGTTTTGTGATTGGATCGTTTTGTTGGAGTGGGAAACTGGAAAAAAAATTATGTTACAAAAATGAAAATTTTCAAATGAAGGTTTATTTATTTTAGTTACGCATCGTGTAAAATGAAATTGGGTTTTATATCTTCATATATTTGGCTATGTAAAAGTATATAATGCTGTGGATTTGAAATAAAAAGGGTGTTTTGTATGTAGTACATATTTTGACAAAGAATGTATGTATATTAAACCACATATATGTAGATGTATGTATGTATGTGTGTACATACATACATGTGTATATATATTTACCCTGCAAATAATCTGATAATGTGTAATGTGTGGACTACACATGAATTTATAGTGTAGTCTACAGAGGAGTAGGAGTAGTCCAAGACTAACCCAAATGTATGGAGAAAACATGGTTTATTTAACAGTACGATGTCCTAGGGCTTGACCATTGGTCTAACCCAAAAAACTACTCCATATAACCACTCCAAAGAGAACCTGAAAGAATAATTTTAATAAGACGGAGTAATCGTAAATACGAAGAAAAGCACGAACACTTATCGGATAACAATAAGCTGTTGTTTTCAATTAGATGGTCCACGGCTGCATTACATAGGACCATGTTGTGACCAGTCCATTTCAGATAAAATGGACAACGTAGTCTTAATATTATTTGCAGGGTAATTATTAACGTACGAATATGTGTGTAATAAGTCTTTCAGAGCACACGTGTATTTAATATATCATTGATTAAATTTGAAGTCCTGAATTTCTTAATGAGCAAATAGGAATGTTTAAATTTTCGGTAGAGGAGATTTCATTAAGTTAAAAAAAGGCAGAAAACATTCAAATGGCAAAAATATAAAATTAAAAATTTTTTTTATTAATTGAAAAAGATTATTTATATATGTATGTATGTTTTAGCTGCTCTATATGTACGAGAACATTTCAGTTGGTCAGTAGACATTTAACGAAATTCTTGAAAAAAAACTTTTACAATTTAGTAAAATTTTAGTTACTTAATTGGAAAAGTTAAATTATTTAAATTTGCGCTAATTTCTAGATGGCTCCAAATTTCTTATTTATTAATTAATTATTACGATTGAAGTCGTTATTCTTTTATAATTGAATTGTTTGTATGTATTTATTTTCGATATTGCGTTAATAGTTTGTTAACATCATCAGGAAATAAATGGTATAAAATTTAGAATATTTTCAATATACAATAGAAAATATTAGAAAATTTTTTAAAATAATTTTTTGGTTCTTGAAAGGAAAAAACATAAAATAACTATAGTAGTATTATAGCCGTAAACATAATTATAACAAATTTAAAAAAGAACATGAATATTTATATATATAACAAATTATAATTATAAGAATATATTGAAATAAATGAAAAAATAAATATAAAAGAAAATAATAATATAATAACAACAATATTAATAATAATATTTAATAATATATGATTCTAATTATGCTTTTTTTCCTTAAAAATTATATGTGAAATTTATTATTACATACTCTATGATATTCTCATAAAGTATGAAAATATCCAATGGGATCGTCATATGATGGCAGACTACTGCAGGAACTTACAAAGCGATTGTCCTGAGAAAACATACATTAGAATATTGCGCGTGAATATCGTAGAATATCAAGTGAAAGCAAACACTTCTGTTTTGTGTTAATCAACTTAAACCAAAAAAAAATTTATGTAAAATATGTATGTATGTATGTGCTACCAGTTAATTGTAAATAAAATTAGAATTTATGAATGGATTTTAATAAAATGTGGTTCATTTTATTTGTAACATATGCGGGTATCAAAATTAATAACGACATTTCAGATTGTGTTCTTTTTACATATTTAATAAATATTTTTAACATGTTCGTGAAAAAAGTGTTTTTTCTCAAAACATTCTGAATACGAGTATATCGTAAACTATAAGGATTTTAGAAAAATGTATAATAACATAATTTAAAGGCTATTTCATTCTCTATCTTCCTGTGTTATTGTTAATTCAAACGAAAATCTACTTCCCGAGTTATTGGAAATTACGTGGTGCAACGTCCGCATTTTTCTATATAACGGTAAATCTCGAGAACCAGAGTCGATAGAAAAAAAAGGGTTTTTATTTTCATAGAATCGGAGTACCATATGTATTCAAATTGACTAACAAAACTCAGGCCACAAAATTCTTGTTGAGCTGTGTTATCAAATTCAAACATAGACAAAAGTCAAACGTTGTTTAGTCTGGGATCACAAAGGCAATTTTAATTGCGCAATTTTTTTCTGAATTTGTTCTTACCTCTCTGTTTTTGATATTGATTTAAATTTATTTCTACCAAAAAGCGAAAATATCAAATATTAATATACGCCAAAAAAACAAACGACATATCAAAATGAAATAACCGAGTACTGGCAGTTATGTTTTCCCTTTTTCTTCTTCTCACTGTATTCGTCTATAAAATCTAGAATTGTGCAACTATAACTGATCTGTCTGCTCTACCACTTATGTATATGTACATATTTAATTGGGGGAAAAGAAAAAATATTAATATAGTGACCATTTGCCAAAATGCTTTAAATTTCATCATTACATATTCTTGCAGCAGACATTTTTATCACAAAAAATAGGAATAATACGAATGTTGGTAAGATGCATACATAGTATGTATGTAGTGCTATTTACTTTTATTTTCTGTTTGTTGTATTTATTAATTAAACAAAAAGTGCAAATCACAAAAATAGTTTAACGTCCGTAATTATTTACATGGAGTGAACAGTGGGATTCATATTCACCATTCTAAGCGCCAAGCATGTGCATTAGAGCTGGCACATACATATGTATGTACATACCAATCCATATACATACATATATATATATGCAAGTATCAGTGATGTTACGTTTACAATGAGAGCTTGTCCAAACTATGAAACTTTTGCTTCAAAACTTGTAAGTTGTTTACGATTTCTAAATATTTAAACTTATACATGCATATGTATGTATGTATGTATGTATTATGATAATATGCAATTTCCAAAGTAATATAGCACGACTTTACTAATTCTACCATTAGTGCAGCTTTCACATTTCTTTCATATCATTGCCAATTTGGATCACAATTAAAGAACAAACTACTACATAGTATGTAGTTTATTGTTTTTGCAATTCGGTATTTCTTGTAAGCTTAACACCAACTAGTAAATAACATATAGCACATAGCAAATCAGTATGTACATTCATACATATGTATGTATGTATGTTTGTATGTATGTATTAAAATATCCTGTATTATTCGCTATGCGAATTTAATTTCTTCTTACTCTTCGTTCCACTAATGATCATCTACAATAAAATATTGTGTGTTTCGCAGGCATTATTTGATAACTGCGCAATTTCCTAATGTTTTATTCTTGTTGAAAAACGTCCTTCTTTTCTCCTCTTTACGTTTCTTACTTCTTTGGAAATTTATTTCATACACAAACAGAACAAAGCTAACCTGTCTTCTGTTCTACGACGCAAATTCCAAAAAAAAAAATATCCAAATTGCGTAATATCTTTTGAGCTTTAAAAATTCTAAATATGTATGTATGTATGTATGTATTGTTTGTTCTCTTTTATTTCCAATGCCAAAGTATATTATACTATGTATAATATATACATACATACATCCATATGTAAGTTTAAAATAAGGAAGGTCTAGAAAATGAGAGAATACAATAAAAAGTTATAACAAGAATAAAAACAAGGATTATATGTATGTTTGCGAGTAAGTATGTATGTATGTAGGTATGTATGTATGCACTGTGCGTAATGTGTTGTGATCAAAACAATGTATGGATGGATGTGTATGTAGATATATGCATAGCTATGTATGTATGTGCATTCATATGTACATACATATGTATGTTTGAATCTGCCAATGCATACATTTTCTAAACATGTACACATATCCATATATATGTACATAATTGGAAGAATGTCGTATAAAAACAAAAGACAAGATAAATGTGTTAGTAAGTGCTACTTTGATGATCAAGGATACAAAGTTTTCATTGTAGTTTGTGCTTTTTACCTTGTTCTCTTTTAATGACCTAATTATAGATCAACCATGGAACAGAAAAGATATAAGTACATACATATGTATGTATGTAAATATAAAAAATAAAAAAAGAAAAGAAAGGAAACATTTTTTGAAATGAGAGAATGACTAAACAGGGTTTATAAAAACCACTTAATTTTATAGGGGGTCAAAGTGATGGCATATGGATTTTAAAATTCAAACATGTTTCAAAAGTTAACTAAATTTCTTTCAAATTTCTTTCACTCTGTTTTTTGGCTTTATTAACCAAATATACAGTGAATCAAAGTAATATTGGGACAAAGCTAAAATGATTTATGTGGAGATAATTAAGCACTATGTTAACTGATTTTAATGTAAAATTTTCATGCTTTTGTGTAGCTAACACTGTGCTAATTGCCATCTCAAAAGATTATGATTCTTAAGTTTGTCAAAATTAATTTATAAATAATTATTCACAATAAGTTAAAAATGCAGTACAAAGTAATAATGGGACAGCTGCCATCACTATATAATCTAGGCTTTATAACGGAACATTTTGCAAAAATTTTTTGTTTAAAAGTTGCTAGAGTGTATTACAGATTAATTTTTGATAAGTTTTTAAAGAAAATTAAAATATGGCGCCACGGGGTTCACACACATCGCCTCAAATCAGAAAACTGATATTAGAACATTCGAAATCAGGAAAAACCGTGAGAAATATTGCGGAAATAGTAAATAAACCAAAATCTACAGTGTTTAACATCATAAAACGATATGGAGGTACAGAAACTTTTCAAAATGTAGCAAAACCAAGCAAAAGAAAAATATTTTCCGACGCGGATGAACGATGGCTTATGCGACAAATCAAACAAAACCCCTACTTAAGCGCTCCCAGACTTGCTGCTGAAGCGGAAATACATCTAGCAAAGAAAGCTAATCCCGAAACGGCAAGAAATGTGCTAAGGAAACACAATTATAATGGCCGGGTAGCTAGGAGAAAACCTTTTATTAATAAGGTTAATAAGCTTAAACGAGTGCGCTTTGCTAAAGACCACAGAAACAAGGATTTATCATTCTGGAATAAGGTAATATTCACTGACGAAAGCAAATATAACATATTCAGATCGGATGGAAGGTCATTCGTTTGGAGAAGACCAAATGAAGACCTGTCAGAAAAAAATTTGAGACCTACTGTTAAACATGGCTTGGGGTCAGTTATGGTGTGGGGTGCAATATCAGCAGCTGGTCCCGGTAACCTTCACATTATTGAAGGAATTATGGATCATAAATATTATATCAACATCCTGCGTGCTAATCTTGCAGAAACAGCAGAGAAATTGGGACTGGCGAATGATTATTACTTCTACCAAGACAATGACCCCAAGCATAAGGCTCACAATGTAAGGTGTTGGTTGCTTTACAATTGCCCACATGTGCTCGAAACGCCTCCGCAATCACCCGATCTCATCCGATTGAAGGCTGTAATAGAGAAAAAAGGCATTCCAACTAAATATTAAACATTATATATTTAATACTTAACTTGTTACTTTATTACATAGTCCCATTATTACTTTGACAGGATTTTCTGTGTTGTTTTAGTTTTTTTGTTTTTATATCCCAGTGACGGTAGTCAATGTATTTTTTATTTATGTTCTTAATAAATAATAAAAATAAAAGTATAAATATAATTTTATTTTCTTCTTAAACCAATAAATTCAAAAAAATAATTCGAAAGTTATTGGATAAACAGCTTGTCCCATTATAACATTGAGTCACTGTACATATGTACAGTTATATACGAGGTGAATAAATAATAAATATGCATACTATTATATCCTTAGTTTAGTCAGAAAAAATGGTAAGTCTACTTTTTTTATGCAAATTGAATTTTTAATGTAGAACGCTAGTGTAACTCAAAACACATAATTTAATAATAGTGGTAAGCAAATATGCTAAGTACGAAAAAATAAAAAAAAACACCTGTTAAGTGCAGCGGAAATGTATTTAATAGTGATTCCGATGATTCTTACGACTTGACATCGATATCAAAACGACGCAAGATGAGAACTCGTGTAGAAAATCCTGCTTGGTTTGGCCCAGAAATAAGAATTACTTGGGAAAACAAAAAGCAGGTAACAGTTGAACTTATGAAAGAAGAAAAGAACCACGTACAAAGAATGAAAGCTGTAGTTGTAAAAAACATTTCGCCATGAAGTGCGGACAGATTACAGATAATGATGGAAAAAAAATATTTACAGAGTTTTGGATGGAGATTGAGCAAAGACTTTATGCACATATGTATGTAAATACCTTTATTCAAATTGCTCCAACTTTATGACATTGAAATAGAACAGTAGTCGACGAATCTAAAAGATGTCGAACCTTACAATACTATCTGAGAGTAGAAGATGCTAATATTCGAGTGTGCAGAACATTTTCCATTATCACCTTGAACATTGGTCGACAGCAAAAGCCTTCAGCTTCAACAACTGCTGAAAATAAAAGACACTCAACAGCTGAAATGTAATCCCTCGATTCTTTTCTTTACTCTCTGCCATTAATGGAGTCTCATTATTGTCGTGCTGATACCAAAAAATAATATTTACTAGAGCTCAAAAAGTAATTCTTCTAATTTAACAGCACAAACATGTATAAATTAAGTTATTTTTGTCAAAAGCAGTGAAAGAAGACTGTATTAAGTTATTTGTTTTATTTTTGTCAACAGCAATAACATAAGTCTGATTTAGTTTAATAAAAAAAAAAAAACAATGAAAAATCAATAAAATTTAAAGAAAGTCCACATTTCAAATATAAAGTCATTAAGAGCAAATATTCCAAGTCCAAAAAGGACTATGGAATTCTGTTTATATTCAAACAAGATGAAATAAAGAAGAAACTTGCGTTTACAGTTATAAATACAATTCGTCCCTCCTGAAAAATTAAAAAAAAAAAAACGGATTTAGCCGACTGTAAGTCAAAGTGTTATTACTTCAATTGTGTTGTAATGTGTTTGTCTTTTCGATTATTTCTATGCGGCATATGAGATGTAAAACTCGCTCGTTCCGAATTTTTGGACAACATTTTGCGGGTGATTAAATAAGCAAATTAGTTGAATACTTTTAATTCTGAAGTGTTATGCCATTCTCGATTAAAAACTGAACAGTTGGAAAATTTAAACTAACAGAAATACATACTCGTATCTATGTATAGAAAAATAATAAATTAAAGTGTGAACCGAACGAGTTTTGTTACAAACCAGTAGGTGAGTTTTTTTTTACTTTTCTGGTAAAGATCGAAAGTAAGAAACGAAAAAAAACCATAAAAGTGACCACAAAATAGGTCTGTTCCAGGTGCATAACAAAAGTGCCCAAATAAATTTTATTTTAGTGATTTTAGAGGCTTAAAATGCATAATATTTTAAAAGCAAAACATAGTCAACGTTGGCAACGGTTGTAAAATGTGAATACAAATAAATTGAAAAAAAGTAAAAGCCAGTTTTTATTATATAAAGTGATATATATACACAAGTCTATATACTTACAACTTAAAATTTATTTGAAAAATCTTCCATTTTGCTTTTTCGTAAATTTGTTATTAAAAACTCTTCTCGGTTCTTTGCAAATTTTGTGATTACTTTCTTAAGTTTCATATGTAAATAAAATACAGCTGATAATTTATTTGTAGCCAGAAGAAAAAGTTCGTGCAACTTTGTACAGGAAATGAAAAATTTTACTCTATAATTTGCTCTCAAAATTGCAGCAAAATTGTTATCTGGAACGCTTTTGGGTAAATTTAGAGCATTCTATCTTACTTATTCAAAGATAACCTTGTTGAACATTTCTCTCAATTGAACTTATATAGAATCTTAAAATATATAGGTAAATTTATGGGTAATATGTTCCAATTATATAGTAGCCTTATCTAATAATATTATAACTTATTTTTTTCATTAACATTGTTTCTATGTTATTGTTTCCCTACATGTTTAATTATTCTTATGTTACACTTGTGGTTCACGAACTATATATATATGGCCCTATGGGGTCGATTAGTTATTGTTATAAATAAATATAAATAAAAAATTTGTGAGACTTCGGGCACTTTTGTTATGCACATGGAACAGACCTAAGGCACATAACCATGTACGTATAATACAAATCTACACACATGCATATAAACATAAAAACACAATAATTTGGCTTATACATGTTAATTAACAAAGACCAAAATAATTTTTAACTAAATCATGTAATAAAATTAACTATTATTTGTTCATTGCATTGTTGGGAAACTTTTATTGCAACACACCATATCCTACTAGGAAAATCACCAAACAAACCAAACAAATAAACAAAACAAACAACAACAACAAACGTATTCTTATTCTTCCCACCATTTTGTGTAATTCGCCATTTTTTGGTAGCTTTTAGTGGAGCCTCCGATGTTTTTGTAGCATATAATAACAACAAACGAATTATTTAAAACTAAAAATATTTCATTATCCTTTTAGAAAAGACACAGGCATAAAAAACTATAATATTATGAATGCGATTGTACTAAAAACGGATAGACACATTGAACACTGTTGCAGTAATAAGGAATGAAAAATTATTAGATACTTTACAACATCAAATTTTTTTTAAGATAAAAACTTAAAAACTTTTTGACATTTCAAAAAACTTTTAAAAAAAAGGGAAAACTTGAGAAATGGTAACGCTGGGCATACCCCCTGAAAAGACCGTGCAAAGTATTGAATTTTATCTCTTTAACGTTAAAAAATCTTCGCAAATGGGTGGTAAGGGTTATCAAATCAGCCCCTACATTCATTTCTTTTTTGCTTTACAATAACAACAAATAATTCTTATGATTCATTGAAAAAAAGAAAATGAATCACTACTGCCCACAGTTGACCTTCAAAACAGGCATATTGTACAAAATTGAATATAGTTTTTATATGAAAACTTAAAAACCACGGAATTCGCATAAAATGAAATTTTAATATTCATACACATTCAATATGCACCCCTGTTTAAAATTACATATAGTACATATACGCAATAACGTAATATAAGTATGTACATACATACTCGTAGAGATATGTATGTATGCAATATGTACATACATACATATGTATGTATATAGTATGCATTTACTCACTCGCTGATCTTATGCAACAATTTAAAAAGTGTGTTCCAGGGACTTGCAAGAAATGTACTGAAAAGTGAAATTTTTAAAAACAATTAAAATAAATAAAGAAGAATATATACATATGAATGTAAATTTAGATATACACATGTATATATGAAAATGAAATGGTCCATGTAGTATGTACATACATATGTATGTGTGTTATTGGTTCAGTTTAGACGGATGGATTTGCATACACATATCGAGCCTTTGGTGCAATACCGCAGTAATTCAAAAAATCGTGAACTGAGAAAAATGCATTTGAAGTTTTGAGCCATCTTTTTGATAGTATTTTCGTTTACTAAAGTTATTTTTTTACAAGTTTTTAAATAAAGAGGGATGTTTTGTAATGTTTTCTGTTTGTAAATTTCTTTTCATAAAGGAAATACATATTTTATTATTGCAAATGATGAATATTGTTGGAAATAGCTGGAGGCAATAAACACATTTGTAGCTATAGAATCTGAACAGTTAGAAATAGAACCATAATCTGTTTTCCTTTAGATATATATTTCCCCAAAGATCATTTCTGCATATCTAGCTCAAAAAATTCAAATTTTGAGTTCCTACGGTATTGCACCAAAACCTCGATATGCTGAAATTTTTTGTTAGGTTTGAAATTTTCAGGAGATGGTTTGTATGAAAAAAATTTAGAAACTTTCTGTCAAAAGTCGGAAAATTTAACAACTGTAATTGATGGTTGCCCATGCAATAGACCCAGTTAATCAAATAAAAATTAAGTGATCGATTTCGATAATTTTTTCTGTTTGTTGTTTGAAATATTCCGACGATGTTTTTAGTAACGACATGTTGGCCCAGAAGGGCGATGGGGGGTAAATTTCTGCGTCTCCGAAACTTTCATACCGATTTTAATAAAGACTTTCTTTGACGAAAGAATCTAAAGGGGTTTCAGTTCGAAAGAGATCCCAAACAACGCCTTGTTGAAAGCGGAAAATTAGACGCTTAAACTATAAAATGTATGGAATTTTTACGTTATTTATTGAAGTATTGAAGTTCGATGACACTATCTTTCGATTAGAATTTAAATAACACACAATTTTTTAAAACAGCAGTGGTAAGACAGTGGTCGGGTTTTAATTATATTAGTTCGTTGTTTAATATCCGTGCATAAGCTCACTTCTGATTCAGGTCAGTTTTAGAATAAAGTTATTCGAAAAGCATGGTATCGCTGTATGTATCTCTCATTCTGTCTTCCCCGCTTTCACGAAAACTTAAGACAAACTACATGTGTGTGATAATTGTGATAAAGAATCGCCATTGTCGGCACTTCAAATTAAAAAAATCCACAAATTAAAAATACACATTTTAAATGCAATAAAACTTTGCATAAATTACACTATAAATATAAAATATTAAATAACATAAAAATTAATATAAATAAACGTTTTACAAATAACTTCTAGGTTATTTATAAAAAATAACTATTAACTGCCGTATTTATAAAATATTTTTTTATGTTTATAAAATTTTAATGGACAAATTTCCATACAAAATTCAATCAATATACTTTTAATAAATCCGAAAAATTGTTATGCATACAGCAGTAACTTTTTGTATGCACATATTTTATAGATATATGTACAATGTATATTGAAAAGGTGGCCCAAAATTACGTAAGGGGTTTGCGTTTAAAGAACCATTGAGTCTTTCGCAGTGTGCGCTGTGGCTCCATCCTGTTGGAACCATACTTGCGGATGGTTTTCCACGGCTGACCTTAAAAAATTTCCAATATTGTCAGTATTCCTTTCGACGAAACACCGCACCAAACCGTGGTAAACTTAAGACGGTGTAATACTCGCTGTTAAACTGCTCTTCGATTTTCCATAGCCCTGTTTTTGCTTATTAACGAGCCCATTCAATCGGAAATGGGCATCGGTACTCATAATTAAATAATGAATAAAATCATGGTTTTCTTCTGAAATAAAGTTCAACGATTTTGGCACGTTGTTCAATTGTGTACTGTTGCTTTTTAAATTCGCCAAGTCTTCTTTACAAAATACTGAAAACAACAAAAAAAAATTATTAAAAAAAAATTATAAGAAATTCAAACACCTTTGCTCCTTTTGGACCACCCTGTACATACATATATTTCAGTTTGAATTTTTTATTAAATCCTTTTTGATATCAGCACCAAACAGTTTGAACTGTTAAATTTTAAATAATCTTTGGAAAAAAGAATTCCTTGTGAAGATTCATTTTCCAAATTTTGCAAATTCGCCTCACTTCCTTTTAAATATCATCAAAATTTACAATTTTTAGTTCTGTGAAACCGGTTTTTCTTTCTCAGAAATAGATTATAATAAAACAAAAAAATCAGTGCTTATTGAAAAATCGGCATATTCGGCATCAAAAATCGACAAATCGAGACCTTCATAATTTTCAAATAAAAAATCGCCAAATGCACACGGAAACTTGTGGGCGTGTGTGTGTGTGGACCACTAGCTCAGGGGTGTAAAACTTGATACAATTCTACTGTTTTTTGCACTAGAGCGCCCTAGTGACTAATTTACCACTACAGTTGGACTTCTCTATAACATAGTAGCTGGAGACCGAAGAACTTCTGTTATAGAGAAGCTGTCATCTATTTATATGTATGTACATTGTATTCCATGTAAAGAGTTCTTTTTATTTCAATTAAGGGTTGCTTACATCCCAAAGGCGAATGACTAAGCATTTGAAAATGCATACTGAGATATTGTCACAAATATCTTCAGTTTGCAGATTTTGTTCAACTTTTTTCAATACCAGATCTTTTATTAAAATTTTTTTTTTGTAAGATTTATATTTTCAAACTTAACTAATAATGGACACAGAGTTTTAATAAGAGCACTGAACGATAGAATGGAAATGCGGATTTTATTTTTTTTTTATTAAGGAGTACGTCATCTAGATCCTTCAGATCCTTTTTTGAAATTTCATGAATAATCGCTCTTGTAAGTCCCAGTGAGGCTGCTCTTTTCCGTATTGAAAGTCGCGGATTTTAACGTAAGCTGCTTTCAACCAGTTCAATGTTTCGGATGGACTGGGCCATGGCGGTGGGGCATTCCTAGACGAAGCAGTTGCGCGGAATCTCTGCACCCATGAACGAATTATATTTACAGTCGGTCCATCACTAATCGTCAAATACCGAACTTTGAACAAAATTGTCGACGAGCAATTACGTAAGAATAATTACTCTTAAAAGATGTCTCCACAGCGAATGCGCGATGCTCACTCGACCACTGCGACATCGTGACTGACAAATCCGCACAACGGATAATTCCAACGGCGCCACCCTACCTCCGCACCGTTTATTACTTTTTGAAATAATCCTATTTAAAATATAAATTTGCCACCAGACACCCTGTACCATTGAAAATGCTAACTACGAAGGAAATGGAACTAAAAGTTTTTATTATAATGCTTAGCCCATTTGAGGCGCTGTCCCATTTTGGGAACACTTGATTATGAGGGCCATTAAAAAAACAGCTCACTTTATTATAAATATCTACGCGTTATTGCTTAGCTAAAAGCTCAAATATTACATATGTATGATGTAAAAAATTTAATTTCGTTGCATGATTTTGTGGAAAAAATTGCTTAAAGTTAACTCTAAAGCCATCTGTGGAGAAAGGTATGGTTTCTTGATTATTATTTTTTGTGCAAAGTGTAAAGATTTATAATTACTTATTTTTTAATAATTTCAATTCATACCAAAATATTTAGAAGGCTTTTAGATGACATAAAATAAGTTTATATGATTTTACAGCACTTAAATGTTGCTGTGCCAATTTGGATACACAAAATTTAAAAAAATAATAGCAAAAGGAGTAAAACAACTATTTAAAGTTAAAAATTTTCACATATTCTGATAACAAGTATAACGAGTGGAAGGGTTTTTCGTGAAAACATATCGTTCGACGAATTCATGGTGAAGTATTGCGGCCTTCATTCGGCGAAGCAATTTATTATACGCGCCGGTTGCAACACATGGGTTGTGGCAAGTTCAACTGGATATTGCTAATGTCACTGGTCTCTTTTTTTTTTTTTTTTTTTTTATCTAGGACCAGCACTCAGGAGATGACTCCTACACTAAGGAACGGCTTCAGCTGTATCCATTCCACAGGCAAATCAGAACGAAGTAACAAAATTACCAGAAAAAATGGCTACTAAAACGAAGCTTCAAAATTTAAGACGTCTCATTTGACATCAGAGGGACTTCAACACTGCTATAAAAACAAAGAACGTGCAAAAGAAGAGTTGTAAGAAAGTGAAGCTTCACCACCTGCCATCGCTCTTAGTATCCACTTCCTCTAGTTCCAGCACAATGCACCGCATGTGTAGAAGTCACCCCCTGAGTGCTGGTCCAAGATAAAAAAAACTCCATCTGGTAAAGAAACCAAATGCCTTAAAAACAAAATATTTTTACTTTAATATTCGCAGTACCTTGTAGTTTGTCTATACGATTATTGTATTGTCATCACAATAAAATTAATAATAATTTATTAGTTAAGTAAAAATCATTAATGCAATTGAGACAACTCCTTACAAGATTGCATTTAAAAAAAAAAGTTTTATGTATAACAACCAATTACATACGACCAGCAGCAATTAATTTCACTCTTAACATACACACATATGAAAGTGTGCGCCCATGTACATTGTGGATGCACATTTATAAAAATATGTACATATATGTATGTATGTATGTTTGTACCAAAAATAAATGTTTTAGTTGTTAAATATTTATGGATTTACAAGATACAACAATAAAAGTAAACAAAAATATAAAATTTACCACAATTGTGACACGCAGCCAACTTAAAAGTCCCTGTCCCTGAGTCAATATAGCCAGACACAAGTCGACAAGAAAACTCCTTTAGGATGAGTTGGAATACAGTGCAGGTATTGTTTGGTGGTTGCTATTTGCGTGGTGTTTCCAAGACTTCCTGTTTGTACAACGTGCGTGTTCCCTTAGAGAAATTTTGTGCGTGTTAAGGTCTCTTTTATCTTCTTGTGTCTACATTATTTGTTAAGAAAATAAAACCAAGATTAAATTTTCTCTTCTTACTCCTCCCACTAAAGCAAGTAAAGTTTTAAACAAAATTAACATAATTTTCAGGAATGGAAGATGGGAAGGCAAATATTGTGGAGAGTTTTAATTGAACAGGCCTTTAGTTAGAAAATTTCTAATTAAAAAGTTTTAAATAAGTCTAACTGTTAAAAAAGTAGTTGACGTGAGAGAAATCGAAACAATTTAACTGCCCTATTTGCAGTGAGTAAACAAATCCTTTGTACATTTATTCACGTGTAATTACCTGGCTCTTTTTTGACTAAAATTTTAAATCCCCATTATTTTCATATATTTTCCAAGAATAATCTACAGATAATTCACTTTCGGTCTGGTTAATGATCCAAAATATTTTCACCTCGAAACGATATCCACATCGAATTTTTTTCGTGTTATTGTCCAAAGTATGTATGTACTAAATAACTACATATGTAGAATCATAAGAAAATATAAAATTCGTGGAATAGTGGAATCAAACAAGAACGTCAAGGTAAAGCGTTGCCTAAAATCTAGGAAAACAATTGAATTTTTAAAACTAAAAGTGTTAAACATTTTTGGTAATTTCAGTTTTGAAGGCTTTTAAGCCTATAACAATAACCATAGCAACCACACATAAAAAACTTAAATGAACATCCTTAAAAAGTCTCTTAGTAAATTATTCATGAAGGAAAATAACGTTTTTTAGTCTTGCAATACTCGGAACTTTTACAAAATAAACAAAAATTGGTATCGTTCCAAATAAAAAAAAACATTTCAAAAATTAAATTTCCTTAACGTCAGCTGATGAAATACGGCACTACCTGCTCAAGACATAAATATTGTTGACATTTATGGCAAAAGTTCCTTGGTTTTTCTTTCTGTTTCACAATCCACACTCATACCACAGACCAATTCTTGGAGGACCCGATGTCTCAGGTACATAATTTATATATACAAGGTTTGTTCAAAAGAAAAGGTGCATTTTGTTTTCTTCGATTACAATGGCTTGGTGCATCATGCGTTCTAGCCAACAGGTCGTACAGTTTATAAGGAATACTACAAGGAAGTTACGCAACGTTTGCGTGAAGCAATACAGCTCAAACGATCGGAACTGTGGAAAAAAGAATCATGGATTCTGCATCACGATAATGCACCAGCTCACACATCAATGCTTGTTCGTGATTTTTTTAGCGAAAAACAACACTCTAATCATGCCTCAACAACCTTATTTACCAGATTTGGATCACTGTGACTTTTTTCTATTCACAACTCTGAGGAGACTAATGGAAGGAAAGCGTTTTGCCTAATTGATGAGATAAAGTCGAAATCGAAGAACGAGCTGATTTCCCTACCGAAAAGCGCAATTCAGAATTGCTTCGAGGATTGGAAGAAGCCCTGGAATAAGTGCATTATATCTGAGGGGATTACTTTGAAGGGGACAAAAGGGATATTGATGAATAATAAAATATTTTTCAAAAAAATTTAAAATTATCATTATCTTTTAAAAAGGGGGACATGCAATGTGTCTGCTACTCGAAATTTCAACAAAAAACAATAGCGAAGAATAAAGTTATTGGTATTTTTCAAGACAACAGACCAGTAGTTCACAATTGTCGGGTTAATCCATTAAGTAAAAGTCTTATTTTACCAAAGCGGTCATTTCTGTCTAACCTTTTGTTATTACTAACATGCAGAAATTTCTTCATCCACCGAAATTAGAGACGAGTCATGGCTTGTTTTACAATTTGAACGGTGCGATAGCCAGTAAATATCAAATATTCGATGAACTGTATATGTAAACATACTATGTATGTACGTAAATATTGTCCAAAATATTATTTTGTTCAGCATGCTCATTGGTGTTCATCAATCCATGATTTATTCACAGAAAAACAATTCCTAAGGCGATTTTCCGTCTAAATTTATTGATAAAAAAAAATTATTCCATAGAGAACATACTCAATGCTTGATATAATCATATTGCTCTTTGATAAGTTGCGCGGAATTCTGCACATTATTGGAGTAATGAGGTCGTTTTCTGTGAACCCATTTCAGCAAAGGAAAGGAAGATTTAGATCTATAGTTTGTGTGATTTGACTTTGGCAACAATTCTAAGCCCTTTACTTCATTGGGTCCACCAATATCATCATTACCTTTTACATATTCCAGTTCAACTCACCTGTCACTTCAACTATTGCACTGTTTTCTTCACCACCACGATAATTTCATCAATATCTTCTTCATCGCTGACAAGCCAACCTTAGGCCGAGGCCACGCAATGAGCGGCAAAGCGGTAAAAAATTAAAACATATGGAATACTACTGAAGTGGCCACGCAATGAGCGGCATTTCTGAGCGGCGCCGATCAGGAATAGACATTGTTCTAATTTTTAGTTGATTTCTGAGCGGCAAAGTATAAACATGGCAAAAGTGAATGCGGAGCTTATAATTTCATCTGTACAAAGCCGACCGCTATTATGGCAAGACAGATTACCAAATTTTAAAAATAAAAATATGCATGCACATTTTATGAAATTAATTGCAGTTTTTGGTTTTGTTTCAATATTTTTTTGTAGAAAACGCCATTTTGAGGTTAAAATTGCAAATGCACATTCGATGCATTTTCTTGCCGTTGAAAGATGCTCATTGAAAATTCGGTTTACGGATTCAATTCTCTACAAGGGTAAGTCCTTAACAAATAGGTTTGGAGTGGGTGGGCTTCATCACCAATAAAAATATTCGGCACAACAATATTTTACACAGGCAGTGGTTGTGGTGAGGGAACATTGAATTTACTTGCTTCAGGAACAGCAAATCAAAGGATTGCACAGACATACGGCAGTATTGCCAAAATCTGTCTGGAAATTTGCGTAGATTTGTATATAAATGTTTAAATTCTTTATTTTGTTCTTAAACGCATTAAATTCTTATTAATATGAATACGATTTTCGCGTAAAAACATTTAATAAACCTCTCTTTACAATGGCATTTTAACAACTAACCGCACTAAGTCCCCGTCCATACTGTGAAGCATATGCTGCAAAAGTTTTTTGAATTCTCTTTTGAAATTGCAGCAGTGTCCATACATGAATCTTTTGCTTCATGTTTAGTATTTTTAATTCGTCCCTTCTATCTTCTTATTTTAATTTTTTTTGACATT
The DNA here is from genome assembly GCA_963924685.1 of Dexiosoma caninum. NCBI lineage: Eukaryota > Metazoa > Arthropoda > Insecta > Diptera > Tachinidae > Dexiosoma > Dexiosoma caninum. The sequence goes on from OZ004725.1 coordinate 59,409,564, forward strand.
TCTCAATACCGAATGTAAATATCAAATAACTACCCTGTGATAGGTGTGAATATTTTTTTTGGATAGACATTTGAAGCACAAGGTATAATTTGAAGCAAAATGGACGCTAAGAAGAAAAATTATATAATAATTTTTTATATAATTTTATATTTTTTTTTTTAAATTTTTGATTATATTTCACAAAAAATTAACAATAAAACAGGGTAGCTATTATTATGATAGATGTTAACAGTATACCAAACGAAAAGAAATAAAATGAAACGTCAAATACACCTCATGTCAAAAGATGCAAATAAGAAATTCAACAAAAACTGCATGTACATGAAACAGCGTACATACTTCCACTCCTCTTCCCCTTCTCATCAACAAACTCAAAAGTTTTGCAGCATATGCTTCACAGTATGGACGGGGACTAACCGCTCAGTAATAAGCCACTTCAGGTCCCAAATAACTTATAAAATAAACTATATTGAATAAAAAATATTCAGTTATGGGCGAAAAATTGATTAATTCTGAATTTGCTTGTTTCGTAAATTAAAATGACTTTGTTATATTGTACGGTTCCCATTGTTATACATACATATGTACATACATTCAATTTCTAGTAATTTGCATTAAAGAAAGTTAAATGTACGAAAATGTATTGACAATAATTTGATTTAAATTAACCCACTCCAGTGAGTATGGAGCAAAGTAAGAACAACGAAAAACTTTTACAGCATTCCCAACATTGACTCCATTTGCATTGTTTGACTTGTGGAGGTACTCTCATACATACATATGTATGTATGTACGTATGTTCTTCACAGTGCAATAAACAATAAACATTGTGTATCAACACAATTTAAGCAAATTAATTTTAAAGTTGCAAAATGCTCAAATATGTACATAAATAAATGAAACGAAAATTACCATTAAAAAATTGTACAAACCGCCTGCACCACCACCCTCGTCAACTTCGTTCACAGTACTAGTCAATTCGCTGTACCGCGAGGAATTTTAGTCGATCCATTCGATTCAACGTCCATTAAACACTCCTTTTTTGAAAACATTTTTTACAATTTTTGTTTTGTTTTCTCAAACAACAGCAACAATACAAAACACAAGTCAACAAATATTTTTGTGAACTCTTCTTCTCCTTCCGTTATTTGTTGTTTTTGCTCGTTTGTATATTTTTCGCAACGACACCACAATTACGATCCTGACATTCAATGCCAACCATTTACTTTAAATTATTTATATACTTATATAAATGGGTATATGCATATAAACACACGTGAACATGTTTTATTATATAAATTCGAATTACACACATACATATGTATTTATATAAACAAGTCCAGTCAAAACCCTGTATAACATATACTCGCTATAACGAATTCACGATATTACAAACAGGTACTTTTCGAACATTAACTACCTTATATAACGAATGTTTTTGCTCTTTGACGCTCAATATAACGAATGATTAAAAATCTGAAAACAAAAATAATATTTTTAAAACAAAAACGCAAAGAACATATTTGCCGGTATTTTACAGTTGCATTTTCTATGCACGCACACGCTCCTTTGTTGTTATACATTTGATCAAACGTATGATTTAAGTTTCTTTCTAAAGCGAATGCTACACGATCAATGTTCACAATAAGTGTGACTCTTTTTTGTAAAATAACGCACACAATGACAAATATTGAAGCTGAACATTGATCGTGTAGTATTCGCTTAATTATGGTTTACTTAATGTTCACATATATTTAGTTATTCAATTGAAAATATCAGTTTTATTAACACTAAATGCAGAAAATATATTTAAATAATGCATACAAAAAAAAACTTCGCTATATAACGAATTTTTCACTATATCGAATAGGCCTGACATTTATCATTCGCTATACCGACCTTTGACTGTATATAATTACCGCGTGAATTTGTTGTTACATATACGCATACAATTAACTCTACACGTGCCCTTATATTCTCTTGGTTTTTGTTTTCCGATTCCTTTTCCTATACCATGGCTGCCAGTTTGCCACTTTTAGTGCTAAATAGTACTTTTTTCTGATTTAGCATTAAGAATTTGCAATTTAATAATATTTATCACTTTTATCATTTTTTATTTAGTTCATAAAATTACTTTAAAAAGTTATAAAATTAATATCAAGTGTTGTCTCACTGTGGGTAGAAAATATCATATGTATGTATGTACTTATGCTAAATTTTTTTGTGATCACTGAATTAAATCATCTTCCCCAAAAATGTTACTATTTTGACAAAAATTTCTACATTTTCAATAGATAATATGTATGTTGAAACAAATCAAGAATACCATAATTTATATTTGCAATAGTGAAATGGAAAATAATCAGTCCATGGAACAGATATGGTACAAAAAGGAATACAACTGAATTCTGAACTCACGTTCACAATTTTAAAAACTTCGTTCCTCTACAAGCACTTGTCAAGCTTTATATTGTTTCAATTAGTTTTGCCTTTTACAAAAGCAGAAGTAGAGCGTTTATTCAATTAAATAGGTATAATTAAAGCAAACTCAGAACTAGAATGAGCACATAACCGTTGTGTAGTTAAACATAAGTATAAGAGAGCCAATATTTGCTTCCGCTTTATAAATATGTATATCGGTTGATATTGTTAGAAAAATCGGTTCATCTAAGAAGTATAAAAATGAATTTGTATATGAAAAGGATAAAAATTGAAATTGTGAATACTCTGAATAACTTATTTTAAAATATGTACAAATATTTAGCCTTTTTGCTAGTAAAAACATATATTCACATGTATGTACATATATGTATGTATGCTTGAAAATTATGATACAACCTGGTTTAAATTCCCCAAATGATAAAATGTTTTTATATACATATTATGTATGTATATATTTTTGAAAATTAATCTGTTTCTTTTAATTATATTAATAAAAATCAATGGTGCAAAAACTAGGACTTTTTTTAAAACTATAGAACATTTCAGCACTTGTTTTTTTTTGGCGACTTAGCACTTTTCTTCTGTCTTCTTCTGGCAACCCTGTTCAATACTATAGTAAATTTTTTCACTTTTTTACTGCTATTCTTCATTGTTCTCATACACCAAAAATAGAAAAAGAGCAAAATGTACATATCGCCACAGAAAATGCAAATAGCCTTAACTAACAAATAATTCAAAATTTACTTTTTTATTAAATCTGGCATGTACGGCCCGAATGGGATATATACATATATCCTTTAGGACCTCAAACGGATGCAGCATACTGCAGGCTGAAATGCCTGCGTTCCAAGGAGACAGATTTGTTGGAGTCTCGACGAATATCGAAGAGGGATATTCGTTTCGGAGCCAACAGCATGAGGGTGACGATGGCTGAAGTAGTCTACAGGTTGACTACAAAACCAAAAAGTGCTGTGTTGAAGCCCAGTTTCAGACGAAGTCATAACAACATCCCGGATTTTACCTGATGTCCATTAGTGTATTTGTATCAGTAGTTGTTGGAAAGTTTCAGTGGCGAAGGCATAGTCACTTTACACTGAACAGTACCGGCTTCAGCTGATACCATTACAGAGGCACCCTGAGATGGGTACTTATAGACGGGACCGATGACGGCAACCTGCTGTAGAAAACCTTGCAAAGAGAGGAACGATACTTCAGGAGGCGGACGTCTGTTATCTCTGGAATTCCGTTAACATAATACTAGAACACCTTTTATGACTCGAAAAAAAATATATAAGTACAACGTTAGTTTTTTGATTAAAGTTTATGTTACCTAGAGCTGCTAAAGTTATTAAAGATATAATAAAAATTTTTCTCAAATATCCTTGATTCGTATAACATTCAACAAATTAATGAAGAATTGCGTCACTTCAAATTTAAGAGCGAAAAAAATATTGCGCTGAAAGAATTTTTTCACAAAACAATCTCAATAAGAATAATTTAAGACCCACGGACTGTCTTAAAAATTCTGATCGTAATTCACAAGTTTTGAACAATCAAAAAAAAACGACTAAAAGTTTAATAAGCAAATGTATAAAGTATTTATACAATATGTACGCATGTAATGAATGTAAATATTTTATTATACTAATTATATGTGTTATATGTATGTATAAAGATTCTTGTACAGTGCTTTGACTAGCCGTGGTAGTTTTTCGGGGACACCCTTGCATGCCAGCGAGTTCCACATAGCGCTATCAAAGTCTGTAAAATGAGGTGTAATGGTGATCTCCTTTCCACTGATAGCTAAACGATAATGTTGTCGAGAGTCTTTTGTTAATAATATGTGCAATTACTTTATTCACCATGCTTAACAGAGTTATGACTCTCCTATTCTTCGTGTTGGTCAAATCACATTTTTTCAAAAGATTTATAATGACTCCATCGAACATGCGGCCATGTTCGGGTTTTACTGTTACGAGGCGTGTGCTGCCATTTCATTATTGAAAAGGTTGGCGATTTCGGGGTTTTTCGACTGTGTCACATTGAACATTTTCTGTGACACACTTTTGTTCGTCCTACTGGCAGTGATTTTTATTCGCACAGTGCAGCCAGTAAGTGGTGATCGCTAGCAATATCGACACCTTTTTTGGAGGACCTCGATTATGCAGATGACTCTCATTCTTACAGATGCAGTCGAAATTTTCCACTATTAAGGCCCTTTTACATTGTAATATTGAGTAATATGACATGTCAAAAACTTAAATCAAATGGAAAATTATAATGGTGTGAAAACAATATGTTATGAATCTGAACAAAATACGGAAGGTAATTTGACAGTTGTATGCTTTCACCATTTCTTGAAAATTTTCAAAAAGCTTATATTTTTCATTTTATCAGGGATGTGTTTTTGTGTAAGCAACCAAAGAAAATAACAAAACAACAAAGAAGTCATTTGCTTCTAAACCTCTTTTTGTTCATACTACTTATACTTTTCATTTTATTTCAAGTGTGATAGTGTGAAAGCAAAATGTAATATTACTTTAGATTTTTTGCCGATTAAACCAAATCTCATTAGATTGTTCACAGAGTATTATGAACGTCGTAAGACTTGTATTATAGTGTGAAAGGGCTTCTAGTGACATCGCAAAATTGGTTGGCCTGAAGATAAATATACCCAAAACATATAGGCTCCGCATCAATAGTAACACAAATCGCCACTTCTCCGAATGTGGTCAAGATATTGAAGATTTTATGTCCTTCTGCTACCTGGGTACATACATATGTATGTATGTATATCCAGTCGCATACATAAGGCGCGGAATGCATTTGCCCAGTTAAACTCGGTTTGGAAATCTAACATCTCGAAACAAACCAAAATCTAATTATTTAACTTCAACATACAATCCATCCTGTTATATGAATGCGAGATCTGGAACATGATACCACGCGACATATAATAAATTCAGGTATTTCCCAACAAATGCCTCGGCAAAATCGTACGGATCTTCTGGCCTGAAACAATATCCAACAACCAACTCTGGATCTATTAAGCAAGCGGAAATGTAGTTTGATAGGTCTCACCCTCCGTAAACCAGACGATGACATCACCAAGAAATGCCTAGATTGGAACCCGCAGGAAATCAGACGAGTTGGGAAAGCAGCGCATAGCTAGAAGCGGCAACTGACAAGAGCACTTTCGAGACTGCGTATGAAGTGGAACGAAGTCAAGCCTCGAGCCGAAGATCGAGATTATTGGAACCACCTTGTTATAGCCCTATGCTCCCTCGAGGAGTCAAAGAAATTTATATATATATGCATATGTATGTATGATTAAAAAAAAAAAAAACTTTGGTAATACTTTTTTTTTTTTTTTTTTTTTATCTTGGACCAGTGCTCAGGGGTTATCCCCTACATATGCAATGCATTGCACTGGAACTAGAGAGAAGGATAGGGAAGAAACAGACAGGTGGTGAAGTGAAAGTGGTAGAAAGATAGAGCTTAATTCTTGCACAACTTTGCAGTTGCGTGTAAATTATAAAGCAAAGTTGCGGCGTCTCTGATGTTTTTTGACGCATTATTTTTAAGCTAATGGGGCCATTTTATTTATTATTTTACTTCGCCGACGTTTTATTGCTCAAATACCGACGAAGGAGGGTGCTGTAGCACAGAAAACTCAGAAAAAACTTTTTTCTGATTTGACCTGATTTGATGTTCATATACATACTCATTTATAATTTTGTTTCAACAGAAATAAATTTGTTAATCCTTTTTTACTTATTTTGCGCAATTCCGTTATAATTTTCAATATATTTTTTATTTAAACAAGTTATTTGCATCTCCAATAAACTTCGTAAAATGTTACATACGGCGTTTACCATTTTCTGTGACGATACCTACACTCAAGCGTACATTGAAGACATGGCAATATCACTTTTTTTGTCCGCCTGGTAGAAGGAGGTTATAACGGGTGCAACATAAGTTATTTTGCAATTGAAAGTAATATATAAAAATATATGCTCTTAGTCTAGTCAACATATGAGTTGGTATACAATACTTCTGTATGCACGATATGTTGAATTTGGATTGATGTTGCATATATTGAGGCGTGTGAACATTTGTTTAAAAATGTAAAATAAACTTGGGATTACACTTTTTAATGTCATCAAAGAAATTATGTATAATGCGCCGTTAGTCCCCGTCCATATTGTGAAGCATATGCTGCAAAAGTTTTTTGAATTCTCTTTTGAAAGTGCAGCAGTGTCCATACATGAATCTTTTGCTTCATGTTTAGTATTTTTAATTCCTCCCTTCTATCTTCTTTTTTTAATTTTTTTCGACATTTCTCAATACCGAATGTAAATATCAAATAACTACCCTGTGATAGGTGTGAATATTTTTTTTGGATAGACATTTGAAGCACAAGGTATAATTTGAAGCAAAATGGACGCTAAGAAGAAAATTTATATAATAATTTTTATATAATTTAAATTTTTTTTTTTAATTTTTGATTATATTTCACAAAAAATTAACAATAAAACAGGGTAGCTATTATTATGATAGAAGTTAACAGTATACCAAACGAAAAGAAATAAAATGAAACGTCAAATACACCACATCTCAAAAGATGCAAATAAGAAATTCAACAAAAACTGCATGTACATGAAACAGCGTACATACTTCCACTCTTCTTCCCCTTCTCATCAAAAAACTCAAAAGTTTTGCAGCATATGCTTCACAGTATGGACGGGGACTTAATATGACGCATTTGGTTTTAGTGGTGGTGAAGAATTAGAAGCAAAACAACGTAGAATAACGCTAAAGAAATGTGTAGAAAGAAGAATGTAGGAGGGGTTAAACATGAAATGAAATTGAGGACAATTTTTATACAAACATTTTCTACGTATGGATATTAATTACCGTCCACACTTGCAATTTTTGTTGCAGCAATTCTTGATTTTGTTGGCGAGAGGTGAGAAGATTGCCGAGGAGTACACATTTTCATGTGCTCTGCAAATATCTTATGCTTTGCAAATTCCACTATTCCATTTAAAGTTCCACGCAGGTAGGTGTATTGGTATTCTACGTGAAAAACAGACGTAAAAAATATAAAAATTGCAAAAATAGAATTTTTAAAAAGTGAAAGTCTGGACAGGGTCTAAGGAATTAGAGACTTCGTTTCCTTTCTGTTTCGTCACTGCAGTATCTGTTCCGTATTTCTAGGCAAACTTTTAGCAGAAGTATTTGAGCAGTGGTGGATGCGTTTTATGCAGTGATTTTAAAGAAATATATAACGGTAAGAGGATTAAATTATTGCTTGTATGCTTGCACGGCCGTATTCATAAACAATTTTTGGATTTATATTAATAGAATTTTGTATGGAAATTTTTCTAATAAACCTTTTATAAATCAAAAAAAAATCTTGTGAATACGGCAGTAAAACTTTTTTTCTTACACATCCACTATTGTAGATGCCAACACTGCAAGAGAATGAAAGCTGTAACAGATAAATTCAAAGAGCTTTGGCAATTTCTAAATTGCATTGGAATTTCTGGCGGTATTTCACGTTATATTTCCTTTATCAGAAATATTAAATTGCAAACACACACGGTATCTCACGAATTATCTCAAGAAATTCAGAATTCAATTGGCCAGTACGTTCACCGGACTTAACTGCCCCTGATTATTTTCTATGGGTTTATCTCAAAGAACGACTGTATGTTAACAACCCCAAACTATAGAGCAGCTAAATCACAACATTGGAGCTGAGATCAGGGCAATAGAGCCTGAAACTTTGCGTGCAATTGTGCAAAACGCCTGTTTAGAGCCCAATTGTGCATCGATGAAAATTATGGTAATCTCTCTGATATTATTTTTCATAATCGAAATTTAGACTAGAAGCTAATATTATATTAGAAAAAAATAATAAACAAAAAAGTTATTCAACTTGCACACGCAGGCGTGACTTTTGGCCCACCCTGTACATATCACTACTGGTTGATAACTAAAGACCCTGTTTTTCTTGAAATCGCATTCATTTATATGTACATATGTATGTCGTCACATCGTGTACGATCCCATTATTTATTTTTTTATTTGGATTTTTTTCTTTGTATCTTGTTTTTTTATTCTCACTACTCTTCCCTCCAAAATAACAAGCCATTGAAATTCAGTCGACCATGGAAAAAAATGATTCTCATACTGGCATACAAAACCAGCCATACTTTATTAAATTTTTTTGGGATTATATACCAAATATTTCCTTTATATAAAAAAAAGAAATGAATAAGAATATATGTATATGGATATGTATATCCATCGTTTTGGGCATATATGAGTATGATAGTGTGTCATAATACCACATCGTATAGTTTTGTAGATACATAAACACATACATACATACATACATTTGTACGTATTCGCATCTATTTTCTTCTCCACATCCAATTCGAGTGCAGTATTAATTTCCTTGTATTAAAGTCACATCCCAGTTGGTCATGTACTTAAGGCATCTTTAACGACGGCCCAGCAAAAAATTATTGAAATTTGGAAGCACTAAAAGCTGTCGGAAGCAATACATTACATATTTAAGAAGATATATGTATGTATTTCTCAAATGCACTAAAGTAAATGGATACACTGTTCATAGAAGTATAAAGCTATGTACACACGATTGCCAGATTTTACAATATTGTATGATATGGCAATGCACTCACAATGAAAAATTATCTGTTCAAACAATTGTAAGAAAACTGTACAATTTTATTGTCACACAATAAATTTCTGTATCTGTGAACAAAAATTGTCTGCTCACACGGTTCTCAGATTATTGTATGGCAAAACTTGCCAGATCCGATGTTTAACATTGTATCTAAATTTTTATGGACACCGTTGCCAACAGAAATATTTATCTGCCAATGGTGTTATTGTACGGTTCACTAAATTAAGCACATGTGACAATAACATATCGATGCCTTACTTTCTCAACCTCGTATCCTAAAAATAAAACTTTTCAGGAGTGCAAAAACGGTTTATCTTTTTATACTTCGGCGTTTGGTTTAAAGTTCAATTGCAATTATGAAGGAATTGATTACATCTATGTACATACATATGTACATATATTAGTAGTAATAATATAATAATGTTTTTTAGTTAAGGCATGATACGCATTTATTGAGATACGAGCTTACTGCATTTTAATTCTTGATACTTGATGAATAAGTTACTCGTTTATTGCACTCATAGCTATACAAACAACTAACGCAGTTATACCACAATTATCCAATGAAAACAATATTTAATATAGAATGAATGTTTTACTTGCAAGATTGTATAAAAAGAAAGAAAAACAATTCATATTAAATTAATACCATAACTGGTGTGGCAAATTATAATATCGTCTGGAATCATACGTTTTAAATCTTGCAAGTCCTCATATTTTCTTTTTGAAATAGGTAGTAAAATGTTATCATGCTACACTTGTGACCGCAATTTACGATGAGGTAATAGTTGCCACTATTCATCAAAACATAATGTGTATTGAACTCAGTAGTTTAAGGTATATTTGAGAGCTCTTAAATTAATAACGCATGGGTCGCCTTTTTTTGTGCCCGCTCGAATTGATTTTAAGTAATCGACTGAAGAGAAATCTTTGAAAAATGTATTATTTAAATAATGTACTTGATACGGTTGCAACAATCCGTATTGTTTTATAACCATATTTTTTTATTTTTATCTTGGACCAGCACTGCATTGTGCGGTGCATTGTGGTGGAACTAGAGGAAAGGGATAGTAGGAGAAATGATAGGAGGTGAAGCTTCACTATCTTACAACACTGTTTCTGCACGTGATTTGTTTTTATAGCAGTGTTGTAACGTCTCAGATGTCAAGAAGACTTATTAAATTTTGAAGCTTCGGTTTTAGTAGCCATTTTTTTTAGTAATTATTTTACTTCGCAGGTGGTACACAATACCGATGAAAGATTGGATACAGCTGAAGACGTTACTTTTCAGTGACCAGTGACTATGCCTTCGCCACTGAAACCTTGCGACAACAACTGACACAAAACCACACAAATGCACATCAGAAAAAATGCGAGATGATTTTATGAGTCTGAAACTGGGGTTGAACCCAGAAAAATTTTTCGTTTTGTATTCAACGTGCCGACTACTTCGACCATCGCCAGCTGGGGCATATAGACTGATTTCCTAAATGTATATTTACAATGTATCAATATAGTATTAAGACCAAGTTGATACATTGTACAATTACTGTTTTAATACGTATTGTGCTAATACTTTTTGTACATTTTTTAGCGTAATAAAAATATAAATAAGTGAATGTAGAAATATGCTAAATTATAGAAAGACCCGTTTACTTATTTCACTGCGACGCCATTGTGCTGCGTGTTGCATTTATTTTACATCTAAATTTATTTGGATGCCTCTTGCTTTTTCTTGCGTATTAATTACAACAGTGTTGCAAATAAGAACAAAATACATTGTCAAATTTTTCAGGGTTGCATTTACACTGCATTGTATTACTACAAAGCAACATGGAAGTCAGCAATAGTTGCCTTCTTTCTTCTTTCGCTCTATGGAGGCATGCACAAAATCGTATTCCATTTGAGTGTAGCCAACTACCATGTATTTTTGCTTTGCTTTCTGCTTGGTGGGTATTTGCAAATTCGTTGAAAATTGTGAATTGGTATTACACACAGTTTCGTTTTAAATAAGTTTGGTGCAGTTGAAAGTAGAGGAATTGTTTGCACTACTTGCAAGTCCACCGCTTGAACAACGTTCCTTGTATTCGGCTTTTTCTTTCCTGGCGCGCTCCTTACTTGTTATGTGAAGTTGATATTCATCTTCTGGAACGTTTTAATTTTTATAAGCAAAGCACATATCACATTGATCTTTCTAGGGTCCGTATATACTTATATTGGCCTTGTGTACTGTGTCTAAGAAGCATTTGTACGTTGCCTTTTCAACCTTATCAATGTTTCGATTCATCAAATATTTTTCAAAATCTGTGTACACTTCTGCCCAAGTCTTGTACTGAACGTCTCTATATGCTTTAGTTTTCCTCTGTCAGCAAGGCATCTTAGGCAAATTCTGTAGAAAAAAGTTTACGTGATTTACTTTGGCGATGTTTGTTTTGCTTTGACGATTTCTTTAAGATGCCAACGTTGCTTCTATGTAGGTTGCCAGTAACCTATTTGTACACGCTCCATTAACCCAGATAAAGTGTACACAAAAATATTTTTTTACAAACAACCTTGATCTCCCCAGAAATTTTCAAAGTGTATACTAATCTGTTTACTCGCCGAGAAGAAGTACCAGTTTTTCTCAAAGTGACCAGTTTATGAGACACCATTGCAACGACATACGCTTTTTTCTCTTCCCAGGACAGTGACCAAAATATTTTAAAAATATTTTTCCTACCTCCTTCTGTAATTTCGTTGCACTGCTTACCGAATTTTTTTGCATATATTTCCGAACGGCAACGAGCCTTCAAAGTTTTTTCTCTTTTTCTTTTCTCTTCTATTACTCCATTCCCTTCTTTGCTCTGCTTTATCGATGAATACTCCTGGCCACGCATTCGCTTGAGTTTTTTACGGTTTCTTTTAATTGCAATTACTACAGATGATTCATCCAACAATACAGAAACAGATACATTTTCAGACAAATCGGAATCAGTGCCGGTATGGTACTCGCTTTCAATTGCTAAAAAATCGGATTTGGAGGAAAAGCTAGAGTGATCAGAATCCACTGAGACAAAATGTCCTGTTTCTTAATCCAAAATTACGTTTTCAGTTTGTTGTGTTTTCGGTTCTTGGCAAAGATTTTTGAAAACAACACACCCTGTGTTTCAGCATCAGGAACAGCGATTGTATCACTCATTTTACAATACAAACTAAAATTCCTCAGAATTAGATTTCCACCAAGCAAAACAAAGATCACAACTAAGATGCAATTAGGTATATAGGAAACAAGATTTTATACCCCAATCCTACACAAAAAAACTATGAATAATGGGACTCCCATGCATACATCACTTACTTACTATCACTCACTCACTCACTTCAATACTATAGTGAACAAGGATAGAATAAACAGACACATATTGGTGGGTAAATTCGCGACTCAATTCACGCAGAGACAACATTTTTAAAATTCTCAACTGATTAACAACCACACATATTAAAATAACAGTTTGACGCACTTATGAAAATAGAAGTGAATGAGATACGAAAATATATTTTATTAATATTTATAGAATTGAGACAACGTATTGAGTTAATAAGTTGTATTTTTTATCTAGGACCAGCACTCAGGAGATGACTCCTACACATGCGAAGCATTGTGCTGGAAATGGATAGTAGGAGAAACGACAGGAGGTGAAGCTCTTAATTAATTATTTTACAGCTCTGCTTTCGCACGTTCTCTGTTTTTACACTCGTAGCAGTGCTGAAGCTTCGGTTTAGTAGCCATTTTTATTATGATTTTACTTCGCCGGTGCTACACAATACCGACGAAGGAGGGCGTTCTGATGTGATTGTGTATTGCTGTCAGCTGAAGCCGGTATTGCTCAGTGTCCAGTGACTATGCCTTCGACACTGAAACCATCCGACAACAACTGACACACAAATGCACATCAGAAAAACGCGATATGTTTTTTTTTATAATTTTGGTCTGAAACTGGAGTTAAACCCAGGTCTGTTTTTGGTTTTGTAGTCAACGTGCAGACTACCATCCATCGTGCAATCGTTTGATATGAAAAAGTCAAAACCGTGACAATCGTGTGTACGTATCTTAAATGCTTAAAATGCATAATTGTGCGTTTGTATTTTTGGATACATGAAGTAATGCTTCTTAGCGGCTCACACCAAATAAAAACATGCATTGTAAAAGTGCACTTACAAGTGATTTCATTTTGTTGCCTCCCTCACAAAAAGGCATCCAGGTAAGCACTAATTTTTGCTGTGGGTACAAGACAATAGAAAATCGTTGGAGACATATTGAGGACAGCTCAAGCAATTTTCTACAGCTTCTAGTCAACAATTATGCCCACAGCAGTTTCCTCATCTGTAACTAACAACTGGACGCCTAGACTAATGGCATTGTCGCGAAAAGAGTTCTCCTGGTGGCAGTTTTATTAGAATTAGTTGTCACTGAACTTTGTTAAATGTAAAAATGAATATTTTGCAAACTTTGCCTTTAACGTTTTCGTTAATAAGAAAAGAAAACGCAAAACTCCACATACGATATCGAAATTTAATTTAATCCGAGCATTATTTTTTACATAAAGTAATTTTTTTTAACATTTTTACTTGTAACAGGGGACATTTAAAACAGAAACTTAGAAATACATAGATGGCCTTCATCCATTTGCCACTTGGAAATGATTTTAATGGAAAAATGAGAAATATTTTCGCAGATATAACAAAAAATTTAGTTTCTTCCATGACTAAAAGACTCAAAGAAGTTTCCGATGCAAAACGAGACCGTACAAAGCATTAATTATTTTCTAAATTGCCCCGAAGTTTTAACAACGTATCGTATGTAGAATTTTGATGTTACGTAATTTATTATTTAATCCATTCAGTAAAATTAAACCACACGAATTATTATTTTTTTAGTTTCTATAAAGATCGTTGATCTTAGGAAACAAAAAAGTTTAAAAATGTTGCTGTATTTCTTTTACAAATTTAAGTTTATTCAACAAATTAAATCGCATGTGAAGTTTTGTGATTGGAATTAAGACATTCACCGTGTCCTCGGAAGGTTTTGCTCGAAGACAATGACAAAAAATATCAGACAGTACAGAAGACGCGGTCGCTCATATTGTCGTAAAAGACAATGGGTCTCATGCATAAAACGTGAGCTTGAGCTCGGACTCGATTTTTTGAGTAAAAGGTGCTTGTCGTATGCATAATAAAATTTAATGTATTTGCTTTTACTCACTGCTCACGTTTGATCTCGTCTTGCTCAGTTCGAACTAAGTTAGATGAGCTTGTGCTCATTATCATATGCATAAAAACAAGCTTTTGCTTTCTTTTGTGAGCTCTTGCTCTAATTTTGGTGAGCCTGCCTTATAGTTGACTCGCGTACACTAAAAAGGAATCATGGCTGAATATTTTGTGAGACAATGAAATACAAAATGTTATCAACAGCGTAAAACAAATTTAGCAAGTGAGGATAAAAAATTAATTATTAATTTTTTTTATATAATTAATAATAAAATGATATTTACATTGTATGTAGGTTTGATGAGGAGTCAGAAGAAACACGTGGTGGTGCCCTCAGCAACATTGATAAAATTCGACTGTATTTAAGATTTTGTGCAGAGGTTTGTAGAATAATACAAAATGCTACGAACGATGCATTACTTCTCGGGGTGAGGGATTTGGAATATGCTCATGGCTAATGACACCATTCCGGAACCCAACAACTGACATAGAAAAAACATTCAACAAAGTGTTTGCAAGGGAACGTGTCATTATAGAACGGTGTTTTGGGCAAAGCAAAGATTTGCGATACTTCGAAAATCAACAACAAAAGTTTGAATTCGATAACGGTACACTTACCTGGAAGTTTGTTTGTTGAGGGATTAGAATTAGCACAAAACAATTGTGACAAATCAGTTTCCCAGTTTTTTAAAATTATTTTTTTATTGCCTGTTTTATTCATGTCTATTTTATTTTTTATGCGAGATTTCATGTTAGCTAATTTTTTTCATTATATTTTTCTCCGTTAATTCAATGCCAAATTTTTGCTTAATTTCTGTTACACATGTTTCTATTGTTTGTTTTTTTTTTTATTTTTAATGCTTGGTAATTGACCCTTTTCTAGTAAATATTTATTTTGTTTAATTTTTCCTACTAAAAATTTAGAAATCTCGTCAGTTTCTATTTTATTATTATTATTTGATTCTACTTCTACTTCACTTTCAATTGACGACATGTTTGCACTTCAATAACAATTAGACGTTTGATCTCCCTTTGCTCAAGTAATTGCAATTGAAATTTGAACTCATTTTCATGCATACGAAATTGAGCAAAAGCTGTTGCTGTTTAATCGAACTCGACTTAAGAGCAAATTGCTCACCTGCCTCGACTCAGCGCTTTTACTCGTTTTTATGCATGAGACCCAATGTCTTTACAAAATATAAACACCATCTAGGACAATTTAGCCAACTGGGACAGCATGTCATTTTACTTTAGTTCTGTACCATGTTTGTATGTACATGTGCATGTATGTATGTGTATGTGCAAAAGAAATAAAGTATAGTATACATATACATATGTACGGATTTACATATATTGAGCTATTATTTCCACAATAAACTGCAAAATGTTTAATATCGTTTATCCATCCATCGCAATCTACCAACAAACAGTCTATTATTTTTTAAGTCTTCTTTTGTATGATACTATGAAATCAAAGACTATAAATATAGGTACATATGAAGATAGTGTACGTAGAATATTAAATGAAATGTAAAATTTTCTGAGTTTATTGATGCTGCGCGGGGAAATAACAAGGAAAATCTAAACCGGTTTTTGTTATATTTGAGCATAACCGCAAACAAGAGAGCACTAAATTTGTAACGTATTTTTTGAGCCGAACGTCAAAGTTTGTTTATTTTTGTGAGAAAGTTAAGAAAACTGGTTGTAAATAATTTAATAATTATAATAACATAATACTATAATAATAAGAATGCAAAATATATTACTTTTTTAATAATTAATTTAATTTGAACTCATATTACACTAATTTAACACGTTCTTTTTTAGGTTATGTATACAAAAAATATGACGTTTAGAAAAAAAACCAATTGACGAATTCGCTTTGCGACAACCTTTTATTAATAAACCTTGCATATGACTGATGCTCACTGTAAAATTTGTTTGAGTGTGTGTTATATTTCTTGTTCCAAACGCATTCAAGTACGCCGAGCATATCGTAGCGTTTTCTATTAAGCGAATGCTACACGATCAATGTTCAGCTTCAATTTTGTCATTGTGTGCGTTATTTTATAAAAAATAGTCACACTTATGCATATACATATGTGTGACTATTAGGAAAAAATAAAATACTCTATAATAATATAATATAATAATAAAAAATAAATAAAATTTGGTAGTAGTACTACTGCCGTCAGTAAATTTAGCACTGGATGAACAATGTACGGCAGTACAACATGTTCATATACATATTTAAAGCCTTTGTTGAAATGATAATGGGGCTCATCATCAGCATCATGGGCAGCGTTACCATTTATTTTTTAACAAAAACTTTTTATTTAAAAAAAAACTTAATTTTGCAACAAAAAACTTTTTCCCACAAATGTGTCCAAAAAGGAAAAAAATCACAAAAAAATATGAATTCGTTTTTATTGAAACAAAAAAAAAAGTCAAACAACAACACGAATTTGAGTAGTTCCCCATTTTTTGTATCTTTTGTTGAAGCTTCCGATGTTTTTGTAACATATTCTACTCTCTTTTCTCCACTAGTATTGCTGATTAAAACTAATAACAGCAAAAGAATTAAAGTTTCTCTTTAAATATTTAATCACGATTTTTTTAAAAGGAAACTTTCTAGGCATAAAAAACTATATTATTAATACTGCTCAGTTGTATTAAAGAGGGATAGAGGCTGGCGATGGCACGATGGATGGTAGTCTGCACGTTGACTACAAAACCAAAAACAGACCTGGGTTCAACTCCAGTTTCAGACTAAAATTATAAAAAAAAAAAAAAAACATTTCGCATTTTTCTGATGTGCACTAGTGTGTTTTTGTGTGTCAGTTGTTGTCGGAAGGTTTCAGTGTCGAAGGCATAGTGACTGGTCATTGAACAATACCGGCTTCAGCTGATAGCAATCCACAATCACATCAGAACGCCCTCCTTCGTCGGTATTGTGTAGCACCGGCGAAGTAAAATAATAATAAAAATGGCTACTAAACCGAAGCTTCAGCACTACAACGAGTATAAAAACAAAGAACGTGCGAAAGCAGAGGTGTAAAATAAATAATTAAGCTTCACCTCCTGTCGTTTCTCCTACTATCCCTTTCCTATAGTTCCAGCACAATGATTCGCATGTGTAGAAGTCATCTCCTGAGTGCTGGTCCCAGATAAAAAAAGATACATTGAATACTTCCTTCATATATATTATAAATTAAAAATTAATAGACAAAATTTGAAAATTTGCATGAATTTAATAAAAACTTATTTTTGCAGCTAAAAACTTTTTGACATGAGGGAAAACTTGAAATATGGTAACGCTGATCATGAGCTACTTTGACACCATGATCTAAATATATAAGGTCTGCTTGACAGTTCAAATTATTTTTACTGTGACGTCATCGTCGAGATTTCTTTTTAATATGTATGGGGTTTATTTTTTTTTTAAATATTTTGCAATTTTAAAGGTAAAATAAATAAAACAAATTAAATTGTTATGTTATAGTCTTTTTTAATTTTCTTTTGTGACGAACACACAGTTATATTGCCCACCGCCTTAATGTAGATGTTCCTGGAAGAGGAAAGTTTTTGCGGCACAAAAATCTATATGCCCGAGGACCACTGGAATGTAAGCAGGTAGCAGCTGAAATAACGTCTAAAGACCAGTTAATTTTCTTATGTGGATTTTTTAATTTTTTAATTTGTCCATTTTTAAATATACGGCTAACAGAGGTTTCTAGATTACGAAGTTCTTTATTTTCAATTGCTACTTTATTATATTTTTTTTGTGATGCCTTTAATTTTTTCTCCAACTCTATTATTTTAAGTTCTCTAGAAAATTCCGATGACACCCTAAAAATTATGTAAATATTATTTATTTGGAGACAAATTTTATATTCAATAAAACTTACTCTGTTTGAACTGCAACTGACTTATTTGGATTTTGATTTTCAATATTTTCAATACTTTCTTGTAATTTCTGCAGACTATAAATAATTGTAAATATTATTTCATTAAAAAAAGTGGATTTTAAAAAAATTGTATTTACTTTAAATCAAATTCAGCAATTGCTTCCTTTACAATTTGTTTGTTTGCTCTTTTTACGTATCGTTTCGATCTTTCGACTGGTAAAATGCTGTTTACATGGATATTTAAAGATGGGACAGCCTTCGCATCTAACAATCTTTTTCTTATTGGCGTGTTCAATAATATATTCTTTAAACGCCAATCATTATTCGTAAAATGTCTAGAACAAATTGTTCCAGATTTCCAATTAACATTTTTTTACCGCATGTTTATTAAAAACTCTTTTTTTTTTTGCTCTAACTCAGTTCACATTAATTTTTAATTAATTGTCAATAAAATAATCCTTTAATTTTCTTAATAAATATGTAATAATAATAATTTTAATCACTAGCTTTTAAATTTCCATTTAACCCATGGTCTAAATATATAAGGTCTGCTTGATATTGAATGACAGCTGCCATTTTTTTTTAATTTGACGTCATCGTCGGGAAATGTTTTGTTGTGGGGGTGCTGATGGCGAGTAGTCAGCGTGTTGGCTCTGCAACCAGAAAGACCCAGGTTCGATTCCCAGCCGGGTCAAATCAGAAAATAGTTTTTTCTGAGTTTTCTGTGCTACAGCACCCTCCTTCGTTGGTATTTGAGCAATAAAACGTCGGCAAAGTAAAATAATAAATAAAATGGCTCCATTAGCTTAAAAATAATGCGTCAAAAAACATCAAAGACGCCGCAACTTTGCTTTATAATTTACACGCAACTGCAGAGTAAACAGCATTTTACCAGTCGAAAGATCGAAACGATACGTAAAAAGAGCAAACAAACAAATTGTAAAGGAAGCAATTGGTGAATTTGATTTAAAGTAAATACAATTTTTTCAAAATCCACTTTTTTTAATGAAATAATATTTACAATTATTTATAGTCTGCAGAAATTACAAGAAGAAAGTATTGAAAATATTGAAAATATTGAAAATGAAAATCCAAATAAGTCAGTTGCAGTTCAAACAGAGGGCTCTATAAACCCTGCCAAGAATTTATGGGAAACATATTAAAATTAGAAAATATATTTAAGGAAATTAATAATAATACTTTAAGTCTTCGAAATAATTATTTAAAATACCATAACATTAAATGTGATAACATAGATGTGCCTGAAAATGAAAAATCGTTATATTTTAAAAGTCGTTTATATTTTAGAATAAGAAATTTAAACAAAATATTAATACAAGAAAAAAATTAAAAAAAGACTATAACATAACAATTTAATTTGTTTTATTTATTTTACCTTTAAAATTGCAAAATATTTAAAAAAAAAAACAAACCCCATACATATTAAAAACAAATCTCGACGGTGACGTCACAGTAAAAATAATTTGAACTGTCAAGCAGACCTTATATATTTAGATCATGCATTTAACCACAACAAAACATTTCCCGACGATGACGTCAAATTAAAAAAAAATGGCAGCTGTCATTCAATATCAAGCAGACCTTATATATTTAGATCATGCTTTGACACCATCAATATGGGAATCAGGTGCACACATTTCATTTCACGCATACAATGGAATATTTACTAATGGCACAAAAAGTGGGGGATAAACGAATTGCAGACATAATGTTCAAGCTGTAATCGCTGTATGTATATAAATATATACATATATTTATTTTATGTGTATAAATATTTATGAAAACAAAATTAAAAATCTGTGGACTTTTTAAAAAACATTATAAAAATTTTTAAATTGATAACTACATATGTAGATTACTTTTTGTGTGACATCTCATAAACTGAAATTCATTAAAAGGTGCTGAGTATTGTAAACAAAGCGTTTTTTGCTTTTAAATTACTAAGACATTTTTTTGTTTCGACTTGTGATCTTTTGCCAAAAGTCCACAGATATACATATATCTCGAAAATTCAGTTCAGGCAGCAAAATATACCGCCGTTGGCTAATTCTGACAAATGTCTGACTTTATTCTAATAGATTTCTTTCAGACATGAACTGCCTGTTCATAGAAGACGAGTGAAAATAATCGTTCGACCATTTATATTGAAAACAACCATACAAAACTCATATAGTTTTTGTTTTTAATATAAATGGCCGAACGATTATTTACACTCGGCTTCTATGAACAGGCAGTAAATATACGACTTGGCCAGTCGTTCTCGAGTTATAAATGGTGTAACTAACATGTTTGTCTTTTATATTTATATACAGATATGCCCGTAAGAACAGTCTTTAGTAAAAATGGACGGTGGTTGAATTTATTTTGTTTTTATCCTCTTCCTTTTCTTATAAATGACAATCGCCAGAAGAAATTTTGTTAAATGCAAAGTAAATAGTTATTTAAAAGAAATGTATTAAGGAATATTAAATCGGCTTTTGAAAATTTCAATACGCTTACAAACAATGTCAAATGAAGATTTGAATTAAAAAAATTAAATAAGTCTGGGGTGGTGCAGGAGCGGATCTGGGTGGGGTTTGCTCATCCCAGCTCTCTCCTACTTACCCCAATGAATGTACTTCCCCTTTCTTCCAATGGTTTCTTGTATCGCTAAGCACGATTGGTGCAACGTAGCCCCCGTGTTAAAGAAGGTATACCTGTATATATGCTTATATTCATACGTACATATGTATGTATGCATACGCATATACTCGTATTACATCCTTATTTGCACACACACTAACATACTAACACATCAGTAAATGATTAAACATAGCCGTCATCCATATGTATGAAGAAAGATTCAATAACTATGAATGTACCCATTTCATAAAAAAATGGATTTGTTCTTAGCTCTATTGTATAAAATAATTATAATCCGTACGAAGTCTATTTGACAGCTAGCCGACTTTTGTGTATGTGCGTGCCTCTTTCTAACATTGTATCTAAACACTATGCACTATGTATGGACATACATCCATAGGCGGCAATACAGATATTTATGTTAGTACGTACATATGTATGCATGTGTGTGTTGTCCATAATATTTAAACAATCAACCATCCAGCCATCCATGTGTACATCCATTAATAGATTTTCTCTACAATATGGGTTAGTCAGCCATTTTTGATGTGTTTTTGACTGCTTTCGTTCGGTTCAGTTGATTGAATTTGGCAGCAAAAGGGTTGTCATACTTGTAAAGTGTCCACAGCTGGTATTTAATCATTGCATGAATGCAATACATTGGGCATTAGATAGTGTTAAAAAAAAATCTAATGCTTGCATATAACACGGAGTTTTACTGTCAAATAACAATTAAAACTTAACCACTTTGTTTTTACAAAATCCTCAACCATTTTGTTATTTATAAAATTGTTTCTGTTATTAAATTAAAAAAAAAAATTTACAAAAAAAATACACAAGCAGTTGCCAGGTTACCGGTACGGCAACATATACTAATATTTTTTTACGATTCTTCAAATAAGCTAATAAGACCTACATACCTTCATCAATATGGAGTTGCAATAAAATAGAAAGCTCCATATTAACTTCAAATAGTGAAGAAAATTTGTTCTTTTCTATAGAATGTACATGCAACGGGCTGGATTTAGTATATCTCATAAATGGCTCCTGAGGGGCATCCCTTAAGCTTGGATCTCACTACCGCCGCAAAGTACCAATTTTCGGCGTAATCCACGCGCCGATTGTGGGCGACGACAAACTAATAAAATTAAAAGTAATGCGCCGATAATTTGAACACTCTTTAGCACAATATTGACCAATAAAAGTATTAAAAATGCGCTGATTTTTATCGATGGTTAGGAAGTAAATTGGCTTAAAAGCACGCTTTTTTTTTGACAAATTCTGTTTTATTGATACCAATGTAAAGCAGCAATATGGGAATTAATAATGGAATATAATGTCGGGCAAATGTCCACTTCTAGCACGTCAGCAGACGTCCGCTCTTTTCACGAAATTTTGAACCACATTTTGCAACAAATCTTCGCTTATCTTGTCAATGAAGCGCCGAATGTCATCCTTTAGAGCGTCACTTGTTTGTGGGTTGTTCACGTAAACCCGTTCTTTCAAATGGACCCAGAGAAAATGACAAGAACGAGGCGGCCAGTTGATGGTTATCATGGCTTGGTAGCGCAGAGAATTCACGGTGACAGGGTTTCCTTGCGGGCCGATAATGCCAATGTAATGGTTTTTCGAGGACTGTTTTGTGAATTTTGTTTATTTACATTACCGCCTAACAGAAAATGGGCCTCATCACTAAAGATTAATTTGGTTTTTCAAACATCCAATTCACAACCGTTCGACGCAAACAATGGTCGGCCGGCTTAATTCTTTTACCAGTTGAACTTTACTAGCGTGAAGATTATTATCTTTATGCGAAATGTTGCGCAAAGTGTCCTTGGTGATGCCCAATTTTTGCGAACGTCGACGAGTTGACGTTAAAAACTGTGTGGAAGGAGAAACACAATTGAAAAAAGTCGTGAAAATCGAGTCGCTAAAAAAAGTAGCCTATATTTCATTCAAGACTCCCAATTTAATGATGTTAAAATTACAGGAATATCGGTCTGGTCTCCTATAAGTTACAAACAAAAACACACATTCTTTTTTATAGATATAAGGGTATGTTCTGTAAACCGAATCCATATTTAGGTGTTCTATAAACCGAATTCGCATAATTTTACTCGGTTTAAAATCGAGTAAATAAGTCCGGTCGAAATTAAATAACTGATGAAACATAAAAAAAAACAATTACCAATTCTTACCTGAAGTCGTTCTTTTATTAAATTAAGTCAAATTATATACTCTGTAATAGATTTTAATACAAAATAATCAATTTAAAAAACACTCCAATATTTCTCCATGCAGATAAAGTAGAAGGATGAATAAAAGCACATTATCACTAAATTCATTAGATACATATACATATCATAAAAAAAATTCACTTTTAAATAAGAATAAAAATTCTTTTGAACAAATTTTCAGTAGCTTTATTGACGTTTCGACGTATTGACGTTAAAAAAATCTTATTCGCAAGCAAGTTCGAATGTTGGAAATCGTGTGATTTTTAGAACATTCGGTTTTGAGAAATCACTCGTTTTTAAATCAACTCGGTTTCCAGAACATGGGGATTGAAGTAGTAGTATATGAATGTATGTATGTATGTATGTATGTAACAGTATCCCCTGATTTGAATTATCAAACATAAGATTTTACTATTCTTTATTGAAATTTTAACTAAAAAGTTCAAACCCATCTATTCATTAATTTGCTTCTTATATACGATACATAATACATTCACATTAATATCCACATACTCGTACATATGTGTGTATGTACATATATGTGGCCATATATATTTATTATTATTATTATTAACATTTTATGAAAACGCAAAAAATTAGCAGGCAAACAAAAAACTACGCACTGAATAAATACGATACGTATTTAAACTCCAATATTAGAACGTTTCTATAGATTGATGGATAAAACTTATAACAGCTGACCGAAACGCACACATAAACAAACAGCCACTCAAAAAGCACCAACCCAAAAGGTTTAAAAATTTAGCTACCATTTGGAAGATTGTTTGAGGATAATCATTGTTGGACAAGTGAATGGTCTCCTGCATTGTGCTTTTGCGCGTCTTTTTAACGATTGTTGGATGAGTGAAGTTTGTTTTATACTACTTGATCTACTTTGATCTTTATATTTTCTCCGTTTCGGCTCAGAGTGCTATTAGGCTAAGGAGGCCGTGTTCTTCAGGGAATCCCGGTCTAGCCATAGCAGCATTCCCCGAACACTTCCGACCTTCATTACGGACTTCCCGTTGGATATCTCCACTCGGAGACTTGTCTTCAAGGGGCGTGCAGTCGCCACCTTCCCTAGTAGGAATGACTGGAGGAAGGGGAGGATCCTTGCCGGTGGTGTCAGGGCCATTACTAGACTCGCGGCCGTCTGCACAGGCCACTGGTCCATCGGCAAGCATGTTGAGAGGATGGGCATTCCGTTCAATGCCCGGTGTAAGGGCTGTGTGGAGGATTCGGAGCGGGAGACTATTGTGCACTTTCTCTGTGAGTGGCCCGGTCTGGCTATGTCGAGACTAAGATTCCTTGGCGTGCATTTCTTTGACAATTTGGGACTGTACTCTCGGTTGGATCTGACGGATTTAGTGAGGTACGTGAACGGCACAGATTGGCGCTGTGACGTCCTCTGGTTTCTACGGTGCTACAGTAGCAAAAGGGCACCTATGGTGCTACTTGTGTCGACACATCTTGGTGGACTGCCCTCTTACCTAACATAACTTCAAAATCGGCCTGCTGTTTGCTTACTTTCTTGGCGTGTTGACTCTGCAACCAGAAGACCTCGGTTCAATACTCAATACCATCTAAGCAAAAGTTTTGCTGAAGTATGCATGCTATTTGATAATTGATAATTGCTTCTTTTCAACATGAACAAGATTCGTTGACCTTACCAGTTATTTCCGTAAATTTATTCAACACTATGCCCTGATCGCCACTCTGTTGATCCGATTAACGAGGAAGGACAACGTGTTCACCTGGTCAAACGAATGCCACGAATCATACTTAAAGATAATTGCACTGCTTGCAACGGGACCAATCCTAGAGATATATCATGTAGCAAAGCAGCATGAAGTCCACACTGACGTATGTAGCGTTAGCATACCTGGTATCTTACTACAACGGAATTAGCGGAACTACCTGAAACCGATAGCGTACTTTACCCGTTTGTGCAACGAAGCAGAACAAAAATATCATGCGTATGAATTCGAAGTGTTGGCTGTTGAGGCGTGTCAAAGATTCCGGACGTATTTATTGGGGAAATATTTTGTGATTGTAACAGATTACGCTGCTCTGTCGAATATTAAATCATCAAAGCCAAAGACTTCCAAAGTGTCAAGATGGCTCTCGAAGATAATGGAATATGACGGTAGTAAACAATCATGTCAACGAAAGCAGTACATTAAAGATTTTGTCGTAAAGAAGTACCGATTGTTTAGAAAAAGTAGTGATGGAAGTGTACGGTATGAGGTGGCGCGTGAAATCAGTTCATGATGACATTGGATATCCCGCAATTAAGAACACGTTCTGATAGCGACATAAAGCATATTAAGGTAGCTGTTCGAACACCGCCAGGAAATGGCTTGGCTGAGAGAGTCAATAAATCAATTCTGTCCTGCTTACGCTCAACTATGAATGATGCTAATGATTGGAATACTGATTCAGAAATTTACAATGGACTCTAAATACACACGCGAATTGAACAACAAAATACGCTCCTATTGGACTCGTATTCAATTTTCCAGTTAGAGATTTAGCTGGTAATAAAATATTGGCAGCTGTGCAAGACCTTAACCTGGATTTTAAAAACTTAATGAAAAGGAAGCGGAACGACGCTAAAAAAATATTGAAAATGCAAGAAGTACTTGGAAGGCCAGATTTGATTCTAAGCATAAAATTCCACATAAATATCAGGAAGTTGACCTGGTTCTACTTGAGTGTGCACTACCCAGCACTGGTGAATCAAGAAAACTGGATGTGAAATATAAGGGGCCATATGCTTTTAAGAACCTTTTTAAATAAATATATAATAAAGATATGACAGATATATTGTGGGAGATAGCGACGACGCTCAACTTAATCAGCGACGATTCTCGACTGTAGCCAATAGTGACAAGATGAGACCTTGGTGTACCCTATACCCTGATGTCGACGATGCTTATGATAATGACCCGTGCCCAACTTTGGGGGATGACTAACTCGGGGACGAGTTGAGGGCAGGAATGGCTGAGTTGAAATAACATAATTTTTATATTCTTATGGAATATCTTGTCATAACATACTCGTTTATACATCTATTCGATTTATTGTAATTAATATTATTTTATCTGGTAATTTCATACATTGTTTATGTAACTATGTGTAAAATAAAAGGCAGTATGAAGCGGATTTTTAAGTAAAGCACGCGTTCGTATAGATAAAAATTTATATTAATAAAATCTAATAAGCTGTCATAACACTTGTGCCAGAATTACAATAAAGCTATGGGCGGAGTCGACAAGATGAACCAGTCGATTTGGAGCACAAGTCCTACAGAAATCGCCAAGTGTTAGGTAATTGTCTGTAAGATTATGTTCGGTAGGAGGTGGGGTGGGGTCTTAAGTCAAAAATCAAAAATCCTATGTCAAACTTCCAACCCTATCCACTCTTTCGCAGATGACAGCAGCCTTTCTCACTCATATTCATTTAGTCGTAGGCCAACATCGACTATGATCACTTCGCTGAGGCAGAATATGAGTGACTCATTCAATTGTGACCTCATGAAAATATCGCAATGGGGTCAGGCAAACAGGGTCGATTTCAATGCTCAAAAGACCCAATGCAGCATGCTTACACATCGACGCATGCCCGATGACGCTGTAATTATGGGCGGTATAAACATCGAGGAATCAGAAGCTCTTGATGTTCTTGGCATGAAAATTCAGTGCGATGTTCGATGGACTGAGCACATTTTTCAGGTATCAAAAGAAGCATTCAAGTGCCTCGGTTTTTTAAGATGGTGCAAGACATACTTCACCCCATCTGATCTCCTCACTATTTATACCGCCTACATCCGACCGAAAATGGAATACAACTCTCATGTTTGGGCCGGTGCTTCAAAGACTATTTTGAAGTTACTCGACCGGGTCCAAGAGAGAGCGAAGAAACTCATAGGAGACAGTAGGGTAGCCAACTCTATTAACTCTCTTGAGCATCGTCGCAACGTGGGGTGCGTTTCGTTGTTCTATCGTTACTATAATGGGATGTGTTCTGATGAAATCAGGGAACTTGTTCCCGAAACCCGATCATTCACGCGCACGACGCGTTCATCATTAAGAGCACATCCATTTGTAGTCAACTTGGCAGCGAACCGCACTACGCATTACAGGGAGAACTCATTTTTCGGCCGAACATCGCGTATGTGGAACAAACTCCCTGCCGAGGTCTTTCCTGTCACTTATGACGTAGGAAAATTCAAATCAAATGTCCATTCACACTACTCCCTCTATCCTCCTTCCCATAGCTTGATTTCCTAGTTCCAGCACAATGCATCGCATGTGTAGGGGTCATCCCCTGAGTGCTGGTCCAAGATAAAAAAAAATCGTCCTCTGGACATACAGTGCCGTGGTTAGACCGATATTATCTTATGGTTGCCTTGTTTGGTGGCGGGCTCTCAGCAAGGACTACAATCTGACTAGGCTGAGTAGGATTCAGTGATCTGCGTGCGTTGGGGTAACCGGTGCATGTAGAACGTGCCAAGAGCGGCCCTGAACACGATTATGAATCTTTTACCGAGTGATCTTCATATTTTCTCCGTTTCGGCTCAGTGTGCTATTAGGGAGCCGCGTTCTTCAGGGAATACGGGTCTGGCCATAACAATCTCCGACCCTACCGCGTTTCATTACGGACTTTCGGATGTATATTTCCTCTCGGAGAATTGTTT
This sequence comes from Dexiosoma caninum, assembly GCA_963924685.1. NCBI lineage: Eukaryota > Metazoa > Arthropoda > Insecta > Diptera > Tachinidae > Dexiosoma > Dexiosoma caninum. The sequence continues at coordinate 59,437,458 of OZ004725.1, forward strand.
GCAATAGCAATATACTAGGAATTTCATTAGTTTTCGAACTTAGTGTATTATTCAAACCGTATTCGACTTTGCATAACAAAACGGACCAATCGCCATGCCCAATAGGCTCAGCATAGCTTTTATTACTCTATTTACGTGCTCTACCAGTTAATTGGTCTATGTAGAGGCAGTAGCAACCTTCATATGCGCTATAATATTCCTCAACAAATAAGAACCAAATTCTAGGGACGTGAGACAAGTTCACCGATCAGATATACTACGCCTAGGTCTACTATAATAACTGAAGTACTTATCCAAACATGCAATATCCACCTAGTTGAAATAACCGGTTAAAGACGATCGTATTTTGTAAATCAGCTGATAGCAATCCACAATCACATTAGAACGTCCTCCTTCGTCGGTATTGTGTAGCACCGGCGAAGTAAAATAATAATAAAAATTGCTACTAAACCGAAGCTTCAGCACTGCTATAAACAAAGAACGTGCAAAAGCAGAGCTGTAAAATAATGAATTAAGCTTCACCTCCTGTCGTTTCTCTAAGTATCCCTTTTTTTTTGGTTCCAGCACAATGCATCGCATGTGTAGGGATAATTTTCTGATTGCTGGTCACAGATAAAAAAAAGGCATCAATAATAACTAGAATATGCTTACGCTTTGAGTTAATAGACGGCAAAGGCCCAAAGTTGTCTATATATATATATATATATATATATATATATCGAAAGGGATTTATTTTATAGGAGTGCTGTGAAGATTGCGTTCATTGAATCGTGTAGGAGCCCTTAATACAGCGAATGCAATTTTTAATAAAATTTTCCACCAATATTTTTTTTACTTGGGAAGGCCCAGAGCCACGTCCCAATCAGGACCACTCTCACTCACCCACGTCTGGGTTCGCCAAGTCCGCAGCCGGTGCCAGGGCGCCGGCCCGTATCGCCTGGTCCCCGTCAGAGGGGGCCCCACTATGCAGCAGCGCATCGAGGTCCCTCTTCTTCCTCCGCAGAACGTATCCCACGTGCTGCGCCACAGCGTCCCAATTGTCCTCACAATCGAGCATCCTCCCTATTACGGTGGCAGGAGCGAACCCGCCAACCCGCTGCGCCATTGCACCTCTCTCAGTATGTCATCTGGTGCAGTCGAAGAAAGTGTGTTCTGCATCATCATCCGTAATACCATAGTAAATACAGTCGGGACCATCTGCCCTGCCCATCCGGTACAGGTACTTTCGGAAGTATCCGTGGCCCGAGAGGAATTGTGTCAGGAAGTAGTTAACTTCCCCAAATTTCCTCCGAATCCATACTTCCACTCGTGCCCGCGTCATCAACATCACCTCGGTCTTCTCCCCGCCCAATTCCAAGCCGTGGTCCTCAAGCCACATCCGGGTCCTAATCATGACCCGGTTCAGCTTCCCCCTGGCGTCATCCATATCCCGCGCCAAGATCACCGCCGATCACATCCGCGTATCCCACGAGCTGAGCATCCTCGGGCATTTCCACCCCAAAGATCCCATCGTAGGTCAGATTCCAAATAAAATAAACAATTTCAACAGAAAATTTATATTATTCCTAAAAAAAATTAAGCAAATTCAGCATTATTGCGGTTGCCAACGTCGACATCGACACCAAAATGTAGCCTCTGTTACGGCGATAGACTGTGGCTGTCATTTCAAATTTAAATTGACATTATCAATTGGCGTATCAACTAAAATTTTCAAGTGAAAGCTATAGGATATCGGTTATTGCGACAAGCGCAATGAGGCCGGTTAAGTTTTTTCTTAAAAGTATACCTGTTTTAATAGCAAAATCGATATCCTAATTTTAAAAAACAAGAATTTTTCAACAGGAATTCAGACAACATATGCTCCGAAATTTAAGTCAAAGTTTTAGAGTGGTTAAGAGTAGTGCACTTTTGGTAACCAAATATTCGCGTATTGAAGCGGAAATTAATAAAACTTCGCATCGCTTTTCTATCAAAGTAGTGAGTGGATAACGTTTTTGATACCGATTCGTATGCACTCGTACATACCAGCTGAATATAATTAAGATCCCATTAGTCGACATGTTTTTTTACGTCTAACCTGTTAACTTTGTGGCTCATATGTAATTGTGCTTGTCTGCCAAAATTGCTATTTTACAGAAGATTTATAATATTTGCTTGCATACGTCTGACATAGTCATTGTTCGTTAACAACAGCTGAATTTTATTAAATTTGGTTTTTGTTAAAAGTTTGTTTATGAAATGGATTCAAAAAGTAACACAATTGCAGTGTGCAGTCTGACGTCAGTTGGGATGTCATATGAAAATAGAACCCGCTCTAATTGACAGTCTGTAAAAGGCCGACGACAATGTTTCAAACGTGTCACACGACATGTACGTATTTTGTGGTGGAAAACTTGACTAGTCCGACGTAAAAAGCATGTCGTCTAATGGCGGCATTAGTTGCTTGCTATACATTGATATTTTGCATATTATTGCATTTGTTTTTGGAAAATTTGTGAAATAACATAATGGTGTGCTAAAGAAGTCACTTTTTGACTAAACCTATCCAAATTTTTACTTCCATATGTTTGCAGGGTTCTTTCATTGTCAATGCCATTATTTTAATTTCGTATTGTTTTTTAAAGAAAAAACACACACACAAAGAACAATCAATTGATATAAGAAGAGTTCCGCAATGAACTTTCCAATAAATGGATAGAGCTGGCTGAATTATTGTTAAAGATGGTGATGATTATGATGGGGGTGATGTGAATGATAATGAACACTGCCCTTCGTTCGTGCTACAGAAATATGTATGGTCATGGGTATGGTGGTATGCTATATAACAAAATACTAGTGCTTAGTAGACAGTTTTAAGCCTTGTCTGTTTCTTTTCATTTGTATATAATTTTTGTTTGTTTCATTTTAAATAATGAAAAATATCTGTTGGTCGTTCAGTTGGTCGCACATATGTGTCACTGATTGCTAAATTATTTTTGTCTTTCATTATGATACGCTAAAATGATATCACTACACTCGGAGTGATTTTCAAAATAAATAAATTAATTAATCCCAACAAAAAAAAGACGTGCAAAGACGTGGTTTCTATTGCAAATGAACTGGTTCCACTTCGCTGACGAACGCATGATTTTAACCCAAGGATGTCATTGGCGAGCACGTGTTCACATTTAACGAAACAGCTCGTCATTTAAATGTGTGGTTAGAAGCCATTAATGTTCCATGATTTGGTTACGTTTTAGCCTGAGTTCACATTTAACAAAACAGCTCGTCATGAATACAACGCAAATTACAAAAATTAAATTACAACTGAGCAGTTGGTCATAAGAATTAATCGGCAGACTTGAATGCGTGTTCCGTGAGTTCAAAACTAATGACATTGTTAACATTTAAGATGGCATAAAAAATTAATTCAGATAAAGTAGTGTATATGTTATGAGAATGAGATTATAATTAATAAAACTCCTTCATTAATTTGGAAAACTACTTACTTTAAAAGAACGTAGGACTGTGTTAAATGTTGCCTTAGCCCCGATAGTAAGCTTAGTCGTCTTCACTGTATAAAACTTGTTGTAAAGTATTCGGTCAGAATGCGCAATAGCAGTAGTTTCTTAATCCTATTGCATTTTTTGTTTGTGTTCCCATGTAACTCCATCATTTATTAATCAATTTTGAAATTGTAGACAATTGTATGATCTGTAATTGACTTCTCCTTTTTTTCTTTTGAGGACTTACTCTGTTATATTCTACCAACCATAATCCAAGGGGGGTGCTGATGGCGACACAGATTCGATTCCCAGCACGGTTTAATCAGAAAAAGTTTTTTTTCGAGTTTTCTGTGCTACAGCACCCTTCTTGGTCGCTATTTGAGCAATAAAACGTCGGCGAAGTAAAATAATAAATGAAATGTCTCCACTTAGCTTAAAAATAATGCGTCAAAATTGACATCAACACGCCGCAACTTTGCTTTATAATTAACACGCACTGCAGAGTTGTGAATTAAGATCTATCTTTCTACCACTTTAATCTCCTGTATATTTCTTACACTATCCCTCTCTCTATCTAGTTTCAGTGCAATGCAATGCATATGTAGGAGATGCCCTTTAGTACTGGTCCCAGATAAAAAAAAGAAAATTATTAGGTCTGTGCGGCTCCAAAAACAACAGACGGTAGGAAATTGCGCACTTTTCAAAAACATTTGTATACGAAATAAACAGTTGTTTGTAGGAAAAATAAAAATAATTTGTAAAAAGAAAATTCTTAAGTTTTATTTTTCACTATTTATTTTTATATTTTGAAGAATTTAGTACAATTACAGTTAATGCAAGAGATTTGCATCGGAAATACTTTATACGAATTTCTTCAAAGCTGTTTTTTCAGTCATAGTCAAATCAATAGGATCGGAAATGCGACAAAAAGGAAAGTAAAAAATTTTTTACAAGTGCACAATTTGTGACATTAAAAACACAACCCTTCAAAAAATCATCAGGAGAATCGCCCTGGACTGTTTATTGGAGCATGCTACCAACTATAAAAAGTTACCAACGACAGTCGTTTGTCAAGCCTACTGAAAGAAATATTATTGCAATTGCAGCTCAGTTGTAAAAGCACAATAAAAATTTCTACTGAAATCAGTCGTTAGTTGTGAGTCATCAAAATAAAGAAAACATAGCCGCCGAAGAAGGCTTTGAAATATCCATTTCAATGATTTCAAGCAATCCGTCTTATTTGGCGATTGCATTTTTGTCAACATGGCATGGCGTCATCATTGTTTCCGATTTGAGGAAGGAGACGCTGTACCGGCAGAGAGACAAAACGTTTCTAATTCTAAAATTCCTAAATTGTACTCAATTTAAAGTATTCAATAGTCATCTACACAATGTTAAAAAAAAATTTGTATTCATAAACGAACATTAACAGTTTTAAAAGGTTCCTCAAAATTAACGCAAGATTGCACTGTGTTGCTATTCGTGGAGGAGTTTTTGCGTCAGTCCGATGCAATGCAAAGCTTAGTTATATGGTCCACCCCTAGGACATCGTTAGTCTTGCACTAGTCCTAGTCCTCTGTAGACTACACTATACATGCAAAAATATACCCATTGAGGGAATTGAGTTGTATTTTTAATTAGGTTATATGCACTACATGTACTTTGTTGAATTAATTCATTTTATTTTTATTATTCACTGTATTTATTTTTAACAATTTTCATTCAGTTAGTAGGAATTACAGAATCTATGCATATTGTTTCTGTTGTTTTGGAAGTGAAAAAACGTACACATTTACTGCTTGGCCCACGATATCACAAAAAATTTTTAAATTTCATATTAATGAAATTTTTGTTCTGTTCAAGTTCACAGTTAATTTATCACAATATTGTGAAGAAATTACATTCCTTATTAGAATAAGAGAGGTAGTTGTAAAGTCATTAATATCATCTATTTAACCCGTCAGAGCTTCGGCAGAGGTCCTTCCTGTCACTTTTGACCTCCGCGGGGGTTTGGAAACTTTGTTTTTAAACCTACGGGTGTTTAGTAATCCCGCGGTACCTACCTGAAGGTGTAGCATCACCTTGACTACCTGCGAGTTTGAAGATGACAGAAGAGGTGATTCTTCGAAATTTTACTAGAAATTGATGAGGTTGTGCTTGCATATTCCGTGTGACTGTAGAAATACAGTTCGATTCTAATCTAGTGCTACGGGCTGCCAGCTTAAGCACCACTGCTCTAACGCTAAGTAAGGGTTTAAAGACTGATTGTACTCTTGAGTACTTAGTTTTGCTCCTTGTGAGTACTTCGTGGAAACACTGAAAAGTTGGAGTTAGAGTGATGGTCTGGGTAAGGATTCGTAGTGGATGTGGTTACTACATAAAATTACGCAGGGAGATACGTTTTCGGTCTATTCTGGATATATGTGAGTTTGGTACATATGTTGTGATACCACTTTTACTCAACTAGGTGCTCTTGCCATTCAACAGTAGTCACCGGAATGTGTCTCGAACAAACAGTAAAGAAATACATTATGTTCTAAGAACATATGCCTGGACAACCGAGTTAAGCCTTCTTGACTGACATACATTCTGATGTGACACAAGAGTTTAGACCGCTCGAAAACAGCTTAGCAAGGTGTAATTTGTGGACCAGGGATAACTATGAATTAGGATTGCAACCTATGTGTATCTGTTTGAGTACACGCGGTGGAAATACACACGGTGTACTTTCAAGTGCCCATGGGGCCGGCAGTGAACGTCTTAATTAATGAATGAGACGCTATGCGTAGGTGTCCACGTTAATCCTGAACACATCTGTCACTTTTGACGTGGGAAGATTCAAATCGAATATCAATAAACATTACCCCCTCTATCCTTTCTCCAAAAATCTTATTTCCTAGTTCTGGCACAATGAAGCGCACGTGTAGGGGTCATCCCCTGCGTGCGGATCCAAGAGAAAAAAAATAACAGCTTTTCAAAAGTATCTTAGGTTTACAAATACACATATGTGCAATGAAAATATAGATACACAAAATTGTAGATATAAAAAAAAATTTTTTATAAACAAGCTTTATACTTTCTGAAGCATTTTCTGTTAATATAGAAACTCTATAACCAGACAAAAAATCATTATCAGTTGTCCTAATATCATTATAAAGTTTTTTTTAAAGATCCAACAACATTTATTATTTAACCCTTTCAAACCACATCAGATGTACAAAAGTGAATTCATGGTATTGAATTCAGCGTTTTACTAAGCGGATTACACAATGCTGTCATGACAGACAGTACATACATACTTTTTTACTAACACATGCACACTTTCCCAAATGTCAGAACTACTGTTTTCAATACCACGAAGACAGTAAATAGGACAGTGAGTTGACGTATGCTGAGAAATATTTGCAAAAGAAAAAGAAAACATGGTGCTTTCGATTTAGGAGTAAATTCCGAAAAAATTTCATTTCATTTTATTTTATTTGCTACAAAAGAAATATTATATACATATTATTATTTTAATTAATTAAAAAAACTGAATTTATTTTGGGAATATTCATTCATATATATGATTCTAATTGTGCTTTTTCCCTTATAAACTATATGTGAAATTTATTATTACATACTTTATGATATTCTCATACAGTATGAAAAATATCATAAAGCATTTTATTACAAAAGCAACTCAATAAGGATAAAATTTTTTAGTTTTAGTTTTTATGTAGTAATAAGTATTCAAATACATGCTAGCTTTAAATCATTAAAAAATTAATGTAAATGAAACAATTATAAGAAAAGTTTCGCCATCGAGAATGCTAAAAAAGGAAAACTGGATATTGTATGCTCTCCAGAAACATACAAAATGGTAAGTAAACTTGTTTATCCTGTATTAATATTTATTAACTTTGAATATATTTTAACTTGTAGATGAACTTTTTAGAAATAATATAGCGCTAGAGTATGCAAATGATGAAGAATATGATCAAATCATATTCACACCAAACGAAGATGCTGCAGAAGAAAAGGAAAAAGAGCGGAATAAATGCGCGATGTTTTTATGAGTCTGAAACTGGGGTTGAACCCAGGTTTAAGTTTTTCGTTCTATAGTCAACGTGCAGACTACTTCGAGCATCGCCACCCTCAGTGTTTCAGCGTTTTTGAAAACTGATACGTATTGTTTATTTTCATGACAGCATTGTTTAATGTAAACAATATATATATATTTTTTAACTACTTCATTTGGTTACCGCTCATACATATTTTCTGATGGACTATTTTGTTTATTTTGACATAAAAAATTTTAATACGAAATTGAAATTGAAGAAAAAGCTAGAAAAAGCTGGAACTAGGAAATTAGATTATGAGAAGGAGGATAGAAGGATTAGTGTTTATGGACATTCGATTTGAATTTTCCCACGTCAAAAGCGACAGGAAAGAACTCTGCAGGGAGTTTGTTCGACATACGCTATGTTCGGCCGAAAAATGAGTTCTCGCTGTAATGCGTAGTGCGATTCGCTTTACATAAAATTTACAATAAAAAAAGTTTTTTTTCGGCTGGGCGGTTTTGCCATTAGAAAAACCGAACTATTCCATTCAATAAATTACCATTTAAAAAAACTGAGAGCCATAGAACTGAAAATGTCTGTTCGAAGCTCTCCAATGTCTACATTATAGATATTATCCACCAAAGAAAAATTTTAAATATATTTAGATACTTGCAGCCTAAAAATTTTTACCATGCACTTCCAAATGCGAAATTTACATTGGTCTTTCGGAAATATGAAATTATTTCGGGCCTATAGTAGCTCTTTAACCACAAAAGAAAACCATAACCTAATTTCCTAGTTCCGATTATGAATCTTTTACCGAGTGATCTTCATATTTTCTCCGTTTCGGCTCAGTGTGCTATTAGGGAGCCGCGTTCTTCAGGGAATACGGGTCTGGCCATAACAATCTCCGACCCTACCGCGTTTCATTACGGACTTTCGGATGTATATTTCCTCTCGGAGAATTGTTTGCAATAGCAATATACTAGGAATTTCATTAGTTTTCGAACTTAGTGTATTATTCAAACCGTATTCGACTTTGCATAACAAAACGGACCAATCGCCATGCCCAATAGGCTCAGCATAGCTTTTATTACTCTATTTACGTGCTCTACCAGTTAATTGGTCTATGTAGAGGCAGTAGCAACCTTCATATGCGCTATAATATTCCTCAACAAATAAGAACCAAATTCTAGGGACGTGAGACAAGTTCACCGATCAGATATACTACGCCTAGGTCTACTATAATAACTGAAGTACTTATCCAAACATGCAATATCCACCTAGTTGAAATAACCGGTTAAAGACGATCGTATTTTGTAAATCAGCTGATAGCAATCCACAATCACATTAGAACGCCCTCCTTCGTCGGTATTGTGTAGCACCGGCGAAGTAAAATAATAATAAAAATTGCTACTAAACCGAAGCTTCAGCACTGCTATAAACAAAGAACGTGCAAAAGCAGAGCTGTAAAATAATGAATTAAGCTTCACCTCCTGTCGTTTCTCTAAGTATCCCTTTTTTTTTGGTTCCAGCACAATGCATCGCATGTGTAGGGATAATTTTCTGATTGCTGGTCACAGATAAAAAAAAGGCATCAATAATAACTAGAATATGCTTACGCTTTGAGTTAATAGACGGCAAAGGCCCAAAGTTGTCTATATATATATATATATATATATATATATATCGAAAGGGATTTATTTTATAGGAGTGCTGTGAAGATTGCGTTCATTGAATCGTGTAGGAGCCCTTAATACAGCGAATGCAATTTTTAATAAAATTTTCCACCAATATTTTTTTTACTTGGGAAGGCCCAGAGCCACGTCCCAATCAGGACCACTCTCACTCACCCACGTCTGGGTTCGCCAAGTCCGCAGCCGGTGCCAGGGCGCCGGCCCGTATCGCCTGGTCCCCGTCAGAGGGGGCCCCACTATGCAGCAGCGCATCGAGGTCCCTCTTCTTCCTCCGCAGAACGTATCCCACGTGCTGCGCCACAGCGTCCCAATTGTCCTCACAATCGAGCATCCTCCCTATTACGGTGGCAGGAGCGAACCCGCCAACCCGCTGCGCCATTGCACCTCTCTCAGTATGTCATCTGGTGCAGTCGAAGAAAGTGTGTTCTGCATCATCATCCGTAATACCATAGTAAATACAGTCGGGACCATCTGCCCTGCCCATCCGGTACAGGTACTTTCGGAAGTATCCGTGGCCCGAGAGGAATTGTGTCAGGAAGTAGTTAACTTCCCCAAATTTCCTCCGAATCCATACTTCCACTCGTGCCCGCGTCATCAACATCACCTCGGTCTTCTCCCCGCCCAATTCCAAGCCGTGGTCCTCAAGCCACATCCGGGTCCTAATCATGACCCGGTTCAGCTTCCCCCTGGCGTCATCCATATCCCGCGCCAAGATCACCGCCGATCACATCCGCGTATCCCACGAGCTGAGCATCCTCGGGCATTTCCACCCCAAAGATCCCATCGTAGGTCAGATTCCAAATAAAATAAACAATTTCAACAGAAAATTTATATTATTCCTAAAAAAAATTAAGCAAATTCAGCATTATTGCGGTTGCCAACGTCGACATCGACACCAAAATGTAGCCTCTGTTACGGCGATAGACTGTGGCTGTCATTTCAAATTTAAATTGACATTATCAATTGGCGTATCAACTAAAATTTTCAAGTGAAAGCTATAGGATATCGGTTATTGCGACAAGCGCAATGAGGCCGGTTAAGTTTTTTCTTAAAAGTATACCTGTTTTAATAGCAAAATCGATATCCTAATTTTAAAAAACAAGAATTTTTCAACAGGAATTCAGACAACATATGCTCCGAAATTTAAGTCAAAGTTTTAGAGTGGTTAAGAGTAGTGCACTTTTGGTAACCAAATATTCGCGTATTGAAGCGGAAATTAATAAAACTTCGCATCGCTTTTCTATCAAAGTAGTGAGTGGATAACGTTTTTGATACCGATTCGTATGCACTCGTACATACCAGCTGAATATAATTAAGATCCCATTAGTCGACATGTTTTTTTACGTCTAACCTGTTAACTTTGTGGCTCATATGTAATTGTGCTTGTCTGCCAAAATTGCTATTTTACAGAAGATTTATAATATTTGCTTGCATACGTCTGACATAGTCATTGTTCGTTAACAACAGCTGAATTTTATTAAATTTGGTTTTTGTTAAAAGTTTGTTTATGAAATGGATTCAAAAAGTAACACAATTGCAGTGTGCAGTCTGACGTCAGTTGGGATGTCATATGAAAATAGAACCCGCTCTAATTGACAGTCTGTAAAAGGCCGACGACAATGTTTCAAACGTGTCACACGACATGTACGTATTTTGTGGTGGAAAACTTGACTAGTCCGACGTAAAAAGCATGTCGTCTAATGGCGGCATTAGTTGCTTGCTATACATTGATATTTTGCATATTATTGCATTTGTTTTTGGAAAATTTGTGAAATAACATAATGGTGTGCTAAAGAAGTCACTTTTTGACTAAACCTATCCAAATTTTTACTTCCATATGTTTGCAGGGTTCTTTCATTGTCAATGCCATTATTTTAATTTCGTATTGTTTTTTAAAGAAAAAACACACACACAAAGAACAATCAATTGATATAAGAAGAGTTCCGCAATGAACTTTCCAATAAATGGATAGAGCTGGCTGAATTATTGTTAAAGATGGTGATGATTATGATGGGGGTGATGTGAATGATAATGAACACTGCCCTTCGTTCGTGCTACAGAAATATGTATGGTCATGGGTATGGTGGTATGCTATATAACAAAATACTAGTGCTTAGTAGACAGTTTTAAGCCTTGTCTGTTTCTTTTCATTTGTATATAATTTTTGTTTGTTTCATTTTAAATAATGAAAAATATCTGTTGGTCGTTCAGTTGGTCGCACATATGTGTCACTGATTGCTAAATTATTTTTGTCTTTCATTATGATACGCTAAAATGATATCACTACACTCGGAGTGATTTTCAAAATAAATAAATTAATTAATCCCAACAAAAAAAAGACGTGCAAAGACGTGGTTTCTATTGCAAATGAACTGGTTCCACTTCGCTGACGAACGCATGATTTTAACCCAAGGATGTCATTGGCGAGCACGTGTTCACATTTAACGAAACAGCTCGTCATTTAAATGTGTGGTTAGAAGCCATTAATGTTCCATGATTTGGTTACGTTTTAGCCTGAGTTCACATTTAACAAAACAGCTCGTCATGAATACAACGCAAAGTACAAAAATTAAATTACAACTGAGCAGTTGGTCATAAGAATTAATCGGCAGACTTGAATGCGTGTTCCGTGAGTTCAAAACTAATGACATTGTTAACATTTAAGATGGCATAAAAAATTAATTCAGATAAAGTAGTGTATATGTTATGAGAATGAGATTATAATTAATAAAACTCCTTCATTAATTTGGAAAACTACTTACTTTAAAAGAACGTAGGACTGTGTTAAATGTTGCCTTAGCCCCGATAGTAAGCTTAGTCGTCTTCACTGTATAAAACTTGTTGTAAAGTATTCGGTCAGAATGCGCAATAGCAGTAGTTTCTTAATCCTATTGCATTTTTTGTTTGTGTTCCCATGTAACTCCATCATTTATTAATCAATTTTGAAATTGTAGACAATTGTATGATCTGTAATTGACTTCTCCTTTTTTTCTTTTGAGGACTTACTCTGTTATATTCTACCAACCATAATCCAAGGGGGGTGCTGATGGCGACACAGATTCGATTCCCAGCACGGTTTAATCAGAAAAAGTTTTTTTTCGAGTTTTCTGTGCTACAGCACCCTTCTTGGTCGCTATTTGAGCAATAAAACGTCGGCGAAGTAAAATAATAAATGAAATGTCTCCACTTAGCTTAAAAATAATGCGTCAAAATTGACATCAACACGCCGCAACTTTGCTTTATAATTAACACGCACTGCAGAGTTGTGAATTAAGATCTATCTTTCTACCACTTTAATCTCCTGTATATTTCTTACACTATCCCTCTCTCTATCTAGTTTCAGTGCAATGCAATGCATATGTAGGAGATGCCCTTTAGTACTGGTCCCAGATAAAAAAAAGAAAATTATTAGGTCTGTGCGGCTCCAAAAACAACAGACGGTAGGAAATTGCGCACTTTTCAAAAACATTTGTATACGAAATAAACAGTTGTTTGTAGGAAAAATAAAAATAATTTGTAAAAAGAAAATTCTTAAGTTTTATTTTTCACTATTTATTTTTATATTTTGAAGAATTTAGTACAATTACAGTTAATGCAAGAGATTTGCATCGGAAATACTTTATACGAATTTCTTCAAAGCTGTTTTTTCAGTCATAGTCAAATCAATAGGATCGGAAATGCGACAAAAAGGAAAGTAAAAAATTTTTTACAAGTGCACAATTTGTGACATTAAAAACACAACCCTTCAAAAAATCATCAGGAGAATCGCCCTGGACTGTTTATTGGAGCATGCTACCAACTATAAAAAGTTACCAACGACAGTCGTTTGTCAAGCCTACTGAAAGAAATATTATTGCAATTGCAGCTCAGTTGTAAAAGCACAATAAAAATTTCTACTGAAATCAGTCGTTAGTTGTGAGTCATCAAAATAAAGAAAACATAGCCGCCGAAGAAGGCTTTGAAATATCCATTTCAATGATTTCAAGCAATCCGTCTTATTTGGCGATTGCATTTTTGTCAACATGGCATGGCGTCATCATTGTTTCCGATTTGAGGAAGGAGACGCTGTACCGGCAGAGAGACAAAACGTTTCTAATTCTAAAATTCCTAAATTGTACTCAATTTAAAGTATTCAATAGTCATCTACACAATGTTAAAAAAAAATTTGTATTCATAAACGAACATTAACAGTTTTAAAAGGTTCCTCAAAATTAACGCAAGATTGCACTGTGTTGCTATTCGTGGAGGAGTTTTTGCGTCAGTCCGATGCAATGCAAAGCTTAGTTATATGGTCCACCCCTAGGACATCGTTAGTCTTGCACTAGTCCTAGTCCTCTGTAGACTACACTATACATGCAAAAATATACCCATTGAGGGAATTGAGTTGTATTTTTAATTAGGTTATATGCACTACATGTACTTTGTTGAATTAATTCATTTTATTTTTATTATTCACTGTATTTATTTTTAACAATTTTCATTCAGTTAGTAGGAATTACAGAATCTATGCATATTGTTTCTGTTGTTTTGGAAGTGAAAAAACGTACACATTTACTGCTTGGCCCACGATATCACAAAAAATTTTTAAATTTCATATTAATGAAATTTTTGTTCTGTTCAAGTTCACAGTTAATTTATCACAATATTGTGAAGAAATTACATTCCTTATTAGAATAAGAGAGGTAGTTGTAAAGTCATTAATATCATCTATTTAACCCGTCAGAGCTTCGGCAGAGGTCCTTCCTGTCACTTTTGACCTCCGCGGGGGTTTGGAAACTTTGTTTTTAAACCTACGGGTGTTTAGTAATCCCGCGGTACCTACCTGAAGGTGTAGCATCACCTTGACTACCTGCGAGTTTGAAGATGACAGAAGAGGTGATTCTTCGAAATTTTACTAGAAATTGATGAGGTTGTGCTTGCATATTCCGTGTGACTGTAGAAATACAGTTCGATTCTAATCTAGTGCTACGGGCTGCCAGCTTAAGCACCACTGCTCTAACGCTAAGTAAGGGTTTAAAGACTGATTGTACTCTTGAGTACTTAGTTTTGCTCCTTGTGAGTACTTCGTGGAAACACTGAAAAGTTGGAGTTAGAGTGATGGTCTGGGTAAGGATTCGTAGTGGATGTGGTTACTACATAAAATTACGCAGGGAGATACGTTTTCGGTCTATTCTGGATATATGTGAGTTTGGTACATATGTTGTGATACCACTTTTACTCAACTAGGTGCTCTTGCCATTCAACAGTAGTCACCGGAATGTGTCTCGAACAAACAGTAAAGAAATACATTATGTTCTAAGAACATATGCCTGGACAACCGAGTTAAGCCTTCTTGACTGACATACATTCTGATGTGACACAAGAGTTTAGACCGCTCGAAAACAGCTTAGCAAGGTGTAATTTGTGGACCAGGGATAACTATGAATTAGGATTGCAACCTATGTGTATCTGTTTGAGTACACGCGGTGGAAATACACACGGTGTACTTTCAAGTGCCCATGGGGCCGGCAGTGAACGTCTTAATTAATGAATGAGACGCTATGCGTAGGTGTCCACGTTAATCCTGAACACATCTGTCACTTTTGACGTGGGAAGATTCAAATCGAATATCAATAAACATTACCCCCTCTATCCTTTCTCCAAAAATCTTATTTCCTAGTTCTGGCACAATGAAGCGCACGTGTAGGGGTCATCCCCTGCGTGCGGATCCAAGAGAAAAAAAATAACAGCTTTTCAAAAGTATCTTAGGTTTACAAATACACATATGTGCAATGAAAATATAGATACACAAAATTGTAGATATAAAAAAAAATTTTTTATAAACAAGCTTTATACTTTCTGAAGCATTTTCTGTTAATATAGAAACTCTATAACCAGACAAAAAATCATTATCAGTTGTCCTAATATCATTATAAAGTTTTTTTTAAAGATCCAACAACATTTATTATTTAACCCTTTCAAACCACATCAGATGTACAAAAGTGAATTCATGGTATTGAATTCAGCGTTTTACTAAGCGGATTACACAATGCTGTCATGACAGACAGTACATACATACTTTTTTACTAACACATGCACACTTTCCCAAATGTCAGAACTACTGTTTTCAATACCACGAAGACAGTAAATAGGACAGTGAGTTGACGTATGCTGAGAAATATTTGCAAAAGAAAAAGAAAACATGGTGCTTTCGATTTAGGAGTAAATTCCGAAAAAATTTCATTTCATTTTATTTTATTTGCTACAAAAGAAATATTATATACATATTATTATTTTAATTAATTAAAAAAACTGAATTTATTTTGGGAATATTCATTCATATATATGATTCTAATTGTGCTTTTTCCCTTATAAACTATATGTGAAATTTATTATTACATACTTTATGATATTCTCATACAGTATGAAAAATATCATAAAGCATTTTATTACAAAAGCAACTCAATAAGGATAAAATTTTTTAGTTTTAGTTTTTATGTAGTAATAAGTATTCAAATACATGCTAGCTTTAAATCATTAAAAAATTAATGTAAATGAAACAATTATAAGAAAAGTTTCGCCATCGAGAATGCTAAAAAAGGAAAACTGGATATTGTATGCTCTCCAGAAACATACAAAATGGTAAGTAAACTTGTTTATCCTGTATTAATATTTATTAACTTTGAATATATTTTAACTTGTAGATGAACTTTTTAGAAATAATATAGCGCTAGAGTATGCAAATGATGAAGAATATGATCAAATCATATTCACACCAAACGAAGATGCTGCAGAAGAAAAGGAAAAAGAGCGGAATAAATGCGCGATGTTTTTATGAGTCTGAAACTGGGGTTGAACCCAGGTTTAAGTTTTTCGTTCTATAGTCAACGTGCAGACTACTTCGAGCATCGCCACCCTCAGTGTTTCAGCGTTTTTGAAAACTGATACGTATTGTTTATTTTCATGACAGCATTGTTTAATGTAAACAATATATATATATTTTTTAACTACTTCATTTGGTTACCGCTCATACATATTTTCTGATGGACTATTTTGTTTATTTTGACATAAAAAATTTTAATACGAAATTGAAATTGAAGAAAAAGCTAGAAAAAGCTGGAACTAGGAAATTAGATTATGAGAAGGAGGATAGAAGGATTAGTGTTTATGGACATTCGATTTGAATTTTCCCACGTCAAAAGCGACAGGAAAGAACTCTGCAGGGAGTTTGTTCGACATACGCTATGTTCGGCCGAAAAATGAGTTCTCGCTGTAATGCGTAGTGCGATTCGCTTTACATAAAATTTACAATAAAAAAAGTTTTTTTTCGGCTGGGCGGTTTTGCCATTAGAAAAACCGAACTATTCCATTCAATAA